>CAWUFW010000486.1:1424359-2848719 GCA_963921515.1 Calotriton arnoldi | reverse complement strand
CTTTTTAACATTCACTCACCGTCACTGCACTCTCACGTTACAATAACCCGCTCCGCTGTATCCAGGCGTTGTAGCACACCCGAGGTGCACTCGGCACCTTGGGTGGGGCCCAATGATGAAGCATGTCACCAACTAGGTTGGTGAGTGAGGGCTTTTTTCAAAACACCATGTGTTTTTTCCTCATGACATACAAACGCTAGGAGCACCTACTCCAGAGCTAGTTCTTTTTGATATCTATATAAAGGAAAGAACATCACATGGATCACTGAACAAGTTCGAAAACAGAGGAGAAGATTAAAAATACAAACAAGTATAATACAACCTCCCCCACTTTCATAATGATAATAAAATGAATATGAGAATAACGTTGCAAATTCAACAATGTAATATGACGTAAACATGACATTGCAAGAAAATGACAGTAAATGGGACTGAGACCCATGACTGATACCCTAGGTGAGGGTAAGAATGTACGAGGACATGGGACAAAAACCCATGAAACAATAACACGTGTAAGAACAACCCCTGTGTAGAGGTCCCAACCTGTGGAATGTATTGATGGGACTATAACCCATGAGAGACACCCAGAGTGAGGGTAACAGTGTAAGAGAAAATGGGACTAAGACCCATGACCTACCCCAAGAATAAGGGTGGAGACTTTATGTAAATGGACTAGCACCCATATGGGACTGACCACCCAAGAACGTGTGAGCTGATGTGAATGGGACTGACCCCAAACAGACACACCCTGTGTGAGGGTTACAATGTGACAGGATAGAAACCCATAACCTACCCCAAGACGTAGGGGAGGTTAGGTAATGTGAATGGGACTGGCCCCAAACAGACACACCCTGTGTGAGGGTAGAAACACAAAGTAGCCCATGTAGGCAGGAGTATGAGAGCAAATGGGGCTGGAACCCATTGCCATCCCTAATGTAAGGGAGAAAAAAGTGTACTGTTAAACATGAGAAATATAACATGAAGCGATACCCAGAAGAAGAAGGTGTGTACCCAAAGACCGTACGTATGAGGCAATGTGCAACCAAATTCCTTAGAACTATCCCATGAAGGATAAATAAATAGAAAAACAGTACCTTCGTGAACAGGTGCAAAAAACAGACTTAGAAACAGTATTGTAATCTCTGCCTGGTACACAATAGGCTATACACAAATGGTGACTGTCTAAGTGTAGTGTGAGCATGTCACGCAATAGTGTGACACACACAAGAGTTCGCAAGCAGACGAGCTTGGCACTAGCTGATAGAGGTGAGCGTGTCACCGAGAACAGACAGACACGCGAGAAGGTAAATGCACTTTTCTTCCAAAAGGTTTCCGAAGAGAAGTTGAAAAAGTACAAACCAACTTTCTGGATTAGAAAATTTTGTAATACACACATTTCTGCGGCATCCACTGTCCTCTGTGGATATTAACACAATGCACAGCCTGCAGCAAAGACGTGACCACTAGTCCACAACGATATAAACTGCTCCGTAGCTTTACTGGTGTAGACTAAGAGAAAAAACATGGAGGCACCTACAATGGGCTAAGCTGGGTGACTCATGGCGCGTACAAGCGCCAAACAGTGTCAAATTGCCTGTTCTGAAGTGACGGAGGTTCGTGTGGTCACTGTGGATCCAAGTCGGGAAGTTGCCTAGCAACATAGGCGATGACCCGATGGCATCACGCGACGAGGAATGAAGGTAGGGAAAGTGCGCTCTTATACTGTTGAGTGACTTGGATGTTAAACTGAAACAGCGGTTTAACGGCCCAACAGTAGCGAGGTGCCTGATGAGGGAAGCAATAAAGAACATAAATTGACTCACAAGAGGTGTCCCGATCCCCTCGAAACAGACACAACGTGGGCCAACAGTAAGGCGTCACAACTTCCTTGCGATGAGGAAGAAAGTCAGTCACAAAATTCTCCACGGTGACTGACACGAACCAAAGCAGCTCTGTGGCAACTTCTCGATCATGAACTCTCTTGAGGAGACGTGTAAAATATTGCTTACTAAAACACAGCAATAAAGAACACAATTTGGCTAAGTGCAGCTGCGCGTCTCCAAACACCCAGGCACTGAAATGACAGGAATAGAGCCAGCGCCAAAAACACTCATGTAGACTGGATTCGTATGTGCTGTGTTACTTGCCGTGAAAGGTTGTGAGAATAAGCCAATCTTCCCATCTTTGTAGACAGGATTGTATTACCATGCTCCTTGATGTTTTTGAATGACCACAGGGTAAGAAGGATTTACAGGATGTAGGTTGTCATGTTTGAAGACAGAATAAGTCCTTTTGAAATTCATAGTCCCAAATAAGTAATCCGGATGAGCACAGCACGCCATGGCTAGGGCTGTCAGATGTCGTTCACACTGGTGGGGCTGAGAGGCATAGTGCTTCATCATTTCATGTTTCTTGTTGACTTCTGTGGTATTCTGTGTGGAATGTCTTTCTTTCTTGTAGATGTCTTTGTTGTTCTGTGAAGAAGTTCCTTTTATCTTCTTTGGATTTTTCCTTTCCTGTGGATACCTCCACCTGTACTTTGTGTTGGTTTCTTGTGTAGGCTCTGTAGCTTCATCTTTACTTGTGTCTTGTTGTCTTCTTTGCTTTTCTTTGAAGGGCTTGTTTCTTCCTTGTTGACGTCTTAGTTGTTCTGTGTTGAACACCCTTGTATCATGTTCGCAGTTTTTCCTTTCCTGTGGATACCTCCTCCTGTACTTTGTGTTGCCTGTGACTGTCTGTACTGTAGCTTGTTTAATCTTCAGGTCCTCTTTTTACACCAGGTTCCTGAGATCCGCTTGTTTCACGTAGGTTCGTCACCAACTCGTCGCCAAATAAATGTAGTAACAAGGTCCACGCAGGAAGGATGAAAGTCAGGATACTTTATTGAAGATAGTTACATGTTGATAGTTCCAGTACAGCAGGTAGTTAAGATCTGTAGAGTAGCCCCACCAGGAGCAGCCTGCATGCTGATCAGCCCATTCTCAACTGTCACTCCCAACCTCTCAGGCACCCAACATTCCAATCGCATCATCACTCCAACATTCCGTGCAGCACACACACAAACACACTGGCTGAGCAGGGGATGAAAAAGGCATAACAAGAACCAGAGTAGGATACTACAACATGCATTTCAGGTACAGTATAGAGCTACATTATAAATGACAGAACTGAGCTCCCAGAGTACATGAGCTGCAACCTTCGTCCGTCCTGTATTTCCTTGAATTCTCAATTAAACCTCTTTAACAACAACTGGGCTTCTTGTTTTTCTTTCCCCGTAAATACACATGCCCACTTCACCCACTTAGTAGTAACTGTATACATTATCTATTATCCTCCCACTCCGTACATCATCCAATGACCTTGATTGTGGCTAATACTGCAGCACGTGTCACTTACATATTACCTGAAGTGTTCAAGATTGAGAGCCCACGTGCACCTGCTGGCCCACCCTGTAGCACTTTTGATGAGTTCATAGCCATACCCTGATGTCCCCTTCCACAAAGGCCGACAGCTTTTCCATCCATAGGTCTGCTATAGGCCTTTTATGGATTCCCCTCAGCTCCTCTGTCCGAAAGGCAGCTCCCTCTGCTACTGCCCAACTCTCTAATGCTCTCCTCCATCTACAGTGTGGCGGACCTTCAGGTGCTCTCCAATTTAGCCCTATGTCCCTGCGAGCCACTACAAGGGACAGATTCCAGGAATCTGTTTCCCACCTTCTTTTCTGGCCTACGTGAATACAGCCCCAACAAGCATATATCCATAGTTAATAGGTCATGTCTGTTAAGTGTGTGCTACATGTCCTCCGCCACCCCAGATCAAAAACACTCTATAGTAGGGAAACTCCACACCATGTGCACAAAATCAGACTCCAGTAAAGAGCAGCGGGGTCATCACATAGTACCGACCCGCTTCATGACATTCACTCTGTGTGATGTAGGATAAGTCGTATGAAGATAGTTGAACTGTGTATATTTATATCTGGTATTCATAGAGACCGTGTGTACTTGCTCCAGGGTCTGCTCCCATTCCTTACCCCTGAATTCCCTGCCCAACAGGCCTTCCCACCTAACACAAGCCAATGCACATATATCCATAATTTCCTCCTGGACAAGTTCTCCTGCTTCAGGGGCAGGTAGAACACTTCCCTTACACAGCAGGCAGGCTTCTAGGCAGGGGAGAGGAGCGGACATTCTTAGGTGTATGGCGAGGGACGCACCTTGAGGCAAGTGTGACTACAGGGGTCCCTGAACCCTCCTCCCATGGGGCATTAAAGACCCGACGTTGGGGTATTTCAGAACAACAACGTTAAGTTAGAGGTAGACATAGGTCGCCCTAACAAAGAGGCAATATCTAATGTCATATTGATAAACCAGGAGCCCGACTTTCGTCCTGAAGAATGCCGCTGACTCATTAGAGCCATAGGCAGAAACAGGTCAACGACCGTAACAGTGTTGATGGGGTAATAGCTCCCCTAATCCCCACATTCCAGTATTTTAATACCAAGTAATACACCCTACATTTAAATGTAATTTGGGGTACTACATTGGGTTTTTAATTCACTATTTCCGCGGGCCCCCACTTAAATGGTTTGAAGTGCCTCCCTGTCTTCAGGTGTAGGCCTGCTCTCTATCAAACCGGGGTTTTAGAGAGCGAGGGCTACCTATGATGAAGCATGACACCTGGTGGTGTGTGAGGACAGCCCTTCACAATCTTTGAAATGCCCAGCACTCCTATTATCTAGTGCTTTTAGGGACACAGTAACGCAATGTAAGTGATTACAACTTTGGGGTAGCTTCTACAGTGTGTACCACGTAGATTTGGAGGCCAGCTCACCCTAGAGACCCTGTAGCCTCTAGTTCCATCCCTTGGATATTACTGGGGGTTTTGTGTTGATACTCAGATAAGGTGTGCCTATCACCGAATTCTTACTGAAATCGCTGCTTCGTGCTGCAAGCGAGGTCCGTGAGGCCCTTACAAGAAACGAAAACGAAAACTCCAGCAATCGGCACTAGGAAGAAGGAGGAGTCCACCAGAAGAATTGTCAACATGAGACGGAAGCTTGGGGAAACCGGATCAGCAGGAATGGCAACAGCAGCATAAGGGTGCAAACTTGCCAAATGAAAAGAACTTGAGAAAGCAGGAACACTCTCACCAAAGCAGCAGCAGCATCCAGGAACAAAGGTGCTGGAAGTCACGGAAGTCACGAATGCGACCCTGTCAGTCCGCTCGTCGCCAATTTAAAGATGCGGAGTCAGGTAAGTACTTCTTCAAATTGGTATTTATTGAAGAGCATCTTATGATATGGACTGACAGGGAAGCAGGCCTACATCAACTGCTGCTCCCTGTTATACATTCCACATACACAATGAATACATTCTAGATTCTGCAACCAAGATCCCAACACATACAGCTTTATTTTACTTAAAAGTTGTTTCACTTTCATTTGACAGATGTATTATATTGTATTGGATTACAGGTCACTGCTTTTTTGGTTTCCTAAATATCACTTAGGGACGAAACTTTCAGCATCCAATTTTTTATGAACTTTCGGACAGTAAGTGGTTTTCTAGCTTTGGGATCCCTATGGCTTGCTGGGTTGGACTAAAAAAGATGTGGTGAGAGAAGGGAAGACTGGACTTGCAGAAGAAAAGAGAAAGCAGCAGCAAAGAAACGAGATGGGGAAAGAAAGCTTTGGGAATCGAGTATGATGAAGCACACGTAAAAGGGTTGGAAGAGAAGCGAGCGAAAAAAGAGAAGGAGAGGAAAAGAAGGAGATAAAGGGAAATGATGGGTAGCAGAGGGAGACAGGATGATCTGTAGTATGGAATATGTAGACATGGCAGACTTAAACGAGTAAGGAAGGAAGTAAGATGCTGCAGTGCAGTGAGAGGGAGGGTGGGGGAGAATGAAGGAGAAAAATGTAATGCGACAAAAAAGCAAGGGGGTTGAAAGGCAAAAGGTGGAGTGAAGAGATACTTATCAAAAGAGCGAAGAAACGTAAGGCCAAACACTTCGTGCCTGCCAACCAATGCACTTACAGTGCTTTATTATTTATTTGAAAAGTTTTATAAAGCGCGAACAAGACCCAACCGGGTATCAGAGCGCTGTACAAAGAGGAAAGCTGACGTATACGTACAGAGACAATATAAATACACTTACAAAAAAGGAAATATGAGAGGAACCGGAGGCAAAAAGTAAATGAGGTTGCTAGGGGAAGAGTAGGTAGCAAGTGAACAAACAGGTAACAGCCCACCTAGATGAGGCCAAGCAGTTTCATCATTGATTTACTTCAAAGACAAACGAAATAATATATGTTATGAAATAATTTATGTTAGTGCGCAAACATGTCCGTTTGATACATCATTTCACGTTCATCAAGATCACGGACTAAAGACCTGAGACTAGATATGGCCCAAAAAGTACTTCCTACCAGAGGCTAGACTGGGCACACGGTTTTCACTCTTAGAATTGTTTATAGTACATGCAGGGCACATGTCCTAAAAAAAGAAGTGGGGGGACTAACCAGGTTAGGCAGTATGCAAGTGAAATCATGACGCGTGCCATCACAGCACATGCACGACGCTTGACATTCCATGTGACATCACAGGAAATGACCTCACTGGAAGTGACATCACAAGAAGTGACATCAGATATTAAGACCTCACACATATGTTTATCAGGTATATCATGAGTATATTTAAGCGCATTATGAGATTTAACAAATGAGATTTGGCGTTGGGGTTGTGCCAAAAAAGTAGCGCAATCCCGACACAAAATCTGGGCCTCAACTAATACATTTATTTTTTTAAACCCTGACACAAAGAAATTGGCAACAAGGAGAAGCATGGCAGTAGATCTGTTCTGCTTAATTGGTTGCAAAGTCTACATTCTAAAATATTTGATTAGGTTAAGGCATCTTCTGTAAAGGTGCCCAGTAAATCTCATGGAATAGTAAAAATGGTGCGATAACTCTGGAGTTTAACGCATTTATTGGAGAGATCTGTGTTTTGTGAAGTTCCAGATTTGAATTGAAGTAGTATAAGGTTA
Source organism: Calotriton arnoldi (assembly GCA_963921515.1). Lineage (NCBI taxonomy): Eukaryota > Metazoa > Chordata > Amphibia > Caudata > Salamandridae > Calotriton > Calotriton arnoldi. Next base: position 2,841,672 of record CAWUFW010000486.1, on the reverse strand, counting down.
ATGTGTCTCCTGCAAAGCACATCACGTAACATGCAGATCACAGATTTTTATTTTATGTAGATATTAAAGTGGGTTACTGCTTTCAACACAGAGATCCTTTTGTTTCCTGCAGTTCATGAATTGTAATCCTTGTAATACAGCACAGTGAGCTATGAAGGACATGCAACTCCTACACCTTGTAACCCTGTCTCATGTAACTCATCTTGTACATTAATTTACACATGAACATGATGTATTGTCAATGTATAATGTGTATGTTATGTAAAGAGCTCTGACACCCTGCATTGGGTTGCGTAACGCTATACAAGAAATAAAATAGTGCTATTGGAATTGTTATTTGTGTACATACTGGGACAGACCAACACATCTAACATTCTTACAGTGCATGCATCTTTTATATAAAGGGACTGAACCAAGGCAAAAGTGGCCTCTCTTAAGTACCTGTGAAGAGATAACAAGCTGTGTGCCTTTGTTTCTCTCCCTGGCATTTACATTTAAGTGTGCGGTTCCAGGCTACTTCCAGTCAGGATATTCAAACAAAAGGAGGCCTGATGGCCCCTTAACTTTGCCCAGCTGGAAGTGAAAAAAAAAATCTTCCTCGCTGCCTGCACCTTGCTGCTGGAAATGGAAAGCAGATAACGTACAGGCGCTGCTGAATGTTCTGGTGTCTGAAAATTACACCGGGACAAGTTCAGCATATTTCTGAGGGGCCCAACTTCTTGGCAGGGGGGACGGCGTACACCCTGTGAAAATAGTGGTGGGACGCCGTTGTAATGAGCTGAGTTCCGTCATGTACTCCTTTGTTTTGTCATCTGTTCAGCTTCTGTGCATGCGCTTGCTCACGTGCTTGTATGCACGCTCTTGTGTATCTTTTAAAGTGTTTACAGTTATTGCATGCGCGCACAATGTAATGCATTTCTTGTGTACAAATGAATGTGCATTCTCGTGCCTGCTATCTCTCGTTGAAGTCCGAATGCCGGTAACAGTCATTGGCAACTCGGACTTCAAGGAGGATAGACGCACTCCAGTGGTGTTCCGCTTTGGCTTGAAATAAAGCTTATTCAAATTACCTTCGAGTCTTTCTGCCAGTCCTTTCATCCGTACATTTCATCTGGCGACGAGCGACTACTCCTGGCGGATTTTCGAGCACACCACCAAGTTTTGTGCTTGTTTTCCTCATCTGACTTCATTGGAAGCACTTCAAAGAGGCCAGCTTTCACTACGCTGCCTCCTTCGACTTCGTCCTTCGCTTTGCGCACCACTCCGGCTGGAGCCTCTACCGGCGTTTCCTGTTTCTACAAAGACGTGAGCTCTCCCCAAAACCTCTTCGCCCCGCTACTACGATGACATCATCACGGAGATGACATGCAGTGGCCATTTTGGTTTGGGAGCTCACACTTCAATTTAAGCAAAGCTTAGCAACAGCTTAAACGCGTACAACGCACAACCTCATTTACATCAAGCAATTACCCATACGATTGTGTCAACTCCCTTTACAAGCTTCTCCTCACACGCGCTTCACCCGTTCAATGTGGATTGAGGAGAAAATTCAAATTGTGTTCCTGGGATTTCCTCAATGATTTTTTTCTTCAAGAATTCCTTTCTGGTGACAACTTTCTTCAATTTGATAAAGTACTATTTCATTTCTCTTTTGCATTTCTCTTTTATTTGTGTAAATGGTTTCCTCTCAACAATTATTTCAACTGGATCATTTTCTTCCAAAGCCTGGTAAGCCTAAGGAATCTTGGAAACTGGTTTTGCTCTTTTGAAAATTATCTGGTTGCAATTGATGCGGATTCTTACTCTCCAAAGGCTCAAATTGGCAATCTTATTTAATTATCTTGGTAGTGCAGGCCAAGAAGTTTTTGACAATCTTCCTCTAACACTACCCCCACCAGGAGAGGGTGATGGCTGGAATGTTTACTCTGATGCAGTAATAAGACTTAACAAAATGTTTTTGGAACAACCCAGCGTAATGCTTGAAAGGTTCAACTTTATGAAAAGGAAGCAGGAACCTGACGAATCAGTTGAATAGTTCATTTCGGTATTAAGAAACTTAGCAGCTACTTGTAACTTTGGCGCAGGATTAGATTATCATCTCAGAGATCAATTTGTGTATAGTTGTTTTTTTTAAAAAAAAATTCAGGAACACATTCTCAGCTGTAGGGATCCCTCTTTAGCTGAGGTTATTGACATTGCGAAGGGCATTGAAAGGTCTATTATTTCTTCTAAATGTATCGCAAATGATAATGTCAATTCTGTTAATGCTATTCTTCCGGTTTCTTCTGTTAATGTTGTTTCTTACAGGTCCAAATTTTCAAAACCATTTCCAAACAAACACTACAAACCCAATGCCTTTTGTTACAGGTGTGGTTCCAGATCTCATCTCGGAGATAGCCCTATGTGCACTGCTTTGGGTAAAAAATGCACCAATTGTAACAAAATAGGTCATTTTCAATCTGTTTGCAGGGGCAAGAAAATGATCAGAGTTAGCACCCTTCAAACATCTGATCTTCCTGTTAACGATAATTCTAATCATAATGCTGATGTACCAAATGATTTGGAGGGACTCATGCTCTCCATTGATCCTATTTCTTTGGTGTCATCCTCTCACAGAGTCAAAGACCCCATCTGTCAAGTTACTGTTGGTAATCTTGTTCTTGACATGATGGCTGACTCGGGAGCACCGGTCACCATTGTATCAGATATCTTATATAAGCAGCATTGGTCTTCTGATAAATCTCTAGAGGTTTTAGACATCATCCCCAAGGCATATGGAGACCACACAATTGACATGTTAGGTTATTTCATTGAATCTATAACCTGTTTGGGTCGGAAAATTGTTACAAAAGTTTATGTGGCCATTAAAGGCAAGAACATTGTTGGCTGGCAGGATTTAGCCAAGATGGGTCTCAAATTGGTTCCTGGATCCGATAATCCAGTACAAATAAATGATGTTTCATTGGTAGCATGGCTTGCATTTCTCAAGAAGACTGGCTTAAAGCTTCAGAAGAAGACAATGTCCTCTTGGCAGTCAAAAATATGATCATTACCGGCTGACCAAGGGAACGCTCTTTACCTGCTCCCTTGGAGTCTTTCGCTCAAATTTCGGATGAGCTTTCTGTTGTTGAAAATTTACTCATGCGAGGTGATCTAGCTGTACCCCCTGTTTCTCTTCGGTGTAACATTTTCAAATTAGCACATGAAGGCCATTTAGGTGTGGGTGCAACGTCTAGAAGATTAAAAGAAAACTTTTGGTGGCCTGGCTTGGAAAGAGATGTTTCTACTTGGATAAATTCTTGTCAAACCTGCCTTGTCTCAGACAAGCACTGGAAAACATTGAAGACCCCTTTACATAATGTGCCTGTTCCAGTGGAAGCTTGGTCCAAGTTAGCCCTTGACTTCGCTGGACCTTTTGAAGTGTTGCCAAGTGATAAAAAGTACATTGTCTTAATTGATTATTTCTCAAAATGGGTAGAATTTGAGTTCTTTTCCTCACCCAATACCTCCTCTGTGATTAATTTTCTTTCTAGAGTTTTTCTGTCTGAAGGTTTTCCCAAAGAACTTGTCACAGACAATGGATCTCATTTCACTTCAATTTCCATGGCTGATTTTCTAACTGCTCATGACATTAAGCATTTGAGAGTGGCATTATATTCTCCTTCCTCTAATGGCTTAGTAGAACGGATGAATAGGTTCATTAAAGAAGGTATTCAGTCCGCTCTAGCATGTAATTCTCCTGTAGAAATGTTTAAAAAAAAAAAAAGATTTGGTCTTATCTTACTACCCCTCACTCTTCAACAGGTGTCTCTCCTTTCAGACTGCTTAAGAAGAGAAACCCTAATGGTACTTTGTGCCCTAACTGGTTAAAAGTTTTAAGAAAAGAAGATGAGCTCTGTTTGGTGTGTAAAGATAAACAAAGGATGTTAAAGAATGTTACTGATCAACAACTTATTCAAAAAAAATTGTTTGACACTAAGACTTGTAACACCACTCATGAATTTCAGATTGGTGATTGGGTGTTGTATACTTACGTGTACTTCCTTAGCGACTGCAGAACCCTGATTAGAACACTGTATATGTAATGTAAGAATGCTGGGGACATTACGAGAAGGACTGGCTTGCAGGCTGGACGTGCATTACAGCTTCAGACAATAAACAAGTACTTGCACAATCTACGTGCGTATATTGTACTTAACAAATTGGCGACGATTTGTCTGGAGCTTAACCCACGCAAACGCAACTGCAACTGCTTATTACTGCTACTTTCCGCAATTTACAAATAGTAGCTGAGCTACTGAAGATTCTGCACGTCGTTTCTACTACTCCATTTTCATTTACTTAAAGGCAAGCTACCTTAGAAGACGATCATCGGAGCACCAGAGCACTCGGTAATCTATCGGAGCACCTTACATTCATTTTCGGAACAAATCTGAAATCCATTTCAACTAAAATAAGGACTCTAGCGACATCTACTGGCATCTACGTGAGTGTTCTCCTTGTTTTTATATATCTGAGGAAACCAGAATCCTAAACCCTTTGCAATTGATGTTTCTACGCACTTATTAAGGCTTGTTTACCTTCAACCTCTTCGGCCGTTAAACGACCATTGTTCCTCGCTCCATTTCCTTCAGTGGACGTCACCGGAGCCTGGAACCATCTTCAGAATCCTGTGAAAGCTCTTCGTTGCATTTTTTTTCAGAACGCCGAACGCATCGCAGTGTTCATTCGTCATACACACAGCACGTCTTCATCAAAGGTCATTAACGTGACCTTACGTTTCGTCTACGTGCATGCCTCCATTTTTTTTTTTTTTTTTCTTCATTCAACCCTACGTGTGACACGGAAGCAACACGGAGACAACAACTTATCGAAGCAACGTGAGGCAACTATCCTTCGTTTTTGTCTCGGAAAGTTTATAACACTGTAAGTTCCTTCCTTGATTCTGGCCTCCTATATTATTGACATTGCAATTTTCGACGATTTAAGTTCGTTCCTCTTTCGCAGATCATTTTATTGCCTTAAGGATTATTATCCTTCTTCAAAACTAAATACTCTTTCATGGATTAGGTACTACTTCCAAGATTTCTTACTGGTTCCACAATATTTATGGACTGCTCGCCAAGATCCTTACAAGTTATATAATACTGTTATTTTACTTATTTTTGTCTCTACATATTTAAGATGGGAACCCAAAATTTTTCAATTCAAAATCCACATTCATTTTGGGTTACTGGTACTGAGCCTCCACTCAAATGGACGGACTGGAAAGACTATTTTCTAAACTATATCGCAGCTATTGATGAGGATGGTAAAATGAGTGCTGCACAAAAGAAGCGCATTTTGTTACATTCCTTGGGTCCTTATGGGTTAAAAACTTATAACCAAATCTCTAAAATGCCTGTTGTGGGTGACGCTAACATTTTCCTTGCAGCCTTACAAGATCTTGACACTTATTTTGCCCCTAAGGTGTGTATTGGCATTATACGTTACAAATTCTTTCAACGTAAGCAACTTGAAGGTGAAACTGTGGATCAATACGTTGCTGAGTTGAAAAAACTTGCTCTTGATTGTAAATTTGGAAACCTCTTAGAAGATCTCATAAGAGATCAGGTGGTTATGCATTCTAGTAATCAGGCCGTTCAAGAGCGGTTATGGGTGAATGGTGACTCTCCTCTTGTTGATATTATATGTATTGCACGTAAAGGGGAAATGTCTGGCAGATGCGCCAAGGAGTTAAAAGAGGAAACTAAAAATTTGAATGATGTTGCTAAAGTTTTTAACAAACCTTCTCAAAAGCCACCATATAGACCATTTTATCAACCTAAGACTTCGAGTGTAAGTAAATTTTGGTGTTATCGGTGTGGCAGCAAGGAGCATTTGGCTCATAGCAAATCGTGTCCAGCTCTTAAACAAAAATGTACCAACTGTGGGATTGTGGGCCATTATGCCAAAGTGTGTCAACGGAAGAAAGTTGGTGTTAAATGTGTACTTGATGATAACTTCACTAAGGATGATTACGATAGGAATTTAGATGATGCTGACTGAATTTAGCTGAAAGATTAATTCTCAACATTGATGGTGACACTATTATGAACAAACCAGAATGTTTGCTAAGCATTGGTGGTGTAGAGATAAAAATCTTTGCTGACTCCGGTTCACCGTATACAATCATCAACGAACATCTATGGAACAGTAAGTTTGTAAATAAAGTCGGTGATGCCTTACTTGAGTCAGACATACACCCTCAAGGATATTCTGGCGAAACAATTGAGATGTTGGGGTACAGATAGTTTACCTTTAGATTCAAGGGTAGAAGCACTCGAGCCAAATTATACATCGCAAAAAAAGATCCACCTGTTTTAGGTTGGTTGGACCAAGGTAAACTTCACATTGTACTAGATCCCAACAGCGAGGATCAAGTTAAAGTGATTGATGATGCTACCCTCACTGCTAGTACTATGTTCACCTTGTTTCCTGAAGTTTTCAGTGAAGTTTTAGGCAATCTAAAGAATTTTGAGCACTGCATAGTTCTTAAAGATGGTGCTATTCCTAAAATTCACAAATGTAGGAACATACCTATTATGCTTAGGGATGAAGTAACTGCTGAACTGAACAAATTGGTAGCGATTGATGTAATAGAACCTATTCATGGGTCAGAATGGATTTCTCCATTAGTCGTAGCGCGACGTAGCAATGGAAAAATCCGCTTATGTGTAGATTTGCGCCATCTCAACGACAATATAGTAATTGATTGTTTTCCACTACCCAAGATTAATTAAATGGTCAGTAGTCTCAAGGGTGCCAAGTTTTTTTCAACAATCGATTTGTCATCGGCGTATCATCAAATTTCATTGACGCCAGAGTCAAGGAAACTGACAGCCTTCATTACACCTATAGGCTGTTTTCAATTCAAAAGGATGCCATTTGGACTGGCGTCCGCAGCTGCAGTTTTTCAGAGGTTGATGTTTAACCTATTTAACAAAACTGCTGGCACTAGATTCTTTCAAGATGATATCCTAATTTTTGGAGAAAATAAATCAAGTCATGATGATACACTTAAAAAAGTGATGAGTACCTTAAAGCAAAATGGTCTCACGGTGGAATTATCCAAGTGTGAATTTGCTGCAGAAAAAGTCTCTTACTTGGGACATGAAATTAGTTTTGATGGGGTGAGACCTAAAATTACATTAGTTAATGCCATTAAAGAAGCACCCATTCCTACCAATAAGGATGAATTAAGATCCTTCCTAGGATTAGTAGAGTATTGCTCTAAATGTATTCCTCATTTTGCTTCAAGGTGTTTTAATATGCGACAATTATTAAAAAATAGAAGCAAATTTGAGTGGTCCAAAGCATGTAATGATGAGTTTGTTTTTCTCACTACTACCATTGACAAGTTACAAGCGTTAGAAGGTTTTGATCCCAATTTAAACAATTATATTACCACTAATGCCAGTGGAAAAGGATTGGGGGCTGTTTTGTCACAAAAGGATATCACTGGTAAAGAAGTAATTATTTCCTTTGCTTCTAGAGCCCTAACCCCCACTGAGACACGGTATCCAGCAATTGAAAGGGAGGCCTTAGCTTGTGCTTGGGCCCTGAATCATTTTAGAGCCTTTGTGTGGGGGAAACCTGTCACCATACTGTGTGATCATAAACCTCTTGTCAAATTGTTAACAACTGAAGGTACGGTCAACGCTTCTGCCAGAATTGCCAGGTTGTCCATTCGAATGCAAGACTTTATTCATAAAGTGGTATACTTACCTGGTAAGGATAATGTACTCGCTGACTGTTTATCAAGGTTACCTCTCAAGTTGGAAGATTGCGATGATGACATTTGTGACTATTTTCAAGTTGCTTTTGTTCATGGTGAGGGTGGTTGTGCTGTGAGCAAGGAAGAGTGGGCTCTTGAGTGTGCTAAAGATGATATTTTAAAATCAGTTATGGAATGCATTCATGATAATTGGACTAGTAAGTCCAAACTCAATGAGAAATTGAGACCTTTTTGGGAAGTCAGATCTGAGCTAAGTATTGAGAATGACACAGTTCTCAGGGGTAAAAGAATTGTACCTCCCTCTGGTTTACGGAAAACGATTATTCAGTTGTCATGAAGGTCATTTCGGTATAGTACGAACCAAAAATGTGGTAAGAGACTTGTTTTGGTGGCCTGGAGTTGATGTAGAAAGGTATGTAAGGAATTGTATGAGTTGTTCCACTGCCGATAAAACTTTACAAACCCTGCGTCCTCCCATGTTAGAATATGTACCTCCTCAATGTCCTTGGGATTCCGTTGCTATTGATTTGTTTGGACCTGTTGGGAATGACCAGAAATATGTCATTGTTTTACTGGATCTTTTCTCTAAGTGGCCTGTGGTGGAAGTAGTGGATGCTATTAATACTGCAGTTGTTTTGGAATTCCTTGATAAAACCTTTATTTCAGAAGGGTTACCAAGAACTATTTTGAGTGACAATGGGGTTCAGTTTATGTCCAATGCTGCCAAGGATTATTTTACTAAGGTGGGGATTGTTCATAAAACGACCTCCTTATATAATCCAGGTGGAAACGGAGTTGTGGAAAGATTCAATCGTGTGATCAAGGGTGTTATCCAATCTGCATGTAATTCAAGATTGAATTGGGTGACACAATTACACAAGGCTGTGTGGGCTTACAGAGTTACCAAGAATGATTATACTGGTCTTTCACCTTTTGTGATGATGAGAGGACGTAGACCCAGATCCAAATATAACCCTGTGTGGTTATGCGGTCCTACCTCTTGCAATTGGTCGCCCTCCTTGGTTCGCAGCAAATTAATGGAACATCACGCTAAGGTAAAGGCTTATTGTGATGAGAAACGTGGAGCAAAATCTGTCAAAGTAGAAGTTGGAGATTGGATTCGGGTAAAGAAACCAGTTAAGGTTAAAAAAAGGTGAAAGTCAATTTTTTGCACCAGAAGAGGTGGTGGAAGTTCTTAATAATGCTGTAAGAGTAAGAGGTGGTAAGGTGTGGAATATGCACAGTATTGCTTTGACTTCTAAGTTGTTCGGTTGTGGTGAATCTTCTTGTCAACCTATTCCTGGCGATTTCCACTGGTTGGATTTTGATCTCGTTGGGGAAAGTGATTGTATGGAGGGAGGAAATGTTCCTAGTAACGATGATGTTGTTGTGGAAAACAATGCTAGTTTGTGTGTATCAAACCAGAATGGCAGTGATACCAGCCAATCGTCAGGAAGCTCAGAGGACGTAACATCGGAGCAAGATACTCTTCCTCAGAGTTGTGATGACAGTATCACTGGTAGAACAAGGAGACCTCCTAAATGGTTGTCAGATTATGTCCTTGATGGAATTAAGGCTCGCAACTCTTATAGTTCTGAATGAGCTGTTCAGTTGTGTTACAATGAATAACTTTTTTTCTTTTCAGCTTGTTAGATAGGAACCAATTTATGTATTAGATAAGAATTAGTTATGTTTTAGTTAGATCCTTTATTTATGTTTTTTTAAATTATTATAAGAACGGGGATGTGTTGTATACTTGCGTGTACTTCCTTAAAGACTGCAGAACCCTGATTAGAACACTGTATATGTAATGTAAGAATGCTGGGGACATTACGAGAAGGACTGGCTTGCAGGCTGGACGTGCATTACTGCTTCAGACAATAAACCAGTACTTGCACAATCTACGTGCGTATATTGTACTTAACATTGGGTTATGTTAAAACTTCCTAATAAGGTTAAAAAAGGTCTTTCAAAGTTTTCTCTCCCTGTACAAGTTCTCAAGGTGGTAAAAGGTTCTCTTTTCCTGGACAAAAAAGGTTGGTGGAACAAAAGAATGATTGTCAAGTTAACCCCTGTTCAAGCTTCTAAAATTTTAACTCACAAGAGAACTGACCTACAAGAGGATTTGCATTTTTCACAGGATTCATCCTTTAACGAATCGATCACAACCAATGATAATGAGCACCAAGTGGCACTTTCTCTCCCTTCTTCCACAGAACCTTTATCCACAAACTCACCTCAGCTTGATCGTTCCATTCCCATGTCAGGACTTGCCTTGTCAAGGTCCTGAGCAATTGTTCTTTTCCCTCCAAATTTAAGGATTTTCACATGTCTTAGTCATGTCCACTTCACCTCATTTTCATCTGCTTTGGTTAAAAACTAGTTGTTTATTCATTTTGCTCATTTTCTTTAATAGGGGGAGGGTAATGTAATGAGCGGAGTTCCGTCATGTACTCCTTTGTTTTGTCATCTGTTCAGCTTCTGTGCATGCGCTTGCTCACGTGCTTGTATGCACGCTCTTGTGTATCTTTTAAAATGTTTACAGTTATTGCATGCGCGCACAATGTAATGCATTTCTTGTGTACAAATGAATGTGCATTCTCGTGCCTGCTATCTCTCGTTGAAGTCCGAATGCCGGTAACAGTCATTGGCAACTCGGACTTCAAGGAGGATAGACGCACTCCAGTGGTGTTCCACTTTGGCTTGAAATAAAGCTTATTCAAATTTTACAGCAAGGCCCGGAGGCCAACATTATGCACAATACCTTTATTGCAACACAAACACAGCAGCAACAAATTCTAGAGTTTAGAACCCCAAAATAAAACTTCTAGAACGTTGAACGTGCATAACCAGATAGAACGTGCAGCCATCTTTCTCTTTTGTTGCTGCTCAGACACAGATAAGTCGCAGATTTTAATTGAAATTGATTTTAGTAATTAAGAAGTTATTTGGAAAGATTTAAATGAAGTTTAAAGGGTTTTAAAGGAAAAATGACATATGGGAATGTGCTTTTGTGTTTAAAATATGTCTTAAAAAATGATATTGTTGATATATTTTTAAATTATGAAATGTTACATGAGGTGATTAAGTTTTGAAGCTACCGGAAGCGTGTGAAAAGGGGATTGCTTAACGGAAGGAAAGGGGAGCGTATAGTTGCAGTTTGGGGAAAATGAATGTGTGTAAGGTAAAGGGGGAATGAAGCGTTTAAACGGAGAAGGGTTACCGTTGGTTTGTGCCAGTTGAAGGGAGCGCGCAGGGCGCGAGGCACGGAATTGCGGAGGATTGGCTCGTGCAGGCTTCAGCGATCGGAAAAGGAGATAGAGATATGCGCGCGCAGCGAGCGTATCTTGGAACGAGGTTTGGCTCGGAAGGGGATCCGTAGACTCGTAAAACGTGCGGCGGCCATTTTGGACGATTGGGGAAGCGCAATAGAAGTAAAGGAGATTAAAGGAGGACATGTTTTGGGAAAACTCGGAGTTTGACAGAACGCGAGTCAGTTTCTGTCAGACTTTGGTTTTAGGTTTATGAGGAGGTCGCGGATCGAAAGAGAAGGGAATAGAGACAGTGATAAAGGAAATTTGAAAGAGAGGTTGTAGAGAAGGATTAAGAATTTAAAAGAGTAGAAGCTATTTTGGGAAGAGGTTTTGAAAGGTTGTGGAGGTATTCTACATTCATAATATTTTAAAATGGAGAATGTAGAGGGTGTTTTAGAGGATAAGTTAAAGAGCTACATGGATAAATTGTTTGGGGAGATGAGTACATCTCTGGATAAAAAGATAGAGAATAGTATGGGGAAAACAATGCAAAAGAAGCATAGAAGTGGCGAAGATGAGAGTTTTTGGACCACAGAGGAGATGGAGGTGATGGCAGGAGGGTCCGGCCAGGGAAAGAAAAAGACACAGAAGAGGAAATATGTGGAGACAATGAAAAAAGGGAGGGAACGTAAGGTTCAGAAGGAATCCGCTATAAAGGCGAAAGAGAGCGCAATAAAGGCGCAAAAGGGGAGGCACACAGCGGTGGCTTGTGACTCAAGTTCCTCCAGTGGTGACGTGGAACTAACATGTAGCTCAAGTATAGATGAGTCAGACGTGGAGGTGCCACTAAAAAGGAGAAAGATGGGAGAGAGGGGGATTAAAAAAGAGGAGAATGATATGTTTGATCCTCAAGGGGAGGAGATGTTCGATCCACTATTGATTCAACATCCACTCTCTCCACAGTGGACCCCTGTAGAGCACGTGGCCCAATACGTAAGGTATTGGATAAGAAGGGAAATACCGAAAGAGGTGAGGACTAGGATGAGGAGTGAATGTCCAAGACCAAGTCTGGAGAGTAAGGTGGCATATACACCTGAATTGGACCAGAGAATGATGGCATTCATTATTAAGAATGGAAAGGACCCAAGAAGAGGTCTTGAGAAAGGATTGAAGGGGTGTCAGGACAGGCTCCTGGATGTCTTAGGACCCCTGACCAAAATCTTTGATATGTGCGAGGAGGCGCACTCTAATAATACGGGGATTGATGTGGCAGAAATGCGACAATGGGTCCAAAGGGCTATTTGCCTTCTTGGTAATACTAACACTGCGCTATGTGTAGAGAGAAGGAAGAGTATTCTTTTTAAAATTGATCCAAAATTGGCAGATCTCGCAAACAAGGAGCCAGGAGAGCGTAGTGATGGTTTACTTTTTGGGGACGATTTCGTGAAGGAAATGTCCAGATACGTGGGAACTTTTAGCTCACTAGAGAAGGTGCAAAAGGACATGAGGAGAGTTTTTGGCATGGCCGGGCGAATGCGGGGTCGGTTCCCCGGCCGTGGGCAAGGTATTTCTAGAGGAAACTTTGGAAGAGGATACAGACCTTATGGAGGCGGATTTGGCTCAAATACCAACGGAACGAGATGGGGGCAGGGAAGTTTCTTCCCTCAGAGGCAACGAAGCAGACCAAGAGGGATGCGATCTGAGAGGCGGTCAAGGGGTGCCTCAGGTAAGCTGTTTTCAAGGCCCTATTTCTATCCAGATAAAGTTGGGCGGCAGACTAGCCCATTTTGTTTCGAGATGGAAAGAAATTACGCAGGACCCATGGGTTTTGGAAACAGTGTCTGGTTACAGGATAGATTTCTTACAGACTCCAGTGCAAGAGAGGCCTCCGAATATTCTGAGGTTCTCAGAGGAAATGGAGGACATGGTGTCAGAGGAGATAGAAGCATTGGAGGCAAAAGGGGCAATAGAACCAGCAAGGGAAGTGAGAGAAGGTTTCATAAGCAATGTATTTTTAGTAAAGAAAAAAGGGAAAGGCATGCGTCCGGTGATCAATCTGAGAGAGTTGAACGATTGGGTTGCATACAATCATTTCAAGATGGAGGGCATCCATATGTTGAGGGACCTGTTAAGGAAAGGGGATTGGTTGACAAGGTTAGATTTGAAAGATGCTTATCTGACTATTCCTATGTGCAAAGAGCAAAGAGATTACCTGCAGTTCAGGTGGAAGGGAAGGTTATGGAGTTCAGGAGCCTCCCGTTTGGTTTGAGTTAAGCCCCTGGGTGCTTTACAAAGGTAATGAGACCAGTGGCAGCTTGGTTGAGATCGAGGGGAATACGTTTGATTGTTTATCTGGACGATGTGTTGATTTTGGCGGAAGAGAAGAAGTTAGCAGAAGAACAAACGGAGTTTGCAGTAAGGGTTCTGGAGGATCTAGGTTTTGTGGTGAACAAGGAGAAGTCTTGTGTGGAGCCTCGGCAGGAGATACAATTTTTAGGCTTTCAGATACTGACGTTGGATTGTGTGTTGAAGTTGCCTATGGAGAAGGTGAGGAAAATCAGAAAGGAGGTGAAGAGAATGAGGAAGGCGCAATGGATTACCTTGAGACAGTTGGCAAGGTTGCTGGGTCTGTTATCTGCATCGATTCAAGCGATCTTTCCAGCCCCTCTTCATTACAGAGCTTTGCAGAGGTTGAAGGGTTATCATTTGAGAAGGGGGGCGAAGTATTCTCAGAAGGTGGTTCTGGATCAGGACTCAAAAGAGGAGCTGAGTTGGTGGTTGATGAGTCTGGAAGCCTGGAATGGAAGGGCAATCTTTGGAGAGGTGCCAGAAGTAGAGATAGAGTCGGATGCGAGTCTGCACGGATGGGGCGCACGATGTGGCATGGTGTCAACAGGGGGTCAATGGTCAGAGAAGGAGAGAGAAATGCATATAAACTGTCTGGAGTTGCTGGCAGGATCTTTTGCAATAAAGAGCTTCCTAAAGGATCAGGTGAAGTGTTGTGTCCTGTTGAAAATGGACAACTTGTCTGCGGTGAGATATGTGAACAAGTTGGGGGGTCCGAGATCAAGGGGTTTGGCGAATTTGGCAAAGGAATTTTGGAAGTTTTGCTTGGAAAAGGAGATTATGTTTCAGGCGCAGTATATTCCGGGGCAGAACAACGTAGAAGCGGATTGGTATTCAAGATATCTCAGGGATGTGAGCAATTGGAGGTTAAACAAGGAGGTGTTTATGAGGTTACAACAGAGATGGGGTCCACTGCGAGTGGATCTTTTTGCGGACAGACTGAATTGTCAACTGAAGGATTTTTACAGTTGGAGACCAGATCCAGAGGCGTTGGGGATAGATGCTTTTCTGCAGGATTGGGGCATGGGAAGAAATTATGCCTTTCCTCCCTTCTCGTTGATTCAGAGCTTGTTGATGAAAGTGAGGAGGGAGAAAGCCGAGTTAGTCTTGGTAACGCCTTTCTGGAGAGCTCAGGTGTGGTTTCCGGATATGATGAGTCTGGTAATGGAGGATCCGGTGTTATTACCAGGCGGAAGAGAGATAATTCAGGATCCGGAGGGGAATGTTCACGAGTTGGTCGTGTCAGGTCAGTTAAGGTTAGTGGCTTGGCTGATTTCAGGAGAGTTTGGCAGGTGCATGGACTATCAAAGGAGGCTGAGGACCTTATCGCAGAATCATGGTCAAAGGGAACAACCAAGATTTATAGATCAGCTTGGAGAAGATGGTCTGGTTGGTGTGTTGAGAGGAATTTGGATTCCGTATCGGCACCTGTAGTGGAGGTAGTGAATTACTTATCGGAACTGTTTAAGAGTGGTCTGGCATACAATACTGTTAACTTAAGCAGATCTGCAATTTCAGCAGGACATGTTTTAGTGTGTGGTCTGCCGGTGGGGCAACATGTGTTGGTTAAAAGATTGGTTAAGAGCGTTAGAGTAGCTGTTCCTTCCAAAGCTAAGTATAGTGTGCTTTGGGATGTTTCAGTGGTTTTGGAAGAATTGGATCGTTGGGGCGATAACTCTTCATTGGAGCTTAAGTTTCTTTCATGGAAATTGTCTATGCTTCTCTGCTTGGTTTCTTTTAGAAGAGTTTCAGACATTAGAGCTTTAGACGTGGATTCGAGGTTTTTTCAGCCAGAGGGGGTGTATTTTGAGATCAGGAGAAGGACCAAGACTATGTCTAGGTCAATATTTTATCCTCTCTTAGAGGGGCATGATAATTTGTGTGTGGTTGGCTGTCTTAGGGAATACGAAAAAAGGACTGTTGATCTGAGGCAGGTTGGTTGTTCTCAACTTTTGATTTCTTATAGGAAACCGTATAAAGCGGTGTCTACACCCACGTTGGCTAGGTGGGTGAGAGAGGTTATGTCTAGGGCAGGAGTGGATGTGAATGTTTTTGGAGCGCACTCTGTTAGGGGGGCGGTGGCTAGCAAAGCAGTGATGAGAGGTTTTAGCTTAAGTGGAATTATGAGAGCGGCAGATTGGTCAAATGATTCAACGTTTAAGAGATTCTATTTTAAGCCGGTTGAAAATGTGTTGGTTAGAGTTTTAGATGAACTTTGAACATGCATAATGTTGGCCTCCGCGCCTTGCTGTAAAATGCAGATTTTCCACAGTTTTAATGGGTAGAAAATCTTGATTTTAATAAAGGCACGGAGGCTAATATTATCCCTCCTCTGAACCCGCCCTGTTTATTAATCGTTTGGTTTTTTCCTATGCAGGGTGAAGATGAAGGGTCGTTCATTTGGAGCAGTTTTCTGGAGGATTCAGAATCGCTTGGTGTTTAAGTTATGGATTGTATTTTGTGTTGGGACTTTGTTTCTTCGCAGCAGTTAAAGAGGAAGATGGCTGCACGTTCTATCTGGTTATGCACGTTCAACGTTCTAGAAGTTTTATTTTGGGGTTCTAAACTCTAGAATTTGTTGCTGCTGTGTTTGGGTTGCAATAAAGGTATTGTGCATAATATTAGCCTCCGTGCCTTTATTAAAATCAAGATTTTCTACCCATTAAAACTGTGGAAAATCTGCATTACCTTCGAGTCTTTCTGCCAGTCCTTTCATCCGTACATTTCAGCCATGTACCTGCGTTGTCCCCCGACTTCTGCCCTGAGTACATGCTAGGCATACTCGGTGCACACTCACTCAAGAGCTTAACACAGGCTGGGCGCGCCTTGCTCACTCATTGAAGCGCAAGTGCTTTCACTGCCAACGGGCACAAATGAAAGCACAGTGGCGTGTACCTGGCTCCGCGAGAGATGATGTGTTCTCTGACGCCCAACTTTAGCCCGATTCTTCTAACGCAACCTGTTCCCAGGAGAAGGCTGCATGTCTACCGATTCAGCCCATCCCCAGTCCTTCCTTCCTTTCCCTTCGTCGATACCCAGCCATGAAGACCTCCACTCATTCGCCCCTCATCATCGTGCCCGTGAGCTCCAACCAACGTCTACCGTCGGGGCTCATGGGCAGAGTGGACACCACCAACTAAGCTTGCTTACACCACAGGAATTCAAAGGAGGACTGTCGCGCTGATCATGTGATGTGCGTGGGTGCTAGGGGTGCCGACTGGATTATTCCTCTAATGAGAGCTAGACACTGTTGCACCGGAACATAAACGCTGATACACCGGAAGATAATGTCCTCGGAACTCCAGCACACGGCCTGAGGCGAGCCTGGGTGTGCATGCGATGAACGCCAGGATTGCTGTAGCTAGATCCAATTTTGATTTCTGTTGGGAGGAGACAAGGTGATTAAAGACGGTGAATCTCCTCGCCTCCCAACTGCTGAGTTCCCACCGAGGATCCCTCTACGAGGGGGTTTAAAGAGTAGGTGAGGGCTGTTTAGAGGCGAAGGTCAGTTTCGCAGCCTAAGGTCATGCTCTGCGGTGCATAGTATTATCAGGACAGGCAGCCCGATGTCAGTGGAACAGAGAGCCGAGTGTGTGGCAGTCTCCTAAAGAGTAGCAGATTGTATATGTGGCTGTCAACGAGAAAGGTTAGTTTGTGACTGAATACCAGATAGAAATGCGTGGCAGTGAAGCAGGCTGTGCTGTGACACGTAGGAAGTAGACTGTTGCCACGCGATCCAATGCCATGTTTGGCTACCAATTTCAGCGTTATCTTTTTTTTTTTTTAACCGGCGTTTATCCACGTGATGCAACTCGCAGGCCCATGTGTACAAAGGGGGAATGCTAACCTCATAGTTAAAAATGTAATGGAAGTGAGGGAACGAGAGACGCCTACATCTGTGTGACAGTGAGAGAACTCTAGTCGTGTGTCTGTAGCTGAAGAGAGGCCGGTGTGTGACAGAGGGCTAGCTGTGTGATGTGATTCAAGTGCTTGTTTTAGTCCGTGTATTATTAGACTAAGTAGTCACTGGCAATGCAATTTCTCTGCAAATCATGGCATGGTCTTCAGCTTTTATTAGAATAGCTACGAAGTAGTGAAATAATATGGCTCCCTTCGATTTACTGTTGACTGCCTTGATTATTACTTGTTCTTTCCCCCAGAATGAACATAAACTCTGTTCAATATGGCTGCTGCTGTTGGCATCGCAATGCTTCGCTCACAATATAGAAGAATATTATTGGCCCCCGTCCTGGGAGTGCAGGAACCTCTCAGTATTTGTGGCTCTTACCCCTTGTTCTGCCATGGATCAACTATCATCGTGGGTTCTTCCGAGTTTTCACCATGGGCTTCCATCCACACAACCCCTGCCTCCCCTGCAGGACACAATAAGTGGTCGAAGGTGAAACATGTCAAGGGGCCGAAAGATGAAGCAAGAGCAACCATGTTCGCTAAGCTTTCCATGAAGATTAAGTTTGCAGTGAAAGGTAGGAATGCATCACGTGCTGCTTGGGTTGAGTCTCGGCGTGAGCCTAGAACCTAGGTTGTGCCATTGGAATTTGTTTACCCTGGGAAATAACAGAAATAAGTGAGGTGGTGTCTGGCTCGCTGTGTGAGCTGGGAGTATTGGTTGCCTTTGCACAGCATGTAAATAGTGAAGTTGTATTAAAATTGGTAATTGTCACGAGGTTCTCCTTAGGTTGGGTGGAAAGTCACTTACAACCAATACAATGCCCTATTTAAGGTTTGTCTGAAAGATGTGATTTTAAGGACTGAATCCAAGCAGTTCAATGATTTGAAAAGTCTGAAAAAGACTCGCAAGATAGTTATTTTAGACATTTGTAAAGCACGAGACGTCTAATAGATGAGTAGTGTGATGAACTAGTGGAGAGAAATGATGACGAAAATAGACAAAAACATAACGATTCTAATAAAGCAGTTTTGTAGATGTCCCATAAGTTTGAGGCATTGTGTTCCAGAGAAATGTACCTCTAACTGCAAATCTTCTACCACCATTGGAAGAGAGTTTAATGGGCAAAGGAGTTTAAAAATGTAATATTTGCTGAGCAAAATTTTCTCATGCTCTTGTGGGGAGTGATGAAATCTGAAATATACACAGAAGCTTGGTCGTGTATTGCTTTTACTCTGCTAGTTGGAACTCTTAGCGAGAAACTCCGTCTTACTGACAATTGGGCAGAACATGGTGCTGTTTATTCAAGATTGGAAGACAAGTCGTAGTTAAGTTCTGAAGCTTCGTTGAACGTGAGGCCAATGTTGCAGTGACCGTTGTGAATGCAGATATGGAAGCCAGGACCTGAGACTTGAAGGCTGTCCTCCAGGATGTTGCGTGTAGATATTAAGAGTGAAGGGAGAGCAGAAGCCTATGCTACAAAGCTTGTTCTTTAGTATAGTGTTGTAAACGTCAGGGACTAGACTTCTTGGATTGAAAAGAACAGATAGGGCACAGTTTTGACTTTTGGGGAAGGTTGATATTTGGGTTTTTGGGTTTTTTTTTATTTTTTTTTTCCATTGTTATTATCAGAGGCTTATCAGTGTGAGGATTAATCTGCCCAGCTAAAGAAGTTGCAGATGAGGGAAATTCTTTTACAGCCCTTAAAAAGGATGGAGTAAGGTTTCAAGTGAATGATGCTGTTTTGCCTGGTGGATGGCGGATAGTGGCAAAAGTCAGGCGAGTTATTTTTAAGACGTGGTTTCCCAAGACTAGAAGATCTAATCAGCTATGAGTAGTGCCAGTGATGGGGTGGACGTGAATGGGATGATTTGATAAAATACTGCAAGGTCTGATCTAGATTAGTTTCTTCAGAGCTGAGTACAGGTTTAGTTATCATGAGGCGTTCAAGTTGGGGGCCAGAGGCATTATCCAAGCAGTTGTCAAGTAGGATCACTGCATCATAGGCATTTCAAATTATAGATTGTGGATAAGTGGCTTGTGCTTTTAGCTGATCTGTTGCTGAGGTAAGCTAAGGTGAATGGGTTTGTTTTGAACTTGGGGGAAGGGAATAGAAGGAAAGGTAGAATGTTGATGGAGTCCAGGGTGTTGGTCTCCTAAGTGATTGATTATTTGTTGCGGTGTATATGGAGGTGTAAGATATATCCATATTTTGTGTGGCGGGAGCCCTGGACAAAGGATTGGTGGGCTGTGCTCCTACCACAGACAGGACCACCACTGCAAACAACATCCATGCAGGAACGCATCAGTAGACTATGTACCCGGCAAATAAGTTTTATTCAGAACATATTTTCCCAGAGCACAAGAACAGCAAAGATTCCAAGGTCAAAACCTTCTACTTCAAGACTACATTAAATTCAACCATCCGGTCCTCACAAAGCCACCATGAGGTGCTAAGCCCACTAGGGGTTCAAAACACATTGACCACCTTGAGAGGCACTGGACCATACAGAGCCAAATATACTAGTGATATGTGAAGAACCAAAAAGAACAATACATTAAAGGTCTCTCTGACCCCGACAACATTGTATTACAAACATACATTTGAGATCACTAGTGTTCAAACATCATAATGAAGAGAGTACAAATAACTTTACTACACTAATAGCAAAGTTCCTTGTTTCGTTAAAATCAGAAAAAAAACTTTTTTAGATCTTTTCATAGAATCCAATTCATTCAGACCAAGTTTTGACAAAGGATTGTTTGACAGACTGAAGAACATAATGAGATAAAGTGTGACCTGGACAATAGATAGAATCTAATAGAAGTATGAACAGATTTCATACTAGATGCATGAATAATGACTGATTATTGACAATTCAACTAGCAAAATGTATAACAGGTGGATGAACCATACTAGTTTATATGCATATTGGATTTCCTTCCATGTTTTTAACGAGCCATTACTCTGATTGCTATAAATGGACAAATAAAAAACAGGTCATTTGACAATTCCATCAGCTAGGAGTATGACAGAAAAGTTGGGCAATAGAATAGCTATCCCCAGTATATGAACATCTTCCTTCACAAGTGAATCGCCTCATTGTTGCCATAAAAAATGAAGAATACAGGTAAAAACTATGAACAGGTATTTAAGCAGATAAACCAGACCCATCCACACCCTTCACAACGGGCTTAGTGTGCCACTTAATTCCACAGAAGGTTATATCTCCGAATATTGTGGACAAAAATATTGATTTACCCAATTGCGAAGTACAAAAATATCATGAAGGTCAGTATATGTAGGTAAGTATAGATTTGCTATTCTTAACTCCACATACCTCGACGATGTATGTATACGTATTATAGATATGCACAATAGATATGTGGAGTTAAGGAAAGTAAACCTATACTACTTATATTCTTACCTTCACAATCCTTTGGAACTCGATATTTAGGTTACTATATTTTTGTATATCAATGTTTTGCCTATGATATTCTGGTAGTATACCTGAACAGAACCTTCTAGCCCACCCCATAATTTCAGGATACCCATAGTCCACACTAAACTTCTTGGCGACATTCCACTTAGGCCAGTCTGAGGATACTATTAACAACACTGTACGTGTAGAAAATAAATATGTAATTCCCGCCAAGCGCTGTAATTAAAATAACCCATTTATTTCAACAAGGAACAGCCCAGAAAGTATTGGTAACATTATTTACTGTTTTTGCATTTATTTAAACAAAATCAAACAGTCGGCTGCTAAGGGAACACACCATGTACAATTTAAAAAACAAATTGATCTTTTCAAGTCCAGGAGAGGAGGAGGATGCTAGTGCTTAATGATCTTTCATGGTGGTGATTGAAGGCGTTAAGAGGGAGTATAGGGTATCTTACAAGGAACTCTTTTTTACTTTTTTTTAATTTAAGTCCGTGAATATTGCAGTTGGGAGTAAAAGAGGCAGCAATAAGGGTCATCCCTCACAGTATTACCTGGAACACTGAGGTCCTGATTGACAAACTGCATTTTGTAGTATGCATAGTAGTACCACTTACTTAATACACAATGCAATTCACAAACCTATGAGTGGAAATCTCCACCACTCCTATCTTTCCTATGGAGAGATCCTCACACATGTATGTTTACTACTTAGTAGTAAATGTGAGAGGAACAGGGGGAGTGGCTGGAAAATGGGAAATACTTATTCCCATACACAAAACAGTAAGCCCATTGCAGTTCACAAACTGCACTTCTAAAGTTACTACAGCCAAAAATGACCCAAAGCATTATTTTAATTTAATGTTACAAAAGTTATATATAAATAAAGATAAATATTATGATACATTATTTATTTTTATTTAAAATACATATTCTTTTTTTTAAATAATTACATTAAGTTCATTACATTTTTCTGAAAAAAAGAAATCAAATGAGTTTGAAATTCCTGTGCTATGGTACTAACCAAAAAGGATCGGTCTTGAGCAGTCTTCTATATTTGTAATTATCCTTAATGGCCCAGATGCACAAATGCAGCGAGTTAAAGAAGACTGCCATTAAAACTGTAATGTCAGTCAAGGTTTATGGAAAAATGTCACTGAAAGCCCCAGGTTGCTTTCAGATCACAGCTGGCATGTGGAACAATGATTTTGTATCCATGTAAGGAAAGGTATTCCAGTTCATTACTAGGTCTTGTGTGTGATGCATGTGGACTCGGGTGGATCCTTTTATCAACCTCAAGCCAGGGCAGTAAAACCCAAGGCAGAAGAGATGGACTAATGCTGTGGCGTCTATGTAATCACATAGGCAGCTGCATTCTGTGCCTTTTGCATTCTAACAGCAGTCCTGTGTCTAAATTGTATACATATTCAAGTGTTCGTGTCAACCAGTATAGCAAGACTGTTAACTTTAATGTACTTGAAGGCTACCTTTTGGGACATGTGTGAACTGCAACCTTAACTTGAGCTGTCGTTCTGACTAAATAGTCTGAGTATGTTCATCTTTTCACAATCCGTGTCACAGATGGGATTATAGCCCTCAATTTAACAATGTGTGGGACCTCTGCCAATATTTCAGCATAGCGTGATACAGTTTTTGGCCGATTATAGCACATCCAACAATCTACAGCCTTGGATGCACAATAGGAACAAGGACATCTGTGAGCCAATCCCCCAGTCATCCAAGCTTTACTATTGATAACTTTGATATAGCACAGGGGTGTGCACATAAGTGAGCTCTAAAATTTGCTCTGCTTACTTGAAGCTGAACAAGTCACCATTTTACTTGGCACTGTGAGTGATATCGAGTGCTAAATAAATGTATAAACTGGCACCAAGCCATTAATGGAATGTGATTGTGAGCATGGTTGAGTACCTTTGATGCACGAAACGTAACTCTTTAGAATATACCTATAGTTTGCATCTTCCTAATCAGTTTAGAGCAAACCCAGATATTGCAGCCAGGGCGCATTGACTTCCAGAGGCTCAAAGTGATTTATATTATGCATTGTCTACTTCAGATCCCATCACAATTAAGCCATAGTCTAACCTCTGCTCCATTTTTCTTGATATATACTAGGTTTGATTTTTGTTCACCATAAGAGTGACTGTAGTTTTTTTTAAATATAATTAGTTGTGTGTAGCTGCCAGTAGTTTCATTGAGATCAGCTGTCCACCGACAGCTTGTATAAGATAGGCAGTAGTGCCATTGTGACTTGCTCGTCTCCTGAAGACCAGACCTTGAAAAATCATACAAATGTTACCAGACCTGCAGGTCGAGTTATATGAATAATTTACTCAACCTAACTGTAATGCTCTTGACCCATAAACTAATCTCAAATTGTGAGATCCTGGGCAAATATTTAGTTTTATCAAGCTGCCTTTGTCTTCATTATCGCATATGAGAGCACCTTGAAATGTGAGTTCAGTATGTCTTCTGCACAAAAAACTCTTTTAATAGCCTAATTGTTTTCTCCATGTATATTGTGAATCTAATTCACATATAGGGTAGACATGACCCTGACGTTCTCTTCGTTCACTAACAGCATTGACATCAGGGCGAGGCAGAATGTTTCTCAGTACTTGTTTAAAAACTCTCCCTTTTAATAAATGTATTACTAAAGCATGATGAGGTAGCACACTGTCATTTACAGTCAGCACATTTCCCATTGAAACGGCCACAACATTTCACACTGACATGCAGTTTTACTAATAAAACTAAATAGTGTACAAACGATAATGTTTGGAAATCGGGTTTCTGCAAATATGTATCATTTGCGCATCACCAAGTAAAGTTCTGATTTGTTTTGATCCTATTGAAATCTTTGCTTCCATCCCACTTCTGAATTACAAACAAATTGCTTTCCTATTTGCTGATATATTTTGAAATATTTGTACTGTTCATTTACAAGCTATTTAAACATGCTGTCTGTTAGAGAAAAACTGACCTCCTACAGCCTTTCCTTTAACAATGATTGAAAGACAGTTCACTTTACAAAATCCTCTAACTTTGCAGTCAGAGTAATAAAACTAAACACCAATCTCCAGGACAAAATAAGCAGCAATTTGTAACAAGACAGAAGCTGATATTTGACTTCTGTCTTTGAATGCATAGCAAATGTGAGAAGATAAAAACAAGTTTTAAAGGCATCTTTATTGCTCATTCCCCTCCTGAATGAACAGAACACCTGTTCGTTGCCAGCTCGAGCTCTCTAACCAAAACTGGCCAGTAGGCCCTAAAAACAGCTCACCCTCATAAAACCTGACTTGCCATAGTGAGTGGGCGAGTAGATTTTTCGAGACCTGACACTGCATTTTTGTAAGATTGACAGTAGTTTGATTGAAGTATACTTTTTCTTGCAGAAGGCGGCTCAAACCCAGAATTTAATGTAAGTTTGTCACAACTTTTTGAACAATGTCGAGCCAAGAATATGCCAAAATCTTCAGTGGAGGCAGCGATTAAAGGAGCGGTGTGTAGTAAGAATGATCATTTTCTTTTCTTACTCAGCTGTGATTTACCTATCCCTGACTTTCTTCTCTTCCCTTTTAAGATTCATGATGTATGTATCATTGTACTTTTTTTATAACCATGTACACTGTCAAGTCTCCATAAATATTAAGGTATTTAATACATGCTCTTGATCTAATACTAGAGTGACCTATTTTACAGTATCACTTTCTAGTACACTTTACACATGTAGTCTTTTCAATAGCCTTCTGAAGCATATGTTGAAACCACTTTTAGAGTTCTTGGCTTGGTAAGAAGTACTTGGTTAAAAAAATAACGGTGCAGTTTTGCGAACATTGGACCAGTAACATTAGTCAAACTAGAGCAAATGTAATGATCATTTGACAGTAGGTAGGTGAGAGAGATTTTATCCCATTTTTATTTTTGTATATTAGTTGCAAATGGCGAATTTCAAAGCACATTGGATCAGTTACCTGGGTCTAAAACAGATATGATTCATAATCGACTTTACAAGGGGTAAGATACTGACTCCAGAAGGCTTGTTGGTCAATAACTTGTGTAGTCTTTTTTTCAGTTGTAAATGTATATCTTATTTTTATGCTAGTGCACTGTAACCCTTTTGGTTTTGTTCACCATTTTGGAGTATAGCTCGGAGGGTACCATATCGCTCTCATGAAAGGGGGTGGAATGTAGTTCACGGAACGTCCATTGCTATGCTGAGCAGAATAGCGTTATACTGGTTTAAATCTGTATTACTTATTGAACTTGTGGGATTTCTGAGTTGTATTCAGTTTTGGACATAAAAATTCATCATTGTTTTAACGTGACTGGCAGCTGCCCTTCATTTTTCCCCTGGTATTTTTCTGTTACAATAAACACATCTAGAAAGAAGTCATGCTTACTGTTTTGTGTATTTTATTAAACAGTAATTCCCTCAACTTTTCAAGCTTACCTGCCTTGCATATTCAATAATTGCCATGTTGGCAAGGTATCTTGTCAGAAAATGGGAAAGTGATAATAAAATCACCTCAGAAACTGGGAAACAGTGTAGTGTTGTCTAATCCAAAAACGTCCAGTATGTAGGAGTGAAACTTAGCAACCACTATTATGTTACTGTTTAAGTGTTATATGTATGCACCTATTCCCTTAGCCGGCATTGTATAGGAAATAAAAAAATAACCTAACTGTAGCCAACTTTTAAGTTAGCCATGGTCAACTGATTCTCTGCTTGCGATCGCTGCTGACTGCTGTTACGTATAACTACATTGGTCTGTTCCACTGCCTGTAACAGAAGCTAACTGCGAAGCTGTTGTGATGCCAACTATCTTCTGCAATGCCTATGATGCTGTCCATTTACTGAGCACTAACCAGGCCAGACGTCTACTTACCTTACTTGATCAGGGCATCAATCTGTTCTCCCAACTCCACAAAATAGATCTGAGTAGCAGAAAATGAAGCAGGGGAGTTCTCTTGCTCATGCTGAGTGGAGAAATGAGTGTTTCTGCTCTCTATTCATCTCTGGTGACATTTCACATCTGGTTGTCTTCTAAACACTTGTATTTCTGTGTGTAGAGCACAGTGGGGACTAGAGTAGATGTATAGTTATTTTGGGTGGGTTCAGAACCATATTCCAAAGTGCGATTGTTTGATACATCAGAAGAATACATAGCTTGCACATACATGTGTGTACTTTCAAGCAAATATTTTGTTAGACATGGATACTTTACTAGAAAGCATCAGTATCCAGAAGTACACAAAGAAGTGATAATCGGCAAACCACACAAGATAAATGCAAATAAACATCTACACATTAAATAAATGCGACTAAATATCCGCAACAGGCACACACACTTGTTATATCAATATTTCTTTGACAATATACGCAAATAATTTGCATACACAAACGCAACATCAATCCACATACACACACCTGCACACATTTCCCGTACTCCACATACATGCATAATTGTCAAACAGGAGCACACAGATCGCAAACATAGCAAACAGGATGAAAGAAGCAAGGCATTTATAAAACCTCACTTCCTGCTTCTGTTATACCAAACGTCCAAAAACAAAATAGATCTGTCAAATCCACATGGGTATCTTCATTCACTCTCGCTGTTTAGTGAGCATGGAGAGTCATCCATACTTCCACCTAATCCACACCATCACTAATCACAGTAGCAGATGACATCAACACTATGACTCGTTTTACCACTTCCAGTGCAAGTGCCCATACAGTTACCACAGATGTATATAGTTAATATATTTTACTAGATCGATAATAAGACACCCTTGTGTACAGTGGCAACATTTGAAATCTCTGTGCTGGCATCTCTTAAGCACTGCCTGTATGTAAAAATAAAAACGTACTTGTACTCGTTTCAAGCCACTTTACATTAACTATCTGAGTGGCTGATGTTTATTGGACTTTGAAGGTACATTTTTACATGCACATCCTTTTTTAGGTCTCGGCTGGCGAAAGCAGCGCGCACAGTTGCATCCTCAATGTGCAGCCACGACTGTCTCCGCGTGATTCGATTTGCCAGCTTGTCAACATTTTTCAAACCATTACATTGATATCGAGAACTTCTTGCTGTTAATGCAGTGCTTCTGAAGCGAAGCCACGGTTTCCATTAAAGCATATTGGTGTAAATAATGCGAATTCCTTTGTCCCTTGAAACTGCCGGAGTTTGACCTTCAACAGAACAAGTAGTTCCTGTTCGCAATGGCTTTCATATTTTTGTTGCACAAATTACATGTATTTTATTTTTTGTATTGTGACATTTAGAACAATTACCTTCTGTAATTTTTTGAAGCGGAAAAAAAGTTAAGACTGGCTCCCTGAAAGCCATTTCAAGAGCATTGTGATAAGTGTGTCTTTTTGCAGTTTGGCTTATGGGAGAAGCAGTGGGTGCAGTGTGAGGTTTACGGTTATACTCTAAATGTTTGTGTAGAGGGCATGTAGCTTCGTGTAAAGAGGTGGAGAAATGTGTGAGGAAAGAAACAATCAGGCACATACAGTTAGTTACCTTAGGCGTGGTCAGTCGTGAAGGCTTGTGAATAGGATGTTTTAACTTAACACTGAAAGGTGAGCTAGGCAGCAGTGGAGCCAGTCTAGAATAGAGGGCAATTGTTAACACAATGGATGGCTAGATGTGCGATCAACACACTTTAAAGGCGAATAAGTCTGACTTCACCCAGCAAGTGGCTCCTGAACTAAGGTCCCTCGTGGATTCCGTGGTTATCTGGATGTCGCACTCTGGAGCCTGTGAATAGATAGAAGCTCCGAGTTCAAGCTCTATAGCATATTCTAGACAACAAAAGCACCAGTGTGATTGTACCTTGTACTTTTTGAGGGGAATCTAGGTCAGGGAAGATTAAGTGTATGGACTGCTTGGTCAGGTGTTGGCGGTGTGATATTGTGCCCACTTTGCTCAGGCAAGATTTTCAGTTGTTTTAAATGATGTTCACGGGCACCGTTCTTACAAATATAAGATAGGTTTATTCATCCAAGCACTTCATCCACTGGTTCCTTCTTCAAACTTACAAGATAATGACTCCATTACTGGCAATGGCATTTCAGAAAAACCTGTCCACGTTCCATGTTTTATGCTGCATCACTAACATTCTGATTACATGCCACCTTTATATTGCTAAGATTTACTGATGATCAGTCTTCATTCTCAATATACTACACATCGCCCTTCTATCACATAGAAACACTAGCATGTTTACAATATTAATCTAAGCTTATGTACATAAGATCTTCTGTTAATGGAATTGCTCTGATTAACTTAGACTTTACCCTTTCAACTCCTCAAAACCTATTACTAACCGTCCACATAACTT
Organism: Calotriton arnoldi; assembly: GCA_963921515.1. Taxonomy (NCBI): domain Eukaryota; kingdom Metazoa; phylum Chordata; class Amphibia; order Caudata; family Salamandridae; genus Calotriton; species Calotriton arnoldi. The sequence continues at coordinate 2,813,568 of CAWUFW010000486.1, read as the reverse complement.
TTTGTTTGATTTTAATTAGATCTCTTCTGTCCATCTGAGTCATTGTTTTGTAGTCCTTCCTTTTTCTTTGTTTCTTTGCCATGGGCAGTACTGCCTTTCTCCTTATCTTTTCTTAACATTTCCCGGTCAGTCAAATCACTAGTTATCTTTACTACTCTGTTAATGTTCCAGTTGTGAGAATCCCATTTTATGGTATTTGTGAACACTTTCGATACCTTTAACAGATTATAGAATTTGGACCATTAGTTGTTCCCAACAGACAGTTTTATTCCCAGCACATAACCTATTTGAATGCATAAGCTCTTTATCGCCTTCGTTTATATTAGGTATTCTTTTCTGTCTTAAAGCCTTCCCTTTTTTTTTTGTTTGTTCAGTTTCTCCATTCACATTCTTTTCTGATATAATCTATATATTCACGTTTATTCACACTGGACTCCATATTGTGTTGCATTTTCATCCTTTAAACAGCTCAAAATGTACTCTTACCATTGTGCTATGCGAGGCGAGGTCTGTATTCCTATATCCTTTTCCTTAGTTTCTCTCTCCAATCCTTTCCTCTAAATCTTGCTATTTAAATCGCTTCCTTCATTGTTTTGTTCAGTCTTTTAGTCAGTCCTTGTATAGTATATCAAACATTTGTTATGCTTTATACCCCTTTTCATCTAAAAACAAGCATTAAAAATGCAATTAGGTCTCACCTTTCATTAAGTTAAAGCCATTTGCTTTGCTATACAATACCATTAGCAAAGCAAATGGCTTTAACTTAATCAAAGGCGAGTTATATAGCATTTTCAATGCTTGTTTAAACAGCATGGGGAATCTTTGCCACAGCTCCACCCTGTTACTTGTACATAATGATTGGCCAAATGTTCTTTATTTTATACGGTTTGTGTAATTACAACTTGTGTTGCATCTAAAAGCATCACACTTCATCAGGTTACCCCTTCCCATCATGTTTCCATCACTCTGACTTCCATAAGTCTCCTCTTCTCTCCCCCAGTCTTTCGACTACCATCTTTCATAATCAAGAATCCCTCACATAGAACTCTATCTCGAACTCCTTTGACTCTGCCTCCTCTCCTCATCTACTGTAGCAGTCATCCTTGAAATCCTCCTTTCTTTTGAACCATTCCAGATAGCTTTCTCTTTCGTAGTGACGCATAGCAACATTTTTGGCATATCTAACAAAATAACCGGTTTTGATAATGGCTGCATCTTGGCTATGATGGCTATATATACTCTTTCTCCTGTCTTATTCACGCAGTATGTCCTGGCAGCTACTACCCAATACAATTTGTGTGTTGTTAGACATCTTGATGATTTAGCCCCTCTATAAAGGAAAACAAAAAGATCCAAAACTTCCTGTTTGCCTCCAAAACTATATTAGGAAAGAAACCTCCCTTACTTGTTCACAGTCAAATACCGGGATGCCATGACTGCGGAACTCATGTGGGCTTATTGTATTTCTAGGCTTCATTGCTGTAAGTGACCCTGATCCATTGGATGCCTGAAGTAAGTAACCAGATTCCATATAAAATGTAGTATGTAAAGGTTTATTGTAACCTTCAGCGCCCATGACACAGCATAGCTATATACATCCTCTTCTCCTAAAGTCCTGGCAGCAACTGACATACCGGTTACTGCTAGAACCTTAGGAACATTCTTATATCCCCCTTCACATTCTACTTTCTGCACATTCTAACATTCCTATAGCAACATTTTATACATCACCTTACCCCACATTCCCCCTTATAACAAAACAAATTAAAATTTTAGTATAATACATAATCTCTAAATTTGCTTGGTACTCTTGTCTCCCGTGAACGAGAAAATGCATTGCTGGAATCCTTATTGGCAGTTGTTACAGGCAGTTGAAGATTAGCACCACGACTATCCATTATTTCTTGTGGTTGCAACTAAGTTTGTCGGTAACATTCGGTCTCTGCCTGTCTCCTATTTTTGATAAGCTCAGCCTGTGTGGGAGACATTTTGACCAGTTGTCTTCTATTCCACTAACCTTTCCCTTGTAATAAATTGGACCCTTTTATGACTTTTACAATTTGGACTGGTACAGAAAACTTGGATTGCCTTTCTTGACTTTTCCATGATTTGTAACTAAAGCCCAATCTCCTATATTGAAATCCTTTCATAGGAATGAAGTTTCGGGTCAAAGTACTCTTTAATCTCTTTTTGTTTCAATACAACTGAACGTGAAATGCTTTCACTAGCCTGTAATCTTTGACTAGTGCCTGCTTTACTTTTCAACCAACTCTGAAATAGGCGCGTGTGAACCTGGTGACCTCAATAAAGTGAAAAGTACTTCTTCTGTGGTGCTGTGATTAGTAATATTATAATCCCACATATTGTCATTCAAAACATTTCTCACATCTTGGCCTGAGGTGGGAGCTGTTTGTTTTCCCTCTTTCAGAATTCTATTGGCGCTCTCTACTAAATCATTAGAACTAGGTAAATACAAAGCAAATCTGTGATGTCCAATGTCATATTTAAAAAAAAAATGTTTTTATAAGTTCAGATACAAGGTGAGTCTCATTATCAGTTACAATCTCTTTCGTATACCTCTCTAACTTAAACACATTTTTCAAGAATATAATGGCAGCATTAGTACTGGGTGACTCAATAAACGAATGCTAAATCCACTTTGAATGATAATCAGTTAAGACAATGAGATATTTCATGTTAGAAGGAAATAGGGTTATGTTATGTTAATTTCGACTTGTATCGCGCCTAATACCAACAGGTCTCTAAGCGCTTCAAGAAAATCAGCGTCAGTTCCAAGTGGGATGGTAATATAGTTAGGCCCAGGCTTCTGTGTACAAGAGGGTTTTGAGTTTTTTTCTGAATGGAAGAAGGCGTCCTTCCGCACGGAGCTGACTAGGCAGCTTGTTCCAGAGTGGCGGTATCAGGACAGAGAAGGCACGTCCTCCTTTACGTTTGGAAATTCCTGAGTGTCCTTGATGAGCTAATGTTATCAGCTCATGTCTCAAATCTTCTGGTGGAACGAATACCTCCCCTCGCATAACCATACTGCTCTTAAAGTATCTCAGGTTTGTACATCACCGTATTGGAGGCAAGAACTAGTAATAATTAGGTCTTACTTGCTGGCTTGCAGTGCGCCTATTAATGTGAAGAACATTGTCTCAATAATAATATCAAATACTGAACATATTTGGTAACATTTTTGGTGTGCCTGTCACTGGAAGTGCAGGCCGACAAAACTTAATGCCTTAGAACGGAAGATTCAGCCTGAAAACGAACTTTAACCGCATGCTCCGACACTTGGGCCTGCTATGATGCCCAAAGAAAGATGGCCGCCGTGTGAAGTGTGGCTCGATGGCAGGAACGTCATGCCAAACCTGAGGTTGCCATGGTTACGGAGAACTGCAGCTTGCAAGCAGAAGCGTCTATGATGTCAACGAAGGTACAGCGCAAAGCGTGAGTGTATGCCTAGAGGTAATCGCACGCTGACAAGGTCGATGCGCGCAGCTAAATAAAAGCGGCCCACCAGGTACTCACTAGCGACGCAAAAGTAATCACAAACGGCACAGGCAGGGCTTTAAGTGGGGGAAAAAAACTGGGGGTGCTCTAAAAGGGGCGTGGCAAACTTCTTACAGGGGTGTGGCCTATCTGCGTAGGGGCGTGGTCTAAATCAAGATAACTAGCATTGTGTGCTTAAGAAAATCATGAAACGGCCATTAAAATACTCACGTTGCGTGCTTGCAGGCTGGGAGGGCAAGTCTTGTGTGGCTTCAGAAGGATCCTGGCTGAGGCAGCTCTGATGCGGAGGCAGGGTCCCGACGGTGCTGGTAGGGCTGGGGAGGCATCACGAAGGTAAGTTTCCTTTTCACTGCTGCTGGATTCTGTTGTAGACCCTCGTCCCTCGCTTGCTTTAAGGGAGAGCAGGGTCACACTGGTTGCTGGAGAAATCTTGCTGCAGGCCGTAAAAGCAGGGTCGTGCCGGTTCTAACCAGCTGTTGTTGTGCCGATGGCTGGCACGATGACGTAGGTGGCGCTGCGTGTTCAAAGAGAAGGGAAATCCCGAGAGAAAGTGTCTCTCTTCAAAGGATTTCCCTTCCTGCTACAATGACGTCACGCCTTAAGCAGTGCGCGCGCATGCTCACCCGAAACACCAACAAAAACCGGGACGTCTGGTCACCCTACCGTTGACCTTTGAGGCCCGAAAATAGAGCCCCCTAGAGACTCCTTTCGAGGCCCCCCCCAAAAAAACTGGGGGTGCTCAGTCCCCCACAGCCCCCCCCCACTTAAAGCCCTGGGCACAGGCACTGGTGCCGCTTTCAGCTCGATGTGTGCAAGCAAATACCAAGCTCAGCATGGCCAAACCTTGAGTCGGCTCAGAAAACAGCTGATCCTCTCAATGTTACAAAATGCTTGCCGGGTCGGTGGGCATAACGTCTCCAGCTTCAAATCATCGCTAATATGAAGTAAGAAGCCGGACTCCATATAAATTGTAGAATGTAAACATTTATTGTAACCTTCAGCAGCCACAGCACAGCCATATATGTCCTCTTCTCCTAACGTCCTTGCAGCAACTGACATACCGGTTACTGCCAGAACCTTAGTAACATTCCTATCTCCCGTTCACATTCTACATTCTAATTTTCCGATCATAAAATCTTACCCTAACGCCTTATGATTTTAAATGGCGAGAACATATATAGCCTAGGGACCGTAGACAATGAGGCGATGAGAGAGGCACCTGGTGTCCTGATGATCTCTGCTCATCTCCATCTCATTCAACTAAGTTACGAACACAATATCTATTTCACGCTCAAAAAGCTCTGGCGAAAGGGCAGCGGACCTGGTCTGGGCTGCACTTGTTGTCCTGAGGGGAGGGGAATGTTTCTACATATTGTTTGTGTATGCCCAGTTATTAGTGGCTGCTGGGGACGGGTGGTGGTTCTGAGGGAGACCCATTCAGCTTTACCCCGAGATGTTGCTACTGGGGTCGCTAGAGATGGAGGGAGGGCCGTGAAGCAGCTGCTTGTTTTTGGTATGGGGCTGCATTGTGACTAAGTCGGACATAGCGTGCAAGTGGAGTGCCAGGGAATCCCTGTACCTACAAGAAGGACCGAGAGGGATGGATCATTGTGCTCTCTTTGAGCGAAAGGTCTACTCGGCCAGGAGGTGCCCACACAAGCATGAGAAAGTCTGGGGTTCATGGTAGGCATACTTGCAAATAGTGACCGAATAGTGCCTTGTTTACGGGATATTGGAGATGCAATAATGAAGCTGCTTCAACATAAAACTTGTTTACTCCACGCCCTGTGCACCATCCTAAACGACTACAGCGATCTATGTTTGCACCTAGGAGATCGACTGGATGGAGTCTAATTATAAATGAAAAAAATTTGTGTAAAAAAATCCTATTGCCAGATGTGAAGAATTTAGCAATTTCTTTAAAGAGAATGTTAAATCCATGGAGTGTTTTTGCCTCTGCTTACAAAATATTCAACGGCAACTAGAAATCCAGGAAGGCATAGCTTCAATTTAAATTAATTTCCAGAATGATTCGTTGAAAACCATAGCTAAGGTGAGTCTCTCAAACACCTCACAGGTCCTGTTCTGTACGATTTCACTAAAGATGTGAGTTACTACCTTTTACACTGTTTTACCAATCTTATGAACTCATCTCTCGTGATCAGTTTTTCTCTGATTGCATTAAAATCGGTCACATCTCTCTCTCCTGTTGAGGAAAACCTTCAGATGATGCTGGAGACGGTAAGACACTTCTGGCTTGTTTCAAGGCTTCATTTCCTTGTCGAGGTCACTGAAAGCGGTGTAAACTCCCTACTACTTAAACAACACATCTGTGAGAATGAATGTTTGGGCGATTCCAGAATGGGTTGTACTGCCAAGACTATCTTGCTCCCGATTTCTGATGATATGTTAGGCATGCTTGAATGATAACCCACCACGTGAAATTAAACCTACTCTAAACTCAAATTGACTAATTTTTTTCTATGCACTCTAACATTCCAAATCATCTTGAATTGCCTCTTGCATCATCCTTGATTGCTGACTGGTAGTCAATGATAGTGCAAAATTGGCAGGCATTGCTAGTAACGATGGCTTTGCCTCCAATCTCAAATTTACAGTATGGCAAAGAGTGTCTGTTTCTGGTTGAGACTATTGTTGAGGATTAGACGATTCATCCCACAACATGACCACAAGAAGTACAGTCCATTGTTCAGTCAAGAAGGGACTATGGCCATTCTCCTTTAAATGGCTGACCTAAAGTACACCTCACACCTTGGAAGGCAGTTCTGCATCCGCAGCACGCTTTGTCGCTGGTAGCAAAAGGTTTGATCACATCACCATTACTCTACAAAGGTTCTGATTGCTTCCCATTGAAGCTAGTTCGTTCTAAATTATGTGGGTTTCATTCTTAAATTTGATAAACAACCCTCTTTACATGTCCAAAACATGAAAACATCTGGTGGCCAGCAATAGCTACTAAGTGCTGAAATACTGCTATTGGAACCTCCAGCATTAAAAAAAAAAAAAGAATGAACAATGGCCTAATCTTAGTCTCTCTATACCATTAGAATGTGGATGTCCCTCCCTTCTGCTCTGTGTAGTACCTCTTTTCAAGAAACATTCACGGAATATCTTAAACAGTTTCTTTTCGACAGGCATTTCTAAACTTGATCCACTTAATCGCTTCTGAATACTGCCATTGTCTTGTGATTTACCACTACTTTTACTGCTGCATTTGCCTTTTTTCTGACCGCTTCGGCTTTTTATTTGCCTTCTCTCCATTCATTCACCTCCTAATTTGTTTCCACTTTGCTGCTGTTCTATTACCCCCTGCTGTTACTTTAGTAACTTATCTTGTGTTGGCCCTTCTGTTCTAAAACAGAACTCTTGCTTTCTGTTTTTCTCTCATATTGCCCATATTTACGTCTTGCTCAGACATTGCTGCATTACTTACCTGTCTCTTAGTTTCTACTGTTATGTAATTGCTCTCACCGTAACATTTTGGCAACCATGCTTTTATCTAGTCTCTCTCTCCTGTATTTTCCTTCTATTAGTATCACCCTTTAGTTTTTAGGTCGAGCATTCGAGACCTCTTGTATATACTTTAGTATATACTTATTATATACTTATATGTGTATGTACTTTGTGGGCTCTGGAGATGAGCCCTAGGACTTGTCTGCTTCCGCTTAGGGACTTTTTTTCTGTTCAACTGCCTCTATTTAACTGTCTTGATAGAAAACGACCACCAGAGGTCAGCAAAATACCAGAATTGCTTTCTGCTGAGGGACTTTCTTTTTTAATTTTTCTGGCAACTGCCTCTATTTAACTTTCTTATAGAAAACGACCAGCAGAGGTCCGTTAAATACCAGAATCACTTTAGCATTCTCTAGATTCCAGTCCATAGAAATTGTCTTCCACGAGCACCCGTAGACAATGTTTTTCAAATCTTGTATTTTCAGTGATATGACCACCGAAGGCCCTGATTTTATATTAAAAACAGAGCTTTGGACAATACCATTTCCCGTTGAAAGGCAATATTTCTCTCCATGTGTTCCCATACCTGGCGTGTCATGCAGTTTGGTGCTTACTTTCCCTCCATGGTAAAGAACAGTAGATGTTTCAGCACCCAGGTGAATGTGCTGCATAGCTAAATCCATATAAGGTCCCAAAGGCGAGACCGATTGCATTGCAAATGCTTGTTATTACTTTATATTTTAAAGTAGGATCTTTTGGGTGCAGTGCTCTCATTTAAATATATTTGAATACCTTATCACTGTATACCACAACTGTGTTTTCCATTATACAGCACTGTGACATCTTTGGTCCATGTTCTCCCTGTAAAAAAACCCATAAATAAATATATCAGTGATGTGTAACCAGACTCAATACATAGTAGACCACTTTAGCTACAGCTGTGTCTCTCTTGTAGCAGGTTACTTTTTCTCATCAAATACTCCGCTCATTGGGACCAGTTGACAAAGGCATTTTTGAGTACATTGAGTAGAGCTCCTCTAGTACTCACCAGTGCAGTTCAGACGTATTGGTGGAGATCTCTGCCTATGCCTGTTCGATTTCTTATGTGCACGTCTATGCCACAATTGGGGAGAACTCCACACAAGTAGGTATACTTTTTGTGTAAACGTATGAACATCAGGGAGAAGTGACTGGAAAATGGGTAATATCTACTAAAAAGTGGTAGGAGTAAAGGGAAAATAAAAGGACGCAAGGAGGGACATATACATACAAAAAGAGACATACAAAACGGTAAGTCAACTGCACTTCACAATTACCCACGTTTATTTGAACCGTGCTGCAGCCTATATAATCTAAATCTACTCCAGCCAATCCTTGGTGTAAGTCATGCACCACATAGGACCACTCACAAGTACTGCAGACTAATTACTTGAAGATTAATTGCGGCAGGGACACTACTAAGTTACGTTTCGGTTTAAATTGCACCGTACTGAAATGGTTCTCTTCCTACCTTCAACACCGCTCGCAACAAATCAAAATCAACTCTTGCCAGTCTAAACCCACTCGGATCTATCTTGGCGTGCCTCGGGGCTCTATTCTATCCCCCTCCCTTTTCAATCTCTTTATGGAACCCATAACGGTCATCTTGAAACAGGCAGGGATCAAATACCACCTATATGCTGATGACACTCAACTTTACTACAAAATCAAATCTCCCAGTGACATTCGACATCTCAACGACACACTGAACAAGTTACAAACCTGGTTCTATACTAATCACTTAAAGCTAAACCCCATCAAAACAGAAGTAATTCTTTTCTCCCCCAAAAGTAACCACCTTCCAGTACACAAATGGCTCATCGACCTTAATTCTTTAAACTGCTCTCTTACTCTATCCAACTCCACAAAATCCCTTGGCTTCGTCCTGGACAACAACATGTCAATGAAAGAGCACATCAAGAATATAGCAAAAGGAGCGCTGTACACACTCAAAAATCTCAAGAAACTTAAACCATTTATTCCCGCCGATGATTCAAGACTGTGGTACAATCTTAGGTCCTCTCTAAACTGGACTATGGTAATGCCATTCTCACTGGGACGCCGAAAACTCACCTCGCACCCCTGAGATCAGTTCTTACCATGACAGCCCGGCTCATCGCAGACGTTAAACAGTTTGAACACATCACTCCTGCACTCAAGAGCCTCAACTGGCTTCCCATTGAAGGAAGATGCACCTACAAGACTGTATGTATCATCCACAAAGCCCTTCACTCTCATTCACTTAACTACTTGGAGAACAAGCTGTCAAAAGCAGGGTCTACTAGAGCATTGAGAAGCTCCAATGCTCTTCTGCTCCTACCTCCCATTCCAAAAATTGACAGCAACACAGCTGCGCTCTTTTTCCGGAAATGCTCCAAGCATATGGAACTCCTTACCGTGTGACCTTTGATGCAACCCTTCCTTCCCTTGCTTCAAGAGAAACCTGAAACTCCTCCTCCTCAACAAATACTTTTACTCCTAGTTTATGGATCTTAGTAAAATATCGCTTGATCAGACCTAGACCCTTTGTCTGAAGCTGCGGTTCATTTGCTTCTCTGACTTTTAGACCCTCTCGAATTGTGTCTCTAGTGTTGGTCACTCTACTAGCACCTTTGATGGGTACCATTATTCTATTGAACCCTCGCCTCTTATGTTCATTGCATGACTGCGTTACTGTATTCTTTCACGATCAATGTAAAGAGCTCTGACACCTACGGGTATAGCTATCGTTATATAAAACGTATATAAATAAATACCAACACATAAGCAAACGCACAAAAACAACAAATATGAAATGCACCTAGAAATACTAGAAAAAATTCAACATCGCCCTAAAAAACTGACACAAACATAAACCCACATGTATAAGAAGAAAATTAAACATATAACATTTGAATCACTCAAACTAAGTAGACTTCCAACATGCACATGTTATGACATGTAGAAATAAAAAAATAACTGACCTACAAATTCAAATGCATCCTCGGAATGAAACATCATGTGGCATGGGCCATTGCTGAACACATGTCAAGTTGTACAGCATAACAACACACGCCTTAACTACATGCTCACAGCCACTCATTGACACTCACTTAGCACACATCACTAGAGCATTTAAAGCCATACTCGTGTATAAACATACCTTAGCAGGCAACACATCTACAATTACATAGCACATACTGCCCACCTTTATACATCACACCAATCCCATAGGTAAAGTTTGAAAAACTATACTGTCTACACGTAGAAATACCGCTATGTAGAGTGTTACATCTACGCCATGGAGCCATTACATGTGTCAGTGATGTGGGGTACAAATAGTGTGTCACCCATCACTGCATGCATGTTTTCCCCTATGGTCTCCTCCTTTTTTACAGTTTTTCCTGCCCCACTCCGTAGAACTATGTGTTGGTGTGGAGTTCTATGGAAGCTACATCATGGAAGCCGATGTATGACCTTTCCTGAGCTGACCGATGCAACATGCCTGTGGATCTGGGCACTATTTGTCAAGCTAGGAATGCTGGAAGTGGAGCTCTTTTTTTAGGTCGAGCCTAGCGCGCATGCGCTGCTCTATGGGAGGCTTCTTGTGAGCACTCCAAACTTCCCCGAGACTTCTCCGTGTGGGTCTACTCCTCCCACACATTGGATTGGCCATTGCGTGTGGCTTTCAAGAATGAAAGCACGCAAATGGCTAAAGGCGGGCGCATGTCCCACCTTTTTAGCAAAGGTTCACTCCCACAGCGTTTTGCTTGCGGGAGCGAGCAGCGGCGCGCAGAGTGGCAGCTGCATTCCTTGTTTTTTTTCTTCCTTGCAGCGCGCGCACCACTCGTGGGCACCATTACAGCGTGCGCACATCGCACACCACTCGCGGGCCGAAATTGTGCTGAAGTAACATTAAATCCACTTTTCGTCTCCTCGATGCGCCGTTTCAAAAAATGCAAATAGATTTGGAACGTGTTGTGGAATTGGGCCCAGTCCCCTAAATGTACATTTCCATACTGAAACTCAGTCGGCGTGCTTTCTAAAAACACAGGTTTATTTCCCTCGGAGTCGGCGGGGAAAACAAATGTGAAATATGTGGGCCTCTCGCTGTTTCGCCAGCATCTGCACACACAGGCTTTTACTGTGTGGGAAAGTAATGTTCAGGGGGCCTCTGCATTGAACTGAAAAACGTATGGTTCACAACACAACTTCTCTCGCTGTGCAGGTATTGTTTCTGGTTTTATAGCGTTCCACTAGAAACCTCTATACTGCGGAAAAACTGCCCTTGGCTGTCCGACTTCCTCCCTGGGCGCTCATAAGTCATTGCTGATTGCTCGAGACGGCTTTCATCTACCCTAGGCTCTGACCAGCGTTCTGAGCTCCGAGGATGTGCTCATTTCCGGTGCGGGGCCCACACTCGAATCAGAGAGGTATTGGTATTTATTGCTGGCAGAGTCCTTCCGCATTGACAGAAGGAGACGGGGGGAGCAGCGCGTGGTGCGTTTACAAGGCCAAACTACTTTTACAGATAGCTTGTAATTCTACACGTGGTATTTATAAAGCGTATATATTTGCTGACATAGAATGCATGATTTTTAAAAAATGTGTCGACAATGATTGTCAGACGATATAAAACCTCTAGAGAATACATGTGCAGTTAAAACAGTATATTGAGATATGCTCATAACTGATGGAAATATGTACACTCTTGCGTGTTACTTGGGTCAGTGTTACCTTTAAAAAAAAAAAAAAATGTAAAAAAAGTTTTGAACAATTTTCATGAAAAATTCACAAGTTGTGAGGTCTTTCTGCATAAAAAGAACGTTATTTGACATTACCTAGATGTGAAGTACTTAACCTTTATTTATATTATATATGACAAGTGCTGCAGTGTAGGGTGCACTGTAAAAAGCTGTGTTTCATTGGCCGCTGTTAACTATGAACATATCAACTGTGGTTTTGTGGTTGTTTTTTGTGATTGTGTGAGCATGGCTGTGTAAAGCGGCGACAGGACTGCATACCTTGATATATGCTCATAAAGCATTAGTGGATACAAAGCATCCCATGCCACACAAGCGGAATGGTATTGTGCTGGGCAACTTGAAGTGGTTTTTGCAGTTGTAATGGGCGAAGCGTGCTTATGTGGCTTCACGATGTATTGTAATTACGTTCTAAAAGCTTCCCTTAACCATACGGAATACACGCTCAGTGTGTGGTAAAGCAATAAAGTGTCTGGCGTTGATTTACATATTAACTACATTTGGCTTTGGTTAGGGCGGCACGCACCCAGGATAATGTGCTGCATAGCTAATCACTTATAAGGTCACAAAATCGAGACCTATTGGCTATGCCAATGCTTGTTTAGCTGGAGGTTCCTCAGCAGCAGCATGGCTGTAAGTCAATGCATATACAAAGTCCACATTTTCATCTGTGGATTGCAAGTGTTGTCATGTCTACTGCTCACTGGGTCTTCTCATGTTGTTCTATGGTTTGGCGTACAAAGTGTAATTGCGAAGATGTAGTTGTAACTTTTGTCTGAATCTGTCTCAGTCTAAGTACATGCATTACATTTTGTTGTATCTCATGTCGGTACACAGGAGCTTGGTCATGACAGATCATTGTAGATTCCAAGACTGTCCATGTCACTTTGCACGTGTCCAAATGATAGCTTTCTAGCACGTTGTATTGCTAAATATACAAAACCTAAGGCCATGTCTACTTGACTCATGACATGCACAGATCAGAGACGGTGTGAATATAACATTACAGTTATTGTGACATTGTAATACAAAAGTGCCATTGTTAACTCCTGAACAAACAATGTACACTTCAAAGCAGCAGCCATCACATTCCAGAAATATCCATGCTTGCAGCACCCATCTGTGTTCACTTTTTGCTCTCTGAATCATGCATACGTTCCAGTGTGCCATCATGAGTGAATGGGTGGATGACATGGTTTGTGTAACTAAAGCCATCACATGTCCAAAGGTTACTTTGTTTTTGTAGATCTATGACGAAGGTATTTGTTCGAGGGGCTAGTACCATGTGCTGTTTCTGCTCTTTTGTTACTCATTGTCACTCATTGGACAAACGGACAGATGGAAATAACCTTGCATGGGACAGGGGAGTGGGGTATGTGATAATAAGAGTGGCTGTTGCAATAATGATATTCTCTCCTGTTATGCGCATGAAGCAGGGGATAAATGTACCATGAGACTTCTGTTCTCTCAGCGTTCTTTTTTCATCTGGTGGCAGGATATCAGTGACCAACAGGACAGGGCCGCAAGACATGATGTATGGTAACTTAAAGATACCGATGACAGCTCAACAGAGACAAAAGGGATAAAATGTTGGCATATATGGAACCTTTTACTCCCTATTTGCCCATGAACATGTGTTGGAATAGTGATTTACCTGGCAATTCTACAGACCATTGGTGCTGGATGGACCCTCTGACATTAGCTGCTGACCAATGCTGCCTAAAGGTGGCTTTAGACCAACCACCTCAGCCACTGAGCAGGCACCAAACTGGAGTATCACCACTGAGGAGGAGGGAGAGGAAACTAATCGGGGGAGTGTCTCTGCCTGGATAGTGCCATGCTCATAAGCCAAGTGACTATGTGGAGACATGGACACCACATGGCTGTCATCTTGGTGTGAAGCCGCCCCACCACTAATGACCAGCACTCCTTGCCACCTCTCCTCCTTCTGAGAGTGCCTGCCAGAAAGAATAGTGGCTGGTGCTGGGACTTGCCTTGGACAACTCGGAGCCTTTTTGTATCTCTCCACGTCCGATATCACAGTTCGTCGTGCTGTCTAATTTTCAGGAAGCCAAGAGGCTGGTCAGCAGGCACTCAAGGGGTCTTACAGAGGTGGTGGAGACAGTACGGACCCATCAAGAGGCGTAGACTGCCCATCGTCAAAGTCTGCTGCCTACTGTGCTCATTGACATGGGCAATTCCACCCACCATCAAACCCACCCTACCCCCTGCTGCTGTTTTTGAGCTCCAGCGCGTCTTTCCTCTCTGCACACTAAACTTCCAGAGTGTCTTAGGAGGTGTCTGGATCTGCCCTTGACTCCACAATGCCTGTGCCAGAGGAGGAGATACACCTGGTCCTGGTCTTGGACATTAAGGATGGCCAGAAACTCTTGCCCTCAACCCAAGTCTGCAGTGATAAAATCTTACCTGGGTTGGGAGAGTGACTTGTAGATTTATGTGGACAATTTGGATTTTTTGTTGCCATTTGGATCTTAGGGAATTTTGGGCATTCACTTGAATATTTTGATTGATTTATTTCATTTTGCCCATTGGCCTGCGTACATAGACGTACCCCATGATTTTCCTGAAATGTTTTTATGTTACACACCCTCTTCAAAATGACTGTCTCCCCCTGGACTGCAGTTCTATTTTGGTTATTTCTCACACCATCCCACCTGAGAACAGTTCACATACAACCTCTTAAGATAATCATAAAACCCATAGCTATTTTACTTTTGTCAATAGAAAATGTAGATAAATCTTTATTTTGTAAAACGTACTATATAGGGGTGTGATGTGTGATGATGGGGTAGTGGCTGGTGGGTAAACATGTTGGTTTTGGTTCCTTTCCACACTTCCAGGAGGGTCATTAGTGTCCTCTCTCTTCCAACAACGTGGGTACATTGGAATCAGGAAATGGGAACTGGCAAGTTGGTGGACCCTGCAGATGATTGTCGTCAACTAGTAGACTGCCCTGCTGGTTGTGATGCGGCCCTGTGAGGATGATCCTATATGAGATGCATAACCTTCTCATGACATCTTGCATTCTTTTCCCTTAAAACATAGATATGTTCCTGGTGAAACTCAAAAAGGTGGTGAAGCCTGTTGTCAAGGTTGTCCAAGACCCAGGTCTGTCTCTTTAGAATCCTTGGGAGGACTTACTAGTGGGGCGCAGTCTACCCCAGTTGGGTAGAGATGTGCTGTATGGTCCCTCCTATTTTACAAATCCCATACTGAGGACTGTTGTTCAAATGTATGTCTGTCTGAGATGGCCACCCTGTTGTCCTCTATGCTGAGGATCAACACCAGAGAGGTTGTAGAATGAAAATTGAGAGAACTGGCTCACCTGGGGTTTCTTCCTGTGAGAAGATGTAGAGAAGATTGCAGTCACACCTGGTTGAAAGAGTGGTACAGGGGAGGCAAATGTGGTACCTGCAGGCTCAGGAGTGGTTGCTGATGAGTACTGCTTAGCTGGAACTTACATCTGTGGCTTTTTTGTTGATTCCTGGTGTTAGAAATTGGGTTGTTGGTTGAGGGGGGTAAAATCCTACTCTATCAACAGCCATAATCCTTGTCAGGGTGTACCACAAACAAATCACTAAATTACCCAGGGCTTAATCCTCTCATAGCTTGGCACAAAAGCAGTCTTAACTTAGAAGCAATGTGTAAACTATTTATGATGCACACACACAGTAATACAACGAAAACAAGGCAAGAAAAACCCCACATCAATTTAGTAAAATTTAATCAATTATTTGATCCCAAAACTACAAAAATTCAAACAAAAGAACATGAGATATGCAGTTTTAAAGGTTTCCGAAAATTATAGCACCTAAAAGCACAAAGTGGCACTCGCGGCTATCTGGTCGTGCATACCACATGAAAGTCACAAGTAGCAGAGAGACCATCGCCGATGGTCGTTGCTGTATCATGAGGGTCATGCCGGGCATTGCGGACAGTCATAGCTGTAGCACGAAGATCCTGTCGTATGTCGCAAGGGGGGTTCATTGTTGAAGATTCGCTTTGGCGGTCACTGCGGGCTGTCAATGCTGTAGTGCAGAGTGCGTATCCAGTGTTGCTGGTCGTCATTGGCTATCTCTGTAGCGCGTGTAGAAGGGCTCACCAGAGCACATAATAGTGGTCACCGCAGGCAGTAATATAATGGCGCGAACTGGCCCGTTTGTGGTCCTGAAGTGCCCAAAACCTCAGGATTGCTCCTTTACTTTTAAGTGAAGCTCAACTGATGCAACACCAAGGGTCTGGAACCTGGGAGGCACGACTTTGGGATCAATAACTCACTCCAGCAGAGCTTAGGCACGTCCAATTGCAGGTAGGTCCAGGTGCAGCTGGGCAGTTGCAGAGGCCTCTGGAGCTTGTTGTGGCCCTGTAGCTCAAAACGGGGTCAGTCAGCTGAGCCCTGGAGTCACTTCAGCCTGAGATGAAGGATGCAGGTCCAGTCCAGTACTGACCAATGCTGCATCACGGTGGCTTTCCATGTCCCCTTTGATACAGAAGCTGAAGAATAGAACAATGAAAAGCTTTAGAATTCTGAGAGTGTGACTGAGGACAGTTACGTGACAACTTGTCTCGAGGCTAATAAATGTCAAAGGGGGATGTGTCTTATTCCTTTCATATGGAAAAATTGATAAATGAAGCAAGGTTTTTCGAGCTTAGAAAGGGGATTAGTGAGATGGGATTGCATGTACATGGTAGTAAATGTACTAGGGGCAGACCTACCATACGAACCCGATGGTAGAGGGCCAAATTGGTGCTTGCAGGGTGCCCACTGATCTGGTATGATGGGTGGGCAGTAATTTGGACACCAGGGGACGTTGTGTCACTGCAGCTGTGGAGAGGGGCGCATACAAAGTAAGTTACTCATTGATTAAACATCTATAGAGTTGTGTCCTGGGTGATAGCTACAGGGAGAATGGTGTCAGAGGCAAACATTGATGTGGCATGAGAGAGTGGTAGGTTCTCTGACGACCTATTATTCTATGATTGGCTGCAGTGGGGGTATTGAGTAGGTGACAGGAGACCTTTCTTTATATTTACAGTGAAGTAGAAGAAAGGAAGGATGTATGTTGTGCACTAATTACACAGACATCAAAAATGGCCACACAGGCAGTGCAGCAGCAGCAGTGGTCGTGGAGGTAGGTGGCCGAAGGGTTGGCAAGAAAAGAACTGCAAAGGAAAAAATGACATGAGGGGGATAAGCAAATGTGATCCCTAATCACATAACTGTGTGAAGAGGATACATTTATGGTAGTATTGAGCTATGACAAAGACTGACAAGAGGTTGGTTGTAACTGCAATGTAGAGGTGACCATGATAGTAGGGATGCATTGTGAAGGCGGTCCTGGTTGGGCCCTTGCTACAGGAGGGGTTTTTGCTGCTGCAGCTGTTGACTGTAAGGCAACTAACATGGAGACTAGAAAGGAAAGTTAGAAGATATCGAGGGTAGTATGTTCACTCTTAAATGTACCAAGCGCGGAGGGGTGTGGTGGGGATGAGTGAGTGAATTGTGATTAGTGCTTACATGTAAAGGGAGATGGAGATTTGCATAGAGGTGTTTTTTGTTTCTTACCTCGCTTGACAGGTTTCCCTGGGGCAGGTCGAGGTGCATGGTGGAGAGGACACTCTCCTCAAGGGGGTTGAGATGGAATGGAATTTGTGTCCACCGCTAGACAGATTTTGCCACCTGTATTCTGGCATATGTTTCCTTCACCCAAGTATTGCTATTTCTTCATAGGATTTCCCCAGTGCTTATATGCATTCCCAATACATTCGCCCTGCCTGCGAGGTCCTACCACAATACCACATCCTCTGCTCCACTGAAGGTGTACTGAAGCAGACCATGTAGTCCCCTATAGTGGTCCTCTTCAAAGTTAACTACAAGTTATGATTCCTCCTCAGTTCCTCTTCCTCTTGACTAGGGTGGTCTGGACCATGGTGGCTGTATGTTGTGTTTAGCATCATGTTGTATGGCAGCACAATGGGAAGAGGGCAGAGGCCAGGGTGTGGCTTCTCCGTCTGAGCTTCCATGTTAGTATTTGTCAGTTGTGTGATTATTTTTGTTTTCCTCAGGTGGTTACTGATTTCCTATTCTTTTCATTTCGTAGTCTTGAATAGCATAGGTGGAGATCTCCACCTACACCACGTGGGACTAGGTTTATCAGCATATGCCTAATAAATACCTGTACAATTACTAGTATTAAATCCATGGTCATATTATGAGTCATACATATCCCCATCCCCTCAAATAAATGGGTGGGGACATGCACTCGTACTACTTTATACTCTTGGAAGGCAAATGTGGGGTAGTTTTATTAAAATTATTTAAAACTGGGCTGGCCTGTCTTCTGCAGGATAGGATGTTTCCATTTGGCATATGTAGTTTTTTCCCTTGGTGATTAGCATTATATAATCCACCAATGTCTCTACGACCCCATTTAAATTCTGTACCCAGTTTGGCCATCCCAGAGATCTAAACGTTAGCTAATGCTGGCTTCTCTTTCAGGAAAAGGGGAAAAGCTCCTCCTATGTATTGTATGAGGGGCGAGGCCCTGGAGGCTCTGTCCTGCTTATCGAGGCTATCACTGACAACAGTAAGAGAGCCCACCAGGAAATCAAGTACATCATGAACAGGAATGGGTAAGTTGTTTGTGTGTGTTTTTGTTTTCTATAGGGTTGTCGAAGTACAAATGAATACCTGTCTCTAGGAATGGGACTGGGAAGCTCCTTGCTTGTTGTGGAGATAAATAGAAAGCGTGAGACAAAGCAAAATAATGCAGAGAACTGGATGATGAGGACATTTGTGTCCTATTCAGCCAGCATCTTGTTCAATCCTTGCTCAATTTACTGAACATATTTTTAGACCTCTGCAAATAATGAGACTTATCCTGTTTGACTTTAACTGAATCCACATTGATCATGTAGATAGATAGCTGGTGCATGAATTACATATCCATATTTGAGATCTTGTACAACAATAAATACTAATTCAGATTGATCACCATAGCGATGCTTTGGTATGCAAATGTAGCCTGGTTTCATGGTCAGGCAAAATCTGTAAAGGTACTCTAGAACGCTCTATGTATAAAAACCAATGTGAAACATGGGAGCCTAGTTGATTGTCATACAGAATGGAATAATTACTTACTTGAACCTAACTCCTTAGAATTTAATTGAATTGAATGATGCACAGGGGGTGCCAGATGTTAAAACAAATATTTTGTGGTACAGGTCAAATAAATACTGCTAATGTACAGGGGCGATCTCCTTTATAAATAAGAATGCTAAAGTGTATAAGCCTAGTTGATTTTCATTTAAAGAAAAGTATACTTATTTATTTGAACATAATTGCACAAGCATAGAAATGGCTTGAAATGAGTATTGCTTATTTGATAACTTATTTCACAGTCTTTGTTTGGATCAAACGACATTAAAAAGGATCTTTTAAGTGAATGTTGTTGGTATGAATTACAGTGTACAAAAGTGTGAGCCAAGGTAATTGTCAGATAAGAAAAGGAGGATTATTTATTGGACTTAGTTGTGCAGGTGACATACAGTGACAGGCATCATGAAAAATATTGCAAGGCTCAGATAAACATCCTACAGATCCTCTATTGTACTTGATTATGTATCTTGTTTGTGAGCAGTTGTGGTATTCATTTCCTAAATGAGTTGTTTCTGTTTTTTAATCTTACTCTTTTAAAAACTTGAGTGGAACTTGGCACAATAGGTTCTAGGTCATTGAAAAAATATAAAGTCAAGCTAAAAACATCTTTTGTGTACAAAACGGACATATATTGA
The DNA here is from genome assembly GCA_963921515.1 of Calotriton arnoldi. Taxonomy (NCBI): domain Eukaryota; kingdom Metazoa; phylum Chordata; class Amphibia; order Caudata; family Salamandridae; genus Calotriton; species Calotriton arnoldi. The sequence continues at coordinate 2,793,982 of CAWUFW010000486.1, read as the reverse complement.
TAAACGTACCTAGATTTGTCAAGCAGAATTATTGTCACTTTTGAATATTTGATTGTTTTATTTCATAGTAGTTAATCTGCTTTCCTTTTTGGTCAAACAGCCCATTTTAGAACACAGTCATAAATAGTTAAAACATAAAATTAATTTAAATGCACGGTGGAGGATTGTACAGACTTTTTACATGACATTTCGTTACCAAGGCTCACGCAGGAAGACAGAGAGGTGTTAGAAGGGGACTTCACTGTTGAGGAAATCAAGACGGCATCCCGGTCACTACAATCTGGGAAAGCTACTGGGCCGAACGGCCTCCCGGTAGAATTGTACAAAACTATGCTGGACATAACAGGAGAGCATTTAATGAATATGTTTGAACAAGCACAGAAGGATAAACTGTTGCCCGTGGATCAAAGGACAGCCGTCATAACTGTAATACCAAAGGCTGGCAAACCACCGACTGAGTGTGGGTCATACAGGCCGATCTCATTACTCCATTATGAGGTCAAAGTGTTGGCCAAACTCCTAACTATGCGCCTGTCCGGTGTGATTGGCACCCTAATACACCCGGACTAGTCGGGGTTTATGCCCCACCGGAGCACCAGACTGAACCTCCGCAGACTGTTCGGTATACTCCACACGACAGAAAAAAGCCAAGACGGACAATCAACTCTTCTATCCCTAGACGCCAGAATGGCTTTTGATAGTGTGGAGTGGACTTTTCTTTTCGCTGTCCTTGAGCGTCTGGGAATGAGTCCTAAATTCATAAACTAGGTCAGGCTTCTTTGCGAACGACCACTGGCTTGGGTGCGGGTAAACGCAACGGTCTCCTGTGTGTTCGCCTTGAGAAGGGGAACTAGACAGGGTTGCCCGCTGTCTCCAATTTTATTTGCATTAGCACTGGAGGCACTTGCGGCGTGGGTGAGGCAGGACCCCCCCGATATTGGGGATACCGATAGGGAGGGAGTGGGAAGATCGAATCTCACTCTATGCGGATGACATCCTCCTATTTGTTAAAAACGAAACAGTCCGTAGATAGAATACTGCAGATCTTCCCAATATATGGGAAATACTCTGGGTACTGTATTAATTGGGACAAGTCACTGTTATTCCCCCTGGCAGGAGGTAAACCCGTCCTGACGTCCAGATGTAGCGTGCCCACAGAAGAATTTTTTTTTAATATCTTGGTATCCACATAACGAGAAACACCCAAGAATTCCACCCAAAAAATGTTGTCCGACAACTAAGCATACTCACATCAGACATTAAGCACTGGCAGGCCCTCCCCCTGACGATGATGGGCCGGGCTGCTATGTTTAAAATGATGGCTCTCCCCAGATTGCTATATGCACTGCAAAACACCCCCTATGAGGTACCTCCAGCGTTTTTTAAACAGGTTAAATCAGAGCTGCGTACATTGCTGTGGAGTGGGGCGGCCCGCGAATGGCGCAGAGTAAACTTCAGAGAGGAATTTATGACGGAGGTCCAGCCGTACCTGATGTCCGTAGCTACTATTGGGCGGCCCAACTGGTGAACGTAAATGGGTGTATGTTCGAGGACAGAGCAGACCCAGATTACAGGGTCGACAGAGAAGCTATGGGTGAAAAGGGTCCAAGGGCAATACTGTACACCAAACACCTAGAGAAAACCCTCCCACACCACACGAAGATAGTAGTCAAAGCATGGAAAGCAGCGACAAAGTACTTGGGATGGGAGGACAAACTCACAGGGATGACACCACTTTGGGAGGGCGACTGTTTGAGGGAAGTAAGCAAATTAAACGGCTTCACCAAATGGGACCTGCTGGGACTAGAGATGCTGGGAGATGTATGGAGAGGGGGAGCATGCATCACGTTTGCGGCCTTGCAAACAGAATATGATTTGGGGAAGGGGGAATGGCTCAGATACCTCCAATTAGGTCATGCCGTGAGGAAACACTTAAGATAGGACGACGCACTAGAGGTCTCCTCACCTCTGCAAGATAGGATCCTGACATAGCACCTGCAGGTTAAAACAGTATCCCTTTTTTTATAAAAAAAAACAACAAACAATGCCCCTGACCCTCTGGGCACCCTGAGAGCAACCTGGGAGCAAGATGTAGGTCCCTTGGAAGAAGAGGAATGGATGGAGGTGCTCCAGAGCCCGAGGGAAGCCGCAATACGGGCACGATTCAGGCTAATGCAGTTGAAAGTGGTGCACAGGTTATATTACCCCAGGACGGTGCTGCACCGAATAGGGAGATGTGAAAATACAAGGTGCCACAGGGGACGTGGGTCAGAAGGTACCTTTTACCACCTTATCTGGGAATGTCCGGTCCTACAGGCGTATTGGCGAACCATTGCTGACACCATGGTGGCAGTGGTCGGCTTCGATGTCCCATTGGAGCCCAAGTGGTGCCCGGAAATGAGGACTGGCCGAAACACATAAAGCAATGGCTGACATTGGCTAAGGTGGTAGCGAAAAGAAATGTGGCAAGGAAATGGGGGGTGGCTACAGTCCCGACATTGGATGAGTGGATGAAAGATTTAGATTGGTGTTGGCAAGCAGAAGGTGTGATATATAAGAGCAGAGGGTGCCCCAAAAAAGGGGAGAACATTTGGGGGGCTTGGCAGATTTACTGAGGACTGTAATATAGATAATACGAAATTATGGTCTCCTTTTTCGTTCTCTTCTTTCTTTGTATCCCTTCTGATTAAAGTCAAATGTAAAGTGAACAGAATGTCAATTGTAAAACCGAATGTGACACTGATATGCATACTCCATGTTTGATTATCATTTTATAAGTACCAATAAAAAGTAAAAAAAAAAAAAAAAAGCCAAAAAATAATAATTTAAATGGATTTAGAAAAGAGCGGACAACATAATTTCTTCTCTTGGAACCCAGCTTCCGCTCCAATCACTTACTTAGTATATCTTGCCGTTGACCCGGTACAATGCTCCACTGCTTTGCTGCCCTTCAGGTATGTTTGCGCTATATAAATACATAAATCTATAAATGCAGAGTTTCCCTTGATACTGAAGTAAGAAAAAATGTTGAAACAAACCGCTGCTTATCCCTTGCCAAGTGACACTTTGGTCCAATACCTACTGTTTTAAAATATTAAAATGATGTTCCCATCAATTCAAAAATCACAGTAGTATATAATTGCAGAGGGTAGAATTAATGAGATTATGCAGCTTATTTCCATCAACAACTGCCGCCCCTTACTGAACTACTGACAGCCTGTTTCTGCTATATACACGAACTATACTAAACAAATGTTTTTTTAAGTTATGATTTTTTAAATCACATAAGTTTTGAAGATACAAAATATAGGGGAAAGTGATTTACAGTCCAAGCTGCACAAATAACACTGCCTATTTTCTCTAGGAATGCTTTGCCACGACCATATGATATCCAGTGAAGACAAAATCTCCTAAAATTAGTGTTCCAATTTCGGCTCCAAATATCTTAGTCATTAAACTTCATTATTTTCTTTTTTCACAAGTTCCAAGTCATTGGCAAGACTTTGGTATTGAACGACTGTTTTGATATTCACTTTTTCTGCGTGTGACAACTTATCATTATGCTATAGGACAAATAGTACACTTAGTAAGCAATACATTAATTAATAAAAAAGAATGGAACTGCCATTATGGAGTTCAGAAACTACTAGGAGTTCACATTAGCAGAGCCAGCATATTTGGTCCTGACTCCTTGAAACCTTGGAAAAGGAAGCTTTGTGCATTTGCACAGGAAAAAGCCTGCATCATCCGTTCAACTGGGAACCCTTCAAAGCATTGCTTAAAGCAGGTCCTTGCCCAGCATTTCATTTGCTTGAACTGCCCAGTTTACTGTTTGAGTTAAACGTAGCCCAAAATAACAATAGTGCCTAATCAGTTTGAATAGAGCAATGAGGCACATTTGCGTAGCCTGATAGTGTTGTTTGACAAATGTAAGAAAAAAAGTGGTTAAATATTTTTTTTTCCTTGGGGGTTGATAATAACTGTATTTTGGTGTTGCACTATATTGTTTTCATGTAGGTGGCTTATTAATCTGGCATCACTGGGGGACAATCCTTGTGTTGCATGCTCTAAATTCTTGTGTGCAATAAAAGCAAATTAAAATAAAATGTCACAACGATCAAGTGTTTACTCAGCCAAAATGAGTTATGTTTGTCTTTTCAACAATAAATATGAAGGAATGTTCTGACATTTTATTTGTCATGTAAACATTATAAGCCAGTTGTGTTCAGGCCAGTAAGTACAAGGTTATGAGCATACATCAACAACGAAAGGTGCTGATACACCACTCGGGGAGGAAAGCAAATAATCTGATGCAGTGTATTAGGCAACTCTGTCATGTATAGTTTGAATAACCTTATTGGCCACTAATTATTCTGTGACAAATTCACATCCAACTGCTAGGCCTGATAATTGTTACTAACCAATATTAGGCCTAGTGGAATGTGACAGTGAATAAACATGTGATAATGGCAACATGTTTGTACAGTTGAAAAATAATATAATTAAAGTATCAGATGAGAAACTAAAAAGCGCAAAGGAGAAACTTGTATTCAAAGCACAAGATCTATTCTTTTGTGGAGCGTTGCATGCCTCTTTATGGACGACCCGGAAATGTAATCCTACTTTTTGAGTTCTGATGTAATGTGTTCACTTGAAACCCAGTTAAATGAGCTGATCGACTTAAAAAGTTTTTAATCTTCTGATCAGCAGCCCCAAAAAAATCCTCAAGAACGAGCTCCAAATTGAGTACATTATTGATCTGTAATTTGTATCTACCACCACTGAAAGCTAGAAGAGATGAGTTAGCAGTCAAACCAATAGATGATATAGTGATCATAATAGAATGCTTCAATTGGGGGCATGTGTATCATAAAAGGAGAATGGGCATAGTGAGAGTTAATTGAAAGATAGTGCATATTACTTGCTAAAACACAAAAACCTAATATTCGTAGGCTGTTTGGTTGAGAAACTAAACGCACTTCAATTTCTGGAGCTCAGCAGGAGATTTAGAATGGATCCCCAATTAAATATACTTCCATCTCTCTAGTAGGCATAAGAAATTATTAGACTATATATTTGTGGATTTTAGTAATTTTCACCGCATATGGACTTTCAAAATTGATCCACGGGATGAGAAGGACCACCATAGTCGGGTTATTAGTTTGTCCTTGATGAAGGATCTACAAGAAGTGGGTGAAATCCAGTTGAAACCTTGACTCGAGAGAATGCTTTAAATCCATAAAAAGATTTTCAACTGAATTTGAAGTAAACAAAGTAAATTCCTCGAGTCCAGTTAACTTAAATGTGAAAGTTTTTTTTTTATAAACTCTTTTTATTAACTTTTGCTCAAGTGACCATACAGTGCAATAGTTAGTCGTTTGTACATGGTTGACATCTTAGCATCACAACAATTTTCTGCAAGAGAGGTATGAGGTTACGGGTTATACATGGTTCAAAAAGTCCAAATATGCAACAGGCCATGCATACAATCAGTAAATAAAGAGTCTAAATGCATCGGTCCCACCCTCCCTCTTAACAACGCAGGACTGGTTTTTATCCCTCCTCCCCTAGCCCTGCTCTATGCTTGCGCCATGGTGACCATATTTTCTCCCACTTTTTGACACAACCCCTACTTTTATATACCTTTTCTTCAGCCCCATGGCACCAGTCAAGGTCTCGTTTCCACTCTCCCAAAGACGGCGGCGAAGGCGCTCCCCACCTCCTCGCAATGTTCCTTTTGGCAATCCCCGCTGCAAGAGCAAGCCATGTTCCTGTATGCCTGGGCCAGTCAGAGTCTCACTTGATCATCAGGAGAAGCCATCTGGTGTCCATAGGGACCGTCACTCCTGACACCCTTAACATTACATCCGTGACTCCCTGCCAATAACCTGCTATCTCCTGACACTCCCACAAAATGTGGAAAAAAGTTTCCTCCTGCTGACACCCCCTTACGCAAAGCGCTGTGTGTGCCTTGCCCCAATTATACCAGAGTGTGCGTGGGTAGTAAGTACGGTGCAGTATCTTAAGTTGCACCAGTCTAAATCTTGTCCGGCTGCAATCTCTCTTGGGCTCTGCATTGCCTCCTGCCAGTCTGTGTCATCAATATTCCCAAGATCGTCAGTCCATGCCGCCCTCAGGGCCACCAGGGGGTCCGGTATGTTATTCATTAGTTTACGATATATTATGGATGTTGGTTTTTCAGGGATGGGGGTCTAATAGTAATCTGTCCTCCAGGGGGGAGTGCCATTCTGGATATGTCGCCGCAGGGCATGCGTTAGTCTGAGATAGTGGTATCTTTGCGTTTGATTAAAAGTGTATTCCTGCTGCAGGTCTTCAAATGCAAGTGGAGCCTCTCCTATACATACATCGCCTAGATGTTCAATTCCTATCAGTTTTAAATGTGAAAGTTGATGTAAAGTCTAGTTATAATATTTGGACGCGGACAATAGTCTAACCTTAATGGAAAGTTATGGATTCTTTTTATTATAGGTATGCATGTGAAGGCAATAAAAATAGTCCTAGCTTCAGCTATAGCCTCCAAGGTCCAAATCCATATGTACTACTAACTGCCCACTCTTCCGAGAATTGCAATAAATGCTGATATTTCTTCAGGTAAAGTTCTTCTGAATGGTAAATTTAAAGCTTAATTCTGTTTTGCAGAGTTATCTTAACCAGATATTTGAAAGGAAAACTGATAATATAAGTGATGAACAAACTGCTGAGTAAAAACATCTGGTTGAGGATTAACTTAGGCTAGGGGGTTCTCATCAAAAAGTTAAAATGTAAATTGACCTAAAGTAAGGTTGTGTGCTTGCCCCAAAATGATTGTCTAAACATTCTTTAGATTCTGAACCTCTTATTGGTTAAATGCAGGTTGCAGTCTAGAATATGGTGACCAAAATATAGAAAACCAAAATATCGAGGAGGTAGGAGCACAGAGAGAGCTATAGTTTACTGTTCTTAACTCAAACATCTATGTACCTTAAACAAATAGATATACTTCATTGAGGTATATAGATGTGAAGTTAGATATAAAAAATCTATACATTCTTACCTGTCGATATTTAAGTTCTCGATATTCTGGTCACAATATTGTGACCACTCTATATTTATTCCTTCTGCGATATTCCAGATCCACTCTTTGAAGATGTAATATTTGTTAAGTTCTAATACAAATGCACAGTTTGGCAGCTGCATGTTTCTAATTCATAAGAGAACTTTTCTAAAGATTGTAAAGTTTTTCCCTAATTACAAGCCACCTAGTAACTCTTTAAAGGAAGGAACGATAAATATTTACTGTCATTTTAATATTTTCCCTCCATCAAGTGCATCCTAAGCAAATTTTAAGTTACTTGTCATTTCTCTACCTTGATTTATATGGTGCACATCTCTTGCTCGTGATGATTTAGAACGTATAGTTAGGATACCTTATTCTGTAGGCATCATAAGATTGTTCAAGAAGAAGCCGTAACACTAATGTTTTTCCGGTTGCTGCAAGTGAATTTTGAATTGTAGAAGAGTAGTACAGGTCTAGGATATATATATATCTCCTGAAAAAGACCACGCTTTGTGCTGGCAAGCTTATTGTTTACTGAGAGCATTGTGTTTTCTTTTAGGGGAATGTTGTGCGATGGGGCACAGCACTGCTTCAGTAAAAAGGGCGTGATTATGGCCAGAGGCAAGAATAGCATGAACCAAGCCATTGAGCTGGACCGAGCACTGGAGCTGGCAATAGAAGCTGGAGCTGAAGACGTCACAGAGGTGGAGGATGAAGACGAGAAAACTGTGCTGAAAGTGAGAGTTCCGATCATATTTCATCTTCATGACTTCTGAAAGCAACATATTTGACTCTCTGTGATTATCTTTGTTGTTTTTCTCATTACTTACAAGAAAAGGATTTTGTCTCTGTAAAGAGTGTGTGTGACTGATGGATACTTTGTGTATATGTGTGTGCATGTTTAAATGCATATGTGTGTTCTTTTTGGGTATGTCAGCTTGCTTTTGATTTATTCTGTGCTCTATGGTGGGCTGCCCCTCAGACCTAGATATGTCTACAAGACGATCTGTTTTTCTCTGCTGTTTTGTTTGCCTTTGCTTGTAAGTCTCCTCGTCTCTTCCACTTGTGCATTGCCCATATAGCCAGGGTTATTCCACTGGGCTGTGTTCTGGGTGTCTCAGGGATCTCTGGAAATGCTCTGGTCTCTTGTCTTTTGAAAGAGTTTTACGCCCTGCAAGGGATTCATGTTTATGCAAGAGATGTACATGTTGGCACTCTGCACCCAAATCTGGTACTGATATAACTTTGGGTATAAGCCTCATTGCTGACTTTTCAGGTAGCCAATCAAAATTAAAGATCCATAAAACAGCCATATTCCCCAAACCCACTATCCAAACAACAAGCACCACACTCAGGTGAATTTGCTGGAACTTCAAAAATCCAGTGATGAAAACAGTGGTGACCAGGAGTCGGTCGCCGGAGTCTTGTCAGGGACACCGATGACAATAGTTACTTGAGTTCAGAATCTGGTTGGCTCAATTGATTGTGATATTGTTCGATGGGGCATGCATATGTGGGCCAGCACCAATCTTAGAATCCTAAAGGGACATAAGCATATGCCAGTTGTTGTCAAGATTTTTTGTTGACAAAGGCACCCATGGACTATGTGCTCCAACTGCAGTAACTGGTTTCATCAGTTATTTCTGTGAACTGGACTTTAGCGTTATGGCTTTTCCATAAACTCAAAAGTTAGTATGTCTGGAATGGTATGGACTAGTATGGTTGAAACTGTTCTGGAATTTAGATGACCAAACCAGATCCCCAAAGGGGTGTGAAGCGGACTGCCTCCTAGTTTTTCTGGGACTTGGGAGCCGTGATCCAGGCACCTTAGAGGAACAAAGCGAGTAGGCGACTGTTATACAAGCCGCTTCTGTCTCCACTCTACCCAGTGCTGGTGTGAAAGTAGTCCGGTTGTAGAATAGGATTTGATGGAAGCAAATGACCGCTTCTAAGGATCAAGATCTAAGTGCCTACTAATGGGAAAAATTCTCTGCAGATTCTAAAAATGGGACAACTAAGTTGAAGCTCAGGGACACTCTACTTCTCCAGTAAAGTTGGATCATGCAACGTGCTCCAGACAGTGTTGTTGTAAATATGCCACACTTAACATGTGGAATGTATTTTTGTTGAATGAAATGTTGTTGGGAGGTAATATACAGGCAGTTTGTGGAATGTTTTAGGAACACAACAGTGCATGATCATTTTCGTGCACCACCAGGAAATGCATACATGTTTTGCGCCTTGAAGCTAGGGACTCCTATTTATTGTCGACCTTAGAGTCCCATGTATCATGCTACTGGGTGGTTGGGTAGGTAGATGCACACGTGGCCTCGGCCTCAAATATATATCGTATTTTATTTACCAATTTCTGCCCCTTCATGAAAGAAACCAATTGAACTTATACATTTACAAAATAGAAGCACCAAAAAAGTTCTAGTTTAGTATGTTTAGTTGATCTGATATGTTTTCTTTCAGAATGTTTAACTCTTGTATATTTCCTCTGTTTCTTCTTATATCTCCAGTTTATTTGTGATGTTCCTTTGCTTCGGGAGGTGAGAGAAAAGTTGGACTTGCTTGGCTTAGTCTCAGTCTCGACAGAGTTTGAATTCATCCCAAACACCAAGGTGTCTTTGTCGGACACAGATATGGAAAACGCCTCCAACCTTCTTGGACTTCTCAATGCCCATCAGGATGTCGTCCGTGTCTATGATAATATTGAGTAAGACGCAGGTCATATGAACGACATACCAGTGTCCTTCTGCAAGAGAAAAGGCAGAAACATCTGAAGCATGTGTGCATTGCAGTTACATGGATACATTTCTAGAGCTAAAGTTGGATTTATTACTGATTGAACTTAAAAGGAGTACTTTGTGCACACCTATGGGAGTCCTGCATTAATAATGTGATAAAACATTCTATGTATTTTATTGCTGTATTCCTCACTGAATTGAGTCTATGGATATTAAAAAACATATTTTTTCTTAATTCGTATGTGAGATGCTGGATGACTAAAATCCTTCTTGCTACAGTTATTCATGCCTTCGTTCCGAGAATCCATTGACTGTGTTGCTCCATCCTTACAGCAGGTGAGGCTGATGTCACCTCAAGTGTGTACAAAAAGCTGCTTTGTGAAAAGCTGCTAATAGATCCAGGGGCTGTCCGTAATGTATTCCGATTCCTACTGAGGGAAAAATGTATTGAAGGGGATGTAAGTTGACACCGGTGGTCCGGAGAATGTGTCTGTGCTGCTTGCAACCTAGTACATCTGGTAATCGTATTGAGAATGCAATCTCGGATAAGAACCATCTATGATAACCAAGTGAGGCAACACCTGGGAACGCAAGTCATGGATTAAAAGGAAAAGTTCTAATTTCAAAAATATAATTTTTATCAAATACGTTTCTTAACTGGAGAATCCGCATTAGCAGTCAGTCTTGCTTAATGGAGGGGGCTTTTCATGTCAATCATGTCATGCGATTGATACACAAGCAGTTGTGCCTACTGTCTAAACAGCATACCAAAGTAACTTTGTTCAGCTATTGGCAAAAATCCACTGGAAATTCTTTGAACAAACCTTCTAATCACTGTTCTTAAGAGGAGAAATTCTAAAAACGAATTTTGCTTGCATATGTGTTTTTATATGTGTGGCCTGTAGCTGACTTCTACAGCATTTAAATTTGGGTGTCATATAGAATCCAGTCATATAACTGTGCTGACATGGGAACGTGTGGTAAAATTCAACATACAATATGTTTTAACACCATTAAAATGAAAAAGTATCACATTTTTATATCGAAAAGAGACTAACCATATTAAACGGGTTCAAAAAGTCCTACTGCGTGACAGAAGGTTTCATTCTTGTCTTGAAACGACAAGATATTTTGCTACAGCTTGGTTCATAATTCATATTGCCAGCCTATGTGTGTTTCATCCAAAACAATACATGGGCTTTTCTAGGCTTCATTCACGTATGTAAAACATGTAGGCCAGAAATCCAGTATACATTTATCTACTTTGAAACACCTTCCTAGGGTAACTACCAACATCTGTATACAACCTAGAACTGCATGACCCAGTGAGCCCTCCAAGTCAAACTGCAGGCAGGACAAAGGGAAATGGATCTAAGCAGGGATGCATTTTCAATCTCTGTAACTGGTACTCAATAAATGCAATTTATTTTGTGTACTGCATCACACTCCGTACGGCAGAGCTGGTGAAATTAAGGTACCATCAATTACTTTAAGCAACACTATCTGGATCATTTTCACTCAACTTGGAGGGCTCACTGAGTGCTGGCAATTCTAAGTTGTATACTGATGTTCCTTTTAAAGTTGCGAGAGACTAATTCATGGTTGGTAAGAGCAGGCAGAGCTAAAAAAAAGTGTTAGAATGTTCCTCATAGGCCTTAGCCACACTAGCATACAATACAAGGTTGCAAGCACCTCTTCCACACCTTTTGGTTCTGGTTCGTACAATTTGGCTATTTTTGCCAGTCAGTAACGAATTGGAACATTTCTGCACAAGACAAGTCTAATTCATTAAAGGAACCTATAAACTGGGTACAAGTATGTCCCAACCTATGCTCCTGCCCCAACTGTCCACTTGACTGCTGGCTTCCAGAGCTCTGTCCTTCTAGCTGCTACGAGGATGCTACGTGCTTTTGCACAGTGCATGCATTTTTTGGAAAGCTTTGCTCCTTTTCTGTTTCCTGTGGGTTTACTAGGAGACATGAGTATAAATGGGTTTCCATCAACTTCCTCATTCCCAGGACTTCCTTCTATGCCATAGGTATGATTCTAGAAAGTGATTTTTGAAGTATATTAATACAAGGCTGCCAAGTTGTACCTCCCTGGACTATGTTACAGTCCGTGACATCATTAACATTGACCTTTTGTAAGAAACTTTTAGCAAGAGTGTAGGAAGCTGACTGTATATACTATACCAAAGTAAGGTATAGTGTGCACAGAGTCCAGTGGATCCCAAAGGCTTACAGAGTTAAATGTAGATAATACCTTACTCTCTATTTGTGGTAGTGAGGGCGAGCAGTAAGGCTTTATCAGAGGGTAGTGTTAAGCATTTAGTGTACACACTCAGGCAAGAAACTGTCACACACTCAAAGATTGAACTCAAACCAATTGTTTGTATCAAAAATACTTCTTTAGTTGTATTTTATTTTCTAGAACCAAGCAGGGCTTGATACAGGTAAGTAAAGTTGTGTTTTTCAAAACAGGTTGATAAGAAATGCAAGCTGAATGAAGTTGGCTTTGCTACAGGTTGATAAGATGTTTCAAAACAGTTGTAATTACTTTGTGATTACTTTTAAATACTTGGTGATTACTTTTTAAATTACTTTTTCTACTCCGTGTGATATGCCTAGATATCGCACTAGGACATTTTCTAGACAAAAGTAATTTAAACACTTTTACATTAAAACAGTTACTTAGGTTTCCACACAAACACAACTCAACATAGAACTTTTTCAGAGGAAAACAGTCAATGTAGTCCTCTGGAGAAAAATGAGGTTATCGGTTTGCAGGTAAGTAAACGGTCTTGAGGGTTGAGTTTCTGGGGTTAGAACAAGGGTTCCCCCAGGGTCAAGGATGCACTGAAAGAGCACCCTGAGCATGACTAGGGCGGCTGGGTGCAGAGTGCTAAGGCCCAATGTTAGCCTATGGAGCTAGGGTGCCGTTGGTTGGTGGCTGCACTTGGGCACTGGGTTGAGGGAGGAAAGCTTCTAGGGTTAAGCTCAGGGCAAAGGGGGATCCAAGTTAGCACACAAGGTGCACCCACAGGGGCGCTGGGTGCAGGGTCCTGGATCGGCATCGGGTGCCCTGTTTTCAATGGGAGATCTCTGGTTGGAACAAAGACTACAGGTTCCCGCAAGGAGGCTTCCTGGAGGCGACCACTGGTTGGAGAGGTAATTTGGGATGCTGGGGGATGCCTGGACACTGTCGGTTGGGCCACCCAAGGCCATGGGGCGTCGGATGCAGGGGTATCTTTAGGCGCCAGGTTTCCTTACCAGCTCTAGTCGCGGTTGAGGGGACCCCCCAGATAGAGGCTGCAGGTGTCGTCGGGAGGCTTAAGGTAGGCCAGGGATCACCAGATCCCAGGTAAAGATTGCTGGGGGACCTCCTCGTGGTGTCGGGCCACTCTGGCCGTGGGCATCGGGTGCAGAGTGGTGCAGACTCACAGATTTGGCCGGAGCCAAAATCTGGTTCTTGAGCAAATCCAGTGCTCACGGGAGACAGTCTTTGCAGGGAAGGCAGGGTAGGTCCTCCGGGTTCTGGGGAGCTGCTGGCTGCAGGACACACCAGGATTCCGCTGGAGCAGGTCGAGGTCGGGACAGGCTGGTAGGGCTGGGACCAAGGCAGTTGGTGTCCTCCGCTTCTTCCTCCATGGCTCTTTGGTCCTCCTCCTTCTTCTTCTTCTTGTTTGTCTGAGGAGGCAAGGTTTGGGGCTGGCCCTAAATAATACATTTAGGGGCTTTTCAGGTAGGTACAGGTCAGGGCCAGTGGGTCCCTAAGTTGGCAGGGTATGCCCAGACGTGGGTCCCTTGCTCACTTTGCCACTGGATTCAAGCTAGCCTGGCTGATGAGGGCTGTTAGCCCAAAACCGGTCCCAGGATGCTTGATTCCGGTCCAGGGAAGATATGGCTTGGCAGTTCGGTCTGGACTGTTCCCATGAGGCACAGGGTCAAGACTGATTTGCATATAGCTGTGTCTGAACTGGGGTGGTGGAGTGAGCTAAAGAATGATGATGGATTCAACCCAGATTCTGTGACTGGGGTTGAGTGTTTGAAAAGTTTCAGCACTCCGTCCATCATCTCCTTGTGTTTGCTTTATTCAGGAGGACTGTCAACAATATACACAAATCTACCCCTTATCAAGTTATTTTTACCGTTCTGTAAAGAATAAACAGTGTCCCACAGACGAATAGTTTACTTCATTTATTATCAAAAGATAATGTTTTTTTGAAAAAAAAATTATCACATAAATATACAGTAAACATAACATTCATTAGTTTTATATAGAATTCATATCGTACATGGGAGCCCTAATCTAATGGGGAGAGAACCATACAATTTCAGTACATGTCTCCACAGAAAACAAAAGCAAACCAAGAAAGAACATATAATGAAAACAAACACTGTTACAATAAACTCCAACTAAGAACACAATTACAAATAACACACCATGTACAAAATACAAAAACAACGAAAATGCGCCGACGCGCGTTTTGGAAGTACCATGTACTTAAACCATCCTTCATCAGGGCGCTGAATTCATGAGTTGTTCAAAAGTCAGAAAAACATTATGTAGTTCATTGTATATAAAAAGACCATAAATTGTAGTGCACGGGCTCTGTACAATATGCACACACAACTTTTCCAAGGGCGTTCTGGTTCCCAAAGGAAGATAAGGCTCTAAGGGGTTCGTGAGATACCCCACCCTGAGTTCAAGCAGACTATCACAAAGGTAGAAATCAAATTTTCACAGTGAAACCGCACAGGATCACCTAGAACAGCCAACCCATGGATGTGATCTTTAGGCTGGTGACGTCATTCAAACTAGAATATAGAAAAACGGTACGAGCATAACTTTGCAATCCCCTTCTAGTTAGTTGCCAAGAATTTGAGAAAAGTAATCCATATTCATACATACATACGAACTCGAGATGGTAGTCCCAGTTCATATCCAATGGGTTAAGTAGATAGAAATCATGAGTTTGAATAAAACTAGGGAAAATGAGATAAAAGATGTCAGTCAATCGCCCTCAACATGGGAATTATCAGACCCAAGATCTACTAAATGCCGTCTGACTTACAGATTTAAAAACTGCGGGCCGCGTGGGACAAAACTCAACATAATGGTCCCAGTTCACGTCCTCTTGCTTCTGGCATTATGGTGAAGTTGGAGGCAATCGTCAACGTGATTAGAAACGTTCCGAGATAAAAACGGTAGGCCGCTTAAACCGGAAAATGTGCTATTCAAAACAGACTCCAATCGCCGTGGGTCCAAGGTATCAGGGTCCCAGCCTTAATGGGAAATAGAAATGGAGCAGAGTTCCATCGGAAATCGAAAAAACGCCATCCAGGTCGTTCGTGGTTCATCAGGAGGGACTGTCCCTTAACATTGTCTTCCTCTTGCGCAAAGTAGGTTTGTTGTGCTACATAACTTCAAGTTTCGGGAAACATTATGTTTGGGACAGAGTACATTAAAAGGATATTGCAAATCACTGAGCTGTTCCATGACCATATACAGGAACAAGGCTGAAGGCAGAGTTCTTTTGTAAGGTCATGTAACTCTGCAGTGACTGGCAACATCTTTTTAACACCTTTATAATACATGGTAACAACGTCACCCTTCCCACAATCGACTTAAATCATTGGTGTTTTGCTTTTTTCATTTTCATTGCAGACAGGAAGGCTAAGAGCAGAATCTGAAGTGTGAAATTAAACACAAAGAGCGGTTAGTAATTTATGCAAAAGTATATTAGAATGGGCTTAGTGTAAGTCGGATAAAAAAAATGCTGTACCACAATGTGTGTAAACATGCAGATAGTCTATCTTTCTCGTAAAGACTTATAGTGTGGAAAAAATTAACATGTTGCCATAAATATCTTTTTTCGACTGCTCACGTTTTCTTTAGAAAAAAAGATCAGAAGAAGGAAAACCCAGTTCCCATTTTTCTTGTTTAAACTGCAGGTGTAATTATGCTCCATGACCTGCCTTTCACATTCGTTGGTGGCTCTGGTAACAGGAACTGTGACTTCAGAAGTCAACTGTTGTAACTTATGATAGTTCAGGAGTTACATTGTTTCTTTATTACAGGCTACCAAAGATGTCACAAGTCATCTGTTACAAGGAAATTATAGACACCTTTTATACAGGGATTGCTGTCTTCTATGTATTATAATGTGCTATTGGCAGTGTTATGTATAAATATCTAGAGAAGTAAGTAGTGTACTGTTGGCGTGTTGAGATTGGTGGCAGTGCTGTAGTTACCATTTGCGCATCAAGAGTTTGCGTTTCTCGCTATGGCAGGATAATTTATAGTGTAATCCCCAGGTGCCCAGTTAGACTACTCGCTGTGTTGAACAACAGTCTTACAATTTATTTGAGATCATGTTTAGATGGCTAAATTGTCCCCAATTAAATAGGTAACTAAATGGTCTAAACAGACCTGCCCTGAAATGCTGCACTGTTTTCTCAAAATGCTGAGGTCCTTGCAGAGTTACAATAAATAGGAGACTTGCGTAGCTCGCTGTTACTTGATATTGTAATTTGAAGCTTTGGCAATTTCTTTTAAACAATCTTTTTTGTTTTACTTTCATCATAAATGTTAAACAAAGCCTTTCTTCAAAGAATCGGTACGTCATCAGGCCACACAAGCATCATTTGTATATTTTTTTATGTTCTTCTTCATGTCATTAGAGATTGCATCTAGAAATGTAAACAGGATGTTTTTACATTTTTATTTTGGCAGATAGGAATCTTAATTAAAGTTATTTTGATTGTCACAAGGCCTGAGAAAGCCTAGTAATTGTCTTCAGGGAATAAGATCTTCAACCAGTTTGTGGTCATTGTGGATGGTGAATTCTGCTGTAATCATCCATTTTGTCATATCCCTCTTCCTTAGTGTGTTTAGGATCCCCTGCTGTTTCCAGTGTATCACAATGCATCTGCGTGCTAATACCAATACCGGTATTGGATCCATTTTCCCTCTGCTGTGCATCAAGGACAATTTGTGTTTGTTTCCTGGTATATTTTACTGAGAATTGCTGGTGTAAGATACATTTTGTCTCTATTGTATAAGCTGAAATCTTGGGTTGCTAAATACTCTGCGAGTGTGTGCTAGTAAATAGCCAATTTTTAGTGAAGTGCTAGTGGAATATTGGTGAAGTGCACAGCTGGTCCAAATGCAGTTCTATTGGTGACAGGGTCTTTGAAGTCTGTAAACTACATCTGTGACCTATATCAAAACACAGAAGAGGATACAGAGAATGAATCTTAGGAAGATGTTGGGAAGGATTCCCTGAATATGTCGAATCTTTTCATGCAGTCATGAGTGATGCTATGGTGTTCCTGGTGCTTACACCACTCGAACTGCCCCAGTAACGAATGGTGCTCTAGATCCTATCCTGCCCTTTGGAGATGCCCAAACCATTTCTAGTATCAAGTGCTGGCTTTCTGGTTTCTGCCATGGTAATCTCTAAAATTCTGAAGAGCAAATATATAGCTCCAGTCACAGACCCTTGGTGCCTTTTTCGTCTCTCTGGCATAAGTCTGTGGTGTTTTCGGTTGTGACCATGAGAGAGATTAGTAACTTATCCTGAAGATAAGGAGTCCAAGTTTATCCAAGTTTTAGTTCTGAAGCCACAGATGTCAATGGCATCTAGCCCCATCCCTAGCAAAATGCTGGCCCTTACATATTGGTGGTAATACTTGGCCTATTGGTGGCATTCATGTCTTTGCAGTGCGCAAGCCTGACAAAATGCGTATCTTGGCATATTGGTAGTATCCATTTTATGGTAGTGCCAAACACTGCTAGTGCTTAAAAATCTCATAATGGTGGTGGTAATGGTTAGCATAAGATGAGTTTCCATACCCATTGCTCTTCTTTGATATAATGCCGGCCCTTGCATAATGGTGGCAGTTATTGTCATATTAGGTGCATCAGTGACCTACAGAACTCGGGTATTTCAACTGTAATCACTATTACTGTCTGAAACCCTAATCTGTAAGAATGGTGCAGTGCCCATGAAATTACATCTTTAAATAAGTCATAAATAAATTATTTACAACTATATGTATATAAAAGGATGCATAGGGTGGGCTACTGATTTAGTACAGGTGTTAACATTATATTTTATAATTTACTAACATATTTTGTTTGAATGTGTTTTGGTAATGTATGCAATTCTGACATTGTTAAATAATAAGAATGTGAAATGTACAACCGGCATTCTGTATTACATGCCACAGGCTCATTCCATTAAATTTTAAAGACTTAGCAGTAGAAATTGATTTAGTAGAGGACTCTGGCACAGATACAATTTATGAGATTCTATGTGATGCAAATTTTCATTCGTTACCCAAAGAACAATTGTAGAGACCCTGTGTTTGGATCCAAAGGACTAGCAGGTTACAGATGATGTTGCACAGAGAAAGTGATGCAGAGAGAAGCAGTTCACAGAACTCCGTTCAGACTGTTTATGAATCCATTATGATAAAGGTTCTGAGCAGAAAGGAAATAATGTAATGTGCTGCATGAAGAAGCTTTTGTGATTTTTGGCTAGACTCAAGCTGAACCAAGGTTAGAAAGTTAACACTTATGTAAGTTTCAAAGAATAATCTCAAAAACAAGAGGAATGCAAGTTCATTTTTATAATGCTCTATAATGAAAATAATTGCATTTCGGCAAACCACCACACTAATCTGTACAGTAAATACCATATGTTCTTCACATAAATGGAAATGATGGTGGTTTAGGGCAACACAAGAAAGACCAGTCGTTTGTCATTCCAGGAAAGTACTATGAAACCTATAAACCAAGATTACTAGCACTGAAATAGTCCATAACTGTTCCACACTTCCATGGAGCTATGTTCACAGTAAGAACTGACACCAATGCATTAACCAATGTGCTCAATAAAGCTAAGCTGGATGCATCTGGGTAAAAAAGACTCCCTGCTAAATCCTTGTACAATTTCCAAATCCACTGTCAGGATTTCACTGGATATTAGGCCAGGGACTCCAGTGCTAACCTCACTCCTTTCCTTTTCAGTCAAATAAGATCTGTAATTAACTCCACATTCTGAAGTGACTGTACAGAGGGGAAAAAGGGAAGAGTAGTAGAAGGAGAAGAAACATTTCATAAAAGTCTCAGCCCATTGACCTCTGGAGCAGGGGCTGGTGGAAGGCATGCAGTAAGGACACTCAGTCTGAAATGGAATGTCTAATAACCCGATAAGATACTACTAATCTAAATATACTTTTATTTAATATGATACAATGTCTTGTGAGTATTAGTGGAATATCTTACAAGGGGATGGGGGTAAAGAGGCTGTGACAAGTCCCCAGACCACCAGTATCCAGTCCAGGGACCGAATATCAAGGTCCGTCTCCAATTAAAGAGACGCCGGGAGCCAGGATGACTTGGAGTGTTTACAGTTGGAGCAGGAATTCCACAATGGCAACAAGCAGAGCTCGGTATCTGTGGAGGAAAGGGTTAACTTGAGCTGCCCTAAAAGGTTCAGGGAACGCAAACAGTGCAAACTATGCAACCAGAGTAGAGGGCCCATCAACCACAAATATAGTACTGACTGGTGCATAAATCTTCCCAGCGCTAAATGAACTAGAAGTGTCCAGAACTTTCCAATTTTCCACACAGTAGGTGTTAATTTAGCACAGGCCTCTGGCACACATAATATTCAAAGAATATGGTGAGATATATGGTGTCAATATTTACCTCTGGATAAGTGGTTAGGAGCCACCTTGTGTGGATAGAAAAGAACAATCCGTCTTGGCAAAGATTTGTGTATCCTGTCTGCTGCTGAACATGTAATCTGTCCGCAACCTTAGTCAGTACTGCTGTATGATTCTGTAAGATGTGTCTAGCTTTGCTGTACTGACTGAAATTGTACAATTTGAACACTTTTTTTATTTCTCCATTTCTCCATCCAGCTTCTTCCAAGGAGATGCTCAGTTCTAACATATGATTAGTAATCTACAGGGAAATGGCAGGATGGAAAAATGAAAAGAAGTGCCTTGAAATGGAGAAGTGTCAAATTCACAGTTGAATATAGCAAAGAGAGCTTGCCTTTCCTTGATCTTCGCATTTTTCCATCAGCGACAGGACTGGAGAGTGAATTGTACAAAAAACCTATGGCCAGAAATTCATTTCTGGCATTTAATAGTTATCATCCGAAGTCACTCCGTGATAATCTGCCTTACGGGCAACAATTCCTTCGTTTACAAAGGAATTGCTCCGTGAAAGAAAAATTTGAACAACATGCAAAAATCTTGTCCCGGAATTTACTTGATAGGAGTTATCCTAAAAACCTCATACGGCGCTCTTGCAAGAGTGCTTCCAATAATAACCGGGAGACACTTCTGGAATATAGAGCACCTAAACCACCTATGACAAGACTAACATGCGTCAATACCTTCAGCACACTATCTAATGGAATACAGAAAAGTGTTCGAAAACATTGGCGCATTCTTAACATAGGAAATGAGGAAAGCCCTTTGCCATTGTTCTCCTTCAAGAGGGGTTCCAATTTGCGGGACAACTTAGTCCGTACTAGACCTAAAGTGAGGTCACCCACCATACAAGAGACGCTATGGAACATGCCAGCAGTGCAAGGACACTATCCATGTGGCTCGTGCGCAGCCTGTCCACAAACTGAACATACCACCACTATAGACATAGGCACTGACAGACCATGGAGACAGACTAAGCACACGAATTGTAACAGTGAAAGGGTCATTTATTTAATTATATGTCCCTGTCAGCTCCGCTATGTCGGAATGACCACCCGCAAGGTGAAACAACGGATACATGAACATAAGAGCACAATCCGTTGTAACAAACAAGCCACAAGACTCACGAATCATTTTTTAACCATGAAACACAAGGCAGATGAACTCAAATGGACAGTTCTTGAATAACCTTTTGTTCCCCCGCCCCCCCGTCACAGACATTTCAAAAAAATGTATTCTGTAAAGAACAAAAATGGATTTTTAAATTGAGAAGTGACATTAGGGGTCTGAATGATGACATTCCGTGGACCTTGTAGTACCAAGTGATTTTGCTCTGCTGAATATCATCATGTGGATCCATGAGACCGTATCACTAACGGACCAGCAGGACCGCGTCAGTGGTCCGACTGGATTGAGGTCCTACTATACTGTCACCTAGTAGAATCATACAGATACTGACTTGTCTTGTCAGCAGACGCAGACACCTGCTGCATGTCTGTATCCCTGCCCTGAAAATGCTTAAACAGTTTCTACCCCTTCTTTCGGTCCCCCACAGGAAAACAGTGGTCCAGGCCCTGATCGGATCCAGGCTGGACTATGTTAACACCCTTTATCTTGGACTACCGGAATATTTACTTACCCGCTGCAGCCAGGGCGATACTCTTACTCGGCCCGAGGACACGGATGTCTCCCTACCTCAAATCCCTTCATTGGCTCCCGATCCGTAAGAGGATCCATTTCAAAGCCCTTGTCCTGGCCTTTAAGGCCCTTCATGATACTGGAGCCCCGTATCTTAGGAAAAGAGTCCAATTCTACCATCCTCGGCGCTCCCTGCACTCCGCGTCCTTGTCGCTGGCATGCACCCCTGTGTTCCTCCGCTCTCGAATAGGAGGTCGATCTTTTCAGGTCCAAGTCGCCAAACTGTGGAATTGTATGCCGCCATCTTTAAGACAGATGCACGATCTTCTCTCTTTTAGGAAGTCCCTAAAAACTTGGTTGTTCCAGCAATAGCCTTTGCGTTGTCTTACTCACTTCAGCCTGCCACACTTAACTAGCGCCGGGACACTCTGTCGAGTAGCTGTGCGCTCTACAAATACCCTGGTAACATAACATAACTTTGATAGCAGGGTTTTATACTTGCACATACACCTTGCATACACCTCGCAGTGTCCCTATGTAATACCGTAATAAGTGATTATTTCGCTCACGTGTCTGCATTTATTTTAGACATATTGCATTAGCCTTGTCCAGGGTTGCGGGGGTGCTGATGTTTTGAACTCGCAGCTAACTCGCAGTGACCCGATGTGTATATTTAGCTTGCACTTTTAATACTCTTTGTGCGCGTGAGAACCCGACATACACTACAATTCCCTTGGTTCCCGGGTTGCTGTAGTTTTTGTGCGCGAGTGTTTCGATCAACCCGGCATACACTACATTTCCCATGGTCCCCTGGCCTTTTTAGGTCTCGCGCCTAGCGTTGCAGTGCGCAGCGCTGCTCGCGAAGCGAGAGACCTCATGTAGGGGGTTTAGAAACTGACCTAGGAATCGCACACGCTTGTGCGTGTGCTTTTCGTTTTTCCCCCGGCTATTGGGCTTTGCGTGCGTCTTTATAAGAAAGACAGCACGCAATTGGGCAAAGGCGGGCGCATGTCCCGCCTTTGCTCCGCCCATTCCCGTCCGTGTCTAGGACGCGCATCAGCGCGCGGCACAGACGACAGGCTCCCTCGTCCCCCGCTCCTCTGTGGTGCGCGCGCACCACTGGTTATCAAAGACAGCACGCAATTGGCCAAAGGCGGGCGCATTGCTCTGCCCATGGCCTGTTGCTGTCTGTTACGCGCACCGCCGCCATGTGGTTTCAATTATCGTGCCCAGACACGGGCGCGATAATTGAAACCACATGTCCCGCTGTGGCGCGCGCACCACTCGCTGGATTGTTAATATGGGTGAACTAGACTAATTGCCATTGCATTGCTCCTGAATCGTAGTGGTTTAAGCTCATGGCCCTGAGATTCACAGCCCTCAGCGGGGTCTGGGACCTTTTCCCACTACTGCACAGGTTCGCTAAGTCTCTTCCTTGCCACTTTTTTTGTTCGTTAAGTTTTTTTTTTTATGTCGTAAAGGTGCAAGACAATACAATTCGGGCCATGGATGCTACTGTTGACACGGTAGGACTTCCGACGAGGCTGCGCCTACAGACTTTACAATACCCCTGGCTACTTTCTTTCCACCGCCTTTCTTCTGGTGTTTGAGGCGGCAGAACCGTGAGTTGTGACGCTCCAAATATCCCATATACATGAGATAAAAGGTGCACACCATACATTACATACGAAGATGTAATTGTGGGGGTGAATGTGGGACAGACAGAGAAGAGAGTGCTATGCGCGTTGTTGTTGCAGTCTGCCTCTAAGGAGCATCATGTGATTTTGGCAGCAGAATCGTTCGCCAGCTAATGTCTCTCGTGTGTTAAGCACCTGGCAGGGTCTACCCTCAAACCACAGGTGAAGTCAGCAGAGCAAAAAGATCCAAGTACGAAAAATGTTTTTAAAAGATACGGAGCAAAGCAAGGAGTGGTGGCTAAGTCGCCTAAAGCCAACAACCAAACACATTTCTTGCCATCAGCTTTATGTGAGTTTGGGGGGTTGCTGTTAGGCTTCCGTAGCAGCTGTGCTGTGCGCGGCGCCTGCCCTCCTCTCCGCACCTGTGCTGTGCGCGGTGCCTGCTCCCTCCTCCCACAGGTGACTGTGCCCGGCCCAGCCCCTGACATCAGCGCTGCCTTCCAGCCCTTCTCGGCGCCGCACACTCCCTGCCCGCCCCAGGTGCTGCACTCCCTGCGCAGGCACGGCTCCTGCCCTTCCCGTACCTCCCAGGCACGGCTACGGCTCGCGCACCAGCCCACCCAGCGCCTCCTTTCCGGGCACGGCTCCAGCACACACATGACCCACACTGCCCCTCTCCAGCATTGATTTATAGGGTCTTATCTCCAGTAAGTCACAGGTCCTCCTAATCGGAGGTGATGTATTATTTCCCGTGGTTATCAGCCTGTGACACTCACACCAGCTCTCGGATGGGCTTTCACCCATTTATTTATTTTTCACCAGTCTGACTGACTGACTGCCTACCTTCCTTCCTCCCTCCCTCCCTCCCTCCTTCCTTCCTTCCTTTCTTTCCTTCTTCCTTTCTTTCCTGCCTTTCTTCATTCGACTTCACTCTCATTCCTTTCCCTTCTCTTTCAAACCTGAAAACCATATTACTGTTTTCTTTCTTTTTAAGGCTACCCACTGAATTGGATTCAATAACAGGAAAGACCATTCCCTGAGCCTAGAGGAAGGATGGCTGTCTCTGGGTTACTGCATCAGAAAACAAGCATTTGCAATGCAATAGGTCTCGCATTTGCGAGAGTTTAAGCTATTGGCATTGTAAATGACTATGCCTTTAATTTATCTGTTTTAAAAACCAACACATAAATAAAAGGCATTGTCATTTACAATGCCCATAGCTGAAACCCTCGCAAATGTGAGACCTATTGCATTGCAAATGCTTTTTTTTTTAACTTCAAAGATAAGAGCGGCGCTCGCTACAGGGACACCGCGCTTTATGTTATTGTTTTAGCTCTTTTGCCTTTGCCAAGGTTCTTTTTTTCTAACGCCCTGCCAGCTATGCTTTGCCTATGCACACACAGCCGGGGCTATCAGTGAGTATTCCGGATAAACAACTAAGGCTGGGCAATGTCTGGTGCTCACCTAACGAAACAAAGGTGCCTCCCCGTGGCGGCCAGTGACCTCTTCAGCCTGAATATATAACGCAAGTATGTGATATAAACAATGTTCTCCTTACATCAGGGCTTTAAGTGGGCCGGGTCACGCCCCTTTGAGAGGCCCCCAGTTTTTTCATCCCACTTAAAGCCCTGCCTTACATAGTTCCTCTTTACTAACAGAGTCTCTTGGGAGTTGAGGCGCCTTATGCATGCAGCAAACTAAATCGCGCCATGTTTCCATTGATTTTCGGGCAGCCCGCAGTACAGGGTTGAAGACCGCAGCATATTTTTGAATGAATGTGTCTGAAGCCTTTCCTCCTCATGTCTACCTACAGAGACAATGAAAGTCCTACCAGACACAAAATCACGCCCAAAAATATCCCAGTTTATTCACAGCATGAAAATATTTAACGTCAACTGTTTCTTTCCTGTGTGCACCTCCCCGATTTATTTTGTGCAATGTAATTTTTATGCACATTCTGAAACATGAACCTGTTGTGTATGACTGAAGGAGCATGGTGAATGAAGCTTCGTACGCTGTATCTGCATGTATTGTTCGTTTTGTTATACTGCAAATGGATATACAAGAATTGTTGATTGTTTTAAAAATATCGTTCATAGTGTATCTTTTTTATATTTTAAAGGTAAATTAATTTTCATTCAGTTTACAGATTTTTGTTAAAAAGGTATTTAGTTTTCTATTTGCCTCTGCAATTATAGAAATATGGGCACTAGATTAGAATTTCTATTGGTTTGAAGATGTAGGCATTACACGTGAGTACCGCATTCAACCAGTGCACTTTACCCTCCATACTGCACCTTTTAAATGGCAAAATCACTATCCGGAGGACGGCGCCTTATCGTGTTTTTACAAGACGTGTGATGCATCATTTATATGCCGAATGTTTCATGACTCAGCTCGCACTTTGCCCTACGACCAGAGCTGCCGACTTTAGAGGTAGGGAACCAGGTTCGAGACTCCGTGTCGGCTCAGCATCCTGTGATTCTGGGCAAGTCACTTAATCTCCCCATGCCTACCAAACAAATGACTGTGTCCTTGTGTAACGTAACTGGTGCTCGCGTAAAGTGCTCCAGTACCTTCGGGTTGAGTTTGTGCTATATAAATCTGAAAGAAAGCCAGACCCCTGGCTTTGCTCTGCCTTGCTTCTTCCTAGAAATTCAACAGCCTGTCCCCCTCTATACCATCCTTTGTTGTTACTTTTTTTACACTGTTTATTTATCAAACATTTTAGAATGTTCTTACCAAAAATAATCGCATAAATCTAGTACATAAAAGCAAACGACTGAACAACTTCAGGTATTATTAATGCGTGTGGTTTAAGAAATGTATAACACTTCAGAAGCATTAGTTATACTAAACAAACATTTGCAATGCACTAGGTCTCTCATTACTGCATTTTTTCGCTATTGGCATTGCATTATTATTAGCAATGCCAATAGCATTAACTTTTTGTAATGCGAGACCTATTGCATTGCAAATGCTTGTTGTAGTTTCTAGGGGCTCTACGTAAGTAACACGCGACGACGGTGTCATTTAATTACACACACCGTTTTGTAATCAGCACGCTTCAACAGTATTTAAGGGCATGCCCCTCTCCGTCAGGCACCTCCGGTTACAGTTTGTGTGAGGTCCGGGGTACCGACGGAGAGGTGAGTAATAGCATGCGCGACGCGCTAAATAATAGGCTTTGCTTCCTTCTGTATTAATGTGCATTAGCCGGTGTTAACAATACGCGTGGTTTTGAACTCCCGTTCAGAACCTTCTGGTTGGCGAGTGTTATTATGTCAACAGATCCCTAGTGGCCTCACCGCCGGCTATATCAATACGTGCCTTGCTTCTCGTTACCCACCGCTTTGAGGTAGAAGCAGCTGCTTTGCCTTTTATACCGGAAAGAGTGGTTTATTGAAGTGTGTTCCGGATAGCAGGGTGGTCTATTTTCCTGACATTTTCTTTTTGTTTTACTAATATCCAGACACAGTATGTGGTTTACCACTTGGTATTTAGAAAATCACCATTACATCGTGTACAAGTGTGTATTTATGTCCTGTACTTTCTGACAACTGTCACACGTGACTCCTTTGTTTTGGAGTCTTTCTTACCCCAATATTGAAAACAAACGAGGGTGCTATTTACATACCTTGATGGGATGTCTTTTTATGCTGAGAAGGCAATGTTTCTCAAAATAATCCATACTCTAACTTGCCTAGATATTGGCGATCTCTCTAAGCAATTGTAAATGTTCCTGATACACTCAAAGTGTTTTGTACATGTTACGGTACCACATGTTGGGCTTTTTACCGAAAAGTGGAGCACAGCATTCAGTACAAGCTCTATTTAATGTCTTTCACTGTGCATATTCTAAAGTCACTGTGTTTCTCTTCTGCAGGTGACATCAACATTCTTGTGAGGTCTTCCCATACAAGATACAGGTTTATATAGGTTGTATTTTTTCAACCACATCATATGCACTACCCTTTTCGCAGTAGCACTTACTATCTAGGTCCTGAGGAAGGCCAAGATCAAATTATGATCATTATGGCTGAAACATGTAGACCTTTTTGGCGGACCAGTGCAGTCATTATTTCTTAAACTGCACATGCACTGTTTTTTAACCTTGACACCAAGAGTTAATCATTACATTCTTTTTTCTCTTGGTAGTCAATTTTATCTATCACTTTTTCACATCACTATCTCTTGCACTGCTACCATTATCCTCAAATACTTTTGATGCTTCACATCTAGAGGATTTTAGGAGATCCAATTCATTGATCAATAAAACATCCCTGAGCTCCTCCCTCACAGTGAGGGGGTTGTAGCCCTTGGTTGCACTAGGGATTGCAACCAAGAGGAGATCCCAGATGATGAAGCATGCCACCTCGGTGGGTGATGGGATTCCGTCCTCTTAAAAGGACTCCTCCTTAACTATAGGCTTGTACTGATTGTTGTCTTCTGAGCTGTTTTGAGCTCAGCAGACCCGCTGATTATTGGTTTGATACATTGTTGTTTGTGGGGAATTAATCGGCGCAGGTCTTTAAAAATTTCCCTTAGACCCTCTACTTCGCTTTTTGTGTTGTTTGAAGTGTAAATAGACCCAATGGTAAATTAGAAGACATTTCACATTTCATTTTCTGAACTGCATATATTATCTATGGCTTTTTAGACTTTTTGTGTGAATGTGTGCTGAAAATGTACCATACTGCTTTTTCACTCCTGGTAAGGGCCAGGGTTCCTTGTGGAGAAGTGTGGCTCAATGGTTAGAGCGGCAGACCCTGATGCAGAGATCTGGCCCGGGACCAGGGTTCAATTCCCGCCTCGGCGGGTCTTGGGCTCAATTTCCTCGGACCTGATAATTCTCGCCTCGGTGCCTATTCTAATCATGGGTCCCACTCTGCAATTCTGGGCAATAGCTTGCTTAATCTCCACAACGGCCCCAACAGCGCTGGGATGCCTGGCTTCACCCTGGGGGTGCCCAGGAGTGGACATTTCACAGGGAAAAGCCAGGAAGGGTTCCACAGCGGTATGCGTACAGCGCCAGGACACCCCTTTGGGGGTATAAGTGCGCTTTACAAGTACAAATTTCATTTCATTCATTTCATACCGCATATGTAATTTATTTATTTAAAGTTTTGTATAGCGCGAACAAGACCCCGAAGGGTAACAGAGCGCTTCACAGTAATGGAGGGAGGAACAAAGTAAGGGGACATTGAGGAGAGGGTAAGGGAGGCTAGCGTGATGAGCTAATAAAAATTGTACATAGATGCGAGCAAAACGTTACATAATAAGGTACGGCAGAGAAACATAGACATTACAATTGTTAGGAGAGAAGAGAAAAAAACATTTCGCAAACAGGCAAGCCATAAACCAATTAAGGCAGGAACTTGTTCATTAGGATTGTTTTTACTTCATGTTTGAACGCTGCCATATAGGGGATTCTGCGAATTTCAGGTGGGAGAGAATTTCAGATCTTAGGAGCCGCGCCAGAGAAGGCTCTGAGTCTCGTTTTCTTTTTGCGAAAAGTCTGAGGTTTCAGTAGTAAAGAATTTGCACTTCTGGAAGGTCTGCCCCCTCCTGATAATTCCAGTTTTTGAGCCAAGTATCCAGGGGTTTTGAAATGGAGGGCTTTGTGCGTCAAACAAGCAATCTTTGAATGTATTCTTGCTTCGTAGGGTAACCACTTTAGAGATCTTAAGGCTGGGGAAATGTGCTAATTTCTTTTTGTGTCCGTAATCAGTCTGGCCGCAGCATTCAATGAAGCCCTGAGCGGGGCCAAGGTATATTTGGGGAGGCCACAGAGCGTCGCACTCCCATAGTCTAGCCTTGGTAGGACAAGTGCTTGTACCACCTGCTTGAAGTCCTCTTGAGGGAGGAATGGTTTTAGGTTTCTAAGAATCCTTATTTGGTGATTCGCACCCTTGCACATCTTACTAATATTTTTCTTCATGTTCAAGTGTGAGTCTAGGGTGATTCCAAGAGATTTAGCTGAGTCGATGATAACCGGGGAGCAGTTAAAGGTCGAGAGGTGTTTCATCCAGAGGTCAATCTTGAGTGTGTGCTTGGGAGGGGAAATGAGAAGGAATTCAGTTTTGGTGGTGTTCAGCAGGAGATGGTTTTCAGTTAGCCAGTTTTGGATAATCGTCAAGGAGGAGTTGAGTGAGATGAAGTCTTCAGAAGAGTTGATTTTCAGATAAAGTTGCGTGTCATCCGCATACATATGAAAAAGAATGTTCATGGAAGATAGAACGTTCGCTAGTGGTTCCAGGAAAATATTAAAGAGTATAGGAGAAAGGGCAGATTCTTGCGGGACCCCCATGGAAACTGCAGACGGATGGGATAGAATATGATTCACCTTAACTCTTTGGGATCTATTGTGAAGGAAGGAAGAGAACCATTGCAGTACCAAGCCGGAGAGGCCCATCCTGTGTTCCAGAACAGCTAAGAGCTTGTCGTGATTAACCGTGTCGAATGCAGATGAAAGATCGAGGAGGATTAAAAGGCAGGATTCATTATGGTTTAACATGTTTAAAATGTCATCAGTGATGTGAATGAGTGCCGATTCGGTACTGTGACCACTCCTAAAGCCAGATTGATATTGATCCAGGAAATTGAAAGTCTCGATGTGCGAGCAAAGTTGCGATTGGACGCATTTTTCTAAGAGCTTAGCCAGAGTTGTGATGTTGGAGATGGGACGGAAGTTGTTGAGATCAGATCTGTCCGCGTCAGGTTTTTTTTAGAATGGGTGAGACCTGAGCTGCTTTTAGACATTCGGGGATCTTACCTTGAGATAAAGAGGCGTTGACAATTTTAGTCCAGAGGGGGACGAGGGCCTCCTTGATTTCTTTGAAGACAGATGGTGGCAGTGGGTCGCTAAAGTGATTAGAGGGGTTAATGCTAAGAAGGGTTTTGTAGATGTCATTTTCATTAAGGGGCGAGAAGGAGTTCCAAGTGGCCCTGTTCTTAGTGCTAGTACGGAGAGGCTTTTGACTCGCATAGAGGACATGAGCCGCACTCTCAAGTGATGTATGAAGGGCCCTCTTAGCTTCAAGGTCAAGACTGATGGATTTAGTTTTCTCCATAAAGAAGATGGCCAGATCAGTGCAGGAAGGAGAACTGACTGCTGAGTCGAGGTGATTGGGAGCTAGTACTGATTGTTGTTCGACAATTTCAAAAAGTTTTTTTGGGCGATTAGAGGCTTGTCTAAGTTGGGCTCTGAAGTAATCGGCCTTAGTCGTCTTGATTTTTTTTATTGTATGAGCTCCTAACCGATCTGAGGACTTTTAACTGATACACAGATGGTTTAGATCTCCATAGACGTTCAGCTGCCCTTAAGTTGCGGCGATCAGAGTTTAGGTTGTCGTTGAACCATGGTTTGGAGAATTTGGAGGCAGCATTTTTTTTGTTGTAGCAGTGCTATTGAGTCCATGATATCAGAGATAGTAGAGTTGTAGAAGTCGGTGAGATCATGAACATCAGTCAAGTCATCTTGGGGAGACAAGGCATTTTTACAATCGGTAGCTAGACAGTCCGTGTTGATATTCCTGAGGTCCCTTTTCCACTGTTTAATTTTCTTGGGTTGGATCATTTTCGGTATCACCTCCCTATTGATAAGGAAGATGATGTAGTGGTCGGACCAATTGCAAGGAGTGATCTCTTCCAATGTGATGGTATTACCTTTTGAAATAATGAGGTCCAGAATTTCTCCTTTGTTGTGAGTTGGCCGGTCACAGTATTGTGTAAGGTCCATCTCCGATAGGAAGGCGTTGAGACAGTTCACTGCTTGGTCATTGGGTTTAGACCAATGAAGGTTGAAGTCACGAGGTAGATTTGGGATATTGAGTGGTCGTCGTTGGAGGAAATAATTTCCATTAGTTGTTCGATGAAGAGTAAGTTATCGCCAGGAGGATGGTAGATAGTATGAAGTTTGCATACAGGAGGTGGTTACTAGAGATGTTGAGGCAAAGGTATTCAACAACGGATGAGATGGAAGTCTCCATGTGAGAGACCGATAGTGTGTTCCGGTGTATATAAGCTAATCCCCTGCCCTGTTTCGTGGTTCTGTCTAGACGGATTATGTCATGAGTAGGTGGTACTAGAAGGTCTAATATGGGGGTGGAGGAAGGGTTTAGCCAGGTTTCCGTGAGGATTATATCTAGCTCATTGTTTTGGATGAGATTGAATATATCTGCAGCATGTTTTTTTTGCTGATCTGCAATTGAGTAGTGCACATTTCAACCGAATAGGCATGTGAGATGTAGGGGTCTGGGTAATGTTCACTTGCTTGAGGTTGTCACTATTTAAGACTCTGTGGTTGTTAGAGGGCTCCCTGCTTGGGTTGGCTAGAATGGGTTGAATTTGGGCCATAGGGACCTTGTCAGAATCTAGAGTGATCGAGTAGGAGAGGAGTAGATCCTCTATCATTGGCCGCAAGTTCGACCATCGTTCTAGGACGGGAGGGGGCGTTGGGGAGGGGTAGTGTTTTAGAGATGGGGAGCGAGGAGTGCTGGTCGAGGCCATTGGATGCAGTGGTGGGGGCTGTATGCGGTTTTCCTAGGGAGCTAAGAGAGCTAAGTAAGGGCAGGTGGTCGGGTGAGAGGGCTATCAGTTCGTGGAATTCGTGAATAAGTAGGTTCACTTGGAGAGATAACTTGTCCAGACGCGCTACCAAGTCTGAATGTTGGTTCAAGGATAAGAGCTGAGGAGAGGGAACCTGCGGAGAGGAGGGACCTCGAGTGGTATCTGGATGAGGTAATAAGGGAGTGCTAAGGTCTTGGGGCGGGGATGTGTCCTTAAGATCATATGGGAGCCCGGCTCGATTGGAAGGAGTGGCAGGGGGAGGTTGGTAGAGGGCCGGTTGTGGGTTGTAATGTAGGTGCTCAATGTGTTAGGATGAGGGGTTATCGTTGGTGCCAGTCTTGTGTGCTCCATCTGTAGGAAGGCTTAGCAAGTGCGTCCCTGGATGAGAGAGTATCGGCAGAGAGGGGTGTGGGTATGTCTTCAACGGGTATCGCGATGGGGGAGACGCCATGATTCTGATTTGCTAACGGCGAGAAGGGTGGACCGTTTAGCCCACCACCCGGTTGAGATGAAGGTCGCTTGGTTTGCGAGGCTACTATAGCGGATGGAGATTCCTCGTCGCGACTAAGTGGTGAGCGGAATTATGCGACCTAGAACTATTCAATGGAGCGGAGGGCGAGGAACTGGAAAAGTCAAATGCACTAAGAGGGTGTGTAGAAGAAACGGAGGATTTAGCAGTCACGGCTATCTTGATGGTAGGGAATATATGGTCCATCTTGGCTAGGTTAGACTTAGAGGCTTGTATGATAATGATACCATTATTGTAGAGAGTAATGGTGGCATTAGCTCTGAGGAAGAGTGAGGGTGATGTTATTAATTTGAGACCATGAGGGGTTTTCCTAGAGTCTTTTATCTGAAGCATGGAAAAGATGATCTTCCGCAAGCAAGCACGTTTTCTGGTGTAGAAAATTAGGTCGTTAGAGAGAATACCCTTTTAGGATAGACGTAAACATCGGAGATTAATGTTTCAGGACTAGATTTGAGTAGTTGGTGTTTGTATTTTTTGCTGCATTTTTGGTGAGGTTAGGTGGATAGTTGATAGTGAAGGCATTGGCTCCAGTAGGATCAGGAATTAATTCCATTCTGAGAGAGATCTACGATGAGGATTGTAATGGGGGGGGGGGGAAACCACTTATCGTGATCAGGGGGAGAGAGGGCACTTGAGTCAGAGGGCAGGTAATGGTTAAAGTGGAGCAGGCAGCACAATGATCGAGTAAATCAGATGAGGGTAGACAAGTAAGTGAGTCTATGAGAGACTACAAGTGGGTCTGGGTGGAGCTAGAAAGGAGTACATTTTCTAAGGAGGCGCTATGGGAAATGACCATTCCAGTATGACCAGTTTGTTGAATAGTGGAGGAGATGTGAGGAGGTCCTGCCATTAGTGTTACAGTAGGGTAGGATGCACAAGAGGTCTGTCCTATGAGCTTGGCCTGCTTAAACAATGTGCCTAGTAATTGTGTTTGGGCATGGGGGTGGGAGATTTATAAGCTGGGGTTGCATTTGATGATGAATTGTCCCATCTTAAATGATCCGCAGTTTGCATTTGATGATAAATTGCCCCATCTTAAATGATCCACAATCCTGGATGTTTACGTGTAAATGTATTGCCCGAATTAAATAAAATTAGGCCGGCCAGTATTCACTGAGGATTACCAGGTCTCATTCAACAGTTAGGTTGAAAAGAGAGGTGATAGTGTGCCCATGCCAAGATGGCCGCTACTCAAGATTCGAACTGCCCTCTTTCTATTTCTATGAGGAAGGATTGGTGAGGACCTCTTCTATCTCTCTGGTTCTTCCAATAGAAGGAGCTTTAAGATGGATGAGCAAGGATCAGATAGGAGAAAATGGTACCTATCCAGATGATCTGATAGAGACTAGACTCAGAGCATTAAATTAAATAGCTGACTCAGAATGCATTAAATAGATTAACTGGCCGAGTAGCACAGAATTGTTAGGCTGAAGGACCTCCGGGCCAGACTGCCAGCTGATCAGTCGTCAGGAGGGGCAGGTCCGGAAGGTATTCACGACCAGACTTCGGTCGTAAACATGGCTGTCTCCGCTGATTCCGACGAGGCTGTGTGGGCATAGTCCGGGTGTAAATCAAGCAATAGTTTAGTTGATCAAGGAGACGCTCTGCGGAGCGTTCTCCGGCTGTAGCATGGAGCGAGACTTGAGTGAGTGAAACTGTGTGGGCATAGTCAGGGTGTAAATCAAACAATGGGTTAATTAGTTGAGCGTTCTCTGGCAGTAACAGGGAGCGAGTCTTGATTGAGTGAAACGTGATAACGTCACTTACCAAAACTCCGATGATTCCAAATGACGCAGCCGGGAGCCGTTTTTGCCGTGGGGGCAGGCGTAAACAATTACTCATTAAGGTACTGCCAGCGAGGGCCGGATTATGAAGGCTGTGTAGTCAATCTATTAAAGTGACTGCAGGTCAGCCATACGCTGTGCAACATCCGGGGCCACCGACGATCTCTTCCACTCCGGTGTTGAGATGGCGGGCAGTAGATCTCCTCAGCCCCACTGCGGCCCGGCTCAACTCAGGAGAGACAGCTCCAGTAACTGCTGGCAAGGGACCCTCAACCAACCATCATGATGCTCAATCTCCTCCGGTGACTCCGGCTCTCCTCAGTCCCACTGCGGCCCGTCTCTTTTCAGGAGAGAAGGCTCCGGTAACTGCGGGCAGGGGAACCTCGCCACCAGTCAGGACGCACTATCCTCCGGGAACCTGATGGCGGGCTGACGCTCTCCTCTGTCCCTCAGCCGCTTATCTCTCTCGGGAGAGAGACTCCGGTATCGGCGGACAGGGGACCATCGCCACCAGTCGAGACTCTTAACTCACCAAGCTCAGCCCGGGCCGTCGATCAGATTGTCCGGGATGAGAGTCTTCCCAACAACCTAACCAGGTCGCGTTGCTAAATTTCCTCCGTCGGGGCTGCGGTGGCAAGCTCGTCAGCGATGGCTCTTCAAACCCCAAGACAACTTTCAAAAGGTACTTCAGGGGTGATCAAATTGGTGGTTGGATGGCAGGGTAACTTGGGGATTTTCACAGATAGTGATCCCGACCTCAGGAGTAATGAAATATTTCAGGACTGCCCTTTCATACACTGACTGGACTTAGCAAATCGAAGCAAACTTGTGCTGCAAAATGCACTACATAACCCAATGTTTTTCAAAACTATTCAAAATATTCTCAGGATAGAACCGCACCTCCTCAACACCCTTTGCCCACACACTTTGCTCACTTACTGCCATTCAGGTCAGGTAATAGTGCCTCCACCAAACTAGTATGCTGTCCGGATTGGGGTTTTGCATAGAAGGTCTAAAATGGCAGTCTCTAACTTCCATACTCGTATAGCTCAGAAATAGAAATGGAAACCAGTTTCCAAATGTATACACAGAGGGGTAGGGTGGAAAACAAAAGATCTGGTCTGGACTCAAGTGGACCTGGAGTCTTGCATTCACAGCTGTGGATGTATGGTGTGCAGTCTGAGTGTTGGATTAAAGGGCTAGATTGGGTAACCTCTGTAAGCCGTATACTGCAAAGCATATCATGCCAAACAATTATTTCTGAATTGAACCATTACCCTACATCCATATGTATTGACTAGTTGTTTAAGGTCTCACCTGCTTCTCCAAAAATAAAGGTGTTGACAAGCCCAAGGGTAACCAGGACACAACCGTCAAACAAGGTAGAAGCTGGGTGAAATACTGCAGTACAAAAAAAAGTATTAGAGATAACACAAATGTTACAAACATGATCATAACTTTGGAGATGGCAACTGAGTTCCTAAACAAAAAAAATCAAGATCAGCAATCTGTTGTAGGAAAACAAAGAGCTATTTAATAGTAATGGGAGAGAACTAAACTACTCAAAACCATTTCTTCCATCTTCCGCAAGAAAGCCCTTAGGCCAGATAGATACCCAGTGGTCTTTTACAATATATTCTCTAAGATGCTCTTAAACCTTCTTGAAACACTGCTGCAAAACTTTGCCAAAGGAAGCGATGTTTCAGGATCAGCAACTGAAGCATCTATAATAGTAATACCCAAAGAGGGCTACAATCTTACGTAGACAAAAAACATCATGCCCATATCGCTGATTAACGTGGAAGCCAAAATCTACATGAGAGTCTTGGCAAATAGGTTAGAGTAAGTTATCTTTAAGTAAATACACCCATTACAGTCAGGTTTTGTAAAGGGGACGAAGGCTAATGATAACCTACATAGTTAGTCACATAATTAAATTGGCCAAATCTGTCGTCCACAGTAGCCATGGTCTTTGACACAGAGAAGTCTTTTTTATAAGGTCTCATGGACTTATTTAATCACCACACACATCAACATTTCTAATTAGGTTAGGGGAGCATCTTATAGAAATAGTTATAGCACTCTACAACAACTTGACAGCAAGAGTTTGTTCTCTCTGAAATGTTCCTACTAGGCCAAGGGACCCACCAAGGATGCCCCCTTTTACATTTACTATTCCTGCTTCCTATAGATGCTCTTTTACAAGATAACAACCACTCTGGTACTACCCGAATTCATTTTAGATCATGTTTTAATTAAGACTGCAGCTTATGTTGATGGCATCCTGGTTTTCTCAGCGGATGCAGATAAATCCATCTTGGTTCTCCTAGATATAATTGGCATGTATTCAAAAGCCTCAGGCTATTGTTAGAACCAACACAAGACAGAAGTACTTCCTGTTAATATATTATATGTCTCAGATTCAATTAGAAGAGTTGGCCTTTAATGGCAACCTAAATTAATTACCTTGCAGAATGGTTCACTAGTAATCTCTTTGAATCAGTGAAACAATGAGGAAAAGATGCTAGCTAAAGGACCTTTTAGAAAAATGGTCACCTAAAAACCTCTCCCGGTAGGGAAGACTTTAAACATTGAAAATTATGGTTACAGAGAGCGTGGTTGCCAAGACCGCTGCAAGAATGGGAACTGTTATGACTCTGCCGAGGCTTAAATTTAATCTAGGACAATCTGGAGCTCAGAGACTCATCCAAATGTAAACAAAATAGGAAAGCATCATGGCTTAAAAGAAGTCCCCAAATAATCTCAAACTGTTTCATCTGGTGGCCTGCAGAGCAATCACACAGGTGACTGAAATTGCCAGCCCTGTAGTGCAGCTGGAGGCATAAATGGTGACATGTAGCTGACCTTTACAATGTGTTGTAATACCACGCAGTGCTTTACAACGCATGCCTTTAACCAGCACTGCTGATAAGTCATATATATTTTCCTTCCTTTTTCTTTTTTTTGGGGGGGTAGCATCCCCAACCCTCCCTTTTCTAATTCACTAACCTCCCCTCAACCCTAAGAACCCCTTACCTCCCTTTACTTTACCCACCCCATAACCCTAAAAAACACTTACCCCTTTACCTCTACCCTCCCCTGAACCGTAAATACCCTTAACTCCCTTTATCACTACCTCCCCAAACCCTAAAAAACACTTACATTTCTTACCCGCCCCTGAACCCTAAAAAACCCTAACCCTCCTTTACGTCTACCCACTCCTGAACCCTAAAAAATTCTTACCTCCTTTTACCTCTACCCTCCCCTATCCCCTAAAAATCTCATACCTGCCTTTGCCTCTAACCACTCCTAAATCCTAACAACGTAACTTTCCTTTACTTCTGCCTCTGCTTTCCATAACCCTTACCCATCTATTAATCTCCTTTTTTTTTTTTTTTTTTTTTTAAATTACATTATCATATTGCCTAAAAAGAATTACTTGCCGGTGTAGTAAAGTACTGCAGTGGACAGTACCGAAAAGGGGCCTGCGTGGTAACGTCCTGTGGGCTGAAGACCCCCGGGTAAAGACGTCATAACAGCTGTGAGTCCAGAGGAAGCAAACCACTGCAGAAACATGCGGCAGGAGTTCCATGTGGCCTATAATGGAAGGGATCACAGGGACCGATAAAGAAGTCCACTACCTGGAGAGAGAAACATGAGTGAGAGGATGAGCTGGGAGGAAGCAGGGGTGCCTTGACTCTTCCTTCAAGCTGATAGGCAGGTTAGCAGACCCAAGTCTGCTAACTGGAGGAGGCAGGAAAGTAATAGCAGTGGCCCCCAAGGGAGAAGTGATTTGGCACCCAGAGGGGAGCGAAGAGGACGAGCACCATAAATGCCTGGAGGTGGGCTGAATGAGAAGAGGTGGGGAGAAGTGGCAATAATAAAGGTGTCTTGGTTGCTCATGAATCAGACAAAGTGCACCGCAGTTGAGAGGCCTCTTATTTGTAGCTGGAACACCCACTGGTGTCACCTATAAGCACGGAAGTCAGGGTGAAATACCATATTGACAAAAATACTTTTACCTTGTGGGGGTGGGGGGTCTGACTGTCCCCTATCCCCCATTGCTGAAGGGGCACCCCAGCCTGCTGTCTGCTGCCTGCTGCATGACAGGTGCTGCAAAGACAAGTGTGTAGCAGGTGACTCTTTCTCCGTGAGTGGCCATCTGCTAAAATGTGTGACCTGTAGAAGAGCCGCACAGAAAGACTAAGGTAAGGCTTGAGCCCTGGCTGTGAAAAGGAATACTTACCTTGGGCAAGTGCGGGTGCCTCAGGCTGTTCTTGCCTCCATAAGGGTCATTGCAGACCTACAAGGGAAGAAACCAGAAACAGGTTAGAAAGAAAAGAAAGATTTATGGAAATAGAAAGGATAAAGAAAAGAAGAAAAACTAAAAGAACAGAAACAAAGAAAGGACTGTGAAAGTTCCTACCCTCCTAAGCAAACGCAGTCCTGCCAAGTATCACGCATCAGGCGTTCGACTAAAGTATTTTAGTGTGGTGGTCCGCATCACCGCAATAAAGTGCAAAGTCACACATTTATAGTGCCTCCTTGACACCACCGGCACGGAGGCAGACAGACATAAGCGGGACGAGCACTCATAATTGAGGAAGCAGCACGTACCATGCGCTGTGCTGGAGTGTGCGACAGTATGTTTTCATCAAGAATACCAGGTCAGGAGTGTCAGTCGTGTCGGCCTGGGGAGGTCAGCTGCTGCATTCCTTATCACAGCTTTGCTGCTTAGACTCAGCCCAGGCTGGCCGCGGCAGCATTCACGTGATATGGCGTGATATGACTGCAACTGTCAGTGTGTTTCCATTTGCTGGCAAGTGAAGTCGACTGAGTGCAGCGTGGCCGTTATAGTTCTTTAGTTATTGTCACTGCCTGCCGTGATACAGTAATTTGGTGCCTCAACATGCGCGACAGCATGCATTGGCCGGTGAAGGTCACACAGCTGATGCAGACTATCAGTCTAATATTGATTAATTGGCAGCTGAGAGAATCGCGCTGGCGCCTCTCAGCCTGGTTGATCTGCTTAGAGTTTCTGATCCCGGCATGGCACCTTGCCTGTTGTTTTCTGGCAAAGGCACCACCTCCATTGGTGACTGGCCACAGCGCACCACGTGTAGATTGGCCCAGGCTGGCAGACATTCTTAGCAGTAGCCAAACCAAAACATGTAGTTTGTTGCACTGTCTGATTCAAGAATAACAGCTGTGACGGTATGAAACACGCACAATGCAATGATTCAGTTCCCTGCACCTGCCAATCTTTGGGACCCCATATTGATTTCAAATCAATCATGTCTTTCCAATAATCATAACCTTTTAAGGATAAATCGGTTATGAAAGTTGAAGAATATACCAATTTAGTATGGGTCAGCATGAATTTCTTGTGTGTTTGTGCACTCAATTTATAATAATAGGATCTCGGGTAAGATAGATTATAGCCTGAAGAGTAGACAAACTTATTTTTCTGTGTTTGCGAACTACTTTGAAATGGGGCAGGACAATGTTCCCATTGCGTATAATTAACCTGATTACGGACTGTGCTCGACTTATGTAAAAAATGATGACCATAATGTTGGAAACAGAATAAATTAGCATAATTGGCAGAATTCAAATGCAAATCCTCAGTTTCAAAAGCAGTGTAATATTTTAAATCTGAAAACAACGAATGTACGGCATTAACATCCCAGTCGTCGGAATGCATCCCAGGTGTAATGACGTCACCCAATGAGACACGAAAGACGTATGGCATCCAAATTGTTTCCGTCAGGCTGTATATTTCGTATGGCACTTTATCCCAAACAATGCCATCTACTACTGGCACAGCTGAAATGTTAACGGGGGATTGATCCCTTTTCATATGAGATGATGTGTGTGGGGCCAAAACACCATCAACCAAATGTACATCAGAGTGTTCAGGCAAAAAATGACCATTAATTGAAAGACAAAATACAGTCACAAATCCAATCCACAAGAAGAGAAATACCATTATAAGTACCATCCAAATGTAGGTCCAAGGAGGAACCAAATAAACCCTGGGAAACCAGGAAAAGAAAATGAAAAAACGACTGGGGGGGGTTCCTCCGTAGTGGAATTTGATGAATACGACGATGAAGTTAAAGAAAAGTTGTTTCTGTCCATGTAATAACCAACAGTTCCCAGCCGATATAACGGTGGTCGGTCAGCATTACAAGATGATTTGAGTGCACGTTCAGGAATGTCCACAGTAAGCTCCATAGGCGGCAAGACATGATTTCGAGGTGTAGTCATTGAAGATGAATACAAAACAGGCAGCACATCAATTGAGGTTTCCACTTCATGCCCCTGTTGTACAGTAGTCGCCGTCGAAGACATTACAGAAAGTGAAACATCTCTCCGCGTGATGGTTTTAGGCATACTATTCAGTATCGGCCAAATGGTGCAACTTGACATGTTCAATGGAAATGTAGCGATTCTCCTTGCGTCCAGGCAGTGGAGGCAAAATCACAGTTCGAGTGCCTTTTAATCCAAGAACTAGGACTGGCGCACGGTAGGAGCGACCAAACTCTTTTTTGTTCTCTATCTTCTCCCGGACCATATCACCCACTTTAGGAAGCCACCCTGTGACAGGGATTAGCACCGCTGTGTCTTCGGACGAGTGCAACTCAGCTTTAGCAAGAGTGTCTCGTGTCTTTTGTAGATCCTGTAACATAAAACAATGGTTATCCATGTCAAATGTTGCGGCAGCCGCCACAACGTCTAGACCATCAAGGTCTGGCACAAACATTTTGATGCCAAAGAGTATTTCGTATGGGGTCCGCCCACCCAGAGATCTTCTCAGGAGATTATTTAGTGCACGTTGAACCCCATATAAATGAGTCAGCCAACCCCTGCCAGTACCTAAGACTCTAGCTGTCAAAGATTGCTTTAAGTCACAGTTCATTTGCTCCACTATCAAATTGCCCTCAGGCCTGTATGGAGACAAAAATTGCAATAGCACCCCCAGCGACCTCAATGCATCCTTGTAAGCCTTAGAGGCGAACGCAGGACCTTGGTCAGAATGGAAGGTACCACAAGCAAATGTTTCGATAAAGACACACAAATCTCTAATGACATTTTGAGCGTCAGCACTACGTTGCAGCCAAACCCAAAGGAATCTAGTGCACGAATCCACTGTAACCAGAATATGTTTATAGGCAGTGTCGGACGTCAAAGGACCGCAGTGATCAAGATAAATAAAACCAAATGGTTGATTTGAGATGTATAGCTGCGTGTGAGGTGGACGTGCAACCGTAGACTGTTTAATCTGTTGACAAACGTCACAAGAAAGTACATAATTACGAGTCTGTCTATACAGCCCACGCCACTAATAACGCTTCTGCAAAAGAAACACCGATGCTGAAACTCCAGCATGTGCAGATGCCATGCCCTCGTGCGCTGCAACAATTAAAGGAAGCCTGCGGTCCTCGTTGGGAATCAGTCGATCCCC
Organism: Calotriton arnoldi; assembly: GCA_963921515.1. Taxonomy (NCBI): domain Eukaryota; kingdom Metazoa; phylum Chordata; class Amphibia; order Caudata; family Salamandridae; genus Calotriton; species Calotriton arnoldi. The sequence goes on along the minus strand of CAWUFW010000486.1, from coordinate 2,752,814 downwards.
AACATATGGAATTGAAGCGAAGGGAACTTGTTCCGGTGATAAATGATGAGAATACTTAGAAGGGAAACCTTGTGGGAGCGCTGTCCCATCCCTTGTAGCAGCTATAGCTGCCAGAATGTCATTATCAATTTTAGTCATGGACCTTGAAACTGCTGCTACTGAACATGTGTCAACTGCAGATTTAGCTGCCTCAGCAGCCAAAGAATTACCAACAGCATGTGCTCCCACACGCTGATGGCCAAGAGTATGTATAACATGTGTGAGCGGCAAGCTTTCCTTAAGAGCCGCCACTCGAACCCAAAGCATCTTATGCTTGATTGCGCTACCTTTAGAGTCCTGATAATCGTTTTGTGACTAAAAGAATAGATTGTCATTAAAGGACTGTACACAATAGAAAGAATCGCACACTATGAGTAGGTACATTTGGATCAGCGAATTCGAGAGCCAATACTAAAGCCCGCAGCTCAGCCAACTGAGCCGTGCAGTCACCAAGAGACTGTGTGTGGACTAAGGAAGACTTAAACTCACCGTCAACCATAGAACCTGCCACAATAGCACAGGCGGCCGAGTAAGCATGTTTGGAACCAACGGCCGGCTGCGCAGAACCGTTGGTATAAACTATAAACTTGTACTGGTCAAGAGGAAGTAAAATTTGTGGCGCAGGATGAACTTGTTCATACTGTAAAAACTCCTGCGTCTGCAAGGACGGGTCAAAGATAAAAGTGATATCAGCCGATGTCAAAGAACTCACCCACTGAATCCAAAGCGGGTGTAAAGCATTAGAATTCGGTACGCTCGCCTTTGTGACATCCTCTAGAGTAGGCACCGGCGATACCATAATAATGCGTTTCCCCTGAGCCAGAGAGCGTTCCTTTAGAATCGCCATCTGTACTGGTGTAAGAATTTTCTCAATGGGTGAAAAATGCATCTCAGCTGATGTGTACAAATGTGATTTGTATGCAATGGGGACCGTATCTCCACTCATTGAATGTCAGGTAAGTGAAACCCACTGTACCGGGTACAATCCGTATGACTAAGTTAGTCGTGTTATCACGGGTTAACAAGAAGTTGGTGGCAAGCAGATCAGACTGCAAAGACCGAAGAAATTCTGTATGTTCCGGAAGCCAGCTGGAAGACGAAAAAGAGGGTTGTATCAATGCGTAAAGCTGTTTGATACGCTGAGCATAATCAGGAATGTAAGTCCTCCGGAAATTTTAAAAAAACAGCAAAGATTGTAACTTTTTAAGAGTAGAAGGAGGCTGTAACTGAGCACATTTCTCCAGAAAGTGGGGGGCTAAGCCCCTCCCTTCATTGAGTTTGTAACCCAAAAATAGAACCGCCAAATAGGCGATATGAGACTTAGCAAAATGAAATTTGTACCCTAAGTCAGCAAAGGACAATATGATGCAGTCAACACGCACCAGATGCGGTATCAATTCGTCATCAGTCAAATAAATGTCATCGACGAAAGAAAAAGCATCAGGATCAATGTTGTGTAAAAGTGACACAACACGCGCAGCAAAAGCACCAGGGCTATTCTTATAGCCCATGGGCAATCGTGTAAATCTTTTCTGATTGCCGACCGCAGTAGAAGCAGTCCAATCACGGCTCTCAGGAGCCAAATTGTGACTGTAAAATCCATTGGAAATATCCAAAGTGGTTTTATACTTCTTGCGGACTATGTTATTTAGTAATGCAGAACTGTGGGTGTTCTGTACGGCAAACGTACGAACATGACTGTTCAAATTTCTATAATCCAAAACTATGCAAATTGAACCGTCCGGTTTTGATATCGGAAAAAGAGGATTATTCATTGATGAAACACAGGGTTCAATTACACCCTGATATTCCAACTGGGCCAAAATGTCACTAACAGACGCTTTCGCCTCCTATTTGATCGGATATTGTGCCTGTGGCATTGATCGCAAAGGGATCTCATGTGCCGGTGAATCTCTATCCCAGCCCACCTGATTACAATATTGTGACAGGGTAGGGATGGCAGGGGCCGAACAGGAGAATAACCTAGACTGGTGGTCTGCAATACCTCTATCACCCCCTCTTATCTCCTCGAAACAGGACGAGTGGAGCACCACAAACATAAACAGATGTTTCCTGGAGGAGCGTGGCTAAACCAGGTACGAGACCGGTTTACAGGGTGGTTAGGGAGGAGGGACTCCTCTAACTAGACGGGGACTAGGGAAAATAGCCGTTCCCGCTTGCACCTTGCCCCTTTCACTATCACCTGCGCCGACAATAGTGCTTCACGGGTTGCTCGAAGGTGTCCCCTCACTACCCTACCCTTGACAACGTTCCGGACCGGAACCCTCACACGAGTATTCTTTTCTTTTTTCCCTCCTGAGTTTCAACCCTTCATCACGATCCCCCACACCACTCACCACGGAGAAGACATATCGCCAGAGACCGGGGCACCGGGAGGAGGAACGGATCAAGCCCGAAAGACTCCGATCAGGAGGACAGCACACCGAATCAGCAACATATACCCCGGATAGACTCACCCTCACTCAAAGGCGTGTGTTTGGCAAAATAAAAGCCTCTATACCCAGACCTGGCCTCAGACCCGTTATTGCGACCCCGCCACAACTGGTGTCAGAAGTAGGATCGCCACCTCTGTCCGTCTGCAACCCCGGGATGGACGCGGTCATACAACACCTGATAACTGGCCAGGAGAAGCTCGAATGGGCAATCGAACGACAGATGTCATCCGCCCAGGCTGATAGGGACGTATTTAAAAATACCATCACGGCTCAGATGGAGGGACTACAGAAGATAGTACAGGACCCCGGTGGTCCAGCGTCCGGAGACCGAAGAGCTCCAGCACCCGGGCCGTCTGGGGTAGCCCTACAGAAATACGTATCCGGGGAAGACCCGGATGCGTTTCTATTAAATTTCGAGCGCGCAGCTAGAGCATGCGGATGGCCGGAAGAGAAGTGGCCTTTCTTTCTGGCCCCCCTCTTAACAGGTGAAGCACAAGCAGCCTACCAAGTAGCCAACGCTATGGGCACTACCCCATATCAAACAATAAAAGAAGTTATCCTGGACCACTTAGGCCTAGACGCTGAAGCCTATAGGGTACGCTTCAGAAAGGAGAGGGGGCTACCCGGAGAAAACCCCAAAACCCTTTTCTTTCGCCTCAAGATGGCCGCAGATAAGTGGTTGAAACCGTCCACCAGCTCCAAAGAAGACATCATGAACCGTGTGTATTTGGAACAATTCATGGAAGCCCTCCCCTATGGAACGCAGAGATGGCTAAAACAACACACCCACCTGTCCCCCGAGCAAGCCATCGAGATGGCCACGACGTATTCCCGAGCACAGCCCAAGAATACAGTATGGGAACCTGAAAAACCACATAAACAGCCCCCCCCCTAAGCTGGATAGGAAATATCAAAAACCCCTGATCGATCATGCAAAACCCCGGACTGTCAGACCGGACATCCCCACCTTCAGGGGGCCGCAATGTTTTGAGTGTGGGGACTGGGGCCATATCTCTCGGCTGTGCCCTAAACGTAAACCAGCGGAGGAACCTATGGAAGTGGGCTACATCCCTAGGTCGGTCCTATACACTGCTGAGATGGGCTCCGCATTCTACATAAGTGTACGAGTTAATGGGAGGGTGGTAAGGGCTCTATTAGACTCCGGCTGCAAACAATCGGTTATCCAGAAAGGCCTCATCCGACCTTCCCAATACATCCCAGACACCATAGTACATATAAGATGCGTCCATGGAGACATTAGGCCGCCCTTATCACCCCGGATCCTTGGGTACTTGACAGGAGTTTTAAGTTTGCACAGGCCAATGATGCCACTTTGTTCAACGCCTGGGAAGCAACCCATGTAACCCTCGATACCCCTTCAGGTACCTACCCCGGTTTTTTGATTAAAGAGGGGCTGCTGTATCGAAAGGGAGCAGCCGACGATCCTCCCCAACTTCTCGTCCCCCTATCCTTCAGGGAACAGGTGCTCTTCTTTTCGCATACTCACCTCGCAGCTGGACACATGGGCGCAGAAAAGACCACCCAAGCTGTCCTCCAGCATTTTTATTGGCCAGGTATATATAAGGATGTAAAAGAACATTGCCAAGCGTGTGCGATATGCCAAAAGAAGAACCTGTATCGTCCTCCAGCCGTTCCCCTCCAACCTTTACCAGTGGTAGGGAGTCCGTTTGAACAAGTGGGTATGGACTTTATCGGACCCCTTCCCAAAACCCAAAAAGGGAACCTGTACGCCCTGGTTATTGTAGACTACGCTACAAGATTCTCTGAGGCTTTTCCGCTCAGAGCCCCCACTACCAAGAACATAGCAGACAAGCTCTTAGAATTCTTCTCTAGGGTGGGATTCCCAAAGGAAATCCTAACGGATCAAGGCACACCGTTCATGTCACGACTGATGAAAGAGGTCTGCCGCTCTCTAGACCTCCACCAACTCCGAACCTCAGTCTACCACCCACAAACAGACGGTCTCGTAGAGAGATATAACAGAACGTTGAAGACCACCCTAAAGAAGATGTTGTCTCTTGAAGGAAAAGAATGGGATCAACTACTACCGCTGGCGTTATATGTCCTGAGAGCCCAAGTCCAAAGTAGTCTGGGCTGTTCTCCGTTCGAGATGGTGTACGGGAGACAGCCCAGAACATTATTGGAAATGACAAAAGAAGCCTGGGAGAAGGAAGAAGAAGAGGAAAGGAAATCCCTCCTAGACTACACCCAGCGACTGAGGTCCCGAATAGAAAAACTAAGGGACCTGGCTTATTCGAATCTCGAGAAAAGCAGAGACCGACAAAAGAGGTGCTACGACAAAGGGAAGAAATGGAGGAATTTGTCTATTGGGTGCTGGTACTACTCCCTTCCGCTACGAAGAAGTTTCAAGCCGAGTGGCTGGGTCCCTACAAAGTGGTGGGGGTCTTTGGCAAGACCACATACCAGATCCAGCTGTCCCCCAAGAAGAAACAGACATATCACATTAATTTACTAAAGAAATGGTTGGGACCCTTGCCCAGGAATACTCACTTGACAATACCCACCTCCGAGTCAGGAGGTACCACCCTAAACCACCTAGTGATAAACGAGGAACTGCCCAACAAAGAAAGAGCCGACCTGTTCGAGACTTTGCTACCCTTCTCTCCTATTTTTTCGGACCTCCCAGGGAAAACTACATTGGCAGAGCATCGGATTGAGACCCAACCCGGGAAAACAATCAAACAGAGGCCATATAGGATACCAGCCGCAAAAAGGGCCGCAGTAAAACAGGAGGTACAAGAGATGTTACGGTTAGGGGTTGTACGCCCCTCTACTAGTGACTGGTCGTCCCCGATAGTGATGGTCCCTAAACCGGATGGGTCTACTCGCTTTTGTATGGACTTTCGAGCATTGAATACCATTTCCACTTTCGATGCATACCCTATCCCCAGAGTCGACGAGCTTATCGAAAAACTAGGTGATGCCAAATACATAACAACGTTCGACCTGACGAAGGGATATTGGCAGGTCCCTTTGCGAGAAGAAGACCGGAAAAAGACTGCCTTTGCAACAGACGAAGGCCTGTATGAATTTAATGTCCTCCCTTTTGGTCTGCACGGCGCCCCGGCCACCTTTCAAAGACTCATGAACACTGTACTCCATGAATTCCCTTCTTTTTGTTCAGCCTATCTTGACGACATCGTGGTCTTCAGTGCCACTTGGAATGAGCACTTAAAACACCTGCGAACGATCCTCCATGCCCTTGGACAGGCAGGGCTACACATCAACGTCAAGAAATCACGAGCGGCTTACCAGAAGGTGAAGTACCTGGGATATGTTTTAGGACAAGGAATGATAGCCCCACAGGCAGAAAAAGTGCGGGCTATCGCTGACACTCCCTTTCCCGCCACAAAAAGGGAACTGCGTGCATTTCTCGGTTTACTGGGGTATTATAGACGTTTTGTCCCCCAGTTTTCGGAAGTAGCCGCCCCTCTGACAGATATTCTGCGAAAGGAGGTCAGACCCCAACGACTAGCACATCCCACCAGTGAGATGCAGGAGGCGTTCCTGAAACTCAAGAACACCATTACCACAAGCCCTGTTCTGGCCTCCCCTGAATTCGACAAAACATTTATCCTACACACAGATGCCTCTAATCATGGGTTGGGAGCGGTGTTGTCCCAGATCGCTGACGACGGGGTTGAACACCCTGTGTTGTACGTTAGCAGGAAACTGTTTCCAAGGGAAACTAAGTACCCCACCATAGAGCGTGAATGCTTGGCAGTAAAGTGGGTGGTGGATAAGTTGCGATACTATCTAGAGGGACGCCCCTTCATACTATATACAGATCATGCTCCCTTGCAGTGGATGTGCAGGTCCAAGTCACAAAACCCAAGGGTTCTCCGCTGGTTTCTGTCATTACAGCCATTTTCCTTTGAGGTTCATCACAGAAAAGGGATAGACAATGGGAGCGCTGACTATCTGTCCCGGGTCTTTCCTCTCCCCGATCGGGAGAATCCTGGGGAGGGGGAGTGTGACAGGGTAGGGATGGCAGGGGCCGAACAGGAGAATAACCTAGACTGGTGGTCTGCAATACCTCTACCACCCCCTCTTATCTCCTCGAAACAGGACGAGTGGAGCACCACAAACATAAACAGTATGGACGAAAAGAGCGGCTCCTTTAATTGGGGATGTCTTGATGACGGGACTCCACCCCCTCCCCCTGACGTCACAGGATTCCCGGCAATAAGGGGCGAGGATACACCGACGGAAGTGTGCTTCGACACCGGAGAGGAAGAAGGAGTTGTGCCAGGAGAGACGGAGAGCAGAGTGAGACGGGAAGAAGGAGGACGAGTGACGGTAGCGGACCCCGAGGACTTCAGGATACGCCAGGAGGCCAACGACACCACGCTTCGCCGAGCCACGCTCCTGGAGGAGCGTGGCTAAACCAGGTACGAGACCGGTTTACAGGGTGGTTAGGGAGGAGGGACTCCTCTAACTAGACGGGGACTAGGGAAAATAGCCGTTCCCGCTTGCACCTTGCCCCTTTCACTATCACCTGCGCCGACAATAGTGCTTCACGGGTTGCTCGAAGGTGTCCCCTCACTACCCTACCCTTGACAACGTTCCGGATCGGAACCCTCACACGAGTATTCTTTTCTTTTTTCCCTCCTGAGTTTCAACCCTTCATCACGATCCCCCACACCACTCACCACGGAGAAGACATATCGCCAGAGACCGGGGCACCGGGAGGAGGAACGGATCAAGCCAGAAAGACTCCGATCAGGAGGACAGCACACCGAATCAGCAACATATACCCCGGATAGACTCACCCTCACTAAAAGACGTGTGTTTGGCAAAATAAAAGCCTCTATACCCAGACCTGGCCTCAGACCCGTTATTGCGACCCCGCCACAAATATACAGCCGGCGCAAGGGCTAAAGCCCATTCTGATGCGTAAGCCTGTTTAGCCTCTTCAGAGACGTAACGCGAAAAACTCGGAAGTATCACGTCCTCACCTGGGAAAGAAGCCAAAACAAACGGAGGAGGCCAATCCCCCTCCGCCAACAAAATGTCGTATGAAGAGGTAAGGTTATCCCAAAAGATACCCTTAATTGTATGTTGTATATCACCTTCAATTTGGAGGACTATCTCATAAAGTCTATCAGGAGGTGCAACTCTTGTATCAGCTGTTTCCACTGTAATAAATGTGTCAGTTGCTCTCGCCTCCAGACAAGGACGGAAGACCTCCCGTACTATGGTAACTTCCGCCACACTGTTGAGGAGTGTCACAGCCCATCTCCAATCGAGGAGCAGGGTTCTCACTGTCTGAGGCATACTTCGCTGTTAAAGCGGCAACTTTTTTCTTTTGAAACGGGGCACGGTATGGCAGTTGTCCCTCTGGTTGGCTTTTACGTCAAACTGGCGTGGCGGATCACGTCGTCGTTGCGTGGTCTCGCCTTGTCTACGATCTTGTCGCTCCCCTCCACCAAACTGTTGATCTGACGAGTCCTGTAAGGAACGAAGAGAGCGAGGATCAGGAACCTGAAACCTCGCAGGTGTCTTAATCTTAGAGCGGTCACGTAAATCATACCTACGCTCGGAAGCATCAGGTGTCAGTGAACCAGCACGCGAACCCTGCTTCTGCTGTTGTTGTTTATTTTTGTCCCAATTCTTTTTAGTAGGGGGTTTATTTGGCAGTTGAGTAAAAGGTTTGATCCCCAAATTATTACGCCCTAATGACTTATACACTTTAGCTATAATCTTAGGCAATTTGCGTTGTATATCCACGTCAGCCACTGCCTCAAGGCGCTGACTCACCTGCAAACTAACTGCTTCCCCCTTGATGTTAGCCAGAATCATGTCGGAGACTATAGGGAATAACCCTACCAGTCTCATCCCCAACTCCAGGGCTGCCTCCGCCCGTGTTCCTCCTGAACCTTCTTAAGAACCGTCAGAAGCACTGTCATGGAGGGGGTGCCATAGCATAGTGAATACAGCGCCGCAAACACCTTCCCCCAAGTGGTGCAGTCTGCTAAATTGGGAATAAGACCTTTTAAACTCATTGTAAGTATCCTGTGTTTATCCACAGGCGTAGTATTGGGAAATACAGCTTTGAGTTGGTCAAATTTCTCTGCTAACCAGAACGGTAAATCATCCCTATTTTGAGGACGCTTTCCCATCACTGAATTAATCATGATCGGACTAATTACCATGCCTCCATGTCCTGGTTGCTGAGGAGTGGCTCCTGCCGGAGCCGCTTGGACAGTGCGAGACATATATTGTATCACGCTTCTTTGTATATGAACTCTAGATTCATGTAATTGACGCAGCTCCTCGTGTGTAACACCACGATAATTTGGGTGTGGTGTAAATCCCGCCAAAACGGGCCATGTGGCACCGTCGACCGATAAAGGGCCTAAACGGACCATTGTAACAGGGTGAGGTAGGGCGTCATTAAACCAGATGGTGTGCTCCCAAGCTGACAACGGAACGTCAAGTAACCGATAAGGTCGATATTCCCGGGGAATCGCGGCATGTTCATATTCATGAAAGAAATTATCATTCCCATCCACTGCCGGAAACTTAACCCAAGAGTAAAAAAACCTCGAAGCGAAAAGCAGCGTTCGCTTCAACCACAAAGATAATGTCAGCTCCCATAACCGGGACTCCATGTTGAGTCAAATGAGTAGTTAGTGCTGCGCGATTATGAGCAGCAATAGCCATTATCTAAACAGAGAGGAAAAGAAGGAAAACGGTAGCGCAACACTGGGTATTGAAGAAGAAAAACAAAACCTTTTAAAATCCAAGCTTGAAAAACCTATAATCTTTAATATAGGAGGTAAATCCCTCGCACCACGGACTTCTCCGGTAATTGGTGAGAGGGTATTGTGGACAAGCACAAGCGCTACTCAGGGGTCTCGTAAATAAGTACCAGACCAAACGGTGGCACCATATTGCAGGGATTCTGCACAAACACAGAACTATGTGCACGATTATGGGACCTCGGTGTATAGGGGCTAAGTCTTCCTACCACCTTGGTTCCCACAAGCCCAGGACTGACTAGCTATAGTGTCTCACCCGCTCTCCTACTCACAAACGGAGAACCCAATGATTAGACACCCCAGAACACAACACTCCCGGATCTCTCAGGAATTGCGGTAACAAGACACACCTTTTCGCTCACACTCTCGTACTTGTCCACAGTAAGATCTGACAGAGACACGAAGATAGTTTAAAATATTTACTTTAACTAACGTGCTCTAAAATGCAGTATACGAGCCACAACCAGCAGCAAAATGCATAATATCAATACAGTTAGCATTGCAGCAAGACCATATATCATAAAGGGAGATGTCATCTTATAAAGACAGTGGATAAAGGACTATAAGGCCTAATCACCCTCCCTTTGGCAAGAAGAAGTATTATTATATAACTGAAGATCTCTGGGCTTTGTCAGAAGACCCCATACCTCAGGCCATAGATCGTATTTCTACATCACAGGTGAGTGTTGCTCTTCTCCCTCGAAAGGTCCCTCTGCAAGTGTCTTTCCTAAGCATGCATCCCCATAATATCAAAGTACGCGTCTCCAGCAAAAACAGCTGCATTGGTATGTTTTGTCTAGGTGCTAGGGCGTGACCAGAACAGAATAACAAGAGACAGTGTTTATCGACCTTGCTCACAATGTTCAGACTAAACTCCAGGAACAGGCAGAGAACGAGCACAGCAGAGAGTTCTCATGTGAAAGGCATAAACAGAGTCTTGCAAAAATAAAGACATAGTATTGTGCGCAAAAGCAGCATCATGTCTACCGGGCTCATGCTAACTTAAAGATGTAGACAATGTACCTAGCGACCACGTGACACTGGCAGGCGGCAGCTTTGTGTTTTTCCTTCCCGCGCTGCCATCAGGAGACCAGTAGCAACTCCCATGCTGCATGACCCCTCGTAGTGCTCTCTACTGTGGTGAAGAGGTCGTTGTGGCATTGCAGGACATTGTTGGTTTCCCCAGCCGGCCGGTCCTCAGGGGCCCTCCTCAGCCCCAGAGCCAGTGGCCTGGCCAGGCATTGCTGGGGCCCATCGGAGATCATGGTTGTAGGCAAAAATGTCTACTACTTACCTCCTGTCCTCCAGCCACATGTGTTTGTTTTGGGAGCCTGGGGCACAGTGTTTGTCCAGTCGGACCTTGGCACAATGGACGGCGGAGTGCACACATTTTTAAGTGCGACCACCAGCCAGATGGAGCCCTGTCAACCACTTCTGAGCTGCTCTGCCAGAGGTGTGACTCCAGTGTCGATAACTGGGTCCTTGAAAGAAAAAGACTGGCTGCAGAACTGAGACAGAAACAGCAGCCTGCCCAGCAACTGAGTGTGACAGCAGCAAAGCAGCAATTTATGAAGCACCTGACAGTGTCTGCAGCATTTTAAAGGCTAGCCCAGTGGTAAGTCAAGTGGCCATTCAGAGCTTGTAGTTTGTTATGGTGGTGGGGAGGACTGTGGTCGTGATACTGTTTCAGTGCCTAGACACTCGTGGGAATTAGTGCGCTTTAGAAATCCTATTTTCATTCCATTTCATTTCATAAGGATTGGCAACGCCAATAGGCCTGGCTTGTATTTGATGTAAGTTAAGTCTGTTTGTCTTGTTGATAAGTGCCCTTCCATTTCTGGTGCTTTGCAGCAGTTTTAAGATCTTTTTAGACTTTCATGTTGCTCAAATGGGTGTAATTTCTGATATTTAGGTTTCCCTCATCTTCTTTGCTTGATTTTTGCCAGCGACAAAGTGTCACTCATAGTCGTTGAATGTTACTCATAATTATACAGAAATTATGAAAATGTCACGCATAAGCAATCTGAAACCTTGGCAGCTATGCAAACGTTTTTCTCTTCAGGACTCCAGGAAAACCTCCCAGCTGCCGCTGCAATGGACTGCCAAGGTGGAACCCGGAGCAGAAGGCGAAGGGAGTCTGTCATGCTCATTAAGGTAAAGCAGGAAGGCCCGACAGAAGGAGGAGGTTCAGTATTCCTGGGAGGCAACTACAACAGAGGAAAGGAAGACGCTGATAGCAACCAGCCTTCACCAGGAGCGGCCAGCATACTGCCATGATTCAGAGGAGGATATATGAATTGGGACCACAGTGGGTAAATCCCCTCCCCCATAAAAAAAGTACAGGTATCTTACTCTGGACCAGATATTGCCCAATATTAAGGACTCGTTTTGCCCAAATATTCTGGGAACAGATCAAGAGTACACTCGCAGGTTCTTCAAAAAGGAGTCATTCCCAATAATACATTAATGGGAAACCAGAATAAAAAAGACACAGAAAGTTACGTTTGTTACATTTTCTTTTATTATTATTTTTTTTTTCTCCTGAAGTGTTGCCATTTAACTTTGTTTACTCCAAGGGATCTTGGCGTGGAGGGCACAGGTGTACAAGTAAAGGAGGAGCCACCAGATGACAGCAAAAGAGCCAACGAAGGAAAAGAGAGTAAAAGTGGATCAGAGACTGTATTTAATGAAAAGGACACTCACAAATGTATGGCCAAGACTTTGACAGGCAAAGCTCCGAAAAGCATATTAAATGCCTTAAACCCTCTAAACAAATTGCCCTTTGACTCTTTGCTGAACCAAATCCGACCCCGAACAAAAGCTTACTGGAGGATGGACCCCGAAGATTCCGATTGAGAGACTTCATAGAGTGGGCATGAAACAAAAGGAGAAAGTGATCATAAAGCCAATTCTGCACAAATGCTCCTAAGGAAGGTCATGACCATTAGAGGCAAATTGAATGGATTGTTGACCAACGAAAAAGAAACTGCCCTGCTGCACCTTAAAAGAAATGCACATGAAAGGAGGATAATGGAGGAACCCACTTGGCTAAGCAAATTAGACAAAATATGAAAAATAATTACCTCTGAGGATCATCAAAAATCTGAGGCCTTCAGCAGCGTTTATCAGTCTCTGTACACGCAAGATCTTTTATTGGACTGAGCAAAATCAACAAAATCACTACTTGGAGACTGTGGACTTGCCGAGAATAATGGATGCTATCCAAGAATCCCTAGACTCTCCCAGAACTGAGGAGGAAGTCGGGACAGCGAACAAAACATTAAAACCACACAAAGCCTCAGGTCATGATGGCCTTACTGCAAATTTTTGTAAATCATTCTCAAAAGTATTTTTTTTTATAAACACATTTTATGGATTTTATGAGTTAGAACGAACCTTACAGCGCAAGCAGTCAAGTACAGCACCAGTGAGAAACATACATTGCATGATAATATACAAATTATTCCAACCCGTAATATCCTCGCCATTTGTCCCAGATTTACTTGTGTTTGTGGTGGCATCCTCGTACCACATAAATAAATTCCTCCAGTTTCACCCGCCAGTCAATCGCCCTGCCCAAATCCGTCAGGGAAGACGAGTTAGCAGAGTTCCAAACACAGGCAATGCCCCTTTTGGTGATCATCAACATACCAAATGCAACTAAGGATCGCTTCCCCCTGGTCCCCACCAAGTCTCTAGTAGACCTAGAATGGCAATACGCGTTGAAGGGTCAATAGGTCTCTTCAGAATACGAGAGAGGAGCGAAAGATGCCAGGCAGTACTTTGCAATCACTGGACATACCCAGACTACATGGAAAAGATTGTGCTCTACTTGTTGCATCAGTAGCTGTGTCATGTGCAGGAATTTCAGTTGAATCAGTCAGAGTCTTGAGGATATCACTAATTCCTGTGGAATTAGGGCATCCCTCCACTCACTAACTTCCAGGGGTCCACACATGACTCCCATTTGGCCATGGGAATGAGTAAGCCTGTCTCTCTGAGGTAGCCTCCTTAAAACATCAAGGCCTGGTGAAGTTGTAGGAACTTACAAAATTGAGAATGCTGAAGATTAAATTTTGACTTCAGCTTCTGAAATGACAGCATGTAGACCCCTGCTACACATTGGCCAGCTTGGAAGTTCCAATTACTCCAGCATTGGAACTTTCATAGATTCACATGCTTGAATCATTCCCCGTCGTCGAGATGGGAGTCCCCGGTATCTTTAAATCTTTAAAAGTAATGTCCTAGTAGACATAGAACATAGGGCCTAAGGCCTCATTGTTTAGTAACATATCCCTGTCCTTATTTAAAAAAGGACCAAACGTAGAAAACAGCCAATCAGATGACAACACCCTGTAGAACCTTCCTGAGAGAAGCTCCAGTCCTTCAGATTTTCTACCTCACGTCGTGGTAGGAAGTCTCCACAGAGCTCTACTCAGTTTTTTCCTCACAGCTTTTGAAAGAAGATTTCTTCAGGTTTTTCCTTCTTTTAATTTCACAGATATATAATCCAGACCTGTACATCTGTGTTTAGGTGAAGTAAAGTGACGCCCACCATGTCAGACACACCTAAAAAAGGCCTTTTCAGACCCTGTGGCACCTGAAGGAAGAAGAGATTGCACATCGACAACCCTCACAAAGACTGTCTTTATTGTCTTTAATCTGACCACAAACCCAAGGATTGTAAAGTTATGCCACACATTTTCAATGAAATCTTCGAAAGATCATGAAGGGAGGCTTCTCTTGTGGCAGCAGAGGCTTAAGAACAGAGAAACTCTGGTCTCTGATGAGGAGAGTGATGCCTCTTCAAAATCCTCCTCTAAAACGCTTCAAAAAAGACCTTTGGATGACCCTGCAGGTCCATCTTCTCAACCACCAAAAAAGGCACCTAAAAAAATCAACGAGAGCTCTCATAAACATAGTGCTCGTTCTAAGCTGTCTTCACAGCTGCAGCAGGATAAAAAACCTGTATCTACCAAACAATCCCTTCAAAAACCAGCTTCAGAACCTTCTACTCCTCCTCTGAAGCTTAAACACACATTTAAGAAGCATACCTCAGCTCTGCCGACAGAGAGCTCGTCGATGACATCCCTGATGACGAGGAGATCCTCTTCAACTACTGTTTCAGTGGCTTCGACGGTGTCCACAGTCACCTCCATCACTGTATCGTCGGCGGCAAATTCCTTGTCGACGACATCATTGTCGACAGGTCAGGCTCCTGTATTGTCTACGGTGCAGATCATTCAGTCTTCTAAATTGTCGTCGTCCAAAAACCATCTCTCGACGACGACCATCCCGTCTACGATAAACCTCTTGTCAAAGGCAATCATCTCGCCGACGGCAGGGCTCTCGACGACAACCTCGTCTTCCTCCTCGTTGACGGTCTTGCCGATGGTGCAAGCCTCGTCGACGGCAGACACAGCGTCTATGACTTTATCGATGACGGCAGTCACATTGTCATCATCCACAAAACTTCTTTTCACCGACGGCTCACCGTCGATGACGGCTATTCCATTGACGGAACAGGCTCATCGACGACACCAACGGCAAAGAGAGAAAAAATCTTTTTTCATCAAAAGATAAAGCATAAGACCTTAACTCCAGCTTTAACTTCACCTGGTAAAGTACAATCACTGTTACCTTTACACTTTTTGGATGATGATGAGGATGACTCTGAGGATGATAGCCTCTTTGGGGCAGCTCAAAACCCATCAGAGCTTAATGTTAAATACCATGAGGACTCAGATGATCAAGACTATTATGACCAACAAAATTATTATTCACACCAGCACCACCACAACAGTATTAGCAGGATATGGTGTGTGTTCCAGGATTACAAAAAGAGATTTCTGCCAGCATCGCCTTCTCTCCAACAAGCTCCTCCTTTGCCTCCTGAAGTACAGGTTCATCCTCAAACCCCATCACAGCAGGGATTTCCGGTTATTCGTCTCTCTCCTCAGGAAGTGCCTTTGCAACAACTGTGATCTTCCGAAGAAGTAGAAAGATAAGAAGGTGAAATTCAGCAGGAACAGGATGAGTGGGGATGCTTACATAATTCCCCCCAGCCAGTGTCGCCATCTCCGCCCCAAACGGATTCACCTCCAGAAGATATAGGGGGTGTCAATAACCTCTTGGAAAGAGCGGCCAGACGCTTCGAATTACCAATGCCTGCACACTAGCAAGACTGCTTCCTTTATGATTTTAAGGAGCCTTAAAGAAGTCAGTAAGATCTATGCCAATCATTGATTACATTTGGGACCAGGGCTTAAAGATCATGCAAAATCCAGCAACAGTGCCACCAGTGTTACCAGTGGATAAAAAAAATATAAAACCCCGGATGAGGCGGCTGCTTGCCTCACTGGTCACCCAAAACCAGATTCAGTTATTTCGCGTGCAGCAAAGCTCCAAGAATCCCTCGGCTCCTCTTTCAGTGCCCCCGGACAAAGAAGGCAGAAGGCTCGATAACATAGGAAAACGCTTCTCTACTATGTCAGCACTGACTGTCAGGGCTTCAAAATCACTGGCGTTATTGGGCTGTTACAATAGACAGATGTGGTCAGATATTGCTGAATATGTTGATAGTCTTCCATCAGATGTCAAAGAAGAAGCAAGAAAAATGTTGCTAGAAGGAGAGTGCTCTGCCTCATAAATAATAGACTGTGCGATGGACATTGCTTCCACCGGTTTTCGCCAACTGGCCGTAGCTGCAGTTTTGAGGTGTCAAAGGTGGCTGAAGGCCACATCATTTAGGCCTGAAGTACAGACCAAAATATTGAACCTGCCTTACAATGGGGAGAAATTGTTTGGGAATCACGTTGATGAGGCTTTACAAACAGTTAAGAAAGATGCAGAAACAGCTAAGTCTCTGGGGACTTTACAGTATAAGAAAATGCCTGAGGCAAAGGGCATCCATCTTACAGGGGAGGATACCAACAGTTTCAATACCCAACTTACACTTCCTCCACCCAACAATACAGACCATAATTTACTCAGCCCCAACCACCTATGGCTGCCTACAACAAGTCCTCTTTCAGAAGAAAAACAGGACGACAGGGCAAGGACACCAGTTTCCGCCAATGACTTTTCCCTGCTTCCGGCTACTGACTCTCCCATTCCATCCAGGGTGGGCGGGAAGATTTCCCATTATTTTCAACAGTGGAAGAAAATCACCACATATCAATGGGTCCTAGACCTAATCCAATTTGGCCATTGTCTGGAATTCGTAGCAACCCCTCCTCTGACCCCTCTGCTACCTCTTATTCTGAAACACCTGCACCTTTTAAAGTTGGAGGTTGCCACCATGTTGCAGAAGGGAGCTATAGAAAATGTCCCTTTTCATCAAAGAGGAAGAGGTTTATACTCCCCTTTCTTCTTGGTTCGCAAGAAGTCAAAGAAGTGGAGACCGATTTTGGACTTAAGAAGCCTAAACAAATTCCTCAGGAAACTGACATTCCGCATGATCACCATCCAGGATGTGTTACATCTCCTCAATGGAAATGATTACATGTAGTCCCAGGATCTCCCGGATGCATATTTTCATATACCCATACACGAGAAACGCAAAAAGTTCCTCAGGGTCATGGTAGCCGGCAGGCACTATCAGTTCCAAGTATTGCCTTTCAGGCTCAAATCGGCCCCTTGCATCGTCACAAGGTGTCTAGCGCCAGTTGCAGCATACCTCAGACAGCTTCATTATCAAATGTTTCCCTACGTCGACGATTGGCTAGTCAAGGCCCCTACCTACAGGGCCGCAAGGGCATCCAGCAAAGCCTGTCTGCAGCTATTCAAGCAACTAGGTTTAACTCTGAATCTGGAAAAGTCAGTCCTTCAACCCTCCCAGCAACTAACCTTCCTAGGTGCCATACTGGGCACCACTCTAAACAAGGCGTACCCCACGCTAGAAAGACAACAGAGATTAATAACCTTGGCGAAACGCATACAAAAAAGGTTTCTTTCCGTACACCTTTACAGAGGTGGTCCTTTACAAAACAAAAGATAAAGGGGTAGGTTGCCCCAAGTGGGTATAGTAGCTCCGTGTGACTAGTGCAGGGAAGGAAAAAATTCCTTTTTTTATATATCACCCTCACACACTCTAGTAGTCTCATGCTTTATCATTGGTTTCACCCCGACTCCTAAAGGTCAGGTTGGGCTCAACCGTATTCCAGGGAACACTTCTGAGAAGGGTGACCAGGGGGCTTAACTAGAGATTAAAAGTCCCTCACCTTCTCCAAGGTATCCCTTTATTAGTGGAGACAGTGGGGAAAAGTAAAAACAATATATAGAGGGTAGTGTGGACTGTTATGGTCCCATGACCCTGTTTCAAACCGACATGTTTCAGCCCTACTTTAAGACCCAAAAAGGTCCGGGCTTTCATTAGGGTTACGGAGTGGTACCTCCCTGGGTTATTGGTAAACTTGATAAGTGGCTAGTTTGTGCCAAACAGGTGAAATTGGGCAGTGATAATACTTGCCCACGTGCGGTGTTTGTGAAGAATCGCCTAAAACGAGAGCACATCGTTATCCATATTACAGTGTGCGTACATTTCGCATGCTCATTTTGTGCAAACATTGCGCAGAACCAACAACGTGTTAAGGCAAAAGTTATCAATGGCAGCATGTGTCCCCCACTGCATGCATATCATATAGTGTGTAAGTGAGACTGCTGGTACTCACTGTCACTCTGTGCAAGTTACCTTATAGTATTTCACGTTACTCGCATATTGTATGTTATTGAATGAAAATGTGCTAATTACTGCTCTCTACTCTGATTCAAGCACGTGAATCTGTGAAAGTTCCAATACTGGAGTACGAAAATAAGTTACTTACTTATATCTGTAGTTCTCCAGTATTGGAATCTTTCATAGATTCACAAGCGACCACCCACCTCCCCTGGAGAGGCTCACCTATAGTTTTCTCAGTTATTTCTATTTGTACGCACTAGTGCTTGGAAAATCTGAGGGACTGGAGCTTCTCTCGGGAAGGTTCTACAGGGTGGTGTCATCTGATTGGCTGTTTTCTAAGTTTGGTCCATTTTTAAATAAAGACAGGGATATGTTACTAAATAATGAGACCTTAGGCCCTATGTTCTATGGCTACTAGGACATTACTTTTAAAGACACCGGGGACTCCCATCTCGACGACGGGGAATGATTCAAGCATGTGAATGTATGAAAGATTCCAATACTGGAAAACTACAGTTACGGGTAAGTAACTTATTTTCTTAGATCGCATCACCATATCCCTTTAAGTCGGGCAGCTTGCCCTAGCCAACAGTTTCTCCAGAGGTGAATCTCGAGGGTAATCTTTGTGTCCCACCAAATCCAGCCCAGCGTCAACTCCCAAAAAAGGAGCACTACTTTAGAGAGCTCCATTCTTGAAAATCTTAATAACTCAACTAACTACACTTTTTAATATAATGGCACAGGAAGGGAGAATACGTCCAACAATGACTGAAGCCCATGTAGCAGTGTTGCCGAAACACAGGAAGAAAACTAAATGTTGGATATCTTACCAGCCTGAAGCTCTATTACCTATAGATGCTAAACACTACACAAAAATACTAGCGACAAGGCTAGAAACCCTCCCTCTGTTGCTACATCTTAAACAATCCAGATTAATTTAAGGGCAGCAGACCCATGACAACCTGCGGAGGATAATTCATCTAGTTGGAAAAGTGAAGAAAAATACACCTGCAGGTCTGATGTCGCTAGATGGAGAAAAAGCATTCAACAGGGTGGACTGGTCCTTCTTGGTTAAAACTCTCTGTGGATTTGGGTGTACTTGCATTTATTGACATGGCGATGGCTGGATATAAGGTGCCAGTATCACAAGCCATAGCCAATAGGAGATTATCAGGACTGCTTCCTCTCTGAAGAGGTACGCAACAGGATTGCCCTCTCTCTCCACTGCTTTTGCCCTTAGCATTGAACCATTGGCAGAGAAAATCAGGAAGGAGGGGACCTGGACGTATCCCTTTCTGGCAGATAGAGAATAAAATAATATTGTTTGCGGATGACTTATTACTGATTATATTCAACCCCGAACATCCATACCCAGAATACAACAACTGATAGATCAATTTGAAATTGTAGCAGGAATTAAAGTAAATTTAACGAAATCTGTTTTTAAATCTCACACTTTCCCAGGCTGAAGTGAATGCCCTCACTCCACAAACCCCAAACTGGTGGACAAATAAGTCAATTACATTCTTGAAGGTTAAGATAACTCCAAACCCTGAGGACTTCTACAAAACTAACTCCCCCCCTGTTACATGTTGTGCCATAGCTGCTGTAGATGGTCCTCAATATGTCTATTGTGGTTGAGCAGACTCTATGCCCTAAAAATCAATATCCTGGACAGGATGTTATATATTTTTCAAGCACTCCCTATCTTAGTGTGTAGGGAGTACTTTCAGGACCTTAAACAAATGGTGATAAACTTCACATGGTAGGGTAAGAGAGCATGACTCTCACAAACAGTCTAGCGCTTCAAGATTTTGTTTCTTATTATAGGCCCTCACATGGGCATCGATTCACCAAAATCCCAGGGGTAGCGGAAGTGACATCACATACCCTTTGACCTCAATGACATCACAGGAAGTGACATCATATGACCCGTGATCCAAATTTTTCCAGTAAGGTATGTCACATGACTCTAACATCACACTGTCTTACACCCCCTTACATTCATTCTTACTGACACTCAGTCCCAGGTTTACTAATGCTTCGCTCTGTGTTTGCGACACCTCTGTGACGCAAACCCGATGCAAAGTGTTAGGAGGGGATTTACTATCCAATGCCAATCCTGATTTGCGTTGGATAGGATCCCAAAGTAATGCAAAATTGCGCTATACACTGCTTTGCGTTATTTTGCATCAAGTGGGCGTTCCATGAGTGGTGCATGGACGTTCCAATGCAACCACCCACAGGTTTCAACGTAAATGCCTATCTGCAAACATTGGTAGAGAGCAATTTGCGCCAAAATCTAATGACTCCTTCGAGGCAGGCATAATGAACAGAAATGCTTAATTTCTCTTTGTTTTTCCAACTTTGTATAGGTGCTGTACAATGCAGCACACATGCAAAGTGGGAAAATACTTAAAGCATAGTTTTTGTACTGGAAGGAACCCCTTCCAGTCCAAACCTATGCTTCAGAGAATGCACACATCCTTGCACTATGGAGCAAGGATGTGTGTGTTGGCATGTGGCTGCCAAAAGTGCACCAGCACACAGAGAGAGAGAAACAATGCACCACATCCCAAGGATATGGTGCATTGTTTCTCTTACCCTTTGACACAAGGCAGCGGAGAATCTTTGGTGCAGCATTACCTTGTGTCAAACAACAGTAAATGTGGGGCTCAATCTCACACATTCTCACTCACTACCTGTTAATGAAGACTCTCACTCACTTTTTTACTGTCTCATCTCATCTCATCTCACATAAACACATTCTCACCTGGAAGCACACAGACAACATACGTCTAAAAACATTTTTACTTACCACAACTGCCACCAAATGTCCTGTTCCGGATAAGTGTGGCCCATTTTTTTACATTAATAGTGAATAATAGAACATTTTTCGCTATCAGTATAAAGAAAAACGTGCTGATAATAAGGAATGAGCAGCAGCCCTGTGTTCTTGGCACTGATTTGCCATCTCTGAGGCCAGGGATTGCAAAGGCAGTGCCAGAGGTCACAAGGAGCAAGTCAAGGGTGGCAGCTGTGATCTGTGGCGACCTCTAAATGACGTTCATGCGGGAACCCCTAAATGACATCCATGAGGCCTCACAACTCAGGGTGATTGTCCTTTGGCCACTTAGAGAAACCAGAGGAACGCTGGCCACAAATGGAAAGAGCAGAATCAGGCTGTAATATTTGGGATCTAGTCTAGAAGTCAAAAGCAGACAGTCCCCCAAATGCATACATTAGTACACAGATAAAAAAAACATTAACGACCCAGGACATGGTGACCAAAAATTTGAAAGTGACGACCTTATTATCCGCCCACACACCCCCCGACACTACCATGAAGCTTTCTCATCAGCATTTTAGCCATAACCATTAGATAAATGGAAGGGAGGGGAATTCCTTGCAATTTCTGATATGTTCCACGGGCAAATATTTTTATAGTTTGAAGCTTGCAAACAACACTTCCACATAGATGAATCTAAAAGATACCAGTATATGCACCCAAGACCCTCTCATCACTCCCGCCACCACCGCACCCAATGACGCCATCCCCAACAGATCCTGCTCAAGTGGACCCTGCTCACTACGGACGATACTCTCAAGACCATGAAGAGCATTCACTCTGGAGCCCCTCAGACCACTGCCGCACCACATCTTCCACAGAGCCGACACCTCCATCGCACCCGAGCTACGCCGCATCATCAACTGCTCCATCAAGACTGCCACCTCCCCGATGACGGGAAACATGCAGAGATCAACCCCCTGCTGAAGCAGCCGTCCGCCGACCCGACAGACCTCAAGAACTTGCTCCCCTTCCCATCCAAGGTCATTGAGAAGGCCATCAACGCCCAACTCTCCGAGTTCATCGAAGCCAACCACGTCCTGGACATCTCCCAATCCGGCTTCCAAAGCAACTGTTGTATTCCTCTTAGGGTGTCCATACACGGGCTTTCCTGTATCATGTCCTTATATAGGCACAATTCGCCCTGCCCTTATATAGGCATAAACTCCCAGTCCTTATTTAGGCATTAAACCGTGCACTCCAAATACAGGCATGGTCTCCGACATCCGTCCACCCTAACGTCACAACGAGTTCTTGAAGAACAGACCCTTAGGCTGCGGGAGTTTCCCTAGCACAGGACTATTGATTTCTTCAGGGACTCATCTATTATGCATGAACCATTATACCTTGAGGGTTCATTCATGACGTCTTCCGCTGTCCGATTCACGTCAATGCTAACATTCTGAGGTACCTCTCAGGTATAACTATACCTTCCCTAGCCCTTGTAAATCAGAGGAGACATCGACTTCAGAGGAGCCCGTTCCCGGCCTGACGCACTGAGAAGACGCTGTCATCCCTGCACGCAGAGAGTCCAGCTTCCAGTGATCTGACTTCCCTCGCGGGGTGTTGGAGTTCGAGTCTGGCAAGAGATTCCCACCTCTCTCATTCTTAAGGTATGGAGCTGACTAGACACCTAGAGGGACTCTTGGCATACTAGGCTTAACATACTCTTAGCAGACCCTCCAGGATTTCGCGATTTCGCGATTTGCAAAAAAATCGCGAAATCGGCAGTTTTGTAAAAAAGTCGCGATTTTTACAAAACTGCCCGCGAAGTTGGACGGTTGGTGGAAGGAGGCCCTTTTAGGTCTGTGTTGACAGTACAGCTGTCTGCAATGTCAGTATGTGTGGCTTATTGGTTAGGCCTTTGCAGGCATCATCAGATAAACGTTACAACAATGTGAATGCTGCAGCAGGTGAGATGGTACATGCTCTAGTGGCTGAGAAGTACATGCTTCGGTATCAGACATACGTCTTTCTAATGTTTCAGGAGCTGGGGGGAGATCTCTTTCTAGCAGATCTCGCCCGACCTGCTGGAATGTCGTCCCCCACGTGTCTATTCCTGCACGTCGCCCTCGTGGGGAACAGGGGGCGGCTTTACTCCTAGAAGTAACCCCCGCCCCCCCCGGGGAATCTCTGGTAGATGCCGGAAAAGCGAGCTTTCGGACAGCCTGAGCATCCTGTGGGGAGCAGGCGAAGGAGGTGTGGGGGGGTGATGTGACAGACAGCTGACAAAACCCACAGCGAAGAGGGACCAGGGGCAACTGCGGGCATTTAAATGAAGAACAAACTGCGAGGGACGGAAAGATGTGCAGCTTGGAGAGGGGGGGATGAAAAGGAAGAGTTGAAGGAGCTGCAAATGAGATGTGAGGACGAGGATTGGAAGAGGAAGAGAGGGAGAAAGAGTGAGGGGACGCAAACAGGGGAGGGCTGGAGGATGTAGAGGCGAGGGGAAGAGAGATTGGAGGAGGGGGAAAGGTGAAGAGAGAAGAAGGGGAGAGAAGGGTGAGATGTGAAGGAAGAGTGAAGGAGCTAGAAAGGGGAAGGTTGGAAAGAAATGGAAGGTGTGAGTTGGAGAGGGTGGGAAGGAAGATAGAGATGGCAAAGGAGAGATGGGATAGAAGAATTAGGTGTGCGAAAGGAGGCCAAGGCTAAAGAGGGGAGGGAAGGGAGAGGCCTTGAGGGGGCAGAACGAGGTTGAGATGGGGAAAAGAGGAGCGGAAGAGATGGGAGAAGAAGGGAGAAAGAGTACAAGATGTAGAGAGCGGTGGAACAGGAGAATAGAGATGCGAGGAGAATGAGTAAAGGGTTCCCCGAGCGGAAATAGAGGGGGCGGTGAGAGCTTGAGAGCTGAAGTGGGGGAGGGGGCAAAGAGGAGGGAAGAGAAGAGGAGGAGAGGTGGGGAGATGGAATATAAACGAGAGACAAAGATAGAAGAGATGGGAAGACAAAGGAGAAGTGCGGGAAGTGAATGCGCGAGAGAGGCGGGAAGGAATAAGTGAAATGTGGGGAGGGAGGGAGCGAAAGATGCGGCGGGAATGGGAGCCAGAAGGTAAAGAGGAGAGGGGAAGAGAACTAAGAGGACTCGAGAAAGAGTAAACGGTGTATAGAAGGATGAAAGAGAGAGGAAGAGGAGGGACGCCTGGGAGGAGGAATAAAAGGGGTAGAGGGAAAGCTAGAGAGGCGGAGACGTGGGGAGAAGAAGAGAAGTAACCCAAGGAGACGAGAAGAGGGAATAAGAAAGGGCATGGATAAGAGGGGTGAGTTAAAGAGAGAGAAGGAGAGGAAGAGAGATCCAGGGGGAGAGAAGAGAAAATGGCTAGTAGTTCGGAGGTGGAGGTTGGACAAACTGAAAGCAGGAGGGAAAGGCATGAAAGGAAGAGCCGTGCACTGAAAAGAACCGAGGCAGAAAATTGGAGTGAAAAAGAGAAAAAAACAACGAAGAAGAGAACAGAGCGAGTAAGGAGGAAAGAGAATTTGAAAGAGAACGATAAGAAGCACTGGAGTGGGAATTATAGGGATGAGAAGTGATGGAAGCAAGAACAAAACTGAAAACGAGAAAAGAGAAAGGGGAGGAAGGAAATAAAGAGAAGAGAAAGGGAAGGGGCAATGAAAACAGAGTAAAGGAAGAGGAGCGACAAGGATTGAGAAAAATAACAGAAAAGCAAGAAAACGAAGAGAGAGAAGGAATGAGTCAACGATTGAAATGGAAATAACAGAATTATTGAAAGAAAGGAGAAAGAGAAGGAGAGAAAACGGAGAGAATGAACAAGGGGACTGACCGGAGAATGACATTGTGAGTGGCAAAAGGTAGGTGCCTGAGGAAGAGGTGTCCTGCCTCACGGATCCGTAGAGCAGCGGTGCCTCAACAGGGGTGCATACATCGCACTAGAACATCCCAGGGATAAATACAGCTCCCTCCCACGAGGTTAGGACTGGAGCT
Source organism: Calotriton arnoldi (assembly GCA_963921515.1). Taxonomy (NCBI): domain Eukaryota; kingdom Metazoa; phylum Chordata; class Amphibia; order Caudata; family Salamandridae; genus Calotriton; species Calotriton arnoldi. The sequence continues at coordinate 2,728,045 of CAWUFW010000486.1, read as the reverse complement.
GTGCTTCCGCAGAGCTGCAGACACTTTAAACATGCCTATTTCAAAGTGGAATACTCTGCTAAAACAGCTTCCATTGATTTCAGGCTGAAAATGAATGATTATGAGTAAAATAAAGTGCCGCAAAAATGCCGCTAAATTTCCATATTTGTGCCGCTAAATTTCCATATTTATGCCGCTAAATTTGCTAATCCATGCCGCAATATCCTGGGGGGTCTGTCTTAGTATACCATAGTAAGGAATACTTCACCTACTTCATACCTCTCCCTACACCTAGGTTAGGTTAGGTACATTGGGGTAGAACTAGCTTAGAAACGCATCGTATGAGTACTCGCATTTTTTAGTCTGTGTTATTTATGTGAATGAATATTTGCTAAAAGATAATGCTATCGCAGTATTATTTATTTCTACTGCTTACGCTGTACATTATTTATCTTGCATACTGTCTTGTGATCGTAACAGCACATTTTACTTACACGAGAAACAAGACTGTATGCAAGATAAATAATGCATATTATTGAAACGCCCATCTATTTCTTTCTGTGTAACTTTGAGGAAAACTAAGCATGCACGACTGAGCTGAGTGAAATAGTTATCTATTGTTTCTACGACTCTGGGACACGTTCTGATTCTAAAGGGAAACAAAGTTGTCATGTTTTGCGGCTGCCAGAAACTACTCCCTTCTTGTTTGTCAAGGAGTTTCTAGTGGCCTCTGAGCTAGCTGGCACAAGTAATTAAGTTTAATATACTCGATAGGGACATACTGACCTTAGTCCTATGTCAAACCTATAGGGGATATTATTCCAATGCGCAGAGCCTATTAGGGAAATAGGAGCTACACTACATGGCGCCCAACGGTTTGGTAAGGCGGTAATTTAACGTTAGATACTGAGTAACTCAGCCGTGCCTTTTCTCTCAGAGACCCCTACCCATATACTCCAAAAGACGTCTGGAGTGGGCAGGGTTAAGTATCCGCCACGGCTACATAGGGAAGCACCCTATATATTAGCTGTTTGGTTTGCTCAACGTTGAAGGATACAGTGTTCCAAAATATTGTGCACCTTATCTTTGTTTCCTTGAAACTTGTTCTACATTTTTCAAAAAACAAAATGTCCATAAACGGGGACAAAGCCACCGGAAACGGTGGAGCTGCGGCTGACCCAGCCATAGCAGTTTTTAACTTTACTGGTTTAAATGAAGGGGAGGAGGGTGTCATAGACATCCATCCAAACTTACGAAGAGCCATCACTCTAAAACTTATAAAACACGGCCTACCACCAAGAGGCGGTAGAGCAGTTTTCGTGATAGAGGCACACGAATCCTTTCAGACAGAGGTATTCTATTCATGGGTAATATTTCCTGAATCCAATCCAGTTACAAAACTGTTTCACTTCTACAAAGAAGATGATCCACCAGAGGAATACATTCCTTTCGAGGATATAGAAATTCCATTAACATACCAGGAGCATCAGCTCTGGTTTAAAGGCGCCCTAAAACATCACAGAAACATTACCAGGATCGGTCCACTAGGTAGACCAGGAGCAACATGTCCGATTCTAGCCGGCTACACACCTCATCCTGACATTGAAGAAATGTCAGATGAGGAACTACTTACTCAACTTACAGAGTTAATAAAAATTTACAGACAATTGGTCCAATATGTCATGCGGACTTTCACAGTCCAACAACCATTGACACTTACCAAATCAAACTCCCCAACAGGGGAATACACTAAAAATTACACCACAGACTCTCTACGCAGGCATGGGTAAAATGCCCACAAAACGTGAGCAAATTCCATTCTGGATAGCTCAAAAAATTACTCAAATCGAAGGAGTATTTCCAAATACTAGCCCATATGAGAAACACAGAATCCTAACAATCAGTTTACCGATGGGGATCACACCACAACTGGAAGACTGCACCACTTGGGGCTCAGTCTTGCTGCCATCTATACTAAAACACATGGCATTCCGTCAATTGCGGTAATACCAGATGTCCTGAAACAAATTCAAAACGAATACGGGGCAGAGCCTGCTCTAAATTTAGGTATGAAATTACTGAAAAATTTCGACAAGGTCTCAACAATAATATTATCTAATATTAAAGGGAGGCAGCAGCAGTGGCGATCCACCAAAAATTAAGGGAATTCGATGTTACAGAACATCAAACAGAGCTACCCAGAATTATAGAACAATCTTATGCAGAATTAGGCAGAGATAGTTTGGGTGGAAGACCAGTGAAGCCGAAACTATCTGAAAGTCCTGAGAAGGACTCTATTAAACAAACTCCTACATCTTCTAAAAGAAGTGGGAGACTAATAAACAAAATTCAAACGAGAAACGTTCTCAATCCCGAGGTAGGTCTCCTCAAAAGGAGCCCTCTGAAAGGAGGTATAACCTCAGGAATAGGGATAATTTGAGAAAACCTGAAAGGTATCAAGATACTGATACACGTTCCTCTCGTCCCTTTCAGATCTCATCACAGACTTCGGAAAGAAGAGGACGAACAGAACATAGAGAAGAATGCGTGAAATCGAAAGACGACAAACACGCTACGAAAAATAAAACAAAACCTCAATTCTCCAAAAAGAAAGTAGCAGGTCTAAAGATCAGACATGCAGAGAATACTGAGAACACAACTCAAGAACGGAGAATGGGCTCCGACAATGCTGGACAGTGCAGCAGAAGTCACAATAGCTCGCCAGAACCTGAAGGAACTTCTGGAGATAGTGGACTTGAATGAGTACATTACAGTTGAGACTGTAGACACCAGGGTTAGTACTCCACAAAAGTTATATGAAATAACACTCCGGATGGAGGGAGACAAACCTAGACAGGTGAAAGCACTTTTTGGGAAAGACTATCAAGGGGCTATGACATACTTCTAGCAGAAAAAGACTGGCCACCACAATTTGTCAGGGAGTGCCCACATGGCGAGGACATTATTATGCCTGCCTTCTCCAACCATATTCCAATTCATCTAAAATATACATATGCCAGGAAATGGGCAGTAGCCCAGGCCCCAGCATTATATAAAAATCATGTAGGACGGGATGAGGTCTCACCTCACCATAAAATACATCTGAAACATGAACCAACTGCACAAAGGCAGTACCCAATAAAGCAAGAAGCTAAAAAACAGGTCAGGGAGATCTTAGATCAACTTGAATACCAAGGGGTGATTGAAACATGCACCTCCTCAATGAACAATCCTTTGTTTCCTGTCTCCAAACCAGACAATACATATCGTCTAGTTTTGGATTACAGACACCTAAACACTTGTTCTAAAACTTTTGCAGTGCAAAATGCACATAGCACAGCATTAATGAATAACATTGTGTGTAAAAAATACAAAACAACATTAGACATCTCAAATGGTTTCTTTTGTCAAAACATAGCACCTGAAAGCAGGTACTTAACAGCATTCTCCATAATGGGGACTCAGCATCACTTTTGTCGACTCCCACAAGGGTTCAAGAACAGCCCAGGTTTATTCTCAGCGAGGGTAACGGAGTTACTACAAATTTATGACAATGAGGCATTGTCCTATGTCGATGACATCTATCTGACAGACGATGACCTGGAAAAACAGTTGAACAGGGTAAGCACCATTATACTGGGCTTCGCCTCTAAGGGCTACAAGTTCAACTTTAAAAAGTCCCGAATTGCCCATCTCAATGTCCTATTTCTAGGATATGAGCTTTCAAGTGAAGGCAAGAGCTTGGCAGCTAACTTTCTAGAAACGTGTGCGCTGCTCCAACCTCCAAAAACGCTAAAAAACTTACAATCCATCCTGGGTTTCCTAAACTTTGGAAGAACATACATTCTAAATTACGCAGAAAGGGTTAAACCTCTCTACGCATTAATCAAACCTGATTTTTCAATCAAAAATTGGACACATGAACACACAGAAATCTTGCGTTCACTCCAGGCTAACATGTTAGCAACAAATCACTTACAAACACGCGTAAGTCAACGCAATTTGGTGATCCGAATAATTTCGGGTCAATATGGATTCACCTACTTAACCTTCAATGAGGGTGAGAAAATACCAATCGCATACAAATCTCATTTGTACACACAAGCGGAAATGCGCTTGAGTTCAACTGAAAAAATTCTGACAGCAGTTCAAACCGCTGTAGCAAAATAAAGAGCCCTAGCCCAAGGGAAACGCATTATTGTCGTAACCACAGTACCGGCTTTAGAAACGGTCACAAAAGCAAGCATTCCAAATGCCAAAGCATTACATCCAAGATGGATACAATGGGTTAATTCTCTTGCTGCAACAGATGTTGAATATGTTTTTGATCCTGATTTAAAAACACAAGCATTCCTGCAATATGAACAAGAATGTCCTCTGCCCACTGAGATTCAGCCTCTCGAACAGTACGAATTCATAATTTACACTGACGGATCAGCACAACCCGCAACAGGGAGTAAGCAAGCTTACAGTGCAGCATGTGCAATCGTTAAAGGTCGCATGCGAGATGGCATCTTCAGACCTATGGTCACAAAAACCCAATCTCTAGGAGATTGTACAGCTCAGCGAGCTGAACTACAAGCATTCAAACTGGCACTTGAAAGTACAGATCGAGAATTCCCCACACTGATAGTGTGCGATTCCTTTTACTGTGTTCAGTCATATAATGAATATATACAAAACTGGCTTGAAAATGGTTTCAAAGATGCAAAAGGTGGCACAATAAAGCACAAAACGCTTTGGGAACAAGTAGTTCAGTTGAAAAACGAACTACCAACGGCTCACGTGATCCACACACTGAGTCATCAACGTGATGGCGTTCACGTTGCAGGGAATTCATTGGCTGACGAAGTCGCAAAGGGGGCTGTTCAGACGGCTTCCGTAGCTGCGATCACTCGTTCAAAAACGAAAATAGACAGTGAGATAATGTTGGCTGTCAATGCTTCAAGCAAGGGCAGCAGTGCAGCGTTACCAAAAAAGTTTCCACTCAAGTACTCTTATGTAATTGATGCGAACAACGTTCCTTTTGCTTGAATCCCTGGAGTGGGGGATAGGGTAATTCCAAACAAGGAACGTAGATTAGGACTAATCCTAGCAGCACACGAAGGGATAGCTTCTGCCCATGTAGGTGTTTCTGCAACAGTATCTTTACTCAAGCAAAGATATTGGTGGCCTGGCAATTGGAAACAAACTAAAAACTATGTTTTAGAATGTGATATTTGCCAACAGATGAAAGTCTCAAAAGTGAAACGTCCTGCGCAGACACCCCTGTTAATTTCAGACAAACCATTAGCTTGTGTTTACCTGGACCACTGCGGTCCCTTGCAAAGGGACGGTAACTATAAATATATCATGGTTGCAGTGGATTCATGCTCTAGGTTCCTATGGATATGGCCTCAGCGCTCGGCTGACGCTCGAACTGTTATAAAAGATTTGCGAGTCTTTATCGGCACATACGCAATAGGCACGCTACATTCTGACCAAGACTGCCTTCCTATATATATGTAGCAAAGAAATAGGGGGAGATAAGAGGAATTTCCAAGTGGGGGGCTCATCCTCCTAGTTGCGCATATATCGAAAAAAACTGGAGCCCTACTCCGTAGTACTATGGTACTATATTCTGTGGGCCCCAGTGATGCGCTCTGTGAGAAGCTGGCTTAGTATATGGTGCACACTTATGTAAGTGGGCACTATGCACTAATCCAGACAACCCTTATGGTGATTTTAGTGGTCTTAGACAACCTTAGAAAGCTCTCTAAGTGGTAGCTGTGGAGAGCAGCCTTCAGGCTTAGTCCAGAAGGAGTGTAAAGCAGCTTGTTTTACCGGAACATAATCTTATAGGTATAGATTAAGTGAAAAAGAACCACGCAGTGTATTTATAAAAATATGTATTTATTATAAGACACTCACTAACACATACAGATAGGGGACGCCTTCCTGCAACCGGACCCGAGGTGCCAGACAGGGAGACTACCTCTCCCAGGAGCCAGCGCACTCCCCGGAGGGAGGAGCGCGCCTGTTGCTGCCGTCGCGCGCATTAAAGCGCCTTGCCATCCCGGCGACGCGGGACGCCTTCCTGCAACCGGACCCGAGGTGCCAGACAGGGAGACTACCTCTCCCAGGAGCCAGCGCACTCCCCGGAGGGAGGAGCGTGCCTGTTGCCGCCGTCACGCGCATTAAAGCGCCTTGCCATCCCCGCGATGCGGGACGCGCGCGGGCCGCGCCCGGGCCAAGGGCGGGCCCGTCCTTGCCCGTCATCGCCCGCAAGAGGCTGGGCTGGGCCACCCCCCTGATATCGTGGGTTGGAGTTGCTGGCAATCTTACCCCCTCTAAAGGTACTGTTTCTATTAACATTCCGGTTCACTGACTAGTACCATACTCCTTGGAGATCCAGTAGGCCAGACCGAGGATCTTTACGGCCTCTCCAACTACACCTTTAGACTGTGTATTTATTGACTTCAGTGCTCACAGTACTGTGTTATATTGTGCCCAAGCTGTGTTGAATTGAGGTAGTATACATCGTGGTCTATTCAGTGCAGCAATGGGGAAACGGAAAGGGATTGAAGCAGGGCCGGGAGGTGCAAGTAAAAAGAAATCAAAAAAACTGCACCAGCCCACTGCGAAGGTGATTGAGAGTGCAGATGGTGAAGGGGTGGAGGGGGGACAGGAGAGGAAATCCTGGATCGCATAGAGAATATTGTTGCGGACTGCGAGGAATTGTTGACTTCACCTGCGCCAGCTCCTAATGTCCCGCTAGTCGAAAACACCCTCATTAAACCCCCACACTCCAGTAATTCAATCGGGTCCTCTGCTTCTGGGTATGGTAATATCCCTAAACTTTTTAAATTAGCAGCTAAGAAAAATAAATTTCCCGTAGCCGCAGTGGAGCTCAATATAGCCACACCAAGCGCGCCACATTTAGTAAGCACATCTTGCCCCATGGATAACAGCATACTAGAAGAGATTTCACTGAGCAACCGCTTTTCTCTCCTTTCCGAGGATTCACCTATTGTTAAGCCTCACATTGACCCTATCAATGCACACCTAGTGTCTGATAACGTAAGCATAGCCACTATACAGGCAGTAGGGGAAGTTAGTAGTGGCACAAAACCCACGAACTCTGATCTTATGATTGAAATAGCAGCCCTAAAAGGTAGTATTGAGGCTTTGACCACTTTGGTTCATAAACTCTACTTAAGAATAGATGAGAGTAATGGATTACACCCACTGCCAGCACCACCACTAACTGTCTTACCTGTAAAAGCTGGTCTTATGATGAGGCCTGAATCCTCCCATGGCGTACAAAGTGATCGAAACATACTGCCTTTAGATTTTGAATTTAAACGACCCCAGAGCACTAAAGTAACTACCAGAGCTCTTTTGGGGCAACATAGGCCTGTTGCGGCACAAGGTAGGGGAATTGCGGCCCCGTCATTGGACCAGGCAGGGCATGGCTCAGCGACAAGGCTAGTTTCCCCGAACCATAATAGGGCGCCTCCACATTGTAAACTACCCCAGGCATCTCATCATACGCTAGACACCTTGTCACCAATACCAATCTTTTTGACTAATGTTCCCAAACTTGACTCCAACTGTCGTAGATATGAGAGTGGGGAAGTTCTAAAAAACAAAGCCATACATTGGCTGAGACATACTAGGGGGTGCAGATCAATAATTAGAGAGGACATTGACCACGCCAAAAGGTGCATCCTGGACCACAGCCCAGTAGACGCAATTGAGTTAATTCTAGCTACAAACCATCTTGTGCATGATCTAATTGCCCTTGAAGCTAGATCTCATCCTCATCCAACAACTAAGATTAGATTGAGATTGACTGTTCCCCCTGAACTAGGCCAAGATAACAACGTGAGCCAGGTCCCTTTGGACATTCCCATCTCAACTCTCTCACAAATCGATTGACTCACTTTTAAACTTTCTAGCGATGCCAAGAATATCACCAAGAAAGATCATATGACTCCTGTTGATCCTTCTCTTTTGCCTCACGAGGCGTGCTCGATTGAGCAAGAGTGTATGTGTAGCCTCCCAGTAGAGTTCATAGATTCCAACACCTCAATGGTGCACTGGGTAGGCATCCAGGACAGCGAACCTGTAATAAGGACTGGTAGCCGAGATGCGCCTATACTGAATGCCACATCTCCCCTGCAGGCCCTTTCACAAGAAGATAATGGGGAAATGATGAATATATTGTCATGGAACTTGGCAGGCATAAGCAGGAAGCGTAACTGTCCGCACTGGTTGGATCTGGTCTCTTGTCAAGATATATGCTTGTTCCAGGAAACCTGGTGCCAGACACCGACACATATACCTGGGTTTAAGACCTTCTTTAGGCCAGCAGTACTGGCCAAACAAGGTCGGGCTTCAGGGGGGTTGCTTACCTTAGTAAATCTTACGCTGAATTGTGAAGCAAAAGAGATGGTCACTAACAGCCCAGATATCTTGGGGATCAGGCTTACAAATGGAAAAGGTCAAACTGTCGACATCTATAATCTTTACGCTAGGAGTACCAAAGGGGGTAGCTCATCGACTCTTAATGTCTTGGACAACTTATTGGGAGGCAGGAATGCTAGCCATCCATTAATAATCGGTGGTGATTTTAATGTCACATTTGAACCACTCGATTGGATTGAGTCTATTGATGTGACAGAGGAAGATAAGGCCTGGAGGGTACCTCCTTTGGAACTATCCCCAATTAAAAAATGGTCGCAAGCCGCCCTCCAATTGAACGCATTATCCTTAGAATATAGGCTAAGGGCCACTAATGGGCGAACCAACTCAGATAGGGGCGGTGGAATGACCTTTATTGGAACAAAAGGGTCAAGTTGGATTGATTATATACTAGTGGACTTGACCCTGTGGCCTTTAGTGCGGGATATGTCTATAGCCCCAGCTTGTGACAGTGATCATAATTCTTTGCATTTAACTATTAGTTGTCTATGGGGGAGCATTGCGAAAGATCCTAAGGCACCATTAAGCACAAGGGAGTTAATAGCTACAAATGATAAGCGTCGGCTCAAATGGCCCACGGTTTTGGCAGATTAATCTAAAATCCAAAAGATCAAAGAAGCTCTAGCTGAGCACTTAGTAGTACTAGAAACAGCGAGTAAGGATTCGTTCATGCAGAATACCTGTAGTATCCTCCACAGAGATTTCTTTGATCAACTGGCCTGCGTTTTTCACATCCCCATCAATAAGAATAGACCTCGACAGGAAAGCTCCTTGGGAGCTAACCCATGGTATAATAAAGAATGTAGGGCAGCGAGAGCAAGATTGACAGTAGCCATCAAAAATAGGAATCTTATTAGCATTCGTAAAACCAGAAGCGAATACAAACAGGCACAAAGCAAAAAAACAATGGGATGAAGGGAGATGGGAAGATCTAAGGGAGGCTATTAGACATCCTGATCCGCGGCAATTCTGGTCGCTTGTGGCAAAAACTAACTTCGAGCGCACACCTCCCTTGGCCAATAACATCCAGGCAAGTGAATGGCACAAACATTTTAGTGAGTTATATTCCACTAGTAACACCACTGACAGACTCCAGATGCCCTACGATCTGGGTGCTCCAATATGTACCATTGCATTTACAAGGGAAGAGATCATGAGCTCCCTAGATGCCATTATACCTTCAAAAGCCTCTGGCCCGGATGGCATCCCGGGTGATCTCTTTCGTGCCGATAGGGCAAACTGGTCAACCTATTTTATGAATTTGGCCAACGATATCGTCGGAGGAGGAAGCATCCCGGACTCGTGGAAGGGGGCTGAAGTGATCCCAATTTTCAAAAAAGGGGACAGGTCTAAGCCCGCCAACTACCGCCCAATAAGTTTGATAGACTGTGCTCAAAAGGTTTTCTGTCGCTCGCTCTTATCTAAAATCCAGACCTGGATGGATGAGAATAACATCCTCTCTCCATTACAGGCGGGCTTTCAGCGAAAAACCAGCACTATCGATCAGGCGTTTCGCCTTGTCATGCTGTATTGGAAGGTGGTTGTGCTGGGCAAAGGCAGTTTATATCTTGCCTTTATTGATCTCAAAACTGAACTGCCTTTGCCTAGTCCCCAGGGATCTACTTTGGCAGGTCCTCATGAATATGGGAATGCCTTTGGGTATTCTAGAACCATTGGTCAGGTTGCACAATGATAATTTCGCTCGGGTAAGATGGGGAAACCAGGGGCAACTCACTGACCCGATTAAGATCCGGCGGGGGGTTCGCCAAGGGTGTGTTTTGGCCCCTACCCTTTTTTCCCTGTACGTTAATCAAATTGCTGACCTGCTATGCTCCATTCCGGCCGATGCCCCCACCTTGGCGAACCAGAAAATCGCAACATTGCTGTTTGCCGATGATACCCTTTTGGTATCTAAAAGTCCCATGAGCCTCCAAAAGCTTTTGGATCAGTTTAAGGCCTTTTGCGATACAAGGGGCTTGGTCATCAACACCGCCAAAACTAAGCTGATGATGTTGAATGCCCCCAAAACTTTTAAACGAAATCTGGTCTTGGATAATGTTCCTTTAGAAAGGGTTCGCTCCTTCGAGTATCTGGGTATAAAGCTGTCTGATAGTATGACTTGGAATAACCATCTAGATAAGGCTTCCCTTAAATTTTCACAGCTAACTGGGGCCTTGCGGCGGGAGAGTTGCCTATCATATACCAAGCCTGTAGCCCCAGCTCTCAAACTTTATAGTTCGAAGGTAGTGAGCAATGTGCTCTATGGGGCAGAATTGTGGGGTACAGTAGATGCAAGTAAATTAACAACTGTGGAAAATAAGTTCCTTAGGAGCCTGGTATCCCTCCCCCAAAGCACTCCCCTTCTCCCCTTGAAATTGGACCTGGGAGTTAGGGCAATTAAAGACCTAGCGAGTTTGCACCCATTGCTTTTTTGGTATAGATTGGTCACCACCCCTGATTTGGCCCTTTACTCTGCTGCTTTTAATGAAGTATGTGCCCTAGACATAAATAAAAAAATTGGGTGGATTAAACATGTGAATACCACCCGGGCAGTAATTGGTCTCTCTAACGAGTTTCTTGGTCCCCCGCCCCAGCATACAAAGGACCAATTAAAACTCCAATATTGGTCTTGGGTAGAGCAGACTAATTATTCGAAAACCCGCCATGGCAGCCTAGCTGATGCTTTCATAGACATCAAATCTGTTAAATGTCTCGAGAGCTACTTTGATATTATTAAGGAGCCTGGGGACAGGAAACTGTACACCCAGTTTAGATATGGCTGTCTACCTATTAATGTTTTTACCAATTCCTGGGCAAATAATAAAAGCCAGTCGAAGGGCTGTTCCTCTTGCTCAAACACAAATGAAACCGTCGGCCATGTATTTTTTGCATGTCCTGCGTATGCTAGACCAAGAAGGAACTGGTTGGCTCCTGTATGTAGACAGTTGGGGACCCAAAGTCACTATGAAGCTCTACGCATTTTAAAATCAGACACAAGACCACTTATTGTATGTGCAGTTGCGAAATTTCTTGGTCAATTTTGGGCTATTAGGCAGAGGCTACTGATTACCCCCTCAAGTGTTGTGATTTAATTGTAGAAAATTGTTATGAACCGAGGGTGTTCCAATTCATAAGATAATGATTACAATATTTGATTCTGAAGTATTTTAATGTGTTTTTATTATTTGTATTTTTAACGTATAAGATGTAGAGGGACCCTACTGATTATTACAGATTTGATGCGCCCCACTGAGTAACAACTGTGAAATTTGCCAGTTAAATGAATGCATTTGCACTTTAGTTTTTATTCTAACTATTTTTAATAGAAATATCAAAATGAGTTATGCTTTTTGTTGATCTATTTCGTGTTTATAAAATTGTAACCTGGAATACCCGACTTCTTAGAATTTGGTGCACGGAAGACTTCTTAACTAATTCTATCTCAAGCACCATTGAAAAGGAAGTATATGTTTGTATCTTTTATGGTATTATAAACCGAAATAAAGATTTTTATGAATGAATGAACCACGCAGTGTATTTATAAAAATATGTATTTATTATAAGACACTCACTAACACATACAGATATCTCCTAGCTGGAGATATACACAATGCACACAATACTTTTCAATAGAAACAGGTAACTAGCACAAAATACACAGTGGTCACCAGGCTGGAGACCAAACCAGATACTGAAATAGTGTTACCCGAACCACGACTCGAGTCAAGACTATACCCAGAAGACATAGAAGTGCCAGGGACCCAAGGAACCACCTGAGGTAAGTAACCAGGAGCCCATGAAGGCCGTGTGCAGAGTGGGAACACGACCGTGGGATGAATGCAAGTCAATGGGTAAGTCACGGTTGCAATTTTAAAGAAGAAGGACCCTTCCCAGTGGACCCTGAAGACACCCCGTGGAAGACAGAAGGTTGACCCTAGGAACCAGGATACCAACACCAGGGAAGCCGGGTGCATAGGTGTGAAGTGGCGTCGGAAACCGTTGTCGAACTCAATGGAGGACTTCAGGAAGATGCCGCTGCTGGAGAAGGTGAAAGTGTCCGGTGGAACGCAAAGGTGGATTCAAGCCGAGAAGTACCTGCAAGCAGAGGGGATAGAGTCTATGCCACTTGGAAATGACAGGGAGGCCCGGAAGACGAATGCCCACCGAAGTCGAGTGTTGCAGGAGAGTTGACAGTGACCTTGGAGCTGCAGCTGTGCGGACCAGGCGATGCTGTGGAAGACCAGGAGCCATTCACGGGCTGTCCCACATCAGAGGTCAAGAGTTGAGGGGTCGGTGTCCATCAAGAGCACCAACAAGCCTTGGCAACTGCAAACAACGTGGAAAGCGAAGAAGGTGCAGTGTGGGGACCAGCAAGGTCCAGGTGACTCACCACAAGCAGGGGAGTCAGGGCAGGCCTGAGCAATCAGGGGAGCCCACAGAAATCAAAGAAGACCCTCAAGAGGACCCACAGGCGGAGGCACTGGAGTCGCGAGAGGACCTCGAGTAGCTCACCAAAGATGCAGGCCCTCTGGTACAAGTGATGCAGTGAGGATGAAGATCTTGGTCACAGGAGATGCTTGATGTGGGGGCTACTTGGAGCCCAAAGATCTTGATGGAAGGAAGCCAACAAGCCTTTGCAACAGGAAGTCAACACAGTGCACAGGGGTTCGGTTCCTGCTGGCTCCGATGGGGGATACTGGCCTCAAACTTGGTGAGAGGACAGGGCAGGCCTCGAGGGATGTGAAGAACCACCACCTTTGTTGCTGAGCCTTTCGGGGTCTGTGGGAGCCCAGGATCAGCAGACAGGTCAGCTTAGTTGCTGTGCCTACAGATGCAGGGAAGTGACTCCTTCACTTCAAGGGAGATTCCTTCAGGTGTCTTGGATGCCCACAGGCCTTGGAAGGTTCCTGTATGAAGCACAGGCACGTACGTTGCAGAAGACGTGCAGGGCGACGAGATCAGGATCACCAGGAGTCTTCCCAGTTGTAGCCTTGATGCCCAGAGCAAAGTCCAGAGTGCCCAGACGGTCGAAGTAGAAGTGGTGTCTTGAAATTAATCTTGTCCCACGATGAATCTAGGGACCCACCTACAGGTAAGCCCTTAAGTACCCTAAGGAAGGTGTTGGGACAATACATGGTTCCCTCCTCAGGGAGGGGTCAGACATTGGGGAGGATACTCCCATGTCCTTTATCCAGTTTCGTGCCAGAGCAGGAGCCAACGGCTCCCTGAGCTGGTTTGAACTGGACTATGCAAGGAGGGCACCAAATGTGCCCTTCAAGCAGACTGAGTGGCATTGGCAAGCGCTCCCCCCCTGCCCCAAAACACTAAGCCCTGTCTGGGAGGTGGTCACACCTCCCTGTGACAGGATACCTATTGCTCTGCCTTCCCCTGCTTAAGCTTGGCTCAGCAGCAGGAGGGCAGAATCGTGTCTTTGGTCGGAAGCAGCGATGTTGTGCTGTCCGGGTCTAGAAGATAGGTACCGGGAGCACTGAGGGCCTCCCTGGTGGAGCTTTATAGTGCATAGAATCATACCTCTCACACCATTTACGGTGTGGGGGTTTGATTCCAGCATGTTTGATACCAAACATGATAGGGTTCATTTTTTTTTTTTTTATAAACTTTAATGGCATTTGTTACACATCATAGTACATGTATGTTTAAAGCATTTCCATAAGACCATCAACAATGTAGCAGCTCTCATTCCTTCAATACCATATAATGTCTATCAGTAAAATCACATTTTTAATTTACATACTCTATGTTCTCAATTGCTCATATCTTCATCCGTTATTATACATGCCAAAGTTATTAACCTAACTCCCTCCCCCTCTGAATTCCCTCTGTGTCCAGTGTCAGTAGTGCCTTTGTCCTCTGGAGTCTAAGGGGTGTCTCAAATCTTAAACTAAGATGTCACTCATGCATTCCCCACTCTTCTCACTGAGTAGGGGGGGTGGTCAAATCTGTAATCATTGCCGTCCAGGCCCTGATATCGTCTTCTAGCTTATCGTCTTTCTGGACCTGCTTCAATTTAACCTTCTCTGACGTTGCCCATTCGTACATATCTTTCAACCACATCTCACACCTCGGGGCGTAGGGCTCATCCACGTTAGTGCGATACGTCTTTTTGCCAATATTAGCCCCAGGAGGACAAAATTCCTGCTAAGTTTCTTATTTTTAGGAGTGGGTAGTAGACCTAATAGTACTGTACGTATTTCCTTGGGCACCTCCCAGCCTGTGGCCTCTAGTATTTTCCTTTAAATTTCAGTCCAATACAGTGTTAGGGATGGACATGTCCACACCATATGCAGGAACCCTGCCTCTGGGACTTTACATCGGGGACATTCACTGGAACGGCCCGGGTATATGTTGCTTAGAACTTTGGGAGTAAGATAGGTTTGATGTACAAAGTTATATTGAATCAATTTAAAATGGGTATTTGAGCTCACCGTTTTGACCCCTTCATGAATCCTCTCCCATTCCGTTCCGTCATGGGGTCTCCCACTGACTCGTCCCATCTCGACTGGATTGGGAGTGTTCCCCTTGGTAAATCGTCACGTATCGCCCGATAAAGGTGGGAAATTAAATGTCTTCCCTGGGCCATATAGACATTACCTGTAGGACTTTAGTTATGGGAGGTTCCTCTGGGAAGGACGGCCATATCTCTCTAGCTACCCGGGCTATCTTTTAGTATTGTAGGAACTTCCCTCTGCCCAACTCAAATGAGGCTTCCGCGTTTTCTCTAGAGAAAAAACTGACCATTGGTATAGCGGTCTCCCATTGTTAGGCACCGCACTTCTTTCCATTTGCGTACTGACATGGATTGGGCTATTTTACAAAAGGGTTGTACCACCCATTATGGTGTAGCTGGGGCATATGGCACACGTTTCACCACTGTCAGTATAGTGTTCTCCCACACCTCTGCTACATGACGGATTATGTAAGGGCAATCATTAGGGAACCCTTCGCTGAGCATCAAAAGCTCTGGCAAAGACTTTTCCCGGTGTGTCCCTGCCAAGAGTCTTTTTTTCCCAGTTGTCTTGGTCATCTAGCCAGTGAATCGCATGCTGTAGTTAAGCAGCCATATAATAAAATTCCAGGCATGGTACCTCCACTCCACCCGGTTGCCACGTCCTCAGCAGTGTTAGCAGACTGATACGTTTGCGTTAGGTGCCCCATATCAGGTCAATTAGTAAGCTATTTAGTGTTTTAAAGGACCGACCAGGGACCCTATATAATGAATGCTGTAATGCATACAAACATCTAGGAAGGATGATCATCTTCGTGATGGCGACCTTACCCATGAGGGACAAAGGCAGTTCCCTCCAGAAGCGTATGGAGCCCCGAACTCCTTCCACAACCTTCCCTATATTTAGTTCTAAATACGATTCGGGTGTGTGTGCCAGCCTGATCCCCAAGTATCTAGGAGCCGAGGTCGTCCAGGGGAGCCCCACCATCGGGAGTCGGGCACTTGATTGTTTTGACAATTTCCCAACCGGGACTAATTTGGATTTCTCCTGGTTTGTTCGGAGACCAGATACTTCTCCAAACTCCTGTAACGTCTTGAGGAGGATGGGGACTGAGTGAGGTGGTCGACGGATATAAACCTGCGTATCATCGGCGTAAAGGGAGACTACATGGTTGGTGTTTCCCAATGGTATCCCCCACGCACTCAGCCGCTCCCTCAGTGATGCCGCCAATGGTTTCATCACCATTGCAAATATAAAGGGCGACAATGGGCAGCCCTGTCTGGATGATAGGGTTCATTACAGCCAGTTTTGAGATGTCATTGCGTAATGACGCATGACCACTCTATATATCGTAATGGCTGGTGCACTTACAACCCGGGAGAATGGACTCTGAAGGTTGTAGGGGTGTTCTGCTCATGCAGGGGCACCCTTACACTTAGAACCGATCACCCTGCCTTCAGGATTGAAAGGCCTGCTTTAGGGGTGACATAGGTTTGTGCAGTGACCTCAGATATAAGGAAACTTATATCTGCTGTGAGTGGTGCTAGCACCCGCTTACACAGGCTGCAATGTCAGGCCTGTAGTTACAGTTTGAGTGGTCTCCCATGGGTGGCATTATACATGCTTCAGACTATGGGGGACCCCTGGTGTACCTATGTCCTGGGTACCTTAGTGCCATATACAAGGGACTGATAAGGGTACACCAGTGTCCCATCTGGGATGTACCTAAGTACTTACCATACCAATTTAGGGGAGAAAGCACAGAGACTGGGGTCCTGATTAGCAGGATCCCAGTCGGATTAGTCAGAAACAGCATAGCACCAGGCAAAAAGTGGGGGTAACCATAAAAGCAGATCCTACTTTCCTACATGCTCTCAGGTTAATTTGCCGAGACGAGACCTTGATGCAAGTGTGACTACAGGCTCGTCTTGCCACCGTAGGACCTATGGAGCAAAATTCTTGCTTTTTATATGTATCACACAATATAGTACCAAGTAGGTGAAAAGTGTATTTGAACATGCCGAGTCTGTGAAGTAGCTACACTTTGTTGATATTGGATAGTCTAAATAGGAGTGGTATCAGGGAGAGTAATCCTTGGTCCTGACAAAAGCCACAGGAAAGGGCGACTTGAAACATGTAGACCATGTAGAAAGAAAGGTCATTAAAATCAAACATACTTTCTACATTTCTTCCCTTTTTAATCATGTTGTCTGGAGGACCGAATAAAGCATAGCTTTCCTACCCGTCAGGTATTTTTAATTCACAATAACACCCCTCCAACTCCTATTTACCATCATTTTTGTATACCATTCAGTGCTCCCGTGTATCTCGCAGGTAGTAGCACGCCCTGTTCCGCACCCACCAGTATGCCACCAAGGGGTAACCCTGGTGGGTGAGGGTTATACAAAAAAAAAACCTGCACTATTTCTCCCAGTAGGAGGTTGAGCACAGAAGGGCTACAGTCGTTTTCAATATAAATGTAGCACAAGTTGTATAATGGTACTGATGTCTTGAAATTCGAAATTGTAATGTTTGAAATGTTTAAAAATGTAATACAACTGACGTGATATAAAAAAAATTACGTTTACTCCAATTATAAACTTTCTTTCTAGTATGATCCCACTGAAACTCACCATTGTTCTTCTCCACCCTACATAACATCTGTTCCTCTATTTTCTGGAATGTAAGAAAAGAAAGAATTTTAATTTAAAAAACCTTTTATTACTATTCTATTACCAGTCTTCCTTTCTAGCTAGACAAGGGGCACTGGGGGTTTCTGACCCCCTCTTGCCCAACCAGCGTGGCTGAATAGTGATAAAAACCTGGAACTCCCACTTAATATAGTGAGAATCCTAACTATAAACCTGATTGTGGAAGCCCACGCTAAGCATATATCGTGTTTGTAATTGCCCCACTACAAGTCAATACCAAATAGAAAACCCAGTATGTAAATCCAACGCACAGGCTTTTTGGAACAACTTGAGGTTTCAGATCAACAACAAAAGTATCTACTGACAAGATTGGATAAAGAGAGTTGTTTCTCTAGTCAAAGACAGACTTCTCTCTTTTGCAGAATTAGAGACATTACATGCTCTCCCCAATATTGATCTTTACAAATTGCTTTATCTAAAAGACAGGATTTTTAAAACCGGGCAGGTGAAAAGTCCTGATTCACCTATACTACTTAAAAAGTTGAACAAATCAAGGCATTTGACATAAAAATGACAGAATGATTAATTCAAACCACAACAACAAGCTGCCCCAGGGCATGCCGAATTGAGTAAAGTACTTAATGCCACAAATAGAGATCCCCTCTATCTAATGAAACATGGCTGGCCATCTGTAGCAACACTTGCAAAAATATGATAATTCCATCACTTATTCAATGATAGCTTTTCTGACTTGACCAAACATCTTGGACACCAGCTAAACTGTCAAATAAGTCTAACATTGTCAGATATATGTTGGAACTATAAGGTAAGTACAGGTTCTAGTAAACATTTTCGCCCATTTAGGGTCAATGTTTGTTCGTATCTAAAGGGCATATTTAATACACATATCAAACTCAACTTTTATACATATAGGTGGCTTCTCAAAACCCTCTCTTAACAACCCCAGACCTTTCACGAATTGACCTCATGTTAACCACTGCAAAGAAACTCATTCTCTCCCAATGGAAATCTTCCATTCACATCTGAGCGGCATGGCTTGCCTATTGAAGTGGAGCTCACCAGTGCATAAACACCCTACAAGAGAAGTCTGTTTGTGCCACACAATTATAGGATAAATTAGATTAATAGCTTCATAAAATACAACCTTCAATGTTCATCATCTAATCACTCATTTGTGATACTCTGGTCTTCTTTGCAGTCAACTCTCTCAATTCATGCACATACTAAACGTAGTTCTCAGCTGGTTATGGGGTCCTTCCTCCTCTGTCCTCTCTCTCTCGCTCTTTTTTTTCTATTATGGTGTTAACCCTGTTCGAATGGTTTTAGTTATTAAATGCAACTATATTCGTATTGTACTGATGTACCAAGTGAAGATGAAAATAAAGAAGAATATGGGCGATAAAGTAATTTAACGTAATACTAATTTAACACTCCCACATCAGAAAGCACATCATATATTACCTACAATATATAGCAATTTTGGGCTTCAGCTAATATGCATTAACAGTTTTCTTCCTTTTTGTTCTTCGTTGTAAAATTTCTTTGCCATTTTTCATGTGTACATCTTTCTAGAACTCAATAAAAACTGAATGAACTAAAAAAAGGAATGAAAGTTTCAGGAACAATGTGCGCGCAGTGGTGAAAGCCGGGCAACAACAAAGAATATGTGTCACATACTCTTGCTTACAATTACAGAACCTGCAACCAATACGTGGGTCCAGATAGGTTAATGATAGATGCAATTCATCTCCCAGTAAAAGCCCCATTTTGAGCCCAAGGTGCTGAACTTTCCGAAAGGATATCAAAGTACAGGAGTAAACCCGTTAACCCAGGTGAGACCGGGTGGAGTATGTAACAAAGCAACAGTGTCTCAACTGGTAATCATTAGGGAGGACAATTACAGAGATAGTATAAATCACTTGAAGGGGGGGTGGAGGGAGGGGGAGAAGAAAGGGAGACCACAAAAGGATTTCGTAGAATATGGAGTATTATTTGTAAGTAGTTGTATCAGCACTACAGTACAATTTTATATACAGTAACCATAACAAACAAGTGTGCACTGATCGTGCTAGTGACGGTGAACGGCGCAGTGACAGAGGAGTGAGAAAACAGCGTGAGCGGCGAAAAAACAGTGAAAGCAAATAATTATGTGGTCAATGATACAATGCAAATATGTACAAGGTAAGTATTCCGATTTAGACTAAATTGATTGACCACAATAACGCTACGGGTTGCGCTGGGTAGTCGATGGCGTTTCGACCTGTTCAATTCCAGGTCATCATCAGGACAATGGTTACTAGATTCAGAATAGTGCTGTACAGAGAAAAAAGGAAAAAAGGGGAAGAAGGACAAGTTGAACAAATGGGGCCCCGGATACAAGTAAATGATAATGGTAAAAGAGTAGGATGAGGGATGAAAAACTACCTGAATTGGTAGCTCCGCAACACTCCAGACGTCAGGGGGGAAGGCCGTAAGGTTCCGGCAAGGTAGGGGGTCCCAGAGGTACCACTAGTGGGAAAAGGGGAGAAAAGATGTCAAGTAAGGCCCGGAGCGACCGGTAAAGGCCGACTGGGAACAAAGGCAACAGAGATTTGAGGTAACGTATACCTGTGTGTGTTCCGACAAGGGAAGTCAATGTTCGGAGAAGTGTGGTATCAAGGTAACGGGACCTGTGGAGGCAAGCAGGAGCAGGGATATAAGGACTGCATGAGTCGCTGACGGGGGAAGAGGCAGGAGCATGGTGCAGTAAGGAACATACCTGACTACGTAGTTTGCGGTAGTTCAGGTGGAGGTCTATGGTTCCGGAGGCAAGCGTGACCTGTGAGGGTAAGGAGGGAAGGGATGTCAGGCCGTAGTGGGGAAGGAAAGAGGCAGCGATATAAAGGGCAGTCAGGGCTGTACCTGGATGCAGGGAGATAGGCTATCCAGGAATGCAGTGATCCGATCGGGAGGCAAGCGGGAGGATTACCGCTGCCGAGCGAGTAGAGGTGGACGAGTGAAGCACCCAGGTTCTCAGTCGAAGTTGCTGTGAACCGGCAAAGGGAGGCCGGAAGAGATGAGGTGCAGCGTGGGTCACGTAGGCACAAAAAATTAGACCGGGCCGCGTATAGCCATGGCTGGTGCCTCGGGGGGGATGCCTGGGAGAACGCGTCAGAGATAAGATGGCGGCGGGAAAGGTTGAAAGCACCGAATGCGAGCGTGACAGAAAAACAATAATATACAATGAATTGCAATGGGGAATACGGACATCGGTATACATCGTGTTCTACGGTGAAAACAAATGCCAGACTGAGTCTTGATAACAAACTATACGAATAGTAACCAATTGCTGAATAAAGATGAAACATATAAATAGGTTTACAACATGTCATCGATTGAAATAAAGGTGTGACAATAATCAGTATACATCCAGAGGATGGCAAGTTAAGAAACATAATACATTGGTTATGTAAACAGGTTCAAAGCTATAGTGTCAGAATAAAATTGACAAGGGATAGAAACAATTTATGAAAGAAGGTATTCACATTGGTGTAGTTACAGATAGTACACGCTGCACCTCATCTCTTCCGGCCTCCCTTTGCCGGTTCACAGCAACTTTGGCTGAGAACCTGGGCGCTTCACTCGTCCACCTCTCCTCGCTCGGCAGCGGTAATCCTCCTGCTTGCCTCCCGATCGTATCACTGCATTCCTGGATAGCCTATCTCCCTGCATCCAGGTACGGCCCTGACCGCCCTTTTTATCGCTGTCCTCCTTCCTTCCCCACTCCGGCCTGACCCCCCTTCCCTCCTTACCCTCACAGGTCGCGCTTGCCTCCGGAACCATCGGACCTCCACCTGAACTACCGCAAACTACGTAGTCAGGTATGTTCCTTACTGCACCATGCTCCTGCCTCTTCCCCCCTCAGCGACTCATGCAGTCCTTATATCCCTGCTCGCCTCCACAGGTCCCGGTGCCTTGATACCACACTTCTCCGAACATTGACTTCCCTTGTCGGAACACACACAGGTATACCTTACCTCTGCCTCTGTCGCCTTTGTTCCCAGTCAGCCTTTACCGGCCGCTCCGGGCCATTACTTGACATCTTTTCTCCCCTTTTCCCAATAGTGGTCCCTCTGGGACCCCATACCTTGCCGGATCCTTACGGCCTTCCCCCCCTGACGTCTGGATTGCTGCGGAACTACCAATTCAGGTAGTTTTTCATCCCTCATCCTACTCTTCTACCATCTACCACTATCATTTACTTGTATCCGTGCCCCATTTGTTCAACTTATCCTTCTTCCCCTTTTTTCCTTTTTTCTCTGTACAGCACTATTCTGAATCTAGTAACCATTGTCCTGATGATGACCTGGAATTGAACAGGTCGAAACGCCGTCAACTACCCAGTGCAAACTGTGGCGTTATTGTGGTCAATCAATTCAGTCTAAATCGGAATACTTACCTTGTACATATTTGCATTGTATCATTGACCACATAATTACTTGCTTTCACTGTTTTTTCGCCGCTCACGCAGTTTTCTCACCCCTGTGTCACTGCGCCGTTCACCGTTACAAGCACGTTCAGTGCACACTTGTGTGTTATGGTTACTGTATATAAAATTGTACTGTAGTGCTGATACAACTACTTACAAATAATACTCCATACTCTACGAAATCCTTTTGTGGTCTCCCTTTCAAACTTTCCGAAAGAGCACAATTGGATCAAGAAGATATTCAGACAAATTATTTTCGGGATAGGGGTTGTCAGAATGTTTGCATGTCTGTGAAAAGGGATGGCATGTAGGTCAGCATCTCTTAAAAGGATACAAGGGGGAGGGAGCACACTGCCTCTCATCCCAGCACAGTTCAACCAATTTCATTCTGGTAAATGCAGTATGCTTACTTCAAAGTTGCTGTAGTTTTTCACCAAAGTTGGTGCAGGTAGTGCTATTATCTCCAGACATGTGTTTCTAGGTTTAGCCCTTCATCAGTCGAGAGCGGAGAAAACTAATCTGGGGTTGCTGAAATGCTGCTGAAGTCTTCACAGGTCACAGTACCACTCCACAGGCACACAGATGCATCCCAGGTGAGCCTGTCAGCTCGTTGGCTCAAGCGAGCCTTTTAAACACAAGGGGGGAGGGAGCACACTGCCTCTCATCCCAGTACAGTTCACCCCATTGCATTCTGGTAAATGCATTACGATTACTTCAAAGTTGTTGTTGTTTTTCACCAAAGTTGGTGCAGGTAGTGCTGTTATCTCTAGACATGTGTTTCTGGGTTTAGCTCGTCGTCAGTAGAGAGCACAAGTAGTAGAGGGCAGAGAAAAGTTATCTGGGGTTTCTGAAATGCTGCCCAAGTCTTCACAGGTCACATCACAGTACAACTCCACAGGCACACAGGTGCATTCCAGGTGAGCTTGTCAGCTCGTTGGCTCAAGGGAGCCTTTTAAACAACTCTGGTGAAAAACTACAGCTAATATTCAAGTAAACGCAAACATTGTACTGCATTTACCATAAAGCTAAGGGGCAAACTGAGCTGTAATGTGCGGCAGTGTTCTCCCATGCCCCTCCTATCTTTTAAAAGGATTCTTAACTGCTTGAACGGCACCTTTTTAAAGGTTGAGAGTGCCAGGGATTGAGTCCAGACTTCTGTAAATGAACGGTTTTGTTAGGCTGTAGCATCTGGGTGTGGCAACGTATGTTGTCAGCAGTAGAGCTCATCTGTATTTCCTCCCATAGGAGCCTTTTAATGTTTCCTTTAGGAGCACATCTAATGCAATGCCAAGTGCAAAGGAATGTGTCATTACACGCAAGTGTCTGTTTAATGAGACCAAATTTACAGCCTAATCTGCACTCGAGAGGAGGATTTGGGAAGCTGAATCAATATCCTAAATGAATTACATTCATTGTTTTCTATTCAGCCAACTAGTCAATGTCCCTAGGAAGGCCTCAATGCCATAACCGAGAGATGGAAGAAATTTGACTTTGACCACGCTGAAGAGTAGAAGCAGGGGTTGTCCAGACAGAACTTTAATAAGTCTGCATAAAGCAAATGATAAAGCAGACACTTGTTATTCTAATTTAGAGATACAATGGCCATAGCTGCCTCATTCCAAGGTATTTGTATGTCAAAGTCCTTTTCACTACTGTATTTTTTTTTTTCTTCTTTTGAACACATTGATGTGTCACTGGCTGATAAATGGCTGGGGAGAATTCTGCAATAGAGCTAAGTCCTCCCACTTCTGCATCCACACATAAAGAAGGCATACGTTCAATCCAATTGGAAGACGTAACTACGCAGCCTAGGTTAGATTTGTTGGATGAGTCTTTCACATTTTGTTTTGTCCTTTGATGCGGATCTAATTATCAGCCATTGAGATTGATTATAAGATCGTTTATCAACCCAAACTAACATCTTGTATTTTTTGTCAGCCCCTTTATTTTTAGTATGGTAAGATAGTTGTATTTGTAGCAGCTGAGATACATCATTGATCAGTTGCCAACCCCCTTAAGCTCGAGAACTAATCTCCTCTTGAAGCAGAGCAGGTAGAAGTTGGCTTTAAGTTCTAACAGAGTGTCTCGGGAGTAGAGACTTCCCCATGAGTCACGTAAAGCTTACTAGGCAGAGATTGCTACAGGGTAGGAAGAAGTATGTATGGCGTTGAAAATGTTTAGCGCTAATTCATGGGCTTTTGTCTACTCAGAATATTTAGGGGACAACTTTTAAGTCCTTTTATACCTTTCTGCTTGCCGTACATGCCCCTGGAGACATAAGTAAGAAGCAAGATGTCTCTTCCTCCTGAACCGATGTAAATAAAAGATTTGAAGAAAATGGTCACTTATGGGCCTGCAAAGTGTAGTGGAACCCTTCACTGCAGAGAACAGTTCCACTGATGCAAAAGTGTAATTGAGTACTGCTGACCTTAAGCTAGTAATTTGTGTTGAGCTCATGAGGATGTCCCCCTTCAGAAGACTACTCAAGAGTTGGCTCTTCCCTACATAACCACCATACTCAAACATAAATGTACAGCATATCCCTGATCCCTGTCTATATAAGCATTTAATTTGATTATATGTATGTAACCAGATATGTGTATTGCTTTGTATAAATGTGTGTAATAATTATGTTTATCAATATATAAGACCTTCTTTAGGTCTGCTCAACAAATCAACATATTAATTATGGTTATAATATTCTATGCTTAAAATGTATATAGGTCACTGCATAGTTATTTGATTAGATGCTTATGGTTCACCGTTTATTTATATATCACAATATGTAATTTTTTATCATAACTATCTGCAATTGCTTCACCATTGAATTATTTAAAGAAAGAAAACAAAATCACACACAAATAAATTAGCTTAAAGTACAGCAACAAAAAAGTCTGAGTTTATTAAATATAACAAATCTTTATATATGATATATTACCTACCTTATACATATATACCCTCCATGTACTTATGTATTTATATATTTATGTTCACGCCTACTGTAAAAGAGAATATATATATATTGACCCTCTTCAATGCACTACCCTATATCTCACCCTATACCTCTCTCAATATATCCTCTACCTCCACTT
This sequence comes from Calotriton arnoldi, assembly GCA_963921515.1. Taxonomy (NCBI): domain Eukaryota; kingdom Metazoa; phylum Chordata; class Amphibia; order Caudata; family Salamandridae; genus Calotriton; species Calotriton arnoldi. The sequence continues at coordinate 2,702,901 of CAWUFW010000486.1, read as the reverse complement.
TCTAACTCATCCAAAACCTCATTCTACTACTATGATCTCCAAAATAACCCTTTCTAAACTCTTCCTTCCTCTAGCCCTCCTTGCATCATCTCAAACCTCATTTTACTATTTAGTCTCCCAAACAAGCCTTTCTAAACACTGACCTCATGAAGCCCTCCTTAGACTCATCCGAGACCTCATTTCTTTCCCTAATCCACTTCTGGAGACTCTCCCCTCCATCCCAAACCTCCTCCTACTACTATGATCTCCAAATAAACACTTTCTAGACGCTTCCCTTTTCTATCCATCTATTTTCCTTTTTAATCAAACTAACAGACTCACATGTTCATCGCTCAAATTAACACATATTTTCCCCTATAGTAACCCACCAGTAATCCTTCTTGGGTTCCGGAGTAGCATGCTGCCATCTACTGAAATGACCAGGCGGGAACGGTAGGGGAATTTCCAGTAATATTTATTTTTATTTATATATATTTTTAAGTCCTTCTTTCGTTTTCCTTTGACTCCTATATTTGGACCTTCGGTCTTCCGGTCTGTCGGTCCAGGTTCCTTCGTCGAAGGAGTCAGATAGCATGTCGGTACCCCTCAAGGAAACAAAACGGATAAAGGTAAGTGTTTCAGTCACACTACCTATCTCTTATTGGGGGAGGGAAAGTGAGGGATCACACAGAGTATGGTAGTCCACCACCACGTGTGTTATAGGTTAAAAAGGGGGGAGGAGTCGTGCGTATGGCAGTCCTAGGGGTTGTCAGTGATTTCTCCTGCCGTGCCTGTTGCCTCTCTCCTCCCGAATAGCCCCTGGAGACGCACGCGTACCTGTGTAAGCCACGCTCTTCCGGGAGCGTGGCATGATGGTTCGCTGCTTCGTTGGTCTCTTGGCTTCTTCCAGGACACTTCCTCTCGTCTAAGGTCTCCTCTCGGATTCTGTGGGTTACCCTCCTTCGGTTCGCACTCCGATCTCCCATCTTCTGTCTTCTCGGCGGTCGATCTCTCTGGCGTTTCCTGCCTCCCGTCTCTTCCGGGTCCAGGGCTCTTATCCACGTGGGGAATGACTGCGTTCTCAGAGGCGGAGTTTGACGGTAGTCGACTCCCTTTAAAGGAGACACGTTGGTGTACAACAGACTCGATATCTTTGCTGGGGTCTTGGTCATCTGTCCAGGCTTCCGTATTTGCAGTCTCTAAAAACAGAAGTTGGTCTACGTGATGCGGAACACACCACCACTCGATGTCTTCCTCCTTGGATTCCAGCTCGGCGGTACCCTCTTCGTGACACATGCTACTTGCCAAAAAGCGCTTTGACACCTCGTCAGGGGTAGTAAGGGTTATATAAATACCAATTACAATCTTCCATTCAGTACTCCTGGACTCATTCTATGGGTGCTCCAGAATTCATTGTCAATATGATGACAGGTGTTATTTAGATTTGAAAGTATCAAATTGTCATTGAAATTGCCTGTAAGTGTGATTGGAAAGTTAGCAGGAAAGGCTTTAGGATCAGTAAACAGAAATTTGAGATCCTTCTTCTGCTCAACTTGTACATTGACCCCCTGTTTAATATGTGAACCTAACAGCAAAAAAGATACAGTGCGACTACCCCAGGGTGGCAAATATTGACAGTATAGCAGGGGAATACTTGGGATCTGGTGTTTTAATTCATACACTTTCTAGAGTGCAGTCTGTTGATATTGCTGTTATGTGTCTTATAAGCTCTTCCAATTTCATTACCATGTTCACTGCCTTAAAAATGTTGCAGCATGTCCTGAAGGTGTTGTGGCTGGGAGAGTGGGAGCAAGCAGATTTCTCCAAGAAGGGTTATCCTATGGCAGATAAAAAAACAAGAGTTTGAAATTAAAATAATTAGGCCGCCAGAAGCTCTCCCCTTGCTGCATATTTTCAGCATTTGTGTGAAACCCTGAATAACCTGAAATGTGTAAGACTTCTATGGCCCGGGTCTTTTGACAGCATAACCTAGGGGTCTAAACTTCGGGCTTATTGGTTCCAGAATCTGCCTAAGCTGAACAAATCTAAAAAACTGGGATTTGTGTAAGTGGAATTCGTTATTTAGGTCTAAGAATGTTTTCATAGTACTAGTTTCCCATATGCCATTTAATGTGGAAATTCCAATAAGATCCCATGACCTGAATTTGAGTGCCTTAGTAGCCATCAGGACTAATCTCCCTGCCACAATGGGGTTTCTAGTGTGATAGGTTTGTACCACACCATATGTAGAGTCAATGCAATATTCACCATCCTCAATTTAATGAGGCTGTTCACCAACAGGCAGTTTATGTTTATGTCCTCTCTCAGCCACACCGGACTAATTCTACCTTTTTGCATATTTTCAATCACACTAAATCAAGTGGGTACTTAAATGGTGGCCATGCTTTTGGTTTTCTTGGGCTATGTCACCTTCGAGATAGGTTTCTGGATTTAGAAGCTTTGTAGTCAACCATGGTCATGTTAGTCTCCAATACTAAGTCCAGTCAATCTATGATATCCACATGACAGGTTGGAGATGTGTACTGCTGGGTGGTAAGTGGTATTTTGAATGCAATGCCATGGTTTGCCTCCCATACATTCCGGGTCATCGTTATTAGTTCCATAGGAGCATTGGAATTATGTATGTGAATTTATATAGTGCTAACCATGACAGAAAGCAACAGAGCACTGTACAAAAGTGGAGGGTAAACAATGCAATGGAGACTGTAAGACAGGGAAGAGTTGATGGAGGAGGCAGTACAGCAAGTAGAGCATTGTTCCTATCAATGTGAGATAAGACAAACACTTAGATAGCTGCTCTAACATCATCTTGTGGTATGAATGCTTCACTCTGCAGAGCAGTATCCATTGATGCAAGACTGTATTGGTCTTCCATGCAGTGTACATTCTGCTGCTGAAATTGGTATAGATATAGACTCACAAATTTGACACTGCAGTGCTAAGCTCTTCATGTTCAATTTATTGAGCTCCTTCTAGACTTTCTGTTTGTTGATGGTGTTGAAGGAAACAACCCAAATAAAGTTGTGCTTCCAGGCCATCTTCATTTATGAGTACTTGCTGACAAATGGAGCTAGAAAAGCTTGGGCCTCCCATATGGAAGCTGCCCTCTACAAACCAGGTCACTAATTCCAAACTCTCCACCGAAAATTAGAAAGATGTGAAGCAACGAAAGCCCTGTGAGCGATATAAAGGAACATTTCCTCACCATGGAGGATGCCAGCAGAAGGAAATTAACATGCAGCATGTGGAAAATTAAACCATTTTGCAAACGTGTGTTGGTCTTCGGGTACCAGGAAAACTGCAGGGCCGAAAGTGGTGAACAATGTGATCCCTCTGAACAAGGGGCGGAAGACAAGGCAGAAGAAGGAGAAATGGTGCATGCAGTGGGACAACCCTCGGTAAAAGCGAAAAACCCGCCGAAATGCCCCTTTCTTACTGACTTAAGAAGACAAATCCATACCAGACTTCTCTTCTAGTTCATACTCTAAATTTTGCTTCTCTGAACTTTACTGAGTTCTTTCATTAATCCTGTATTTTAACCGAGCTTTATGTTTTGATCTATTGATTAATTGATTTTGACTTTATTACCTGATTTCTGTATGACTTAAAATAAACCTTTAAGGTTTAAACCTTCCTTGTCTGTCATTCTTGTAGCACCACATAGTTTCTACATGTCTAAATTAAAGTTGTCATTTAGAGTGTGTTGGAAATTGGGTTACTTGTTGAGGGGGCTGAAATCTTACTCAAGCAGCAACTACAATCTCTGCCAGAGTGAAACACAAGCAAACGCCTTATTAACCTGTTCTTAACCCTCTGGCAGCTTGGCACAAAAGCAGTCAGGCTTAACTTAGAGGCAATGAGTAAAGTACTTATGCAGCACTTCAAACAGAAATAAAGTGAAAGCACAACACAAGAAAAAAGTACAAAGTACCTTAAATCCTGGTTTGCCGGAGCGTTGCGAGATCCTATGTCCAGGATGCGTTGCGCAGCGGTGGTTTTGAGGAGCAACAAGGCTGCGATGCGGAGTCCTGCGTCATCATCGAGGATGCCAACGACGAAGGGCTTGCAATGCAAGTAAAATTGAAATATTTTAAATGTACGTAAATGTGTCACAAATATTAAATTGGAGGCTAAAAATTGTAAAAAGTTGGTGTCCTCAGATTGATTTGTGGTAGCAGTGCATGTGCATTATAAAAGGATATAATATAGACTATGGATGGCCTCAATTGAATTTAGAAAAGCTGACTTTCAATTGAGAGTTAGTTGGAATGTCGAGTTTGCTGTCTAAAGATTTGTAAATTAAAATTTCGATTTTTGTTTTATATTTGTTTGTCAAGTAAATAAAAACATTTCATAATTTGTGTACTTGTTTCTGTAAATGTGTCTAATGTTCTGCACTTCAAATCAATGAAATTGCTTAGGCCATGGTCCAGCTTCCAGTAATTACTGAGTGTTGTCCCTAAATTCCAGTAAAGATATAGAGCGGGTCCACAGAAGACAAAAGTCTAAGAACCACTGTTCTAGACCACACTTAGGAATGTGTTGCCTGACTGCAACATGGCTGTCAATTGAAAGTGCGCTGTGCGCCTGCACCGATTCGAAGTCCAGTTTCTGAGCTGTCCCGTACAGTAAAAAAATTCTCGAGACGAAATATTTACTAACAAGAAGGAGGGGCTTACTCGTGCGCCAACGTCATTCTGAGTGACAACTGCGCTCGAGGTCAGAGCGCGCAGCCGAGATTAGTGAAGCAGATGGGCACGAGCGGCGGTGGAAGACGAGGGAACGCGCTGCGCGTTACAGGAAGAGGAGCGCCAGGAGGGTACAGAAGCATCGTTTATTTACCTGCGTCACTAGGTGCATGTCAGTGCATTGTACACTCCTTCAGCACTGCCAACGACTTGATTTTAGCATTAACCTGTCCTGTAACAGCGGAGTCTACAATTTTTCTCCGTGTTTGCCGGCCTCTGTGAGATGGGCCGTTGCTCCCGTCGGCTCTGGGACACTATGAAACTCATGAGGTGACAGCGGAGGGGCAGAGAGACTCCCGGGACTTACAACTCAGCAAACACCATGGGTGAGTGAAAGAAGAGGGCCAGCGGCGTAAAGGGCAGCGCTTCACTCCGGAGGGGGCATGAATCCATGTAGACAGGGAGCATACGCCAGACAGGGACTGGACAAGGGAAACAGCACTTTGGATTGGATGTTGGGGGAGCGTGAGCCCGCAGGCAGTTCTTTATGAAACGGCCACCACAATAGACAGGATTGCAAAACTTTTGAGACGGCGCTTCATGTTGGGTTGGAGCATTTCAGATGGGGGTAGTAAACACTTTAAATTCGGAGAACTGCTCTTTAGACAATGGAACATAACTTTAGGCTGCACAGAAAGTGCATAGGACACTGGAAACCACTTTTATCCCCTGATACTTATGTATGTAAAACTGGTAACATTTTTCTGTGTTATGGCGCAACGTTCTTCCTTCCTTGCGCTTTCTTTATAGTCTTCAGTATGCGGTCGTATCACCAAAGCCTGCGCTGACTACTCCGAGCTGCAGCGTGCTCGGCACCAGGCTGCTTGCTACACTTGACCCTGATTGACTCTGCCCAGTGTAGTGCTTTGTGAAGCGCCATTCCGTTACCTAGTGATGGATTTGAAAGATATAAGTTGAACTACAGAAATGTTAAACCAGATATTTTAAATTATCGTTCGGAATCAATTTGATAGAAGTGTAAAAATAATTTGAAAGAACTATAAATCAGATGTACGGGGCTAGTAGGTAAAGGAGGAATAGAGTTTGAATGGTTGGCAAGTCTTTGGTAAGTATGTTTTTCCACCCCCTGTCCGCCCCCATGATTATGTTCTCTGCAACTTTGGGAAGAATTTCCACATTCGGATGGAGAGAAGAAACCGAGCAGGGTAACAGATGGCGGGGAAGCTAGGCGAAAGGGGTGGTATCATAGTTTTAAAAATTAATAGGCAGTAAGTTAGTGAAGGTCAGTAAAACATTCTAGAAAGTGAACGACGCAATAACAAATATTAAGCCAAAATGTAAGTTCAAAGTACTTATTTTAAAGTAAATTTTTTTTAAATGCACTCAAATTAGACAAGCATTGGCATAGCCAATAGGTCTCGCCTTTGGGACCTTATAAGTGTTTAGCCATGCAGCACATTATCCTGGGTACTGTGCCACCTGAAATTGAAGAGCTGTGCAATTGACCATACCTGCTGGCATCTGTGGTCATAACATGGTCTAAATTGGGGCATGTGCTGTTTTCTTATCGGTTTAATAAGGTTGTTGCTGATGCGTCTATTTACGCTGCTGCTCCGGTAGCGCGTGTTTGCGCTATGGTACACAGTGTGTCCCTTACAGGAACATGCTGGAGAAGTGTTCCTGGTGCTGTATGTTCCTGCCATATGCAGATAGGGGATGGGTATTCACATTCATATATTAGAGCGCTGCGCCAGACACAGCAGCTCCGAGCGCTATGTGTGCTTGAGTGTGTGTGCTGCGCGCCAATGATACACGAAAAGCAGACAAAAAATAAAAATTACATTTAATACTTAAAGCCAAATAATTCCGATTTACACAATATTACTCTAGCGCAAAATGTCCCTGTGACCTCACCTGCATCATTTAGACTAGTGCCGGGGGGGATGCCCAGAGCAGGAGATTTGAGCGGGAGACCAGGGCATCCGCTTCGATTAACAAGCTACGCATTTTATCAGCCTCGTGGAGATGAGTGGTTGAGTGAGCCCTGACGCATTTTACCCTAAGCTTCCCATCTTCAACTCCCGTCTGGGTTCCCTCCTCTGACATGGCAGGCTTGTTTTAAGTGGGTAAGTTAGAGAGTAAAGCACGCCGCCCCCCACTTGAAAGTGCCACAACGTGGCCCTTGGGCCAAAAAGTACGTTCCCTGCACACTAACCACAACATTAAAAGCATCAAGTTCACTTGCTGGCAGGCTAATAAGTGGCCTTGTGGCACAGATCAGAGCAGTGGTTCTGCTGGGAAACAGAAGGCTCCGTAAGGCGAGCAGATGGCGAGTAACACTTGCACTATTCAGTGGGGCACACTAGCCTGGCGGCGCTTCCAAAACCCGGTCTGCCTCACTGGTGGTACAGGGAGCAACAGTTACCACAACCCCACGCACTGGTTAAATGCGCGACGATTACCTACATGGATTACAAATGGACAGGAGGAAAAGCAACACGACTTCATACACTGCATTTGTTTGCAGATATTAAATTAAGTGTAATGTGCTTCAAAATCACAGAGAAACAAGTAGATAGTAACCTGACCCGAGGAATGCAGCTGCCAACCTGCGCGCCGCTGCTCGCTCCCGAGAGCAAAACGCCGTGGGAGTGAACTTCAAAAAAGAAGGTGGGACATGCACCCGCCTTTAGCCATTTGCGTGCTTTCATTAGTGAAAGACACACACAAAAGCCAATCCGATGTGTGGGAGGAGTCAGACCCACACGGAGAAGTTTAGAGTACTTACAAGAAGCCTCCCATAGAGCAGCGCATGCGCGCTGCGCTAGGCTCGACCTAAAAAATCGGACACATTTTTAGCTGAAGAAATATTTAGAATTGCGAACGTAGCTAAGGTCATACGACACCTGGCTGTATCGCTGCCCTTTATACCACATTTCTGAGTACCATATCGCATGACCTCAATCACACGGAGTATGCCATTTGCTGCACAGCCTTGGAAATGACATGAAGCACTCTACCCTGCGCTTGTTTTCACTGTACCCATTCTCATCAAGTGTGATTGATCCTCAACATGGAGTGCCAGTTGTCAATCCATTTTGTTCCTTTGTACCTGGTGTGAGTTTATCACTTCCTTTACAGATAGTCATTGTGCTCCTCTCCACAGCATGCCCAATGCACCATAAAGAGTATGAGGTCACAACACCTACGCCCCATTACTAGCCCCCCATTTACTGGCTGTCTATGACGACGCACTTCAGGCTTCATGCCTGCCAGCTTCGCTACGTGAAGCATCACTTATCTCTCTCCCCAACCATACAGGGATCCTGCTGCGTTGGGCTCCTACAGGCCATTCATTAGCCCTCTTAAACACGGACTACAAGATCCTGGCCAAGGTGCTAGCCGATCGCCTGGCACCATTAGTGCCGACATTGTTACACCCGGATCAGAACAGGGTTGTTTACACTCGTAATACCGTGCTGAATCTGCACAGATTCTTCAGGATCCTGTGCCACAATTGGGGTGCATGGTACTGGACCTGGAGAAGACCCTTCCTCTTTGATGTTTTGCAGCCCTATGGCCTTGGGTATCGATTTATTCGCATGGTTAAACTCCTTTATGCTCTCCCATTGACACAAGTAAAGACTGGTGTCCTAATCTTTGAACCCATACCAATTGCCAGAGGCACATTCCAGGGCTGTTCCCTCTCCCCCCTACTATTCTCACTAGCCATCGAACCATTGCCATTGGCACTGCACGTTTGTAGTCACAGCTGGGGATTCACACTGGGAGATGCACTGCACTCGGTATCCCTGTATGCCGATGATCTTTTGCTACATCTAAGGGACGTCACAGTGACACCGGATGTTGTAGCCTCCATTTTTGATAAAGCTGTTGTTTTTTTATTACCAAACATATTCACCCGAATGCGCCAACGCTCCCATTACTGGGGACATCACATGGAGGGCTGATTACATCAGAAGCTGAACTGACCTCTTGGCATGCCGCTGGACTCAATACACTTGGAGGTATGCTTATTGGGTTTATGCTTACATGATAAACGACACAGAGCCACAGACAGATTTCTCGACCTATGTCATTTACTGGCAAATACGTCTCATTACATATTAATGGAAATCTCCCACACCACCCACATCCAAGGCATGGGAACGTTCGGTGACTGCCTGGGCCCAGGCAGAAAGTATCGCCTTACACAGAGAAGAGACACTGGGGCTACGCTAATACCCTTTTACCCAGCGCCTGTGACAATATACTCGCAGACAGCCGCTCTGCCACCAGGAGACTCACAGTGATCCTCTCACCTAATATCCGCAGGCCTCGGAGATCACACTGCTCCACACACTGACCTTACTCAGCACCCACTCATGCTGAGTGAGCCATGACGTTCCCAGGTATTTTCATCCCAGTCGTCATGTCACGAAATAGAGCTTAGACAACCGTTTATTGCTTACACAGGCTAGGTGTGACATAGTTCACAGTTTACATGTTTATCCGATCTGACAATTCAATAGTACTTTACCATGCCTGTTTCCGTAATGTGGAAGAGTCCAAATGACGCATGTTGCCGAACTGTTCCAGAAACCGGTCCCAGGATGCTTGTTTCCGGTCCAGGGAAGACATGGCTTGGCAGTTTGGGCTGGACTGTTCCCATGAGGCACAGGGTCAGACTGATTTGCATATGGCCATGTCTGAACTGGGGTGGCGGAGTGAGCTAAAGAATGATGATGGATTAAACCCAGATCAGTTGACTGGGGGTGAGTGCTTGCAATGTTCAACACTCCGTCCATCATCCCCTTTGGTTTTGCTATGTTCGCCTTAAGTCAGCAGGGTATGCCCAGACGTGGGTCCCTTGCTCACTTTGCCACTGGATTCAAGATAGCCTGGCTGATGACGGCTGTAAGCCAGAAACCGGTCCCAGGATGCTTGTTTCCGGTCCAGGGAAGACATGGCTTGGCAGTTCGGGCTGGACTGTTCCCATAAGGCACAGGGTCAGACTGATTTGCATATGGCCATGTCTGAACTGGGGTGGCGGAGTGAGCTAAAGAATGATGATGGATTAAACCCAGATCAGTTGACTGGGGGTGAGTGCTTGTAATGTTCAACACTCCGTCCATCATCCCCTTTGGTTTTGCCATGAATGAAGTCATGTACTCTACCTTTATTATACAACCGCTCATCATATCACGTTGTTCATTAGCCACAAGCAAACTGTTGTTGATTCATGCTTAATGTACTATGCCGCTATCCATATCACTTGTTTGTGTTACAATCTTAAAACGTACTCTGACTATCATTATGCAAAATGTATGTAAACAAAGGAGAAACGTCAAAATGTTAATAAACAGATTTAAACAAAAAAATGAGGTCACATGCTCCATGATCTGTGACCATCATTGTAGACTATACAGGGATTCATCTTTCTGTATAGCACAGTGTACTAGGTACCCTATACTTTCACTCAATGTGTCCCAAATGCACAGCTCTGGTTATCAGTTGCAAAGCATCTATTTCCCTGCAGAGATTTTGTACTCTGTTCACAGTTCTGAGTACCAGTTTGAATCCCTCAGTTATGATGCAGCAGCTACCCCATTATGCAGTGCCCCAGATGGCGGCTATTGCGTCACTGTGGAGTCTATGCAACGCCAGACTGCAACTAGTGGCATCCCGATTTGACCCAAGTATCTAAATGTAGCATCCACGTATTTACAATTGCCCTTTACCCTGCTTTGTGCTTCATTTAGTACCCTACTACATGCCAAACGCCTGGGGTCTTTTAGGGTTCCCTGTTTTTTCATCTTTTATTGAAAATGTATGCGAGATCTCCAGTAGAACTGCTTCAGTATTCTGGCTTCAGTTCCACTTCTAAGCTGACATGTTGCAGATTTAGCTGGTGTCTAGGATCAGAGGGAAATTTGATTATGTTTGCATTGACGAGGCTTGAGGTCCTGCAGTGTAGATGGTACTTAATAGCCTTAAAACACATGGAGACAAAACAGTTCTTGTGATATTTATCTTGAAAGATTTGTTGAAAAGCCATTTGTCCAAGTTGGTACCCCAATGTTTTTCAGCTCTGTGTTGACTATAAATGTTCAGATCAAATTTGGAAACTTCTTTGATGCAGAACCAAGTTTGGCTCTACGGTTTGACACCCTTGTAAAGAAGTAAACTGTCTTTCTGCTATTATAAAACTCTAAAGAAGGTTTTACTGTTTTTGCACAATGAAACTTCAATATGGTGGTTGACGCCTTAATAAATTCAAGGCATGAATGTGGTAACCTAACACACCAGATACTGGTCTTCCTCTGTAACAGATAACTAGACTCCAGAAAGCGCCCAATGCATTGGGAAGATTTATTCTAGTCTGTTTTAAAAAAAAAATGTTTTTATAATCTCGGTCCAAGTATCATCAGCACAAGATTGTGAATTGTGATCCAACCACACCTTAGGATCTATGAAACACTTTGCTTCGCTTAATTGTGGCCTCTGTAGTGCCCGTCTGGCCCCGCTGCTAGTGTTTTTGAACTGAATTAATATTCTGGGTGTCCTTCAGCTACAGCGACAGGGGCCAGAAGGTAGATAAATGTTAGCTGACTGTTTTTTTTATCAAGATGGAGGCAATAGGAATTTTATTTTTATCTGTATGTTTGAAAGTGAAGGAGGAGGACTAACATCTCTCATTTTGACTTAATTTGAGCTTCACTCAATCGTGCCTGCCATGGTGCCTATCGGCCCCACTCCAAGTGTTTATGAATTTACTTGACATTCCAACAATAAGCAATTGATAAACTATTAGCCCTGGGTTGAGTAGCAGTGTGCTGCCCATCGTAAAGTGCTCCAACACCTCTTTAGGGCTACCAAGTGGTATATAAATGCAATTACTTTATAATACAACATGAGAAATAAGGACCAGGTGCCACAGGTTCAGGCGTTTATCTTAATTGGACTGTGAAGCCTCTTGAATGAGGATGACATGCTACGTAAGTGATGTCTGTGAACTTCAGAGTATGTACTTCCTCATTGCAGCACTAAATAATTCTTATGCTAGCATTGTTGAAACAGCTCACAGTTTTCTGTCACAGATTTATCACATGCTAGATTGCACCCCCTTCTGTCTTGACCTGCAAAGGAGCAGTCGCAGCCTTGTTCTATATTTTACTAACTGTGGCTTTGGTTCTCCAAATGCATTTGTTCCACAAATATGTTCCTCCAGCTTTTAACACTCTAAGAAGTTTAAAGTGGCGAGAGGGCTTAATCTTTCAGGTATACCAAGCCACATAAATCCACACTTCCAATTGACTCATGCTTACTTTTTAAATCTACCCTTTAACAATAAATACATAATTTACTCAAGCAATATGATCACTGATCGTGAATACACATAGTTATTTGTATAGTTGCGCACATTGCGAACAGACTTTGGAAGAATGCCTGCCATGCAGTCATCAGCATTGTTTCATTGTCAGGGCCCTTCACAATGGTTTTATACAATATGTACCCGCCCCTAACCCTGCAATTTCTTCATCGTCTTCTTTGCTCATCTCTCCCCTTCCTTCGCTCGCTCATCGTCTTTTCGCTGCCGTACTCCCTCCCCATCTCATATCTTATCCCTTATTTTTCCCTATTATGCACTCATCTCACACATCATCTCTAGTCCCTTATTTCCTTTCCTACACTTCTCTTTCTGTACCCTACTCTTTCTCCCTTTTACTCTGTTCTCTCTCTCATGCTTTATTTTCCCTCTCTCCTTAATTTGATTTTACTCTTTTCTGAACTCTCCCCTCTTTTTTTTCCTCACCTTCCACTCTTTTTTTGGTCTCTCCTCCCCTTCCTTCCCTTCCATCTCTCTCCCGTACCCTACTCTGATGCTCTTAACTGCTGTCTACTTTGCCCTCTTTTGCAGTCCTCTCCCCTCCATTTTTCTGCATTCTCCTCTTTCCCACCTGCATTTTTAGGTTGATCCTGTGATAGCACATCCGCTGCATTCGTGCGCGCTTGTGAGACGTATTATTAACAATAAAGGGTCTGGAGCTCGCCCATTGCTTACCTCTTGTTGGCTTCAGAGTCACCCTTCTTTGCTACCTCCTATTTGGCCAGCATAGGCCAAACGTCACTAATGTTCCCTTCTGTGTAGCACAAAGCGCAGATTGAATCCGCTTAATTAGTGGTCGTCCGCTGTTCGCGCTATGATGGGGGGTTTGTGGGGCAGCCGGTCAGTTGTTGTATGTATAGCGAGGTTTAGTTTTGTAAGGCAGTTGCCAGGTATGGTATTTGTAATGTGCACCTGTTTCAATAAAGCAGCCTTTTTCACACACAAATTGGCCTCAGTCTGGTCTGCCCCCCTCTCTCTCAAAGATGTACTATTATTTCTCCTCCTTTCTCCGTGTTGTTGCCCTATCTCGTGCTGCCTCCCCCCACCCTTTCTTTGTGTTGCTTCTTCCTTCTCCCATTGTTGTTGCTCCCACCCTCCTCCCCCGCACCTCCCTTATGTTGCTCCCCCCAGCCGCTTTTTGTTTTACATATTGCACAGCAGCGCAGGCTGCTGTGCAACATGGCTTACGATCTAGGATTCAGTCAACGCTGGCCGCTTCATATCACTTTTTTTTTCTTGACTTCAAGTCATGAGGCACTGTAGCTCGCACTGCTGTATAACATGTCTAAAAAAATATTTTCACTTATATCTATCTGCGTATGAAAATAAAAGCAATAAAAAAGTTGGGTTTCTTCTAGATTCATTTTGCAACTGTTTTATAGGGTCTTTTGTGTCAGTGTTTATATTTATTTACTGAAAAGCCAATTATTCAACTTAAACTGAATTCTTATTCAACTATTTGGTATTTACCCGACTGCATCACATAGCACTCGATACACGTCTACTAAGATTGCTTAAATTGAACGTTTTTTAATTTTTATTTGAAATTTTACAAAGCCATACTATATACTCGTGTAGTTTTACAGAGTAGTAAAATGATAAGGCAAACAAGAACAAAATAATTACATAAAGGACTGGGGACCAGGGGAGTCAGTCTAAATCGCATATATGCAATCAATAACCCACAATCACAGCGCAGTAGGTAGCATAAAAGTAGTCAGTTACATCATGGATAAAGGCTCAGCCTCGCACAACCCGAACTCTTCAAGATGGTATCAAGAATAGCTTCCAGATTGTGAACTATAGCATTCTATGTGTGGCAACTAGTATACTAGCAGTGTCATATCAAATATATTTATTAGTATCTGAGGTATTTGGCATCTCACAAGACGTGGTAGGCAACGTGGAGGAATCCGAATTTCTTTGTCGCAGGCAGGTGGTAAATTGAGTCCAAATGTCCTTAGGTCTGGATTTAGGAGGCATAAGTTGCAGGAAAGTTGGTCACAGTTCTTGACAAAAAGTAACGTCTTTTATCCATGCCTCAATTGTAGGGTCAGAGCGCCTACCCCAATGCATGGCCACTTAACGCTTGGCTAATAAAAGCAACATGGCAAGAAGGCGGCGATTTGCGGGGGCAGCATCCTTAACATATTCTAACAAACCCACCAGGGGTGAGCGCAGCAGCCCTGGTCCTGTGATCTCCTGAACATGGTCAAACACTTCTCCCCAGAAACTTGCTATTTGCGACCACTGCCATGCTAGATGAAGGAAGGTGACTTGCGGGGCACCGCAGCGCTAGCAGTTTGCATCTGTACTGAGATCCATCCCAAAAATCTGCAACAAAGTGTGAGAGGTGCGATGCAGAAATTTGAAGTGGATGCGTCGTAATCCATAGGTAGGGGAAAGGTTTTCTGATTGACCACAACAGTAAGTCTATTGCTTATCCGTGATAGGGAGCTCCAGATCGGTTCTCCAGCACTCCAGGGCCTTTGGGGAAGCCACCAGGGAATTGTGTTGTGTAATATTATAAAAACGCGTTATTAATTTGCGTGGAGATGGATCAGTAAGCATTTGTTCAAATGCAGTAAGAGTGGGGTGTGGGGCTGGCAACATGTTATGCAGCACACTGCATGTGGCCCGTAATTGGTAGTATAATAGGGTGTCTGAAAATGTAAAAGGTGTGGTTCCCCCCTGTTGGTGGAGTGACAAACTCCTCATTGGGATATAGATCCGCAAAGGTAGCGATTTTAAGCTTATGCGCCCGTCCGACACCTCCACCGTCTGATAAGGAGGGAAGTTGAGGGTTATGTGCCAGTGGGATGGACGAAGCATAAAGAATGGGAAGTTTTACCCTTTTGCGTAACCCATCCCATGCCCATCTCAGGGTTTCAACAGTGTTTATCTAGGGTTACTGTATGTGTGATAGAGTGCAATATGTAAGGGTGTGGGGGCAGCTCGGTCCCTCTCCACGGCAACATGGGGTTGATATGGGGACGGATACACCCAGAAATGTACAAATTGGGCTTGCGCACAGTAAGCGTAAAGTGTAAAATCAGGTGCTCCCATGCCCCCTTTTCCAGCTGGAGTGTAAGAAGTTCCCAAGAAACTCTAGGTTGCTTACCCACCCAAATAAGGGCAACCATGTTGGTATTTAAACACTTAAAGAATAATGATGTAAGCGGTATGGGTATGTTTAAAAAAAAAAAAAAAAATACTTTTTATTGAATTTCCGCAACAAAATATTGTCAAGTTCTGTATTACAACATATTTCAATAGTGATAATACAATAACAGTAGTTTGAATGGCTTGGGCGGGATGCCCGGAGAATTCCTGCCACCGATAAGGAAGGCCCATTTCGCACTCTATAACATCACACATGTACTTAGAGTGCCCTTTCCTACAACTTATATACAAAATTTCTGCACATCAATTGGTCCTTCTGTAAAACACAAAGCAATTCCGTCATGGATCCACATGCAGGCATCAACATAAAATAATACATAAAAAACCAAAACTATAGGTCGATCTCTACATATGGGTACAGAACAGTGCGTACCCATCAGTGTAACGTTACAGTGGGTATCGCATATATGGATAGTCGCGCGCAGTGCACCACCCAGCAAGCGGTATGGGTATGTTGACAAATAAATACAACAATTTGGGCAAAACAATCATTTTCGCAATTGCTATCCGACCCGCCAGAGACAGAGTTAGCTTAG
This sequence comes from Calotriton arnoldi, assembly GCA_963921515.1. Taxonomy (NCBI): domain Eukaryota; kingdom Metazoa; phylum Chordata; class Amphibia; order Caudata; family Salamandridae; genus Calotriton; species Calotriton arnoldi. Next base: position 2,687,083 of record CAWUFW010000486.1, on the reverse strand, counting down.
ACCAGGTGCGCACCTTCTCCAACCATGTGATTGTCCGGCCATAGTTACCTGTGTATCCCTGCTAAGCCTAATCCCCAAATATTTGACCGGACCTTCGGCCCACTCCAATGGATAATCCGATGTGAATGGTCGTGTGTTGTCTGTAAGTGAAAAACATACTCTTGGCCCAGTTTATATGAACACCCGACATCCTACCGAATCGACTCAGCTCGCGAGTCATTGGGACTAGATTATCCTCTGGATTGCATACATAAAATGTGATGTTATCTGTGTATAGAGAGACTACCAAACCTCTAGCAGTGAAACCAAGTCCCCTGTTTGCATGGTGTTGCTGTAAGCGTGCTGCTTGTGATTCTGTTGCAATAGCAAATAGAAGGGGTGACAATGGGCACCCCTGGTGTATGCCTCGAGTAATAGGAAAGGGGTTTAATACGAGGTCATTTAATCGCACACGAGCAGTGGGGTTTGCATACAGAAGGCGTATCTGTTGTAATGAAGTGGGGCTGAAGCCAAGCCAGGCTAATAGTGTGAAAAGGTATGACCATTCCAAAGAATAGAACGCCTTAGTGGCGTCTAGCAGAGAGGCCAGTGTGGATACCTGGGGGTCGAGATGATGCATCACAGCGAATAAGGTGCGCAAATTATGGGATGTGAAATGCCCGGGTATGAATCCAGACTGATCAGGCCTAATTATCAAAGGGAGGAGCGGTTTGAGTCTGTTGGTGAGAAGTTTGGCATTTATTTTATTGTTCACGTTGATTAGTGACGGTGGACGATACAAGTCCCAAAGATTAGCAGGCTTCCCTGGTTTTAATAATGTAATAATTACGGCTTCCCGCATTGATGGGGGCAGAGTCCTGCTCTTCAACGCTTCTTAATAGACAGCCAGAAGATGTGATGCTAATATGGAAGTCTCACTCTCCGTATCGCCGGGCCAAGGCGCGTCGGTAAAGAAGCGGGTCTCCCGTTGGGCTGCATCTTTAAACTCGGATATTTTCTCTCTGATATTAGCAAGATGTTCTGGGTTATTAGTGTGGAACTATTGTGTCTCCATGTCGCGAATGTTCTTCTCCAGACTCTCCAGGGAGTTTCTAATGGCCTTGATCACTCCCGTTTGTTTAGCAATACATGCACCTCTGATTACCACCTTAAAAACCTCCCACAGTACTGCTGATGATTTCACTGTGTTTTCATTGAATGTAAAGTACTCTATGATCTCTTTGCGGATTTCCTCCCTGAATACAGTATCTACCAGCGCCTCCGAGGGCAGACGCCAAACAAAAGCTTGGGGGATAGATAGTGGAATTTGCAGCTGAGTAGGACTGGGGCATGATCGGATAATGTACATGATAGGTGTATCTGAAGTCATCCAGGTCATGAAGTCTTGAGAGACCAACCAAAAGTCTAATCTGGACCATGCATTGTGTTGTGCCGACACACAGGTGCCCTTCCGGACAGAAGGGTGCATTTGCCTCCAAGCGTCAGCTAAGTAATTTTCTTGAGTGAGTACCCTGAGTGCTGCCATTGCCCTAGGATGTAAACTACGGGAGATGCCCAATCGGTCTAATGTGTCATCCATGATTGCATTAAAATTTCCACCCCAAATTATAGTATTTCCGAGATTTGCGATTTTTGACTAGATATCACTGAAAAACTCAGGATCATCTTTGTTAGAACCATAAACTGCCGCCAGCGTGATCTGTCTCCCAAATGGAGAGCCCTCCACAATGACGTAGCTGCCTTCTGGGTCGACCAGGGACTGTGATGCGACCCATCTGAGCTCTTTGCGTATTAACACTGCCACCCCACTAGCATAGTTGGAGTATACATATGCGTATAAGTCACCCTTCCATCGAGCCCGCAATCTAGGTGCCGATGTGCTGCAGAGATGCATTTCCTGGAGGGAGCAAATATCTATTTTGTGTCTAAGGAGATGTGTGTACTAGACGTGTTTTCCTGTGGTTGTTTAGACCGCAGATATTCCATGTTAGGCACGTGACAGTTGCTATTCTAGGGGCCCTGATAAGGGAACATGTGAGGCTCGCCATGATTGAGTAAACTGAGCCGTAGTCTCACCAGCATGTACGCCAATATGTCAATCACATTGTGAGAATACGATATAATATCACCATGTGATTTGAATTTGGACACATGAATCCAAGCATGTAAATACGGTTCCCCAGCAACCGATCCCAACCCGGTGGCAGCTGTTAAAACCATCTCGTCCCTTCCATCCCACACCAACCCTCCACTCAGGTTGTGGCTTGTTACCCACCTTGGAACAAAAAAGACCCCAACTTGTAGTCCGGTAATTTAAATGGGAATTATCCCTGAGGGACTAGGAATTGCTGGCAAACTACCCTGCCAGTAACGGCTAGGCGGCCAAGCAATGTAATACAATATGTAATACATCGAGAGCAACCCAGTGAAACTCAGCATCACAGGTGGTAATAATAAGGCCATTGTTAGTTATTAAACATATCGGCATATTTCTAAATCAGTATCATTATACACCAAATGAGTGCACTTGTCTGCTGTTTCACCCCCAGCAAGGCCTATTAGTCATTGTCACTCAGCTTAGCCAGATGTAACGTCTACCATAGTGCTATTGGGAGACAAGCCTACAGAGTCTCCAGACCCACGGCACAGTACAGTGGGTATCCGGCTACTAGTGTCAAAATGGATGAAGGAGAACTTCAGTTGGGATATGATGCAGCCCCGCCACTCCCGGCCTTTTGTTCTCCGCGAGGGGCACATGCAGGCTCAGCGACCCGACTGGGGGCCGGCAGGCAGAGCGGCCAGACAGCAGGCAGGCCAGGCAACAATGGAATCGAAGGGCGTTGCTTTCGAATATTTATGGCTACCCAAAATGCCCACTATGTCCTCCAAACACAGTATAGTGGAGAGCAGGAGCATAGGAGCAGCTGCCCCAGTCCGTGGGCCCACTTATTTTTAGGCAACACTAAGAAATCAAGGAGCAATCAGACACTTATCGGAATCCCTGTTGTCCAATAAAGTAACAAGCACGCCCGGAACAGATTCCCAGAGCCTTGATATGTCATGTACATAACATACGTACCTAGGATCAGCTGTCCATTCAAGCCTCTGCCCTCCTCAGTAATTTCTATCTCCCACGGGAATCCCGGATCCAGGCGCAGGTCCCAGTCCCGGCCGCCTTCTCGCGGGATGCAGCACCAACCAGGACACGGGTCTATCCTCTCCACAGCCTGTTGCAAGGGTCTTTGCAAAGGAGCGCGACTCTGCTGGACCAACAGCCAAGTAGACAAGCGGGGTCGGGGAGCTGACCTCAGCGCCGTGCTCGCCTCATCTTCTACCGCGGCTCAGCAGCACGGCCGACCCAGCGTCAGTCCTGCATTTCGCCCGCGCAGCCAGGCTAGGCCCCTAGCCACCGTAGAGCACGCTTTGTCTAGGGATCAGCTGTTTACAGGCCGGGGTCGCCTACAGCGCAGGCCCCGCGGCAATCAGACTCCCAGGTGCAGCTCAATCCACGTCCAGCCGGGTCTCCCCTCCGGTCGTCTAGGCCCACCAGGCTCGCGAGCAGGCCCGGCCCCCCTCCACACCCAGCACCAGTCAGGCACACGCCAGGCAAATCGCTCTCAAGCAGAGCCACGAGGTAGTACAATTGGCTGCCTCTTCAGATTTCTTGTGGATTGCTCCGATTTTGGGCGAATTGATGTAGGATATTTGCTCGGCCAGCAGAGCCCTCTCAAAGAGCAGCCATCTTGCTACTCGGCAAAGCCACGCCCCGCTTAAATGGTACTCAAACCATCTAGCCAGTTTTGCTGAGGACCACCAACCAGTCTTCAAGTAGACGTCTTTGCAGACAAGGTGGTATATTTTTGTGTATTGCTCCTTGCTTACCTTTCATAATTTAATATTTTAATTCTCAAGTCCCAACAACATGTAGATGGGCATAAGCTGTTTTTAATGTAACTTTTATAGCTCTGTCCTTTGAGTTGAAGCAGGTGGCTAAGATCAGGTTTCGTAGGCACCTGGAATTTTGGAGTATACAATAAATGTGCTTGCTGAAAAGTACTGTATTTTATTTTTACACTTTATAGTTTTAGCTTTCATTGTTATGTTGAATCATTGTTATATTGAATCTACGGTGTGTGCATTGACATTCCACAGTTGTCTTCATGCTTCACTAGTTTGGTAAACATATTATAAGTGCTGTATGATACCATGAGATAATCAGGATGCTTCATTCTGTGGTTCATAAGCAACAATGTACATGCCGCTCATCCGCTGTTAAGTAGCAAGCACGAGAAATTTAAAAAAATGACAATATGCCAACTTCTTAGTTTGCCAAAGTCTCTGTCTGTTCCTCCCCACTGCTACTATTACTGAACTGGCAACCTCCAATGCAGTTGCCATATTGATAATCCTAGATTCATTCAGTTTTGGGTTAGTTCTTGTAGCTCCATTTTTAGGTCTGTGCTACAGACCGCTTTAGATGTCTGTCACAGACCTGTTGCTTCCAATACCTTACATACACTTAGTTGTGGCTTTGGGTCAGCCCGTTGCTCATAATTGGTTGGCTTTGTTGTCTATCTCAGGTCTGTGCTCTTGATTCTATGCCATTCCTTCCTATTCCTATACCCGTGACTGGGCATCTGAGTTAGACCAAGAAGTTGACTCCCTTGAGGTGCTGCTTAGTCCCTGGTAGCGCCACACACCTACTTGGAGATCCAGCATCTCTGCTTGAATCTTCAGCTCCACATCTGCCCAGCAGAAGTTTGAAAATCATTTCCCAGCAGACACTCCTCTGGGATGGCAGTGGACACAGTTATCATCTTCCGGCCAGTAACCGCTTCCCAATCAAAGTTCACCATAGCCATGGTCTGAAACTTTACCTCATTGTCAGCATTGACTGCCCCTTGTAGGATATCTGGGGTTATCTGGTCTGGGTAAACTAGCCTGTCCACCACAGTGTTAATGCTAGCACCTGTATCCCTCAGAGCCTCTACCTTAGTGCTGTTGATGTTTGGCAATTGCTGGTAATTCACCATGCTGGGAGGTAAGGCAGCCATGGTCTCAATATCCACCCCTCTCATGGACACTAAGGTGACTTCAATATACCCCTTGGTTTCTTGTGTGCACACCTCCAACACAGTACCTACATTAGCAATCCCTTAGGACTACCTACCTATGGGGCGGGGTGGCATGTTGGAACAAATAGAATCTCCTCTCTTGTGCTCAGACTGCTGACAGCCATAGCACACCCCATCATTAAAAGTGTCAAAATTCTTTCCCTGGTACCGCCTCCCCTCCGTTTGAACTTGGATGGGTTTCTGGCTCCCCCTCTTTGGCAGACTTTTGGATCCCTTTAGAGAACTCCTTTTTGTGTCTGTATTGCTCCCCTCATCCCCTTTTTCCCCTGTCGGGGGTGAAGGCAGGGTCAGGGCCTGACCCTCTTTCTTCGGATCACCCCATCAGGACTTTTTGGGCACCATAGTGCATACTCAGTCATCAGCTATCATACTGAGCTCTCTGGGGCTGGACAGCTTCGCATCTACTAGATGCTGGTGTAATTACTCTGAAGTACAATTAGTCAAAATACACTCCTTTACAATGACAGTGTACAGCCTATATTAGCTTTTAACTTCATTGCCTGTCAACCAACCCTCTAGTGCCTTTATTGATACATCTACAAAGTCCACCAGGACTTCTGTGTGTCCTTATGGGTGTCCCTAAACTTTTCTGTACTCCTTTGACGTAAGACCAAACTTTTTCTACTAGGGCATCCTCCATGTGGGGAGAAGACTTCACTACCTTCTCCTCTAGGGTCAGAAACCTATCCCTCCTAGTGACTGGAATTAGTTCCCACCAGTGGTCGAAGTGGGCGGGAGCGGAGGGGCACGATGTGCCCATACTTCTTTAATTTAAGGAAAACAGTTTCCCTACTTTCTGTGAAAAGACAACTGTACTGGGACGATTAATTCCGAGAACTGAAATGCTTCAGCTGCAGTGTAAGGCAGGGGGTCTCCTGTGCTGTGAAACCGAAGGCCGGCAGACTGCTAAACAAGCCTTCTTACCAGGGTGTCTGCTTACCTGAAAAAAATGTAAATGTGCACATTTTTAATATATTAGCTTACTAGTGGAGTGGCACTGCTAAACAAAAGTTCTGGATCCCACCATTGAAACACAAATGTGAGAAAGTGGATTATTAGTTGGGGTGGTTGGGAGACCTCAGCAAGTAATAATGTCACTATTCTGTATCAGGTCTAGCTGGGTGTCTTTAAATCAAACCCGAGCTCAGTCCTGGGTAGCAGTGCCACAGAGTAGTGAGGCTTAACTGAAACAAAAACAAGTGTAAAGCGTTTATCAGTACGAGAACGGTCAATAAGTAAGAAACATGACAGAATAAAAATTCCACTCCAATTTATAAAAATAGTATATATTGTCAAATTACTTTTATTCGGTCATTACGACCATAAAAGTGCAAGTGCAACGATACAGAAATTCATTAGTACCAATCTATCGGGAATACAATGTATGAACAAAATTGACAATCATTCTAAGAACATGATCTTGTATTGACTATTAAAACAGTATCTTGCTTGTGAAAGGAGAGGCACAAAGGTAAAAGAATCTAGATACTGTTGAAATAAAAACACTTATATGAATACATGAAAGTGCAAAAGCCAGTAGTGCAAGAGTGCAATAGAACAAGCATGTCAATAGTTCGTTCAGAACGTAGCAGCATATTGATCAGTAAAATGTACCATCTTCCTGAAGAAGCTAAAAATGATTAAGACGAGATAAAAGAGTGTAAAATATGTTTTACAACAAGTTGAAAGGACCGATGCAATTCCAGGAAGGATCCTTTATGGCTTATTTAGTGCGTAGCGCCTGATGATCCACATTTTCCTTAGGAATTTTGCCACTGCACAAACCATCAGGGGCCTGGAATCTGTTTTTAGAATACGAAATGCTTCTTGATGGCACCGAGTTCCCATTAGCCTACATGCAGGGGCTAGCCATCTGGATCTCGGGAATAAGTACAGAGGACATGCGAAGAGGATGTGTTTGATCGTCTCCACTGTCCCATGGCAGCCTGGGCAATACTGTGCTACCTCAGAGGATCCCTGCCATGCTGCTGTGAAAGAATTCACAGGGAGGCAGCCGAATCTAAATTGCATTTAGAGCTTCCTATCATGCGGGTCGAAATTACCTCCAGATACTGTTCGTATGCACCTAGCCACTTAAACTCCATAAATTCTACTGTTAAACGTCCAGCCAGTGAGTGGGAGACTGTAGTCTGCGCCACCCAATTCCAGTAGTGAGTCTTAATAACTTCTCTGCTAGGCAGTAGGCTAGGGTCGGAGACATCCCACAAGGATCTCAGGCCTTGGCGGAAAGCAGTGTTTGGGCTTTGTTGAACCACCCTATTTTTTTTAAAGCGATCACGTCTGTAGACGTCTACAAGAGCTACAGCATAGTGATTGAGCTCAGGTGTTCGTTTGAGTCGCAGCCAGCAAAGAAGGGGTCCAAGCCTTGGCCTTGCTTTGTCCAATATAGTTGTTCTTCCCATATCTAATCTTAGAGGGATGAGCGGGGTACTCTGGGGAAGAGAGCAAAGAGTTCTTAAAAACTTGATTTCTGTGTGTAAAAGGCCCTCTAAATTGTCAAAGCCCCAGATTTCCGCCCCATACAGGGCAGAGCCTACCACCTTCTGATCATAAATTTGAAGCGGGCTGCTATCGGTCTGGTTTGGGAGGCCCTGTGCTCCTTAATTAGTGCCCCAGCGGTTTGTTTCTGCGGTAGGTTCCTCTTAGTAATGTGGTACTTCCATGTCAATGACTCCGAGAGGGTCACACCCAGATAGTCAAAGGTGGACACACTCTCCAGAGGAATCCCCCCCAACGTCAGTTTGCCTTTAAAGGATTTGTGTGGGTTCATCATCAAAAGCTTGGTTTTGGAGGTATTAACCTCCAGGCCTCTCTGATTACAGAAGACCACAAAGCGATCAAGGAGAAGTTGAAGACCACTAGGGGTCTTGGAGAATACTAATGTGTCATCCGCAAATAGGAGAGTTGTTACTTTAGCACCCCCCAATGAAGGGGCATCTGCGGGGACTTCCTCCAGATATTTCACCACCCCATTAATGAAAAGTGTAAATAGGGTCAGGGCACATCCTTGGCGGACCCCCTTATCTACTTTGATGGAATCGGTCAACTGCCCTTGGTCCCCCCAGCGGACCCTAGCATATGTGTACTCATGCAACCGGACAGCCAGCTCAAGAAGCTCTAGTGGAAACCCCAAATCCTGCAATACCTGCCATAACTTAGACCTGGGAATGAGATCGAAGGCCGACCTTAGATCGATAAATGCAATATAGAGGCTGGCTTGTTCGATAGTCACTGTTTTCCAGGCCAACAAGGTGAATCTGAAAACTTGATCAATGGTGCTAACTTTCCTCCTAAAGCCCGCTTGGAATGGGGATAAGATGTTATTTTCCTCCATCCATTCTGTGATCTTAGTCAGAAGAGCACGGGAGAAGACCTTCTGAACACCATCAATCAGACTAATCGGCCTATAATTGGAAGGCAGAGAGCAGTCACCCTTTTTGAAAACTGACGGGGGTAATGGAGCCCCGGCTGCAATTCCATTTGCAAGTTCCCAGATGTAGGTGGTCCAGTTGTCAATATCGTTGAGAAAGACATCTCCAGGTATGCCATTGCGACCTGGGGCTTTGTTCCTAGCTATTGTGTTTTATACTTCGATTGATTTTAGCTATGGAAAATAGCTCTCTTGGCCGGGTGCCGGTGTATTCGTATGTAGGCCCTTCTTTGACTGGCTCTGCAGCTCCAGTGTATACAGCAGAGAAATGGTCGACCCAGGCGGCTATAGATATGTTGCTGGTCGGTGGCCTAGGCCTGTCAACATCTCCCCTCGTGACCAGCAGCCAGAATTGTTGTGAGTCTTTCTTTTGACAGGCATCACGGATCTGCATCCATCGGTTTTCTGTCCAATCCCTTTTTGCTTTTCTCTGGGCTGTCTTGTAGGTCTTCCTAGCCCCTCTTATGCCTTCCACATAGTAAGATCAGATCGCGGCCGCCAGGGCTGCCCGGGATTTCTTACAATCTTGGTTAAACCAAAAGGTTTGTACACTGGCAGTCGCCTGTTTATGTTGGGGCCGGCTTGGCATTATGAAAAAGGAGGCTAACTGCTCAAAAAGAGCTGTATGAATGTCTGTGATCTTTGTAAGCTCCTCCCGTCGCTCAAACAGGTTATGGAGTTTCCCAAGATTTTTTAAGAGTAATCGCTTCATAACATCACACTTAGTAGTGTCCATAGCTACCCACGCCCATTTCAGGCGCCTGTTCTCATTTGTGGGACAGATCACTTTTCTTGAATGTTTTGTTGCGGGGATTCTGCTCATACACAGAACTATGCACAAGAAAACAGGACCTCAGTAAATAGGGGTGTACCTCCTATCACCTTAGTATCCAAAATCCCAACCGACTAGCAATAGTGTCTCATTCGGTCTCCTACAAATATCAAGAAGCTACGAATGTTTAGACAACCCAGAACACGAGCACTCCCTACTCACCTCAGAGTCGCGGGAACAAGACAATCTTTCGCTCTCACGTACTTGTCCACAATAATAATAATCAGTCACTAAATAAGTTCAAAATGTTTATTTTGACTATAGTGATTCATAAAACAGTATGCGAACCACGACCAGCAGCAAAATGCATAAAGCTAGCATCATTAGCATTATTACAATACCATAGAATACAAAAGGAGTCATTTTATAAAGACTGTGAAAAAGGCAAAATAACTGGGCCTAATCACCCTCCCCTTGGTAGTAAGAAGTTATTTTATATAACAGAAGATCTCTAGGCGTTATTAGCAGACCCCCTACCTGAAAGCCTAAACGCAAAGGTTTACATCATAGGAACAGCAGAGCTCCGCTCCATTGAACAGCTTTCTTCGAGAGTGTTTCAAAAACATGCAACAACGCTATATCAAAGCTCGATTCTTCCATACTGCAGCTGTTGGTAACATGTTTTGTCTAGGTAATAGGGACTGACCAGAACAGAATAACAAGAGACATTGTTGATCGACCTTGCACATTATGTTCAGACAGAATTGAAGGGAAAGCCGAGTACGTGAAAAACAATCTGTTATCATGTACGGGGCAGAGGCAAAGTGTTGCGAAAACAAACTCTTAGCAGAGGCGTGCGCAATAGGGCAAGCAAAACTCATGCTAACTTAGCAATGTCGACAATGTATCTAAGGGCCACATAACCCCATATAACACCCTCCCCCTGGTAAGTCAGTAGGACATAGACAGAAGTACAAAAACAGAGTTCAAAAGTCAGGCAGTGTCTAGAATATTGGTGAGGGACTTTCTTAAAAAAAAAAAAAAAAAAATTTAAAAAATCGGAGAAAAAAGGGAAAGTTTGAAGAAAAAGCTAAAGGCACTTTGAGCTGGAAAAAAGTCTGTATTCCAGCAAGCGGAGTAGGGACGACCCAAGTAGTCAATCCATGAAGGTTTGGGTGCAAAGGAATGCAATTCCTTCCAGTAGTTCATCCCTGTCATTGGTAGAAAAAAGCGATGACATCCAATTTAGTAAGTCGAAGGAACAATCATGTTCCTCGCAAGCAGGAGCATCCAAAATGGGAAACTTGCGTGATCTTCAATGAAACTTCGTTGTAGGAAAGTCTGCGCAGCCGCACATATATCCCATTGATCCAAGATTCCAAGTAAAGCTGCAAGCGTCATTTGACCATCCACAGAACAAGCCTCGTCATGCGCCTCTAAGGGACCCATCAACCGGCTGAAATCGGGGATTGGACACCACGTGTTCGATAAGCAAAGTTCCATCGCCCAGGAGAAATGACATCTTTTGCAATTAAGCACTGGCTGCACGCAAGTAAAATAGGCAAAGCGGAATGTCAAGTCGTAACTTACGCCAAGCGTTGCTAAAGGCAAGCATCCAAAAGCCTCATATAGGCGATTACGGTACAGTTGTAGCTGGGCCGGCATGTGCAGAGCCACAAAGTGAGCATCCATTACGAAGCACAAGGAGGAGAAGCAGGACACCAGCTGCCAGCGCCAATATTAAGGGGAACCCTCCGAAAACGCTGGAAAATATAGAATGAATAAAAGCCGGTATTACCCCGAATATAGTTTGAAAGGAAGAGACCAGGCCAGATCCCACACATTTAAAAAAATGTGCAAGGCCTGTCGTCTCAGATGCATTAAATATTTGGTGAATTAGTTCCCCAAAATGAAGTGGGAGGTTAGTGTTAAGAAGGGACTGTATCTCACTCGAGGTCCGAGCCACCTGCAATCTAAATGTTTCTCGGGCGGAAGTGAGGGCCACCTCTTGTTGGAATAAAAGGGCTTTGAGCCTGCTCAACTTGTTGAACTCTGTTTTCAAAGTCGGAATGGGAGGCCAAAGCGAAGAATCTAAACACCCCTGCGGGGGTGGGAAAAGGACATTGCTAAAGCAAGTTACTCGCTGGGAAACTGTTACCAAGTATGGGACTCCCGCTCGCAAACCACAGCAGTCTTGATTGTTTAAAATGAGATAGCTGCCGTTAGTAAGCAATGTAAAGACAGGCGTGATGGATGGTACTGGGGTCCCCCTTAAAAAGCAAGCTAGATTCGGCGCTGACACGTTACACTCGCCGTGCAGTTTAACGTGTTTGCACACAAGAGAGTGACCCACTGTCGAATCGCACTCCTCCCCTGTAAGGAAAACCTCTTTATCCTACCTCAGACACCGATAAGCAAAGGGCAGGCCCCACAATTCATGCAGAAAAGCACTACCAAGCGGTTCAAAGCAGCCAACAGGAAAGTGTTGCATACATGATGTAAAATGAGAAAGCGAAAAGGGCAAAGCGATAACCCCATGAATTAACCACACAGCAGAGTCCGTTTCCGCTAAGGAAAACGGTAAAGGTTCCAATTGTTCAATATGTAACAGCGTGTATACAGCATCTTTCATGGACATAAACCTCTGTTTATCAGTCAGGTTAAAAGGCAAAAATAAAGCAGTGGCATTCAAATAATCCCAAGGCACTTTACCCATTTTCAGTGTCTGCAACGTCCAAGCAAATTGCATGACCGACCTTAACTGATTCTGACCATGATACAACACAGAAACATCACTTTGCACAATATCTATTCCAGAAGAAACAATATTGTCTAAGGTGTAAATGCGTGAAGAAAGTGTGTTAATGCTGTTGTCCACTACAGCAAGGACTTTTTCTAAATTTGCCTGATCAATTTGACGCAGACAGATAAAGCACTCGTCACTTTGCCGTTCCTGGACTTCTATTGCACTTTGCACTTTTGCCCTGAGCCCTAGAGGAAAGAGAGGAGGAGCTGTGGAAGCCTGAAAAGGCCAGCGGAGGTCCCGCAGCGCGGGAGAAAGCACTCGTCACTTTGCCGTTCCTGGACTTCGTTTGCACTTTGCACTTTTGCCCTGAGCCCTACAGGAAGGAGAGGAGGGGCTGTGGAAGCCTGAAAAGGCCAGCGGAGGTCCCGCAGCGCGGTACGCGCGTGTGGACGCGCTCGGGCGAAGACCGGGCCAAGACTGGCCCGTCTTAGCCCGGAATAGGCTGGGCTGGGCCACCCCTCTGAAAAGTGTCATTAGGGGACGACGGAGACGTATGAGGGTGAGTTGTTGTGAAAAGATACTCTCCAGGCTTTCAAACAGTCTACGTGGGGGTTTTTGAAGAGACAGTACGAGGCCCACTCTGATCTTTCCAAAGTACTTCAATATACTCACTGGAGGACTGATATAGATCTAATCATATAAACGGAACAAGATTGGACTGGTACTAAAGAGTGGACTTGTACATTGTGGTGTGGAGTTTAGTGGTTGTGCTTCCTCTGTGCCCCCAGTGAGTTGTGTGATCATATAGCCTAGTGCCCACAAATATATTTGATTATTTCTAAACTTGGAGGATGGGCAAGAGAAAGGTGGGATCTGCTTCGAAATCAACAGGGGGGGGGCCAGCAATCTCTTTGAATTATTTGACGGGAGCTTTGGGGGCTATCGAACAGCAAATAAACTCTCTGGAGGAGACCCTAACACAAGGAAAGATACGGGGGATGGTAGTAAAAAGCCCTATGGTGCAAGTACATGATCGCTCTCCGCAAGCTAGCCCACAGGAGGTAGCGATGGAAAAGCAGCCCTTGAACCAGTGTATTCAAAATACATCTGGCAATATTTATGTAAGTGATTTGGACTGTGAACCGCAACCACCACCTAAGCGACCTAGGAATCCAGAAATTTTGGGCAGGGCGCCAAACACAATTCCATCCACAATCCCATCCACACATAAGAAAGTAAACAGGACGAAGCGGAGCAAGGCGGGTAAACAGGGAAAATTCGAGGTTGGTAGGAAACCCTCATCTTCCAGTAATGTATTAATTGATGGACAGATGGCGGAGCTTAGTAAGATCATAACAGGAATTGATAATTTGCACAAAAATTTAACTGACTCCATATCTAGACTAACTGACAGAGTGGAGGCCATAGAGGTAATTCTAAAAAACAAAATGGAACTATTTTACCCTTTAACAACTGACACAGTAACTTGTCGTAGAGAAGACCTGACATCTCTGGCCTCTATGCATCCCAGCAGTGTTGGTATCACTGATGGGATGGTACATAACATTATGAACCGAGATTCTCAAGCTATGTATATGATCCCATCTACTTCAAAAGAGCCATCAATAACACAGATGGACAATTTCCATAAAATGGTTACTGCCTCAAATGATAATAAAATGCTTAAACAGTCAGATACAAATTCCCGAGGAAAATTGTTGAATACTTTTACTAATCTTGATTTACCTCCAGCTGTTGCATCTTTTACAATCATCCTGGCCAATGTTCCGGTTTTAGAATCACAGAACAATGAAACTTGGGAGGCTCTGAGGAATAAATCGCTTTTTTGGCTAGGTTCAAAAACGGGCCTAACCGAAGCCTTATTTGCAAAATTTAAAATGGCTAGACGGGTCCCCTGGGTTGGACGGGACAATAAAAAGCTAGCAGGCGATTGCATAGTTCTAACATTTAGTGATCCGCACCTAATACAGGCTATTTTATCTAGAGCTGGGAACACAAATATATCACACGTGGGTATTAACATCCTGCCTTTGGGGTTTTTTTATCAGCCACATGTGGTTCTCCAACACAGAAACCAGAACATGGTCCCTCAGGGTAGTTCCACCTTTTCTTATAACGTACCGGTTGCTAACCGCTTTGATGTCCTCCCTACACTTGAGGACATCGATTGACCGAGAGGTCAGGAGCTACCATGTGCACAAATGGGGAGGGGTTTAGTACCAGCTTTAACTGGTGCATCTGGTATCTCTAATGATGATTTAACAAGTTCAATTATGGGATTAGGGCCCTTTGTAACAAATGGGCCTTTTCCATTAACTCCTGAGGGAACGGGCCGGCCTATAAATGAGAATGACACTATATGTAATATAAAGGCAGTGGCTCAGAGGGTTCATGCAGAAATAGATTTGCCTGAATGTAATATATTATTTTGGAACGTGGCTGGGTTGCGCCGGAAAGTAAGAGATCTACAATGGGTTACTTTTGTCGAAGATTTCTCAATATTGTGCCTGCAAGAGACCTGGTTGGAGAACGAGTTGCACATAAATGGATATAAAACCTACCACACACCAGCGGTTAGCTCGGTTTGTGGTAGAAATAAGGGGAGGCTGTGTACTTATGTTTCTAATTGTATTATTGTTAATAAGATAGATTTTAAAGTTTCAAATAGTTTTTATCATATTGTGTTATTGTATATGGATAAGAAGCACTCCTTGGCTCTTGTAAATTTTTATAATAATATCCCCAAAGAGCATCTACGCTGTGTACTGAGCGAATTACAGAAAGATATTTCCTACATACAGGATAGCTCGATGGAAGATTTGTGCATTATTTGGGGCGGGGACTTTAACCATGTTCTATGTCGATATGCTATGAGGGGGATTTGTGGCCTAAGCGTGGACAGAGGTGTTTAACATGCTCACTTCCCTCACTCAACATCAGGAGATTTGTTTAATACTACTGTTTATCAATTCAATCTAGGGTTCGCTAACGAACTTTGTTCCCCAATAGTCCCTTTCAAGAGTACATTTAATGGCAGAGGATTTGGTTCTATAATTGATTTTATTTTAGTTACAAAGATCCACTTAAGCAGGGTGTGTAACTTTGAAACTCACTCAAATGCAATGAGTGACCATTTTCCAATAAGTTAATCTATCCTTTTAGTAAGCGCTGTGCCAAGTAAGGAGCCCCCAGTGGAACAATTCCCTTTTGAAATTTCTCTTAATAGATTAAATGGGTACTCCCTTAGTTGGGCGAAAATTGATCCGACCGCGTTCTTTAACCAACTAATAATTAAGTGCAACAAGGCTGTGGCAGTCTGCCTTGATGAGTCTGCTGCCGATATCGAGGTTTTAAACTCATTTTGTACTATTATGAAGGAGATTAAGATGTTACTAACCGTGAATATCAAGGAAAGACAGCAGAAGGAACATGGATGGTTTGACTCGGGTTGTACTAAAGCACTTGCGAATTTAAAGAGTGTTACACAGGCAGGACAGTTGTCAAAGCGATAGAAGACTGGCAAGGAGCGCCTATAAAATGGCGCTAAATGAACGCAAGGAGATACTAAGAGCCCAGGCATGGCAGGCTCTGCAGCACGCTTGTGAGTTTAGAGACGATAATAGTTTTTGGAAGGTGGTTAATGCGCCTTTACTAGCTCCAAGAGACTTACCTTCAATAGAAATAGCTATTAGTGAAGCAACATGGGTAGAGCACTTCACTAATTTATATAATGATGAGAAGCAAGCCAGGGCCCATGTAGAACAGGATCCCTCTTTGTTGCCTGAACACATTTGTATGTTCCCCCTGGATTTAACTTTTTCCTTGAATGAGGTTATAAGTGCTATAAATGATAGCGCTGCAGGCAAAGCCCCCGGTCCGGATGGAGTCCCTGTGGACGTGTACAAGTCTAATCTTCCGTTCTGGGTTCTGGGTCCACTACTAACTCATGTTTTAAAAGCTTGCTGCCAACAGGGCCTGATTCCCTCGTGGTCGGATTCCATAGTGGTCCCAATATTTAAAAAGGGGGATCGCAATAATCCGACTTGTTATCGACCAATCTCCCTTTTGGACTCCTTTCTTAAAATAACCGGGCGTATTATTTTAAATAGGTTACAGACCTGGGCGGAAGAGAGAGGTGTTCTCTCTAAATTGCAATATGGCTTCCGTCAGGGTCTGGGGACCATAGAACAGGGGATGAATTTAAGCCTTGTGATTGGCAAATACACGCAAGCTAAGCAAGGAAAATTATTCTTAGCTTTTGTGGATCTCCGCTCCGCTTTTGATTGCGTGAGGCATGACAGATTGTGGAGCATATTAAAGGAAATGGGTGTGGATTCTCCCCTCATACTTTTTATGAGACAGTTGTATAAAGACGCTGGTGTAAGGGTCCGGTTTGGAAAGCGGGGCGATTGTACAGCCAAATTTCCTATCAGTAAAGGTGTGAGGCAAGGCTGTGTGCTCGCCCCATTTCTTTTTACTTTATATATTAACGACTTAGGACAATTTTTAACTGAACAATGCCAGGATCTCCCCTTTTATAAATAAACAACCTGTGCCCGCACTGCTATATGCAGACGATGCGGTTTTAATGGCTCGTACCCAATTAGGATTGCAGAGAGTTTTAACCAGTTTTACTGTGTTCATGAGTTCAAGGGGTCTGAAAGTGAATATATAAAAAACTTACATAATGAAATGTGGTAAAAACAGTGCTAGATGTCGTGATATTTTCATTGATAATACTAAAGTGGAATGTATTAGTAGTTTTCCATATTTAGGCATCCAATTTGACTATCGTGGGACTTGGGTACCAGCTGTGCGGGCGAGAAAACTGATGTTTATTAGGACTATCGGTGCACTGTCCAACTTTGCTAGAAGGCTGGGCAGAAGACCAGTGCCAGAGCTAATACTAATATATAAAGCTAAGTGCCTATCCACAGCAATGTACGGAGCGGGCATTTGGGGTTACACGGATGTGCACTCGCTACAATTAATAGAAAATGCATTTACAAAATACTTATTGGCTGCTCCTAATAGCACGGCCAACTTTATTTGTCATTCGGAACTCGGGCTGTCATACATTACAGACCTGATTAAAATTGAACCGATTTTATTGTGGCACAAGGTATGGGCCTCTGTGGATACTAATTTTAATCGTGATGTTGTCAGGGACTGTTTAGGGATGTCTAGGGTGACCGCTATCCCGTGGTTAAATTATATAAAAAAGTTCACGAGTGACATTGGCCACCCTGAATATTTTGAAAGTCCCGACAGTATTGTTGCAATTTCGAGAAAGGCATTAAAAGCAATTTGTTTAGCACATTTACAAACTATTAGACTTACTCTGGAGATTGTTAAACCTACAGTACTGGACAATCAATTAATGTTATCATGTTATGCCATCCAGCCATATTTAGTATGTGTACCTTGGAGCTATGATAGGATGCTCCTAACTCGATTCCGTTTGGGGTCCTTTCACAGACTTATAAGCTTCCCAACTACTAATGATTGGTCCAAAAATTTGTGTGTTTGCACGTGTGATGCCATATCGCAACAATCTACACTGCATATTACCTTATTCTGTAAGTTTTATCTGTACCCAAGAAAAAGATTTTTAAAACCGATTTTAAAAAAGAGGGGTTTGAGACAATGTCGCACAGCGTTCCTAGCGTTACAAATTTTAGATGGTGAGTTGACTATGTTATCTGTTGCTTCTTATTTGAAAAGTGTCATTAATTATAGAAAATCTATGGGGGTATTTGACCCCTGATTATTTTTAACTATCAATGTAATTCTCTTCTCTGCAAAAATGTTTTTACAGTGTTTTTAAATGAATGTTTAAAATTGTGCTTTTATGATTTAGTTCTTAAATCGAATAAAGCTATCCTTGATTTGATTTGACGCAGACGGAAGGCTGCTTCCATCTGTGAAAGTTTCCAAATTTCATTATAAGCGGCATAAATACATCGCTTGGCCCTTGGATTACGTGGGCCCAGGAGAAAATCAGCCAAATTTATATTGTTCGATAGGAGGGAAAGGTGCTGTTTCACAGATGCCAGGGTAGAGTGTCCTAACCACTGCTGGCACAATTTACCTACCGAGTATGTAGTCACAGAATGGTGAGGTGGATAACGAGGGTCAGGCTTAGTCTCACTAAAACCAGGTGTAACATTATAGAAACGCAACTGGCATGCATTTGCATTAGTTTGCCACACCAACCATCCTGATGAATCAACCTCAGAAACATTAAAGGAGGCCTTTTGAAGGAGAGCCTGCAAAGCCTCTATGGTGTAGCTATTATGTAACCGCCAATTGTCATATTCGGGTAATGAAGGAATGGAGGGGGTACTCAGGTTTTTGGAAGTTGCAAGGCCATAACAGGATGTTTGGTAAATGGTTTCATTTAAAAATAACAATTGAGTCGGGATCAGGCAGGCACGATGTAATGCCTCAGTGCCCTGTACCTGCCATGACTTCGTGCCCCAGATTGACTTTAAATCTATAGCCTGTTTCCAATGGTCATAACCGTGTGTGGCCAAATGTGTTCTAAACAAGTTGGCGTAAATCAGTTTAGTGTGTGATAACATGTACTTAGATGTAGGGGATTTTTGAAGCCAAAAAAAATAGGATTCAGGATTAGTCAAATCATAATCTGAAAAATAGGTGAACTTATCCCTAAGAGTTTTAGAACTCCCCTCCAAGGGAGTTGGACAATGTTCCCATTGGGTAAAATTAAAAACAGGTCTCATCGTGTTGGTTTTGTGTAAAAAATGATGCCCATAATGTTGATAACAAAAGAGATCACCATAATTGGCAGAATTTAAATACAAATCTTCAGCATCAAAGGCAGCATAATATTTTAAATCTGAAAACAATGCATGAACTGCCTGCACATCCCAATCATCCGAATGTATGTCCCGTGTCAACACATCTCCTAATGAGACGCAAAACACGTATGGAACTCGAAGAACCTCAGTCGGGCCATGAATTTTGTAAGCTACTTTGTCCCAAACTATGCCATCATGAACTGGGAAGGCTGAAATGTTCACAAAAGACTGGTCACGTTTCATGACATGGGACGATGTGTGAGGAGCCAAAGTTCCATCGACCATTTGTACTGCAGAGCGTTCAGGGAGATAATGGCCATTTATGAGCAAAAAGAACACTGTCACAAATCCAATTGACATGAAGAGGAAAATTAGGATCAGCATCAACCAAATGTAGGTCCAGGCGGGAACGAAGTATGTCTTTTTGAACCAGGAGTAAAAAATACGCAATTTAGACGGGGGTGCATCAGACAAACTGGATGATGAGGAGGACGCGGCAGAAGAAAGGCGTGCCTGATCTCCATCACAGGCACTCACTGGACTTGCAAGCAAAGGTGAAAGTGTCGAATCGTCCATTCGTACCTGTGGACTTGATGGCAGCTCACTCATGGAATCAAGAGCCGGAATAGGGCACACAATATCCATCGCAGAAGAGGAATGTCGCAAAGGTTGAATATCAATTACAGTGTCCATCATATGTGCAGACATCCGTGTGGAAGCAGATGATGTTAAAGTCAATGGCGCTAAGGAAATTGCGTTGCACGAAACTGCAGGTGTCACACTATTCAGAATTGGCCACACGGTGTAACTTGACATTGTCCACTGAGATGTACCTGTTGTCTTTGCGACCTGGCAACGGTGGTAGAATGACTGTACGAGTACCCTTCAGTCCAAGTACTGAAACTGGAGCCCGGTAAGAGGGACCAAATTCTTTTTTGTTTTCAATCTTCTCTCTCACCAGATCCCCAATTTTAGGAAGCCAACCGGTAACAGGATTCAGTAGTGCATCAGCAGATGAAGATGGTAAATGCTCAGTTGCCAGAGTATCACGTGCCTTTTGTAGATCCTGTAACATAGCAGAATGATTATCTACGTCAAACTTGGAGGCAGCCGCCGCAATGTCCAGACCATCAAGGTCAGGAACAAACATGTGAAAGCCAAAGAGCATTTCGTAAGGGGTCCGCCCATCCAGAGATCTTCTAGGGAGATTATTTAGTGCACGTTGGACCCCATACAAGTGGGACAGCCAGTCCCTGCCAGTACCTAAGACTCTAGCTGTCAAGGATTGCTTTAAGTCACGGTTCATTCGCTCCACAACTGAATTGCCCTCAGGCCTGTATGGAGACGAAAACTGCACCTGTACCCCCAACGACTTCATCGCATCCTTGTAAGCCTTAGAGGCAAATGCTGGACCTTGGTCAGAATGAAAGATACCACAGGCAAACATCCCGATAAAGACACGCAAATCCCTGATGACATTTCGAGCGTCAGCACTACGTTGTGGCCAGACCCACAGGAATCGAGTGCACGAATCAACCGCAACCAAGATATACTTGTATGCAGTATCAGAAGAAAGAGGACCGCAGTGATCAAGATAGACACAGCCAAAAGGTCTATTAGAAATACATAACTGAGTTTGTGGCGGACGTGGGACCGTAGAAGGTTTGATTTGTTGACAAACATCGCAGCAAAGAACACAGTTACGAGTCTGTTTATATAAACCACGCCACCAGTAACGTTGCTGAAGAATAGAGACTGTTGGCGACACACCAGCATGTGCCGAAGCAATGCCTTCGTGTGCGGCCTTGATCAAAGCTTGTCTGCGGTCAGAGTTGGGACTCAGCCGATCCCAACCGAAGGAATGGTAGCATAAGGAACCTGTTTGGGAGTTACATGATAAGAGTACTTAGAAGGGAAACCCGCAGGATAATTACCTCCCTCCCTAGTTGCAGCGACCGCTGCCAGAATCTCATTATCAATCTTAGTCATAGATCTTGTAACTGCTGCTACGGAACATATGGCTACTGCAGACTTGGCTGCTTCATCAGCCAAAGAATTACCAAGAGCGTGCGTTCCGACACGCTGGTAGCCAAGAGTGTGAATAACATGTGTGAGAGGCAGACGTTGTTTAAGATCTGCGACTCGAACCCAAAGCGTTTTATGCTTTATTGCGCTGCCTTTAGAATCGCGGTAATCATTTTGAGACCAAAAGAATAAGTTGTCATTGAACGACTGGACACAATAGTATGAATCGCACACAATAAGGATATTCACAAGAGGATCAGCAAACTCTAAAGCCAGAACAAGAGCACGCAGCTCCGCCAATTGCGCCGTACAGTCTCCTAGTGCCTGTGTGTGCACAATGGAAGACTTAAACTCTCCATTTTCAGTGGATCCAGCCACAATAGCGCAAGCTGCTGAATAAGCATGTTTGGAACCCGTGGTCGGTTGCGCCGAGCCATCGTATAAATGATGCATTTGTATTCACTCAGAGGAAGAAGCGACAAAGGAGGCGGATGAACAAATTCATACTGTAAAAATTCCTGAGTCTGAAGTGATGGATCAAAGACAAATGTGACATCCGAAGACGTCAAAGAAGTAGCCCTTGCGCCAGTGAGCGTTCCTTTAGAATCGCCATCTGCACTGCCGTCAAGATTTTTTCAACAGAGGAAAAACGCATTTCAGGCGCAGTGTACAAGTGTGATTTGTATGCAATAGGTATTGTCTCCTTCATTGAATGTTAAGTACGTGAAACCTACTGCCCCTGAAACGATGCGTATTACCAGGTTGGTGGTGTTATCATGAGTCATTAAGAAGTTAGTCGCAAGCAAATCCGCCTGCAAAGACTTCAGAACGGAAGAATGTTCTGGAAGCCAGCTGGCAGATGAAAACTTAGCTTGTATCAACGCATAAAGCGGTTTGATACGCTGGGCATAATCTGGAATGTAAGTCCTCCCAAAATTCAAAAAACCCAGCAGGGATTGTAACTTTTTTAAAGAAGAAGGTGGTTGCAAATGTGCACATTTCTCTAAGAAGTGAGGTGCTAAACCCTTTCCTTCATTATTGAGCTCATAGTCCAAAAAGAGCACTGCCAGATGGGCAATGTGTGACTTTGCAAAATTGAACTTATAACCGTAGTCGGCAAAAGACAATATCATGTGGTCTACTCGGTCAAGATGCGGGGCGAGGTCGTCGTCAGTCAAATAGATGTCCTCAACGTACGACAAGGCCTCCGGGTCAATGTCATGCAACACTGACACAATGCGCGCCGCAAATGCTCCGGGGCTATTCTTATACCCCATAGGCAACCGTGTAAATTTTTTCTGATTTCCGACGGCACTGAATGCTGTCAAGTCACTACTCGCACGGTCGAGATTGTGACTGTAGAAACCATTGGAAATGTCAAGTGTTGTCTTGTATTTTTTACGAACAATATTATTAACCAGCGCCGAGCTGTGTGTAGTTTGCACCGCAAAGGTGCGGCAATGGCTGTTCAAATTTCTATAATCCAATACAATCCGAAATGAACCATCAGGTTTAGGGACAGTAAAGAGAGGATTATTCATAGGTGATATACATGACTCAATTACCCCCTGATACTCCAATTGTCTTAGAATGTCACAAACCGAAGCTTTTGCTTCACGCTTGATGGGATATTGAGGTTGAGGTTGTGGCATAGAGTGCAACGGTATTTCATGAGCTGGTGAATCAACGTCCCAACCCACCTGATTGCGATACACCGCCGGGGCTAAGGCCAAAGCCCACTCCTCTGCGTAAGCCTGTGCACGCTCCTCAGGGACACAACGTGAAAAACTCGGAAGTATCACATCTTCCCCTCTAGAAGAGGCTAACACAAAGGGTGGAGGCCAATCCCTCTCCGCCAATAAAATGTCATATGTAGCAGTCAAATTCTCCCAGAAAACCACCTTAATGGGACGCAGTATATCACCTTCAATTTGGAAAATGACTTCGTAGAGTCTGTCCGGGGGGGCAACCCGGGTATCTGCATTCTCAATAGTAACAAATGTGTCAGTTGCTGTCACATCCAGACGGGGACGTAGAGCCTCCCTGACTATGGTAACTTCTGCCGCGCTGTCGAGCAGAGTCACTGCCCATGTCCAATCCAGGAGTCGCGTCCTCACCGTCTGTGGCATATCTCTCTGTTAATGCGGCAACCTTTTTCTTTTGAAAAGGAGGTCGGGTACGAGGGAAATCACTCTGCTTGTCCTTGACTTCAAACTGTCGAGGCTGTTCACGAGGTTGTGACGCAGGTTGACCTGTACCCCGATCCTGGCGATCACCTCCACCGGCTTGTGAGCCTGATGTTTCCTGTAAAGAACGAGGAGAACGCTAATCAGGAACCTGAAATCTATCAGGAGACTTAATTTTAGCGCGATCGCGCAAGTCATAAGTACGTTCAGAAGCTTCAGGGGTCGGTGAACTGGCACGCGAACCCTGCTTCTGCTGTTGGGAACCCTGTTTCTTATTCCTTTGCCAATTCTTTTTAGGAAAGAAAGGGCGCCCATCCTTATCAGGCTGGGCTTTCTGTTGATTTAGAGACTGCGTTGGTGTTTGAGTCGTAGGCTTATTTCCCAGACTATTGCGGCCTATGGTTTTATCAGCCTTCGCAATAATCTTAGGTAATTCTCGTGGTCTGTCAGCCTCCGCGACTGCTTCTAAGCGGTTTGCTACTTGAAAGCTAATGGCATCGCCCTTGAAATTCACAAGGATCATATCAGCAACCACGTCGAACACTCCTACCAGTCTCATCCCCAGCTCGACAGCCGCTACTGCTCCGTGTTCATCTTGAACGCGTTTAATCACAGAGGGGAGTACAGTCCTGGACGGAGTGCCGAAACACATAGAATATACCGCTGCAAACACCCTGCCCCAGGTGTTACAATCAGCCAATTCGGGAATTAAGTCTTTGGGTAAACTAATAGTTAAGATCCTATGTTTCTCCACAGGAGTTGTATTAGGAAAGACAGCTTCTATCTGTCCAAATTTTTCGGCAAGCCAATAAGGAAATTCATCCTTATTCTGTGGGCGCTTGCCCATGACAGCATTAACCATAAGGGGACTGATGGTCACGCCACCAGGACCCGCAGGTTGTACAGCAAAGCCAGGTGGTCCCACCTGGACGGCGCGGATTACGTACTGTATTACCGCTCTATATACGCGTATCTACGATGTATGTAAGACGCGGAGCTCTGCCAGAGTTGCAGTTGTAAAAGCACGTGGGTGTGGGGTAAACCCAGCCAAAACGGGCCATGTGGCCCCATCTATAGATAAAGGGCCTAAACGGACTGCCGTTAATGGGTGAGGAAGGGCGCCATTAAACCAAATACGGTGTTGCCAAGCTGTAAGCGGAATCTCAAGAGCTCCATAAGGCTGATACTGCTGAGGAACGGCAGTGGGAGTATATGTGTGAAACATATCATCAGTTCCATCCACCGCCGGTAAGGTGACCCAAGAGTAAAAAAACTTCAAACTGGTGAGCCGGATCGGCTTCCACCACGAAAATAAGCGCGGCCCCAGCATCGGGGACTGTATAACGAGTCAAGTGCGCCCTCAGCGCGGCTCTGCTATGAGCCGGAATATCAACTACAGCCATTATGGAGAAGACAGTAGAGCAACTTAGAGTGGCAGCGCAAACTCTGGTTATATGAAAAGAAATACCTTCTAAAACTTCAAGCTTGAATAAACCTATAAAAATGTCAATATAGGAGGTTACTCCATCACAGCTGTCTCCGGAAACAGAAGTGAGGGTATTGTGGACCAGCATGAGCACTACTCAAGCCTCTCGCAGATAAGAACCAGACCAAACGTTGGCGGCGCCATGTTGCGGGAATTCTGCTCATACACCGAACTATGCACAAGAAAACAGGACCTCAGTAAATAGGGGTGTACCTCCTATCACCTTAATACCCAAAATCCCAACCGACTAGCAATAGTCTCATTCGGTCTCCTACAAATATCAAGAAGCTACGAATGTTTAGACAACCCAGAACACGAGCACTCCCGACTCGCCTCAGAGTCGCGGGAACAAGACAGTCTTTCGCTCTCACGTACTTGTCCACAATAAGAATAATCAGAGTCACTAAATAAGTTCAAAATGTTTCTTTTTACTATAGTGATTCATAAAACAGTATGCAAACCACGACCAGCAGCAAAATGCATAAAGCTAGCATCATTAGCATTGTTACAATACCATAGAATACAAAAGGAGTCGTCATTTTATAAAGACTGTGAAAAAGGCAAAATAACTGGGCCCGTTGGTAGTAAGAAGTTATTTTATATAACAGAAGATCTCTAGGCGTTATTAGCAGACCCCCTACCTGAAAGCCTAAACGCAAAGTTTACATCATAGGAACAGCAGAGCTCAGCTCCATGGAACGGCTTGCTTCGAGAGTGTTTCAAAAACATGCAACAACGCTATATCAAAGCTCGATTCTTCCATACTGCAGCTGTTGGTAACATGTTTTGTCTAGGTAATAGGGACTGACCAGAACAACAAGAGACATTGTTGATCGACCTTGCACATTATGTTCAGACAGAATTGAAGGGAAAGCTGAGAACGTGAAAAATAATCTGTTATCATGTACAGGGCAGAGGCAAAGTGTCGCGAAAACAAACTCTTAGCAGAGGCGTGCGCAAAAGCAGCAGCATAGGGCAAGCAAAACTCATGCTAACTTAGCAATGTCGACAATGTATCTAAGGGCCACATAACCCCATATAACAGTTTGTTGCCACGGTGGCTGTTATATTTGATCCAGGGTGATAGCATAGTAAACTCAAGCGGATTGTGGTCACTATCTGTAGTCGTCCCGATTACCATATCCAACACACCGGGCCATAAACTTGAATCTATCAGTATGTAATCGATGCTGCTCATATTCGTGGTTCTGTTGAAAGTGTTGGCCCCCGATTTGTCAGATTTGGTGCGTCCGTTAGCTGCCCTTAGCCCATACACGAGTTATGGCTTTGAGTTGCAAAGCTGGTTGCGTCCCTTTTTAGGTCTCGCCTAGCGTTGCAGCGCATGCGCTGCTCGCTCTGCGAGATCTATTGTTGTCAAGTCGACTTCGGAAGTGGGCTGGAAGCTCCGCCTCTGCTTTCTATTGGCGCACGTCACAGTTTATGCAAAAGCCACGCTTTCTATTGAAAGCGAGGCTTTTTGGTGACCGCCCTGTCTCCCTTTTGGCTCGCCCCTACGGACTGGATTTTGCACTCACGGGCTCACACGCTTGGATGTGTATCTGTCAACAGTACTATTTTATGCGCACAGCTTCCGGGACAATAGCATGCCCATTTTCGCGGGTGCTTCATCTTCACTAAGCCGCGGCGTCCATTATTCGAAATAGTTTTATTTGGTGGTTTCTAAACATTTAAAATGCTTTCGTTTTACCAGCAGCAGCTATTGTAGCAAGTTCACTTATGGGCGCTTCCTCTTCACTAAGTCACGGCGTCTATTATTTGAAATAGTTTGCCGATTCGCGGCGCTTTACTTTTAGTTTGGGGCTTCTACATTTTTGGAGCGCTTTCGTTTTGCCGACAACAGCCATTGTAGCAGGTTGTGTAATGCTACGATCCTGGGTCGTTCTACTGTTTCTGGTAGCGGTCTCTTAGATGTGATGGCGCTTTGACTTTGAGGGAGCGCAGCGCTTTGGTTTGGGTTTATAGTTATTATGCCGCATTTATTTTAGCGAAGTGCGCCGCTACGTTTTCCCATATAGCAGTTTTAAACTTTTTGGGACGCTTTTGTAATAGCAAACAAAAGCGTCTCCATGGCACACATCTTGGAATTTTAATATTTAATGATCTTAGCCAATAGCCGGACTGCGGTTTTGGTTTGTGGTTTCTAAACGTTTAAAATGCTTTTGTTTTACCAGCAGCAGCTATTGTAGCAAGTTCACTTATGGGCGCTTCCCCTTCACTAAGTCGCGGCGTCCATTATTTGAAATAGTTTGCCTATTCGCGGCGCTTTACTTTTAGTTTGGGGCTTCTACATTTTTGGAGCGCTTTCGTTTTGCCGACAACAGTTATTGTAGCAGGTCGTGTAATTCTACAATCCTGGGTCGTTCTACTGTTTCTGGTAGCGGTCTCTTAGATGTAATGGCGCTTTGACTTTGAGGGAGCGCGGCGCTTTGGTTTGGGTTTATAGTTATTATGCCGCATTTATTTTAGCGACGCAGCGCTTTACTTTTAGTTTGGGGCTTCTACATTTTTGGAGCCCTTTCGTTTTGCCGACAACAGCCATTGTAGCAGGTCGTGTAATGCTACGATCCTGGGTCATTCTACTGTTTCTGGTAGCGGTCTCTCAGATGTGATGGCGCTTTGACTTTGAGGGAGCGCGGCGCTTTGGTTTGGGTTTATAGTTATTATGCCGCATTTATTTTAGCGACGCAGCGCTTTACTTTTAGTTTGGGGCTTCTACATTTTTGGAGCGCTTTCGTTTTGCCGACAACAGCCATTGTAGCAGGTCGTGTAATGCTACGATCCTGGGTCGTTCTACTGTTTCTGGTAGCGGTCGCTTAGATGTGATGGCGCTTTGACTTTCAGGAAGCGCAGCGCTTTGGTTTGGGTTTATAGTTATCATGCCGCATTATTTTAGCAAAGTGCGCCGCTGTGTTTTCCCATATAGCAGTTTTAAACTTTTTGGGACGCTTTTGTAATAGCAAACAAAAGCGTCTCCATGGCCCACATCTTGGAATTTTAATATTTAATGATCTTAGCCAATAGCCGGACTGCGGTTTTGGTTTGTGGTTTCTAAACGTTTAAAATGCTTTCGTTTTACCAGCAGCAGCTATTGTATCAAATTCACTCATGGGCGCTTCCCCTTCACTAAGCCGCCGCGTCCATTATTTGAAATAGTTTACCGATTCGCGGCGCTTTACTTTTAGTTTGGGGCTTCGATATTTCTACATCTATCAGTGCAATTAGCATTAGAGTACATCTTAAAAAAACCCATCTCATATAACGCATGTCTGGTATGTGCCTTCTTTCTCATTGTCCTTACTTGATTTTTATTCCTGCTCGGTGTTGCTCTTAAGTGAAATAAAGTACACCATGCGTCTTACCCATTCATTAATACAATTATAAAACTCTGTGTTTTGTACGTTTCATCTCTAGACTGCATGTATGCGTCCATCCCGCTACAGCCTAAAAATAAAGTACCGGTCACATGGCTAAATACTGAAAATAAATTTCGGGAGGCGGGGGAGCAGCGCGCACACATGGGGAAACCTAACGTGGTAGCGTTTACAAACATGACAGAACTGTAAATCCAAGGGTTTCAGGGACAATGTCGGAGGTAAGTTCTTATATTTTAACAGTTATATACATAAATATTTGCACATATATATATATATATATATGAAAATTTCGCGATGATTAGTCATCCGGCACCAAAGTTATTGGGAAAACAAAAAACGCTTTTCCTATGGAAACTAGGTCCTAACTATAACTATCTACTGGCGACCGCCAGTAGATTATATATATATATATATATATTTTAAAAAAACAGCGTATTACATGCCAACATTTTTATATATATATCTATCTATCTATCTATCTAAATCTCCAGATCCCGCGTTTGCCAAAATCAATCCAGCTCACCACACGGACCAATTCTTCAGTGCTTCAGGTATTTTATTTATTCAGTGCCGCCATAACGTTTCGGCTCATCCGAGCCTTGCTCACATGACAACTTACTTAGAGTGTGCAAAAGTATTTAAAGTGACAGGTGCTAATAGTTTTAGATCACGTGTAAAGTGCTGTCATAGACATAGAAAGCATACAAATTTAAATTACTACTCTTAATGTTTAAAATACAGTAGTTCATTGTGCGTATCACGTGACTAAAATTGCCATTCTGAATTTGCACTTTTATCTAATTCCATCCCGTTTCAATACTGTCGTGCAAATTACTTAATAAATATTCCTATGAATAATACCTTAAACTCGCATCAAGTATACTCTTTCCTTGTATGCAATAGGTAACGCCTTTAGATATAAATTACACGGATAAATCCCTTAATTCATAGTTATTAGTAAAAAAACAAATAGAAGTGCAAAGTGCAAGAAATAATATAATTGTGCAAATTACAATGTACATTAAAAACTGCTAAAATCATGAGACTTCCAATGCAGTATCTATGTGGTTAAACAGTAATCACTACCTCCCGTTGCTTTTTTTCTCACAGTGGTTTGGTAAATGGATTATATAGTCTCAGGCTAAATCCTATATGTCAACATGTTGCTACCTTTAGCCGGCCTAAGTAATGCTCCCTCTGGCTTTATTTTCCGTTTGTGTTTATATACTGATTCCTAGCTTAGCTCTCCATCTGGTTATTCAACATGCCCAATTCATTACTGACCCATATGCCAGATCCATCATTGTATATAAATAAATATATAAATATATTTAGATACATTTAAACACCAATATTAATAATAAAATGCATAATGCAGTAAAATCCAATAAAAAATATATATTTTATAATATTGAATTAAAATCTTGATCTGGTTCTAAAAGTCAGTATAGCATAGAGCATAAGATTTATGTAAATACCGCTTCACCAGAGAATAATGTATAAATGGAGTGTGGATAAAATAGCAAGTGCCACATTTTTACAGATGACATTCGTCTAGATTTGAATCACTGTCATCACCCCAAACAGGTATGCAGATCTTCTGTGGCATTTAATCCTGCTGGGTTTTTTGTGTCAAGCTGGATAATGTATCTGGTTTCCAATCTCCTAAGTCTAGACTCTCTATCCCCTCCTCTCCTACTCGGTGGTATAGCATCAATAACAAAATATTTAAGGCCAGCACTGTTACTCTGATGTGCCTCTCTAAAGTGCCGTGCTACAGGGTAGGTATTGTCCTGGTCGGTTATAGCCCTAAGATGTTGTAATATACGTTTGTGTACTGGCAATTTTGTGCTGCCCACGTATTGGAGGCCACATGGGCACCCCAGCACGTATACTGCGTATTCTGTTTTGCAGGTAAGCAGCTTAGTGATTTTACAGTCTCGGTCGCCAAAAGGTGTTTTGTACATTTTGGTATTAATACCATGTTGACAGGCCTTACAGGTTTTACATTTAAAAAACCCTTTGTTATTCAATACCCAACTCGTGTTTTCTATGCTGTCAGGGCATGTGTTGACCAAAGCGTCACGCATTGTAGGGGCCCTACTGTAAGTGATGTTTGCCCTGCGTGGTAGTGTTGGCCCCAATGTCGGATCACTTAGGACTAAAGGCCAATTTTTGATAATCTTCTCAAGTTTGTGTTGTTGCTTGCTGTATCTCATGATGAATCTAGCTTGTTCTGGCTCTGGATTTGAGTGTTGTGGCTTAGGGCTAATCGTTACAGATGGTTTGCTGTAAATAAGATCTACTCTACTGCTCTGATTAGCTCTGCACATTGCCTTGTCTATCACCTCTTCCTTGTACCCCCTGTCCAGAAACCTTATCTTGCTATGTTCTTGTGCCTCTTTAAGGTCTGGTTCATTGCTACAAATGCGCCTAAGGCGCAACATCTCACCATAGGGGATGCTGTTTATGAGGTGTCGTGGGTGGGCGCTACTTGCATGTAGGGTCGAATTTCCTGATATCGCCTTCCTGAACAATCTAGTTTCCATCTTATTATCTCTTATGTATATCTCTGTGTCAAGGAAATTAATTGATATTTGACTCATGGTAACAGTAAAATGTAAGTTCAAGACATTTTCATTCAGTTTCTCCACAAATTTAACGCTTTATCCTCTGGGCCTCTCCAAATTATAAACAAATCATCAATAAAACGCAGCCATATTAGGACATTGTCAGTGAATACTTGTTTGAATTCTTGGCCGAGGACCAGCTCCTCCCAGTAGCCCATATGTAGGCAAGCATAACTGGGAGAAAAGCTGGCCCCCATGGCTACCCCTCTGACTTGCTGATAGATCATATTATAAAACATGAAATTGTTATTTTTCAAACAAAATTGCAGCATTTCTATCAGCATGTCATTATGGTCATTAAACTCTGATGGTCTTTTTGATAAAAAATGTGTGATAGCACGGACATCATCCTCATGTCTGATGCTGGTATACAGCGATGTTACATCTAGGGCCAGTAGCCACATGTCCCTTTGCCAATCGACCTCCTTGATTTTGTTGAGGAAATCACTCGTGTCACGGACATATGATGGGAGTGATTTAACCATATCCTGTAGAAAATAATCAATATATTTCGATGTATTCTCTAATGGCCCATTATTTGCCGATATAATCGGTCTGCCCGGAGGTTTTTGCGCATTTTTGTGTATTTTAGGAATAAAGTATATTGATGGAGTTACCGGATTGTCTTTTTTCAAAAATGTATACTCATCCGTGGAAATAAATCCTTTGTGTTTCCATTCAGATAGTTTTCTGTGGTACTCCTTATTAGCCTCCTTAATGGTCAAACCTGTTCCTCTGGTGTAGCATTCTTTGTCATTCAATTGTGAGAACGCCTCCTTTTTGTACTCTTCTACTGGCCATAGGACAATGTTGCCCCCCTTGTCACTTGCCCGTATGAGTACACTTTTATCATCACATAATTTTTTAATTAATGCGTCATACTGTTGGTTGCGTTTATTGTATCTGTTACGTTTTGTCTGGAGTTCTTTATTCAAATCTTTGATTTGTGTCGTAACTGCGTCGTGAAAAATGTCTATAGAGTCGCGAGGCATGATAGGATTAAAGGTGGATACAGGTTTAAATGGCATTGTAATTTTTGTAATCTGTTTAGAGGTACTGGAGCCCGGTCCCTCATTGGTCAATTTCTGTATGTTTGACTCGCCATATCCTGCCCCAACGGTTTCCCACATTTCAGCCAACTCCAGCATGGTAGATACATCTGACTGTGTTAGATTGGATTTACTCTGGATTTCAGGTGTCTGATTTGGAGTTTTATTCTGCATGTGGAATTTCCTCAATTTGAGTTTCCTCACTGATTTATAGATGTCCAGTCTTGTGGATGCATAATTAAAGTTTACACCCGGTGAATATGAGAGACCCAATTGTAAAATGTTTTCCTCCTTCTTAGTTAACTTGATGTTTGATAAGTTAACTATTGTTTTTTCCATCGTGCTGGTTAATTTTGCTTTTTCTGCCATTGACCCCTTCCCCTCTTTTTGTTGTAGCTTGGTACGTCGTTGGCTTGCTTTGTACCTCTGCCTCCGCTTGTAATTCCTCTGGCCTCGTTGTATGTTCTTTGTGGTCTGGGGCGGAGTGTTTGTCTTCTCTCGCTGCATAAAAAATTGATCTCTTCCCCTGGTGAAGGCTTTTTTTGTTGTATATCACCCCCTGCATTTCTCATTTCCGACTCACTGCCACCAGCTGAGCTGGCCTCGGATTGGGATGTATCGATAACTGCAGCTTTGTCTGTATTGTGTGCTTTAGCGTTGCTTCCGGTTTTGAGCTTAGAGACTCGCATAGCATCATATTTTTTCGCAAATGTGAAAATCTGCCCAAGTTCATAGTCATTGCGGTCTCGTTGGAACTTATACGCTTTTCGCTCCTTAATTTTATCCTCCTCCTTCTTTAATCTCAGCAACATATCACTTCTCATTTTGTCTTTATCCTCCACCATATTGCATTTGTCTATTTCATCATTCAATTCATCAATTTCTTTTAACAGTTGTGCTCTGTCAATATCCGCGTATTTAATGAGTATCAAAACTAATCTCCTTGATGCTTCTAGATTGCTTTCCGCCCACTCTCGCATTAACTCCGGATTGGGATTCTCATAACTGAGGGCCGTTAGTATCCTTAGTCCTCTCTGGATTTTGTTGACATCGATGTATCTTTGTAGGGAGCGTGATTCCCACCATTTACTCTGTTCACTGCGCATCTTTTTTTCAAGTGTTTTAAATTTTTCTTTAACCATACTGCCGTCTCTGCTTGTGTCTTTACTATTTTTATCTCTTATGTCTATTGGCAATGGTAGGCTGTCCGAAAACATGTTTGTGGATGCAGCCTCCCTATCTCGTAAGATGTCGGCCGACATACTGAAAATCCAATGTAAATCTTGTGTGTGGGTTTGGCTTACAGGCTTCTCGCCAGCTCCACACTTCGCACTGTCCCTTCTACCCCTTAATACCTGTATCCGCTTGGCTCCGATACAGTTACCGCTCCGTCCGCGTCCTCCGACTCGGCCGCCGCGGTTCTTCTCCGCAAATCCGTGTGCGTGATAGGTTCAGGGGGGTCAGACGCTGAGTATTTCTCCCGGAAATCAGGTTGCGTTTGTTTCACTTTCCGCGTCGTCCAATTTAGAAGGGGGTCCCGTCCCGTGTATGTCCGCCTGAAACACAGCGGATAATCATGTCTCCAGATTCCGCGTTTGCCAAAATCAATCCAGCTCACCATACGGACACGGACCAATTCTTCAGTGCTTCAGGTATTTTTATTTATTCAGTGCCGCCATAACGTTTCGGATCATCCGAGCCTTGCTCACATGACAACTTACTTAGAGTGTGCAAAAGTATTTAAAGTGACCGGTGCTAATAGTTTTAGATCACGTGTAAAGTGCTGTCATAGACATAGAAAGCATACAAATTTAAATTACTGCTCTTAATGTTTAAAATACAGTAGTTCATTGTGCGTATCACATGTGACTAAAATTGTCTTTCTGAATTTGCACTTTTATCTAATTCCATCCCGTTTCTGGGGTCTGGTGGCTCAGTGGACTAAAGCAGCCACTGCAGGGGCCTGTGTTCGACCTCATGGTCACAGGTTCAAATCCCGGCGGGTCCACTCAGCCTTTCATCCATCTGAGGTCGATAAAATGAGTACCATTGAGTTGGGTAACAATAAACATCTGTTATTCAGCGCCAGGACACCTACGGGTAATCGTGCGCTTTACAAATACACCTGTTATGTTATGTTATGTTTCAATACTGTCGTGCAAATTACTTAATAAATATTCCTATGAATAATAAATAAATAATGTGTGTGTGTATGTATATATATATATATATATATATATATTTAAATGTATATACATATATATAAAAACCGGGTATTATGTGAGCATGTATATATGTATATATAAATATGTGTATATATAGGAGTGTGTGTGTGTGTGTGTGTGTGTGTGTATATATATATGTGTATATATATATATATGTGTATATATACATATATATAAAAATTTATATATAGATCTATATATATCTGTATATAAATATATACGTACATATTTATATATAAATATATAAACGTAAATATATATACACAAAACAACTGTAAATAAAAGTACTTAATTGGCTAAAATAAAAGTAAGTACATATGTTAACAAATACATATATATAAAAAAATAATTGCCATATGTGTATATAAAACTACATATATATATATATATATATATATATATATATATATATATATATATATATAAAAATGCGTGTGTGTATGTGTGTGTGTGTATATATATATATATGTATATATATATATATATATATATATATATATATATATTCATATTCACTGAAAAAAACATAGGTTTTAGGGACAGTTATAGTTAGTTGGACATTGCACTCGTACAAAACCCGTGCAATTCCCCCGTTATAGTTAGTTCAGCTAACTATAACTCGCGCCCCCGCAATGCACTGCTGATGACGTCACATATTACATCACTCATGACATGGTCAGTGACATCACTGATGACATCACTGATGACATCTCAAATGACATCACTGATGACATCATCCACGTGATAATCTGATGCACCTCCTCACACCCTAATATAACCTTTGATACACCCACTCTAAATTACAGACTGCCATTCTCAAAACCATAGACACTCCAACACCAATAACTACATACCCACTCACTGATTCTTAGGTCTACACACACATCCACTCTCTCACCCGTACAGTCACTCATACTTACGGTCACTCAGTACAGGACTATCATATGCACTCATACTCCTATATAGACACTCAAACACCGCCACTCATCCATAGAGGTACTCACACACCTAGTCAGTCATGCAAATAATTAAACACACTGCCATTTACTCACCTATACAGTTATACACACACCAGCTCACTTACTCATACAAATACTAGCACATTCTTACGCTCGTATACAATCACTGATACAAGCACACACTCATCCATACAGTCACTCTCACAATCACACACTCTCGCTTATAGCTATTTATATACTCCAACACACATATATACTGCCTTTCACATATGTAGTTACTCACACATGTACCACTGGGACATACATTCACTCACTAACACACTCTTACACACACTTACCCACCCATACAGTCTATCACAGATGCTCTCTTGAAACCATCCACCCAGTGAATCACCCACTCACACATCTATGCACAGTCGCACACACCCCACCCACACAAACACTCAGGCACCCATACAGATACTCAAACAACCAATCAATAACTCATATAGACACTCATGTAGCTATTCACAAACCCATGCACCACTTACACAGCAACAGACAGACGGATACAGACATTCACCCAGTTTAGTCACTAACCCATGCATTCAGTAAGATACGTTTAATCACTCACTTATAGAGTTAGTCATGCACCTACTAAATCATCCATACAGACACTTATACACCCACTCATTCTTCAATACGCCTTTCCCTATATATATTAAAAATATTTAAACTTTACAGAAACAGTCACTGGATGATGTCATCAGTGATGTCATTTGAGATGTCATCAGTGATGTCATCAGTGATGTCACTGACCATGTCATGAGTGATGTAATATGTGACGTCATCAGCAGTGCATTGCGGGGGCGCGAGTTATAGTTAGCTGAACTAACTATAACGGGGGAATTTCACGGGTTTTGTACGAGTGCAATGTCCAACTAACTATAACTGTCCCTAAAACCTATGGGTTTTTCAGTGAATTTGTAAGGTTTTTTTAAATGCTAATTTCTAACTATAACATGTCTGAAACCTATGGTTTTTTCAGTGCATTTCAAAGGTTTTGTAAATGACAATTTTTAAATGTATTACTTGTTATCTTTATTTTTTGATACTGATTTACTACATTTTTTAAACTATTTATTTTTAGATATTTTATTTTTTAAATTACGTTGTAATTACATTATACATTACATTACAAAATATACTTTCTCAGAATGAATTACTTTAGTTTAAATACTTTGCAAATAGGCAATAGACTTTAGTACAGTAGTTACAGTTGTTGCAATGGGCAACACAATTTCAAACACAATGCAACATTGAGCTCAATGTGAATTTCTAGTTAAATGCAATTAGTTACTTTATGGATTACTTTTCTAACCACAGGACTGGATCCTAGATTCAGTCCTGGGACATCTCCTGTAAACAGTTGAGTAAAAGCGTTTTGGTTACAGTAGTGATTTTTAAGGAATATTATTGTATTTTAAAAGTTGACACTTAGAAACTTTTTCACATAGAATCACCAATGTTATACTATGGGAGGAAAAAAACGTAGCAGGTAAGTAGTGTTATCGTTACTTTTTCTTACTCAGTGGTGGATCCTGGATCCAGCACTGGTGCATCTCCTGTAAACAGTTGAAAGAATGCGTTTAAGTCATACAGGCGATTTTTAAGGAATATTTGTAGTTTGTGAAAATCGACACTTTGAAACTTTTCTGCTGAAAACCAGACAATGGATTCCTATGGAAGGAAATACAAGTTACTGGTAAGTACGGTTAGAATTACTTTTCAGGATCTGTACTGGGCTCAAAGATGCAGCACTGAGGTCTCTCCTGATAACAGGTGAGTAAATCGGAATTCGTAGTTCGGCTGATTTTAGAGGAATATTTGTATGTTTCAAAATCGACACTTAGAAACTTTTTCAGCAAAAATCAGGCAATGATATCCTATGGAAAGAAATTCAAGTTACTGGTAAGTATGGTTAAAATTACTTTTCAGGATCAGTACTGGGCTCAAAGATGCAGCACTGAGGTCTCTCCTGATAACAGGTGAGTAAATCGGAATTCGTAGTTCGGCTGATTTTAGAGGAATATTATAAAGTTCCATAACTCCACACTTAGAAGAATTTCCAAGTGAAACCAGTCAATGTTAGCCTATGGAAGGAAATTCAAGTTACTGGTAAGTACGGTTAGAATTACTTTTCAGGATCAGTACTGGGCTCAAAGATGCAGCACTGAGGTCTCTCCTGATAACAGGTGAGTAAATCGGAATTCGTTGTTCGGCTGATTTTAGAGGAATATTTGCACAATGGTAAAGGAAGGGGTGGGGCCTGAGGTGACATGTCTGCAAACACGCCCTGTGGCGCGTTTTAAGTTGGAGAATTAATTCCTCCTCAATCCCGAGGGACCCTAGGGGCCAAATAGCCCACCAGATACCCCCAGTATGCGCCAGAGAGCTGCGTTGTAGAGAGGTGTTCAGAGGCCACGCCCCTTTTTACAACACTCTGCAACGCAGCTCCGTGGCGCTTACTGGAGGTACCTGGTGGGCTAGTTGGCCCCCAGGGACCCTCAGGATTGAAGGGGATTTAATTCCCCATCTTAAAACGTGCCACGGGGCCTGTTTGCACACATGTCACCTGAAGCCCGCCCCCTCCCTTCACCACTGTGCAAACGCGCCCCGTGGCGCGTTTTAAGTTGGGGGATTAAGTCCCCTTGAATCCTGAGGGTCCCTGGGGTCCAACTAGCCCACCAGGTACCTCCAGTAAGCGCCACAGAGCTGCGTTGCAGAGAGGTGTAAAAATGGGCGTGTCCTGGACCACCTCTCTGCAACGCAGCCCCCTGGCGCATACTGGAGGTTCCTGGTGGGCTAGTTGGCCCCCAGGGACCCCCAGTATTGAAGGGGAATTCATTTCCCAACTTAAAACGCGCCACAGGGCGCGTTTGCAGAGTGTTGCTGGGAGGGGGCGGAGCCTCGGCACGATCAAGTGTTTTTTTGTTTTTGGAAGGGGGCTGTGTGGCCCCTCTTCTTTTACTTTTTGGGCCCTGGGGACCCCAACCCCCAGGGCCTGACCCCTTTTTAATTTAAAAAAAAAAATTAACGGAAGGGGGCCGCGTGGGCCAATTCCGGCCCCGGGGACCCCATCCCCCGGGGCATGGCCAAATATATATTTTTGCTTATGGAGGGGGCTGCGTGGCCCCCCTCCTGAGCACTTCTACTGGCCCCGGGACCCCATCCCCGGGGCGGCCTTTATTTATTTATTTTTAAAAATCTTTTAATTATGGGGAGGGGGGCCGCGTGGCCCCCCTCCCGGGCCACTACTAGCCCCGGGGACCCCATCCCCGGGGCTGGCCCTCTCCGTTGGGGACCGTGTCCTGCGGGAGCCGGCATTTCTTTTCCACATGGGGAGCTGCTAAGATGCAGCTCCCGGTGTGGAAAAGCAATCTGCTTTGGTTTTTGGAAGAGAGAGCAGGTTTCCTGCTCTCTGTTCCAAAAACCAAAGCAGTTTGCTATGACAGGACGGGAGCCGCGAGGCTCCCGTCCTGTCATAGCAAACTACAGTGTCCCGGGGTAGGCACCCCGGGACACTGCAGGAGCCGGCCCTGGGGGTGGCGGTCCCCAGGGCCATCAAGGGCTCCAGGAGGGGGCCGCGCGGCCCCCTCCCTTCACATGCACAGCCCCCGGGAGGTGGTGGTCTCGGGGCTCGGGGTCCATTCCGGACCCCCAAATTAGCATTTTTTTAGTGCCCCGGGAGGTGGCGGTCCCCGGGGCGTGTGGGGGGGGCTCGAGCACCCCCACACAGGTATGTTATTTTTAAAAAAAGAAGCCCCGGGGGGGTGGCGGTCCCCGGGGCTGCGGGAGGGCTGAGAGCCCTCCTGCACCATTTTGTTTAAAGCCCCGGGGGGTGGCGGTCCCTGGGGCTTGGGGGGGCCTTAAAGGCCCCCCCATATAATTAATAATAAACCCCCGCATGCCCCCGGGACTTGGCCCACCCGGGGGCCAATTAACCACAAAGCGCGGGAGCCCGCGCTTCGTTTTTTTTTTTTATCGGCAGGATCCGCGCACCCAGGGGGTCAGGGTGTTTCTACCCTGCCCCCTTTTTGCGTTTTGCGCACTTGTTTTACTGCTTTCTTGTTCCTCGGTTCTAACCGAGGAACAAGATGGCTGCCAACACTTCCTGGTTTGGAGTGTTGACAGCCAATTAGCATGCAGCTCGTGGTCGGGAGGGTGCGCGGATCCACCGCGGCCATAGATATAGAAACTTTTATTTTGGATTTTCTCAGCAACTACTGAACGGATTTACACCATTTTTAAAAAGGTTGCTTTCTGAACCAAGCACTACCTTTTTGCCAAATTTGGTGTAATTCCGTTCAGCAGTTTTGGCTGTAGCCTTGCATAAAGTTTCCTATGGGAAATTGATTTTTTCACTCTTATTTTTTGAATTTCTCTGCAACTACTGAACGGATTTACACCATTTAAAAAAAAAAAAAGGTCGCTTTCTGAACCAAGCGCTACCTTTTGCAAAATTTGGTGTAATTCCGTTCAGCAGTTCGGGCTGTAGCCGTGGCTAAAATTTCCTATGGGAATTAACATGGAGAAAACACGTTTTGGGACCCCCCTTTTGTCTCGGCCCCCGCTTGATGAATCACTCCGAAACTTTCAAGACCGGAGCGGACCGGAGCGCCCCACTAGTTTTGAAAATTTCGCGATGATTCGTCAAACGACGCCAAAGTTATTGGGAATAGAATGTTACATATTTCCTATGGATAATAGGTCCTAACTATAACTATCTACTGGCGACCGCCAGTAGATAATATATATATGTGTGTGTGTGTGTATATATATATATATATGTGTATCTATATATACAAATGTATATATGTGTATCTATGTATACATGCATTTATGTGTATCTATACATATATACAGGTGTGTGTGTGTGTGTGTGTGTATATATATATATATATATGTCTACATATATATAAATATATAAATATGTATATATACATATATATGTATCCAAATGTTAATATATATATACACATGCCTATATTGCCATTAATTAGTGTACATTTAACAAGCACTGTTTGTCAAAAACATATATATATATATATATACAGTACATGTATATAAATACATAAATATATATATAATAAAAAATTATGTATATATGTGTATATGTATAAATTTCTATACATCTGTCTATATATATATATATATATATATATATATATATATATATATATATGTGTGTGTATATATATATATATATATATATATATGTCTACTGCTCTTGCCACAACAACTAACACTGCCATTACAGTTCACAATCAACATACATCATCCACTACAATACATGCAGCTAATTATATTTACATAAATTCACTACACTGCAAACACAACCATAGAGCTCACATTATATTTACAATGCCAATAACTCAAACTCTAACAAATGCGAGACCTATTGCATTGCAAATGCTTGTTTAATTGGTGGTAAGTCGAGCGGGGGGACAGAACACAGCTCATCTATCCGGTCAGTGCTGGTTAGATCTTTGGAATCAAGTGGTTTGAAGGTGACATTGAAGTCTCCTGCTACAATTAGTGGTGAAGTGGACTCTCTTTTCTTGAGACAATCTTCCAGCGCTTGAAGTGTTACAGAATGCCCATCTTAATGCCACGTGCATAGACATTAAAGACGGCCACAGACATACCATTTCTACCCTTGAGGTGCGTCGTGAGAATATCAGGACTGTTGGTCTTAATCTCTTTCGTGGTGCATTGTAAATCGATTCTAATCCATATTAGTAGCCCCCCCGCCGGGCGGCCTGGTCTGTTGGTGACTGCTGGGCAACATAAGGTGATATATCCAGGGATGAAAACAGGTGCAGTAGCCAAGTTTCTTGTAGAATACAGATATCAAAATGCTTGATGTATTGTACCCAATGCGGGAGAGCTAACTTTGATCTTATCCCAACCACTTTCCAAGACAATATACGTAGTTCGTAGTTTGAACCTCTTAAGCCAGAGCTGAGAGTGTGCCATCCGTCAATTACACTTCTCGTCTGCAGACTTGTGGATCTCTCCTTCTGACTAGACCTTGCCCGGGGGCTGCAATTCACAGTCTGTAGACAAGCTGGGGCCTCGGACCTTGAGGGCTGGAGTGCTATCAAGGCGGGATCAATGTGTGTCCTATCATTGTGGGCCGGGAGAACAATCAGATCTCTATGATGTAATGAGATGTGAGTAGGAGAATCGAGGGATACCAGTCAATCGACATCAGCTAAAACTGAATCTGAACCTGGCTGAGCGCCATGCCTTTTGCGGGCTTGGGGCAAAGACGTGCCGGTGGGATTATATTTCAGCTGTATAGCAGTAGATGAAAGTGAGCATGTCCTTACTTCCAGAGCTATTAAATTATGCACCAAGTTCTCATCCCTTAAGTGCAGCTCAATGGAATCCATTTGAGAGGAGTGTTGGCTTAGCCTTTTTGCCAATAATATGTCCTCTCTGATAACCGATCTTCATCCCCTAACCTTTCTGATCCAATGAATCGATTTATTGATTAAGGAGTTGTGATCTTCATATTTGGCGTGTGATGTAATTTTGGGCACAGTTATCAAGAAGATGGTCTTAGCCGGGCAATGGGTCAGCTCGCATGTATCACCAGGGTAACATTTGTTGCCGTCCGCAAATGTTTCATTTCTACCCAAATTACCACCCTCTAGCTCCTAGGTCTTCGGGATGGAGGATTTTATAGGGAGGCATGTAGGTATAGACATCAGAGGGGTGATAATGTGTGTGGGCTTGCGGGAGGCAGAACTACCCTGGTGAGAAAT
The DNA here is from genome assembly GCA_963921515.1 of Calotriton arnoldi. NCBI lineage: Eukaryota > Metazoa > Chordata > Amphibia > Caudata > Salamandridae > Calotriton > Calotriton arnoldi. The sequence goes on along the minus strand of CAWUFW010000486.1, from coordinate 2,645,367 downwards.
AGGATTTATTTCAGAACCCATAGAATGATCTAAGATATGCATTTTGGATGAGTCCCTGCCTAGGAGATATTTAACCTGATCTGTAAGGTCTAGAATTAACATTTTAAGTGAGATAACTTCAGCCCTGAGGTCACTGATAATCGCAGTCGTGTCCATCCCTACTGGTGCAGGCTCTCCTAACTGATCCTCTTTCCTTTGGCTAGTTCTTGCTCCTCGTGTATAATAACTAGACTTGGTGGCGGTGATACCGTTTCTACCTCTACCACCCTCCCCAAAGTATTGTCAGTTAGATCTTGTAAAGGAGAGAATCTATTGGCCAGAGGGATGTTGGTACTGATGTTAATGTTGTCAGGGTCGCCAGTGTCCACAACTATTGGGCTGTTGTCCACCATTATCGAAGGGGATTGGGAGAACCCTGATTCTACATCATCCGAGACCGCTACAGATTGCATAGCACTACTGTGACTGAGGGGGTTATTTCTTGTACTCCTTGTAGCGCGTTTGTTAAAAATAGAGGGGATTCGTTAAGCTGTTTTGGGATTTGGACTGTGGGGCAGAAGAGTCTCAACTAGAGAGTGTAAGTTACCTGGGGCGACTAGGCTAGGTTCAGGAGCTAGTATACATTGGCACTCAACCAATAGATCATCAATGCGATCTAAAACACAGTTATTAGCTGCTGATCCACGGGCAGCTTTTGTTTTGCTGGTTTTCAAACGGGGCCCATCTGACTTCCCGACCCCCTCACTCACAGTGAACTTCCTTTTCCCCATTCTGCCAACATTTAACTGGCATGTAAAAAGTTAGAACTCAATACAGTTGACTTTTAAAAGCAATTGCAAATCTTGAAAAACGCACTAAGTACTTGATAATATGAAAACAAAGCAAGCACTCCAGGTGCAATATCAAAGTAAGGGAAGAGGGGTTGAGGGGCAATGTTCAGCACTCAGTTTATGTCTTGGCAGTGGAGAGTTGCACTAAGACCAGCAGGGTTACTGCAAAACCAAAAGAGAGGTGGCCCTGCCCTGCCTCTTCCTGGCAAGGACGGGCCTGCCCTTGGCCCGGGCTTTGCCCGGGCGCGGCCCACGGTGCTGGAGCCCTGCGCAGATTTTAAAGCGCCTCCTGGCGCGGGCAGAATGACGATGGCGGGAGCAGGCCGCAAAGCAGGCTGGCCGATGGAGTCCTGGCCCCCTATGGTGGACTCTGTCCTCAGCTTGGGTTGTACGGGCGTCCCGCGGTGTGGGAGCCCTGCGCGGATATTAAAGCGCCTCCTGGCGCGGGCAGAATGACGATGGCGGGAGCAGGCTGCAAAGCAGGCTGGCCGATGGAGTCCTGGCCCCCTATGGTGGACTCTGTCCTCAGCCCGGGTTGTACGGGCGTCCCCGTATATATTATCTTTGAATAGACACCTAATAGACAAAAATCAGATGAAGGGAACTGGACTTATGATTTTTTCAAGATTTTCGTAGATCCCTGCTTTTCACTCTAGAAAGTTTTAAAAGTGTTACAAAAGGTTTTGTAACACTGCATTTGACTATTAGCAGTAAGTAGTCTATGAGCCTCGAATGTGCGGGTCTGGTTCAAAGTTTCAGGCCGACCTCAATAGATGTTTGGGTTGAATGTGCGCCCCGGGTTGGTCCTGGTCAAGATTTTACCTTCGCACTTGTCCTCTTTGCCCAGGAACATTATCTTTTCCCTTTGGCTTGCAAATTGCAGTTCTGTGGAGAGCAAGAGTGCCCTCTGGCACCAGCACCATGACCTAAGAGGCACCTCTTGGGGCTAGGACTTGATCTCACGAACTATCCCAGTGGAGTCCAGTCCAAGTTTAATGGCTACTGCTCAGCTGGGCCATTTCCAGGTGCATTCTTCTTTAGTATCCCTGAAGCTTAACAGGAGGCTAGCCAACTAGCCTTTAGAGTCCACAGACTCATTGGCACAAGTGGGAGCAGGTCCAGCCCTTGGGGTCTCTTACCACAAAGTCAATAGTAGAAGCAGCCCTTCTCCCTCTGAAGACTTGTCTTTATTCAGCAGGTGTAGTCTTCCTTAGTGCAGCCTTCCTTTCTGAGGTCCACAGGTTCAGCAGGTGCAGTCCTTCTGCCCTTTTCGAGTCCAGCAGTTTCATGAGTCTGGAAGCCATGGGCGCCATTTTTATTCCAGTTTCGAGTTTGTGGGTAGGGAGAACTACCTAACCAATTGGGGGCAAAATTCCCATGGGGCAACCCTATCCATTCTTGCATCACGTCCTGTGGGGTTGGCACTAAACAATCCCACAGAGCACCTCTTTGCCCAATCCAAGATGTCTCCATCGTTCTTCCCTGGTTCATAGCTAAGGGTGCACACACCTGAGGTGTGACCAGTATAATCAGTATAGTGAGCAGCTGCTCTTGGAAAACCATGTTCTGCAACTGGTTTGGGGGATACCAGCCTGTCTCAAGAAAGGACAGGGCAGGCTAGAGTGTGTTTTACATTTGCTCACCAGAGGTGGCTACCTCCTTGAAGCTGGGACACCTGTGGCCACAGCTCTCTGGCCATCCTGTCCGGAGGAGATCACACCTCCTCCTACCAACAAGCTTTTAGGTCCCTTTCTTGGTGAGCCATTCACACCTCCTGGCAGGAGGGTAGCAGGCTGTCTGGTGACAAATATTCTAGTTAATCAGCAACGGCAACAAGTATCTTGGGGCAAGGAAGTGGTGACTTTCTAAGCCATCAGGCCAGACAGGCTTAACCTAGAGCAGTATGTAAAGTATCTATGCAGTACTATAACAATAATACATTCAAAATACAACACAAAAGAAAAATCTCAAGCTGAATTATAAAAATAGAGTAAATTTAATAAATAAAATGACACAAATCCAAAAAGGGGAACTGAAAATATGATTTTTTAAAGGTTTAAGTAGGAATAGCGCCAAGAAGCATAAAGTGCCAATGATAGTCAATGGTCGCTGTAGACTGGGACCTAAGCTCATTTTTAACGCTGACCGTGATGGACCAAAGGTCTAGTACACCAACCAGAATCGTCCATGTCAAAGGTTTTACTATTGGACTTAGACCTTTAAGTCCCAATCTACCACAGAACTACATTTCTAAAGTTTCCCTAAAACCTCAGGGGAAGCACTTAGAGACTCTCAGGGTGTCAGACAGAGGCCAAACAGCTAGCTCCATGCCAGGTCCAGTTACCACTGGGCAGTTGCAGGAAAAGGCCTGATGTAGCTTGTTGTGTCCATAAAGCTTTAACAGGAAGTTAGTCCACTTCTTTGCCTTGGGTATACAGGAGAGAGCAGGTCCAGTCATTTAGGGCTCTTCTCAGACCTAAGGCAGCAGGTTCACTTTTCTTCTGATCATCCACAGGCCCAGTAGTGTTTTGAAGTAGGTGCATGGCGATTCCACATTTATGCCTGGCATGAGCTTGAGGGGTGGGAATGACTCCTGGGCACGTCCTAACCACTGAGGTAAAAGTTCCCGTGGGTCAACCTTACCCACTTAGGGCATTTTCAAGATGGCGGAAGTCTTTGGCCACACTAAACTTGGGCTCAGAGCAGAGGGTGTGTGTGGGGAAGTGTACTGTAGTAATCCTAGTATCCTCCTACATCTAACAATAAAATCCAGTTTGAGGCAGTCACTGTACACACAATAGACCCAGAGACAGAAGTGTGTTATAACAAAGTAGGGTTTTCCCGCAAACACACAGTGAATGCACAAGAATAGTCATGACATCCTGTTTTTGCCCTTTGAAGTGTGCCCTACGTTTTTATATGTAAAATCACAGCAGACCTATCAAGGATTTGATATTCAAGCAGGATTTGGCACTGTAATGTCAAAACGGATGCCCACAGCCCCATCTTGCATATTCTGTCAGGTTCAGAGGGGTCCTCTCTGCCCATTCAAGTCAGCCTATGGTGTGCTTCTAGGAGGAATTCACACTCATGCACACCTATTCAAATGCTAATTATTGGCTGAAAGAAGTAGAAGAGCAAATGCAAACAGGTCTTAGGAGGCTTTAGGGACGTTTTCCTTAAAATGTATCAAAAACCTGACTTCACCATTGAATTGGATTTTTAATAACTATTAAAAATAGTTGTTTAATTATTCTTCTAGCTGTTTCCTAACTGAAATTAGCATTATTAAATGTAAAAATGTAACTCATTGTTTTCTGATGGAATAGCCGGCCTTGATACAGTGAAAATAGCTTTTGAGGCTTTTTCTCTGTAAGAACATGTTTAATTCCTACATATCCTACTTGTAAATTCCATGTACCGTTCACCAAGGCCTATATGGGGGTGACTTATTATTATTTAAAAGTGAGATTTTTACCTGTCAAAAGTGTTTATTTTGACAGGTCGAACTGCAATGTTTAAACTGCTACAGTCAGGCGACAGTGGTAGGACTTGAAGTCCCCATCACTTTTAACCCGTCAGGACACCAAATCAAAGTTACAGGACCGTTTGATATTAATTCCTGTTGTACATGTAAATCCTTCCATCTAGCCTGCATAACCAATCTGGCTCTTTTCTGTCTACAAGTTGTGCATTAAGGATGGTGCCTTTTTTAATGTGTGTTCCTGTGTGTCCGGGTTTCCAAGGTCTACTGTGATAGTGCCTCTACCACGTTTGTCTGAGTATTGAAAACCTGGAGGACATGTCTACATGCCAGTTTTACCAAAGCACTGCTCAGGGGGAGTGAGACGCTCAATGAAAAATGTTTCCATTACTACCGTCCTCACCTGTACAAATGGGACAGCAAGCAAATGTCACAGATTTGCATGATCCTGCTCTGGAATGTTGATCTTTCCAACCAAACCTAGTAATCCAGGTGCCACTCGTTCCAGGGAGCTGCACTCTATTGGCAAAAGGCATTTAAGAAGGATAGTTACCAAGAAAGTGTCAAGAGCCTCCAACATAGGAGTTTGGCCAGCAAGAAGCCTAGGCATTTGCAAGAGCATGCTGCTCAGCGATAGAAACACAATTGGCGCCATTCACCTCACCCACATATGATTTTTGGTCCTTGCGCATTCCAAGCAAATGGAGTAGCTTTACAGCATTGTCTCCATAATTGTACACGACTCTGGGAAGCTATCCATACCACTCTGACTTTATTAAGCAGTTGCTGCCTTAACGAGATCTGTGTATCTTTCGCAACAACATCCTTCCTGAATCCCAGATTCTCAATATTTAAATTCAAGGTCAAGCAGTCGAGTTTCTGATAATGCAGTGTCATCTTGTTTATGGTTTACTCTATCTATGCCTTGGAATATACATTATTGCATGTCCTCGACGTGCAGTTGGTAATGACATCAAAAGTTTCTCCTTCTGAGCCGAAATAAATACAGTCTCTTCTGCCTGCATAAATGCACGGAAAGTGCTGAGAGTAATTCTCCCAATTTTGGAATAGAAGTCGCACTTTAGGTTGTCCCTTTATGTGTATTATCATTTGATTTGATTAATGCAGTGAATTCTTCCTGGGATTTCTATCCACATCACTGTATACACTTAAGAGGATATTATATATATATATATATATATATATATATATATATTCACTGAAAAAACCATAGGTTTTAGGGACAGTTATAGTTAGTTGGACATTGCACTCGTACAAAACCCATGAAATTCCCCGTTATAGTTAGTCCAGCTAACTATAACTCGCGCCCCGCAATGCACTGCTGATTACGTCACATATTACATCACTCATGACATGGTCAGTGACATCACTGATGACATCACTGATGACATCTCAAATGACATCACTGATGACATCATCCAGTGACTGTGTGTTTCTGTAAAGTTGAAATATTTTTAATATATATAGGAAAAGACGTATTGAAGAATGAGTGGGTGTGTAAGTGTCTGTATGGATGATTTAGTAGGTGCGTGACTGACTCTATAAGTGAGTGATTTAACGTATCTTACTGAATGCATGGGTTAGTGACTAAACTGGGTGAATGTCTGTATCCGTCTGTCTGTTGCTGTGTAAGTGGCTGCATGGGTTTGTGAATAGCTACATGAGTGTCTATATGAGTTATTGATTGGTTGTCTGAGTATCTGTATGGGTGCCTGAGTGTTTGTGTGGGTGGGGTGTGTGCGACTCTGTGCATAGATGTGTGAGTGGGTGATTCACTGGGTGGATGGTTTCAAGAGTGCATCTGTGATAGACTGTATGGGTGGGTAAGTGTGTGTAAGAGTGTTAGTGAGTGAATGTATGTCCCAGTGGTACATGTGTGAGTAACTACATATGTGAAAGCCAGTATATATGTGTGTTGGAGTATATAAATAGCTATAAGCGAGAGTGAGTGATTGTGATAGTGGCTGTATGGATGAGTGTGTGCTTGTATCAGTGATTGTATAAGAGCGTAACAATGTGCTAGTATTTGTATGATTAAGTGAGCTAGTGTGTGTATAACTGTATAGGTGAGTAAATGGCAGTGTGTTTAATTATTTGCATGACTGACTAGGTGTGTGAGTACCTCTATGGATGAGTGGCGGTGTTTGAGTGTCTATATAGGAGTAAGAGTGCATATGATAGTCCTGTACTGAGTGACCATAAGTATGAGTGACTGTACGGGTGAGTGAGTGGATGTGTGTGTGTAGACCTAAGAATCAGTGAGTGGGTATGTAGTTATTGGTGTTGGAGTGTCTATAGTTTTGCGAATGGCAGTCTGTAATTTAGATTGGGTGTATCAAAGGTTATATTGGGGTGTGAGGAGCTGCATCAGATTATCACGTGGATGATGTCATCAGTGATGTCATTTGAGATGTCATCAGTGATGTCATCAGTGATGTCACTGACCATGTCATGAGTGATGTAATATGTGACGTCATCAGCAGTGCATTGCGGGGCGCGAGTTATAGTTAGCTGGACTAACTATAACGGGGAATTTCACGGGTTTTGTACGAGTGCAATGTCCAACTAACTATAACTGTCCCTAAAACCTATGGTTTTTTCAGTGAATTTCAAAGGTTTTTTAAATGCTAATTTGTAACTATAACGTCCCTGAAACCTATGGTTTTTTCAGTGAATTTCAAAGGTTTTTTAAATGCTAATTTGTAACTATAACATGTCTGAAACCTACGGTTTTTTCAGTGAATTTCAAAGGTTTTGTAAATGACAATTTTTAAATGTATTAATTGTTATATAAATTTTTTTCATACTGATTTACTACATTTTTAGAAACAATTTTTTTTACATATTTTATTTTTTAAATTACATTGTAATTACATTATACATTACATTACAAAAAATACTTTCTCAGAATGAATTACTTTAGTTTAAATACTTTGCACATAGGCAATAGACTTTTAAGTACAGTAGTTACAGTTGTTGCAATGGGCAACACATTTTCAAACACAATGCAACATTCAGCTCAATGTGAATTTCTAGTTAAATGCAATTACTTACTTTATGGATTACTTTTCTAACCACAGGACTGGATCCTAGATTCAGTCCTGGGACATCTCCTGTAAACAGTTGAGTAAAAGCGTTTTGGTTACAGTCGTGATTTTTAAGGAATATTATTGTACTTTAAAAGTTGACACTTAGAAACTTTTTCTCATAGAATCACAAATGTTATCCTATGGAAGGAAATTCACTTAGAAGGTAAAAACTGTTATCGTTACTTTTTCTTACTCAGTGTTGGATCCTGGATCCAGCACTGGTGCATCTCCTGTAAACAGTTGAAAGAATGCGTTTAAGTCATACAGGCGATTTTTTAGGAATATTTGTAGTTTGTGAAAATCGACACTTTGAAACTTTTCTGCTGAAAACCAGACAATGGATTCCTATGGAAGAAAATATAAGTTACTGGTAAGTACGGTTAAAATTACTTTTCAGGGTCAGTGCTGGGCTAAAAGATGCAGCACTGGGTTCTCTCCTCATAACAGGTGAGTAAATTGGAATTCGTACTTTGGTTGATTTTAGAGGAATATTATAAAGTTCCAAAACTCCACACTTAGAAGAATTTCCAAGTGAAACCAGTCAATGTTAGCCTATGAAGGAAATTCAAGTTACCGGTAAGTACGGTTAAAATTACTTTTCAGGACCAGTACTGGGCTGAAAGATGCAGCACTGAGGTCTCTCCTGATAACAGGTGAGTAAATCAGAATTCGGATTTCGGCTGATTTTAGAGGAATATTTGTATGTTTCAAAAATCAACACTTAGAAACTTTTTCAGCAAAAAGCAGGCAATGATATCCTATGGAAGGAAATTCAAGTTACTGGTAAGTACGGTTAAAATTACTTTTCAGGATCAGTACTGGGCTGAAAGATGCAGCACTGAGGTCTCTCCTGATAACAGGTGAGTAAATTGGAATTCGTACTTTGGTTGATTTTAGAGGAATATTATAAAGTTCCAAAACTCCACACTTAAAAGAATTTCCAAGTGAAACCAGTCAATGTTAGCCTATGAAGGAAATTCAAGTTACCGGTAAGTACGGTTAAAATTACTTTTCAGGACCAGTACTGGGCTGAAAGATGCAGCACTGAGGTCTCTCCTGATAACAGGTGAGTAAATCAGAATTCGGATTTCGGCTGATTTTTGAGGAATATTTGTATGTTTCAAAATCAACACTTAGAAGAATTTCCAAGTGAAACCAGTCAATGTTAGCCTATGAAGGAAATTCAAGTTACCGGTAAGTACGGTTAAAATTACTTTTCAGGACCAGTACTGGGCTGAAAGATGCAGCACTGAGGTCTCTCCTGATAACAGGTGAGTAAATCAGAATTCGGATTTCGGCTGATTTTTGAGGAATATTTGTATGTTTCAAAAATCAACACTTAGAAGAATTTCCAAGTGAAACCAGTCAATGTTAGCCTATGGAAGGAAATTCAAGTTACTGGTAAGTACGGTTAAAATTACTTTTCAGGACCAGTACTGGGCTGAAAGATGCAGCACTGAGGTCTCTCCTTATAACAGGTGAGTAAATCGGAATTCGTATTTCGGCTGATTTTAGAGGAATATTTGTATGTTTCAAAAATCAACACTTAGAAACTTTTTCAGCAAAAAGCAGGCAATGATATCCTATGGAAGGAAATTCAAGTTACTGGTAAGTACGGTTAAAATTACTTTTCAGGATCAGTACTGGGCTGAAAGATGCAGCACTGAGGTCTCTCCTGATAACAGGTGAGTAAATTGGAATTCGTACTTTGGTTGATTTTAGAGGAATATTATAAAGTTCCAAAACTCCACACTTAAAAGAATTTCCAAGTGAAACCAGTCAATGTTAGCCTATGAAGGAAATTCAAGTTACCGGTAAGTACGGTTAAAATTACTTTTCAGGACCAGTACTGGGCTGAAAGATGCAGCACTGAGGTCTCTCCTGATAACAGGTGAGTAAATCAGAATTCGGATTTCGGCTGATTTTTGAGGAATATTTGTATGTTTCAAAAATCAACACTTAGAAGAATTTCCAAGTGAAACCAGTCAATGTTAGCCTATGAAGGAAATTCAAGTTACCGGTAAGTACGGTTAAAATTACTTTTCAGGACCAGTACTGGGCTGAAAGATGCAGCACTGAGGTCTCTCCTGATAACAGGTGAGTAAATCAGAATTCGGATTTCGGCTGATTTTTGAGGAATATTTGTATGTTTCAAAAATCAACACTTAGAAGAATTTCCAAGTGAAACCAGTCAATGTTAGCCTATGGAAGGAAATTCAAGTTACTGGTAAGTACGGTTAAAATTACTTTTCAGGACCAGTACTGGGCTGAAAGATGCAGCACTGAGGTCTCTCCTTATAACAGGTGAGTAAATCGGAATTCGTATTTCGGCTGATTTTAGAGGAATATTTGTATGTTTCAAAAATCAACACTTAGAAACTTTTTCAGCAAAAAGCAGGCAATGATATCCTATGGAAGGAAATTCAAGTTACTGGTAAGTACGGTTAAAATTACTTTTCAGGACCAGTACTGGGCTGAAAGATGCAGCACTGAGGTCTCTCCTTATAACAGGTGAGTAAATCGGAATTCGTATTTCGGATGATTTTAGAAGAATATTTGCACAATGGTGAAGGGAGGGGCGGGGCCTGAGGTGACATCTGTGCAAACGCGCCCCTTGGCGCGTTTTAAGTTGGGGATTAAGTCCCCTTGAATCCTGAGGGTCCCTAGGGGCCAACTAGCCCACCAGGAACCTCCAATATGCGCCAGGGGCTGCGTTGCAGAGACGTGTAGAGAGGCCACACCCCTTTTACACCTCTCTGCAACGCAGCTCTGTGGCGCTTTCTGGATGTACCTGTTGGGCTAGTTGGCCCCAGGGACCCTCAGGATTGAAGGGGATTTAATTCCCCATCTTAAAACGCGCCACGGGGCCTGTTTGCACACATGTCACCTGAAGCCCCGCCCCTTCCTTCACCACTGTGCAAACGCGCCCGTGGCGCGTTTTAGGTTGGGGGATTAAGTCCCCTTGAATCCTGAGGGTCCCCGGAGTCCAACTAGCCCACCATATACCTCCAAAAGCGCCACAGAGCTGCGTTGCAGAGAGGTGTAAAAAGGGCGTGGCCTCTGTACACCTCTCTGCAAGGCAGCTCCCTGGCGCATACTGGAGGTTCCTGGTGGGCTAGTTGGCCCCCAGGGACCCCCAGTATTCAAGGGGAATCGTTTCCCTCTGCAAACGCGCCAGGGGCGCGTTTGCAGAGTGGTGAAGGAAGGGGCGGGGCCTGCGGGCCCGATCGTTTTTATTTTTATTTTATTTTTTGTCCCCTGAAGGGGGCTGTGTGGCCCCCTTCCTTTTTCCTGTTTATGGGCCCTGGGGACCCCATCCCCCAGGGCCTTACCCCTTTTTTTAAATTAAAAATAAAAAAAACGGGAAGGGGGCCGCGTGGCCCCCTTCCCTGGGCCTGTATTGGCCCCGGGGACCCCATCCCCGGGGCCTGGCCTCTGTTTTTATTTTTATTCTTTGGAGGGGGCTGCGTGGCCCCCTCCTCTGGCCATTAATGCCCCAGGGACCCCATCCCTCGGGGCCGGCCATACCCTTTTTTAATTTTTTTCATTTTTTAAACTTTGGGGAGGGGGCCGCGTGGCCCTCCCGGGCCACTACTTGCCCCGGGGACCCCATCCCCCGGGCTGGCCCTCTCCGTTGGGGACTGTGGGGGTCCCCAATCCCCCACAGTCCCGCCGGCTCCCCGCGTCCCTTGGGAGCCGGCATTGCTTTCAACATGGGGAGCTGCTAAGATGCAGCTCCCCATGTGGAAAGCAATGTGCTTTGGATATTGGAAGAGAGAGCAGGTTTCCCTGCTCTCTCTTCCAATATCCAAAGCAGTTTGCTATGGGAGGACGAGAGCCGCGAGGCTCCCGTCCTGCCATAGCAAACTACAGTGTCCCGGGGTAGGCACCCCGGGACACTGCAGGAGCTGGCCCTGGGGGTGGCGGTCCCCAGGGCCATCAAGGGCTCCAGGAGGGGGCCGCGCGGCCCCCTCCGATTCAGGTCACAGCCCCGGGAGGTGGTGGTCCCCGGGCTCTGGAGTCCGTAACGGACCCCCATATTTAAATGTTTAGTGCCCCGGGAGGTGGCGGTCCCCGGGCGTGTGGGGGCTGGAGCCCCCACACAGGTTTTTGAATTATAAAAAAAAGCCCCGGGAGGTGGTGGTCTCGGGGCTGCGGGAGGGCTCAGAGCCCTCCCGCACCATTTAAAAAAAGCCCCGGGGGTGGCGGTCCTCGGGCTTGGGGGCCCTTGAGGCCCCCACACATAAAATTAACCCCCACCATGCCCCCGGGACTTGGGCCACCCGGGGCAAAATACAATCGAGCGCGGGAGACCGCGCTCGATTTTTTCCGGCAGGATTCGCGCATCCTGCCGATTTTTAAAAAGATTTTTTTTTTTTTTTGCAAACCTAGGGGGTCAGGGTGTTTCTACCCTGCTCCCTTTGTGCGCTTTGCGCACTTAGTTTCTGTCCCTCGGTTCTACCGAGGATAAAATGGCTGCCAACATTTCCTGAATCGGAATGTTGACAGCCAGCTGACAGCCAATTAACATGCAGCTCGTGATCGGGAGGGTACGCGGACCCTACTCGGCCATAGATATCACTATCTTTTTACTTTTGATTTTCTCAGCAACTACTGAACGGATTTACACCATTTAACAAAAGGGTTCTTTCTGAACCAAGAACTACCTCTTTGCCAAATTTGGTGTAATTCCGCTCAGCAGTTCGGGCTGTAGCCGTGTCTAAAGTTTCCTATGGAAAATTGCATGGGGAAAACGCGTTTTGGGACCCCCTTTTTCTCGGCTCCCGCTTGACGAATCCCCCGAGACTTTCAGGGTAGGAGCGGACCGGAGCGGGCCACAAAGTTTGAAAATTTTGCGAAGATACGTCAACCGGCAAGAGAGTTATTTCAAATAGAATGTCGCGGATTTCCTATGGATAATAGGTTGTAACTATAACTATCTACTGGCGACCGCCAGTAGATAATATATATATATATATATATATATGTATATATATATGTATATATGTGTATATATATATATGTGTATATATGTATATGTGTGTATATATATATATATATATATGTGTGTATATATATATATATATATATATATATATATATGTATATATATATAACTTACATACTACTGGCAGTCGCCAGTAGGTAGTTATAGTTGGAACCTATTTTCCATGGGAAATGCGTTTTTTGTTTTGCCAACAACTTTGGCGCCGTTTGACGAATCTTCACGAAATGTTCAAAAAAGATGGCCTGCTCCGGTCAGCTTTTGTCTTGAAAGTTTCGGGGTGATTCGTCAAGCGGGGGCCGAGAAAAAAGGGGGATCCCAAAACGTGTTTTCCCCCATGTTAATTTCCATAGGAACTTTAGACAAACCTACAGCCCGAACTGCTGAACAGAATTACACCAAATTTGGCAAAAAGGTAGGTCTTGGTTCAGAAAGATCCCTTATTTTAAACGGTGTAAATCCTTTCAGTAGTTGCTGAGCAATTTAAAAAATAAAACTTTCCATATCTTAGCACCGAGGAGGAGTCGCGACTCCTCCCGGGCACGAGCTTCACTCTGATTGGCTGCCAACACTCCAAACCAGGAAGTGTTGGCAGCCATCTTGTGACTCGGTAACCGAGTCACAAGAAAAGAGTTTAAAAAAAAGGTGAAAAACAAGAAAAGGGGGCAGGGTAGAAACACCCTGACCCCCTAGGCCTGCTCAGGGGTTCCCACAAGGACCCCCAGGGCCAAAAAAAGCATTTAAAAAAAAAAAAAAAATTTCAGCCGAATTCGCGCTGGGTGCGCGAATCCGGCCGAAATTATAAAAAAAAAGCGAATCGCGGTCTCCCGCGCTTTGTTTTTTAAAAAGCCCCCGGGTGGGCCAGGTCCCGGGGGCAATACTATTTATGGTGTGGGGGCCCGTGGGGTCCCCCACAGGCCCAGGGACCGCCACCTCCCCGGGGCTTTATGATTTATGCGCGGGGGCACGCGGCCCCTCCGCAGCCCCGGGGACCACCACCTCCCCGGGGCTTTCATTAAATTAGGGTGGGGGGACTCGCGGGCCCCCCAAGCCCCGGGGACCGCCACCTCCCCGGGGCTATAATTAATAATTAGTGTGGGGGGGCTCAAGCCCCCCCACACTGCCCCGGGGGCCACGACCTCCCCGGGGCACTAAATATTCAAATTCGGGGGTCTGTTAAGGACCCCCGGCCCCGGGGACCACCACCTCCCCGGGGCTTTAAACACTCGCGGCCCCCCTCCTGGAGCCCTTGATGGCCCTGGGGACCGCCACCCCCCAGGGCCGGCTCCTGCAATGTCCCTGGGTGCCCACCCCCGGGACATTGCTGTTTGCTATGGCAGGGCGGGAGCACGGCTCCCGCCCTGTCATAGCAAACTCTGCTTTGCTTGATTGAAGCGAGAGCAGGAAAACCTGCTCTCGCTTCAATGAAGCAAAGCAGGATTGCTTTTGAGCAAGGGGAGCTGCATGTCAGCAGCTCCCCTTGCTCAAAAGCAATGCCGGCTCCCGCAGGAGGCTGGCAGCCGGCGGGACCATGGGGACTCCCCCCACTGTCCCCAACGGAGAGGCCAGTCCCCGGGGATGGGGTCCCCGGGGCCAGAAGTGGCCCGGGAGGGGGACCACGCGGCCCCCCCTCCCCTATAATTAAGCAATTAAAAAAATAAAAATAAAACACGGAAAGGCCAGCCCCGGGGGATGGGGTCCCCGGGGCCATAATTGGCCTGAGGAGGGGGGCCACGCGGTCCCCCTCCCGAAAATGTTTTTTAAAAAAAGGCTGCCAGGTCCCGGGGGATGGGGTCCCCGGGGCCATAATTGGCCTCTGGTGGGGGGCCACGCGGTCCCCCTCCCCAACATTAAATAAATAAAAAAAAAGGCTGCCAGGCCCCGGGGGATGGGGTCCCCGGGGCCAAAAGTGGCCCAGGGAAGGGTGGCCACGCAGCCCCCCTCCCATAAAAGACAAAAAAAAAAACGGCAACTGGCCGGAGGAACCGCCCCCTCCCTGCACCACTCTGTAAACGCGCCCCCTTGCGCGTTGTAAGTTGGGGAATTAATTCCCCTTCAATCCTGAGGGTCCCTGGGGGCCAACTAGCCCACCAGGTACCTCCAGTAAGCGCCACAGAGCTGCGTTGCAGAGAAGTGTTCCAAGTTTACACCACTCTGCAAACGCGGCTTCTGGTGCACTGCTGGTGGGGCGATGAGGTCCTCTTGTGTCCGGAGGACCTCAGGACACAAGTGGACTTCATCCTCCAAGCAGCAGTGCGCCAGAAGCCGTGTTTGCAGCGTGGTGTAAAAAGTGGCGTGGCCTCAGAACACCTCTCTGCAACGCAGCTCTGTGGCACTTACTGGAGGTACCTGGCGGGCTAGTTGGCCCCCAGGGACCCTCCGGATTCAAGGGGACTTAATCTCCCAACTTACAACGCGCCAGGGGGCGTGTTTGCACAGTGGTGCAGAGAGGGGGCGGGGCCTGATATAACAAGTGTGCAAACGCGCCCCCTGGCGCATTGTAAATTGGGGGATTAAGTCCCCTTCAATCCTGAGGGTCCCTGGGGGCCAACTAGCCCACCAGGTACCTCCAGTAAGCGTCACAGAGCTGCGTTGCAGAGAGGCGGTCCGAGGCCACGCCCCTTTTTACACCACTCTGCAAACGCGGCTTCTGGTGCACTGCTGGTGGGGCGATGAGGTCTTCTTGTGTCCTGAGGACCTCAGGACACAAGTGGACTTCATTCTCCGAGCAGCAGTGCGCCAGAAGCCGTGTTTGCAGCGTGGTGTAAAAAGGGGCGTGGCCACGGAACACCTCTCTGCAACGCAGCTTAGTGGTGCTTACTGGAGGTAACTGGTGGGCTAGTTGGCCCCCAGCGACCCTCGGGATTCAAGGGGACTTAATTCCCCAACTTACAACGCGCCAGGGGGCACGTTTGCACAGTGGTACAGGGAGGGGGCGGGCCTGATATAACAAGTTAGCAATCCTGCTGTGTGGGTCTTACTGGAGGTAATAAAAGGGGTAGTTGGCCCCCAAGGTTGATGTTGGGGGCTAACTACCCCTCCTGTTACCTCCAGTAAATCCCACACAGTGGGATTGCTAAAAGGTGTTTGGAGGCCACGCTCACCTTTCTCCACCACTCTGCAAACGCGACTGCTATGTTATAGTTAGAAATTAGCATTTAAAAAACCTTTGAAATTCACTGAAAAAGCCATAGGTTTCAGGGACGTTATAGTTAGAAATTACCATTTAAAAAAACTTTTAAATTCACTGAAAAAACCATAGGTTTCAGGGACGTTAAATTTAGAAATTAGCATTTAAAAAACCATAGAAATTCTCTGAAAAAACCATAGGTTTCAGGGACGTTATAGTTAGTTGGACATTTCACTCGTACAAAACCAGAGAAATTCGGCCGTTATAGTTAGTTGAGCTAACTATAACTCGCGCCCCGCAATGCACTGCTGATGACGTCACATATTACATCATTCATGACATGGTCAGTGACATCACTGATGACATCACTGATGACCGTTTTCCCTCTATCTCACCCTGAAGCAGTCTTCAGGGTTGCTATTCACGCTTAAGGGAACTGAAGGTATTCAGGGTTCCTTCCTCCAGGAGATCCCCCAGCCCTTGAGACCTCTTTTGGCCACATATGGTACTGCACCCTATAACATGGCTAGGCAAAAAACATTGGCATTTATAATGTCAGTAACTCCAACTTTGCGGGGTGCAGTACTATATGTGGCCAAAAGAGGTCCCATGCGACCTCTTTTGGCCACATATAGTTCTGCACCCTGCAACATGGCTAGGTAAAAGAAGCATTTGCAATGCAATAGGTCTCGCATTTACGCGAGTTTGAGCTATTGGCATTGTAAATGACAATGCCTTTTATTTATGTTTTGGTATTTAAAACATAAATAAAAGGCATTTTTATTTACATTGCCAATAGCTTAAACTCGCGTAGATGCGAGACCTATTGCATGCAAATACTTGTTTATTTATTATATTGGCTGGGATCTTTGCAGTTTTTTAGCCCTCTTCATTTAGGCTTCTGATGTTTTCAGGGGTGCTACTCTTCACTGTTTAAATATTAAATTATCATCAGTGTTTTACTTTCTATTTTTCTTGTTTAATATACTACGATTCAGAAGTGATCTATACTTTTTAAAGTTTACAAGCAATAAAGTTCTATTTAGTGAAGTGGAAAATAAGCATTTTGAATCATGTGGACAATCTTGTGCATCTGTGCAGCCTGTTTTAGATACTGCCACAGGAGTGCAATAAATGACAGATTTTATTTCACATATGAATTCTCTTTGTCTTCAACAATGAATATAAAATTTCCTAATTATGAAAAAAGGTTTTGATTCTTCTAAGGACATGGAAGTGAGGATTGTGCAACTCTTTCTCTTTTAATTCCCCTCACCAGCAATCACAATAGCTTAACCGTAAACAAATATTAAACAATTAACCCTTTCGCTGCTTCTGTCGGCCAACGGCCGTCGCGAGCACTACCTCCGTAGTGCTGTGCACATCCGTTGGCCGACGCGGCCCCGCCCACTCAAAACCGCCGCGGTTAAGATTCTCAAGAGTCTTTGAAAGGGAGGAATAAACACAAAAGTCCAGACCATATGGTAGACCATATGGTGAAAGTCAGCTGGTTCTGCATTTTGGGAACGGGAGGAAACCCGCTTTGTGTAGCCTCACAGTAGTAAGATATGCACAGTGAAGATAGTAAATTTGAATGAGGCGGAGCCTGGCCGATATACTTAGTACCCTAGGGGCCATTAGTGCATCCCTCCAGTCTTCCACCTCTAACGGACCAAGCCATTGCTCCCAGCGGGTCCTAAGGGAGTCTAGTGTGAACAGGGTGTTATTTATCAGGGATCGGTAGATTTGGGATATTCCCCCTTTCCTCAGATTCCCCATGAGGAGCTTAGCTTTCATTGGACTGAACTCTGGGACTGCCATGTGGTCAGGAATGTGGAGGGCAAGAGCATGCCACAATTGGAGGTATTTGTAGAATTGAGTAGACTGTAGGGAATATGTTTGCTGCAGTTGTTGAAAGGAGGACAAATGCTCACCCTTCCACACATCTCCCAAGTGGGTGATACCAATCAGGTCCCATTTCTGAAAGCCCTCTAATGACCCAACCTCCCACAGCCAAGTGCTGTGCCAGAGGGGTGTCTGTAGTGTAATTTTGGCATCCCATTGAGTGTCTCGCAACGCAGACTGCAACACGAGGAGGGCCGTTCGAGTGACTGCGGGCAAAGTGTGAGGAATTGGAGCCCTGTATAATATGGACTGGATCCGGGAGAATCCGAGGCTTTCTAGTTCTAGCCGGTAGGCCGGATCCGACCATCCGCCATTGAACCAGTCGTGGATCACCAATAGGCAGGTGGCCACATAGTACAGAAAGGGGTTCGTCATCCCCATACCACTATCGTATGGGGGTCATTGGCAATGCGTGAGGGCCAGCCGCGACCTCGAGCGACCACAGAGGAAAGTCGTGGTCATCCCATCCAGCCCATCCAGCCCACGGAACCAACTGCGGGGAAGATGAAGCGGGAGATTCTGGAGTACATATAGGAGACGGGGCAGAACCATCATTTTGAACAGGGCGATCCTACCGAGGGGGTTGAACGGAAGGGATTGCCAGCGCTGAAGGTCGTCTTTTGTACGTTTGAGCAGTGGGCTCACGTTGAGGGACCAGGTCAGCTCTGGGAGAAGGGCCACCCAAATACCAAGGTATTTGAAAGAAAGTCTCTGTAGGGGAATGGTTGTTTGCCAGTCCACACATTCTCGCGAGGAATGAAGGGGCACTATATTATATTTAGTCGAGTTTAGAAGTAGGCCCGACGCTCTCCCAAAGGATTGGAGGATCTGCAGGCATCTCAGTCCAGATTGGGCCAGGTCAGCTAGAAAGAGCAGGACATCATCTGCATACAGGGCGATCGGTACTCATGGGAGCCATGCCAGCGCCATCCCTGTGTCTGCTCATCAGCCCGTATGAAACAAGCCAAAGGCTCTATCGTGAGAGTGAATAGGAAAGGGGAGATCGGGCACAACTGTCGGGTTCCCCTCCTGTTGTGTGACACCATCTTAACAAGCCAAAGAGCACAATGGAAGAGAAGTCAATTAAAACAATGCACATTTACAACAATGCACAACAATACATTGCCCTATCAATATGAATTTTTCAACAATAAAACCATAGTGGAAGTAACACTTATCTGGTTGCTGAGCTGCGAAGAAAGAGGAAATGAGGCATCCTCAGTGTATTTATGTACTGGCGAGGAGGATTCTGATTGGATGCAAGGGACTCTTGAAATTTTAGGTAGAGCCTACTAGACAGCTGTTAAGAGGCATTTTGTGGCTTACCATGAACATAGAGGGGCTTCGAGTCCGCCCATTTCTTAACATTGGTTGGCTTCCTTGGTCACTCACTTTCCTGCTTCTTATTCATGTCCCAGCTTGTTAAACTTGTGTTTGGCCCTCTCATGGAGCATTTACTCTTTACTGTGTGTGCCTGTAATCTGTGCTCAATATCAGGGAACTATTTGTTTCTTTTGTGTAAGGTGAAGGCATGTGTTTTTGAGCAATCTCAGTTGTGTACTTATCTCCCCCATTGTGCTCTTCCCTGCCCCATTGTGCTCTTCCCTGCCCCGTGTGCTCTTCCCTACCCCGTGTGCTCTTCCCTACCCCGTGTGCTCTTCCCTACCCCGTGTGCTCTTCCCTACCCCGTGTGCTCTTCCCTACCCGTGTGCTTCTCCCTACCCCGTGTGCTTCTCCCTACCCCGTGTGCTTCTCCCTACCCCGTGTGCTTCTCCCTGCTCCGTGTGCTTCTCCCTGCCCCCTCCCTGTTGTGCTCGTCCATGTGCTTCTCCATGTTGCATCAGCCCCCAGCCTTCTCTGGTGTTGCTTCCATGTCCCTCAGCCTTCCCCATTTTGCTTCCATGTCCCCCCGCACTCCCTGTCATGCTTTGTGTCCTTTCTCCTCTCCCGTGGTGCTTCTTTGTTGTCCTTCCACCCTCCCTATGTTGCTTCTATGACCCCACCCTCTTTCATATTGTCCTGCCCCTCCCCTGTTGCTTTTGACCCCTCCCTTTTGCTTCCTCCCCCTGTTGCTTCTGCTCCCCTTGCTCACTTTAAAGACATTTTAAAATCACTTTTGTTCGTTTTGTTTTTAGTTACTGATCCGGCACAGATCAGTAATTAAAAAAAAAAAAGCTGGGTCATTTTGTAAGCATAGGCTTGTGTGGTGCGTTCTCCTATAAAATGACCCGGGCTGCACGTTGCCCAGCTTTGAGGATGCTGTGCAACGTGGCTAACAACAATTGGCACAGCTAATAGGGCACAAACACAAGATCAATGGAATGCCTGTTTTCTCTTTCAAAGACTCTTGATGTTTGTAGTGTTGTAAGATTTTTGATTAATGTTAAGCTATTGTTGATAGCTTCTAAGTTGAATTAAATTAGAAAAATTATGCATAATATTTGCCTCTAGTCCTGTCAAAGAATTGCTGTGCTGTCGCTGGTATGTATGTAAATGTCAAATGGCATATTTACATTATTGTACTGTAGCCATCATGTCTTGGTGTGGGGATGCTGATCTTCTGAATTTGGTGTAGAGATTCCTATAGACTTTCCCACAGTTTTTTACGCCAATACATTAGACTTTAATGAATTTCGAAAGAGCCTACAGTTCCAGTGATTCTGGTAGCATCATTTTGGCCTCACCAAATGCGATTTTCTCCTCTTGGAAAACAACTTTCAATGACTTGCTCACGTCCTGGACCCACTTGTACCATAGGGATGATGAGTTCCTCAACCCTCTATCTCATTGCTTAACATGAGGGCCTGGTTCTAATCGGAAATAATGGAGAATCAAATGACTAAGATGTTTTTACAGTGCTTTGGGTGATGTTCTGTCTTTTATATTCTTTTTAGCCTCTACATGTATCAGAGTAGATTGCGTTAAGTATTACCTTTCCGCTTTAGTAGTGCACTTGAATAAGCCTGCTGAGATATTTTCCTTAGCAAATACAGTGGTGCGGTGTTACTTTCATGGCTTTCTCCACCTGTTAATTTTCCTGCTCCTCAATTTGGTGTTGGTTATAGTTTTGTATTAGCTGAGGCATAAACCGTTTCAGCCTGTGTCCTTTTGTGGCATAGAAGACTGGTTTCAATTGTAGTGTTCACCTCTGGGAGAAGGATTGACTACGTTCAGGCCTTTTCAAAGAACCTTACTTGCTTCCACAATGGTAAAGTAGTTCTGCGAACTGTTTCTTTTTTTATTCCAAATGTTTCTATAGATTTCTTTTAAACCAATATATTGTCTTTATTGTCTTTCAGCCTAGACCTGTGCCTCTTCAATTCAAGGGACATCACACAGTCTAGATGTCTGAAAGATTTTCAGGCATTACGTTGAAAGGCCAAACTCTTTCAGACTTTCTAATCTACGCATCAAATGTGGTCTTACACAAGGAAGTGCAGCAGGAGAAGTCACTATTGCCTGGTAGAAAGGCAGCTGCATTTATAAATCCTTTGATATCAGAGGAGGTCATGATCCTTTAAGACATTTTTCTCATTCACCAAGAATAATGGGAGCATTGATGGCTCCATAGGCAGGTCCCCGATTGCACCCTTCTAGGGCCGTAACATGGGCTACTCCACATACATTTGCCACCTTGACACATGTTCCTGCTGATTGGAAAGGACAGACCGCTGAATGACCATGTAGGAAAAATCATCTACGGAGTGTTTTTGGGGCTCTTAGTTCTTGTTTACTCCCATCACAAGGCCCACTCCGCCACGTCATCAGTCATCATATGCTGGGCCACCACCACATGCCAACAGTACTAGTAGGAATTGAGTGTGGCAGATGGCGAAGCTCTTGCATAGAGGCTAAGCCCATGTTCCTGGAGGGCTACATTCAGTGCACTCCGAAACGGAACCACGCTCTTTCAAGAATATTCTTTGCAGTCCTGTCTGCATAACGAATAATTCCCAACCAGTTACCAAGGACGAGCAACAACTAAGTGTTCCAAAATCATCATAAAGTTAATGTTTCTAGATCTTTCCTTATCATTGGACCCATTTTTAGGTTGAGCCTAGCGCAGCACGCATGCGCTGCTCTATGGGAGGCTTCTTGTGAGCACTCTAAACTTCCCCGAAACTTCTCCGTATGGGTCTGACTCCTCCCACACATTGGATTGGCCTTTGCGTGTGAAAGCACGCAAATGGCCAAAGGCGGGTGCATGTCCCACTTTTTCTCCAAAGGTTCACTCGCACAGAGTTTTGCTCTCGGGAGCGAGCAGTGGCGCGCAGGGTGGTAGCTGCATTCCTTGCCTGCCCCCACCACTCCTCTTGTCGTGGGATAATCAAACAAGAGGAGTGGTGGGGGCGGGCACAGGAATGCAGCTGCCGCCCTGCGCGCCGCTGCTCGCTCCTGAGAGCAAAACGCTGTGGGAGTCAACATTGCAAAACCACTTTTGATTTAGTATCCCACATTTCTTCACTCTACCACGTCTGTTTTCTGTCTTACACAACTCCCCCCTGCCTCACCCATCTCCCCCCCCTCAACTTTGTTAATTTCCCCGTCACTCAGGGTCTCTCTCTTAGCCTCGTCTCTCTAACCTCGCCCACGGCTCCGCTCTCCTGTCTGTTTCCCCCTCTCGCGCGCACGTCTCTCATCTCTCACCCATCCCCCATATTGGACTGTGTTTTATGAGGGGTATTTACTAAGGTTTCTTTGCAAGCCTTTGTCTCTGAGCCGGGGGTTGAGTAGGTCTGTACTGGGGTGTCTCTTTGTAGGAAGGTGACTGTGTCTGGTGGTCTCTCTATGCAGATGTCTCTTTTCTAAGGGAGTGTGTTATGGGGTCTTTGGAAACCGGGTATCTGAATTGAGAGGTGCTGTGTTGGAGGTCTCTGTGCAGGAGAGCGCCTCAGTTCTGAGTGACAGAATGTCAGTGTGTGTGCGCTGAGGTCTTCCTTGTCAGTCTCGTTCGGAGCCGCTACTCCTCTAGCCCCCTACACTGGCCAGCTGTCTCTTACAATCCGTTGACTGTCCCTCGCCGGCCACCGTAATCTCAGCTGCTGTATTTGTCATCAGCGAGATGTAGACACACCCCCGTTGCACGGGCAACGAGACTGAACCAGGCGCTGGAGCGCCCCCGGTAGCAGTGTAACGAGATTAATTTAAGGCTAGAACGCCCCCCGCACCAAAGAGCAACAAGAACGTGGTTGAAGGCAGAGCGATGCCGCGTGTCAGAGAAGCAACTCCCCTGGCACCTCCTCGTTTAACTATGGTTGGTTCGCTGCATTAGCTAGCGTGTTTTACTCGGGTCAAACAGTTTCATCTCACCACTTTTAAATTCCACCAGCCGCCACTGGTTGACGACGCTTGGTGACCGTAACAAGTTGTTTGTTGTTTTACGAGAAGTCCGAGCTAAGGCGAAGTGAGGGGGTGTGCCCCAGAGCGCAAAAGCAGTTCGGGCTCCTCTCTCACTCTCTCTCTCTCTCTCTCTCTCTCTCTCTCTCTCTCTCTCTCTCTCTCTCTCCCTCCCTCCCTCCCCCTCCCCCTCCCTCCCCCTCCCTCTCCCTCCCTCTCCCTCTCTCTCCCTCTCCCTCTCCCTCTCCCTCTCTCTCCCTCTCCCTCTCTCTCCCTCTCCCTCTCCCTCTCCCTCTCCCTCTCCCTCTCCCTCTCCCTCTCCCTCTCCCTCTCCCTCTCCCTCTCCCTCTCCCTCTCCCTCTCCCTCTCCCTCTCCCTCTCCCTCTCCCTCTCCCTCTCCCTCCCTCTCCTCTCCCTCTCCCTCTCCCTCTCCCTCTCCCTCTCCCTCTCTCTCTCTCTCTCCCTCTCTCTCTCTCTCTCTCTCTCTCTCTCTCTCTCTCTCCCCCCCTCTTTCTCTCTCCCCTCTCTCTCTCTCCCCCTCTCTCTCTCTCCCTCTCTCTCTCTCTCTCTCTCTCTCTCTCTCCCTCTCTCTCTCTCCCTCTCTCTCTCTCCCTCTCTCTCTCTCCCTCTCTCCCTCTCTCTCCCTCTCTCCCTCTCTCTCCCCCTCTCTCTCTCCCCCTCTCCCCCTCTCTCCCCCTCTCTCCCCCTCTCTCTCTCCCTCTCTCCCCCCTCTCCCTCTCCCTCTCTCCCCTCTCTCCCCCCTCTCCCTCTCTCCCCCCTCTCCCCTCTCTCCCCCCTCTCCCTCTCTCCCCCCTCTCCCTCCTCTCTCTCCCTTTCTCTCTCTTCCTCTCTCTCCCCCCCCCCCCTTTAGAAAAGATTCCGTCCACTTTTCTGAAGTTCAATACAGGAGGTGGGTCAACTTACAAATGAGAGCAGGCAGTATTGACCTTGCTATCCTGTATTCAAGATAACCGATGGTCTTGAAACTCTTCTAGAAATCTGCCTATACATCATTAAAATCTGCAACAGCTGGCAAATCTACTTTGAACATCTCCAGTCAACCTGATGAAGAACCCAATTCAATTTCTGACCCTAGGATTGAAATGTCAACTTTTTTGTTTGTTTGTTTGTTTTTTACATGTATGTACTCACGCAACTGACATCACCATTGTAAAAACTGGGTTTCCATGTATCGTTAAGTTGTACATAATGCTTTCTTGGTCATATATAAGGTAACAAAAATGCTTCTGACACTTCTTTATTATAATTTTTCAGCATGCTGCAGACTTCTCTACAGCACAGCTTAAAGACATAGGCAAAGTCAATATCTCTGGCTAAACACTTATAAGGTCCCAAAGGCGAGACCTATTGGCTATGCCAATGCTTGTTAAATATTCTGACTCTTTTGGAATACGTGATATCCATTTTCAAATGTAAATTCAGATTTTGGTTCCAGGGTATGATCTGGTTTACAGTTTGTGCTATAGAAGCTATCAATTCATTAAATATATTGGATTGTCATAAGGCTTTTAATTTGACTAGCGTATCATCATAGGTATGGTTTAGGTCTGATCTAAAGACCTCTTTAGCTGTTTCCTCAGCTGCATGTTTGCCACAAAATATCATACAAAAATGCATACATATACAGAGGCTCTCAGTAACCACTCTTTTGCCATTTGTATGTTCAAATGTTGCTCAAATAAGGCACCCTCCCACCGCAGCACAAAATATAGATCAGTGAACCAGTCCACTTCAACCATTGGATACCTTCACTTTGAGTGACTGCATTTTGCCCCTCCACATGTATACATACACCTAAGAAATTGTTGTACATGAATTAAACTGTAGACACTTGTATTCCCAAGTGATTGCTAGTCCCTATGTATAGCAGGGTGTTGTGAACTATTTCCATAACACTCGACTGTGCAATGTTGACTCACAAATATCAACCAGCTTTGGTATATTTCTTTATTCTTCAAAAAAATAAAGTGCCAAATATGTACATGAAGATTTGTAGGTTGAAGCCACATCCCATCAGCTTTGTGATTGACATATCGTCTTCCCCAAATTAACCCCTTCGCTGCTAGGCCTTTTCCCCCCCTGTGCGAAGCCTTTTTTGGGCTATTTGGGGTAGTTTGCGCTTGGGCCCCTGTAACTTTTTGACCACATAAGGTATCCATGCCAAATTAGCGTTCTTTTCTTCCAACATCATGGGGATTTTCAAGGTACCCAGGGTTTGTTGATTCCCCTGGAGCAGACCCAGAAATTAGCCAAAATACAGCTACATTTTGGTTTTTGGGGAAAAAATGGGGGAAAAGTGCTTCAGAAGAAAGTGTCTGTTTTTTTTCCCTGCAAATGGTATCAACAAAGGGCTTGTGGTGCAGAAACCACCATCTTCCCAGCTTTCAGGGACTGACAGACTTTTGTAAGAAAACCAACATTTTTTACACAGTTTTGGCATTTTACTGGGACATAAGCCTATTTTTGCTATTTTTTTGTGCTTTCAACCTCCTTCCAGTTAATGGTAGAGTGGGATATGAAAGCAATAATAGATCCTGGAAAGCTATACATTTCAGAAAAGTAGACAAAATTCTGAATTCAGCAAGGGGTCATTTGTGTAGATCCTTCAAGGTTTTTTTTATAGAAACTAACAGCTGAAAATGTGAAAAATTGAAAATGAGTTGAAAAAAACCGCCATTTGTGCCAACGTTTTTGCCTGTAAATTCTTCTAAGTATGACAGAGTTTTGAAAGCAATATACCGTTACATCCGCTGGACCCTTCTGGTTGTGGGGATATATAGGACTTGTAGGTTCACCTAGAACCCAAGGAACCCAGAGCCAATAACTGAGCAGCGTCTTCCAATGGTTTTTTATTGTGTACCGGGTATATAGCAATTCATTTGGAAAAATAAAAACAGTGAAAATCGGTATGAAAGACACCTATGTATTTCCGAAATCGTAACAAAATATAGAGTTTAGAAACAGTTGCTATTTGCACATCTCCGAAATTGTGGGTACCTATACTAGCATGTGAATTATAGGACATTTTCAAAGTGACTTCTTTTTTGCACATTGTCTTATATTTGGAAGGCAGACATGCATTGAAAGTCAATAGATAATAACAGTTGCTCTACAATTTTGTGTTCCCCTAAGTCTCCCGATAAACATGGTACCTGACTTGTGTGGATAGGCCTAGAGCCCGCGACAGGAAACGGCCCAAAACACAACGTGGACACTCCACATTTTTGCAGTGAAAACAGACCCTTTTTTTGCAAAGTGCCTAGCTGTGGATTTTGAACCCTAGCTCAACCGGCACCTAGGGAAACCTTGCAAACCTATACATTTCTGAAAACTAGACACCCAGAGGAATCTAGGGTGGGGTGACTTGAGTGGCTCTCGCCAGGTTCTGTTACCCAGAAACCCTTGCAAACCTCAAACTCTATAAATAAAAAAAACACATTTTCCTCACATTTCTGTGATGGAAAGTTCTGGAATCTGCGTGGATCCACACAATTCCACCCACCCCGCATTCCCCAAAGTCTTCCGATAAAAATGATACTCACTTGTGTGGGTAGGCCTAGTGCCCGCGGCAGGAAACGGCCTAAAACGTAACGTGGACACACCACATTTTTACAGTGAAAACTGACCCTTTCTTGGCAAAGTGCCTAGCTGTAGATTTTGAACCCTAGCTCTGCCTGCACCTAGGGAAACCTACTAAACCTATACATTTTTTAAAGCTAAACACCCAGGGGAATCCAGGATGGGGTGACTTGTGTGGCTCTCACCAGGTTCTGTTACCCAGAATCCCTTGCAAACCTCAAACTTTGTAAAAAAAACAACCCACATTTTCCTCACATTTCTGTGATGGAAAGTTCTGGAATATGCGTGTGTCCACAAAATTCCACCCACCCCGCTCTCCCCAAAGTCTTCCGATAAAAATAGTACCTCACTTGTGTGGGGAGGCCTAGTACCCGCAACACGAAACAGCCCAAAACGCAATGTGGACACACACCCCATTTTTTTTTTTTTAATAAACAGATTTTATTGTGTCAATAGTCACATACAGTTTGGGGCCCCCTCTAACTGAGGGCGACCGCCCCCCATACCATATTGATGTTGACAACTTGTTTACATTCATCAAAGCCAAAGTTATATAAAACATAACAATGTGAACGTATTGAACCCAATCCCTTTGCGCTGCTCCACATCTACATCTCTTCTCACATAAATTACCTTGCCTCCCAATTGAGTTATTTGCAATCCACCCACCCCCTTCGCTACCTGGTAACCCCCATTAGCAATGATGACACAAGTGTTCCCGTCGGAGGCACTGGCTCCAGATAGAGGCCCCGGTAGTCTGCCCATCTCTTCCAGATTCTGGGATGCTTCTGGGGGCAGCCCCTAGGCTTAAATATTGGTACCTCCATGCCCATACCGAAGTCTATTCCCTTTTTCATGGCCATCAACGATGGTGGGGTAGGCGCCTTCCACAGCCTCGCTATATCCCTTTTGGCCAGGGTAAGCCCCAGCAACAGTAAGTGCCGCTTATAGATGTTACCCCCGATGCCCTCCATGATATGTAGAAGTCCAAGTCTTGGTGAAACAGGGACATCCCATCCCAGGACTTCCGAGAGGCATGCCATAACCCCCGCCAAAACTTTGCAAGCGCCGTACAGTGCCAGACTGTGTGCATGAGGGACCCTTCCTCATGTCCACAACGCAGACAATGAGGAGAAGATATTAAGCCAGCCCTCCATAGCCTTTGGCTGGTGTAATAGGCCCGGTGTAGATACTTAAATTGGATAAGGCGTAACTGGGTTGCTTTCGCCGCACCCCGCGGGGATGCTAGCGCCTCTGCCCAGTCATCCCCATCTAATTGGCCCAGATCAAGTGCCCACGCTTCCCTCAGTTTGTCTAGTGTGGTGGAGCTGTTGGCCACCAGGGATTGATATATTTTCGCAGTTTTGTGCTCGCTCAGGTCCCCCATAAATACCTTTGCTTCAATGGGATTGAATTCAGGGAGGGCGTCCAGCTCCGAGATGCTTGGGGAAATGGCATGTCTAAATTGGAGATACTTATAGAATTGGGTTCGGGGCATATTATATTCTGTTTGAAGATCTTGAAATGATTTCAAGGTTGAACCCCTCATAACATCCCCTAATGTAGATATGCCTATGTTGTCCCAACCACGGAAGCCAGCTAATGCAGCCAGTTGCGGTAGTCCACCATTATGCCACAGTGGAGTTTCCCCCATCAGTCTACCCCACCACCCCATCTTGCAGAGGGATTGTTATACCACCTGCGTCGCTGGCGGCAGGGATCGGCGTAGAGACACCGAATACAGGCTAGTGTGGAGAGTTGCATCCCTCATCCGCCACCGCTCCACAGCGTATGCGGGGTCCTGCCTATTCCTGTACCACCATTCATTTAGTACTAATAGGTGCGAAGCCGCATCATAGGATTGAATGTCCACTGTGGCGAGACCCCCACAATACGTAGACTGAAAGCAGGTTCGTAGGGCGACCCGGGACACTCCCCTCCCCCACAAAAATTGCCCCAGCGCCGCATTAACCTGTTGAAACCAAGTTCGCGAGATCGGATACGGGTGATTCTGCAATTGGTTAAGCAGACACGAAAGGGATACCATTTTGACGATAGCTGATCTGCCATAGAGAGAAAGAGGCATATGCGACCAGGTTCTCATCTCATCTCTTACCCGTATCCAGACCGGAGCAATATTCCTATCCCACGACATGCGTTGTGTGGCCGATAAATAGACCCCCAAGTACTTCACCCCCTCCGTAGCCATCTGTACAGCCGACGCCCAGGGGCCCAGTCCGCTGGCCCCCTTCAACACCCAAAGGGATTCATAAAAAGGCCTGAGGATTCACCAAAAATTTGCATAATGCGGAGCAGTCTCGGGCCCGTCCTATTGAGGTCCGTTAAGAAAAATAAAACATCATCTGCATATAGAGCGATGCGATCTGAGATCCCGTGCGACCACTTGAAGCCCTGCACCTGCGTGTCAATGCGCACCCATGCCGCCAAGGGCTCCATTGCCAGAGCGAATAGGTATGGTGACAGGGGGCAACCCTGCTGGGTGCCCCTCCCAATTGCGAAAGTGCGGGAGGTGGAGCCCGCCACACTCACCGAGGCCATGAGGTCCGCATATAATAATTTGACATACGATAAAAATGGGGGGCCAATATTGAGGCGACTCAGCATAGCGAATAAATAGACCCAGCTAAGGGAATCAAATGCCCTACCCATATCCGCGAGCATCAGCGCAGCGGGATCCTCACACACCTCGATGGCCGCGATGACATTGTGGGCACGACGTATGTTATGAAGTGTGGCTCTCTGGGGCATGAAGCCAGTCTGATCTGGGTGAACCAGATGTGCTATATGCAGCTGGAGACGATTGGCCAGCGCCTTGGCCAGTATTTTAGCCTCAATGTTCAATAAGGAGATGGGGCGATATGACGCATGCTGATCTGGGGGGCGACCTGGTTTGTGGAATAAAACCACCTCGGCATGCCTCCAGTCTCGCGGGAGGCGGCCCTGATCCACTGCTTCATCCACGACCGCGAGGAAATGGGATCGCAATTAGGAAAATATTTCTTAAAGAATTTGCATGGGAATCCATTCGGTCCCGGTGCCTTACTGGAGTTCAGATCTCCCAGTGCAGCGCTTAATTCTTCTGTGGGTAGGGGACGTTTAAGTCAGCTCTTGCTTCGTCGGAAAGGGCCCGTGGCGGCAAATCGTCTATAAAGCGTTGTAACGTTTCCACCGGTAGGAGCTCCCTGGGAGCGTACAGCTCTGCGTAGTAATCCGCAAAGCTCGCCGCAGTCAATGCTGGGTCACCAAGAACACCACCATCTGGGCCGAGTACGCTAGGAATAGACTGAAGCCGCAGAGCTCCCTGGCATAGCCTGTGCAATAGTTTACTGGAATTGTCCCCCCCCCCATTGATAAATCCTGCTACGAGATGCCAGTCATGCCAATCGGGCTTCGTCCAGCAAAGCACTAGCATGCGTCTGCTGCACATATTGCAGCTGGCGCCGCACCGGACCCCCATCCTCCCCCCGGCTATGCTGTTCGAGGTCTATCAGTTGGGCCTCGGACCTCAGAAGTGACTCCCGCTTAAGTTTACGTGCCACCGCGCAATAGGAGATGTCAATACCCCGTATCGTCGGTTTCATGGCCTCCCATATGGTCTCAGCTGCATCCACCGACCCCACGTTGGTCTCCAGATATCGCTCGATCGCCTGGTACGTATGTATCTGGTATTTTTCATCCTCTAAATGCCAAGGGGAGAGACGCCATCGAAAGGCCTGACCCTCAGGGCCTATCTGTATCTGCAGCATTACTGGGGAATGATCCGACAGACTCCTCGGCAGGATCTCTGCTGACCTCACTCTGCTATCAGCCCTGGAAGGCGTGAAAATATAATCGAGGCGGGAAAAGGAGTCATGCGTCCCTGAATAATAAGTGAACCCCTGGTCCTCCCTGTGAAGTCTCCTCCATGCGTCCGTCTAGCCTAGTCCCTCCACCAGGGAGCCCAGCTTTGAGACTTGGTGTGTGGATGTGCCCCCTGTTGCTCGCCATCTGTCCCTTACTAGATCCATGACATTGTTCCAGTCCCCTCACACCACCGCTAGCCCTTCCGGGATTTCCGACCAAAGGGTCGTGAGGCGCTCCACCAAAGCCCACGACAGCGGCAGGGGGGCGTACACACACCCCAGCACCAATTGTTACCCATGTAGGGTACCCATAGCAAAGACATATCGTCCCTGTGTATCCATCCACAATTTATCGCGCTTATATGGGACCCTGCGATGTATCAGGATTGCGACTCCCCGGGACCCCCTAGTAAAACCTGAATGGAACACCTGGGTGTACCCGTATCTCAGTATACAGTGTTTTAGTTCCCATCAAGTGGGTCTCCTGGAGCATTAGGATATCGGCTTGATATCGTTTAGCTTGCTGAAGTATGGCATCTCGTTTTATTTTATCCAGAGCCCCTCACATTCCAGCTGACTGTGGAGCTCCCCCCAGGAACATGCACTTTATCTATAGGGACCACCATAGGTAGGCCTGTGACCGCAAGTGTGAGTGGTGTGCAGCGACTGCTAGGTGGGCTATGGAAATGTGGTGTATTGATGCAGCGCAAATATCTAACATAGATTCCCCAACTTCCCCCTCCCCCCAATACTTCAAAACTGTTGAAGTACCTGTCGCGGCGGGGGTGGCGCGCGGACCCCTACGGAGCGCCCTGCACGCCCCCGCCAATGGTTCCCCCTTAACCAGCCCATGAACAGCGGGCGTTCCCGTCGACTATATAGAGTCTGATAAAGGTACAAGCCCCCCCACTTTCCCCATCGGCCTGTATATGCTCCTCCAACAGCCACCCCTTGCGGATATTAGGATGCCGTAGTCCTGTGTAAAGGCACCAAAGAATCTTTATTCGTGTCGCTGCGGAACTTGGATCGTCTTCTTGATCTCGACCTGTTGCTCCCTTTGATTTTGTGCTTAGGCGGTCTGCGGCTGGCGTCACTGGACGATGAATCCGATTCCAACCTGGGCGGCATGTTGGCCTGGGTTTTCACCGTTTCGTCCGTCCAGGTAAAGACCTCTTCAGGCATTTCAAAGAAGAATGTGCGGGACTGATATGCCACCCTCAACCTGGCTGGGTATAACAATGCATATGGAAGTTTCAGGTCCCGAAGGCGGGCTTTTGCGGCCATAAAGGACTGCCGTTTCTGTTGAACTAGCCTTGTGTAGTCTGGAAAAATTAGGATACAACTGGAGGTGTATGTAAGAGACTCTTTCTGTCTGGCCTGTTTTAGGATCGCGTCCCGGTCGTGGTAATTTAAAATCTTCGCGATGACTGGTCTTGGCCGGGCTCCAGGGGGAAGTTTCTGCATCAAGGCCCTATGAGCCCTCTCGATGATAAAGCAACGGGACAGCGAATCCAG
This sequence comes from Calotriton arnoldi, assembly GCA_963921515.1. NCBI lineage: Eukaryota > Metazoa > Chordata > Amphibia > Caudata > Salamandridae > Calotriton > Calotriton arnoldi. The sequence goes on along the minus strand of CAWUFW010000486.1, from coordinate 2,613,588 downwards.
GGGGAGCCAGTCTACGAGCGACTGAGTAAGAAAGCGTTCCATGTCATTGCCTTCACACCCCTCAGGGAACCCCACAAAACGCAGGTTGTTCCTTCTAGCCCTGCCCTCTGCATCTTCCACACGGGACGCCAGTCCTCTCGTTAGGGTCTCCAGAGATGTCACTTTCTTTTTTAGGGTGGTGACAGTATCCTCCACCTCTGATATTCTGGTTTCGGTCTCCTTGATGCTCTCTACAGCATTAAGCAGGTCTTGCCTGATGAGCATTACATCGGAGCCCACGGCACCGATTTCAGCAACCAATGTATCTCTAGCTTGCGTTATGGCCGCCATGAGCGCAGCGTTGTCTGGCATGACTCCGGCCGCACCTCCCTGTTCCGACGCCGTGGCCCCGGCGCCTGTGTAGCAGTCCAGTGTACTCTGCTTGGAGGAGCCCCCTGGTACCTTGTCCTTCGTCATAGCAGTGTGTCTGATTGGGCTGCAAATCTTGACTCGAGTCCCCAGGATGCGCTCCTGATGCTGGCCCGATCCGGCCCTTCCCCGATCCGGCCCTTCCCCGTCTGCCGCGTCAATGTTAGCTGCGGCACGGGGGTTTCACTCCTGCCCTGCTCTGACGAGATCGGCCCGCTATTTCGTGGGTGACCAGGGCCTGGGATGGGGACTCCCACCCACAAGCCTTCCATGTATGAGTTGAGGCTGGCCAGGCCCCTGCCCCCCTAATCACTCCCGGGGTCCGAGACTATGGATGTGCCCGGTCACCGCCGGCTCCCCAGCGCACAGCAGGGCCACTGCGCAGTATCTGGCTTCTGGGTCCACTCTCCACTGCCTCCAAGGCCGCACGGCCAGGCAAGCCTCCCGAGGCCGTCCGGCGCCAAGTTTCGTCACCAATCAAGCTGTGGTCCGCCCCCGCAGCTCGAGCCAACCGCCGAGAATGGGGCCCTCCACTGGCCCCTGCCCAAATTAGCACTCACCGGGCCGCTGTTCCGAGCCTCCTGGCTCTTTGCACACTTTCGCCGCAGATATTCCACGGGAGCCCCAGAAGTCACCACAGCACCCGGCGGGCCTCCTCCATTACGACTCTCGTGGCAGACCCTCCACCGCAGCTCTAGTCTTCAGCGGCTGACCGCAAGTCTCAGCCGCGATGATTTCACTAGGCCGCAACCCCAGAAGGCCTCAACCGCCGCTCCAGCTCGTAAGGACGTCTTCCGGTGCTTCCTCTCGTCTCTTCCGCCGCTGTCCGCAGTCAGAGTGCCACTGATCGCCTTTTACAGTTCCAAAAGACCGGTAGGGTAAGATATCTGAAAGGATATTTTACAGGGGCTGCAGGAGCTCGCCTAACGCGTGTTCGCCATGCTGGACCGCAAGGCCACGCCCCCACACACCCCATTTTTACAGTGAAAACTGACCCTTTTCTTGCAAAGCGCCTAGCTGTAGATTTTGAACCCTAGCTCTGCCGGCACCTAGGGAAACCTAGCAATCCTATACATTTTTTTAAACTAGAAACCCAGAGGAATCCAGGATGGGGTGACTTGTGTGGCTCTCACCAGGTTCTGTTACCCAGAATCCCCAGGGTGTCTAGTTTTCAAAAATGTATAGGTTTGCTAGGTTTCCCTAGGTACTGGCAGAGCTAGGGTTCAAAATCTACAGCTAGGCACATCGCCAAGCAAGGGTCAGTTTTCACTGTAAAAATGTGGTGTGTCCACGTTGCGTTTTGGGCCGTTTCCTGTCGCGGGCACTAGGCCTACCCACACAAGTGAGGTATCATTTTTATCGCAAGACTTTGGGGCTGCGGGGTGGGTGGAAGTTTGTGGATCTGTGCAGATTCTAGATCTTTCCATCACAGAAATGTTAGGATTTTTTTTTTTTTTGATGTTTGCAAGGGATTCTGGGTAACAGAACCTAGTGAGAGCCACACAAGTCCCCACATCCTGGATTCCCTGGGTGTCTAGTTTTAAAAAATGTATAGGTTTGCTAGGTTTCCTTGGGTGCCGGCTGCGGCTGACCCAGAATCCACAGGTAGGCACATTCCGAAAAAAAGTCATTCTGGGCAGCCCCCACCCCAACGTCTAAAATCGCTGGCGCCTAGTGGAATACTGCCCATATCTGCCTCCTGGGCAAGGCAGAAAGACTGTGGCATCTTTTTTTGGGAGGTGGGGGCATTTTCATACCCATTCTGGGCAGCCCCCACCCCTGAATTTTGAAAAAAATGTATCCCTGGTGACTAGTGAGCTTTCTGCCCCCATCTGCCTCCCGGGGGGGGGGCAGAAAGACTGTAGCATTTTGTTTTTGGAGTGGGGGCATTGGCATGCCCATTCTGGGCAGCCCCCACCCCAACGTATATATAAAAAAAAATCCCTGGTGCCTAGTGGGCTTTCTGCCCCCGAGGGGCAGATCAGGGGCTAGTGCCGCCATCTGCCTCCTGTGGGGGCAGAAAGACTGTGCCTTTTTTGGGGGGGCGGTGGGGGCATTGGCATGCCCATTCCCGGCAGCCCCCACCCGAACTTTGGAAAATAAAAATCCCTAGTGCCTAGTGGGCTTTCTGCCCCCACCGGGGGGAGGGGAGATAAGGGGCTATTGCCCCATCTGCCTCCCAGGGGGGGCAGAAAGACTAGCATTATTTTTTAGGGTGGCGGCATTGGCATACCCATATTGGGCAGACCTCACCCCTACATATATAAAAAAAAAAAAAAAAGCCCTGGTGCCTAGTGGGCAGATCAGGGACTATTGCCCCCATCTGCCTCCTGGGGGGGGGGGCAGAAAGTATTTTGCCTTCTTTGGGGGGGTAGGGTGGGGGCATTGGAATACCCATTCTGGGCAGCCCCCACCCCTGGCCTATAAAAAAAATAATCCCTGGAGTCTAGGGTGCTTTCTGGCCCCCCTGGGGGCAGAAAGACTGTCTGTGTGAAAATGTAATGGGGGGAGCAAAGGCCCTTGCCCAAGGGCCTGCTCCCCCCTCCCTGGTGGCAAGTGGGTGGATCCCTGCTTGGGGATCACCCTCCTGGGGCGATCCCCAAGCAGGGATCCACTAGGGAAGGGTACCATTGGAACGGGGAGATTCTCCCCTTTCCAACGATACCTCTCCCAAGTGTTTCGGTGCTCGAGGGGGCTAAGATAGCCCCACGAGCACCAAAACTTCAGTTTCGTTTTCAATGTAATGACGACAGCGCGCCAAGCTCGCGATCGTCATTACATTGAAAATTAGAAATAGGCCTGGGGAGGTTGGGGAAGCTCTTCCTCACCTCCCGAGGCCTCCCCAAAAAAAGGAAATCCCTCTGCTGTTTGCAGCAGAGGGATTTAGTGCGCCTGTGCACATGACGGAATGGTTCTGTCATGAGCACACGAGCACTGGTGCTCATGACGGAACCATTCCATCATGAGCGCCGAAAGGGTTACATTTTGTAGATACTTGTGGTCTCTAGTGACTGCCAGTCCCTGGGTTTAGTAAAATGTCATAAACTATTTCCAGAACACTCAAGACTTTGTAAGTTGCAATGTTAGCTCATAACTATCAATCAACTTTGGCATATTTCAGTATTGTTATTGAGTGTATCTGCAAAATTTCTAAGTTAAAGCCACACTTCTTGAGCTTTATGATAGACAAATAGTTTCTCATGAATTCTACTTTTACGACACTTCTACTCCACGGTGACTGCTAGTCCTTATGTATGTATTTTCATAACACTCAAGATATTTATTGTGAGTTGCAATGTTAAGTCAACACTATCAGTCAGCTCTGGTATATTTATTTATCCTTTAGAAAAATTAGCACAAGGCATTACAGTGGCAAGAGTGTATAAGCAAGCAAGTGTTTTGTTTGAAGCCATATACCCTCAGGTTCGTGATTGACATTCAAACAATGGTATTTGTCTTGAGAGGGACCTCTAGTACTTTAGGAAATTCTGCAGCATTGCAGCTGTTGCGCTTCTTTCCGATACACTGGTGTTAGTTACATGTATTCCTTGTGTGCAAATTCGCGGATATTAGAGTCATCCCTGAGTAGTTCTGTAATTGCCATTCTCCATTGGTGTGCACATCCTAATTCCTAAAAAGAAAGGAAACGTTTAATGGTGGAAGTCAGTTCATGGCAAATGTGATCTTGCAGAAGTTAATATGTTTATTTATTGCAGTTGTTTGAGGAAAACTTGGACCTAGATGTGAAGCAGTGCTTTATGTATTTTTTCAAGATGTCAATGTTGCATGCCTTTTGCATCTCTCTTCAAAGTTTAAGTAGCTAACCAGGAAGGGCTATGACATCATTGTACTTTTCTGTGAGGCTCTGTTGGTAGTATAGTGCAACAAACTTTCCATCTCCATTACGCTATTCTGTGAAGATCTCTATTGGTACTATAGCACAACTACAGATCTCTATCTTCATCATAATCTTCTGTGAGGACCTCTATTGGTTGTATAGAACAATTGACGCTTTTCATCTCTATTGTATTCTACATCATTTAGCTATATAGTGAAGTTTCAGGCAATTGAATTCTCCTTAGGGAAAATCTGTTGGCTGTATAGTAAAACTGGTCCTAAGTTGGTTGCCTCTCATGGTGCTCCAAGTAAAAGGAGGGCTGGCTTTTTACATTTTTGGGTTGTTCAAAGACTCATGGCTCCTAGTCCACCAATAGCAAAAGCAGATTATAAAAAATCTTCTGCAGTGTAAAGCAAAAAAATGCTTGTATATGCAATCCATGAGTGTGATAGATAATTACATGTGTGAGAGTCTGCTTTTCCATTAGAAAATAGTTCTCCATGCATGAGGGATGATCTAATATGTGGTTAACAATATTTCGAGCCAATAGTAGAAGGAAGCTAACCCAAAGCCCCTTTCTGTATGTATGGAGTATGTATTGAATTCAATATGTTTGCCATAATGGTGCAAGCACCATCAGATGCCTAACCTAACACTGGTGCAAGCACCAATAGAATTCAATTCTAAAATGAACATACATTCACATTCTTTTATTACATTTATAAACCATTCGATAGTGCCATATTAAAGACACAGTCAAGGCTAGACCTATTGGCTTTGCCAATGCTTGTTCTATTATGTCCCTGTATTTCTAGCAGTATAGTTGCAGGCCTCGATAAATCTACTTGCCCACTCACCATGGTGAGTCATATTTTATCAAGGCGAGCTATTTTTAGAGCCTACATGGCCCTTTCTGTCTGCTTATAAAGAACAGGTGTTCTGTTCTCTCAGAAAGTGAATGAGCAATAAAGATTGTTAGGTCTCGCCTACGCAGCGCGCATGCGCTGCTTAGGAAGAAGACCTTTTGTAATCGATTCGCTTTTGAGGCCAAAAACGTGCACGCGTTGCATTGCTTTTAATGGCAACGCGTGCACGTTTGGCGATTCCCTTGCGGGAGCGAGCTTTGGCGCCATGTGTTAGCAATTATTGCTCCTGGCGCTGCTCGCTCCCGCAAGGGAAACGCTTTCACTTTTGCCGCCACTTGTTTTTTTTTTACTTTTAGCGCGAGGCGCGCGCGTTTTAGCACTTCCGTATTTTTCTCGAACATCCATTACCACTTTAAGAGTGGACGCTAATTCACATGCGCAGTCCCACACAGCAGGGGCATGGCAGTGCGCTCTGCATCTGGCACCAGGCATCCATTGCAGTCTCTGCCAACCAACATTAAAGGCTGCATTTTTACTTCAGTGTCCATTGCTTTCCATCAGTAGTTTCCACTTTCCCTCTCTGTCCCGCCTCACCCCTCAACAGTTCCAGCTCTTCCTTATTTTTACATTCCTGCCCCTCTCGCTTACTCCCACAGCAGTTCCTGCGCCCCTACCGTTTCCAAAAGCAGCGGCTGCGCTCACTGTTTATCTGCTGGGTTTCACGCTCTCCCTGTTATGGCGTCACAGTTGTGACTCTCCTGCTACTTCCTCCAGTGGTCCCTTCCCCTTCCGGTGCCCACTCTCTTTGAAAATATCTGCTTTCCCTGCTGTTTTCCCAGTAATCCGTTCTCTCCTTACTGGTACTCTGCAGCCCCCGCATGCCCCCTTCTCCTGTACAATTATGGGATGTTGTGTGCAGAAACGAATCGTCCACCAAGAGGCAATGTCCCTCCGACCAGCACTGCGGCTCCCCTCCCATCACCAGCTCACACCCTGCCGGGACCTTCACACCTTCAACAGGAAAATGCAAACAATAATAACCCCAACAAGAAAAACGATATGGATACAATGTTATTTGTACACATTGAGCGCACGTATGCAGAGAATCTTGGAGCTATGAGAACACATAACAAACTAGGTACAATAACAGCAACTTCAAATGCTGAGAGACGGGCGGAACTAGATATTAAGCTAATGTTGACACTTGTACTTAGCAAGTAATATTTATGCTACGTTGTATAAAATATACCTAACCATAGGTTATGGTGTCATTACAAGTCACCAAAGAGTTCAGTGACCACAAAGAGGAAATGACGGCTGGCATCTATGGGGAGTGGTGGGGTCGGCAAATGGGTGGTGGGTAAAAATAACAAGCATTTGCAATGCAATAGGTCTCGCATTTTCGCGAGTTTGAGCTATTGACATTGCAAATGACAATGCCTTTTATTTTTGTTTTTTAAACATAAATAAAAGGCATTGTCATTTTTTTGGGAGGGTTGTTGGCGTTTGGAAGCACCGAAGCGCCGACGAGCGGCATACCGGTAACAACGCATGCATTAATAAATGCCTACATTAATATAATTGTTATTAGAGTTTCCTGGCCAGATAATGTGATAACTGCCTATCGATATGCTCGCGTACAGTTTATGCTAATTTTGACCAGATTCTTGTGAAATTCACGTGGTGAGATGCACTGTGGTAGCAGATGCGCAAATGTATTCTCCTTCGCAGGCACTTCGCTCTCCCAGCTCTGAGTCATGCGGAAAAATGCCTGCACTTGTGTGGTCTGAGTACAGATTCATTTTTGTAATCCTACGCAATGCGGGTTTCGTCTAAAATTAACCATGAACTAGTCTCTTGAGGTGACGCGCAGCAGGATTCTATAGCGCTAAACAGTTTTTTTTTTTTACAGTTTTTATTTAGCGCGAACTCGACCCGAGGGTATTGGAGTGCGTTACACGCGCTTCCGTTACATTACACAAGGCCACATTCATTTTTTTATAGGCACAGGGAGAAGAAGTGATTTGCCCAGAATCACAAGATTCTATCCGACGCCGAGATTCGAACCGAATTCCCCAGTTCCGAAGTCAACACCGCTGGGGTATCACAACGAATCCTAGTTAGATGTGGCAGTGATTTGATTTTTTTTCAGTGTTGTGGTCTTTTTGAGGGGTTGCGAAAATGTGTGTGCATATTTAAGCCCTTCTAATGAGAAGGTCTTTATTTTTTCCAAATGGGTGACAATTATGGCAATCATAAAGGAGTTTGCAAACATTTGATTGTATTATGTTTCTCCAGTTTACACGACTTTGTCTCTTACCATGAGGCTGTAGAAAGCAAATCTACCATTATGCTGATCGTGAAGCCTATAAAGGGGCAACAAACCCATTAGGTATCCCATTAGGTATCAAATGCAAAACAAGCATTGGCATAGCCAATAGGTCTCGCCTTTGGGACCTTATAAGTATTTAATTATGCAGCACAATATCCTTGGTGCAACATCAACTGTTGCATGGCTAAACACTTATAATGTCCCAAAGGCGAGACCTATTTGCTATGCCAATGCTTGTTTTTATCTAGTCACATATGCTCTGTGTTCAGAGACAGAGGTCAAATGCCAGCTTATGTCTTACACTTTGCAGTCAAAGAAAGAAAAGTAAACACAACCTCCAGGATAAAATAAGAAGCAAAGTTAGAGGATTTTGTAAAGTGCACTATCTGAAAATCGTGCTGTACAAAGAGTGAAATGAAACCCTGTAGGATGTCGGGTTTCTTTTCTAACACACAACATTTAAATATGATGTGCAAATGATAAACATTTTTGCTGAAACCCAATTTCCACAGATTGTTTTATACGCTATATAGTTTTATCAGCAAAACTGCGTGTTAGTGGGAACGTTTTTGGCCATTTCAATTGAAAATATGCTGCTTGTAAGTGACAGTGCGCTACCACACCATGGTTTAGTAATACATTATTAAAAGGGAATTTTTAAAGATGAACTGATAAACATTCCTGCCCCTGGTCAGATGACAATGCTATTAGTGAACTAAGAGGCACGTCAGGGGGTATGTGTACCCTGTACGTGGGCTAGATTCTTATTATACATGGAGCAAAATGTAGTCTATTAAATAAAAAAAATCGTTTTTTGTACTGCAGTAATGCTGAACTTTTGAAGGTTCTCTCTTATGTGATAATTAGAAAAAAAGGCGGCTATGTACAATAAAATATTTGCTAGTATCACGCAGTTTGAGACCAGATTATGTGTCAAGTATATTAAAGTTAGGTCGAGTAGATTATTCAAGTCACCAGACCTGCAGATCTGGTAAAAAATCAGATTTTTCAAGGCCTGAGTTGCAATGGATGGTAGTGAAGGAGAAGGCAGAGTAGTAAATGAATCCTTAATTTCTTGGGCAAAACAGTGGTGCGGCAAATGGCATACTCCTTTTGAATATTGATTGTTATAAACATTTTGTTGCTGCAGACGAACAGGAAGCTTTGAATTCCATCATGAAGGACCTGGTAGCCCTTCAGATGGGTCGACGACACCGACTGCCCGGTACTGATGGCATGAAAACCAAAGCCAATGCCAAGTCCAATAACCAGGTAAGGTTTTTTTCCTAAATTTAATAAGTTAAAGCCATAATGCAAATGTGGATATTTGTGCATCTTGTGCGTCGGTGTGTAACTGAAGACGTCTCCCTCAATGAAAATGAATAAGCCCAGAACATTAATATTACATGCACGATCTTTGCAGCATGAAAGATAATTACAGTTGTGTGACATAATATACCTGTTATAGCTATATGTGTGCAAATCACATAACGCACATTTGTAGCCCAAATAATACCTCCATCCTTATGAGGTCGATCAAATTGATACCATTGAATAGTCTAATGTTACCACATGTTTACAGCAATAAATGCCTCATCAAAACAAGTTCATTCTGATTTAATAAGTTGGTAATTCATAGTATTTGAGGAATATCCTTCATCTGTTGATAATGAGTGGACTCAGTGAATCTAAAGCCATTGGCCTTCAACTGCTAGTTCTAAATCTCTCTATATGAAGAATGAGGGTGGGGCATCTAGCGTTCTGTAAAGCATATTTCTTTCTGTGAAAAGATGCCTCACTTTCTGCATTTCAGTCCAGCAGCGTGAGGATTTGCAGTAAGTAAACTATTCCAAAAACTGTGACATAATTTCCTTTAAAAGTTGTGCCATGTGAAACAGCAATAAGTTGCTTGACTAACTGCTTTTTTAAAAATATCTAGCCAGAGAAAAGAGTGTTTGTACCTTCTGACATTTCCTTCAAAGCACTAAGCAAGAGGTTTCTAGTGCATATTAACACCTTTTGTCTGGTTCTATAAGTAAGAATTTATTATACGTAGTTGGAGAGCTTACAAACTCTCATGGCAAATGGCAGTGAGTGTCCTGTAGTGTTCCTTGCAGAAACCGTAATGTTTTTGAATTTTTTCTAAATGTATGGTATGACCACTCAGTACCCAAGCACACACCATGATGAAGGCTGCTCAAAAGCAGATCGCTATTGAAATTAAAATCTGATGTTGGGGTAATGTGCCAGCTTGTCTACCCAGAATTGGCTCACCATTTTGCTTGTCATCTAGTTGTGCCACCAGGATCACCTTATATTCTGCCAGTGTGATTAAACAGACTCTCATCAGACGATAGTCACACCTGCGCAGGTGTTCTGCTGTATTTCATAAGCACTTCATTGGGCCAAAGTAGGGCAGTCAAAATCTGGGTAAAAGAAAACCATATCAGTTATTGCCAGCACTCGATGAAGCAATGCCAATTAAAGGAACCTACAGTGAAAAAGAAACTGGCTTTCTCTACGGACACAATGTTGAATCGGATCAACATCTATAAGCTTTCTATTTTTTTATTTATTTTATAATTCTTTCCATATAAGCATTAACAAGTTACAGCAAGAAGACAGAATTATCATAGGCATAGGTATATTACAAGAAATAGATATTAATTCATCATTAATATACAACCATAAAATTCCTGAGCGAAGAAAAAATCATAGATACTGTGCAAAAGTATAAACAATTTCATTTTGATTGAGTTCCACCCAAAAATAAAGCCATAAAAAAAAACAATCCGGAATATCTGCAGCAGTTCTGATAGGGCTGATTAAAGTCCCAGTGAGCTAATGTTTTTTAAAATAAATTAACTGCTCACTGTGTATGCAGGGAAATCCAAGCTGTCGGAGGCACCCAAATCTTATTTTCCCTAATCTTTCCCTTCCTACCTCTTCGTTCATACAAAGCTGTCTTTAAGTTGTAAATATGTAGGAAGCGCCCTTTCCATTGCTGAAAAGTCGGTGGTAGCGGATCCAGCCACGCTGAGGCAACGCACAACCTGAATACAGGCATAGCAATAAAAATTAGCTCCTTCCCAGTTCTCCTACCGGGCTCATCTATTCCTAATAACATGATCTGGGGTGATAGAGGGATATCCGCCTTCAGTATCTCCCTTAAAAAACCATCTATTTCCTGGCCTGTTGTTTCTATGCCAGGACCGGTGGAAAATATGTGAACAAGGTCCGCACCTTCGGCCCTGCATCTAAAACACTGAGTCCCCTCCACTCCACCCCATTTCACAATTTTTGCAGGTGTTCTATATAAATCAAACAGGGTTTTAAAGTGCTGTGACTGAAGGTTGGCAGAACACAATATAGAGCCCCCCATTTCTAACGATTCCAAAAAAAAGGAATCCTGAATCCCTAGCCTAACCTGCCACTTCAGGCAATGTTTATCCAGATCATCCGGGGTCTCTTCCAACAAACCGCTGTATATTTGCGAGATTGAGTGGCTTTTGTCCTTTATTAATAATTCCATTAAGGGAACCTGTGAGAAACCTGACGCTCCACCAGCTTTTTTTAAGTAAAAAATCCCTTAATTGCAAAAATTTTAAAAAGTCTCTGGGGCCAATATTGAATCTTTCCCTGACCACCTCGAAAGTTGTAATATAGTCTCCAGCCAAAAGATCCCCCAACCTACCACAGCCCGCCTTTTTCCACCTTGCTAAACAATCATCTTGCAATGCCCTCAGTAGCTGGTCATTCCTGAGCAGGGGGGTGTATCTGCTGAATCTGCCAATACCAAGCCGTTTCCGAATCCCTGCCCAGTTCCGGAATGCAGTGATTAAAGTCTTAAACTTTGTTTTTTTGAAGTAGCTTGCTTCGTAGAATTTCACAAGGCAGCCATTAGCCCTATCCCCTATCAAAATCTCAAATATCGATGGGACATAGCTAAGATCGGGCCCCGCCCTTACCTTGCTACTAAATAGAGGCCCATAATGCTGCAGCGCTGCTGCCATATAATACAGCTTAAAATTAGGAAGCCCCCACCCTCCTCTATCCCTGGGTAGACATAGGAAGGCATTTGCCCTCCTTACTTTTCCGTAGGACCAGATAAACCTAGCTACCTTCCTTTCGATTTAGCTTAAACCAGGCGTTGTGTATACCCAGGGGTATTGTTCGAAAAATGTAGAGCAGCTTAGGCAAAATCATCATTTTTACTAGGTTGCACCTCCCCATTATTGAGAGTCTCAAGTTATCCCACCGACTGAGATCCTTCCTAATTTTCCCCATTATAGGGGAGAGATCAGATCCACTATTGCCTCGACTTTTGCCGTAATAGTTTCCAAGATAGATTGCTTCGTTGACAATCCTGCTGTCGGAAGCAGGGGTAAATCTATAAGGACCTGCGTTTTAGTCCTATTCAATAAAAAACCAGATTGAATCCCAAAATTATCAGCTATATTTTCGACCGCCTGTAGCGCTCTGCCTGGGTCAGTCGTAATTATGGCCACATTAATCGGCATATGCCAATATTTTAGTATCCCAGCCCTGCAGGTTGACCGGGATAATATCCTTGGAGGCTTCCAGTCGTCGACGGAACGGGTCTATGTATAGTGCAAACAACAGAGGAGACGAGGGGCACCCCTGCCTTGTTCCTCTTTCAATTTAGAATGGTTTAGACTCTTTCCCCATTACTCGCTCCCGGGCCGTAGGTTTAATATACATAGCCCGTATTGTCTTAATAAAAGATGTCCCAAGGCCATTAGCCTCTATGATCTTCCAAAGATAGTTCCATGACACCCTGTCAAAGGCCTTCTCGGCGTCCAGAAACGCAACCCCCATAAGCTTTGCGAGAACCTCCTTGGCGTCCAATAATGTAATTACTTGCCTAACATGATCCACCGTTCCCCTCCCCTGAATAAAGCCATGTTGCCAGACTGATACAAGATGTTGCATTACTTTGTTCAGTCGACTGGCAAAAATGTTGGAATACACCTTAGTATCGCTATTTAAGAGTGTAATAGGTCTGTAGGATCCCATCAGAATAGGGTCTTTCCCTTTCTTTAAGAAAATGACTATGTTGGTGGTGGCCCATGAACCTGGCGGTGCAACCCCAGCCCTGACCTCCTGAAATAACTCAAGCATAGCCTGGCAGACCTCTTCCTTAAAGATTTTATAAAACTCGAGAGGTATGTCATCTGTTCCCGTAGCTTTGCCTGAGGGGAGAGCTTGTAGGGCTGCCTGAAATTCTCCCAAAGAAATGTTTGCTCCGAGAGGAAGACTCTCACCCTGGGGAAGCCTCACCGATGGTGCTAAATCCATCTGTTCGCCTATACTCCTAGAGTCCCCTGCCACCGGGGCTTTATACAGGTCTTCATAGAATTCCCTAAAGGCCTCCCTGATCTCATTTGGTTCTGATACGACCACACCCTGCATATTCCTAACCTGCCTTATATGCTCTGTAGCTAGCTGTTGTCTAGCCCGGACTGCTAAGTAACGTCCCACACTCACTGTATTCGTAGCATTCCTGACTCCTTGCCAGATACTTCCCCGCGGTCTTCTCTGCATTAAACTCATCACGGGATGCTTTTGTGATGCCGATTAAATTCCTTGTTGGAGACACATCACCTCTCGAGGCCCCAATATTAATTAACTCTATCTCTAGGCACCCGAGTCTCTTATATAGCTAAAGGTTTTCATGAACAGTTTGAGTAGTGGTGGATACACCTTGAAATGATGGCGAGAAACTGCTGTTCCACATCACAGACCGGAACATCCTACAACATTATTTCTTCTGTTACGTTGGAAACTGGCACATTCAGTAAGTGGATGTGAGCTTTCACTCTTAAAACTGTGGGATGGGTATGTAGAGGCAATATGTAGTTTTGGAAAGTGCAACGATTCAGTGGCATAATTCTGAAAAGGGCTTTCATATGATCTAATATCTAATTGAAAGGTGAAAAAATAAATAAAACAGGCAATAAGGCAGGACCCTGGGCAGGTTGGGAAGGAGAGCGTAGAGAGTGCACTAAAGATGAACAGGGTTGTAACTGACACAAAGGCATCCATCTTCAAGAACCTTAAATCTAGTACGGTGCTACGTACATGTGGTAAATAAAGTTAGACCACACTCGTGAAGCCTTTAGAAGTTCTTTAATTCATCCCACTGAAGCGTGACTTTCCTCTCACCAGCCTCAGCATAAACTGCCTACATTTCAAACTATAACATTCTAACAGAATCTTGGAAATAAGGTTCTGTTCTATCAATACAAATATGACACATCTTACCCATTTCATATAACAATAAACAATAAGAGATAGAAATGTAAATCCATGCAAACCTTTTATAACTTAACAAATTGTAAACATGAGCATTTCCTCATAGGCATTCGGGGAAATGCACAGGAAAAAAATAAAAGCAAATTAGATTAGGGATGATAGAATAAAGCATAACAATAAATGTAAACCAAAAATACAGCGAGCAAGACTCAAGCTGATCCCATCACATAATCCTACATATATGCAGGAGTCTTTCTTTCTCTCCACTCACGACGATCCCTTCTCTCACCCTCCAGTGCTCCTTCGACATCACTAGCACCATCAATCCCTTGTCCTCCTCTGTCCTTGGACCTAGGTACTCCCTCTCCTGCCAGCATAAAACTACTGCAACCTTCGTCACTTTCCACCACCGATCTACCACATTTGCCTCCCTTTTGATGCAAAGCTACTTATGTCTGTTCCACTTGCTTCCATTCTCCAACACAACATACCACTCATACACTTCCTTGACCTTGAACAGACCCCTAAACTTGAATAGACCTCTGCCAATGCGACCATCTTTGACCTTCACCCAGTCACCTATGTGAATCTTAGTGTCTTTAGACCTTTCCAAAGTATTCTCGGTTCCTCCCTGCGTTCCAACTGCCCTGGAACAAATTTAGTTCTTGCCTTGCGTAACCTCATAACTTCAAATGGAGATCTGTTGAGTCCCTTGTTGACAGTGGTACGATGTGCCCAAAGAGCTTCCTGGACCGCTACAGATACATCAGTACCACTCTGCATGGCCAACTGTACAGTTCCCTTGATCATGCGATTCATCCTTTCTGTAATGCCATTGCCTTGTGGGTTATAAAAAGTAGTACGATGATGCTGAATGCCATGTACTGTTAAAAACTCCTTCAATTCACAAGAAGTCCTATTAAGGATATGCCCATCAGACTGTCCCAATATACATAGAAACCTGTCAAGATATAATATAGGAACTGTTACCCTCTAGGAGTATTTAAATGACTCATGGGACCAAGGGCACTGGACCTTTTATCAGGCTCCCCATCCCCCTTCTTCTTTTTGCTATTGAAAACCACTCTTAAATACATAAATAACTATGATGTAAGAAGTCCACTATCAAGAGAAAAGACAAACTTGTATTATTTCAAACATAAAACATTTAAGACATTGTAAAATCTGATAGTAAGAAATACTAAGATTTCTGTACCTTACTGAAAGAGGCAACGTAACATAAAAAATATTGTCAACACAATTGGTTCATTCAAATGGAACAATGTTGTGACTTTCAGAATGAATTTGGAATTAGTTCTCAATATTATTCTGCCATTTTTGAATTGCAAGAAAGGTTCATCAACCGTAAAGGCTTGAATTTAGCTTAGTTGCCTTGCTGAAGTGAGGGCTGAGAGAAGGGTCATCTTCCACGACACATATTTTATGACTTCCATATGTATAGACTTAAACAAACTTTTCATAAGCTGTGATAGAACTCTATTTAACTGCTAGGTCACTGGAGGAATCTTCAAAGGAGGAAAGACTCTGAAAAGACCTTTCATGAATTCCTTAGTCTATGAGACCATATAGAGACTTTTCCCCTCTGAAATTGCCGCCCAATGAACTGTAATCGAAGTATGCGCTAGGCCTGACTTTGCTAGATGAAGTAGGTAAGGTAGCAACTGTTCTGGAGTAGATTTAAAGGGATGTTTATTTATATTCATGTGGAATATTCAGCAATCTCAACTCACTGTTGTGAGGAGCCAAGCTGATGACTGAGCGATTGCATTTGTTGATGGGCAATCTGACTGTGGTTCATGCAAATGAGGTTCTCCAAAGGTTTGAACGGAATGTGCAGGCATTCTGATAGGAGAAGAAGCTCTTTGTACCAATATTGTCTTGGCCACACTGGGGCTATCAGAATGAGGCGGCATGGTTCTTGCTTCTTTTATCGAATGACTTTGGGATTGAGAGAAAAAGAAGTAAACGAGTAAGCGAACATTCCTGTCCAGGCTATTCGAAATGCATTTCCCCAATACTTTTTCTGAGGAAACCTGCTTGCGCACATTTTGCATTTCTTGTTTAGAAGAGTTGCAAACGGATCCAGATTTGGGGTTCCCCACTGTTTGAAAATCTGAAGTAACTGCTGCCAGTTCACACCTTCCCCCAGTCAGGAAGAGCCATCTGTGGCAGGAATCTTCAAAGGCCTGGCTGCCTTTGAAACGCGACCCCAGCCTCTCCTGATAGGATTAGGCCCCCCTTCTGTCCTCACCCTCTTCTGGCAGAAAGACAATCCGAAAAACTTAGAAAGAATACGAGGTGTGCCCCACTCTGCCAACTCCACCCCTCAGGTGCTGGAGGCAAGGTGAAGCACATTTTTGAGTGTCCACCATCTTGAAGATGATGGGACTTCTCCAATCAGGGCTAGGTCCCCCTCCCACAGGAGGTGGGCATAATAGAGGGAGTAGACACCGCAGGTAAGGGGCCCATTGGCCACTATCTGTCACTCCCTTGTAAACGTCCCAAAATTTAGTATTTAGGTGGCCTCCCCAGATCCTGAACTTAAATTCCAAGGACACAAGAAGACGAATGAAGAAACACTGTTGGACCCAGAACTGCAGACCTCGTGGGGGACGCGGGGCGCAAACTCCTGCCTGCCACCATAGAACTCTACAATCACCATCCTCCAGCTGGTCTTGTTGCTGTGTGGCCTCCACAAACCCCAGAGGGTCACCACCACTTCGCAAATTGCCAAAGAACTCCTTCCAGATAGAGGTACTACCTCTATGGAACTGCAAGTCTTCAAAAACAGCAAAGTCCGGCCCAGCGTCGTCCAGCTCTCCAGCCTGTTCGACGTTTCCAAGTGCCATCCGAAGGTACGTTTGCTCTGGAGGGTAAGCCCGGCCTCTGCACCAAGTCTTGAGGCCCCAGAACCCACCGGAGCTGCAAGGCACCAACACCCAGAGTACTAGACCCCTTGCTGCAAAAACTTAGAAGGCAGTGTCCAGGTGGACTCCAACTTTACAGCCAGCCAGCACCAGACGAGGGACTTCAGGACTCTGGCGACCCACCTCAGCAGTGGCCCAGCAGCCCCAGAATTGTCGCTACAAGTTGCCAGCTCCTGACCGCGAGGGGCTTCTTTTGCTCCGTTGCCCAGCCATACATCTTTCCTGCACCCAGCCCGTCCGGCCGGTGCATTTTCAATCCCGCTGTGCTCTCACAGACCTTGCGACCCTACTCTACCGTGAGAGCCTTCGGACTTGCCTGCAAGTCCCCCTTTGCTTTACCTTTGGAGGTTACCCCTTGTCTTCGTAGCGCACCAGCTATAGAGACCCTTTTGCCTTGTTTCACGAGCAGTCCGGGACGCTCCAGAGAACTTGGCCTTGGCACTTTGGACCTTGACCCGAACCTTCCGATTTTCTAAAAGGGTAACCACACTAACAACTGTATTGCTTTGCTTTTCCACTTGCTTTTTCCTTCCATCGGAAATGTATTGTGTGTAATTGTGCACAACTGTGGTTATTGCATTTTCTTGTACTTTATCATATTGCGAAACGTATTTACCCTATACCGTGCAGCTTGTGCTCGCTCCGTCTGCCGTACCACCGGGGCACAGCAGATGGAGCGAGCACAAGCTGCAGTGAAGACTTCACAGAGTATAAGTGAGTCTACTTCGCTCATCCCCTGACGGAGCCTACTAGGCCTTTAATATAAGTTATAGGTACCTTTGACTCATAACCAGCCAGTGTACTAATAGATGCACTGAGAAGAAGGGTAAGTGCACCCCTCGCATGTTATACAATAGTTACGTGCCACCATTTGGTCCTGAAAAAAGCCCTCCGACCTGACCGGGCACCAAAGGGGCTGAAACATGTCGACCACTCACGTTTTTTAAACAGGTGCTATAGAATAGTAGCCCTTCTATTTTACGCACCACCATCGTTTTTAGCTTTGCCCCATCCCCAACAGAATAAATTCAAACTAGAGGGATGGAGGTAATTTTAAACTCGCCTCACTTTCACCCTCACCATTTCTGATCACTACTGTGAATACCAGTTGGTCTCCCTCCAGGTGGAGGAAAGCATGACTAAGACCCTATGATGATGCTTTTCACGTAACTATCGAAGCGGACAAACCAAGATATACCTCTCCAACTACTATCACGTGAATGAGGGTTTTTTAGACGGTTAGTACCCTAGACCCTGGTAAAAACAGGACAAGTGATCCATTCTCCTTTGATGAACTGTCTATTGTTTGGAAGCCGAATGGATCTCAGCTTCTTTCTCCCCTGATTGATTATAAGGTTGTAGGAAACAACCATCTTTTGCATGGTGAACTCCCGGAATTTTTGCCATATTTTGTTTTGCTGGCTGTAGAACTCTGTGCATGTTATGCCTGATAACCAGTAGTAAAGTGCCTGTGCTCCCCCTTGTAACATGGCCGAATTGGCATACTCCTATTTATCTTGCCTCTATGTCCCTAGTATATGGTATAAAATGTACCCAGGGCCTGGAAGTTGCTACTGGTGATTGCAGTACCTATTGTGCCATTCACTACAGTGGCAGTGCAAACATGGCTTTAGGCTTACTATTGTAGCTTGAATGTAGTAGTGTACAAATTTCAATTGGACCTGTCAAAATAAACCCTTTTGACAGGTTAAAACTTCCCATTTAAATATTAAAGTCACCCCTATGTAGGCCTTGTAGCCCCACGGCAGGGTGCATTTTATTTAAAAGTAGAACATGCAGAAATGTAATGTTAACATAGCCTTACAATGACTAGCACCCAAAAGCTAGTACATACTAAAATACTAATACTGTACCTCAGGAATAGGACCTACTAAAAATATTATTAAAATAATTAAATAGTCCTCCCACCATCACGTGAATAGGATTGTGCCAGAGATCATCGATGAACACGGTGCTTCCTTCCAGTCTCTCACTGAGATTACACACGCATTTACCCGTTACTATCATCACTTATACACTGCCCCATCCGGAAGAGAAGCGGCCTTCTCCGCTCAATTCCTTTCCGACGTTTCCCTCTTTTGCCTTTCTCGGGCCGAGGCTAGAGCCCTAGACAAACCCCTCTCGTTTGAAGAAGTAGAGGCTACGTTATCAGCAGTGGCACCTGGGGAAACTCCCGGTCCCAACATGGTGCCCGCGGAATATTACCTGCCACTCCGAGACATTCTGACCCCGCAACTCCTTGCCCTTTATAAGGAGGCAGGGAAACTGGGTGCCTTTCCCACAGAGCTGGATACTGCCATGATCGTGGTGATCACAAAACCTCCGTCTACTTCATGCGCTGACTATCGCCTGATATCCCTAATCAACGGGGAAGTTGAGATCTGTGCGACCCTATTGGCTGCCTGACTCAAGCAGGTCCTCTCCACATTGATGCATTCCGATCAACGTGGTTTCATGCCGACACACAACACTGCCTTAGGTGGATTCCTGTGGCCCTGGCCCACTGCCATCTCTTATCCCCAGATTTGGCCTTGCTTTTTATAGATTTGAAAAGGCTTTTGACACTGTGGACTACCTCCAGCTGGTGTTGTCACGAGCCGGTATCGGCCCTCGCGTTAGCGGCATGGTCCGAGCACTATATTCCAATTCAACGGCAAGAGTTCAAATTAATGGAATCCTCTTCCACGCTTTCCCCATAGGCCGAGGAACCAGGCAGGATTGTCCCCTATCCCCACTCCTTTGCGCGCTTGCGATTGAGCCTCTGTCCCAACTCACCTGAGTAGATGCGCAGACCAATGGATGGAAATGGAGCATTGATGAAGATCGCATAGCCTTGTACACGGATGATGTCCTGCTTTACTTGCCGTACTGCGCACAGAAGGGGGCTTGCTGTCCCCACCTTTTAGATTGCTTTGGTGAGGCTTCAGGTCTTAGGGTAAACCCTGCTAAATTGATACTGGTGCCTCTGGGCTCCTCCCAAGACTGCTTTGACTGGCAGGATGCTATACCATCTGCCGTCAGAGCTTCAAATACCTGGGCGTCTGGCTTGCACTGCACCCTGAGCTTCCCTGGTCTCTCAACATAGAACCCCTCACACGGAAAGTTAAAGCCGACTTGGTTAGATGGCAATCCCTCCTGCTAAATGTAATGGGACGCATCACCCTATATAAAATGATGATTCTACCTCGTTTTCTTTACATCTTTCAAAACTTGCCACTCCTCATTCCGCGTAAATGTTTCCAGACCCTTGATAGAGTTACGATGTCCTTTCTATGGCACGTTTGTAGGGCTCGCCTTGCATTTACACATTGCCAGCAGGGCCCCTACGACGACGGATTGGGTATGGCAAACCTCTGTCTGTATCGCTTAACTTCACACCTCCTGATTATCTATGATAGGTTTGATGGGGATGGGCAGATCATGTCTATCATCTGAGGCTAAACCATATGGGATTCTCCCAACTTCTGTCTATGCTGTATGGTTGTCCCGTTCCTAACTCCACACCCTCAGTGACCAAATTGGCTCTACAAGCGTGGGGGGCAACTTTACGGCACACCAGCTGGGACACCAAACTCACACAGCAAACACCTCTCTGGCATGGTACCTGGTTGAGCGAGGTAGCGTATTTACAGGGTTTTGGACGATGGGACCTTACTGGGATCTTGCACCTTGAACACATGTGGTCGGGACACATATGCGCTCATTTTAGGAACTTCAAACCACATATGCACAGTTTTATAAATACCTTCAACTGAGACATGACTTCAGTCGCATCTCTCTCAAACTGACTCCCTCCCATAGTTCAGTCCACTAGAGGCTAAGCTTTTGATGGGTGATTTGGGCAAAGGGGATAATTAATACACCAAGCACCCTAAACCACCTCAGTGGCTGATGGGAGGCATGGCTGGGGCCTCTAGAGGATGACCATTGGCATGACGCACTGATGGTGCCGAGGATGATCACAACTTCTTCCAAGTTACGCCTGGTCCAAACATACTTCTTATAGTACCTGTCTCTCTCCAGCTCTGCTCCACCGGGCGGGACTACTTCCCAAACCCTCATGCCTTCAGTGTGGCGATGCTCATGCTGATTTTTATCATGTGGTTTGGCTGTGCCCTATAATTCAAAGGTTCTGGTCTGCAGTGGATGGAAGGTCCCCATCTCTCCCCTAATGCTTCTACTAGGTGTCCTTGTGGGCTCTGAGGGCTGACCGATAGGGACGGACGTTATGGTTGCTAAACAAGATATTTTTGTCTGATGGAGGTCCCCTTCACCTCCCACTCTTCCACCATGGTGCAACGGGTGGATTGGTGTGCGCTGCAGGAGAAACTGGTCTATGAGGCCAGGGGTTGCCCCCTTAAACATGGCCCAGTATAGAGGAAGTGGTTGGGCCAATAGCTCCATGGTACCGTTTAAGGGTGGGGGTGCTACTGTCGCTGCTGAATTGTAATGATGTGTTGTATTGACTGAATGCTAATGCCATGCAATCCCAATCCCATTATGTAATTTTCTCAAATAAGCAGAGTTTGTGTTACAATGTTCTTTATTCTCATGGCATAAAACTCAATAAAAATCTGTTTATCAATTTAAAATAATAGCTTTTTAAAATTATTATAATAAAACAATTTAATGGCAAAGTCAGATTTCTGATGAATATGAAGGAAAAGTTACTTTTAGAAAGCTACCTTTTCCCTGTATGGAGTTCCTGGAGACTAATTTGAATTGGCTCTCTGGCTTCTCTCATCCAGCAATTAGCTTTGAATAGAGGTGAAATGCCTCCCAGGAGCAAACAGAAGATTCACCTGAATGGGCAAAGATGGCTCCTCTGAATCCCACCAAATATGCAGGGTGTACAGTGTCAAATCCTGCTTGACAGGTCTGCTGGGTTCACATAGAACACTTGAGCCTCACAAAAAAAGGGCAGAGAATGGCATGCCCAGACAATTCTTGTGGCTTCACTGCCTGGTTGATAAAGGACTCTGCTTTTGTCCTACCAGACGTCTGTCTGTAGGTACAATGGCTGCCCCAAACTAGATTTTAGTTTTAGGTGTGGGAGGATACTAGTAATACCATAGTACCCTCCCACCACAAACACACACACATGGCCCTCAGAGCCCAGGTTTAGTGGAGCTGAATACTTTTGCCATCTTGAAAGTGCCCAAAGGGGATAGGGTTGGTCCCAGGAACGTTTACACTATTGGTTATGGTGTGTACAGGAGTCTTTCTCACTTACTATCTACTGCCAGGCATAAATGTGGCACCTCCAATCACCAACTTCAGAACACTTCCTCGACCTGCAGCAGATAAGAGGCCTTGACCTGCTGTCTGTTAACTGAGAGGGCCTGTTCCCTTTTCTATCCAAGACAAAGAATGGAGTCCAAGGGTCATTAGGCTTTCCTCCTGTTCAAGCAACAAGGATACAGCAAACCACAAGAGGCCTATTCTTGGAAGTGTTCCCTGCTATCAGTGGCAACTGTCCTGTACTGGACCCTGCTGTTGGCCTCTGCCTTACACACTGTGAGTTTCTAAGTGCCTCCCTTGATGTCCTAGGGCCCTTTAGTAGTTTAATTGTGTGATGGATTGGAATTCAAAGTACTACATCAGAAGGTAAAATCTTAGACCAGGATGAACTTGGTTGGTGTATCCGGTCCACGCTCCATCGCGGGCAACCTCTCATTGCACCTAGGTCCTGGTCTACCGCAATCATGGACTATCATTGGTGCTTTGTGCTTTTTTGGCTCAAATCCTACTTAAAATGTTTGGCATTTTGGTGTCAATTTGTCTATTAAATTTTACTCTAACTTTCTAATTTGGTTAAGGATTTTTATTGTTTTGTATTTTGACTTAATTACTGTTTTGGTACAGCATAAATATTTTACACATTGCCATGAGTTAAGACTGTCTGCTATGTGCCATAACTACCAGGTGGTTGAGCTCCGGTTCATTTATTGACTTTGTGAGTTCACCCTTACAAGAGTTGTGATAATTCTTTGAGGTAGGTAGTCACCCACCCACAATAATAATCCAGTTTCATTGCTCTTTATGGATAGGATTTAGTTTCTAGCCAAGGGTAGTTTTTATTTCCAAGCCAGCAGTTTATTGACCTTTTGCTCACTTCGTAGTGCATTTGCTGGACGTTTAGTAATTTATAACTTGGCGGGGTTCTCTGTATGTTCGTTTAGTTCCTGTCTTTTTGCTCTCTTGTACCATCCTAGTTATCTCTGTCTCTAATGCCTCATCTCGTTGGTAGTCTTTTGCTTAGTTAATTCCCTTCTCATGAAAGCCTTAGCTCTGTCTGCGATCACAATCCAGGTCATTCATACTGTCTCACTGTCTTTCAGATAGCTTGTTAAGGCCTTATGAATGTTTGATCTTAGTACTGGATCTCGCAATGCTATTTTGTCCATTCTCCAAAGTCATAGGGTTGCAATTAATGGGATTAGCCCTAGTGTCATTGTAACTGGTGACGTGGTCAGATAGTATTTGTGGACTAGTAGTCGTGTTCATTACTGAGTCTTGAGTGTTGGAAAGATATGAAGAAATAATTGACTCTCAAAGGTGACCTGTGGACATTTGAATAAAAAGTGTAGTCTCTCTCACATGGGAACACTGTGTATCAAATTCAAGTCAGGTTTACCCTCCACCAGTGAGGGATAGACAGCTATGTTTTGCCACTGTTTGGGGCATTTGTCAGTACTGGGGTAAAGAGCCACAGTGAAATGACCTTCCAGTATCCAATTACTAGTCAGATAAATGGTTATCATTGGAAATGGCAGGCAATAAAAAATGTCTTTACTGTTGTTGGGACTGTAGACTGACCATTGTCAAGTAGGAGAGTCCAAGGACTGCTCCACTCCACCACCCTGCCCTCCTTATCTCTAAACTCTAAATGAGAATTCCTGGGGGGGTGGGGGTGCCCGTGCAGTAGCACCCTTACGGAGCTCCGCCACGCCGACACCTAAATCGGCGGATTTCGGGGGGCTAGCCGTTCCGTGGCGCCGGCACAAGGTGGGGGCAGCTCGAGGTGCTGACGCGGGACCTTGAAGCCCAGATCTAAAGCAACAGAGAGGCAAAACCAACCCGGCATCAACCGGACACCCGTGCTGGCCGGGCTGTAAGATGGCGGGCTTAATCGGGACCGGAAAAGAAAGAAGATCCAGAGGCCTGCAGGCGCACCGGGGCACATCCGGGGACCCAGCGGACGCCGGTAGGTGCAAGGGTGGCGAGGGATTGGCCGGGGTAGGGGTGCAAGACTCGAGGAGAGACTGCTGGCCGTGCTGCGTTCTGCCTCTCCCCTCTACCCCCTACATTGGAACTGTGCCGGGGATCCTCGAGAATTGCGGACCCCACCGCTGCTTGTGGCACCTGGAAGAGAGGGCGGTCCTGTGGCCTGGTGACAGCTCGGCAGCAGCCAATTATTGCAGCAACAGCCCCCCGCACAGCACATGGCCGGCCTGAACACAAGATGGCGGCCGGGCAGCCATGCTGCGGACGTAGGCTTGGGACCATATTAGATATCGGAGGGTGTCCGCGCGCTGGTAGAGCAGAGAGAGCCTACGTGAAGGACAGCGGGATAACTGTGGCTCCGCTCCCGTGTCCTGCAGAGCAGTCTTTTGTCGGGGGCCCCCTGGTCAATAGACTATTCACACACCGGACAGCTGCTAGGAGGCGAGAGAGGCTGGTCGATCAGGCGGCAACCCTGCATTAGAGGGCACAGACACTGAAGGGATACTCCTGTAGTCAGCCACGACCCCTGGTGATGATACCCGACGAGACTGGCTTATCAGACCCTCTATAGGGGAACACTAGCTGAACGGGAGTTCCTCAGGCCAACGCGCTACCGGGCTGAGAGCTCTCAACGAGGGGACGCTGCAGACCCAAATGGACACAACACGTAAGAGCACACCCTAGCCCGCCGCAGCTTAGAAGTTAAGAGGCACTGGACAGTCTCGAGGTGCACATGAAAGGTGGGCAGCAGCAACAGGAACGGATTACCCGGGAGCCCCATCCCTTCTCGCTCCTGGCTATCAAATGCCCTGGACAAGGTAACACGAGATTAGTGACTGAAGGGAGTTTACACAGCTTTGACCACTAGTGCCATACCGGAGGGTGAGCTGGGGGATCTGTCGGCCTGCTGGAAGCGAGGGCAGAAGCGACCAGGAACACGCCTGGGAAGAGACGCCAGAGCCAGTTTTGCAGCGTGAATCTTTCTGGATTCACTAAGCTGTGCATTATTCCGCCATCTCGTGTTTGGGTCCGGATTCGTAGTCTTTTCTTTGTTTTTGTGTTTTTTTGTTTTTTTGTTGTTGGCCCAGGTGGGCGGCGACGCCCACCATTTGGTGTCTTCGGTGACGTCGTCGCGCTTCCGGCGGAAGCTCCCACCCTTGGTAGCCATCTTCAGATTCTTTTTTCCGCCGTGGGGTCTGGATCGTTGCCGAGAAGTTCCAGAAATTTTGGACGAAGAATCTCGAAAAGTCGAAATATCACCACAGAGGATGGATTCCTGAGACACCGGACGACGACACAAGTACCGGAGACAACAAGAAGGACGACGAGGTAGAAGGTCCACGCCCGAAATCTCGACGCCTACAGAGAATGCGCTCACAGGGGGCTCCCTGAGCGCGGTTATGGACAAGACTCCGTTCAAGTTTTGCAAAAACTGCCACCACAAGTACGCCCAAAAAGACCAGCACCCAGTCTGCAACCTCTGCTTGCCGCTCGACCACATCAGCGAAGACTGCAACGCGTGCTCGGCGTTCACCCCGAAGACCCTCCGGGTGAGAGAGAGACAGAGAAGGGCGAACTACAACATGCAGGGCCAGGGACCAGCACCATCGCTCCGAGACCTGGGCCTCTCGAGCGGAGAGGAAGACAACATCGCAGAGGGACCAGAGGACTGCGCTGTCGTCGAGGTCCATAAGAAAACGTCGAAGGAGGTAAGGGAGTCGTCGACCCCAAAACACCAAAGCGACGCTCGAAAGAGTGAAGCCAGAACACCTAGCGACACTCTTAGAAGTGTAGCAAAGTCCTCAAAGGGAGCGTTGCCGCCGAAACCCTCGACGAAGGCAACAGCATCCAAGGACAAGCAGCCGAGCGGATCCTTTGACAAGGACTCACAATCGGCGAAAGCCTCCGAAAAAACAAAGGCGTCGAAGGTCACCTCCGAAAAGGAAGCCTCGGCACCGAGAAAGGAAGGCCCGGCGTCTGTTTCGACGACCGCGACCGCAAAGAGAAGCGCTGCACCACTCGACGCCGAAAAGGCCCACGAGATGGCGAAAAAGAAGAGGAGGCTCGAGGCAGAGATGGCGAGCATCCTGCAACGGAAAAAAGACTTCGACGAGAAGATGAAGCAATACGCTATCCCATCGAAGCCAGCCCACGAGGCACTCGAGGAGTTCGAAGCCGAATACATCGAGCCCCCGAGAACACCCGAACCACTCGAAGACCAGGACGAAGAAGACTACTACTTCGAAGCCGAAGGCGAAGAAGAGATGCAGTCTTACCGGGACTCGGCGTCCTCGGAGGTACAAGACATAGACTGGCAAGACCTCGACGCAGAGTCACCAGAAGAAGGGGTAGACTCTTATCCCTCGAGGCCTTCGCCGCCAGACGACATCGGAGTCTACAATGAGGTCGTCCAGAAGGCTGCAAAGACATATGGGGTCGAAATGCAGGAGGAAAAAACAAAGGCAGGTTTCCTCTTCGAAACCCTGCTCCCTCAACAGACAAGGAGCCAATTCCTACCCATGTTGCCTGGCGTCCTCGACCAGGGAAGGGAGGCCTTCAGGGAACCGGCAGTCTGCAAGGCGGTTACACCTAGAAGCGAGAAGAAATATAAACATTCCACAAAAGACCCGGCGTACATCCAAGGGTCAGTACCAGCAGACTCCATTATCGCTGCAACGGCCAGAAAAGGGCCGGTGTGCCCACCAACACAGGCCCACCTCCAGACAAGGAGAGCAAGCGAATAGACCTCACAGGACGAAAAGTGGAGAGGAACGCAGCCATACACTGGCGCATCGCCAACTCCAACGCCCTCATCAGCAGGCATGCATACCAGCATTGGGCAGAAATGAGTCAGCTCATTAAACACCTGCCAGAAGAACACCAACAAAGGGCTAATTACCTAGCGGAGGAAGGCAAGGCCATCGCTAACACTTGCCTAAAGTCAGCCTTGGACGCAGCAGAGAACTCCAGCAGGCAAATGATGATAGGGGTAACTGAGAGGAGACACGCATGGCTCAGGATCTCCGGCTTCAAGCCAGAAGTACAGAGCAACATCATCAACACACCTTTCGACGGTGAGAAACTGTTTGGAGCAACAGTCGACAACAAGTTAACTCAACTGAAGACGGACAACGAAACTGCAAGGTCCATGGGAGCGCTGCAGTTCAGGGGAATGAGAAGAGGAAACCCCTCAAGGCGACCCAGTGGTAGAGGGGGCAATGCACCCACCACTTCACACCAGTCCCCCCAGCAAGGATACCAGGGGAACAACCAGGGCCAAAACCTGCAGGGACAACAGCAGCAGAATTGGCAGTACCAACCCAGAGGACGGTCCTTTCGAGGGCGCGGGTACGGACGGGGACAGGCCCGAAGAGGGGGCGAGCAGCCCACCTCAAAGTGACTCCAGACACAAACCAGACCCTCCACAGTTAACACCAAGGGAGAGGAGAAGTCCACAAAAGGACAAAATAAGGAACACACACAGACAACAAATAACCTCTGAGCATACAACACCGGTGGGAGGAAGAATAGGAAAATTCCTCACACAATGGAGGGAAATTACCACGGACAAGTGGATACTAAACACCATACAGCACGGGTACTGCATAGACCTCCAAAAACACCCGCCGGGGAAAAAACCAAGACACCGGACAATGCCCGCAAGGGAACTCGCCCTCCTCCGTCTAGAAGCAGAGGAGCTGCTACAAAAAAGAGCAATAGAACTAGTTCCAATAAACGAAAGGAACAAGGGAGTATACTCAACGTACTTCCTTGTGCCAAAGGTAGACGAAACACTAAGACCAATACTGGACCTCAGATTCCTGAACAAGTTCGTAAAAACTCAAAAATTCAAAATGACTTCACTTCAGGAAGTAATACCCCAAATCCAAGAAGGAGATTACATGGCCACCTTAGACTTGAAAGATGCATACCTGCACATACCCGTCAACCACAAACACAAACGTCTATTAAGATTCGTGATAGGCCACGACCACTACCAGTTCACAGTGCTGGCCTTCGGACTAAAGTCTGCACCAAGGGTGTTCACAAAATGCCTAGCAGCAGCTGCAGCGCACCTTCGGAGAAAGAGCATACATGTATACCCCTACCTCGACGACTGGCTTGTGAAAGCAGGATCATACAGACTCTGCAAGGATCACATCAAACAAGTCATACAAACACTGTCCACACTAGGTTTCTCAATACTTTGGGAGAAATCGTCAACAGAACCTCAGCAGATCAAAATATTCTTAGGGGCACAAATAGACAGCACACAGTCCAAGGTGTTCCCCAGCGACAAGAGAACTATAGCGCTCCTGAGGGAAACACGTCATTACCGCAAGGGGCAAGTTCTGACAGTGAGGACGGTGAGCAGACTAATGGGAATGATGGCATCATGCATTCACCTTGTCCCACATATCAGACTGCACATGAGACCGTTCCAAGAATGGATACAGCAGCAGTGGTCACAAGCGACAGGGAGTTGGGAAGATCTAGTGGTTGTCACACACGCAGTGCAGCAAGAAATAGCGTGGTGGAAGGAAGAGAACATATTACAGGGGAAGCCATTCACACAGCCAACTCCAACAGTGACCATCACAACAGACGCCTCACAGCAGGGCTGGGGCGCGCACATGGACAGACTCCGCGTCAGGGGCTGTGGTCACAACAAGATGCAGTGAAACACATCAACTTCCTAGAACTAAAAACTGTGTTCCTAGCCTTAAAAGCCTTTCAAAAGCAGCTTTACGGGCAGCGAGTGCTGATACAAACAGACAACACAACAACCATGTTCTACATCAACAAACAAGGTGGAACACAGTCAGCACCGCTATCAAGCCTGGCACAAGAGATCTGGAGATGGGCCATCCCTCTAAGGATAGACCTGCTGGCAATACACCTTCCAGGAATAGACAATGTAGAAGCAGACCGACTCAGCAGGCAGACGTCTGCATCCCACGAATGGGAACTCAACCAGCAGGAGGTGCAGCGGCTGTTCCAAAAGTGGGGAACACCACGGATAGACCTGTTTGCAACACTCCAGAATGCAAAATGCCAACATTACGCATCCAGACAACCGGACCAAAGGTCCCTAGGGAATGCGCTATGGATAAGTTGGTCGAACGAATTTGCATACGCTTTTCCCCGATACCACTGTTACACAAGGTACTCAGCAAATGCAGGAGCAGCAGCATGACACTCATACTGGTGGCACCTCAGTGGGCCAGACAATCATGGTTCTCACAGATAATGGAAATGGCGCAGGAACCAGCACACAGGTTCAGCAGAAGGAAAGACCTCCTCACAATGCAAGACGGAAAAGTGCTCCACCCAGAACCAGACAGCCTCAGCCTAGCAGCATGGCTCCTGAGGACCTAGAATTCGCACACCTCAAGCTACCTCCAAGCACCATGGCAGTACTCAGAGAAGCAAGGAGACCCACTACAAGAAAATGCTACATTGCAAAGTGGAAAAGGTTCTCGCAATGGTGCATTACAGAGGGACTGCAACGAAAAGTCACAAAGGAATCAACAGTACTACAATACTTAACGCACCTACTACAAAGCAGGCTCAGTTACTCGTCACTAAGGGTTCACTTAGCAGCCATAGTGGCCTCACACCAGGGGAGAAGCGGGAAAAGCTTCTTCACCTCCCAAGTGGTCAAAAGATTCCTGGAAGGGGCTAAAAGAATAGCCCCCCTAAAAGGATGCCAGCCCCAAGCTGGAACCTCAACACTGTACTAACACAGTTGATGAAATCACCATTTGAACCCATACACAAGATCACACTGCACATGCTCACACTAAAAACGGCATTCTTAGTGGCTATCACGTCACTACGAAGAGTCAGTGAACTACAGGCTCTGACACTACAAGAGCCCTACTTGCAAATACACAAGGACAGAATTGTCATGAGGACGGACCCACACTTCCTGCCAAAGGTGGTGTCGCGGTTCCATATCAATCAAACAATACAGATACCAAGTTTCTTCCAGAAACCTTCAACGCCCTCAGAAAAGGCGCTACACACGCTGGACGCCAGAAGGGCAGTGATGCACTACATAGAAAGGACGAAGGAATGCAGGAAAACAAAACAACTCTTCGTTTCCTTCGCAAGCAGTTTCTTGGGACGACCAGTAACAAAAAATACCATAGCACGATGGATTGCACAAGCAATACAACTCTGCCACAAGCAGGCAGGACAAGAATTACAAGGAGCCGCCCAGGCTCACTCAACAAGGAAGAAGGGAGCAACGGTTGCGTTCCTAGCGAACACACCTATACAAGACATTTGCCAAGCGGCAACATGGTCTTCCGTGCACACGTTCACCAAACACTACTGTGTTGATATCCAGATGAACAAAGAGGCTCAAGTAGGACAGAAGGTCTTACAGCACATTTTCAGCAACCAATGCTCATCTTCCACCCAACCACCGCAATAACAAAACCGCTACTAAGTCTATGCACTGCATAGTGAATCCAGAAAGATTCACGCTGCAAAACGAATAGTTTCTCACCTGTCGGTGTAGTTTTGCAGCTTGAAGTCTTTCTGGATTCACTAGCGATCCCACCCACCTCCGCCAGGAAGATAACATAGGAGGTTAAGGGTACAACTAGACTACATACAGGGTTTAGAGGGATCAAAGAAAAATTGAAGGATAAAAAGTGAAAGACCTAGACAACAAAAAACTGTAAGAGGAAAAGAAAAAAAGAATCCGAAGATGGCTACCAAGGGTGGGAGCTTCCGCCGGAAGCGCAACGACGTCACCGAAGACACCAAATGGTGGGGCGTCGCCGCCCACCTGGGCCAACAACAAAAAAGAACAAAAAAACACAAAAACAAAGAAAAGACTACGAATCCGGACCCAACCACGAGATGGCGGAATAATGCACAGCATAGTGAATCCAGAAAGTCTTCAAGCTGCAAAACTACACCGACAGGTAAGAAACTATTAGTTACAATGACCTCAACCAGGCCAAAAAAAACCACCACGATTAAAGACCTCCTCACCAAGGGTTCCACCAAGTGGGCGGGGCCGGCCCCGGACCTGGCTTCTCAGAGTCATGCCACCACTGGTCTTCCTGAGAGACAAGATGCAAACGAGGAGGCCCCTATCACACGTCCATTCATGGAAGCCCTCTTCAGCACGCTGCGAGATGATATAGCGACCCTGAGGACCGAGGTGACTAAAGAGGTCAAGGATTTACGCCACGAGATGAGCGAGCTGGAACAAACAGTAGACTCTGTGGAACAGTTTGGTGATGCCAGAGAAGAAGAGCTGGAGGAGTGCCGCAGAGAGATCCTAGAACTTAAAGACCGCAATGCTGACCTCAACTATCACCTGGAGGACTTGGAAAACAGGTCCCGCAGGTCCAACATCCTAATTGAGGGCGTCCTGTTGCAGGCAGATGCAGGCCGCCTGGAGGAGTACGTCCTACGATTGTTCCGCCATATCGTTACGGAGCTGAAAGGAAAGGATCTCCCTCTGGGCCGTACGCATAGGGTGAATTGTCCTTCTCCGGTGCCCGGCTCCCCACAAGACATTCTCGCAGGCCTCCATGACTACCGACAAAAGGAGCTCATAATGAATGCAATGCAGGATCAATCCCATATCTCCTTTGAAGGGAACAAGTTCCGCATTTTCCAAGATTTGTCCATTATTACCCTGCAGCGAAGGCGCGTACTATGAGGCCAGTCACTGAGTTTGTGAGAGACAAGAGGATGCGATACAAATGGGTACACCCCTTCCGTCTTTGTCTGGAATGGAGAAACTCATGTGGCCCGTACACCGCCCTAGGCGGCGGCGTTCCTCGGGTTAGAGCTGGAACAAGGGGCTACATCGCAGCAGACGAGCTCTCGGGTGTCCCTGCAGGAGTCCCGCTGCCGGAGGCACTCCAAGAATCGACCACAGCAGCAACTAAGCAAACCGACCAAGACGGAAAGCATCAGAGAAAGATCAGCACTATTGCAACAACTCATGGAGCAAGGCCAATCCCCTGAAAGAAAAGTCGAGTGACCAGTGTCGGTTTGAAATCTGAGATGGGAAAGAGGTTTGTCACAGAATGTTGAACATTATAGAGATGGCGAGGCTAGCTCTTCGATGGGACCTGCTGAGCTGGCGCCGGAGGGGTTGCTTCCAGGTCCGCCTCCAATTAGCTGAGAATTCGCTGGCAGCGACGGATGCTACTGTATTCCCTACACTCCTTTGAAAACTGTCACGAGTGACCGAAGACATGGACCCCCACTACAAAATTGCAAGTTTCGCACCACTTGGTGCTCATGTTTCCCTTGTTTTAATGTTTACACAGTTGTTATATATCACCATGCTCTACAATTTGCCACACTGTCACACCTCAACTCGCCTGAAGGGTGAAGGGACACAGACTGTTCCGACCGGGACTCATGTAGCTGCTGGTAACTATACCGCTACATGGTGCGGATAATTATCCTGAATGTGAGGGGTCTGAACTCACCAACTAAGAGAATAGCATTATTAGCTCAACTCCAGGCCGCCCGCTGTGATATATGTCTCCTACAGGAGACTCCCCTCTTGAAAAAAGACTGGGGTCGAATGCGATCTAAATGGTTTGATCGCCCGTTCTGGTCAGCAGGGCCGGGGAAGAAGGCAGGTGTTGCCAATCATGTTGCCACCCATTTCCAGGGACGAGTCCTCCAAATACACTCCGAAATCACTGGCCGAATGCTATCAATGCCTATATCCCTCTATAACCACACTTTTACAGTAGCATGCATCTACACACCCAATGATCACCAGGAGCCCTTTATACGTCAAGCAATCAGTACTATTCTCACTACGCCCAATGTAAAAATAGTGATGGGGCGACTTTAATTTGGTGCCTGATGCCTCCTTGGATCGGTCACCTCAACGGGCGGGATCTACCGGAACATTCTCCCCACAGGGAACCCGCTGGCTAGCAGATGCAGGGCTGGTGGACATCTGGAGGACACATTTTTCTCGGCCGCACATCAGTCTTATGCCAGAATTGTTTACTTTTTAAGTTCGGCATCGCTACTTCCAATGGTGACACAAGCAGACATCGAGGTAGCCTCCATCTTTGATCATGCCCCCATCCAACTTAGACTGCACCTCCAAGCCTGTAACCAGGGATACAAAATGTGGCTCCAAAACCCTAAAATGCTATCCTATGACCCCGCATTTAAAGAAGTGGAAAGTACCATCTCAGATTACCTTGCGATAAATGACACCCCACACACAACAATAACGACATTATGGGACACTCTCAAAGGGGGGCCTGGCCACGGAGACGAAGATGGCGGACGTGCTCTGGTAGAGCTCTGCTACTCCGCTCCCGAGATCCTGCCAATTATCCTGGGATAGGCTGCCCGGAGCCTCGGCCGTGTGCAGCAACAGACCCGACGCGCCAGCGACGTACCTTTGGGCGCTTGGGGCCGACTCGGAGGCTGACGGAACCTGAAGACACAGACTGGAAAAGGCGCGGACCGGTTCCTAAAGGCGAGAGGCGGGGCCTGCCAAAGCTATGCGGGCCCGGAGCTTTGCGAGAAGCCAGACAAGCCTGGGCCCAGAGGAAGGAAACCAAGATATCAAGTGACCCCCCTCGCCCCCCGCCTCTACACAGGCTGCCTGAGGCAAGCAGTGGCGACCCTACACTGCAGGCGAGCGGCCGCCCAGTAAAAAAGGAGGCAAATAACAACACAGCCTGAACACCAAACCACATGTGGAGGCCGGGCCGGAAACGAAACCACGCCGCAGGAGCATGAAAGCAGACCAGAGGTGAGCAATAAAAGTACAGGAACGGGGCGGAACACAGGCCCACTGTATACAAGTTGCTCTGTATGCAATAAATTACTGGGAACTGCCCCGGGACAGGGGGAAAATCGGACGTCCCGAGGCCCCATTCGGTGAACTTGAAGATGGTGCCGGATGCGCAGTAACGTGCGCAAGGCCGCCGAACACCAGGATAGTGGGGGAAGCAACGGGACAACCACCTGGGCGCAACTTCCCACAACAAGCTGCATAACCGGGCAGACAGCACCAGAATTGAAGAAGAATAGGTGCAGGTCAACAAGCAGAAAGCAGTGAGCCATTGTGGTGCAAGATAAGGCGAGGGTTCACAAGGCACTATAGCGCATCACCTGACCAAGCGCATGTAACCTGCAATGCCAGGCCCCGACGAGTAGCAGCACTGAAAAGCTGTATGCTGGGCCTAGCAAACAAAGACTAGTCACCACAGAACAGAGAAGGAAAGAAAAATAGACACGAATACCGTGGGGCTTGTGCTCCTCCTTGCAATACATTGCTGTTCAGTGTGAGGCCATAAAG
This sequence comes from Calotriton arnoldi, assembly GCA_963921515.1. Taxonomy (NCBI): domain Eukaryota; kingdom Metazoa; phylum Chordata; class Amphibia; order Caudata; family Salamandridae; genus Calotriton; species Calotriton arnoldi. Next base: position 2,579,348 of record CAWUFW010000486.1, on the reverse strand, counting down.
AATAACAGTAAGCAGCCCGTTAATTGTGGAAAACTGTGAAAACCAGAGGGGAAACAGGGCTAGAACAGCACAGGACTATACACACAAATGCTGTAACCATATGTCGGACATGGGTCGCCTTCAGTCAGGCACAGGGGGCCAGGCCAGTCACTTGGCTCGAACTCACTCTCACCCGGATACACCACTGACTAAAACCTCTACGGACCCCATGTCCGGTAAACTCGATGCAGTCCTGGCTGCCGTGGAAAAGCTGAGTGCCACGATGGAATTAACAAAGACTTCACTTGAAAACAAGATGGATAATGTTGCCCTAGAAGTAAATCTTCTACATGCGGAACATAGAAAACTAGCTGACAGAACACAGGCGCTGGAGGATACGGTAGCGGAACTCGCCCCGCAGACTCAAGACACGGACAAGCGCCTAGAGGAACTTGCCACTAAAGTACAGCTCTTGGAACGCAGAGCAGAAGACTCAGAAGGCCATTCCAGGCGCAACAACGTAAGAATCGTGGGCCTTCCAGAAAGAGAAGAGGGGAGAGACGCCACAAATTTTGTAGAAAAATAGATCCGTGACCTGCTACCAGAGGGTGCATTGTCCAACTACTTTGTCGTGGAGCGGGCCCATAGAGTGCCGGCTCGACCTCACCCCCACCCCGGGAGCGGGCCCTAGGCCGTTGCTGTTTTGGGTACTGAACTACAGGGACAGAGATGCGATATTGCAAGAGACCAGAAAACTACAGGAAGTACAAGTGGGGAACAGCATAACATAACATAACATGTGTATTTGTAAAGCGCACGTTCACCCAGAGGTCTCTTGGCGCTGAATAACAGATGTTCATTGTTACCCAACTCAATGGTACTCATTTTATCGACCTCAGATGGATGAAAGGCTGAGTGGACCCGCACAGTGATGTTCTTCCCAGACTATACAGCATAAGTCCCAAAACAGAGATTCTCCTATATGGAAGTAAAAAGAAGGCTCCGTAGTCTTGATTTAAAATATTCGCTTTTGTTCCCCGCCTGATTCCGCGTGGCAGCTAAGGGGAAAACACTTTTTTGTACCCCTCAGACCGCCTGGGAGTGGCTAGACTCTGTAGCTCCTGAAACTGCCGCCTCACACAGCGAAAAGCCCACAATTTAATGCAGAACTGAAACGACGCAGACGGAGTCCAAAGCGTAGGAAGCACACGTTGTCACAAAATCTCGGCCCAATCCTGGAGAAAATACGTAAAGGACAACGTAATGCGCTGCAAGCCGCGGCGGACATCAGCAGTCAGCAGAGTGGCACCCTATCAGAAGAAACCTTACCGGACCAGACGAGTGACGCAGAATCTGCTGACGGCCACTCAGATTCACAGGACTCGGAAGCGATGCCGGAAATAACACCTCAAACGGCGGACATAATGAACTGTTAACCACCCAATGAACCCTGGCCTGGAAGCTAAAACGACGACCACGCAAGTAATATATGTCCTGACATGTGTTATGGTCCCAACCTTAACATTGACTGTATATGCCATAAAAATGTGCCTAGCACTTCTTGCATATATGATCTTGTATGGCTGCCGAAATCAGAGACACAGAGGGTTCCTCCCCCCTCCTTTCCCCCCTCACATGTACAAGTGCGATGTGGATGCTTGGTACAGTGACATAACTGGGCACGGCCGGGGCTCCGGCCGGTGCTTGACACTGGACAGGAACGGGAGCATACATTTTTCTTATCTGTAACACTCATTGGCATCAAAAGCCTGAGTGACCTAACCCACTGACACCTGTTGATATGTTTAATGGTTTAGATGTTTGGATGATTGCATGTTGCAACCTCGTCCTATTGGTATTGAATTTTTTGATTAAGGTTGATTTATTCGCACAACACGTTCGATCATATACTCACGCCAAAAACAATTTGACAATACAATACAGAGCAGCCCTACCCCTGAGACCCCCAGCGAACAGCATCGACACTCCTAGCGCCCTCCCTCCAGGCGCTGACCTGCACACACATCCCGGGTAAAATGGCACACATCAAAACATGCACATGGAATGTTAGGGGGATACATACTCCTTCACGGAGATACCTGATCTATTCTTACCTGGAAAGACACCAAGTGCAAATAGCGCTTCTCCAAGAAACACATCTTACTAAGCACGAATCCTTGAACCTACACAGAAGATGGAGAGGACAAATATATGCCACTGGCTACTCGGCCTTTGCCACTGGTACGTTAATTTGGGTCAGACCAGGGGTTCCCTTTAAAGCAGAGGAGACACACATAGACCCAGACGGCCGATATGTCCTAGTCAAAGGCAGGCTGGATGGTAGATCTGTAGTGATGGCATCTATATACGTGCCAAATGTTGAGCAGGCAGGATTCTTCGACTCCCTGTCGAGTAAATGATCTACTTTGCATGGAATCCCACTGCTATTGGGAGGAGACTTTAACTGCGTTCTGGACACGTCACTGGATCGCTCCTTTCCCTCCCCCCTCCCTGGGACACCTACAGTAATAGCAATGAAAGCACTGAACGCTTGGACCGTGCACTGGCGTTTGGTAGATGCCTGGCAACACAGAAATCCCACAGATAGGATCTATTCGTACTATTCAGGATCACATGATCTACATGTCCGGCTCGACAGAATACTAGTCACAGAGGACCTGCTGCCAGTCATAACAGAGCCTCAATATTTAGGAAGAACTTATTCTGACCACAATCCTCATACGCTGCAAATAGAATGGGACAATGATATAGCTCCCATACCTAGATGGCGCATGCAACCTACATTATTAGAGGATAAGATATTCCGTGAATCCACAAATGTAGTGATAACAGACTATTTCGATGCAAAAACAGGGTCGGCTTCATCAGCCCTAATAGAATGGGACGCATTCAAGACAGTGATGCGGGCCCTTCACATAGCAACAAATTGCAGGAAAGCAGAACAGAACATACCAGATTGCTGGAAAGACTACTCTGCATCAACTACACAGCGCACTCTGCTCTCACTCACAGTGCTTCAGATAAAGCTGGCAGGCTACTTGCGTGGCTCATTAGACAAGACGATGCTAAAACTCCAGTCACAACTATCCGTTCTCCGCAAGGAGAATTATTATATTCGCAGGGGGAGATACATCAGGCGTTCACAAGACACTACGTCAAATTATATAAGTCCACAGCCACAGTAGAGATAGAGGGGATCCGCCAGTACCTCTCGGAAATTACTCTCCCTAAGGCGACCCCAGCATTGAAAATAGAACTGGACGCCCGCTTAACCCAGAAGAAATGTTGGCAAGTATGCGCACCCTAGCCACGGGGAAAACCCCAGGCCCGGACGGGCTACCAGTCGAATTCTATAAGACCTATGTGACAATCCTAGCATCGCAACTCAAGAAAGTATATGACACTGCATTAGCCAGCACCCCACTTGCAGACACGCAGCGCGAGGCGCTTCTGGTTTCACTCCCGAAACCAGACAGGGATGCGACCATGATGGGCTCCTACAGACCATTGGCGCTATTAAACATGGATTATAAAATCCTAGCTTCGGTCATTGCGGTGAGGTTAGCGCCCTTGGTAAAAGAACTAGTACACCCAGATCAAAATGGATTTGTCCCTACCAGGAGCACCTCCTTGAATATACGTAGATTTTTCAGAGTCCAGGAATACGCAACACAGTCATGGACTGACTCAGGGTGTGCAGTTCTGGATTTAGGGAAGGCCTTCGATTCCCTCGAGTAGCCATACCTCTTTGAAGTATTGAGCAACTATGGGCTGGGAGATACCTTCCTACAACTGGTTGGACTGCTGTATACGCAACCCACCGTCAGGGTATGCATGGACACAACAACCTCGGAACACATAGCCATCAACAGAGGAACTAGTCAAGACTGCCCACTGTCCCCGCTCCTGTTCTCGTTAGCTATGGAGCCGCTTGCAGCACGGCTGCGAAGTGGAGGAGACGACTGGGGCATACCGCTGGGAGATGGTACACATGCGATCTCTCTTTATGCAGACGATCTCATGCTATACATTAAGGACTTACACAATATACCAGACACCATAGCAGACACATTACAACAATTCGAGGCAGTGTCGGGACTAAAAGTAAACTGGACTAAATCATGTCTATATCCTTTTAGGAGAGAAACCTAAAATCCGGATCTTCGAGTAAATAATTCGCCCCTCGATTGGCAACCTGTTTCCTTCCGATATCTAGGCATATTCATATACCGCAGCCCTGCAGATTTATTAGAAGGCAACTTATCCAGAGCGATTTCCGCAATTAAATCTCAAGTGAAGTTTTGGAAAACTCTGCCGTTAGCAGTGATGGGTAGAATAGCTTTGATTAAAATGGTAATCCTGCCAAAATTGCTATATTATTTTGCAAACCTACCTGTCTATGTCCCAACTAAGATATTTCGAGACCTAGAGCAAATGCTACGGGACTTTATATGGAATAAATGTCGCCATAGGATAGCGCTTTGGAAAATATATGCGCCTTTGAAGGAGGGAGGACTTGGAGTCCCAAACTTAGAGCTATATTACCTGGCGGTGCAGCTGCAATGGGTGGCACAGTGGCTAGCGGGGCACAACATATCTGACACGGCCACGGGAAGGCCAGCGTGGTCGTCATCCCTGATATACCACATATTCCACCCAATAGGGCGGCCCCCAACGCCCAAGCTCCTAGCCCTAGCTTACCGCTGTTACAAGCGCAGCCTATATCTCACTAAGAGCTTAACACCCTATGCACCAGCACTGCCCCTAGTAGGCACCCCGAGAAATAAAACATGCACAACATATAGTATGTCCAGTGGGAGGAGGCTGGGATACATACTCTAGGTGACCTGTTTATGGAGGGCGCACTAATGACTTTTGACACAATGGGCAGTGATTATGATTTACCGGCAGGCCAATTTCTCCTATGTAACTCGCTCATACGGTCACTCAAGTTGGCCTGGGGAGACCTAGATCCTGAGCCACAAATGCACCTTTTGATCCAATATTTGCATGTGATGGGAAATGGTAGCCATATAGTACACTGGCTGGCAGACGCACTACTGACACACACCACCCAGCCATTCGCGTCGTTGCGCGCAAAATGGGAAGTGGACAGGGGAAGCCCATGGACAGCAAAGGAATGGGAGAATATTCTAGCCAGGCCAACGCAAATTCCGCAAAATGCAAACTTTCGTGTTATACAGACATACATAGTGCACAGAGCATACTTGTCGCCTGACAAGTTAAACCGCTATTTCAATCTGTTGACAGCCGCATGTCCCAGATGTAATCAGATAGGGGTGGACCTGCTGCACATGCTATGGTCCTGTGGGGCACTACACACGTATTGGCGAGGGATAACAGAAGCATTAGCGGCATGGACTGATCGACCTCCCCTCCACACCTGGGAAGAATTCATATTAGGGATATTCCCAAGACCTAAGAAGCCGAGAGTAACCTCAAGATTTATAGATCTAGGGCTAATACTGGCCAAAAGATTATTTACCAAGCATTGGAAGGCTAGGCGTCCCCCCGCTCTTAAAAACTAGAAAAACTTACTAGCGGTGTGGGCCCAAGCAGAGAGTACTGCGCTACATAGGGAGGAAATGGATGGCCTGCGTAAGTGCCCAATTGCGCAGAACTGGGATGCGATACTAGCTGAGACTCGAGCCGAGACACAACACAGAGGGAGACAGCATACAGAGTGGGGAGGAAAACAGAGAAGAAGTAGCAGCTTGATTGGAACTCACCCTGGAACATCTGCAAGCGTCAAGGGTAAGATATCAAGCGAGGGAAAGGAAAATACAAGGGTATGAAGAAACGCAAACACATACGAATGGAAAAGCCAGACAAGATGCAATGGAGGGAGAGAATGGGAAGGGGCTGGACCATAAAATGATGAAGACATGGTAAAAATGTATAGCGAACTGAACGTGCTGAACTGTTTGTTATTAGATAGTTTGTATATTGAAGAAAAATTGTTTGAATTTAGGTATAAGATGGGTTGTATAAATATGATGTGACCCACATTTGAACTATTAATACGTATCTCTTCCCTTAGAGTTGACATAACAAGACCTAGGCCAAAGTACAGACAGCTGTAATATATGTTGTAAACAAAAGTGTCCAACACACGAAAAGACTGTAACAACTAAATGGTAAATTTAACCAGTAGAATAAAAGGGAAGCGTACACTTTGATACCATTTGCTGATGTAACCATAACTGTCAATATATGATGTAAACAGCATGTAAGAAACGCTAATTTAAATGTAACAGCGAATCGATCATATGTACTAAAATGGAAAAAGATAAAATGTTAATAAAAAAATTTAAACAAAAGAAATATGGGACACTCTCAAAGCAGTAGTGAGGGCAACATATATTTCCATAGCGCCGCGGCTCAACAGGGAGCGCAAGGCGAAACGTGCAGGGTTTGAGAGAAAGTTAAGGGAGTTGGAGGAGGCACACAGACGGACAGGTTCACATAGAGCCAGACGACAGCTGACCATCGCCCGGGAGCATCTCAAGGCCCTTGACATGGATGCAGCAGAACATGCCTTACTCCACACAAGACAGAAATATTATGCAGGGGGAAATAAGCCTGGGAAGTTATTGGGCCATAGATTGTGCACTCAGATGCACTCCTGACGCATACATGGCCTGATAGATCAATATCAGAAACTTAAAACACAAGATGAGGACATTGCAGCTGAATTTGGCCAATTCTACGCTCAGCTGTATGGGGCGGACAAATTATCAACCAGAGACTGCTCCGCCTACATAGAACAAAATCCACTGACAACACTACCGGCACCTACTCCGCACCATTAGAGGCCGACATAACTGAGCCGGAGGTTCGGGAGGCGATAGGAAGGCTCAAGTTGGAGAAGGCCCCCGAACAGGATGGGTACATAGCTGCCTTTTATAAGCAATACGCGGCACTGGTGTCCCCTGTACTGGTCCTGCTATACAATTCCTTTAGCTCTTCGGGGGCGCTTACAGAGTCCATGCGTACCGCGATCATTACAGTCCTGCCGAAGTCAGGGAAGGATCCCCAGCTCTGAGCATCCTATCGTCCCATATCCCTACTCAATGTAGAGTCTAAGATTTTAACAGGGATATTGGCACATAGATTAGGGCAATATATGCGTCGACTGGTCGATCCGGACCAGTAAGGGTTTATACCCGGCCGTACATGTGGAGACAACACCAAGCGCCTATTCCACCTGCTAGATAAGACCCAGCGGTCTCAGACACCGACTTTATTCCTGTCGATAGATGCCAAAAAGGCGTTCGACCAGGTACACTGGCCATTCTTGCAGGTGGTTTTAGAGGCTTTTGGTCTTGGTCCTCGTTTCCGGTAATGGATCTGGGACAGTTATGCGAACCCGCTGGCGCTGGTCTGAGTTAATCCAGACTTCCCTATCTCTAGAGGAACGCGGCAGGGATGTCCACTCTCCCCACTCCTGTTCGCGTTATACATGAAACCATTAGCAGAGCGCATTCGAAGGCACCCGCTCATTGAAGGAGTCTGGTTAGGGGGGGCAATCCCACAAGATAGCCATATATGCGAATGACGTGTTGCTAGCTATCACCAAGCCTTGACAGTCACTGCCTTCACTACTAGAGGAACTCACAACATTTGGTGAAGTCTCTGGCTTCAAGATAAATAATACCAAATCCCAAGCACTTAATATCACCATCCACAAGATGAAGAAATACGCCTCGCTGCAGAATTTCCTTTCGCGTGGGCCACACAGGGAATCCCATTCTTGGGCATACGCATACTACCCACCATCGACAAATCGGTGTCGCACAACTACTTCGACTTACTGAGTACGGTGCGATCTCTCATCCAGTCCTGGCACGGGGGCCCCATCCCTTGGTTAGGACGAATAGCAGCAGTAAAGATGTCCCGCCTGCCTAAAATCCTATACCTCATGCAGGTGATGCCACAACCCCGCCCATCTCCATGAGAAAAAAGCTACAATCCACCATAGAGTCCTTCATATGGGGCACTAAGCATACCAGAATGGCCAGGGATCGCGCATACCAGAATGGCCAAGGGTGGGCTGGGCATACCACACCTAGCATGTTACTACCAGGCTGCACAATTGTGCTTCATGGTGGAGTGGCAACGCCCACTCACAGAGAAGCACTGGTGTTTTCTAGATCAGGCAGTAACCGGAATACACATATGGAAAATACCATGGCTCCCACGTAGAAATCCCCCGCTGGGAGTATATATTTCCCCGGTGGTTAGGGCCACAATAGGAGTTTGGGATAAGATTTGCTCTTTCAAACAACTCTCAACCCCGATTTCTCCCCTTACCCCAATCATGGAAAAACCCGGACTTCCCACTGGCAAGAAGCCAATTGCAAACACATTGGGGATCTGTTCGATGTACAGGGCCTGCTGGATTTTACGAGGGTACAACAGGACTTCGGGCTCCCGGACTCTGAGCATTGGTGTTACATTGCAGTACGACACTGGGTAACACTCCCGTCAATACGGCCCCATGCAAGTAGGCAGCCAACCCTATTCGAACGCTGGCTCCTGTCCAGACGAGATGACCGTCGCTTGCTGTGAGAAATATATACATTCCTGAACACCTTAGCTAATCCCTTAAGCTCACCCGCCAGGTAAAGATGGGAGACAGAATGCGAACGCCAATTCACGGACAAGGAGTGGACAGACATTATACATCATGCCTGCACATCAGCCACTAGCGCGTCTGGTAAGGAAACACTGCTTAAAACTGTCCACTATTGGTATTCTACACTAGCCCGCTTATCCCAGTGGCAGAGAGGGAGGGATGACAAATGCTGGTGCCATTGCAATCACTCAGGTCCACTCTCTCACCTGCTATGGCACTGTCCCAACCTTCACCGTTATTGGACGGACGTACTAGCGGATGTTGACCAGATGTTTGACACCAAACTACCCCGCTTCCCCAGTTATATTTTACTGGGATTGCCCAATGTCCAAACGTGCCCACTGCACTCTTCTAGGGGAAAGGCCATCACCCTGGCGCTATCAAAATGGGGCACAGATATTATCCCATTCTCTTCTAGGGGATACTCATCAATAGTCATAAGCACTGAATAGTCCCGCCCAAGTGCCCGGAGCATTAACAAAAAATTATATATATGCATGTGTATATATATATATATATATATATATATATCTATATATACACACATGTATATGAAAATATGCAGCCCCAACCATAATATCAGGCTCAAATATACCAATATTGCATTGTGTTTTTTCATTTGAAATATCCAAAAACATGTAAAAATAACATTTTTATAACACAGAGAAAATGTACCTCCGACTTGTTTTTGAACATAGCCTTTATTTTCAAAGGAAAAAGGCAAGGTGATAGCAGGCAGATTAGCCTAGAAGGCTGCATATAGAACACTCAGAAAAAACTTGTGCCGTGCCTTTAAGACCTCCAGGACCTCCAGGCTCCCATCATGCCCCACAGGTGACAGTTAGGTCAGTTCTTTTTCCCGGCTCCTTCTGTGAGGATCCTGGAGCATTGAGCTCGTCAGTTAGTGGTTTCTGTCACGAATTGTTTTTGTCAAGTGAGTTTTATTGACTTCACTCGACGTCTTTAGTACTTTTAATACTTGTTCCACATATTTTCTGACTTTCAGAATGCCAGCCTTATTTAATAAGTGCCCTTCCTGTGGGAAAAAGATGTCAAAGTCAGATGCACACTTGGTCTGTATTGTGTGTCTACCATCTTCACACAGACCTGATGAGTGCTACTACTGTCAGCAGCTTTCTAGGAGAACCCTTAGGGAAAGGGAGAAGATTAAGCTGCATGCCATGCAGGAGAGAGGATTGGAGTCAACAAGTGGCCGGGGAGGACATCCCTCTAAGAAGCCCTCCTCTCAAGTAAGGTCAGAGCATAAGAAAAAGGGTGAAAAAAGAAGATACCGGTCAAATTCGCCGTCGAGGGACAGATCGGCGTCGAAGATACCCTTGTGCTCACCTTCAGCGTCAAAGTCTCCTGTGCCGCAGTCGACGTCGAGGCCTCTTTCGCCGTCAATGCGAGCGACTTCAGGTACAAAGTCTAAATCCAGACATACGTCAGCCTCCCATCGGCCAACGTCGACACTGCCTCGTAGACGGTCCAAGTCAGGTTCGCCTACTATGGCGGCAATCAGAAGCTCAACGACGAAGTCTCATCGTCGACAGGAGAGGTCGCCGTCGAGATCGATGCCGACGTCGAGAACACCACTGACGTCGAGGGCACCTCAGACAACGACGCCGAATCCGAGGCCTATAACCTCAACGCCGGTAAGACTCGGGGAGTCATCGCAGGCGACAGGGCAGGCCAAATCTCCGACGTCACGAAGATCGACATCGAGACTATCGCCATCGAGACGATCTCCGGCAAGAAGGTCGAGGTCGACGTCGAGAGGGGTGCAGGAAGGGTCACCTCCGACGTCGAGGAGAAGATCACCTTCAGCGACGAGAAGGTCACCGGTGAGGAGATCGACGTCGAAGCCTACGTCTGTCCATAGATCCCCTCCTTCCAAGAGGCTGAGGTCAGAACAGTCCCCCGCACCGACGTCAAGAGGGCCTTCGACGCCCAGGGAAATCCAGGTTTTGACTTCCAGGAGTGCTTCATCCTCCCCTGAACTCCGGATTGTTCAAATCACGCCGGAAGGCTCTCCAACTCCAGAACAACCAACTAACATTTCCCCGAGATGGCTGGGGAACATAAGGGACTGGAAAATGAGGAAGAGCAACCTGGGCACAGATTTTTCTCCTTCTCGTTCTCCTTCTCGCTCTCCTATTAGGCGTGAAAGGCATGTTACACATCAGAGGTCATCAGTCTCGAGGAGACACAGATCAAGGTCTCCTAGGAGTCGGTCTACAAGATCTCGGCACCGCTCTCCTAGAGAAAGAAGACGTAGATCACCTTCATTGTCCTCTGACTCCAGGCTCTCGAAGGCTGATTATTCTCCAACCCTATCATCTACCCCACCAACTAGGGTATCACCAGTAGATGATATTGTGACTTTTAAAGAGGTGTTTTGTAGGGGGGCTACAAAGCTCAACATTGAAATGCCGTCCTCTGATCCCTTGACATCTGTTATCTTTGAGATACTACATCATAGGTCCTCCTCTAGACCTCTTCTCCCTTTGGTACCTGGCTTGTTAGAACCGGCTCTCCAAACTTTCCTAACTCCGGCTTCAGTGGGAGCTGCACCATCACGAATAGCAAAGAAATACAGGGCACCAGAGCAGCACCCGCTGTTTCTGAGGTCTGATCCACCTCCTGACTCCGTCATCGTGTCAGTGGCCAGAAAAACTCTCACTGGAGCATCCTCTTCTGTCGTTCCCCCTGATAAGGACAGCAAAGCCATGGACTCCATTGGCAAGAGAATGTGTAATACATCTGCTGCCTACATGAAGGTGGCCAGCGCTTCAGCGTTATTGGGCCGATATGACTGCTCTCTTTGGGACTCTCTATCACGATTCACAGAGAAGTTACCAAAGGAGGACCATCAGGATTTTCAAGAAATCCTACATGAAGGAGGGCTCATGGCTAATCAAGTCATCAGTGCGGCTGCAGACGCCTCCGACCTCGCGGCCAATGGCTATTCTCATGGAATCTATTCTCGTCGATCCTCCTGCCTAAGACTTACAGGCTTAAAACCAGAGGCCCAGGCCAGGATTCTCAACCTTCCCTTCAACGGAACCTCACTCTTTGGCTCTCATGCTGACGATGAGATGTCAAGAATGAAATCTGAACTGGATACCTTGAAGGTAGTGGGGTTAGAGAAAAGCAAGGATTTCCGTCGTCACTATCGACCATACAATCGTCGTCAATACCAGCAGTGGGTTCAAACCCCTCATTAGTCTTCGCAGCAACATCGGGCGAGATCTCATTACCACCAGCGACGACCTGGTAGAGGATGAGGAGGCTCAAGACAAGCAACCCCTGCAGCTAAACAACAGGCTAAGCAGTGAGTGCTTGCTTCCCCCAGCTCCGTTTCCCACTCCGGTGGGGGGAAGTGTACGTTTTCACTTGGACGAGTGGACCAAGATAATGCAGGACAAATGGGTACTCAATATTGTGAGGAATAGGTACTCAATCAGATTCAAGTCACCTCCACCATCTGTTCCTCCTCGAGAAGCACAGTACATCGCATAAATATGCTTCGAGAAGAGGGATCTATCCTACTTCAGAAAAAGGCCATCTAAAGGTTCCCTGATGTCAACATCGACAGGGTATCTATTCCCGTTACTTTTTGATCCCAAAGAAAGGTCCAAACAAGGAGTTCAGGCCTATACTAGATCTCAGACTCTTAAACAAATTTGTTCTCAGAGAGAAATTCAGAATGTTGGCATTACACCAAATCGTTCCACACATTCATCAAGGGGACAGGATGTGTTCCATAGATCTTCAGGATGCTTATTTTCACATCCCAATCTTTCAAAAGCACCGGAAGTTTCTACGATTCAAGATACAATCAGACCACTTCCAATTCAAGGTCCTGCCTTTTGGGCTAAAGTCGGCTCCTCGCACCTTCTCAAAATGCATGGCGATGGTAGCGGCTTTCCTGAGAAAGAAAAAGATCTTCGTCTATCCTTACCTAGACGATTGGTTACTCAAAAGTGACTCTCCCAGCCTGCTGCAGGAGCATCTGAGATGCTGCATTCAACTATTAAATCAGTTAGGCCTGTGCGTCAACTTCAAAAAGTCTGTCCTCAATCCAACGCAAAGAATACCCTACTGGGGCGCTACTCTGGACACAGCAAACGCAAAAGCGTTTCCTTCGGAGGAGAGATTATTATCGATACTCCACAAGAGTCAGACTCTCCTGAAAACACCTCATCCCACGGCCAGGCAGGTATCCTCTCTGCTGGGCTCGATGGCTTCATGCATATTCATCGTTCCGAATGCCAGGCTACAGCTGAGACCCCTACAGCAAGCTCTAGAGGACCAATGGTCTCAGGTCTCCAGTTGCTGGGAGGACACGATAACTCTACCTCCCTCAGTCAAAATCTCAGGAAGATGGTGGATGCAACGGACTCATCTCATGAAAGGAGTCCCTTTCCACAAGGAACTTGCCAAACAGACTCTCGTCACAGATGCGTCCCTTCAGGGCTGGGGCGCACACATGGGATCTTCTCACGTTAAAATCTGATCGCATCTGTGCGAGTCAGGCTGTTCCGGAGAGGTTTTTTAGCTGTTTTTAAAATAGATTTGGACTAGGACTGTATTTTTGGTTTTAATGTGTTTCTGTACTGTTTTTGAATCTGTATGCCACATGCACACGCACCTTGCACTTTACCTTAAACGTTCTGCATTTGACTACTGTTAACGCTGCTAACCACGAAGTGGGAGAGGGCTCTTGGGAGTTATTGCCTCACATTGTCGACATAGAGCGCCACCATTTTGGGAGGTGGGCGCTCTAGTCCTTAGATGTATAAAAACGGAGACGCTGCGCTGCCGCAGTTAGTCTCTTGTTAAAATCTGATCGCATCTGTGCGACTCAGGCTGTTCCGGAGAGGTTTTTTAGCTGTATTCAAAATAGATTTGGACTAGGACTGTATTTTTGGTTTTAATGTGTTTCTGTACTGTTTTTGAATCTGTATGCCACACGCACCTTGCACTTTAACTTAAACGTTCCGCATTTGACTACTGTTAACGCTGCTAACCAGGAAGTGGGAGCGGGCTCTTGGGAGTTATTGTCTCACGTTGTGGACATAGTGCGCCACCATTTTGGGAGGTGGGCGCTCTAGTCCTTAGATGTATAAAAACGGAGACGCCGCCAGCGCGCCAAAGGCAAGCCCATCTGCGCTCGTCAGCGACGGAGGGGCCGGCGCCGGTTATGCTGCCCGAGGAGCCTTAGGTACAACGCTTACTATACAGTATGGGCGGGATGCATTACTTAAGTTACGTTCCGCCGTTTCGTGTAGTGGTACTGCGGCCCAAAATGTTAGTGGAACCATTTCATACTGCCCACACTGCAAATGGTCTCCGGTTATTACCGGGGAGGACATGCATACGGGGTTAGCCTTTAGCAAGGAAAAAGCTCATGCAGGAGATCAGGGAAAGCAGTTTAAAGCAATACTGCTTAATACCCGCTCGCTGCAAAAACACGAGGCACAAATACATGATCTCATATTAGATGAGACTCCGGACATCCTGTTTCTTACTGAAACATGGTTGTCGGACGCCTCCAATCCTACCATAGCATCTGCTATCCCGGCGGGCTATAGGATCATTAGGAAAGATCGTGAGGGGGGAAGAGGTGGTGGTGTTGCTGTTATTTTCAAAGAGGAGATTGAGTGTGCCTCTATCTCACTAAATCTAGGTGGCAGGTGCTGAATGCCTGGGCTTCCGTTGTACTCTGTCATCTCAACATTGTATCGCTGGGATGTTGATCTACAGACCGCCTGGCGCATCCAGTAATTTTATTAGGTCACTCCATGAATGTATTACATCACTAGCTCTCAAGTATAAACACTTTCTTATATTGGGGGACCTGAACTTACATATGGATAAGCCATCGGATCCTCAGGTGGCTGCCCTGCTGGAAATAATGACAGCTTGTAAGCTAATGCCCCTCATTAAGGAGCCCACACATAAGATGGGTCATGTATTAGACCAAATCTTCTGCAATACGAATTTGGACACAGATCCTCCGATCCCGATAACTTGGTCGGATCATTTTCTAGTCCTATTTCGGATATCAACTACAGGGAAGTGCGTTCCTTCAGGGACAAAAGCGGCTGAATACAATTTCAGAGCTCTTAATAAGATATTGCTACCATCTCTACAGAGGGCACTCGATTCATCTGTCCCCTCACTCTCAGGCAATCCTGCAGCGGATGTTTGTGCCATAGACTTCTGGCTATGGACTAACATCGACGTAGTTCCGCCCATGACCTTGCGCTCTTTGAGAGGAGTCTGTCGCTCAGCCCCCTGGTTCAATGAATCCCTGAGAGTTAGTAAAAGGAAATGTAAAAATCTTGAAAGGAAATGGCGCAACCACTATCTCTTGGAGGATAGGAACATATATAGGGCAGCCTTAAAAGCACATTATAAAATGGTGAAAGAGGCCAAGATAAACTATTGGCAGACCAAAATAGCGGTCACTAAAAATAGGGGCAAGGAGATCGTAAAGTCTTTCACGGCTCCTAAGGCAATCAGCAAAGTAGCACTGCTATCAGCAGACTGGACTAACCTGGTGGCCCAGTCCTTCCATGCTAAAATAGTGACAATTCAGCAGTCCTTCTCTGTGTTGTTCAGCGAGAATAGGCCCTTGTTTAGTACGGAAGTGGAAACAATTAGGCCCCTTCCTTCTTTGGGACTCTCACAAGGCCCCCAGCTATTACATTTTCCGGCCATTGAAATTGGGGATTCATTTTCTTATCTGATGAGCCTTAAATCTGGATCACCAGCAGATGCGTGCCCAGCAAAGCTTTTACCTGCCCGTGCTCCCACCATAAATCAACTGATTAATAAGGTGTTGAATTCATCTCTGGCAGCAGGTATTGTGCCGCCTCTCTGGAAGCAGGCGAAAATCCTGCCACTCCAAAAAAAAAAAACAAGTGCGGACCCTAACATACCCACAAGTTACAGGCCTATCTCCCTCCTTCCTGCCTTCTCCAAAGTGCAAAGAAGCACGTCAATAAAGTGATCATGGGAGTATGCTGAGAATCAAAATCTTTTGCACCCCACTCAGTCAGGTTTCAGGGCTAATAGCACTGAAACAGCCCTGTTGGAGGTGTCAGAACATCTCAAGGTGAAGCTGGATCAGGGGGGCAGAGCAATCCTCATATTGTTGGACCTGTCGGCAGCGTTCGACACGGTGCCACATAGGAGGCTCCTCGATAGACTGAAGAATATGGGTATTGGAGGTAGGGCCCTTGCCTGGATAGCATCTTATCTGGAGGACAGAGAACGGGACATTTGGACCCCCCCCCCTTTTCAACTCCCATGCCTATATTGCAGGTGGGAGTCCCTCAGGGCTCTTGTCTTAGCCCAACGCTTTTCAACTTGTATATGTCCCCCCTAGCATCACTGGTGGAGGCCTATGGCGCCAAGATAATTTCATATGCTGACGACACTCAGCTGATCTTTTCTTGCAACAAAGGCACTGAGTTTGACGGGGGCGCGATTAGATCTTGTCTTACAGAGGTCTTCGGGTGGCTAGAGGAGAACGAGCTTAAGTGCAATTCTGACAAATCAGAAATTGTTTTTTTCGGTTCGCCCACAGTGCATGACTGGAGCCAATGGTGGCCAGAAGAATTCCCTCCCCCCAGCGTGGCGCAATGCACAGTGAAGAATTTGGGAATCTACATTGACAATACTCTTTCTATGCGTTCCCAAATTCAGGCCCTGGTGGGGTCTTGCTTTGGACTACTTCGGATGTTGAGAAAATGTCTTCCGCTCCTCCCACTGGACTCTAAGAGGATAGTGGTCCAGGCATTGATCACATCCAGACTGGACTATGCAAACGTTCTCTACTTGGGCCTGCCGGACTTCCTCCTGCAGCGCCTTCAGGTGGTGCAAAATTCAGCAGCTAGGGCAATTCTCCGTCTAAAACCTAGGTCCCACATGGCCCCCATCTTAAAGCCCTTCACTGGCTCCCGGTGAGGGATCGGATAAAATGTAGGGCCATGGTAACTTTTTTTTTTAAAGCTCTCCACGGCAAGGGGGCCAGCTACCTCAGGAGATATGTTTGCCGGTATGCACCTACAAGAGCACTCCGATCATCCTTTGCGGCGTTTGTATGTGTCCCTAAGGTGCGCCTGGCACGCAGGGGTGGCAAATCCTTCAGCCTCCTGGGGGTACAAACATGTAATAAACTTCCGTTGGCCCTTAGAATCACCACGGACCTGATTAATTTTAAAAAACTGTTGAAAACTTGGCTTTTTAGGAGCTAAATCGTCTCCAGGGCAGCATTGTGTGGACCTATAGCGCCGGGACACTCCGCTTGGAGTAGCTGCGCGCTTTATAAATACCAGTCCATTCATTCATTCATTCTTCAGGTCCACGGAATGTGGGCGGAAAGGGAAAAACTTTACCACATCAACATGCTCAAACTCAGAGCAGTGCATCTGGCCCTCAAGGCGTTTTTTCCCTCCATCGAGTCAAGTTCCCTACTAGTTCAGACGGACAATACAACAACGATGTATTACCTGAACAAACAGAAAGGCACCAGATCCAGACCCCTGTCTCTGGAGGCTCAAGCGATCTGGAAATGGCTTCTGGCGAGAGACATGTCGATATCTGCGGCTCACCTTCCAGGCGCCCTTAATGCACAAGCAGACGACCTAAGCCGAAACTTCGTCGAAGCGCACGACTGGGTGCTAAAAGACGAAATAACTCAAGACATCTTTCGAAGATCGGGAGTGCCAGACATAGACTTGTTTGCGGACGCAGAAAATGCAAAATGCCGCGTCTACACATCCAGATACCTCCAACCAGGCTCCAGGGGGAATGCACTGTTGATCGACTGGTCAGAGAGATTACTCTACGCTTTTCCACCAGTCCCTCTCATACCTCTCGTAATCAACAAACTTTACAGGTCCAGGGCAGAGCTGATCCTGATTGCACCAGAGTGGCCTCGCCAGTGGTGGTACCCGAACCTTCTACATCTGTCCAAAGTGCCACACAGGAGATTGCCATGCCATCCGGATCTACTGACCAAGTCAGGAGGGAAGGTTTTTCATCCCAACCTACCGTCACTGAGATTGACAGCATGGCTCCTGAGTTCCTTCAATACGGACACTTAGGCCTCTCGCAAGACTGTATGCAGATCTTGAAGGAAGCGGGAAGGCCGTCGACGCGAAAGTCGTATGCTTTCAAATGGAAGCGATTTTATCTATGGTGTACAGCGAATGGTCATGACCCTATCCGGGGTCAAGAGCAGGTTATCTTACCTTATCTGTTATACTTGGCTAAAGTAGGCTTACAGTTCTCTTCTATCAGAGTACATCTAGCAGCAATTACAGCGTATAGAAAGTCTCCTACCCAGGATTCTTTTTTTCAAATGCCAGCTGTTAAAGATTTCCTAGAGGGGCTAAGGAAGTTTTACCCACCAGTTAGGTTACCCTCTCCTGCCTGGGAACTGAATGTAGTCCTCTCTAAATTAATGGGGCCCCCATCTGAACCAATTCATAAAGCTTCTCTACAGCACTTATCTTGGAAGACCGCTTTTTTAGTGGCAATTACCTCTGTGCGCAGGGTGAGCGAGATTCAGGCCTTATGCTCTACAGAGCCTTATCTTGTTTTCCATGCTAACAGAGTGGTGCTAAGAACTCATCCGAGTTTCCTTCCTAGGGTAATCTCGGATTTTCACATTAATCAGTCAATCACTCTTCCCACATTTTTTCCTAATCCTACCACGCCTCCTGAGAGGGCGTTGCATTCTCTGGATCTAAAAAGAGTGTTGAAATTCCATCTGGATAGATCAAAGAGTATAAGGAAGTCGGACCGTCTCTTTGTTAACTATGGTACATTACGCACTGGTTTTCCTTCATCTAAAAGATCCATCACTCTATGGATAGTGTCTTGCATCACATTATCTTATCAGCTAGCCCACAAGCAACTAACTGGTAAGCCAAGGGCTCACTCTACGAGAGGTAAAGCTGCTACTAAAGCTCTGCTTAACAATGTACCTATCCAAGAGATATGTAAAGCAGCTACATGGCGCTCAGTCCACACTTTTGCCCGCCATTACTGCTTAGATTCTGATACTCATGCGGATGCTCAGTTTGGGCAAGCATCCGTGAGAAATGTATTTGGTTAACGAATGGTTGAAAACAGGTTTGATATACAGGTATCCGTCCGCAGGGTTCAGGGATGGGCTTGCTACTCTATTCAGTGCTTATGACTATTGATGGGTACCCCCTGGAAGAGAAGGATAAGTTACTTACCTGTAATCCTAGTTCTCTTCCATGGGTATACTCCTCAAAGTCAGAAGCAACCCTCCCTCCTCCCCAGACGAATGCCATGTCTATAATGATATGCCTGTTACTCATGTTGTGATTAAAATGTAATACGCCGTCAAAAAGACCTGACCTAACTGTCATCTGTGGGGCATGATGGGAGCCTGGAGGTCTTAAAGGCCCGGCGCCTGTTTTTTCTGTGTGTTCTATATGCAGCCTTCTAGGCTAATCTGCCTGCTATCACCTTGCCTTTTTCCTTTGAAAATAAAGGCTATGTTCAAAAACAAGTCGGAGGTACATTTTCTCTGTGTTATAAAATTTTTATTTTTACATGTTTTTGGATATTTCAAATGAAAAAATACAATGCAATATTGGCATATTTGAGCCTGATATTATTGTTGGGGCTGCATATTTTTATATACATGTGTATATTTGATATATATATATATATATATAATTAATTTTTTGTTAATGCTCCGGGGTCCCCGCACGTGGGCAGGACTATTCAGTGCTCATGACTTTGATGAGTATACCCCTGGAAGAGAACTAGGATTGCAGGTAAGTAATTTATCCATACACACAGATTGGCTACATAAGCTATGGGACTTACTGGGCATAGAAAAGCTAACAGCAGTTAAAAACCACACCTTACCAAAATTTGAGAAAACCTGGGGACCGTGCATAAAACACTTATCCACCATATTCCATGAACTCACCTGTCCAATATACCTACGTGTTCTGCGCCTCACTTGCAACACCCAGGCTGACAATCAAGATGTTAATAAGAGTTGGTGAAGACAGAATCTAATGATACTATTATGAATGAGCATGAACCGTTTTGTTTTCTCTCCTTACGTTGGATCCTGTCCTATTCTCCCTTTCCCTTGTTTTCTTTTTCCGCCCTTACTGTCACCTCGCTAGCCATTGGATGTAGGCGAAGGATGTTGTAAACTTAAATCAATAAAATGATACAATCCTAAATGAGAATTCCTCGTAGGATGGGATTCCTGCTCTTTTCAGTATATTAACGCTTCTGACCCTAAATTGAGCAGTGGAGTAGACCTGGATGGGGTAGTATCAGGATCTTAGTCAGATAGTGTCTAAGGATTTGAGTTGCATTTCCTGCAACAGAACCAGTGCTTAATTTGTAAAACAATAAATGCCAGGTCCCTGACCAGGAGGCCACTGCAGCTTGCACCACCCATCGCCCCTTTCATCACTGCCAAAGCGACTACTAACCATCTTTCTCTCCCGCAAGTGTGAAAGTTCAGATTATTCCTGGTCCCCAAAGCTAAAGGATTGGCTGAGGAGGCAGGTATTAGTAATTTTTAATGTAGATTGTATTCATAAACAACCGTTGTTCTGCTAATCTCTAAATTAGATAAGCAGCACAACCATGGGGCAGACTAAGTGTGGTGTTTGCAATTAAGTGCCGTGCCGAGCAACAGAAACCAATTAAGTGCCAGTGCTGAGCACCGAAAACCACCGGCTCAAATTATGCACTGAACAGAACCACATCTGAACCTTTCATATTGAGCCAATGTAAGAGTGCATTGCGTTTCACTGGGGAGTGAAACCCCTGGGTGTATAGCGTAAACAATGTTAGCAGTCGATTAGTGTCAGGAGTCCCTTGTTAAGAGCAACAAGGTCCCTGTTTAGTCAGTAACTTTACTCCCAGGAAGGGAATTAAGGCTCTATCCAGTCTCTTGTCTCAGTTGAGGATGGAGAAACAAATCAACAGTTGGAAACAGAATACAAATACGATCAATCTCACTGATACTTCTGACCTTGTGAATTTCTAAAGGCATTAGACGGGATTCGGCATAGCAATTCTCTCACAGGTCAGTAGGCGAATCTGTGTAGCTCCGTATCAGATCTGTTCTGCCCTGGATGGGACTTCGGTTGCAGACACCCATGGCGTCTGCCTGTTGGATCTTAGCTCCAAACACCACTTGGCCTCTTATCCGTTCTACACCTAGATGAACAAAAAGGCAAAACTCGCAGTCACCAAACTCGGTATGCCAAAAGCACTCGTAGTCAAAGTCGAAGGTGCAGCGGTCTCAGTGAAGCTGAGAGTAAACCGGCTCCCACTCCCGAGCGTCACTATCGCTGAAGACAGAGCTGATAGTTTTATCGGACTCCGAGACCAATGCCCCACTGGCCATGCCTAGACATTATGCCCACTCTGAACCAGACTGCTCCACAGTATGATATTGGGGGCAATGACAATAACTATGATGACCAATATGATGATAGCAATATTTTTGATGACATCCAGGATGCCAGTGGTCTGGATGACTCGCCAAACATTGGCCTCTCTTTCCCTAATCCTGCTGTGGATACTGAAGAGTCTGCTTCCTTTACAACAGTAATTCAGAGAGCGGCTGAGGTACTGGACCTTATTCTACCTACTCAAGAGGTCAAACTAATGAGCTTATGGAAGTCCTCAAAGTGACACAATCCAGCCAGGATCCTTTGCTCCTCTTTAACGTGGCCCTGACTGATGTTCTGGTGGGCACCTGGGCAAAAGCAGGTTCCTGCCCATCTGTCAATATGAAAGTTGTGAGGCAGCACAGGCTTACTCCTGGAGATCCAGACTTTATTCTACAACATCCTTCCCCAGAAAGCTTAGTGGTGCAAGCATCTACCATCTGCCTGAACCCCAATTCTTTCATTACCATTCCACCTGACAGGCAATCCAATTAGAGGGAGACATTCATAAAACAAATGTTCTTCTCCCCAAACCTCGCCGTTTGCTCTGTCAACACAATATGCCTGCGGGGAAGGTATTCGCTAGGCTGTGGGACAGAGTGGTGGATACCCTTACAAGGGCTCATTTCGAACGAACAGGATGCTACGAAATACTCAGTAAGAACTTGTCTGGATGCTACCAATTGTCTGGGTAGGTGCAGTGCATAGGTGCCAGGCCTGGATTCGCTCCATGGGCTTCTCATCCAATGTCCAGCAGTCCTTCATGGACATGCCCTTCGACAGTTCTAGGCTGTTCAGAGCGAAAGCGGGCTCAGCCCTTGAAGGAGTCAGAGAAAGTAAGGCCACTGCCTAGTCTCTGCGCTTAGCTCTGCTAGTTCCCCCAACAGAATTTACCCCTCCCTGGCTTAGGGAGGGACTACTGGCAGAGGCAGAGACACTATGGGCCTTAACAGCAGGCCTCACAGTCCTTTTTAGGCTGAGGCAGGTGATCAGGCAGACACCATCCAGGCCCACAGGGGCAATGAGTGTCCATCCTGGATAGGGTGTTCTACAGAGCCTTTCCTCCACATCAACAAGTCTGGGACATCCGGGCTATGTTCCTGATGTTTCAACGATTTACCTAGGTCTCATTGAGACTGGTTCTGAGACTTCTAGCTCTCTTGGCCTCCTGCGTTCTGCTTGTGGACCACACCAGGTAGCACTTGCAGGCGCTGCAGTGGGATCTGAAGTCATTGTGAGCTCAACACTAAGGGGACTTGCCAGATTCCAATCGGGTGTCGAAGAGGACTGCAAAAGATCTGCAGTGGTGGCTGCTCAACACCTGTTGGACCAGTGGCAGACCTCTCTCCCTACCCCACCCAGAACTAATGGTCACACTCGTAAGGTGGCACAGAGAATTTTCCAAGAGAACCCTACCTCGATCCATTCTCCACTGCAGAGAACGCACAGTGTCAAAATTCTTGCACGTTGGAGTTCCCAAGGCAGACCTCCCTCGGAGACACCATCCGCCAGCATTAGGTGTCGGGATTCCTGTATGCCTCCCTCTCCTGCCCAGAATGCTGCAAAAGATAGAGACATCGGGCCCAAGTCATGCTAGTGGCTTCAGATGGCCGAGGAGAGTATGCTACATTAACTTTTGGACATGAGCACCTGTTCACCGATACGGCTGCCACTTCGGAAGGACATTCTGTCGCAGCAGCAGGTCCAAGTCTTTCACATTAAACTGCACAACCAAGCATGGAAATTGAAGGAGTCGGTTGATGCACATTTTTCTTTCCGAAGAAATTAGTACTCCAGATAAAAGCAGCATTTCTGCCTAAGGTAGCCACACCCTTCCACATAGGGCAGTCCATCACCTTACTGACTTTCTATGCATCGCCTCATCCTTCCAGAGAAGAAGAGCGTCTATATAGTCTTGACCCTAAGAAGGCCTTTAGCTTCTATGATGATCGGACCACAGAATACCAAAAGGAGAATAACTGTTTGTCGGTTTCTCTGGAACTAAGAAAAGCAAAGTGGTCCAAAAGAGAATCCTCTCCCTATGGATTGCGTTATGCATCAAGATCTGCTATGGGCTGGCCAAGAAGCAACGCCCAGAAGGCTTGCATGCTTATTCCACCAGAGAGAAGGCTGCTACAACTGTGCTAGTGCATGATGCACCAATTGTAGACATGTGCTAGACTGCTACATGGTTTTCCCTCCTTGTACTTTGCCAGATCTATCCTGCATGATTACCTGGTCTGAGCCATTCCACAGACCCACCACTTGGAGAGGTACTGCTTTGGTATCTAATCACGAGGTAAGAAATCTGCAGTTAGAAATATCTATCAGGAGAACAGAAGTCACAGACTACCTAACATCAAATTGCTCACTGACCCACCCTCCTCCCAGTTCTGTGGAAGGGATTTATACAGGCCATTAATAACCTCCCAGTCTAGAAGTCTGTGCACTGCCATATTCTGATTTCAATGTCTCCGCATCCGTCGACGCGGACGAATATTGGAAAGAAACTGATATTAGTGCATGGAGGTGGAGCCGATATAGTGGCTCCAACATTGCATCTGGGGCAAGACCGACTTGACGCAGAGCCGTATGACACCAGCTACTGACGGACGAGGTAATTGCTCTAAAAGTTTCCAGATTCAGTTTGATTCATGCGAATATACTCAAAGTGAGGAATCTTCGGATAAATAGAGCCTCTACCAGAAAAGGCATTAATGAAGGTAAGTAATTTGTTAGTTTGGTTCACCTGACAGATTTTCTGTGCTTTGAAGGGCCCCAGCCCAACTATCATTGTCCTGTGATGCACAGATCTTATTAATTTTAGTTCATGGTGACTCACGTTGTAGTTCCTGCACTAGTGTAGGTCTGTAATGCTGCTAGTTGTCCATCCTGTTGGGGTCACCAATGGGGAGTGAGAATCTGCTTTGTTGTTTTGGGTGTCCTCTTTGCGACTCCTATTCGTCATCTTTCTCTTGTCCCCTCTAGATTGCTGAGATTGTTGTCTCTGCCAGGTTGATCTTGGTTCAGTTGGCATTACCACCATATTACCCTGCTCTGGGTGTAAGTTTAGAAAACTAATGGCTTCTTCTTTAGTTGAGACTGACATGGCCT
Source organism: Calotriton arnoldi (assembly GCA_963921515.1). Taxonomy (NCBI): domain Eukaryota; kingdom Metazoa; phylum Chordata; class Amphibia; order Caudata; family Salamandridae; genus Calotriton; species Calotriton arnoldi. The sequence continues at coordinate 2,555,087 of CAWUFW010000486.1, read as the reverse complement.
TCCCCTTGAGCATGAACTGTAACCCGAAGGAGGACCCCCATTTGTCCAGAATTTCATTAGCCTTCAGATGATCGGTAACTATCTTGAGTGATCATCGTTTTACCAGGTTTAGGGCTGAGAGATCCTGAAACGAGAATAATAATAGGTCAAGCTTTCAGAGCACTTTCATGCTTTCTTCCTTGACCTTAAAACAACGAGCCTGTGTTAACATATCAGGTGTTTATTTCCTAGTGTGGTCGATGCTGAACTCTGTGGTTCTGTCTAAGTTGATTCATCCAATTTGTGAAGGAAGGCTTTAAACAGACCTTGAAAGTATTCCTCCAAATCCTGGTCCGTGCACTGTCTCTGCTATCCCTCTGATGTGTATATTGTTCTGACGGTATAGGTTCTCCATGTCATCAACCCTTTACAGCAGTGCCTGATACTGTTTTTCCACTTCTAGTACTCTTATCTCTAGCTTATCTCTTTTGTAGACTCCTTCCACCATGGCCACTTCCAACTGATCCACTCAGTGTTCAACTTTCTGAACCAAATGGTCCACATCTGTCAGTGCTTTTGTAAAGTCTTGTCACAAGTAGGACATTAACGTTCTTTAACTCCTCAATTAATAGGGGAATATCCACCTTTGTGGCTGGGACTTCCAAGTTTTCCTTTGGGACCAGTTTGGGTATTAGGTCTGAAGTTGTTAGTTCTTTTGACATTTGGCATCTGTGCTGATTGTCGCTGGGCCCCAATCATATTCTTTATGTTAAATGATTTTATGGCTTTGAGCTTTGGGTTTTGCAAACAACTTGCCAGTCTAATGTTGTGTTTCCATTATTAGTTGCCATGGTTAATCAAACACCAGCAATCCAACACTCTCTGTGTTTGGCTGTCCTGTTTGCGTGAGCCTTGGGTGAGGGGTAAGCTGAATCTCTGCCACCTCTATAACGGGGTGTTTTCAGCCACCCATTAAAGTTTTTAATGTTTTTTTAGGGGCCCAAGAATCTCCCAGTTGTTCTTTGCTAGTCTGCAACAATCATAGGCCCAAACAGTTCACCCACTCAGTGTGCAGGCTTGAGGGGAGGGACCCACTTCCTGCCACTTTTGACTCCCTGAGCCACATTACAGTACAGGTTCCATTTTAGCTAGTCTCCATTTTAGTTAGCCTGTACAGCTTGTTTGCCTATAGCACAATCCTGCAAGTCATTATGATGTAAAGACTATAAGGCCTAACTCCATTTTAAGTAGGCCAAGGCTCCATTTTCTGTAGTTCTGCAGAATCCTCAACATGTCCTCCTTTGACGCAGATGTTACCTGTGCGTACCTTTCTAAGAACTGTAAAAGTGTCAAGTAATTTAGATATAGACATCAACAGAACACCTTATGGACGTCAATCTGGATAAAGTGCCCTGTTATCTCAATTTCAAGGTCAAACAAAGAATAATAGTCAAAATTGTTTATTCTGAATTGTTGCACTTTTACCTTATATGTTTAAAGGAATGTATCTTAGACTGGATTCTTGATGCTTATTGGTTATATCACACATTCTTAAATGTAGCAAATTCCATCTTAGATATGATGCAGTATAAAAAGACTTCCACTTGACCACTAGTCAGGAGAGAAATTTCACCCAGGTCACAGACGCAGATCCAGATGAGCACAGCACCAGATTCCATCTCCACCGAAGAAGCCTCCAGGAAGACTCTCCGAGGCTCTGTGAAACATTCCAATTCTGCCTTCACAAAACTGATGCCAGGATTGTGTTCTTGCGTAGACCCAATCTCCTAGTTTTTGGCCTTGTGCTCAAAATAGCTGACAAGGTATTTCAAACAGACAACAAACCCTGCTGCAAAGTATGCGCGCCACCCACCGAACGCAGGCCTGTTATTTATTCATCTGCTAGAACTAGCATAGCACTTAGAGATAGCAAAGTGAGGGTGTTAAGGGCTGTAAACTGTGATGTTGTGATTTTTCCCTGTTTTCACTGGTTTTGAATAGTTAAGCTGCCTTTTATCTTCTGTGATGTTGCCACTATTATGGTCACTAGATTCCGGCAATTTAAAATAACTATTTTAAAATAAGTGTGTTGAACTTCATATTCCGTTTCTAGTGTAAATAATTAATGAATGATTGTTTGGATTAGCACTTCTCCCTGTTAGTAACCCAAAAACATTGACACCACCTCAATTGTGTAATGGGTGGGGTTCTGTGGGGCCACAAATTACCCGTCTTTCACATTCAGCACTGGTGCATTTAACTAAGTTCACTCGTGTTACCCCTGGCTGTGAAAACAAACCTTGTAGAGCTGGGCCAAAGACTCAGTTTACACAGCTTTGGTGCTCAATGTGGCGTTTCTGGATTTTCTTGACTTTGTACTGGTTTTTGATTGCGCACTCAAAAGACTAATTTTACTCTTCAAAATGGATGTACGGACCTGGTGTTACCTCCTATTTGTTAAATAGGCAACACCATTTAACATAGGTTTGTTAAGTGCTTAACTGATAAAATGATATTCTCCATTGGACTTCTCAGTCTGAATCTCATGTTTATTGAATCAGTTTGCAAACATGGCACAAGTAGCTTCTATTGCGATAGGAGTTATTTCAGGGAACTTGCACATTTCTTTGCTAGAAATGTTCCTAAGAGGAAGAGAGGGTGAATGCACACACTGCATACCTCTTTGAAATGTTTGTAAATGCATTTGCTGCATTTCTCTTGAAAATATTTCCACTTATGGGTGGAGTTTTGGAGTTTGATGATATAGTTCCCAACAGTAGGATCTTTTAGGCATACAGACCTGCACAATTTGGAGTTACGTAGGTAGACTACTGAGACCTAGAAGTCTCTTCTGAGAGATCATGAACACCAGACAGGGTTTAGTGGTCAACTGCCCCATACACCACAAAATGTTAATAGGGTTTTGCTAAAGAATGACAGAATCATTTGTCTGGTGTTGGCTGGGTATAGACTATGTGCTGGCATACACGTTTTTAAACTTCCACAAGTAACATACTTACTGAATTAAGTAGTATTAGTCTATAGGTGACTTACACAATAGATCACACAACAGGACTAGTTCCTACCAAATGTGCACAACATGTGTATACATGTAAATACATACCATACATACAATCAATCCATAAATAGCGCTTCGGGGTAGCGCAGCAGAAGTGACAACAGTTCACTAGAATCATTTAGGAACATCGGTGGTAAATTTAACTAGACTATAAGCAAAATAAAGTGTGCATACCACACAAAATTTAAAAAACAATAATAATTCTGGCTGACTCTATCTGATGTTTGTGACGACATGTTTTTTGCATAATTTTTTGTAGAGGATGACTGGCCTCCAGTCTTAACAAAGAGCTGCCCCTCAAAGTAAGGAGTTAATAACATTGACATGTTTGACAAGTGGACTTTTAATATATTCTCCAGCCCTGTACTGAAATCAAGCAAGTGGGATAAAAATTCAGTTCTACATGTCTTTCCCTTAAGGAGTGAGTCCCTAGTGCAGGCTTAATATCCTCTGAAGGCAGAAGCTAACCATATTATAAAAGCTATTTTAAACCAGCTGCAATATCAAAGCATTATAGTGCCTTGCAGTTATACATTGAACACTCCTCTCTTTCTGGTTTTAATAAACCTGACAGACCCTGCTAAATAGTATTGGACTATATAAATGTAGGCATGCATATACATTTGCATGCACACTCATAACACCAGATTAGAAATTAACCTGGTAGCTAAAACATAGCGCCGAAAAGGCAGTATCTAACTGCTTTTCTTGTTCAAATTGGTTTCAGTATTTTTAGATTCCTATACAAAATCATTTATGGGCTATTAATAGTCCTGAATTGTTTGCAGTAACTTAATGAATATCTCACAGGAAGATCCATACCTTAAAACGTTTACATCACCAATAGTAATTGGCTTTTCTGAACACCTGTCTAGAGTAGAACATTACTGACCACATACAGTTACTAAATTAACTCTTAAAAATGAAGAATAGTGCATTTTAATGTAATATTGCTTAGCTGTTATTTATCCAGCAACAGTCTGTTAAAAAATATAATCCTTGCTGGGATTTCATACTTTTGAGAGTTTACTTGCTACATTAGGTTGAGCAAGTGAAGTCTTTGTATTGATGTATTTTTCTCACGTTTTCTTTAAGATATTGGATGAAAACACGCACAATGATTTCACATGGACTGAAACCGACATGTTCGAGACAAAACAAACCTAGCGATTGATTTCTCTCAGCACTTTACATGCACATAATTCACATGATGGTCGTAAAAAAATGTAATTCCTGAACTAATCACATTTTCACAGCTGAAACCAAGCTTCACTCCCCCACAGAGAATTCTGTGGTGCAGCACATTTCTTATTTTAAACGCTGTTCAATACAAAGTTTGTAGCTCATCTCATGTAGTGCAAGCAGCAATTTTTTGCAATGCCTTAACAATGCTGCCATTAATAAATCCTTACACATTATAATCAACTCCTAAATGTTTTATCCATGCTAATACAACAGAGCGGTTCCTTGTGAATGACTCCACAGCCTGTGGTTCGTTTGTGTTGCAGTGCAAGGAACTTTGGCGTTAGCAACTTCAAAGCTGTATTCCTGAACAGCAATACCCAACCCCTGTTACTTCCATTATGTAAAGCCGATCCTTCAGTTCCCACACTAGAGCAGTGTAGGATTCCTTTTTAATGCACTTTACAGCTTACAGCTTACAATGTACATTCCGTACATTAACGCCTAAACTGATTCAGCGATTTAGAAGGGAAGTCAATAAAGGAATAGAAATTCTGGGGAAGGTGGCTGTCTTTCAGAGGCAAGCTTTCTGTTGGTCTGTGCCAAGCATCGTGGACCATAAAAGTGAAGAAGTTCACATTTAAGGGAACTGTGTGGCAAACTTTGCTTTGCTGTAGATGCAGATCATACCTTTCTAAGGAATCTGCAGGTAACCTGATCTCAAGTCAAAATCGGCGCACATATTTTAACATTGATTTAAGCAACATCAATAGGAGCGGAGTCTTTGAACCACTCCTCATCCCTCTGTTCAGATATCACTCTAATGGTTTGCAAACTGGGAGTGAAAGAAAAATGTGCTATTATTTGAGCGATCTGTTTTAGATTTAATCATTGCAGATCAGGGGGTTAATGCATCTGCATATGCTGGCGTAAAATCTGCAATATCAAAGATAAAGCGCAGAAACTGGTATCTAAGGTAGCCATGCTCAATAAAACAAACTAGAGGAAAAATAAATATGTGCAGTGATGCAATATTTTTGTCAATGAATGACACTTTTTTTTTTTTAAGACCCTTGCAGACTCCCCACACTATTTAGATGACGCTTTTGCAGAGATCTTTCCTTTGACAATGTCCGGGTTAATCACAGATGTAACAAATATTATTTTATAACAGTTACTGTTGATTCAGGCTCCAGATTCTTATGAGTTTGGGTCACAAAGGAATGCTGATATGCTTGAGCAGTCGACAATACCTGCCGTATGAAAGCCACTGGAGTAGTTTTTATCCTTCTCATTCAGGCAGTGTTCCTTTGTTCTCCTCAAAGACTTCCAGGGATGTTACGTCTGCTCTGGGTGTTTATCTGCAATTCACCAACCTGCCTTGGCTAGTAAGCAATTAGTTAGGTGAGTGAGCTTTGGTGTGTTCAACAAGTCTTGACCTCTGAGGTATTGAATGCAGTACTGAGTTGGTTGCATAATCTGTAGAAAATCTAGAGAGCAATACATAATTTGCCTAGAGGAGTAATAGGTAGTTGGTCCACATATTATATGCTCTGCGGAGTATATACCTGATCTCATTCTCCCTGGGAAGGTGGCAGCAGCAAAATTGTTTGACCTAGAAACTCGTCAAAAGCTGTTGCGAAACATTCAAGAAGTCCGAACTAAACTATTGAATGTGACAGAGTGCAACTCTGCCACTTGGGAAGTTAAGGTTTCCAAAGCTGCTGACTGGTGTCTCATCAAAATCTGAGAAAACATTCCTGATAAGCAAGTATTTAAGCCATCTTACAGACCACCCGCTCCAGCTCTTGGGGTAGAAGGCACATGAACTATAATCCTGCTTCCACTGCCTGATTCAAAGAACAACAAGAAGTTGTCCATCGCTCACATAAAAAGCATCATTTGTTAAATTCTGTTCACCAACGTGCCTTCAGAGTGCATCATCCTAGTCTCTCCCTACTCTGGAGGAAATACACCAGGAAGAATACAGCGATGCTGGTAGCCTGAGTCCCAAATCTAGGGTCTACAGAGCTGTGTCTCCAGCTTTACACCAAGTTCCTGATTCCAATTTCAGCATTTCTGTGCTTTCAGCTACTGCTCTGGTTTACCATGAAGCTCAGTATAAGCCTACATTGACCAAGATTATGCCTTTTTGAGAAATAACGCTTTATGAAAATAAATCTGAAGTCTACACAGAGGACTGTTCATCACAATCCACGGTCACTCTAGGCCATCTGTTACTTCTTGCATATCATTGATTTCGTGAGAGGTACCTAATAATACAGTGGTCCTTTGTTTGGATAACTCCAAGAGAGTTTCTTTTTCATCATGTGGCTTTCAACGCCGACTGTATTTCTACTGGTACTGAATGGACATTAGGTCCCTGAAGGAACTGTTCCACAACACATGGTATGAGAACTTAGCTGCATCTCTCATCCCACAGAGCTCGACAAGGTCTCTACACTGCCAACTTTACAGCTTATCTTGTGCCTGAAGGCATAGTTTGGGAAAGGGTTCCTTATTAAGTTATGGGACCCACTGAGACATTGCAATTGGCACATGTGTTGAAAGGTTCCATGAATTATGTAATTTTTCCCGATTCCTTTTCAGGTCTGTGGGACTTTGGTACTGTTCAACAGATTACTGATTTATTTGTTTGTTTATGCTACCTTTGAAAATTAAGGTTTGTGTTTTCATGTTCTAAATTACAAAGAAATGCACTGTTTTCATAATTGTGGTTATTATGAACTTTACAAAAGCATTAGATCCTGAGAAATATACAATTATACACAATAGGAACACTGCAAGGCCTTGAACCTACATGAACATACAGCTTTCAGAGAAAGTTTTCTTATTCAACATTGCTGACGCGTCAAGAACATCTGCTTTTTGCTACACGCAGAAAACAGAGAAACTTGTGAGAAATCTTATTAAACGTGATTAACACTCACAGACTCGGTTGCACTGCACATTTTGTTGAAACTCTTACTGTCCAAGGCCACTAGCATTGGAAAGAAAACATTAATGTTAGTAATTTAACTGAAACAATTCAGAATGGTATTTTCAATTTGACTGTATTCAGAATGGTATTTTCAATTTGACTGTATGGGATTTTAATATAAAGCCTTACGGCTTCAAGATACATACATATGGCTCTAGTCAATGATTCATGTCTTATTATGTCTATATATTAACTGTGCAAAAACAAATGTAAACATTGTGGTATTATTTTATTTTTTCCTATGAAAAATATTGTTTTGAAAGTGTGCCTTAGCACAAGAATAGACTTGATAGATTATAAGCATTGGCAAGTTAAAAAGAGCTTGTTTCTACTTGTATTCCCAAAGTGGTATTTTAACCTTAAGCGGCAAGCAAAACGTTTTTTCCTATCAAATAGCTTGTTTTTCATCTGCAATTTAAAGACTCCAAAGACTGGATTTCCTATTGACTTGACTGCCTTGTTGCACAACAACTTCTATTTTTTAAACAAGCAATGCGGGATATAGTGATCTACAGAGAAGCAGTGCCTTTAAAGTGCCATTCTAATTTCGGAGCAACTAACTGTGAGCACATGAGCACTGAAGTTTTGTCAATCTACAAGCAAAGGAACAATCTACAAGCAAAGGAACAGTTTCAAACAAATAGGTTACACTAACCTGTTGCACTGCACTGCAGTTGCCCACCCTGAAGCATGCAGAAGTTGTTCGGTCATCAAACTCACCAAATACTAAGCCACCAGCATTGCCGAAACCTGCTCTCACCAGTGTAAGGTCATAAGACATCTCTTCTTCATTGAATTCCATCGACAACAAGGGCGTGCTTCGTCTGCTTCAGCAACATCAGAAAATGATGTCCTTTGCCTGCTCCGTTCAAATTGAGAGCTGTGTTATCTAATCCAGTAGCTGCTGTTCTGTGTTTCTCTCTGTTTTGTTTACACAAGCCATTTTATGCCTCTTTCAGTCACTAAAGCCTAAACAATGTTCAACCTTCGATGTCCTTTGCCTGCTCCCTTCAAATTGAGAGCTGTTTTATCTAATCCAGTACCTGCTGTTCTGTGTTTCTCTCTGTCTTGTTTACACAAGCCATTTCATGCCTCTTTCAGTCACTCAAGCCTAAACAATGTTCAACCTTCGAATTCAGTTGAGAGCTCACATCCACATCAGCAGGAAGAAACAAAGGTTTGCATCCGTATCCACGAAAGATACTGTACCTGCTTAGTGTGTGTTTTTTTTTTATTTTTTAAAAAGAGTTTTTAATGGGACCGGTGACACTTTTTTGCCTCCTTGATATTTTTTTCTCTTTTTGCACCCATTTGCAATAATCAGAAAATGAAAAGATTCGTCTAGTTCACATTTCTTTTTCATTGTGCATAAACCCTTGTTTATAATCCTCGCACATGATGTTGCTCATTATAATGAATTTTTAAAATGTATCTTTCTTTTCAAGTGGGGAGTGTTCTAAGGGTCAAGTCTTCCAGTGCAGAGACCCCTTTTTCATTTCAGTTTGAAGATGTGTTATTGAACATGTAACAAGTGATGAATTTCTATTTCGTCAAATACATTTTTCTGGCTTGTGCTTTTATTCTGTAAATGCATAATGAATATGTCTGATTAGCAAGTTCAATTAAAAACACATTTAGTGATAATTTAGCGACTATTTAGTTTCGAAATTATTCCAGGAATGTCATAAATCTTACGACTGTTTCTATTCATAATTCTGATATGTTATCATTTTAATCACTTGCTTTTAGTCTTTTTTTCTTTTAGTTTTAGGTTCTTAGACCCATCCAGGACAGTTTCCATTTCAACTACAGTCTCCATTTGGTTAGCCTGTCAATCTTGTTTACCTTTGGCCTGACGTGGTCACATTCGGCTTGAGCAAAAACACCACCTCTTTACATGTTCACGTTTTAGCTTGATATCTTTTCTTGAACAATGACATTTGACACACATTTCATTGCATGCCTTCCTAGGATAATATTCTCTGAACTGGCTTTGCTTACGTCACGATTCTTCGTAGGCATTTTATCACAATCCTTGATCGGTCTATACAAGAGCTAAGTTCACAGCGCAAAATGTTATTTGTTGTTGTACGCTCGGCAACAGCTTGTGGACATAGAATCAATAAAGGCGGCAGCCTGACTATGGCTTTGTCATAGCACAAGGATGAAGTATATTATATTAATAGCTTCACTCCGTTGTTTAGTTAGAGGAGCATTTTGATTTCGCTGACACTGACCGGTTCGCCCATGCCGGAATTCCAGCCCAGCTGATTCCTCCTTACCTGCTGCGAGGGATGATTCCCAGCTCTACACCAAGACGGGCTCCATCACGATACATACCCACAGGTAATTGGGAGTTAGATCAGCCAACAGGGATTCTAGCAGATTCACCCACCCTGGGTCCACTAGGATAGGGAGTGCTAGGTAGGAGTACGAAACACAATTGTATTTACATGCAAACATATAATCAATGTAATAGCACATTGGGTGAGCTATTTATCTTTTTCACCATTCTTGTAATACTGATTATTCTATTTTGTTTTCTTCTGTTGATTATTGCAGTGCACTTGTTTTATACAAGAATTTCTTTGCTTCAATAAATATTGAATTGCCAATCTGGATATTTCTTGTGTTTCTCTTTGGGCATGCATGAGCTACCTAACGAAAGGGTTCTTGATCTGTTACCTTTCCAGGTTAGGGGTACAGATGGTGCACTGTGAGTTAGCAGGACTAAGGCCAACATATCCTGATAGTGTGCGTCTTGCACAATTCTCAAATTTATGTTGCTCAACACAAACACAGTTTTTACTGAGAAAGTAAAAGCCATATAACAGGCCTAGATACTGCTTGTCATTATGACGTAAAGACTATAAGGCCCAACTCTATTTTAAGTAGGCAGAGGCTCTATTTTTTGTATTTCTGCAGAATCATCAAAATGTCTGCCTTTGATGCAAACACGAATATTTATCCTCAACCCACGTAGAGGGCGGAAGGGCGGAGAGGCTCCTGGCATTTCTCATACGGTTAGGAGATAGGATGCAACCAGTCATGTACCTATGGATCCAGAGGCAGTGTAGGTCTATACCCAATTCGACATGCATACAGTATTCACTCAGCACTACCAGACGCTTTATGAGACACATGACCCAACCCCAACAGACATGGTGGAGGCATTCCTGCTACAGCGTCACTTCCAAGACTGACGGCGGACGGTGTCCCATTATTGAACCTGAGATCAGGGGCGCACTAAAGGACTTGACCCGGGGCAAGACTCCAGGGATGGATTGTCTCCCAGTGGAGTTCTACTAGACGCTCACACCGCTCCTGGTGCTGAGGCTGTCATAAATGTGCGTGGATGCACACGCTCTCGGGGTGCCCCCCGAAACTATCAGGGTGGAACTGATAGTGTCAGTCTTCAAACCCTCCAGTGACAAATCTTAGGTGGCATCATATCGCCTGCTCTTCATGTTAAATCTGGAGTATAAGATCCTTAGTAAGATATTTGGCAATCGTCTCTACCCATACCTTCACACATTAGTGCAAAATGACCAAGACAGATTTATACCCCAGCAAAATATCTCCTACAACATTAGATGGTTATACTGTGTCCTGAGAAAGGTGCCACAGTCCAGCCTCCTGGAACCAGTAGTGCCCTCCATAGATATACAGAAGGCATTTGATATCCTTCACTGGGATTACCTAAGAGTGGTCATGCACCTGATTGCACTTGGTGACAGTTCTGATAAATGGGTTTCTTTGCTTTACCCGAAACCTCATGCGAGGGTGCGCATGGGACGCTGCATATCGGACCTGATCCTATTCATACTGGAACGCGCCGGCTGCCTGCTCTCACCAATGTTATTTGTGCTAGCTGTTGAACCGTTTGCTAGTATATTGAGGACTGAGGGACAGGAGTAGGGTACTTCATGGCGACACGGATGGAGAATTGAAGTGCAGCGCACCTGTTGACTGTGGACTGTTGAGCGTAGGGGACCTTCCGGACTCTGGAGGACCTGATCGCTGACTTTTGGGCACGCAGTTCCTGACATATGGGGCTTTGTTTCGAGCAGTGTGCTGTCTATTGGGGTACTTTACCCAGAGACTCCCACGCATGACCTACTTCCGATGATCCTGACTTTTGGAGGTGGCATAAACTTGATCTCCTGGCTATAAAAGATGATAATGACCATGACAGTATATAGCCTGCTGAAGGCTCATTACTCGTGGGGAGCCATTCCAGCAATTCACAGGGAAAGAGTGGTATAGGTTATGTGAATATACTTACACCGTTTACTGGAATACCCATTTTAAATGTATTTAATTTCACCACCTACCCACCACATATCTCACACCACATTGTCTGAACATGATGCTGCATACCACAGACATTAGGTGCCTCAGATGTCACATGGTGGATGTGGACTTTGCCCACATGGTCTGGACATTTCCGGTAATCATCCAGTCCTGGAAGCGGGTTACCTCTGAACTGGAACGAACCCTAAATGGACCGGCATTGTATTGCGTGAAACTCTGCCTGCTTAGGCTACACCGTAGGCAGGCGATCAAAAAGGCTGGCAACAGATTCCTCAAGCTAGCCTTGGGCATAGCTCGTAGAGACATAGCCAGACATTGGAAGTCACCAGAGGGCCCACCACACAGCAGGAGGGAGACAGATGTGGAAAACTGGGCGCTGGAGGAGGGAGCTGCCATATGCTGAGAGGAATGCAAAGGGATGTGTAGGAAGCCACTAGCTGATCAATGGCAGAAAGCAGTAGATAGCTTCCGAACGGTGGGGACATAGAGAGCGCAAAAAAAAAAAAGGTCTACGCTTAGGTTGCATATGCAGAGGATATCACCTGGGTCAGGGCATTCAGGGGGGATGCACCTGAATACTGCACAATTCTAACTTTGCCTGACACCACCCGGCCCCCAACCCTTTATTGAGACATATTTGCCCCGCATAGAAAATGCTGGAGCACAACACTGAGTACATGTATCACTTACATATTTGCTTGGGTCAGTTGAAGAAGTTGACTGAATGTTTAGTTTCATGTTCTGTTTTCTTTTTCCGGCTGTAAAAGCCTAACCTTCTCCCAAAATTTGTATGGCTATGGTAATGTAGCTTGAAGCATTGGTAGCGCTAGCTTTGTGTCCTTGATGCACGTGAAAATGTCTGATTAAAAACATGTTTTAAAAAAAAGTTTGCTTTTGACGCAGGTGTCATCTGTGCTAATTTTTCTGAGAATTGTGAAAGTGTCAAGTCATTTAGATATAGACATCAACAAAACGCCTGATGCAACATCAGTCTGGAACAAGTGGTCTGTTATATCAATTTCAAGGTCAAACAAAGAAAATAGTCAAAATAATGTAGTCTGAATTGTCGTACGTTTACCTTATATGTTTAAAGGAATGCGTCTTAGACTAGCATCTTGATGCTCATTGGCTATATCAAACATTCCTATGGTGTCAATGCAGATTCCATCTTAGACAAGATACAATATAAACGGACTGCACCTTGACCACTTGTGAATTTTCACCAAGGTCACAGACACAGATCGCAGATCCTGATGAGCACAGCGCAAGGTTCCATCTCAACAGAAGAAGCCTCCAGCAAGACTACGAGGCTCTGCAAAGCATTCCATTCTGCCTTCATGAACTGGTGCCAGGATTGTGTTCTTGCGTAGATGCAATCTCCTAGCTCTTGTCCTTGTTCTCGAAATAGCTGACAAGCTAATCCAAACAGACAGCAAACTCTGTTATCCAGATATGTGCACAACCTCCGAAACTCAGGCCTTTGTTTATTCATCTGCTAGAACTAGCATAGCGGTTAGAGATAGCACAGTGAGGGTGTTAAGGGTTATAAATTGTGATGTTACGATTTTTACCTGTTTTCACTGTAACTGAAAAGTTTTAGCTGCATTTTATCTTCTGTGATGTTGCCAATATTATGTGCACTAGTTCCCATCATTTTAAAATGGCTATTTTTAAATAAATATGTTGAAATACATATTCTGTTTCTAGTGATCCTGGATGTGTAAATCTTTAATGAACAATCGTTTGGATTACCATTGTCCCTGTTGGTACCCGAAAATCATTGCTACCACCTCATTTATGTACTGGGTGGGGTCGTGCGGGGCTACAATATCCTGTCTTTCACATTCAGTGCTGGTACATTTAACTAAGTTCACTCGTGTCACATGTGGGTGTGAAAACAAACCTTGAAGAGCTGAGCCAAAGACTCAATTTATGCAACAGCAGGAAGGCCGACCGTCCATGTGTTCAGAGAAAGTGTGCAAAAGACAATCTGACCCCATTTCTCTACAGGCCATCTCTTGAGTGATATCTTCATGCATTTCCTTCTCCAGAGCTTGTAGACCGCTGAGAAACAATGTAGATGCTCATTCTACTAAGGGCATGGCAGCTACAGATGCACTTTTCACCAGAGTGTACTTTATAGTCATCGGTAAAGCTGTAACCTGGTTTGTACCCCTAAATGAAGTACTGCTGCCTCACTGCCCTGTCCAGGTCTGAGACCGTGATTGGACAGATGGTGCTAAGCAATCGGTTTCATTAAAAAGAGCCTCTTCCCCCTGTCTTTTTTTTTTTAATACAAACTTCTTTGGTATTCATAATTCAAGCTTGCTCCAATGCTGGAGAAGAAAAAAAGTTACACACCTGAATCCACAGTTCTCCGGCTGGTATCTTTCATAGATTCACATGCTATCCTTTCTCATCCCTTTCAGAGGCTCCTGATATTATGTTACATGCTTGAAAAATCTGAGCAGTTGAGCTTCTGAGAGAGTGGAGTTTTGGGTCACTTTATCTCATGGGCTAAGGATCGAGTCATAAAATAAGGTGGATAAACTTCATAAATCTATAGCTCTTTCAATGTTTTTTCAGTGTATTTGTACACATGTTAACATTATTTACAGAGGTTCCCACCCTGACCCTGGGAAATATTTCTACCATATAAATAGATACTTTTTTGCATCATATTTTATTAAGTTTCTGATATAATGGACACCAATTTTGAAGGCCCAGTACAGTTTATGTAGAAGTACACTACAATAGAGAAAGTGACATCTCAAAATGAACAATTCCCAGAATAAATGAAAACATAGCTATCCTGAACAGTGAGATCTTTGATGAGGAGGATAGAAGTGAAACTTGTGTCCACGTTAGTATGGCATGGAAGCACAACGTAATCCGTGGTAATGGGTAGACGTAAATAGAAGGAAAAAGGAAAAACAAAACGACAAAGTACAGTAAAATGTCAATAAAGGTCCATTGAAATAAATGCACAAACACAGGTATCCCTAGTTCTAACGCCTGGTAAGGGCAATCTGAAGTACAGGGCCCCCCTCGTTGCACCCCTTGTAATTCGGGAAGGAGCAGGGCAAGCGAGGCAGCCCATTAGCTCGGAATGCGTAGAGCCATCACGCCTCAGTGATGTCCCCATCTGGCAGAGAGAACAGTCTCCCATCATGATCGATCAACGCCCAGTCCTGTAGGATTGTCTCTCAAGCTTGTGCATGCTCGGTACTGTGTTGCTTCCTCTATACTTCAATTTTTAAAAGCTTCCATTTGCACTCAGCCCATTTAGACCATTCTCGCCTCCATCCCTTAGGGGTAGGGCCAGTAGGAGACCTCCAAAACATAGAAATTTGCTGGTGAGCTAATATAAAGGCCAAATCTGTGAATCTGGCTGTGATTAGGTTAGCTCTGGTTTTGAAAAGAGTCCCAGTAGTCACACTGCTGGCAATCGACTGAGGCTTCTTCCTGTGGAACCATTAATAAGATTTAGCACTGTAGCCCAAAAGTTCGAAAGAGTAATGCAATCCTACACCATGTGGTAAAAATCAGCCCCCTCAGCTAGACATCTTGGACAGGCCGCATGAGCCCCAGGAAACATAATATTAATCTGTTTCGGGGTGAGACATACCCTGTGGAGGTAATTTATTTATTTATTTTATTTATATAAGTTTTATATAGCGCTAGCTATACCCGTAGGTGTCAGAGCGCTTTACATTGATCGTGAAAGAATACAGTAACGCAGTCATGAAATTAACATAAGAGGCGAGAGTTCAATAGAATAATGGTACCCATCAAATGTGCTAGTAGAACACAATTCGAGAGGGTCTAAAGGTCAGAGAAGCAAATGAACCGCAGCTTCAGACAGAGGGTCTAGGTCTGATCAAGCAATATTTTACTAAGATCCGTAAACTAGGAGTAAAAGTATTTGTTGAGGAGGAGGAGTTTCAGGTTTCTCTTGAAGCAAGGGAAGGAAGGGTTGCATCGAAGGTCACACACGGTAAGGAGTTCCATATGCTTGGAGCATTTCCGGAAAAAGAGTGCGACTTGGTTGCTGTCTTTTTTAGAATGGGAGGTAGGAGCAGAAGAGCATTGGAGCTTCTCAATGCTCTAGTAGACTCTGCTTTTGACAGCTTGTTCTCTAAGTAGTTAGGTGAATGAGAGTGAAGGGCTTTGTGGATGATACATGCAGTCTTGTAGGTGCATCTTCCTTCAATGGGAAGCCAGTTGAGGCTCTTGAGTGCAGGAGTGATGTGTTCAAACCGTTTAACGTCTGCGATGAGACGGGTTAAGAACTGATCTCAGGGGGCGAGGTGAGTTTTCGGCGTCCCAGTGAGAATGGCATTACCATAGTCTAGTTTAGAGAGGACCAAAGATGGTACCACAGTCTTGAAATCATCAGCAGGAATACATGGTTTACGTTTCTTGAGGTTTTTGAGTGTGTACAGCGCTCCTTTTGCTGTATTCTTGATGTGCTCTTTCATTGACATGTTGTTGTCCAGGACGAAGCCAAAGGATTTTGCGGAGTTGGGTAGAGTAAGAGAGCAATTTAAAGCATTACGGTCGATGAGCCATTTGTGTACCGGAAGGTGGTTACTTTTGGGAGAGAAAAGAATTACTTCTGTTTTGATGAGGTTTAGCTTTAAGTGATTAGCATAGAACCAGGATTGTAACTTGTTCAGTGTGTCGTTGAGATGTCGAATGTCACTGGGAGATTTGATTTTGTAGTAAAGTTGAGTGTCATCAGCATATAGGTGGTATTTGATCCCTGCCTGTTTCAAGATGACCGTTAAGGGTTCCTTAAAGAGATTGAAAAGGGAGGGGGATAGAATAGAGCCCTGAGGCATGCCAAGATAGATCCGAGTGGGTTTAGACTGGCAAGAGTTGATTTTGATTTGTTGCGAGAAGTGTTGAAGGTAGGTAGAGAACCATTTCAGTACGTTGCCATTTAATCCGAAACGTAACTTAGTAGTGTCCCTGCCGCAATTAATCTTCAAGTAATTTGTCTGCTGTACTTATGGCACTGAATTAATTTAAACCAGGCATTCCGGGATGTGGGAGGATTGTATTGAAGGGCATTCTTCCAGTCACCATCTGTGATCGCCAGGCACATGTCTGTGGCCCATTGTTCTCGAAACCCAATCAAGTCGCACCCCCGTTTGGGCTTATAGCCACCAGTAGAGAAGGGCTGTCACCCTTTATGACCATTAGAAGTGCAAATATCCTTTAATTAACCATGTGGGGGGGAGTTCCTGTCTACCACACTCCTAAGTGCTTCGTGTAATAGACACCCGCCCCCACCCTTATATGTACATCTATGAATGATACCAATGCTGGAGAACTATTGGTGAAAGTAAATAACTGTTTTTATCCATTTCGCTGAATTGCTTTTGTTTCTTAACTTGTGGCCTTGCATCTGGAGAAGTCATGTATTCTTTGAACAATACCTTGAGTCTCTCTCAAAGTAGAATCTCTTTATTGTTAGCATAGATACGATTGTCCTGATCTAATACAGCCTGAAAGCCGATGCTGAAGGCTATACCGATTGTTAAAGGCCCTGAGTTACAGGCAAGACCCGCAGGCGAGGTCCTATAATGAGGTAGAGGACCTTTAACAAGCTATTTTTCCCAAGTTTGTAGGGCTATACTGCTATTAGACCATTTCACTCACTTAGGGTGGAATGTTCTAAATTAAAAAGGGAGAAACCGAAGAACAAACATTGGAATGCCGAATCAGAAGGCTTACACTGGTCGTTATTATCCCCGAGCCACTTCATTGTCTTCAGTGGAGTTCCCAACATTCTAATGTTCTAGCTAAAGTTAAAAAGATTTGAATTCGAGTTAAAATATTTCTTTTTCCTTTATTGCAACCTATGTATGTGGACCTATTTCAGAAGTCCCAGTACCTTTCTGGCAGTGGCCGTTACAACCATTAATTGAATACTCAGTGCAAGTAGTATATCCATATGTGAAGACGAGCATGTGTTAATCACATTAGTCTTCCATCCTCTCTTCCCATTTAGCACCAGAAATCAAAAACCATTCCTTTCTCCTCTGTGTTAAATTTTACTATCAGTCCAGTGCAATAAATTGCTCATTAGGTCGTTTTAACAGCACCATGCACTGTAGCCTTTTGCCATTTTTATTCAATTCTGCTGTCATGGTTTTATATACAGCTTTTTGAGTAAATGTGCTATAAAAATCCAATAGATTAAGAACTGTTTTTATTGGTTATAGGCCAACTCATGTATTTCTTCTGATGGAACAACATGGTGCAGAAAATGATGTTTTTAAATGTGTTTTTTGTTTTTACAGAATGACATTAGGATTAAGTTTGAACTTCGTGGAGAGAGGAGGTAAGTCTAAATTATTCTAAATTAACCCTTCCTTCTTAGATATATTATGCGATTAGCGTAGAGCTCACAAAAACGTGCATCAGTTTCTAGAAGTAAAACTTAAGGCTTGTTGTGATGAATACTTCAATATACCTGTGCATAAAGTTAATGGTATTATTCCAGGAATTTTATAGTGATACAGCAAATGTGGTACAGGTTTTTACTGATGGATGCAGTTATGATGCATTATTCTCAGATTGGAGAATGGTGAAATAACAAAAGCGGAGTGTCACCTAAAATTGGCAATTGCGTTGAGGGATACCGTAAATAAAAAATAAAAAGTGTTTTGTTTTTTTTTAAACTTATTTAGCTGTGTATAGTGGTCAAATCATGGTGAGCACTTTTAATCCATTTATTTGGCATTTGGTTGTCCAAAAAGAAAGGGTCCTGTCCAAAAACTGCAATTTGTAATGTTTTGTAGCACTAATGTACTACAAAATGCTGTTCACAAACCTGTTTGCGGAGGTTTCGCCTCCACCTCTCCTTCCTTTTTCTGTGCGGAAATCTCCACCCGACTGCTGAGTCTCCGCACAATATATATGTTTTAGTAGCAGATGTGTCCGAGACCGGGTGGAGTGCCTGGAAAATGGGGAATATGAGAAGAGTAAGGAAGTTATAAGTAAGAGTTAGGGAGGGGTCTAGTGAGTGGCATGCACCCACCCACAAAAGAGTTAACCCATTCCTATTCACAAGTAACATCACAAGGTACTACAGCCAAAATGGACCCAAAGAGTTATAAATGTACTTCAGCTGAGAACTGGAGTAAGTCCAGCACGACACATGTACAATAACTAGTGCTGCAATACACTCCCATAGAAAATAGTGGAATAGGGACTTAGAAAACCCACTAGGAAATAATGCTAAATTAAATTATGTAAAATAGTTAAAAATATATTTAATTTAATGTTAAAATAAAGTTCTTTAAACATAAGAATGTTTCTTTTTTTAAACACTTGAGTAACCTTTTTGAATTGATAAATTAATGTAAAATTAATTCTCTACCAGGGGATCCTCATCAATAGTCATAAGCACTAAATAGTCCTGCCCATACGCGGGGACCCTGGAGAACTTCTTAAATAATATATATATATATATATATATATATATATATATATATATATATATATTGTGTCTGTGTGTAGCAACCCTGTACGTATTACTTTACTTGTATATATGTATATGTATATATATATATATATATATATATATATATATATATATATATATATATATATATATATATATATATATATATATATATATATATATGCAGCTTATAGAGAGGGTAAAAATGGCCAGATTACATTTAGTTTTCATTTTAAAAGTTACACAGAACAAAAAATGAATGTTAATAATACAAAATGACTATAGGAAGTCTTCCACAAACCTTTATTTAAAAGGAAAGGTAATATGAGACATTATTAACCAATAGGCTGCCATTAAAAGAATAACAGCACCCCCTGTTCTCTCTTTGGGGATTTCCATGTATAGTCAGAAGCACTTGAATAATCCCGCCCACGTGCGGGGACCCTGGAGCACTTCTTTAGATATATCTTCTTAAGTGGGTATTTTTCGCCTTTCTTCAGGAAGGCCTGCAAAGACACTTAAGAGATAGAAAGACAATAATACAGCCTAAATACATAGGCTACACTGGCCGCATCTTCATCTTGAAGTGAAAAAAGAGGACAAGTATACTATATTTTGTGCAATTTTTGTAGTGTTTTAACACACAGAAGAATCCCCTTCACAAAACTCCTTTTTTCATGATAGAGATGAAAGGAGAGGACAGAATAGCCCCAAAGGCTGCCATTGTATATCTTAAAATAGAAGCTGTGCCTTTAAGAATCCAGAGACCACCAGTATCCCATCATGAACAGCTAGTGGCAGTTACTTCCGTTCTTTTTTCCGGCTCCTGCCATCAGGACCCTGGAGCATTGAGCTCTACCAATTTTGTTTTTTTTTCTTCAAAATTCCCTTCTGAATTGAACAAATACCTACTTCACTCGACGTCTTTGGTCTTTCCCTACATTTTTCTGTCTTTTTCTGACAGGAACTTTTACAGTTTTCACTCAAAAATGCCATCTCTTTTTGATAAGTCTCCAGACTGTGGTAGAAAGAAAGCCAAGACTGATCCTCACAGTGTGTATACTATGTCTGCCTGCTACTCATGTTCCTGACTCCTGTTCCATCTGTAAAACTTTCTCCAAGCGCACTCTGCATGACAGAGAGAAGATTCGACTTCAAAGAGCAGAAGAGTGACGAAAACAGCAGGCCCAGTCTTCAGGTGGGACTTCAGAGCGAGGAGAGGGTCAGTCCTCTACCAGGGCTCTGTCTTCAGCCTATGGGGGGGGGGGGTCCCTAGCAGAAGAAGGGCTGAAAAACAGCGCCGGTCCCGGTGGACGTTGAGGACGATGACATCGAGAGGAGGTACAGCGCCGACCTGTTCGCCGTCGACTCAGGGTCAAAACGACGTTGACGTTCCACATTGAGAAGAAGATCTTCGATGTCGATTACTAAGCTGATGATGAGGACACCCTGGTCGGCGTCAGGAAGCCCACCGCAGATGGTGACACCTCGCATGTCGCCGTCACAGTCGCTCGATGTCGAGACACCACCGTCGTATCGATGTCTAGACACCACCGTCGATCGCCGACGCACTCCCACCCGTTGGTCGACGCCGAGAGGTCGTCGATCGATGTCGAGACACCATCAGGCAGCATCGAGAGAAGACCCTCCTTCGAGGCGACGTCGAAGGTCACCATCAACAAGTAGATCGACGTCGAGGGGGACGGGAGGATCCTCTTTAGGGACTTTGTCAGCTTCCCAAGGCTTCAGGAGGCGCGGAAAAAGAGAAGGCTGATTTACACATCGGATTAGTAGTACTCCCAAACCTACTCTCCCTCTAGGAATGTTCCCTCGCCAACGCTTCCCCCCCTCAGCAGTCTCAGCCTCTGCTGCCAGATGTGGAACCAGACTTTCGGCACTGCCTCCTTCGCCGCCTCTGCCTCCTCCGCCCCCACCTCCTCCACCACCACAAAGACCAAGGTCGAGATCTCACACGAGGCATCGGTCACACAGTCATAGACGCTCCTCTACTCATTGTAGTGCTATTAAGAATGATATATTGACCATTGATTCCATTTTGTAAAACGGACTCCATTTTGTATAATTGACTCCATTTTGTGTAACAGACTCCATTTTCTGTGCTGGCACGCAGCTGCAAGGTGGGGAGGGGATGTTTTCGCTCTTCACTTGTTTTTGCTCCTCACCGAGCGGAGTGAACTGGAACATGTTGTGTGGGATGCGTGCTTGGTACCTTTCAGGGCAGAAATTGTTGTTGCCAGAGAAATGTGTGGAATGTACAGCTCTGTCTCGGAGTCAAAATACAGGAGCCTGGCCAGCTTCTGTCTTGACCTTGACACAGACCAGTACGGTCAGCTTGGTTTTTTGTAACAGAAGAAAGGGGGCGAGGTTTCTAGAACCTTCGCCTCAAGTTGAGTAAAGGTATCAAAGGCGAGGGATCTTGGCACCCAGACGGGAGCTCGCTTGTGATGCAGACGAGTCGTCACAAGAAAATGGAACTTTTGAGAGCTCTGATCGAGCTTCCGCCTCAGCTGACAAGGGCTCCTCCAGTCGAGTTGGCGGAATGATGAATACTCGTTAGGTGATGTATTCTTCTTACTTACTTCATGTACATAATCTCTAAGTTTCTCTGCTCCATGTATAAATGCTACATGTTATTCTGATTTTGTGCCTAAGTTACTTGATATTTGGGAATCTGCATTAACTGATATATTTTGCCTTCCTTTTCAAAGTATTGGATTAATAAATGTGTGTGTCACTTTAAATGCACCTGAATTTGTTTTCTTGCCTCGCCTTAAGAGAGTGCTGGGTCTTATTTTGTTGACTCCTCTTTTGGGAGTGCTGTTTTACGTGTGTTATTTAAAGGCGCAGCAGTGCATTTGCCTCCTCTCAGGAGGGCTGGGTTTAGGTGTATGTCCTATTGTTTCAAATCAGAAGCACGATACTCATTCACAACGTTGGCGTCACAGAGGAAGGTCTCATTCCAGACATACCAGGGACACCTCCTCTTCAAGCACAGGGAGATATACTTCTACACTTTTGGACGCTCCTCCCCCAGCGGATTTCACCAGTTGATGACATATCGTCCTTTCAAGAAGTTCTGGTGCGGGTTGCTTCCAAATGAAACATTCCAGTGTCCACTCCTACACCAACAACTTCTGTAATATTTGAGACTCTTCAGCAAAAACAAGCTTTACGTCCCTTGCTTCCTCTGGTGCCGGGCCTCTTAGAACCAGCTATGGAACTTTTTCTGACACCCTCTACAATTCAGTCAGCTTTATCCAGGCTGCAAAAGAAATACGACCTGTAGAACAGGACCCTTCTTTCCTACGGACAGATCCAGCTCTGGATTCTGTTTTTGTGGTGGTGGAGAAAAAGCAACATGCCACGGCTCCAATTTCTACAGTGCCACCAGATAAAGAGAGCCGAAAAATAGATTCAGTAGGGAGGAACGTTTGCAACACAGCAGCGACTACCATGAAAGCTGCTAGTGCCACAGACTTAATAGGCAGATATGACCGGGCACTGTGGGATTCACTCCAACAGTTTGCGGACTACCTCCCTAGAGACAATAGAGAGGACGTTAATTAAATCTTGACAGAAGGTCTTATGGTTTTGAATCAAGTCATTAGCGCAGCAGCGGACTCATCTCTTGTTACTGTACATGGGTATTGCCACGGTGTGGCACTTCAGCGGCACTCATGGCTGCGCTTAAACCTGAATCACAGCAAAGCAGCCTGAATCTCCTGTTTTCAGGTACAACTCTTTTTGGCACTCACGTAGATGAGGAAAAGGCAAGGATGAAGGCAGAAATGGAGACGCTAAAAGCTGTTGGCCTGGAAAGACCTAAGGAGCAGCGTAAGTCTTTCAGGCCTTTTCAACCCAGCTATTCTACACAGAGGGTTAAAACCCCTCGGTGGTATCAGGGCCACCAGTCAGGTACGCAACAACAGTCGCAACGCTCCTATCAGCCTTATCAGAAACGACAAGCAAGCGGAAGATCAGGACAGCAACCTGCTGAAGGAGGGAAGATGCCAGCAGGGTCAAAATCCTGAATCCTGTCTTCCCCCTCTTCCGTTACCTGCTCCGGTAGGGGGAAGCATCCAACATTACCTGGCAGAGTGGCAGAAAATCATGCAACACAATTGGGTGCTGAATATTGTTCGCAATGGATATTCTCTGAGATTTATCAGCCCTCCACCCTCAATACCTCCGAAACAATCCAGATTCCAACTGCACCAATTGCAATCGGAGGTGAACATTCTCTTACAGAAACCGGCAGTGGAACCCGTTCCTCCTTTACAACGAGGCACGGGGCTATACTCAAGAGTCTTTCTTGTCGAGAAGAAAGACAAGAACGAGTTAAGGCCCATTCTCGACCTTAGGACGGCCAACTAGCGGATTCGTAGAGAAAGGTTCCGGATGCTAGCATTGCACCAAATTTACCCTCCGCTACATTGAGGGGATTGGTTATGCGCAATCGACCTTCAAGACGCATACTTCCACATTCCCATCATAAGGAAGCATCGCAAGTTCTTGAGGTTTGCAGTGGGGAACAACCACTATCAGTACTGTGTACTTCCATTTGGCCTGAAGTCAGCACCCAGGACTTTCTCCATGGCGGTGGTGTAGCGGCCCATCTGAGGAAACACAAAGTGTTCGTCTATCCCTATCTAGATGATTGGGTAATCAAGGCATCCACGTCTCAGGAGGCTCAACTGCACTTCAATTGGACCGCCGTTCTTCTCCTCCGGTTGGGACTTCATGTCAACCAGGCGAAGTCAACCTCGATCCCTGTACAGTGCCTGCAATATTTGGGAGCATCCATCGATACTCTCTCGGCAAATGTTGTGTCCTTCGGAGGAGAGACGCTTATCGATCCTTCAGAAGGCTCAGGCTCTCACGGCAATGTCTCACCGAACCGTGTGGAAGGTCTCCTTTCTCCTGGGCTTGATAGCATCCTGTATATTCCTCACATCGAATGCACGCCTCCTTATGAGACCCCTGCAGGAATGCCTGGAAGACCAATGGGACCAGCAAACAGGAGATTGGGAAGACCAGATTCGATTGTCTCAACATGCCCTCAGGTCCACAAATGGTGGTGCTATCCCGCCAATCTACAATGAGGGATCCCTTTTCCCAAGGAGATACCTGTTCAGACCATAGTCACGGATGCCTCTCTCCAAGGATGGGGAGCCCACACAGGCCAACTTCAAATTCAAGGCAAATGGTCACGCAGAGAATCCGCTTACCACATCAAACTGCTAGAGCTACGAGCAGTTCATCTGGCGCTGAAAGCCTTTCAGCCATCACTCCGCTCCAACTCCCTGCTTGTCCAGACAGACAATACAACAACAATGTACTATCTCAACAAGCAGGGAGGCTCGAGGTCCAGACCATTATCTCTGGAAGCCCAGGCGATCAGGAAGTGGCTTCTGGCCAGAAACCTGACCATAACAGCAACTCAACTCCCAGGTGTTCAGAATGCTCAGGCCGATTCTCTCAGCAGGCTCATCCAGGAAAACCACGAGTGGTCCTCGATATCTTCGGAAGATGGGGTACTCCGGAGGTCGACTTGTTCACCACTGTAGAAAGCAGCAAATGACAAAGCTTCGCGTTGAGGTACTACCAACCGGGAACCCTGGGGAATGCCCTGTGGATCAACTGGTCAGGCAGATTTCTCTATGCCTTTCCTTCAGTTCCCCTAATCCCTGCAGTCCTCATCAAGCTGTCACAGTCACGGGCCAAATGATACTCATAGCGCCTAGAGTGGCCACGTCAATGGTGGTGCACGGACCACCTTCACCGGTCTATCTGTCCACATCTCAGGCTTCCATGCAGAACAGATCTACTAACGAAGTTCAGAGGCCAGATGGTGCACCCCAACCTCTCCTCTTTAAATTTGACAGCATGGCTCCTGAGCTAGTACAGTATGGACACTTGAACTTACCTCAGAACTGCATGGACATCCTCAGGGAAGCAAAGCGGCCTGCCACACGTTTCGCTTATGCTCATGAATGGAAGAGATTCTGTATTTGGTGTTCATCGAAGAATGAGGATCCTACCTCTTGCCAGGAAGATGTCATCCTTCCATATTTGCTCCATCTGGCACAATCTGGCCCTCAATCTTCTTCCATTAGGATTCATTTGGCAGCCCTAACTGCCTACAGGAAATGCTCTTCAAAAACTTCTTTTTTCAGAATTCCTGTCATCAGAGATTTCCTGGAGGGTTTGAAGAAGGTTTTTCCTGCCATTAGAAGTCCTTCTCCTCTTCGGGAGCTTAATGTGGTTCTCTCTCGTCTTATGCAGGAACCTTTTGAACCCATACATAAGGCGTCTCTTCAGCATCTGTCTTGGAAGGCTGCTTTACTTTTGTCTATTACATCAGCCCGCTGGGTTAGTGAAATCCAGGCACTTTGCTGTCAAGAGCCACACACAGTGTTTCATGCATCTAAGGTAGTCATGAGGTGGTTTCGGATTTCCATGTAAATCAGACGATCTCTTGACCTACCTTTTTCCAGAATCCATCGACTCCAGCGGAGAAATCTTTTCATTTCCGGGATGTAAGGCGGGTTTTAAAATTCTATTTGAATAAAACTAAGGATCTATGGAGATCTGACCAGTTTTTTGTAAATTATGGTTCCTTCCGTACAGGTCTAGCGACTTCTAAGCAGTCCATCTCCAGATGGATTGTTTCCTGCATCTTACTCTGTTACCAAAAAGCTAATTAATCTCTGGCTGCTAAGCCTAAAGCTCATTCTACCTGAGGAAAGGCAGCTACTGCGGCTTTGCTCCGTAATATACCCATTGCGGAGATATGCAAAGCAGCAACCTGGAAATCAGTTCATACCTTCACTAAACACTACTGCCTGGACTCGGATGCCAAGGCAGATGCTCAAGTAGGGCAGGCTTCACTTAGGAAACTATTTGCTTAAATCTGCATTATTTTTCTCTCTGTCTAGTCCACCGCTTTCTATAAGAATGGGCTTGCTAGTCTATTCAAGTGCTTATGACTATACATGGAAATCACCTATGAGAGAAGGAACAGTTTCTTACATGTAACTCCAGTTCTCTCGTAGGGATATTTCCATGATAAGTCATAAGTACCCTTCCCTCCTCCCCGGTGGAATAGACAGAGGGATCCATCACATGAAACTTGCATTCACTTCTCATTGCCCTCAAAAATAACTGAAGTAACTGCCACTAGCTGTACATGATGGGATGCTGGTGGTATCTGGATTCTTAAAGGCACAGCTTCTATTTTAAGACATATAATGGCAGGCTATGGGGCTAGTCTGTCCTCTCCTTTCATCTCTATCATGAAAAATGAGTTTTGTGAAGGGAATTCTTCTGTGTGTTAAAACAATACAAAAATTGCACAAAATATAGTATATTGGCTCCCTTTTTTCACTTCAAGATGAAGATACGGCCAGTGTAGCCTATGTATTTAGGCTGCATTATTGTCTTTCTATCTCTTAAGTGTCTTTGCAGGCCTTCCTGAAGAAGGGCAAAAAATACCCACTTAAGAAGATCTATCTAAAGAAGTGCTCCGGGGTCCCCGCACGTGGGTGTGACTATTCAAGTGCTTATGACTTATCATGGAAATACCCCTACAAGTGAACTGGAGTTACAGGTAAGAAACTGTTCCTATCCCATCATGTTCCACAGGTGACAGGTCAGTTCATTTTTCCGGCTCCTACTGTTAGGATCCTGGAACACTGAGCTCTTCTTTTTCGACAAGAATTGTCAGAAAAATCTTTATCAACCATTAAAAAATTATCTCTTGATACTATCCAGTGCCTGCAGTACTAACAACCTATTTTCTGACAGAAGAGTTTTCATTTTCTGTCAGAATATATGTATACACTCTTCGTGAAATGTCCTGACTGTGGGAAAACAAAGGCTCAGACTGATCATCACTCAATCTGCTTTGTCTGCCTGCCAGACTCCCATCATCCTGACACCTGTCCTCACTTCCAAAAGTTATCCAGGTGCACCTTCAAGGACAGAGAGATCAGGCTTCATAGACTTCAAGAGAGAGGAATAGCTGTATCATCAAGATGCCTTGGGGAACACCAGTCTTCCTTCAAAGAGCCCTCCTCTGGTCCCAAACAACCCCCCAGAGGTGGTAGTAGTGTGAGAAACTTAAAAAAACTAGTTCCTGATCAACGTCGAGAGGTATGACGTAGAGAAAACTCCCGGTATGTTCACCGTCGAAGGTGGGGTCGGTTCATCACTCAGTCAGAACACACACGACATTCGACGTGGAGAGTCGCATTGCGGACAAGGAGACACCATCTGTTGACGTCAAGACAGTGCTCTGTGCCAAGGCAACCATTGCCGTCAAGGTCGGTGTTGATCGCCAGGTTATAGTCATTGCCTTCGAAGTCTTATGGCATGAAGTTGAGATAAACATCACCATCAAGGTCTCCGTCGATGGCTATGAGGCACCCATTGACATCAAAGATGCAGTCGACGTCAAGACCTGCGGAGAAAGTTTGCACTACGCCAAGAGAGAAGCAGGGGCATATTCCATTGACGTTGAGAGATAGGCAAACACTTTCTCATGCTGCAGAAGGGCCGCAATCAACGTCAATAGAGGTCCAATGTTTATCAGCGGACTTTGCTGAATCTAGGCCTCTCTCTCCTGTAAGATCCAAGTCACAGTCCCCGTTAAACTTATCTCACCACGGTGGTTGGAAAGTCTACTGAAAAGGCCTGTGCCCCCTACTTCTGTACTCACAAACATACTCTTCTTCAAGAGGCACATCACATACGTCATTTCCTTCCTAAACGGACCCCTTCTCCAAGGTTTTTATCTGGTATGCCATCAGCACCTCCTACGGTTCCTTCAAAAGTCACGCCACACATGAGTTCACACACATCACCTCATAGGTCAAGAAGTCCTATACGTTCTCGGTCTAGATCTAGGAGAACATATAGAAGCATATCAAGATCTAGAAGATCTCCTACTGCATCGTCCAGGCATAGCAGGAGATCACCTCCCTGGTCTACAACCTCTCACTCGTCAGTGCAAGATTATTCTCCCACATTATCCGACACACCTCCAGCAAGTGTGTCACCAGTGGACAATCTCTTGACTTTCAATGATCTGGTTAGAGGTGGGACCAAATTAAACTTGGGCATTCCTACCTCTACAACCATTTAATCTGTGACCTTTAAGCCATTGCATCATAGAACAGTCTCAAGACCACTTTTGCCACTGGTACCTAGACGTTTAGAGCCTGCGATGCAATTGTTTATAACTCCAGTATTGCTAAGATCGGCCCCATCTCAGATCCTTAAAAAATACAAGGCTCTTGATCAGGACCCTTTGTTTCTAATAGCGAATCCTCCTCCTGATTCTGTGATCATGGCTGCCACACGAAAATCCCACTCTGCAGCTTCTTCGTCTTCTTTGGTTCCACCTGACAACGAAAGTAAGCAGATAGATGCCATTGGTAAGATGATGTGTGGAACATATACATCTTATATGAAAGTAGCAAGTTTTTCTTCTTTGCTTGGGAAATACAACAGATCCCTATGGGAGTCGCTAGCCAGATTCACGGAAAAACTACCCAAGGAGGATAGACCGGATTTTCAAGAAATTCTGAATGAAGGTGGCCTCGTGTCTAATCAAATTATAGTTGCAGATGCGTTGGACCTAGCGGCGCATGGTTATGCGCTCGTAATCTGTGCAAGAAGGTAATCTTGGCTGCGTCTCACTATCTTGAAACCAGAGGCACAACATAGAATAATGAACCTGCCATTCTTGGGTAACACCCTCTTTGGTACCCTTGCGGTCGAGGAGATGTCCAGAATGAAGGCACCATTTGACACTCTCAAGACTGTTGGCCTGGAGACGAAGAAGGAATTTTGCAGAAAGTACAGAACTTATGGAATGCAATATTTTCCATAGAGGGTTCAAACCCCTTAATGGCAACAGCATCAGCAGCAGTCAAGGTCACACTTCTAACCTCGCAGGCCATCTAGAGGAAAAGGGTCACAACAACCTGCAACCGCAGAAAAGCCTCCTGCTAATCAATGAATCGTCACTTCTACCTTCTCTGTTACCTGCTCTGGTGGGGGGAAAGTATTGTCAATTACTTGGAAGAGTGGCAATCAATCACAAAAGACAGATGGGTCTTGAATATTGTTCTGAATGGCTATTCTCTTCACTTTAGGTCCCTTCCTCCTACTGTACCTCAAGTCAAAACATCACTGTACCAGCTAGACATCTTACAGTCGGAATTCAATGTTCTAATGCAGAAAGAGGCCACAGAAGAGGTTCCATGTCATCAAAGGTAATTGAGGTAATTGGGAATCTATTCCCTTTATTTATAGTAAAAGAAAAACGGACCGAAATAAGAATTCAGACCCATCTTAGACCGGAGAGTGCTAAACAAATGCATACAACGCGAAAGGTTCAGAATGCTCATCCCTTCACCAAATCTATCCACAACTGCATCAAGGAGACTGGATGTGGGCAATAGACCCTCAAGATGTTTATTTCCACATTCCAATTTCTGTAAGACTTCGGAAATGTATCTGTTTCAAAGTGGGATCCCGACACTATTAGTTCAAAGTACTACCATTTGGCCTAAAATCAGCCCCACGATCCGTTTCAAAATGTGTGCCAGTGGTTGCAGTATTCTTCATTCATTTGGCTAAATCAGGGCTGCAATTTTCCTCCATTAAGGTACACCTTAGCTCAGCACCGAAGATGCTGCCCTTCTTTCCCCAGACCAGGAAGTACAGATTTCTTACACTAGAGAAGCGCTCCTTGATTTTCGGGCAAAAAGGGCTCCATGTCATCACACTATGGACCCTGAATTCATGGAAAATACCAACCTGGATCTTTTATGCACCTCATGTAATGTCAGTGTGAAACCTGGAGGTAGCGATAATACGCCTGGCCCTGATGAGTCAGCTAGACCCCCCCTGAACAAACAGTCAGGGCAGGGCTTTCTCATTAACGTGAGATCACTCATTAAAAACAAGGTGACCTTCAGAGACTTTGTCTCAGCAAGGAAACCCATTTGGGTGTTCATAACTGAGACATGGGCCTCGGACTCGTCAGGTCCAGACCTCGTAGATGCCATCCCGTCCGGATACACTCTTGTTAGACTTGACAGGATTGGACGGAGGGGGGGTGGCTTGGGTATTCTCCATAGAGACAATCTGATCTGTCGTACCCAACAGCTGAATGCACCCGCGGATCTATATCAGGCACTGTACTTTTCTATTAATGTGCTCCCTTCGGAAAGTTTCTCTGGCGTTCTATGTTATCGCCAGCCGGGCTCCAGGGCCGCTTTCAGTCAGGAGTTTAGCAGTCTGTTAGAACCTTACTTAGACAGATCCAACCTTACTCTCCTGGGTAATTTTAATTTTCACCTAGAGATGTCTGAGTGCAAAGATACGCAGGTGCTCCTGGATACCATGAGCAGCTGTGGTTTTTCACAGTTGGTCAAGGGACCCACCCATACAGCAGGTCATTCCTTGGATGGTATATTCTCTAATGACCACCGGGTAGTGGTCGGAGCCCCTATACCTCTTGCCTGGTTGGATCATTTTGCTGTTCCTTTTGAATTATGCACTTCGACACCAGGAAATGGCTTAGTTGGAATTAGTAATATGGAGGAAAAAAGAAATTTTAGCAGAATTAGTAAGGAATCGCTTTCTCTCCTCCTTAACAAATTTCAACTATCAAGGTCCCATGATGCCAATCTGGCCGCGGCTGAATTATCACATGAACTATCAAGAGTTATAGATGTATTGGCACATCTGAGGAAGCACTACTCCGCAAGAAAAAAAGCCTTCTGCGCCCTGGTTTACGGACAGATTAAGGAAGATGAGACAAAAGTGCCGTAAACAGGAGAGGTTCTGGCAGACCAAACTAGAGCCGTCGGATAGAACTCTACATAAGGACTGTCTGAAAGAATACAAGTCGGCTATCATAGAGGAAAAGGGGCTTTACTACCTGAAACTAACTGAAGCAATGAAATCTTCTAGGGATCTCTTTAAGGTTATCAATTCCCTCTCTTCTCCCCAGCTCACAGACCCCACTGAATTTTCTCAAGAATTTTGTAACAAGCTATCGGATTTTTTCCAATCCAAAATCTCAGATATCTATTCCCTGCTGAAAGCCTCCAATATGAGCATGGGCCTCTCTGGCCGGCCAATCCTGCCTCCAGGGGAGAGGGTTGTCTCAGAGGAGACTCCTAGGCTTCTCGCCTTCCCCTATCTGTCGCCAGATGTTACCAATCGGCTCCTAGAAGGAGTCCAATCTGGCTCACCCTTGGATCCCTGTCCCATCAAGGTCTTAAAAACTGGCAGGGAGGCTATCATCCCTCATCTTACCGCCGTCCTGAATATAGCCATTTCAGAGGGACATTACCCTACTGTATGGAAGACGGCAGTCGTTAAACCACTCCTGAAGAAGCCTTCACTGGACCCTACAGAACCAAAGAACTATAGGCCCATTTCTCTTCTGCCTGTTCCAGCCAAGATTCTGGAAAAACACTTAAATCTGCATCTGAGCGCTTACCTACAGGATCATTATCTACTAGATGACTCACAACATGGGTTTAGAAGCCAACACAGTACGGAAACAGCTCTCACTGCTGTTTTTAACAATATCCGGACCCAGGTTGATGCAGGTCACACTACTCTGTTGGTTTTACTTGATCTTACCGCAGCTTTCGACACCCTGTCTCCTCTGAGGTTGGTTGCCCGCCTCAGGGAGATTGGGATCGGGGGCTCGGCCCTGGATCTTCTGGCCTCTTTTCTTTGTGAGCGGGCACAAACTGTTAAATTTGGCCAGTTTTACTCGGCCTCTAAATCCCTATCTTGTGGTGTTCCTCAGGGCTCGTCCCTGAGTCCAACGCTTTTCAATATTTATGTTGCCCCTTTGGCCAAGGTGGTGAGATCATTTGGTTTAGAGGTGTTGTCCTATGCGGACGACACCCAAATAATGGTGTCTATCACCCATAATGTTAGGGACTCTGCTCTTTTTTTTTTTTTTTTTTTTTTTTAAACATCAGAAGTGATTTATTGAGTTCTTGGAGAACTCTTTTCTTTTTTTTTTTCTTTTTTTTTTTTTTTAAATTTGTTTATTGACATTTCATAAACATAGTACAACAGACAACAGCGTCTCGTTCATGCCCCGACAGTGCGAGCTTAAGACAGATTTACATGTCGGTACAATTTTAACTGATGTAGTTTGGCATTAAAACAAAACAATCAAAAGGATAGATCAAGAAAAACAAGGAAACCTGCCAGATACATTAAGTGTCTTGGTGCCCCCTCCCATGAATCCCCCCCTTCATGTATGACAGTATGCTCGATTTCAACCCAGGGATAGTGGATACCACTGGATAGATCCCATCAGACATCTCTAGTACAGGGGTAACCATCCTATCAAAGAGCACTCATCACCTCATATGTGTTCCCATCCCCTGCTAGAGTCGACCCTAATCACCTCGGGCCACATCGCTTGACGAATCGGCGGCTGGGCTGCTATGTTCGCGCAACCACTCTATGAATGGCTGCCAGATATCTTTCGGTCGCGAGGCAGATGGCATCAACTCCCAGTAGGTAGACAGCTGGATCTGACCGAACACGACATCTCTAATCCAATCTTCCTTAGATGGGAGCTTTCTACTGCCCCAGTGTATCGCTACGCGGCGCTTCGCAAATAGTAAGAGCATAGCGTGGAGTTTCTTATATTCTACAGGTGTATTCCTGACAAATCCCAGCAGCCCCTGCAGAGGAGTAAGGGTATCAGCCCCGCCTATAATCTGCTTTATAATTTCTCCCACATTAAACCAATATGACCCCAGTCTTGGGCAGTCCCACGCTACATGAAGAAACCCAGCCTGAGCAGTACCACAACGCCAGCAACTATCCTCATCTTTCAGACCCATCCTGTGCAGACTTATTGGTGTTCTGTAAATCCTGTGGAGGAACTTAAAATGTATGAGGCGAAGCCTATAGTTCGGGGACAGCGCCGTGAGTTGGCCACAACAATACAGCCACTGTTCCTCCGACAATGGGGTCGCGAGGTCAGCGTTCCACGCCGTCCATGCATGTGGTTTCGTAATGGGGGCCGATGTCTGAGTGTGATTGTAGATTCTAGTTATGAGTCTTCGTGAGGACGCCTGCACAAAGATATTTTCTAAAGCCGCTATCGTGGGTGGAGCATTTGGAAACGTGTCGTGCAACGATCTGCACGCCGCTTGAGTTTATGGTACGCGAAAACCTCAGCAAATGACACAAGGCCAGTTCCCTCAGCCTCCGGGGGTGCTCTGAACTGTCCGCCCGGGTATAAATCCTCAAATGTGGCTAGCCCCATCGTCTTTGCCAGTTTACCTCCTAGCCCAGCATCGGTTGGGAAAAGCATCGGATTTTGAACCAGAGGGGCGGAAGGCGCATATAGGGTTTGGGCCCCAGATCTCACCCGCAAACCATGCCAGGCCCAACGTAGTGTCTCGACCGTGTCTATTCCCTCACGCGGGCGCTTATACTTCCCGAATAGTGCCACTCCCAGCGGCAAGGGGCGAACCATATCTTCTTCTACGGCCACATGTGGCTGAAAGGGGGTGGGGTGCACCCAGAAGTGCAAAAATTGGGCTTGCGCGCTCCAGG
Source organism: Calotriton arnoldi (assembly GCA_963921515.1). Classification (NCBI taxonomy): domain Eukaryota; kingdom Metazoa; phylum Chordata; class Amphibia; order Caudata; family Salamandridae; genus Calotriton; species Calotriton arnoldi. The sequence continues at coordinate 2,521,412 of CAWUFW010000486.1, read as the reverse complement.
CGTAAAGTTGCATATCGGGTGCTCCCAGACCCCCCTGTCTTAGAGGTAATGTGAGCAATTCCCAGGAAATTCAAGCTTGTCCGCCTGCCCAGGTCAAGGAAATTAGCAAGGAGCGCAGGGTATTAAATAACGCCTTTGTGAGTATGAGAGGTATATTTACAAAGAGGTACAAAAATTTGGGTAATACCACCATCTTTGCCAGTGCTATCCTACCGGCTAGTGAGAGTGGCAATCTCGCCCAGGCTGCGACTTTCCCTTCCAGCCAGGATATAGCGCGGCCATAATTCATAGTCCAAAGCTCCTGCATATCCCTACTTACCCAGACACCCAGATATTTCACTGGCCCCGACGCCCATTGTAGCGGAAATTCCGACGGGACTTGTGCGGTGTCCTCAGTCAGTGGGAAAACCACCGACTTAGACCAGTTTATGGCCACACCTGAGAGGCCTCCGAACCTTATGAATTCCCTCAGGATTGGATCGAGGTTATGTGCCGGATTTAATATGTACAGCGTGACGTCATCGGCGTAAAGGGATATCAATAAGCTCCTGGCACTAAAGCCAATCCCTTTCGCGGTGTGATGCTGCCTAACACGAGCCGCCAGGGGCTCCATCGCTATGGCAAAGAGCAATGGGGATAGCGGACAGCCCTGCCTCGTGCCGCGAGAAATAGGGAACGGGTCAGAGAGGAGGCCATTTACCCTCACTCGCGCCAGTGGCTGTGTATACAGGAGCCTTATCAGGTCTAGGAATAATGGACTGAACCCCATACGTTTCAGAATGGCGAAGAGATACCCCCACTCCAAGGTGTCAAATGCTTTTGTGGCATCTAGGAACACTGCCGCTGCCTGTACATCCGGGTGTAAGTAGTGTAAAACTGAAAATAGGGTTCTGAGGTTATGTGCTGTGGACCGGCCCGGTATAAATCCCGACTGGTCGGGGCGGGCAACTAACGGAAGCAGAGGTTGTAGCCTATTAGCAATCAGTTTCGCAAAGATTTTCACATCCACATTAATCAAGGATAGCGGCCTGTAAGAGTCTAGTTCATCCTCCGGTTTGCCCGGCTTGAGCAGAGTGATTATGATTGCTTCTCACAGCGGCAGCACTCCCGTCTCCAATGCTTCCACATAGAGTTCGTGTAGTTTGGGGGCAAGCTCCACCACGTAAGCCTTATAGAACGCGGTGGTCAGACCATCGGACCCAGGCGCCTTATTGAGGGGAAGACTCTTTATAACCTTAACTATGTCCTCCACCTTGAAAGGGAGTCTAGGTAGTCCCTATGTCCCCTGCTCAGCCACAGCAACTGTAAAGAGTCGAGGAAAGGAATCAGACCTTCCGGGGGATTGCTGGGTAGTAGTATATAGCCCCTTGTAGAAGCCTGAAAACGCCTCCAATATGTCCTTCTGTCCCTTTATTTGTGTCCCATCCCCTTTCTTTATGGTAGTGACAAATGTGGCATTGCGTGAGGGGCGGAGCATGGCGGCCAAAATCCTCCCGGGCGATCCCCTTCTCCATATCGACGCGCCTGAGCATGTTTCCCTAGGAACTTGACCTCCCTATCCGCCTCCTCTTCGAACTCGAGTAGAGCCTCTTTTAATGATGCCAGAACCATAGGAGCACCAGTAGAGAAGAACTGCGTCTCCAGCTCCCGTATCCTCTTTTCTATTCTTTCTAGGGAGCTTCTAATTGACTTCAACACCCCTGCCTGTCTAGCAATGCAGTTCCCTCTCACCACGGTTTTAAACGCTTCCCAGAGGGTAGCCATAGAGGTCACAGACCCAGTGTTGAACTCAAAATAGTCAGCGATATCTGTCCTAATTTCTTCTTTGAATGCCTCATCCAGTAGGGCATTAGGCGGTAAACGCCATGTGTATACACGTTGTGCCTGGTTTGGTAAGGCTAATCTTAGGAGGCAAGGTGCATGATCAGATAAAGACCTAGGAACATGTGACGCTTCCTCCACCCAAGTAGTCACATCCCTGGATACAATCCAGTAATCGAGCCGGGACCATGCCTGGTAGTGATCTGTAATACAGGTACCATCCTTGACTCTAGGGTGCAGATACCTCCATATATCTACCAAATTCCCATCTTCCAGTATCGCCCTCAGTGTCTCACCAGCCAGTGGGTGCAGCGCTCTGGCAACTCCCTTCCTATCCAACACGTCATCTAGGATAGCATTGAAGTCTCCTCCCCACACTATGGTGTCACAATCAGTAGCTTTTACCCTGGCCCACACATTCTGAAAGAATTCAGGTGTGTCAGTATTTGGGCCATATATCGCGACCAGTACTATCTCGTGCCCTTGAAGTGTTCCCTGTAATATAACATATCGTCCCTCGGGGTCCAACTGTACCTGACTCTCCCTCCAGTCGAGTCCCCTACGAATCAAAACTGCCACCCCTCTAGCGTAATTCGAATATACTGAGGAGTACGCATGTCCCCACCGGCCATTTTTCAAGCGCGGGAGGGGTTAGAATGTATATGCGTCTCCTGTAGGAGACATATATCAATGTGGTGTCTCGTTAGGTATGCGTGTATCAGTCGAGCTTTCCTGCCATCATTAATCCCTCGGATATTCCAAGTGAGGAAATTCAGAGTGGTCATAGGGGATCGAATACTTTAGACTGGGATGTCTCCGGTAAAGGATGGCACAAGCAGTTAGATGTGTGTACAGATAAAGGCAATGGCACTGTCATAAGCATGAATTCAACAAACAGCCGAACAACCCCTGCTCTCCACCCCCCACCCACTCCAACCCCCAATCAGGTTGAAGAAAACCCATCCCTAACACAAACATAATTCCAATAACGCAAGGGAGCTTTCCCTTGGGGGTGCAGTAGCGTCGGCACTCTCCCCTGATTTCTCAGGGTGGCCGGAGATAAGGGATATTGTGCTACCGTCCCTAAAAATGCGCCGGGAACTTGGCGTCAAAGCATGTGGAACCACAGCCGCAAGTGGTATGGCACTTTCTAGTGGTGTAAATAATAGACATTAAAGAAATAGCATATTGGCCACATTCTAATTACCCCGGTCTACTCACAACATTTCCGGTGTCGCTATCAGTAGCACCCAAGACTTCAACTGCAAGAGATATATCGCAATAGGAACATAATAATAGCTCAATTCCATCTTGGGCAAACCTGTAAACAATGACCAACTTAACATACAAGATATCCTAAGCAAGCCCAACAGGCATTTAGTCATTGTCGCTCAAACTTGCGTTTACCAAGGTCATTTCCTTAGGGCTTCGTCTTGACGCCTTCCCACCAATATGCTTAGCAAACTTCAGCGCTGCCTTCGCGCCTGTAAAAAGTGCGTGGTCCCCTCATAACTGACTTTAAGCTTTGCAGGGTATAGAAGTGCATATGGTATCTGCGCTTGGAGAAGCAGTTCTTTGCCGGCATAAATTCCTCCGTGCACTTTGCACCGCTGGGGTGAAATCGGGGTAGAAGGAGATGGTGTTACCCCCATACACGATAGTTCCTTTGCCCCGGGCCAGGCGCAACACCGTGTCTCTGTCCTGGTAGTTCAGGATTCTGGCCAATATCGGGCGGGGGGTGCCTCCCACCGGGGGCCTAGGGCCCAGTGCACGGTGTGCCCGCTCCACCGCGAATACCGTGGACAGGTGGGGATCAAAAGTTCATGAAGCATCTCCGTCACATACCTCTCCATTTTCTCGATGGCCGTCGTCTCCGGGACCCCAGTAATGCGAAGATTATTACGGCGGGACCTGGCTTCAAATCTTCATTCTTCGCTCTGATGACTCCGAGTAGTTTGTCCATGTGTAGAAGTTGCTCCTTCGTCTCCACCTGAAATTCGCTAAAGTCCGAGGCCCGGTTCTCCAGCGCCTCGAGTCGGGTATCATGTGCTTCCACCTTTGACTTTACTGCATTGAGCTGGGAGGACATCGCATCTAGTTTAGTGTCTATGGTGCGAAGGCTAGACCGCATCTCTAGCATGAGCGTGCGGAGATCCTCCCCTGATCTTCCGCTGGGAGTTCCTGCTGGCGTTCCGCGCCCGCCTCTGTGTCATGTTCCGTATTCCTCGTGGTTCTACGCTGCTCGAAGTTCAACTTGGGCTGTTTGGCATCCTGCTTGCCCATAGCGGGACCGTGTGTAGACGAGGCAGCCAGGCCCTTTTCCGAGTATTGCGGTCGTCCTGTGAGTATCTGGCAGCAGCCAGCACCCCGTAGTTGTCCAAGGCGTCGGCGCACAGTTCCACCCCGTCCAGGAGGAGATATCCCACACCTCTCCAGTCGACCGCACGTGGCGTGTGACACAGCGCAACAGTTCTTAGCCACGAGTTGCGGGTTCGATATTTCGATCGTGCCACTAGGAATGGCAGTCACCGAATCTGCATAGAGTCCGCCGTCTGGCTTAGTGGGTGTTACAGGTAACGGTCAGCTCCCCCGGGTAGTGAAGGGCTTCAGACCTCTCCTCTCACTGGGTGCCACCATCACCGTTCGCCAGCCCCGCAGGTGGGCAATACATACGTCTTGCAGGTAATACAGTCACCCCTGAGGGGAATCGGATGTATTCTCACCCCCCGAGCCAGTGGATGTCCAGGTAGCTGCACCTAGCACTCTCAGTCCTTGGCTTCATGAGGCGTATAAATGCCCTCCCTCGGATTCTCCAACGGTGCCTCAGCTCCTAACAGTGCCCACCAGGCGTCCTCCGATTGAAGGCGTCTTCACCAGCACCCCACCGTTCTCGTCACTGCATATAGCCTGCTCAGGCCTCCCTCTCGCCGGGGCTGTTGCGTACCCCCTGAGGCGCGGCGATATCTGTCTACGGAGTATCTACTCCCGGTGGCACTCACCGCTATAGCCTGGCGGTCTCCGGTAGTCTGCCCACACCTCCAGGGCCTGTATATCGTGGTTTGCGTTCCGCCGTCAGTGCGGCCTGCACCGGCGCGGTGACCGCGGCCTCGAGTGTGGAGTCAGGCCGCCGCTCCCTTCCACCGCTGACTTTGCTGTTCCGGTGCCGCACCACGGAGCTCACTGCTCCTCCGGTCTGGCTCCGATATGAGCCGGCAGGGTGCCGATCACCTCCGCACTATTCGCCCCTCTTAGCGCGCCAGCTACTTGTTGTCGGTGCACCGTCTAAACGGATATTTCAGCAGGATTCTGACTCCGGCCGGCGGAGCTCGCTTAACAAGCGGCCATTTCGCGGCACAGCCAGCCACGCCCCCCAGGGACTCTGCTCTTAATTTCAGAAGGTGTATGCAGGCAGTTTCCATCTGGAAGACGGAAAACTTCTTGAAATTGAATGGGGAGAAGACGGCGGTCCTTATTTTTGGCAATTCTCTGGACATCTGGTCTAACGAATGGTGGCCAGATTCACTCGGAGTTTGTCCATGCCCAGTCTCCTACGGTAAAAATCTAGGGGTCATAGTGGACAACTCACTATCACTAAATCGGCAGGTTAGCAGGACAGTTTCTACTTGTTACGGGATTATCAGAATCCTAAGAAAAATCATTCAATTCCTTTCCTTTGATTCACGCAAGCAGGCTGTCATCGCCTTGGTAATGTCCAGATTGGACTATTGCAATGCCCTTTATCTGGGCATTAACAAAGGATTGATTAAACGTCTGCAGCTGGTGCAGAACGCTGCTGCTAGGCTGATAACTGACTTGCCTAAATACCACTCAGTCACTACAACTATCAGATCTCTGCACTGGCTTCCCCTGGACCATAGGATTCTTTTCAAAACGTTATGCATGACTCATAATGCCTACTATGATTCCGGCCCTGAGGGGATCAAGGTTCTCCTCCATCGCTATGTCCCCACCAGACAGCTCCGATCCTCAGATAAGAATTTGTTGATTATTCCGAGGTTCAAAAAGGCCAAATGGGGAGGTAGAGCTTTTTCCACCACTGCTGCTAAACTGTGGAATTCTCTTCCGGAAGAGCTTTCTGGTCAGGCGGCACACTCTTCCGGAAAGCATTGAAGACCTGGCTCTTCACACAGAGCTTGTCCTGAGCATCTCTACCCGGTCTACACCAGTTTGTCTCGCTCCGTAACAGCGCCTTGACGCCCTTGGGCTAAGTTAGCGCTATATAAGTCCACTTTCATTTCATTTCATTTCACCTTGCGGCCATTACGGCCTATAGGAAATCTCCTTCACAAACATCTTTTTTCAGCATTCCACTGGTGAGAGACTTCCTCGAAGGGCTTAGAAAGATGTTCCCTCCAGTTAGGATGCTCTCTCCTCCATGGGAACTGATTACTGTACTTTCCAAATTGATGGGTCCCCCATTTGAACCAATACATAAAGCCTCTTTGCAACATCTCACATGGAAAGCATCTTTTCTTGTTGCCATCACTTCAGCCTGTAGGGTAAGTGAAATTCAAGCTGTATGTTCTGAAGAACCATACACTTTTTTTTAATGCCAATAGAGTGGTGATGAGAACTCATCCAAGTTTGTTCCCAAAGAAAGTTTCAGACTTCCATATTTATCCGAATATTTCACTACCTACCCTTTTCCCAATCTTTCCAGTCCAGCTGAAAGGTTGTTACACTTGCTTGATATTAAAAAAGTGCTAATGTTCTACTTGGATAAAACCAAAGTTATAAGGAAATTGGATCACCTTTTTGTTAATTATAGGCCGGTGAGAACAGGTTTGGCATCCTCTAAACAAACTATTTCTAGATGGATAGTTTCTTGTATTCTCCTTTCCTACAAGCTAGCTAAAAATCCTTTGCCTGCAGTACCCAAGGCAAATACTATGCCAGGGGAAAAGCTCGGACTACAGCTCTATTAAGGTATCGCTCTATTAAGGAATGTAGCTGTTTCTGAAATTGTTAAAGCCACTACATGGAAATCTGCTCATACCTTTACTATGCATTATTGTCTGCATTCAGATGCTAAAGCAGATACGCAAGTAGGACAGGCTGCTTTGAGGAATCTTTTAGGTTAATTGCTGGAGCTGCTCTTGTTTTCAAGTCTGCGCTTTGTGGGTTGGGCTTGCTATTCTATTCAGTGCTTATGTCTATTGATGAGGATCCCCTGGAAGAGAAGGATACATTGGTTACCTATAGTTGTCTTCCAGGGAAATCCTCAGCAACCCACCCACCTCTCTGTACGGAAACCATTGCAGCTCTCAACAAATTCTGTACCCAGGATTCCTTAGTTTTCCGTAGAAGTGGACTGACCTAACTGTCACCTGCGCGGCATGATGGGATACAGGGGGTGCTGTGAAGTTGTTAAAGGCACAGTGCCAATTTTTGTGTGATATTCTTTTAATGGCAGCCTATTGGTTAACAATATCTGATATTCCCTTTCCTTATTTTTTCAATAAAGGTTTGTGGAAGACTTCCTACAGTCATTTATTAATGGCATGAATGTATTGTTGTGTAACTTTTAAAATGAAACGTAAATGTAATCAGGCCATTCTCTATCCTCTCGATAGTCTGCAGATATATATATATGTATGTATATTATCTACTGGTGGTCGCCAATAGGTAATTATAGTTAGGACCTAGTTTCCATAGGAAAAGCATTTTTTGTTTTGCCAATAACTTTGGCGCAGTTTGGTGAATCTTCACAATCTTCAAAACTAATACGACACTGACTTCAGCTGCTATCTTGAAAGTTTCTGGGTGATCTGTCCAGCGGGGGCCCAGAACCATGGGGTGCTTAAAAGTGCGATTTCCTCATGTTAATTCCCATAGGACCTTTAGACACGGCTACAGCCTGAACTGCTTAACGGAATTACACCAAATTTGGCAGGAAGGTAGATGTTGGTTCAGGGATGTACCTTTTTGAGATTTGGTGTAAATCCGTTCAGTAGTTACATAGAGATGTAAAGAAATTTCCAGTTGTGTGTGTATATATAGTTAGGCGGTGGATCCGCGACCCCTCCCAATCTCGTGCTGAGATCTAATTGGCAGCAAACAACTTCTAATCAGGAAATGTTGGCAGTCATCTTCTGACTAGAACCGAGTCACAGAAAAAAGATTTTTTGGAAAGGGGCAGGGTAGAAACACCCTGACCCCCAGGCCTCCTGGGGACTGGGGGTTCCAAAGGGACCCCTCAGGGCCAAAAAAGCATTATTTTATAAAAACATTTTTGGTGGGAGTCACACTGGATCCGCTACTCCCGCTGAAGTAAAAAAAAAAAAAAGCACGGCCTCCCGCGCTTCATTTGAAATCTGTCCCCGAGTGGGATTGGTCCCCGGGGCATTGTGTTGATGTAGAATGGGGCACACAGGGCCCCCCTCCTAGGGCTGTTGAAAACCCCGGGGACCGCCATCACCCTGGGGCAGTAACAATATATGCGAGGGAGCCTCGCGGCTCCCCCGCAGCCCTGGGACCGGCACCTCCATAGGGCTAAATATTGCAAAAGTATGCGGTTGGCCGCATGCCCCCCCCTGCATGCCCCGAGGCCCGCCACCCCCGGGGCAAAATGTAAGCAATTGAGGGAGTCCATTGCGGACCCCCGGCCCGGGGGACCATGTCCCTGGGGCTAATATCAATGGTGGAAGGGGGCCGCGTGGCCCCCTCCAAGAGCCATTAATGGCCCTGGGGACCGCCATCCTCCAGGGCCGGCTTCACTATGTCCCGGGGTGCCCACCCCCGGGTATAGCTTGTTTGGTGTGGCCAAGCCACGGCAAACACTACTCCGGTATCAACAAGCGAGAACAAAAAATGCTCTCGCTTGTTGAAAGCAGAGCAGAATTGGTTTCACAAACAGGGAGCTGCATGTTTAGCAGCTCCTTGTCTGTGAAATCAATGCCGGCTCTCGCAGGACGCGGGGAGCCATCAGGGACTGTGGGGGCCTTGAGGCTACCCCCGCGGTCGCTAACATTTGTTAATGGATGCCCTGGTTGGGAGCAGGGCAGACCCGGGGTTGGGGTCTGCGGGAGAGGGGCTGCGCACCCCCCTCCCAGAAATATAAAAATAAAAAAAGGCTCTGCCCTGGGGGATTGCATCCAAATAGGGGTCCCCGGCGTGAAAATGGCCCAGGGAAGGGGGAGCCACGCAGCCCCCCTTCCTTAAAAAAATAAAATAATAATAAAAAAAATAAGTTGGCAACTCGTCGAAGGCCCCGCCCCCTTTCTCCACCACTCTGCAAACACGCATCCTGGCGCAGTGGCGATTGGGGGATGAAGTCCCAATGATTGCTGGGGGTCCTTGGGATCCAGGAACCACTTCTGTTACCTCCAGTAATGCCCCAGACAGCGGGATTGCTGAGAGGACTTGGAGGCCACGCCCCCTTTCTCCATCTCTTAGTGCACTGCTGGTGGAGGGATAACGTCCCCATGCCTCCTGAGGCTCTCAGGACTAAAGTGGATTTCTTATCCCAACCAGTAGTGCACCTCGGTGTGCGTTTGCAGAGTGATGGAGAAAAAGGGCATGGCCTCCAACAACCTCTTAGCAATCCAGCTGTGTGGGACTTACTGGAGGTAACAAGAGGGGAAGTTGGTCCCCAAGGACCCTCAGCAGTAAAGTGGACTTCATCCTCTAACTAGTAGTGCGCCAGAAGGCGCGTTTTCAGAGTGGTGGAGAAAGGACTACTACTTAAAAACATAGGAACGTTATGATTAGGAATTAGCATTTAAAAAAACCTTAGAAATTCACTGAAAAAAAAGGTTACAGGGACGTTCTAGTTAGGCTGACATTTCACTCGTACAAGACCAGAGAAATTCAGCCACTATAGTTAGTGAGCTAACTATAACTCGCACCCCCACAATGCACTGCTTATGACCTCACATATTACATCACTCTTGACATAGTCAGTGACATGACTGATGACATGTCAAATGACATCACTGATGACATCCATAGAATCTCTGATGCACCCACTCACACCCCATATAACCTTTCATACATCCACTCCAACTTCCTCACTGCCCTTCTCAAACCCATTCACACACCCATACCAGTATTTACACGCCCACTCACTGATTCATAGATCTACACACACATCCACTCACTCAGCCACTAATACACCCACTCACTCACTAATACAGCCACTGACATATCCACTCATACACCGACACAGCCATACACATACTCACCCATACAGCCCTTCTCTCACACACACACACACACACACACACACACACACACACACACACACACACACACACACACACACACACACACACACACACACACACACACACACACACACACACACACACACACACACACACACACTATCCCACTCACTCATCCATACAGGCAGTCACAAACGCCCTCACCCACACACTCAGAGACCCATAGAGTTACTCCGACAACCAGTCACTCACCCATGCAGAAACTCACATACCCACTCACACACCGCTACAGCCACATAGACTGACAGACGGATACAGACACAACCAGCCACTCACCCATGCATTCAGTGAGACATCTAATCACTCACTTATACAGTCAGTCATGCACCCACTGAGTCATCCAAACAGGCACTCATACACCCACTGATTCACCAATACACCTTGATGTATATATATTTAACACTCATAAACTATTTAAAAACAGTCACTGGATGATGTCATAAGTGATGTCATTTGAGATGTCATCAGTGATGTCACTGACCATGTCATGAGTGATGTTATATGTGAGGTCATAAGCAGTGCATTGCGGGGACGCGAGTTTTAGTTAGCTCAATAACTATAATGGCTGAATTTCTCTGGTTTTGTACGAGTAAAATGTAAGCCCAACTATAGCGTCCCTGTAACCTTTGTTTTTTTTCAGTGAATATATATATATATGTATATATGTTTGGTGGCATGTGTGGCTGTAGATACACATGCTTAGCATAAGTCCGCCACCTAGTGTTGGGCTCGTAAGTGTACAAGTTGTTTTTCTTCTAAGACGTTTTTTGAGTCACAAGTTACAGTGACTCCTCCTCTTGTTTGCAGTGCACATGGTCATCGACTCCATTGTTAGATTGTTTTTTTTTCGCCGTCTGGTTCGGTCGTGTGCTCCTCTGCTCTAGTCAACACCGTCGTTAGGATCCTTTTCTAATACAGTCGGTATTGTTTTCGATCGAGTTTCAATCCATATTTAGACAATAACTTTTTTAACAATGATTTCGTCCGGGGGACTTGATTCTATCGTGCCCTTTGGGGCGGAAATTCTCTTATACGTTTTTTATAATAAAACAAACAAAAGGTAATGGAATGGACACCTTTTAAATTTTGTCCATCCTGCCATTCTAAATGGCCACATACTAATTTACACAAGGTATGTAATTCATGCCTGTCTCCTGATCATCAAGAACAAACCTGTGAGGCCTGTAAATCATTCAGGTTGAAGAAAACTTGAAGAGATCGAAAAGCCAGAAGACTGCAAATGTATCGACGCAGCACCGACGAGACACCGGACATTTTCGGTTCGGAGGAGCCGGAAACAGAAATGGAGGCACACCCGTCAGCTGCAGATGAGGGTAATTTTTCTCCGGAACCGAGCTCCGATTCAGAAGAAAATCAAGATACCCTCACATCAGGGCAACAAACCGTGAGTAAATTGCCCCTTCCAAAACCACAGACATTACAAAGGTCTTCTGTTTGGCCTCCACTGCCTTCGGGCCATGGTCGGCACTGACTCAGCTCCGAAAAAACAGCCTAAAGTCCTTGGTCCGAAACAGTCTACCTCTGAATCCTCGTTCTTGGCACCGAAACATTCAAAAGCAGGCGCGTCTACATCTTCAAAACCGAAATTCTCGGATCCAAAGAAGCACTCCTACTTCACAGCTAAAGCTTCGAACCAAAACATTCGGTTCAGAAAAATGCAGGAGAAAAACTAATTTCGGACCTGAAAAAGCAACCAGTTGCACATTTTCCACAGACTGTACAACCAGTACTTGAAAAATTACACCAGCAACTGGATTCTCGACAAAAACACTTAGTATTTCATCCGGATACAGGAAGAATACTCACCAGGCCCCCTCAAGAGCATGCACAACCTGTTAAAAAGACAACTATCTTTTCAAGAGGCAATAGATATTCCTACAAAAGCCCTCATCCACCACAACATGAACACACTTGATCACCACAATACTCTCCAGTTCATGAGCACATACATTCACCCTAGGAATCATTACATTCTTTTACAGGGGGTGGAGATGGGAGGGACAACGATCAACAGTCAATACCACCACAAGATGACTAGGATACAATTGATACATATCCACCAGATAATACAGATCCCGATCTTTATCCTTCTAAACCCTCCCCACCAGATGTACCACTACATATCATTTCCATAAGATACCATTATATACTGAGGAAATAGAGGAGGATTTTTTATTTGAGACTCTTTTTTCAACACAAAAATCTACACAGTATCTCCTTATGTTAAAAGGAATGCTCAGGCATACTACTGATATAGTCAATGACCCTGTCAGATCTAGAATCCTAGAGTTGATAAAAAATATAAGTCTTCTCCAGCAGACCCTGTTTATATTAGGAGTCAAATTACACCAGACTCTTTGGTTGTGGCTGCTGCTCGCAAAAGAGTAAACTCCCATGCAACTGTAAAGCTTTACCACCAGACAAAGAGAGCTAATGTATAGATGTGGCAGGAAAAAGGGTGGCATCTCAATCATCCAATCATTGGAGGATTGCTTATTCAATAGGCCTATTATCAAAATATGATAGGGCACACTGGGATGAAATGGAAGACATTTTCCAACATCTCCCAGAGGAAACTAAAAAGAGGGCATACCAAATTGCGTCGGAGGGTAAACTTATTTCTAATACAAGTATAAGTTGTGCCCTTGATGCTGCCGACACAGCGGCTAGAGGAATAAAGGCTAGCCTTATACTAAGAAGATATGCCTGGTTAAGAGTATCTGGTTTTAAACCAGAAGTACAAAACAATTTACTAGGCCTTCCATTTCATGGAGAGCATCTTTTTGGACCATAAGTGGATACAAAAAGACAATGAGACTGCTAAGTCGAAGGGAGCCCTACAACCACAATCTCACTGGGGCACTTTTCGTTGCTTCTCATATCACGGAGGATTAAAAACAACCTCCGCTGACAGATCAACCTCCTATAATAAAGCACAAACTCAAACAGCCTCTCCTAGAGGATATTATTGGGGGTCCTACAGAGAAAACAATAATAGAGGCAGAGGTAAAGGAGGTTTTAACATAAACAATACCTCCACCAACACCAAGGCTTGACTCGCCTATCATTCCCCCAGACCACACAACACCTGTCGAGGGAAGACTGCAATGCTTCCTTCTCACATGGATAAATATCACATCCGATCTATAGGTGTTTAGATATTATCAAACATGGTTATTATCTTCAGCTCACTTCAACACCTCTAAACATTCCACCTCGCACTCTCAGATTATCAACAGACCACCAAAAGCTGCTCAAAGAGGAAATTCAAGCTTTACTGAACAAAGGAGCAATAGAATTAGTGCCATAACAACAAGGCACAGGAGTTTATTCCCTTTACTTCCTTATACTGAAAAAGGATGGAGCTCTAAGACCCACATTAGACCTCAGACCTCTAAACAGATACATCCTTTCAGAAAATTTTCATATGGTCATTCTTCAAGACGTCATACCACTTCTCCAACAGGGAGACTTCATGACTGCATTAGACCTAAACGATGCATATTTTCACATTCCAGTTCACCCAGCACACAGGCAATACCTCAGGTTTGCCTTCAATGGACAACACTTTCAATTCAATGTGCTTCCATTCGGGGTCACCACAGCATCCAGGGTGTTTACCAAATGTTTAGCAGCGGTAGCAGCCCACATGCGAAGGCAAAACATACATGTCTTTCCATATCTAGACGACTGGCTTATCAAAAGCAACACGTATCACAAGTGTTTGCAACACACACAAACAACAATAAATTTACTACATCAACTGGGTTTCACGATAAATGCAGTAAAGTCACACCTGTATCCTCTCCAAGTACATCCTTGGTAGCTGTTACTGAATGGTCAAACAGGAGTAGCCTACCCAAATACAACTAGGATACAAACATTCAACAACCTGGTGCCACAGTTTCAGCCTCAAAATCAGTTATTAGTAAGAACAGTTATGCGTTTCCTAGGAACCATGGCATCATGTATAGCCATAGTACCTCTTGCCAGACTCAATATGCGCCCTCTAGAACAATGCTTATTTCAACAATGGTCTCAAGCGGAGGGTCAATTAGAGGATCTACTGTTAAACAGCCATCAAGTTTGCCAGTCTCTGCAATGGTGGAACTCCAAAAATCTGTTACAGGGACGGCTGTTTATAGACCCAATTCCGCTAATAACAATAACAATGGACGCATCAATGACTGGATGGGGAGCACACTTACTGTTATGATTCGTAATGTACCACAATAGAGACCTGGGTAGTCCCTAACCTTTCACCTACATTTACCCTACCATTGTACTACATAACGGGTATGTGCTGACCTTATACCTAGTTAGGTGCTGCATAAATGTCGTGTGGTTTTCTCTGAAAACTAGCCTCATTTATTATGCATGAGGTTTCTCAGAATCACAGCAGGAAGTACCATCTTCTGCATCTCCTGCATAATAACTATGTATAAGGGTCATCCCTATCGTCATCCTTGGCCGACATGACACAGCAAAGTAGAACCCCTGAGGGTACCTTTTTGGGTATATAAGAACCATATATTTGCTGGGACCGGCAGAGGAGAAAGACTTCCATGCTGACACGCGGTGCTGAGGTTCCTGCACGCAGACACTCCAGCACGCAATGGTCTGACATCCCTCGCAGGGTGTCCATCTCTAGACCAAGATGGTGTACTTCTTCGTTCTCTCACTTTAGGTAATCGGGTTGGCTCCATCCTAGGGGGATTCTTGGCTATACACCTACATACATGCTAGGTACATTTAGGTACATCTAGTTAGGGTTAGCATCATAGGAGTACATATTATTACTGTCATGTATTTATATGCCTGCATATATTCCTTGTTTTAGCACTATGGTAGAATTCTACCATCTATTTACTCTGTTTGTGCTTATAATAGTGTACATCTGTATCTGTCTTATGGTTGTTGCAGCACACATATTTTACACTAGAATGACGCTGGTTCACTAAATGCTTATTGAAAACGTCCCCATCGTTTATTCTGTGTATCTCTCTGAGACAAAGTGAGCACGAGTGACTGAGCGAAAAGTACTGTACTGTTTCCACAATCCCTGAAGAGACAGGGTTGTCATGTTTGATAGTTGCCAGAAACTATTCTCTCCTTGGTAAGAGGGGTTCATAGTGGTACTGTGAGCTAGCTGGTATACAGGCGAACATATCCTGTGAGGGTGCCTGGAATCAGTCTGGACACCGATCCCACAGTTTATCTTGTTAAACGCGCAGATCCTATGTAGATTTATAGGAACTACATGACATAGCGCCGCCTGATTCTTATTTAATGGTCAAATCTGAGTAGTTCAGTTGTGCTTTCTCAGAGACCCCTACTCACATTTACCCAGAGACGTCTGGAGTGGGAAGGGAAAAATCCGCCACAGCTAAGTAAGCATATCCTATGTATTGGCTGTAGGTTTATTCAAGCTTGAAGCATTATAGTTCCCAATTGTGCATAAAACCTTATCTCAGTTACCTCGAAACTCTGTTAACAATGTCTGTTGAAGACAACGCTGCGGCAGCATTACATGCGAATGCAGCGGGGGATGGGGAGCAGGAAGGTGCGATAAACATTTCAGAAAATGTCAAAAACGGACTTTAAAACTAGCGGACTATTACCTTCGCGGTTGAGGCACACGAGGCATACAGAACAGAGGTATTCTATTCATGGATTAAATACCAACCTGCAGATGTACGCACACATACATTTCATTCTTATATTCTAGATGAAGTACCAGAGGAATATTGTCCTTACTAGGACATTGAAGTTCTGCTCACTTACCAGGAGCATATAAACTGGTTTAAAGGCGCCCTCCCTCACACAACAGTTAAATTAAGACTCGGACCACTCAGCAGAGACGGAGCGACTTGGCCAGTCCAAGCGGCTTACACACCGCATCCAGACGTTGACACATTGCCAACAGCAGACTTACGTCCACTTCACAAAGAAATAATAAAACTTTACAGAAACTTGACACAGTTCGTTATGAGAACACTCACACTTCAACCAACTAAAATTACCACAGCAGGTCAACTTCAAGGGACTGCAACCAAAATCACCCCACAAACGCTGAATGCGGTTATGGGAAGAATGCCCACTAAACGTGAGCAAATGCCATTCTGGATAGCACAGAAAATAGCACAGTTAGAGGCAGTGTTCCCACACACAGTCCCACAAGAAAAACACAGAATACTGCCAATTTGCTTACCAATGAGGATAGCTCCTCCAATAGAGGATTGTACCTCTTGGGGTACAGTCTTTGCTGCCATCTACACCAGAACTCATGGTATTCCCTCAATAGCTGTGATACCAGAAGTATTAAGACAAATACAGAATGAGTATGGAGCAGAACCTGCTCTGAACTTGGGGATGAAATTATTAGGCAAGATATCTACAATTATGTCAGCAAACATAAAAGGAGAGGCAGCAGCGGTGGCTATACGTCAACGCCTGAGGGAATGCACTCCTGCACAACAGTAGCAAGATTTACCTAAAATTATCGAAGATACATACGCCGAATTAGGTAGAGATAACTTGGGAGCTAGAGCTACTAAACCACAAGTAATGGGTAGTCCTGAAAAGGATACCAGCAAGCAAACACCTGATTCTTCTAAAAAGAAATGGGATAATTCAAAACAGAAAAATAGAAAGAATCGATCACAATCTAGGGGTGGGTCTTCTCAACAGGAGCCCCCCGAAACGAAGTATAACCTTACAAATCGGGATACATAAAAAAACCTGACCGGTATCAGGATACTGATACACGTTCCTCTCGTTCCTTTCAGGGTTCAACAAAAAACCCTGAGAGGGAAGGACGGTCAGAACACCGATCAGAAGAACGAACAAAGTCCAGAGATACACATCGTACTTCGGAATATAATATCAAAAAAGAAGATAAAACAAAAACAAAACCTCAATTTAAAAAGAAGAAAGTAGCTGACCTTAAAGTAAGAAATGCCCAGGCTACTGAGGGCTCAACTTCTGAACGGGGAATGTGTACTGACGATGCTAGACAGCGCAGCAGAAGTAACAATAGCTCGCCAGAACCTGATGGAATTTCTGGTGACAGCGGCGCTGAATGAACATATCACGGTGGAGACACCTGATACTAGGGTAAGTGTCCCACACCCGTTATATGAAATAACACTCCATTGGAGGGGGATAAACCAAGGTAAGTTAAAGGTCTCTTTTGTGAGAACCTGACTTTTGGATACAACATCCTTTTGGCTGAGAAAGATTACCCACCTGAGTTCGTTATGGATTGCCCAAAAGGAGAAACTGTAATTTTACCTGCTTTCTCTGATCTCGTTCCCAAATCACTACAATATTCTTACGCGCAGGAGTGGGGCGTGGCACTTGCTCCTGCATTATATTGCAACCATGTAGGGTGGGATACTGAGTCACCTCACCATGTAATCCCAGTAAAAACAACTCCAACTCCACAGAGACAATATCCAATAAAACAAGAAGCGAAAAAACAAGTCAGGGAGATCTTAGATCAACTTGAATACCAAGGTGTAATAAAGAATTGCACCTCTTCCATGAATAATCCTTTGTTTCCCGTAATGAAACCCAATAATTCATATCGTCTAGTTTTAGACTACAGACCTATATGTAACAAACCTGGCAATAGCTCCCCTGGAACTGGGCACTCAACAAATGACATTGGACGTACAACACCAAGAATGTGCCCCAAAGGATTCAGAACTGGGTTTATCGCCCTGCCGAAGGGCTGAATTTCTAATCCCACTCGCGGAGGGACAGGATAAGATTAAAAACCTGCAGAGTAAGGATTTGAGCCCCGCAAATAGCCAAATTATGATAAACACCAAAACTATACTGAAGATTTGGAACTTGCTGGAATAAGAAATAAATTACTAAGGGCCCCATTACGATGCCGGGCGGACTTTGTCCGCCCGCTACCGTAACGGAAAATGGGACCGACCGCCAGAGGTGCGGCGGTCCCACGAGGCCAATTAGGATGCGCCCGCCACACAGGCGGGCGCATTCTGGACTTTAACATTGCGGACGGTGCTGCTGGGTGCAGCTCTGTCCGCAATGTTAAAAGTGCATGCTTTGCATTGCCATGCACAACGTGACAGGCACCGCGCGGTGCCTGCCACCTTGTGTATGGCAATGTAGGGGGGTACCATAGGTACCCCCCAAGTGCAGACCCCCACCCTCCGGGGGCCCGTAACGGGCCCCCAAAGCAATTTCCGCCGGCCTTTCCATGGCGGCATCGCCGCCGTGGAAAGGCCTTTGAATTGGCACATCATAATATGGATGGCAGTGCCTGCTCGGCACTGCCGCCACATTATGCCCCAGATCCGCACGGCAGGCAATCGTAACGATTGCCTGCCGGCGGAAATGCGGCGGGCGGTCTTTCCATCCGCCGCGGTACCCCCCGCCATCCTGATATGGTGGGGGTAACTCAGGTACAGATGGCGGGCGGATCGCCACCGCCGGGCCGGCGTTGGCCACTGCCAGCCCGGCGGTGGCGATCCGCCTGCCATCATAATAGGCCCCTTAATCCCAAATGGCTAGAGATTATTAATCCAGCTCAGCTAGCTTGTCTTAAAGAGACATGGGCAATAGATGATTTTTTTCTAGAGGGCATTATATCATTCTTAACTCCAGCAACTCCCTCAGAGATGGGTCGGGCCAAGGGAGATTTGGCCACCTTAATATCAATAACCTCCCATATGAAAATGTTAAGGTCCTATCTGTCTTCGGCCTATTTCCATTTTATCCACCTAATCACAGAAGAAAGGATTAATCTGGTTGTAATTAACTTTTACAATAATGTTTTTGATCCAACTACAGTGACAGTTATAATGGACTTAAGTAAAGAAGTTGATCTATTCTTAGCTAAAATTAAAGTTGACTATGTTTTATTATGGGTAGGAGATTTTAATATTGGCAAATGTCATAGACAAGGTCATGTAAGTTGTGGATACGTGAAAACAAATGGTTATGATATGCCACATTTTTTGCACAATCCTATGGAGAGGTTTTAAATGAACTAATTTATAACTATAATGTGACTCTTATGGCACAATGTATTGGGGAAGGTGAGAGTGAAATACCTACGTTTTATGGGAATGGTAAAAGTTCTGTTATTGATCATGTATTGGTGGCAGAAAAAGGTGAACGCTTATTAGACTCCCTTATTGTTATCCCGAATGCTCTTAGCGACCATGCTGTCTTTAATCTAGCCCTTAACATAGATACTAAAAAGCCAAATAGCCCACAATGTTTGAATCAAATTGAAGTACACAGTAAAAATGGCCTTACCCTAAGATGGGCAAACATAGATGGCATAGCAAAACCCAAGAAATTATGGCAGACTCCCTAAATGATTTTTATACAAGTACAGATCCTATGCCCCCCGATGCTTTTTATTGAAGTTTTTGTAAAATTATGGTTTGAATTGCTGAGAAATTGAAGTTCCAGCTCAGAGGGAAAGATAAAAATAGGGGATGGTTCAATACAGAATGTTCAGTGATAAATAGAAAATTGAGGCAAGCCCTGCGGGTGTCGCCAAGAGATAGAGTAAAAATTAGCAGATTGAGATCCATGTATAAAAATGCACTTGATAAAAGAAAAAGTGAGCTGAAAGGGAATATATGGGAAGATTTGCTCCAGGCTGCTGATCTGAAGGATAACACTCTCTTCTGGAAAATAATAAACCACCCTTTCTTAAAAGAGAAAGAAGACCCAAAGTTCGAGACATTTATTCATCAGGGGGACTGGATAGAACATTTTAATACTATTTTTAACCCAGGGGGCAGCATTTTTAATTTGCCTTGAATACATTTTTATCCAATCGAACCATCAAATATTTCTGACATATCCCTAGAAGAGGTCACCAACGCCCTAAATAAAGCAATTAGTGGTCAGGCCGCTGGCCCTGATGGGGTCCCAATAGATATTTTTAAAGCACACGTCACTTTATGGGCACCGATGCTGACCCAAGTATGTAATTCGACAGTAAAGGGTTTCCTCCCAACCTCGTGGACAGAAAGAACAATCGTCCCTATTTTTAAAAAAGGCAATCGAGGTGACCCGAAATGCTATCGCCCAATATCTCTCCTAGATTCCAGTGCCAAACTAATGGGCAGAATCCTTCTAGGAAGGCTAGAACAATGGGCGGAGGAAAAACATATAGTCTCTGACACTCAATACGGATTTAGACCCGACATTGGAACAATAGAACAATGTGTCAACTTACATTTGCTAATAAATAAATACACTGTAGCTAGGACAGGGCAAGTGCATTTATGCTTTGCTGATTTGAGCAGTGAGTTCGATTTGGTGAATCATAATAAACTCTGGAAAACACTTGCGGACCTAGAAGCACCATGGAGCATCGTTAATTTTTTATCCCAATGGTATTCCCATCTTACAGCAAAGGTACGATATGGCCCAAGTGGGGATTGTACAGGCAACTTCAAGGTTACCCGTGGTATTAGACAGGGGTGTGTTCTTGCTCCCCTGCTCTTTTCACTCTATATAAACGGGGTGGTTGCATACCTACATCAAACCAAAGCTGATGTCCCCTTAGTTGGCACCTGCCCTGTTCCTATCTTACTCTATGCAGACGACGCGTTCCTGCTTTCAAGAACAGCTAATGGGCTGCAGCTGCTGATAGATAAATTCGTAGATTTTATGGATGAGAAGGACACGCAAGTGAATTTAAAGAAAACTCTCACTATGGTAGCTGGGAAAGGTAGGGCAAAAAAGAGGACATATTTCATTAAGGGGGAGAGGTTAGAGGAGACACAAACCTTTACATACCTGGGTATACAATTCACTGCATCGGGCTCTTGGGAAAGTCAATTAGATATATCAAAAATGAAATTTTTAAGGATAATGGAAACGATTTTTAGATTCTCTAGTAAAATAGGCCAAAAACCAATTAGAGAAATGTTGTTGCTGTATAAAGCTAAATGTCTATCAAGTGCTGCCTATGGTGCCCCCCTTGTGGGGTTATACAAACTGCGCAAAATTGCAGACACTAGAAAATGTGTGTTCGAGGCATATGAGCTGTAGATCACATGCTTGTGCATAGATCGCCATCTAGTGTTGGGCCCGGATGTTTGCACTTTGTTTTTCTTCGAAGAAGTCTTTGTAGTCACGAGGTAGGTGACTCCTCCTTTCGGTGATAGTGCGCATGATCATCGACTCCATCTTCAGATTGTTTTTTTCCGCCATCGGGTTCGGATGTTACTTGCTGCGCTCCGCTTCGACAACGATCCTTCGGTTTCCCTCGGCGCGTAGACGATTCACCCTCGACGGTATTGTTTCCGATCGCGTACTCCATTCCTCGCGTATCGTGTTTGATTAGAAAAAACCCTCTTTCGATCGCAAAGCTCGTGGTAGGCCGTCGGGCCTACCCGCCTCCATCCGACTTGCAGTTGATGGAACGAACTCCCTTTAAATACTGCCCTCGGTGCCATGCGAAATACCTGCGCACCGACTCACACGAAGTGTGCAACCTGTGTTTGTCACCAGAACACAAAGAATAGGACTGCGACGCGTGTAAGGCTTTCCGTTCCAAGAAGACGCTTCGCGACCGTCGGGCTCGA
This sequence comes from Calotriton arnoldi, assembly GCA_963921515.1. Taxonomy (NCBI): domain Eukaryota; kingdom Metazoa; phylum Chordata; class Amphibia; order Caudata; family Salamandridae; genus Calotriton; species Calotriton arnoldi. The sequence goes on along the minus strand of CAWUFW010000486.1, from coordinate 2,499,733 downwards.
CGACGCAACATGCAGAGCGAACGCACAGACTCCGTTCCGGACCTCTTCGGACCTGAATCTGAAGAAGAAGCCGGTGACGCAATTGGGCAGAGGTAGAGCAGGATCCCATTTCCGTTTCGGAGGAGGGCTCCGACCAGGATGACGACATCCCGCATGGACAACATACTGTAAGTACAGTCCCCTCTTCGCCCCGACTCCCAAGCCAACCTGTTAAAAAGAATGCTCGGCACCAACCCGCGCCCTCGGGCCCCGGTCGGTCTGACGCCCCTCCTTCTGGCTCGGCACCAAAGCCTACCCAAAAGCCCTCCGGCTCTAAAAAGCCCCATTCCAAGTCAGGCACCGAGCCAAAGCCTTCGGGATCGAAGACCAAGTCCGGCTCCGATCATCACCACTAGGCACCTAAAACCAGATCGGATCCGAAAACACCCGCCCAAAAACCATCGGCACCAAAACATTCGGCGCCGAAACAGACTGATACACCAAAGTCACCTAAGAAGCATAGTTTTGGTGATCCGCTCAAAACACCGGACCCGAAACAGAAGGTTTTGGTCATACATCCAAAACTGGCCACATTACTACCAAAGTAACTTTAAAAAGAGGGGCTACTACTGAAGAGGGATACCATATTCCATTAAAGAAGAAAACTGTTGGGACAAATCCTTCCCCTCCTCCTCTTCCTTCTACACTTTTACCTCAGCCTGTGTCTGTGCCCACTTCACCTGAGCACTCACCACCATCTATACCCGACGATCAGGGTGATGGGGACGGGGATGATAATAATGAATACAATCAACCTGCACCTATAGATGAGTGGGATGACTATAACACTGACTCACCCACAGACAATGACCCTGACCTATACCCTACCAGGCCCTCTCCACCAGATGACAGTGTAGGATATATCGAATTGCTAGGCAGGGCTGCTAATTATCATGGGGTCCAGCTACATAAAGAATCCCTTGAAGAGGATTTCCTCTTTGAAACATTAAACAGCACACAAAAAACCACACATATGTTGCCCATGCTTAAAGGAATGATCAGACACGTAGACGATATATTTAAGGATCCTGTCAGGGCACGTATCCTTACCCCCAGGGTGGATAAAAAATACAAACCTGCACCATTTGATCCAGTCTACATAAAAGGACAATTACCTCTAGACTCATTAGTCTTTTCTAATGCACAAAAAAGGGCAAACTCCCAGACTACTGGAGACGCACCACCCCCGATGAAAAGACTCCAAGCTCCTTGACGCTTCAGGGAAGAGAATAGCCTCCCAGGCAGCTAACTTCTGGCGCATATCGAACACACAAGCACTGCTAGCCAGATATGACCGTGCGCATTGGGACGAAATGGAACAACTTATCCAATTCTTAACCCAAGAGCAGAAATCTAAAGCGCAAGACCTGGTACGTGAGGGACAACTAATTTCCAACAATCAAATTAGGTGCTCCCTAGATGCAGCTGATACATCGGCCAGAGCAGTGAACACTAGTGTCCTTTTTAAAAAGGCACGCCTGGCTACGTATATCAGGATTCAAACCGGAGGTTCAGACCTCAATATTAAACGCACCATTCAATAAATAACACCTATTTGGGCCGGTGGTCGATTATTCACTTGAAAAGGTGAAGAAAGATACAGAAGTGGCTAAATCAATGGGAGCCCTTCAGTCTCAACAAGGCCTTTCGATGCTCATTTTATCAAGCAGGGTCCAAAACCATGTCCTCGGACACTGCATCCACATATAAGGGCAATAACCAAGCCTCAGGTTCCAAGACTTACTTCAGGGGTTGTTATAGAGGAAACAACGGCAAGGGCAGAGGTAGAGGTTCCAGCACACGTACCTCCCCCTCTAATACAAAACAGTGACTTGCCCACAGTTCCCCCAGACCACTTAACACCTGGGGGGGGGAAGACTGTCACAATTTCTACCAAAGTGGCAGTCAATAACAACAGACAAGTGGGTTCTCCAAATTATCCATTCTGGTTACTGCCTGGAGTTCATCAACACTCCTCCAAACATTCTTCCAAAGTCACACAAACTTTCACCGGATCACCTGCACCTCCTCAAACAAGAGGTACAATCCCTACTAGTAAAAGGAGCCATAGAGCCCATACCACCACCACATCAAGGGTCGGGCGTGTATTCCTTTTACTTCCTAATTCCCAAAAAGGACGGCTCTCTCAGACCACTAAATTTTTACATACAGTCAGATCATTTCCACATGATAACACTTCAACAGGTACTACCTCTTTGCAAAAGGACGACTTTCTGTCTACTCTAGACTTAGAAGACGCCTACTTTCATATTCCAATCCATCCAGCTCACCGCAAATTGCTCAGGTTCGTGGTAGCAGGTCAACATTACCAATTCAAGGTACTCCCATTCAGAGTCACCACTGCCCCCAGAGTCTTCACAAAGTGTCTGGCGGTAGTAGCTGCTCATCTGAGAAGACAAAGCATCCATGTCTTCCCATACATAGACGATTGGCTCATCAAAGCCGGCACGTATCAACAATGCCGCAAGCACACTTCCGTAACCATTCAGTTACTTCACCAACTGGGATTTACAGTCAATGTGTTAAAATCACATCTTCAGCCAGCCAAAACTCAAAACTATCTAGGAGCCACTTTAGATACTCAGAGGGCTCTGGCGTTTCCCAACGCAGCCAGAATTCGAAACTTTCAGGCGTTACTTCTCCAGTTCCAAGCCAATCAGTCACTTCCAGCTCGAGTTTTCATGCAGCTGTTGGGAATGATGGCATCTTGCATCATGATCGTTCCCCATTCCAGGCTGCGCATGCGTCCACTTCAACAATGCTTAGCCAGTCAGTGGAACCAGTCACAAGGTCTATTAACCGATCTAGTGTTGGTAAGCGGCCGTACTCATCGCTCTCTGTAGTGGTGGAACACACAAAATTTGTCAAAAGGTCGGCTGTTCATAGACCCGGTTCCACAGATAGTACTGACAGCGGACGCATCCCTAACTGGCTGGGGAGCTCATCTTCAACAACACACAGTGCAAGGTCTGTGGAGCCAACAGCAAAGGTTGCTATACATCAATCATTTAGAGCTAATGACAATCTTTCTAGCTCTCAAAGCCTTTCAAGATCACCTGTCTGGCACAACTGTCTTGGTTCGAACCAACAACATGACAGCTATGTATTACATACAGAAACGGGGAGGGACACACACTCTCCAACTGTCCCGTTTAGCACAGGACATCTGGAAGTGGGCTATTCACCACAATATCTATCTCCTAGCGGAACACCTCCCAGGAGTCAACCAGATTGCGGACCTCCTCAGCAGGCAGAGGTATCAAATACGCGAATGGGAACTTCACCCTCAAGTTCTCCACCCATACTTCCAAGCTTGGGGAGTCCCTCACATAGATCTGTTTGCAACACCCCAAATCGCAAAATGCCAAAGCTTCGCCTCCAGGTATCCACACCTGTTATCCAAAGGCAATGCTCTATGGATGAACTGGTCAGGGATATTTGCTTACGCTTTTCCGCCTCTCCCACTCATTCCATCAGTGGTTCGGAAACTCAGGCAAACATCTCTCACACTAATCCTAGTAGCTCCAACATGGGCACGTCAACCCTGGTTCACAATCCTGTTGGAACTCTCTCTGGTACCACATCAAAAATTACATTTAACTCCCAGTCTCCTCACACAGAGCCATGGAGAAATCAAACACCCAGATCCCAAACAATTGAACCTCGCGATCTGGCTCCTGAAGTCATAGAGTTTGGTTTTCTGAACCTACCACCAAACTGTATGAACATTATTAAGGAGGCCAGAAGGCCTACCATAAGAGCCTGCTACGCAGTCAAATGGTAACGATTTTTTATCTATTGCAATAACATCAACCCCCTTGATGCTTCCATACAGAACATTATCTGCTACCTGTTACATCTGCAGCAGTCCTCATTGGCATATTCATCCATCAGACTGCATCTCGCTGCAATAGCAGCCTATCTTCAAAATAGACAACATTTTACCCCTCTTTAGAGTGCCTGTAATCAAAGCATTTATGGAGGGACTACAAAGAGTTATACCACCAAGAATTACACCTTCCCCAGTCTGGAATCTTAATATAGTCCTCACAAGGTTAATGGGCCCACCATTTGAACCCATGCACAAACTACAATTCCTTACTTGGAAAACAGCTTTCCTCATTGCAATCACTTCATTAAGGAGAGTGGGTGAACTTCAGGCACTAACCATAGGAGAACCCTTTTTTCACCTACACAAAGATAAGGTGGTTCTTCGTACCAATCCCAAATTCCTACCTAAGGTAGTATCTGCTTTTCACATAAATCAGTCGGTTGAGTTACCTGTTTTTTTCCCTCAACCTGACTCTGTTGCAGAACGAGCTCTACACACATTGGATGTTAGGAGAGCACTGTTGTATTACACTGAAAGAACGAAATCGTTTCGTAAGACCAAACAACTCTTTGTCGCTTTTGCACCACCTCACAAGGGCAATCCTATATCCAAATCAGGTATTGCTAGGTGGATTGTTAAATGCATTCAAATTTGTTATGCAAAAGCCAAAAGGACTCTAACAATACCCCCTAAAGCACATTCCACTCGTAAGCTAGGGGCTACTATGGCTTTCTTAGGGAACATCCCTATTGCTGACATCTGCAAATCTGCAACATGGTCCACACCACACACTTTCACCAAGCATTATTGTGTAGATGTGTTAGCCAGACAACAAGCTAATGTGTCCAAGCAGTACTTAGAACGCTGTTTCAGACAACTCCATCAGCTACAGGATAGCCACCGCTTAGGGGAGACTGCTGTATAGTCTATGCACAAGCATGTGATCTACAGCTCACATGCCTCGAACGGAAAATGCTACTTACCCAGTATGCATCTGTTCTTGGCATGTAGAGCTGTAGAATCTCATGCACCCACCCACCTCCCGGGTACCTGTAGCTGCTGTAGTTCTTCTGTTACTATTCATACATACACATGGCCATCTCTATTCTTTACTACTACTCCATTCTCTCGCCCTCTGTGGCAAAACAATCAGAAGATGGAGTCGATGACCATGCGCACTATCACCAAAAGGAGGAGTCACCTACCTCGTGACTACAAAGACTTCTTCGAAGAAAAACAAAGTGCAAACATCCGGGCCCAACACTAGATGGTGATCTATGCACAAGCATGAGATTCTACAGCTCTACATGCCAAGATCAGATGCATACTGGGTAAGTAGCATTTTCCTCTTGGCGCGCTTATTGGCAATACAAAAATCTAGCTCTACTTATATATCACATAAGGAACTTGCCATCCCCTTTTTAGAAGATGAATTATATATTAGGCCTACTATCTTGTGGCACAGCATATGGAGCAAAACAGGGACACAGTTTACGAAGGAGATAATTCAAGACTGTCTCACTCTAGATGCCTGGAAAAAAATAAAATGGCTTTCCCATCTAGATACTTCCCTGAGAATACTGGCCCCTGACATAGACGAAACAGATACAGTTAAAATTCTTACCTACTCTAAAAAAGAGGTCAGGACTATACTTATGGAACAAAGAGAAAAGGAGAGCGAATTAAGAGAGTATAAAATGTCTGGTAGCTAGTTACCGACAACACCACATGTGTGAGGGTCAGCCTAACTAGCTGACAATTGTTAAAAACAGCCAACAAAGATTTTATCTCACTAGATTGCGTTTACTCCATGTACAGTTTGCCTTCCCAGGGCATGGTCTAAAAACCTTCCAAACTGTCCATGTGATGGTAAATCACGACAGAGCACAATGCACTTTATTTTATTTTGTAGTTTCTATAAAGATCTTAGGAAACGATTTTTAACTCCCCTTTTTAAAAGAGGTAAATATGTTTTTTATCAGGATGCTTTTAATTATTTAGGCTCTTTGGGGAAAAAGTGAGATCTGCCTGTCTGTTATAACTTATATCACAATGGCCATAGGAAGAAGGAAAAAATTGGCACACCTCGTGGCTTTAACTTATGAGTATCCAGAACAACCCGATATCTCATAGATATTAACTTAATAATATGACTCCAATGACTCTTTGCTCGGAAACCGGGAAGGGCTGGAGTCATACGAGTTGCATTGGTTATTAAAACGCTTACCGAAGTCTCTTTTCCCGGTTAACATAAGCAGGATTTATGATGCTATCAAGGGGAATGTTATTTTAAGTACGTGTTAAATGAATTGTATATAATCTATCTTGTGATTATGATGTACATTGTATACTTTTATGGTTTTATATCAATAAGCCGAATAAAGTTTGTTGAATTGAATTGACTGCAGACCTTTGAACACTTGCGCAAAGACATTTGCAGTACAGAATGCACACACTGCTGCATTAATGAATAGCATTGTGCGGAAAACATACAAAACAACACTAGATATCTCAAAGGGATTCTTCTGCCAAAATATAGCACCTGAGAGCAGATATTTGACAGCATTCTCAGCCCTAGGCTCTCTGCGTCAATTCTGTTGACTGCCCCAAGGGTATAAGAATAGCCCCGGGTTGTTCTAAACAAGGGTGACAGAGTTGCTTCAAACTTTTGATGAGTAGGCATTGTCCTACGTAGATGATATCCATGTGGTACTATCGTTAGTGATAGATTCCTTACCTTAGAATACCCCCAGGCGTCAGACTGGATCCGGAAAGTTTTCATCAGCAGTACCCCTGCGCGTCGGAAGGTAGCATCGTGCGGCTCTGCGTCCGTCGTTGGCGTTGTGGTCGCCGAGATGACGTCGCGGCAGCTACTTAGACGCCGCCCTCGCGCGCTGACGTCAGTTCTTTCTTTTTCCTCGCCAGCAAGCGCAGATCCGGAGAGAGCGGTTACCCCAGTCATTTTGTGACTGAGTTTTTCAAGGCCTTTTTGTCTCTCTTTTTCGAGTCGATCGACTCCTGGTGCCGTAGGGATGCCCGGCTTCAAGTCCTGCGGGGAATGTCATCGCATGATGTCGGTGACGGACCCGCACCGCGTGCGTCTCTACTGCCTGGGGCGCGACCACGACCCCAAGTCGTGCCCCGACTGCCGGGCCATGGCGCCGAAGACTTTGCGGGAGCGGTCCGGAAAGTTGCTTGAAGTCCGGCAGTCGGCTCCGCGCCGCTCAAGGTCCCGGTCCCGTGGGAGGTCGAGGGACCGGTCGCGGAGCCACCACCATCGTTCGTCGGGATCGAAGTCTTCGCACTCGGGGTCAGCTAAGACGAAGCACTCCAAGAAGTCGAAGAAGCGCCGCGGCGGAGCCTACACAGTCGCCGCCGGCCTACCCGCCCTTCCCGGGTCCGTCGGCGACTCCGGCCCAGCTGCAGGAATTTCTGTCAGCCATGGCTCGCCTCTTTGGGCCGTCTGGCCCCGCCGGTGCGCCTTCGGGCCCGCGGGTCCGACTGGGGGTCCTTGCCCTTTACTGCCGACGGCTCCGGCATCGCTGTCGGCTCTGGCCCCGGCGCCGCAGGGCCCCCATGGATCAGGCCTGGATCCCGGTAGACGCCGGTTGACCTTGTAACCCCTCCATCGACCCCTCCGGCACCACTTCCGACGTCGCCCATCCCACCGGACGACGTTGTCCCCGGTTTCAGCCCCGAAGTGGACACGGCGCCGGAACGGCGTCGCTCGACGCCGATTCCCACGCCGATGGGACCTTTCTATCCCTATGTCCATCCTCCTTATTTTCGGCCTGTTCATCAGCCTTCGGAGGAAGGGGAGGACTGGGAGGGGTCTGAGGACCCTCTCACAGCGCAGTGTGAGTTAGACCCGGACTGGGCAGAGGAACTGGGGGATGCCAGTGGTCTTGACACCTCTCCTGACCGTGGCATGCTCACTCCTCCTACCGTGGCTACAGAGGAGGGTGCAAGTTTCGCCGCGGTGTTGCGTAGGGCGGCCGAGGCCCTCCTCCTCGAGCTCCCTACAGTGGCCGTCAGGACTAACCTCCTGACAGAAGTGCTTCAGCCGGCGGCTACCTCTGCGGAGCCACTGCTGCCTTTTAATGATGCACTGTCAGACGTTCTTTTTGGCACCTGGTCCAGGCCCACCACAGGGGCTCCTGTGGATCGGAACGTGGCCCGACGCCATCGCCCGTCCCCGGGCGACCCCCTTTTGCTCTCCCAACACCTCACCCCCGAGAGCTTGGTTTCCAAGCCTCTGCGTCCCCGAGCGCATTCCCTACCGCACCTCCGGATAGGGAATCCAAGAAACTGGAACAATTTAGGAAGAAGATTTTTTCTTCCGCCAGTTCAGGGCTGCGGTCTGTGAACACCGCATGCCTCTTGGGCCGTTATTACCACTCGCTGTGGGATACGGTGGCGCAAGTGCTGCCTCAGTGTCCGGAGGAGGCCCGGACAGTGCTCTCTCAGGCTATTGCTGAAGGGAGAGATGCAGCAAAGTTCACGATTCGATGTGGCCTTGACACCGCCGACTCGCTGGGCAGGGCGATTTCCACGACAGTGGCGCTCCGTCGCCATGCCTGGCTGTGGACTACTGGTTTCTCTGGGGATGTCCAGAACACCCTGATGGACATGCCCTTTGATGGCATTCGCCTTTTTGGCAACAAGGCAGATAGTGCGTTGGAGCGCTTTAAGGACTCGCGGGCTACGGCCAAGTCCCTGGGCCTTTCTGCCATGCGCCCTCCTCCGCCTTCTGCTTTTCGCTCCTTTCGTGGCCACAGAAGGGGCGCCCCGACTCGTTCGCTTCAGAGCCACAGGCCTGCGCAGCAACAGTCTCAGCGCGGCCGCGGATGTGGGACCCGCCGAGGCGGGTCAGGGGGCCAGCGGGCGGGTCAGTCCACCTCCACCCCAGCCACCACTGCCTCCAAACCTTCCTAGTCCGGTTTTTCAGGCCCATCAAACGCCAGTGGTCGGCAGGATTCGCCATCACCTCCCCCACTGGCGCACCATCACTTCGGACAGGTGGGTTTTACAAATAGTCCGAAGGGGCTACTCCCTCCCCTTCGAGACTACCCCTCCAGCCATGCCACCCCAGTACCACCGCATGTCGGGGGATCACCTGGCACTTCTTCAACAGGAAGTCGCGGCCCTCTTGGCCAAGGGGGCCATCGAGCGAGTTCCTGCGCCAGAAGTAGGACGTGGTTGTTATTCCCACTACTTTCTGGTGCCCAAGAAGGACAAGGGCCTGCGTTCTATCTTGGACCTCAGGGAAGTCAATCGCTTCCTCCGGAAGGAGAAGTTCAAGATGTTAACTCTGGCTCAGGTCTTGCCTGCCCTCGACCCTGGAGACTGAATGGTAGCGTTGGATCTGCAGGACGCATATTTCCACATTCCCGTCCTGCCGGCCCACCGTCGTCACCTGCGGTTTACGGTAGGCCACGAGCACTTTCAGTTTACCGTGCTCCCCTTTGGCCTTACCAGCGCCCCTCGGGTGTTCACAAAAGTGATGGCGGTGGTCGCAGCTCAACTGCGCAGATCAGGGGTTCCAGTCTTCCCCCTATCTCGACGACTGGCTGTTGAAGGCGGGCTCGCCCCGGACAGTCGTCTCCCACCTCCAGACTACGATTGACCTCCTGCATTTGCTGGGGTTCTCCATCAATGTGCCGAAGTCGCACCTGATTCCCTCTCAGAAGCTCCTCTCCATCGGAGCGGTTCTGGATACAACGCACTTTCGGGTCTATCCTCCCGAACGGTGAATCCAGGATATTCAGGCTCTGATTCCGATCTTTCAGCCTCTATCCTGGGTTTCGGTCAGGATGACCCTGAGGCTGCTGGGCCTCATGGCCTCCTGCATCCTGCTGGTCACTCATGCCAGATGGCATATGCGGGCTCTGCAGTGGGACCTGAAGTTCCAGTGGGCGCAGCATCAGGGGAACCTGTCCGATTACGTCCAGATCTCAGAGGGCACTGCACACCAGCTGAGTGGTGGCTCACAAACCGGCATTGGGTCAATGGCAGATCCCTCTCCCTTCCCCAACCCGAGCACACTGTGGTGACGGATGCGTCCCTCCTGGGATGGGGCGGCCACATGGGAGAGGCGGAGATCAGAGGCCTCTGGTCTCCGGCGGAGTCCAGGCTCCATATCAACCTTCTGGAGCTTCGGGCGATCCGACTTGCACTGAAGGCATTCCTTCCCTCTGTCAAGGGGAGAGTAGTGCAGGTGTTCACAGACAACACCACCGCCATGTGGTACTGCAACAAACAGGGCGGGGTGGGGTCGTGGACCCTATGTCCGGAGGCTCTGCGCCTCTGGACATGGCTGGAACATCAGGGCATTTCCCTGGTGGTTCAACACCTGGCAGGTTCACTGAACGCCAGGGCGGACGAACTCAGCCGCAGGTGCATGATTGATCACGAATGGCGTCTTCACTCGGAGGTGGCGCAAGGACTCTTTCTACAGTGGGGAGAGCCTTGGTTAGATCTATTCGCCACCGAAGAGAACGCGCAATGTCAGCAATTCTGCGCGTTGGAATTTCCAAGGCGGCACTCGCTCGGCGACGCTTTTCGTCGCGAGTGGAGTTTCGGTTTGTTGTACGCCTTTCCGCCTATACCACTTCTGCCCAGAGTGCTGAAGAAGATCATTTGCGACCGGGCCCAAGTCATTCTTGTGGCTCCGGACTGGGCTCGAAGAGTTTGGTATCCCGAGCTACTCAGTATGACAATCAATCCCCCGATCCGACTGCCTCTTCGGGAGGATCTTCTGTCGCAGCAGCAGGGGACGTTCCTCCACCCGAACCTGTCCAGTCTCTACCTCTTTGCATGGAGATTGAGCGACAGCAGTTGATTTCTTTCGACTTGCCTCCTGAATTCTGTGATGTCATTCTGGCAGCCAGGCGTCCCTCCACTAAGTTGGTATACGCCTGCAGGTGGAACAAGTTTGTGGCATGGTGCACAGCAAAGGCTGTGGATCCCCTTTCTGCCCCTCTTTCTGAGGTCCTACTGTTCCTTCTTTCTTTGGCCCAGCAGGGCTCTGCTCTGGGCACTATCAAGGGCTACCTTTCTGATATATCGGCCTTTATCAGGCTCCCTGATCAGCCCTCTCTTTTCAAGTCCCCTGTTGTTAACAGATTCCTCAAAGGCATTACTCACCTTTTTCCTCCTGTTCCTTTTGTAATGCCACAGTGGGACTTGAACCTGGTTCTCACATACTTAATGTGCGCTCCCTTTGAGCCTCTTTACAACTGTCCTCTTCATTTGTTAACTCTGAAGACTGCTTTCCTGGTTGCCATCACCTCTGCTAGGAGAGTGAGTGAGCTCCAGGCTCTTTCTTGTAAACCTCCTTTTCTGTCTGTACATCCGGACAAAGTTGTCCTCAGGACATGTCGTCCATCCTTTCTGCCGAAGGTTGTTACTGCCTTTCACATCGGGCAGACCATTACATTGCCCACCTTCTTTCCGCCTCCTTCCAGAGAGGAAGAGAGGCTCCACCGTCTGGACCCAAAACGTGCACTCTCATTTTACCTGAGTTGCACACAACAGTTCCGGGTGGATGACCAGCTCTTTGTTGGCTACGTTGGCGCCAAGAAAGGTCGGGCCGTACACAAGCAGACTATCTCCAGATGGGTTGTCTTGTGTATTAAAGCCTGTTATTCTCTGGCAAAGAAGGAGCCTCCGTTGGGGCTGCGTGCCCATTCTACCAGGGCGACGTCTGCCACTACGGCGTTGGGACATGGTGTCCCCTTACAAGACATCTGTCATGCAGCTACTTGGGCCTCGCTGCACACTTTTACTAAGCACTATTGCCTGGACAGCCAAGTCCGGAGAGACGGCTTCTTTGGCCGTTCTGTTCTCCGGGACTTTCTGGTGTGATCTTGGTTCGCAGACCCACCACCGGGGTTGGTATTGCTGGGGTATCTATTCTAAGGTAAGGAATCTATCACTAACGTGTTTCTTTCAGATGCACAAGTTACTTACCTTCGGTAACGATATATCTGTAAGAAACATTAGTTAGTGATAGATTCCTTACCGCCCTGCCCATCCTCCCCGTTCTGCAAACTGATTTCTAGGGTTAAGGTCATCCCTTTCAGAGCCCTAGTTTCAATGCACCAGTAGTCAGTATCTTGCATGGCTCTGCGTTCCTGGTGCGGAAAGTCGTGTACAGAACTGACGTCAGCGCGCGAGTGCGGCGTCTAAGTAGCTGCCGCGACATCATCTCGGCGACCACGACGCCAACGACGGACGCGGAGCCGCACAACGCCACCTTCCGACACGCAAGGGTACTGCTGACGAAAACTTTCCGGATCCAGTCTGACGCCTGGGGGTATTCCAAGGTAAGGAATCTATCACTAACTAATGTTTCTTACAGATATATCGTTACCGAAGGTAAGTAACTTGTGCATTTATCTGAAGGATGATGAACTATTGTATCATTTGGCCAGAGTGAACAAAATAATTTTGGGGTTTGCCTCTGAGGGCTACAAATTCAACTTTAAAAAATCTAAAATGGCCCACCCCAGTGTCCTATTTTTGGGATATGAGTTATCAAGTGAAGGGAAAAGACAAGCAGCTAACTTTTTAGAAAAGTGTGCGCTGCTCCAACCTCCAAAGACTCTGATAGATTTACAATCCATTTTAGGATTCCTAAATTTTGGCAGAACATACATTTTAGATGACGCTGAAAAAGTAAAACCTTTCTACAACTTAATCAGACCTGATTTCTCAGTCCATCATTGGACACAGGAACACACCGAAATCCTTTGTTCCTTACAAACTGACATGATAGCTTCCAAACACTTACACACACGCGTGAACACTACGAATTTGGTGATCCGTGTAGTTGCGGGTCAATCTGGGTACACTTACCTAACCTTCAGTGAAAGCGAAACTGTGCCCATTGCATACAAATCTCATCTGTACACAAATGCTGAGATGCGCTTTGCATCCACTGAAAAGATTCTAACAGCAGTACAGACTGGTGTAGTGAGAGAAAGAACTCTTGTACAGGGGAAACGAAGAATTGTCGTGACTCCAGTACCGGCCTTAGAGGCTGTTACAAAAGCTAGCGTTCCAAACGCAAAAGCACTGCATCCACGATGGATACAATGGGCTAATTCTCTTACTGCAACAGATGTAGACTACAAATTTGATTCTACATTAAAAACTCAAGCATTTCTGCAGTACGAACAAGAATATCCTCTCACGAATGAAGTAATGCCTCTAGATCAGTATGAATACATCATTTACACTGACGGATCTGCTCAGCCTACCGTTGGAAGTAAACAGCAATACAGCGCAGCATGTGTGATTGTAAAGGGTAGTATGCGGGACGGCAAGTTCCGTTCTCGCAATACGCAGATGCAGTCTCTAGGAGATTGCACGGCTCAGCTGGCAGAACTAAAAGCCCTACTACTGGCACTAAAGAATACGGATCGAGAATTCCCCCCACTTATTGTGTGTGATTCATTCTATTGTGTCAAGTCCTATAATGAATATCTACACTACTGGGTCAAAATGGTTTTAAAGACTCAAAAGGTTGCACAATAAAGCAAAAGTTGCTTTGGGAACATGTGACAGAGCTGAAAAGGGTCTTGCCGCAGGCTCACGTGATCCATATGCTGAGTCATCAACGTGTTGGCGTGCACGTTGAGGGGAATTCATTGGCTGATGAAGCCGGCAAGGTGACAGTGAGAACTGCTTCCGTAGCTGCATTCACTCATTCTTGCACAAGAATAAGACGGAGACTTAATGGTAGCTGTCATTGCTTCACGCAAAACAGCTCAGCCGTACCAAAAAGTTTTCCACTCAAGTACTCCTACAAGTTAGATGCGCAAAATATTCAGTTTGCTCAAATTCCAGAAGTGGGGGATAGAGTAATACCAAACGGATCGCAGGTTAGGTTTATCTCAGCTGCACACAAGGGTCTGGTTTCAGCATGCGCAGGAATTACTGCGACTGTTTCACTACTGAAACAACGCTATTGGTGACCAGGTTTAACAAAACAGACAAAAGCATTTGTCCTTAAGTGCGACATTTGTCAGCAGATGAAGGGTTCAACCGTAGCATGTCCAGCGCAAAAACCACTAATGATATCAGACAAACCTCTCCCTTGTGTTTATTTGGACCACTGCGGCCCCTTACAGTCGGATGGGGCTTACAAGTACATCTTGGTGGCAGTGGATTCATGCTCTAGATTCCTGCGGGTTTGGCCTCAGATTTGCAAGTCTTTATAGGTGCATACGGAATTTGCACATTACATTCTGACCGTGGCACTGTGCTTAGCTATTGGGCTTACAAGGAGGCCATGGGAAGTTGGGGTGTTGCATTGCGGTACTCATCTCCGTATCATCCCGAGGGAAATTCGATTGTGGAGAGGAAGAACCAGGACTTAAAGCAGTCCTTAACCGCAAGGGTACTAGGCTCAGTGGTAGTTGGGTCACTCACCGATATGGGTTCCAGAGGGCACTTAATAATATGCCAAGAAGTTCCGTAGGAGGCCGTACTCCTTACGAGGTCCTATTTGGAACGAGAATGTGGGTACCCGACCTCGATTGTGGCAGCACAGTGGCGGTTGAAAAACCGCTTGACATCGATAACCGTTCGGCTGTTTTACAGGAACTGAATGAATTCCAGGCACTACAAAGCAACGTCCAAGTAAAACGCACCGCCACTGGGGAAGTAAAATCAGTAACGGCAAGACCTGCCTGGGTTCCAAAAGTCGGCGACCTTGTCAGAGAAAAGACTGTGGACAAGAAATTTGGGCCATCTTACAGAACGCCTGTACCTGTCCTGGCTGTCGAAGGAACAAGAACAGTACTCCTTCCGCCTCTTGCCGGTAAGAAAGAAAAGAGATTCATCTCCATTGATCTGATCAAACCACACTATGTCGGCGATACTGAATAGCAGGCCGCGTGGGCTCCTGGGTAGCTGCCGATCTCCTCTTGCTACCATACAGGAAGTTCAGACAGAAAGACTAATAACATTTGAAGATTCCACTCTACGGAGTAACGAAGTAGTCAACAATGGAATGGAACTTGTGCCTCTTGAAAGTGAACAAAAACAAAGCACAAATGATACACCGAATTCAGTTTGGCTGAAAAAGACTTACCTAGTTTCACCTTGGCTACAGCTTTGGATAGCACTTGGTCTACTGTTCCTAATCCTCTGGATAGGGTTAGTGACTGTCTTTTTCTTACTACTGAATGGACATTATCTCCCAGAATGCTCCGCAGCATCGCATGTGAACTTGGTCCTGAAGGCACATAAGTGATCTCATCATGAACAAAGAGACTTGTCCTTTGTGAACATTATAGCAGTTCCTGTTCCTGAAGGAATAGTTTAGGATAGGGTTTTATATGATGTATTTGGTCCCACCGAACATTTGAAAATACCACATGTATTTAAAATTTCTTTGAATGATATCATCACCTCCAGTACATTCTCTGACGATTGGGATTTTGAAACTGTAAATAGCATGCTGTCTGATTTAGAACAATCTGCTGTATTTTCGAAAAATGAAATGTATGATAATACGTCTGATTTTGACACCATGTATTGTTACCAACACTATGGTCATCATTTTCTGCATAAGGCAAGTGCACCACGTAATGTTTTCTCATACTACCAATGAGAACATTGCCCAACACCACCGAAAGGTAGTTCACAAACGTTTGCACAAAAGTTTGCTTGTTTTTCTGTGTTTAATATATCAGATCGACGCTCATATTATTAGAAGCTTGCACCTACATCTGCAAAGAAAAATATGCTTACTAACACAAAACCGATATTCTCTGCATCCTTTATTTCCCAACTGTCTGAAAAGGGTTTCGACTTATGGAAAAACACTATAGACATAAAGTCAGTCTGGGGGACTATTGAATGGCAGATTCAGGGAACTATGGCATTATTTACAGCATGCCTCATACCACAGCAGATTTATTTCCTGAACGACACTGTGCAACAGACTTCCTGTCTTGGGTTAGCCAAGATTAAGGACTTGAACATACCTCATATTCCCTCGCTTTCACACTCTGAGGGATGGCAAAATTATACAGAACACAGTGAGGGTACGATAGATGACATCATGCATGACATTTCATACCATTCATCAGACCCCAATTGGAAGAGATGTTTAGTTTGATCTATCGACAAAACAAGTATCAGTCAAGATTCAAGGATACCATCGATGGGTTCAGTATCCATAGGCCTGACCTACGCTAGGTACAACGGGAACATCCGGGGGTGGTGACATCATACAGTGTTGGGAAGTTATGCTTAGATTGGCTAAGAACCTCAACACAGTCCCAGGTGAAACAACACTTGTCCTTGCTCTCGGTTAACATGGATTTAAGGGAATTTTTGCTAGGTCCCCGGAAACCACGTCGTAAACGCTTCTTATACGCTATTTACAACGAAGTTTGGAAAATCTATCAACAGGAAGCTGCAGAGAGATTGCGTGAAATTGACAGAGTTAACGTAGAAAGGGTTGGCAGTGGTTGACAATGGAATGACCACTCTAACATCCATGATTTGTTCACTGTGCAACATTGTGCCTTCTGCAATAGATATAATGGAACAGGGTCTGTCCATCTTACAACACAGGCAATTGCAGTTACGATCCTTTCTATTATTAAGCTGGACGCTACAATCATTGTGCTCTGGTTATGTGCCCTGGCGTTTTATCAACAGTACGTCTTTGTTCTCTGCATTTAACTTAACAGAAAGGCAGACAACAATGGCACAAAGAGATGCAAAATATACAATTCTGCGCGTTGTAAAATAAGACCAATTACCTTTCACCGTGGCAGAGTCACCGTCCACAGAATGGTTAATTCATGGCCATATAGCATTGCCAGTAACAACTTTCCAATTTCAATATTGCCTAGAATACCACCAGGTAGGCAGATATGAAGCAATGGGCAAGGACTTCATCCATGAATCTTACCGTATAGATTTAGATGCAGGAATGGGGACGCTGAAGTGTTTCTCAGCGGTACAGACTGCAAGACTTCATTAAGTGGGTCTCTAATTAGCCAGGATATTCTGCTTCACGGGGCCTGTAATGGTTCAGTTGCAAACGTATCCTGTCTTTTAAAAGGCTCCCCAGCTGCCCTGGTTAATCCAGTGTTCAGGTTGCTCTCGAATGGGAGTTACTTAATGCTGAATGATCACGGTTGTTGTGGGATGCTTCCAGGCATCGCATATCTAGTCACAGTAAGTTCCAGGGTTACTTGTTGTATGCAAGTATTGTTTCCACCGACCCACACAGTCAGGGAGGCACCGTTAAGGCC
This sequence comes from Calotriton arnoldi, assembly GCA_963921515.1. Classification (NCBI taxonomy): domain Eukaryota; kingdom Metazoa; phylum Chordata; class Amphibia; order Caudata; family Salamandridae; genus Calotriton; species Calotriton arnoldi. Next base: position 2,482,558 of record CAWUFW010000486.1, on the reverse strand, counting down.
TTCGTTGAATGTTTCCTTTATACGGTTTGATTCTCCTAGCCGACTGAAAGCCATGCTTTTACAAAAGGATGTGCCCTTAACCTCAGCCCGAGAAACTTTTGATCTTCAGGTTGCAAGGTCCTCAGCTGAGATACAGGCACTAGTACGAACAAATTGCCCTTTCCATTTCGGAGAAATGGTACAACATATCTTTAACATGTCTGATACAAAGGGTATAGTACACCTATTTAAGACCATAGGTTCTGGACTGTTAAGCACCTTTCAGACAGTCTTCCGAGTGATTCCAGCTTTCATACACTCCGTATTTGGAAGCGTTTTCGGAGGGCTACCGCTAATCCTGCTACTGGTAGTGGGTATCCTGATTTTAATTTTTCTGCTGCGCAATGGACGTCCCAATCACCAAGAAGATGGAAAAAACGCTCTTGGAGCGACGTTGCCGTGACCGCATGGTACTCCATCTGGGCGCATCTCGACTTGGGAACTAAGCGAGTCTTGGTTCCTATCATTTCGACGAGTCTAGATTGACTGTATTTTGCCTGTTCTCCGCTGCTTATTCTGCGGACACCAATGCGTGTTGGACCTCTGTCTAACACTTCCATCGGTTGCGCCACCGGACGTGGATGCATTGCTGGACCCGTTAAAGGCCCATGTAGTGCAGTGTCCTCCGCGTTTTCCCCTGTTGATGTTGGCATTCTTAGAGCGACCACTGGATGCTTCTGCTCTTGTTGGATTGGACACCGGCTCTACTAGAGGCACACAGGCTTTGGATGTTTCAAATGCTTCCTCAGCATCAGCTGTGGGAACTGAAGAAGATCACCTTTGCTCGATTGATCTGATCTGTGAGGTGTTACCGGGAACGTCGTCTGTAAAGGCAAGCAGCAGTGATGTTGCGTCTCCCACACAGGATACATAAACATTTGGCTCTCTGGGTGCTGGGAACAATTCGGCCTCTTTTCCAAAACAACCGAAATTGGAATTTCAAAACAAATTTTCTTTTTTCGCTCTTTCTGAGCACCATGGCTTTCAAGCGTACTCAGTTGCTCAAACTATATATAAAAGTACTTATAGAGCTTTTTTACATATATGTAGAACTTATAAAGTTTTTAAGCATTTTTAATAACTTTTAGGGAAAAAAAAATCTCTCTCCTGAACAATGTTTTTGATTGTTTATAAAGACATCCCCTTTTAATTTTGTAGTATATCATCCAGTCGGATGAGGAGTTGGTGTTATGATTCGTAATGTACCCCAATATAGGCCTGGGTAGTCACCTAACCTTTCACCTACATTTACCGAACCATTGTACTACATAACGGGTATGTACTGACCTTTTACCTAGTTAGGTGCTGCATAAATGTGTGGTTTTCTCCGAAAACTGGCCTCATTTAATATGCATGAGGTTTCTTAGAATCACAGCAGGAGTACCATCTTCTGCATCTCCTGCATAATAACTATGTATAAGGGTCATCCCTATCGTCATCCTTGGCCGCCATGACACAGCAAAGTGGAACCCCTGAGGGTACCTTTTTGGGTATATAAGAACCATATCTTTGCTGGGACAGGCAGAGGAGAAAGACTTCCATGCTGACATGAGACGCTGTGTTTCCTGCATGCAGACACGCCAGCATACAGGGGTCTGACAACCCTCGCGGGGGGGGTCCATCTCTAGACCAAGACAGGGTCCTTCGTTCTCCCACTTCAGGTAATTGGGTTGGCTCCATCCTAGGGGGATTCTTGGCTATACACCTACATACATGCTAGGTACATTTAGATACATCTAGTTAGGGTTAGCATCGTAGGAGTACACATTATTACTGTCATGTATTTATATGCCTGCATATATTCCTAGTTTTAGCACTATGGTAGAATTCTACCATCTGTTTGCTCTGTTTGTGCTTATAACAGTATACATCTGTTTCTCTCTTATGGTTGTCACAGCACACATATTTTACACTAGAATGACGCTGGTTCAATAAATATTGAAAACGTCTCCATTGTTAATTCTGTGTATCTCTCTGAGATAAAGTGAGCACGAGTGACTGAGCGAAAAGTACTTTACTGCTCCCACGATCCCAGAAGGGACAGGGTTGTCATTTTCGATAGTTGCCAGAAACTATTCTCTCCTTGGTAAGAGGGGTTCATAGTGGCACTGTGAGCTAGCTGATATACAGGCGAACATATCCGGTGGGGGTGTCTGGAATCAGTCTGGACACCGATCCCACAGTTTATGTTGTCTAAACGCGCAGATCCTATGTAGATTTATAGGAACTACACGACATTACAACAAATGACTGTACATGGGCATTGGACACACAGTCAATCCCTTCTGCATATCAATCTTCAAGAGCTGCTAGCAGTTCATCTAGCAATCAAAGCTTTTCTTCCTCACCTAATAGAGAAAGTAGTCCTAATCAAAACAGACAGTATGACTACCATGTATTATCTGCAAAAACGGGGGGAGACAAATCTCTACAGCCATGTCTCCTAGCACAGAAAATTTGAAGTTTTCTCTACAACACAGCATTCAGTAGTGCGTAGGAGTTGACAAGAAATTGGCGGATCTCCTCAGCAGGACACGCCAACAAGTCCACCAATGGGAACTCAATATACAAGTCCTACACCCATGCTTCCAACAGTGGGGACAACCCGACATAGACCAATTTGCAACACCAGAGAACGCACAATGCCAAAACTTTGCCTCCAGATTCCAATGTCCAAAGGCAATGCCCTATGAATCAATTGGTCGGGGATATTTGCTTACACTTTTCCACCTCTCCCCCTGCTTACATTTGTATTTCACAAATTAAGGCAGACATCCCTGATGCTCATCCTAGTTGCTCCCACATGGGCCAGGCAACCTTGGTACACAACATTTCTGGAGTTATCAGTATTCCCATATCAACTACTACCCAACAGACAAGACCTACTCATTCAGAACCAGAGTGCAGTAAGACACCCAAATCACTCAATCTTGCAATCTTGCAATTTGGGTCCTGAGGTCTTAGGATTTGGATATTTAAATCTACCACAAGAAAGCATGGATATCTTAAACGAAGCAAGAAGGCCCACAACATAGGCATGCTATGGTGCAAAGTGGAAGAGATTTGTTCATTACTGTCACTCTAAAGATATTGATCCTCTAAATGTATCACCTCAAAACATTTTATGTTACCTGCTTCACTTACAAAATGCAGGGTTAGCTTTTACTTCTATAAAAATACATCTTACAGCTTTAGCTGCATACCTTCAAAATAGAGAACAAGCTGTATATTCAGAATTCCTGTAATTAGCACTAACTTTAAGCTTAACTTAAAGGATTGTTAAGCAGCTTGTTTTACCAGTTTAATCATGTACTATAGGTTAAACGAAAAGGAACCACACAGTGTTTATATAAAAATACTTCTATTTATTATACAACACTCACTAACACATTGGTATATCTCCTATCCGGAGATATCAACACAAATGCACAATAATACTTCAAATGCATTAAGGTAAGTAGCACAAAATACAGTGGTCTCCAGGAGGAGACCAAACCATGTACTAAGAACGTGGAAGGCGAACTGCAGAAGAGGACGGGACTTGGACCAGAAGACCCAGAGGAACCGGGGACACAATGTACCACCCAAGGTACATTGTGTCCAGGAACCCCATGGAGGCTGAGTGCAGAGTGGAAACACAGCCGAGTGACCAATGGAAGTGAATGGAGAAGTCGCATTTGCAGAATTGCAGAAGGAGGACCCTTCCCAGAGGACCCCGAGAGTTCCCTTGGAGGATGGAAGGTTGAGGATCCACCCCACCCGTGGATACCCCGGGAACCAGGTTACCTATGCCAGGGAAGCCAGGTGCATAGGGGGGAAGATAAGTTGGAAACCTCTGCAGACGATAATGGAAGACTTGGAAGAAAATGCCTCTGGAGAAGAAGGTGAAGATGTCCGATGGAATCCAAGGGTGGATTCTTGAAGTGACGAACCTGCAAGTAGAGGGGACAGAGTATATGCCACTCAGGAGTGACCAGGAGGCACGGAAGAGCAATGCCCACCGATGTAGGAAGGTTCAGACAAGCTGACGGTGACCTTGTCGCTCTGCAGCTGTGAGGACCAGGCTACGCTGAGGAATACCAAGAGCAGTGCATGAGCTGTCCCACGTCGGATGTCGGTGACTAGGGGGTCGGTGTCCAGCAGGAGCACCAACAAGCCCTGGTAGCCGCAACTGGCGTGGAGAACAAAGAAGGAGCAACATTTGGACCAGCACTCGAGGAAGTTGCAAAACCACAACCTGTGTTACTGAGCTTTGGGAATCCATAGGGCAACAAGAGTAGCAAACCTGTTAGCTTTGTCGTGGTGCCTGCAGATGCAGGGAGTGACTCCTTCACTCCAAGGGAGATTACTTTGGGTGTCCTTGTGGTCACACCTCCCTGTGACAGGAAACCTATTGTTCTACCTTCCCCTGCTCGAGCTTGGCTCAGCAGCAGGAGGGCAGAATCGTGTCTTTGGTCGGCAGCAGCACTAGCTTGCTGGCAGACCCTGAAAGGCTGTTACCTGGAGTACAGGGGGTACCCCCCAGTACATGGGATCATACTTCCAATACTGGAATCTGTGTTGGGGTCTGATTCCAACATGTTTGATACCAAACATGACCGGGTTCAGTGCAGCCACTATATAGTTAGACTTCTCGTAATGACTGATGTCCACTATATGTCTTAAAATGGCTGACCGCACTTACATAGCCTGGAGAATCGACTCCGGGGTTTGTAGGGGTGTCCTGCTCATGCAGGGGCACCCTCACACTTATAACCAAGCACCCTGCCCTCAGGACTGAATTGCATACCATATGGGTGAATTATAGGTTTAAAGTGCAGTGACCTCAGATATAAATGAAACCTCTATCTGTCATGAGAGGTGCAAGCACCAACTCACGCAGGCTGCAATGGCAGGCCTGTAGTCAGTTTGAGTGGACTCCAATGGATGGTACAATACATACTGCAGCCCATGGGAGACCAATGGTGTACCTATGCCCTGGGTACCTTAGTACCATATGCTAGAGACTTACAAGGGTACACCAGTAGGCAATTGTGGATGTACAAAAGTACTTATCATGATCAATTTAGGGAAAGAGCACAGTGATTGGGGTCCAGAGTAGCAGGATCCCAGTCAGACTAGGTCAAAAACATACTGACACCAAGAAAAAAGTTAGGGTAACCATGAAAGCAGATCCTACACTAATACATAAAGATGAAGGCTTATACTGGAAAAATAAGGGCTGATACAAAAAATGCTGTTGAAAGTAAACGTTAACCTAGCACACAAGGCGAGAGTGGCACAGAGAACAGGAGGCGGGGTGGCGAAATCAGGGGGGGGAGGCAGCTTCAGCAGTACAGGCAGCTAGGGAGACCTGTTTGTGGCAGCGGGAAAGCCAGTGCTAGGACCTGCTAGTGAACGCTATAATATGCTGTGTGCTGATTTGATGGCATGAAAAAGATAAGGGAGGTACGTATGCATCGGAACACCAGGACGGAGAAGATCAAGCCTGACTTAGAAGGGTGGGCAGTGCATACTTGAAGGCTCAAAGGAATGCCATCAACATAAGCACTGTGTACGACAAGAGACACAGATCGTATATATCCTGAGAAATGTCTTGAGCAGGGCACTGATTGTGAGGCTGATATGCTGACCAATGTAAACAGCATGAACACAGTGTATGATGAGGAACGACAAGGGATTTGGAGTGGTTTCGACTCCATAAGTATATTGCGTGAATCATATACTAGTAGCAGAAACTTGTCAACGACATTTCACCAAGGGCACTGCTTTTATACTTGGCCCTTGGTATGATGTGATGCCCTGTTTCCAGTTCCTCACCAAGGTATTTTCATATCTAGGGCATAGAGAGATCTGCAGATTCCTTATCTGTAGAACAATCCTAGGTGTCAGCCTGGATCCAGAAAACGTCAAAGCTCTCAAGTCTCTGGTAGAGGATGCTGTAGTTGGTTGATGCCGGAAGTGACGTCAGGCAGCGTCACGGAGGCCTTAAAGCGCGCTCTCTGACGCAATAATGTCAATTCCTGTTTTTTCCACATTTACAACAGGGATCTGGGGCTTTGCTCTTCCAGAAGAGTTTTGCTCTTCCAGAAGAGTTTTGAATCAGCACCATGTCATCAGGGTTAAAAAACTGTAGTGATTTTGAGGGGCAGATCTCCATTACGGACCCCCACGTAGTTTGTCTTTGGTGCCTAGGGTCAGACCATGACTCCAGGCCTGTTCTTCACGCCTCAGCATGCACCCTAAGGCACCAAAAAGAGCGGTTGGCTTAGCTCTTAATGGCCAGGGTCATCAAAGACCATTGGCCACTGCAAACGGTCAAGTCTACATCCTCCTCTTCAGCAGGCAAGAAAATGAAGAAGAATAGGAAGTCAAAGAAACACTTTAAAGATAAGTCGCCCCTTCACTCTCTGTCTCCCACAGGACCTTCATCCTAGGAGCCGAAAGTAGTCGACTCTGGCGGATCCTCCTCCGTGCAGTCCTGCTCTGCCAAAGAAGTCTGCTCTGTAGGGACCCTCAAACAATCCGGAGCCATCATCGCTGGTGCCTCCACTGCCTAAGGTTCTGACTCTGGTGCCAGCCTTTCCTGAGTTCCTGACCCTAGGGTTGTACCCAGCAGCGTTCTTTAACACCATGTATAATATCTATTGGAAGGCGTTGATCCCTTCAGGCCAGCAGCTGATTCCAATGTTCATACCCTTGCATCCTACGCCCATTGGAGCCGTTCCAACGGATACAGCGTTGACGACACACTGTCTTTTTACCGGTGCTCAGGTACACAGCGCCTCAGCAGTCAACACCGTGGACAGCGTCACCTCCACCACTGCCCCAACCTCCAGCACCGGATGCGGTGCCACCGATGCCGCAGCCCGACTTCGCCCATCAGGTCAAATCCCATAAGTATACCCAGGGTCTTTTGTAGGAGGAAGACTATAGAAACCATCTACATGACATTTTTGGGATGGACTCTGACCCTGTTGATCTCATGTCCTGTGGGGTCCCTGGGCAGGATTCTTATCAAGGACTGTCCTCCGCTAGTGGCATTGACACTAGTGATGGACTTCCCTACTGGTCCACCAATGCCTGAAGTACTCTTTCACCATAAGGTAATGCTAAAGGCTGCAGAGGTCTTAGATCTTCAATGACCACCACAGAAACCAAAATGAACATTCTGACTGAGGTCCTTATGCCTTCTGCTGCTACATCAGAACCCCTTCTATCCTTTATTGAGGCTATATTAGAGTCTGTTTTGGCGGCATGGGAAAAAACCCTCTTCCACCCTGCCAGTTAACCGGCTTGTAGGACTACCACTCATTGCCCAGCTCCAGGTTACACAGTGTTCCTTTCAGCCAATCCACCACTGAAGAGTCTTGTTGTTCAAGCCCCCTGTTCTGGGAGCTAATCCGAAGGTGCCTTTCCAGCAGCTCCTTCGGATGTGAAATTGAAACGTCTTGAGACTTAGTGAAAAAAGCCTTTTCCTTCAGACAGTATGGCTCTGAAGCCCATTAACCAGGGGTGTGGAAATTAATAAAATATCTACTTGCCCACGGGGCAGGTTGCTTCAGAAATCTACTTGTCCTGTAACAAAAACCCACCTGCCCCTTTGGTGCCATGTAGTGCAGTGACGAATTATGGCCGCAATCTCATTATATAAGATCTCTGATATAGCCTCTCTGATTATGCCAGGGCCCCTACCATAGTAGTGTTTGAATACTTGCAATCCCCTTATGTTGCCACGCTTCCGCAGATCTACATACTGGGGCTGAAGGTGGTGGTAAGCAATAGTTCCAGGGTTAGAATGCCCTTTTGAGTCTGTGCAAACCTACCAACGTGCATGCTTTAAGGGTTTTCAACAACTCTTCTCTAATCTTTTCCCATACTGAGAAATGTTGGAAATTTACTCCCGACTGTGGCAGACGTTAACCTTCTTCCAGAGTTGGGAAAAAAGTGGTTGGAGGGAAAGTGAACTTGCAAACACTCGGATTTAAGTGAACTTGCAAACACACGGATTTTCGCATGAGCAAATCTACACATGCATATTTGCTCATGCTAAAATGCAGTTCACAAATATTTTCTAAGAGTACTATTTCTGGTCCTGCTTCTGTAAATTCATGGGAATTCACGAAAGCCGTAAAGCTGCACTTAATGCAAGGACATATACCATTGGTGCACTTTTAAGACTTTCTTTAATAATTGGGCCGCTAATTATGTCTGGCGTTGACCGTGACCTTTTCTGCTCTTTCACAAGGAGCATATCTGCACATAAAGTAGTTTTGTTGAGTGCCAGTAACTACTGTGGTAGTGTGTGCTTTTTGAGACCAAAAAGCTATTTTTGCTTTTGCCAATGTTTGTTATAATGGTGAGGGCCTGGCAGCTCCCACTCCAATAAAGTTTTACAAAAACCAGGCCAAAACAAGTCACACATTGACAAAACTGAAAGGTGACCACTAATTTCAGCCCTACTGGCTTTGCCAGTGCTTGTTTATTTTTGTTTCTCATAATCTTATTGAAACTGGTTACACTGATTTTCCATTATGAATATTTTTGGGAAATACTAGCATGCATCAACACATGTTACTAAATGATGCTGCAAAGAAATGGTACCTGAAATTTTAAAGTAGTTTAGCAAAATGTTTTTTTCCTGGTTTCATTTTATATGAACATTTTATTTTGAAAGCAAATATTTGCATCAAATCAGAGAGCAGTCTGGGAGCATTATACATAGCCTCATATTGATAAACCTTAAAAACGTGTGTACATATTTTTATACTGGAACCACTGTCAGTAGTGCAGTCGAAGCTTACAACATTTACTTAGAGCGCTCACCCTAATAACAAGCATTTACAATGCAATAGGTCTCGCATTTGCGAGAGTTTGAGCTATTGGAATTGTAAATGACAATGTTTTTATCTATGTGTTTTTGTTTGTAGTGTAGTGGACTATGTGGTTTGAAGTGAAAATATGTGGGTAGAATGGAATTGTTGGTTAAAATACGTTCGGGAGGTAACTGGAGCACCCAAATGCGACACCGTCACCCGATGTGAGAAAGTGCCAAAACGGTTATTGTTAGAAGGAACTACGCTTGATTTTGAGGGGGTACTGTGGCACCTTGGAGAGAAGAGGCAACGACACCGGATTATAAAGACAATCAAAATGAAGTGCACGATCAACTTAAGACAACTCCACCCCTCTTGTAGGGATGTGCCTGTGGACATTGGTTGACTTTAGCATTGCGCATTGGTTTTTATAAGTGATGTCGAAAATGCACAATAGTAAAAGGAATCAAACACCTGATTGCCAAGAGTAAGTAGCTAAACCTGTTACATTCTGCCACCAACAGCTGTTCCATGACAGCATGGCCATCGGGGCCACCGACTCATGGCTCCGCTTGCAGGATTGTAAATTATACATTCTTAGGGATACACACGCGTGCAATGATCTGCTTTGCACAGGCACTTTGCCTGCGAATAGGGTTGCCACATGACTGGTTTTTGACAAGCATCACCGGTATTTGATCTCCCGGGCAGTACCCAAATAGGCGAAATCACCTAAAGTTGGTATTTTAAACCTTTATCTGTAGATACTTTAAAGACCGAAAATATAAATACACAGAGTTTTAAATGTGCTCTAGAGTTGTGCTAATAACCCCTGACCGATAATTAAAGTAAACAAAACGAGTCATGTTACAAATCAGTACATACGGTTTTTATCATGAGCAGCCTCGTCCTTATCGTAGGAGTGGGTGAAAGGCCTCCTATTGTCAACCATATAAATACCAGTGCCCCTGATTACCCTTAGTGAATTGACTTAAGTCAGCTTCTACTTTATGTTGGAGCGGCAGAGTGGAGCAAGGGCAAAATGTGATCCAGACATCTGCCAGAGTGATTTCGCAGACATGGTACTTAAGCCACTTAATTACAGGCGATCGACCACTCCTTGACCCTCTGTAACCAAAACTCACGGCTGGTAAACAAAAGGAAAAACACCCAACTTAAAATACTTGAAAGAAAGGGTAACCCTGCCATCTATTAACTGAGGAGAAACTCAGAACGCCTTGCGAAGATCCCCCTTTCAATTCATTACAAAAGTGCAGCGTTAAATAAAGTTCGACCTACATAAATAAAATCTTTAACGATGATACCACGGAAGGAAGTGCTTTGCCCTGCATCAAAAAACAGGATTTTGTTTAACCAACTTAAAAGAGGACGTGCCACACATGGGAAAAACATCAGCTGTGACATATTAAAAGAAATTAAAAGATATGGTGAGTTTAATTAATTCGCCCAGAATCTCAGTATGGTTGCACGCACCATTGTCAACTCGCAGCACATTGTAAAACATCCACTGTAAACCCAATTGAGAGACAAAGGGAGCCTGATTATTTTGCCCAGAATCCAGGGATGGTCAAACGTGCCCGTGGGAATCAAACCCTCTACCATGACCAACAGCTATAGAGCATGTTTGTTACGGGAAATCATAAAATGTGTGAATAGCCTATGCAAGCACATGCCTTGGTTGCTGCCTCACAGCTACTGCCGTTTTGGTTAATGACCTGTATGCCTCTAAATGATTCTAAGTCTCAGTCTACCTCAAAATGTTGCTCTGCACGTGACCCGGGAAACTCCCAATGCTGGATTACAATGGCTCAGTGGCACTCTTTTGAATCGTCACTAAGGGGATGAAAGTCCCGTCGGACTCAAACCAACTCAATTACCTGCTGGATGAGCATTTGCTGGGAGCCATCTTAATGGTCCTATAACCTCTGACCCAGAGAGGGGACATCTGCAGCTCAACAGAGTGACGTCAACACATCAAGATAGCGAGGACCCGTCGCTGAGTTAGGCACATACAAAGCATGCTTATACAAGCATAAGTGTTCATTCATGCGTCAAAACCATGCAGGCTCTGATGGGCTGGGGCTGCTGACTCGAGAACCAGTCCTGGACCGTCTGCAGCATCTTGGCGAGGGGCGAGCGAACACCCAGACCCTGGCAGGCAGCTCGAAATAACAGCTACAGGATGTGAGAGCCCTGTGAATCTGGAGCAGACGGGGGGAGGGAGGGAAAGTGAAACCGCAAGCGCGCCATGCGCGCGTTGTGCTGAATGCGCGAGACGTACCCGTGCACATCGCCTGTCCGGGCGCGTGCGTGCACGCCTGTCCGGTCGCATGCACATCTCCTGTACCCCTTCGCTAGCAAAACCAACGACAATAGATCTCGCCAAGGCGAGCAGCGCATGCGCTGCGTTGCTAGGCGAGACCTAATAAAGGCTTTCAATTAATGAACCATAAATACAAGTTTGAACAGCATTAATATTACCTTAACTGCAGACCGTGCCCTTCCCTGATCCATAATGTGGTACTGCAAACTGGCAGCCAAAGGGTTTGTGCTGGAGGGGGTTGGGCCTACGTGTCCCAAGGACAAACTTCACATGAAAACTTGTTGCCTTTGACCCCAAACAATATGTCCTGGGTGTCGGGGTGTAGGAATTCCACATCCCTGCCATTAACCCTATCTGCCTGTACAATCATGTTCTATGTGAATGACCCAGATGATCTTGCCACATGTTCCGGATGATATGAAGGATCATTTCCATGAGCTCATTTTAGCTGGCCAGAATTCCTCCCACCATATTATCAAATCGGGCCTTGATGCCACAGATTCAGTGGCCCGTGCCAAGGGCACTTCCATCACTATCCGGAGCCATACTTGACTCCCCACTTCCAGATTCTTCACACATGTCCAGGTCAACCTTATGGACCTTCCTTTTGATCACCACCTCTTTTTGGTGAAAAGGCTGCCTTAGAACGTTTTAAAACCAGCAAAGCCACCACGCACTCTCTTGGTCTGCAGCTCCCTTCTCCAACCAGAGCTTACCGCCAGTTTTTTTTGGCTTTGTGCCTTCTTAAGAGGGTCTTCCTTTTGTCCCAGAGAATGCCAGCCACAACTCCCAGAACAGCCCCATATCAAACAGCACAGAAGTAGAAGCTGGGGTAAGGGCTGTGAATCCACCTTCTAACCCTCCTTCTTTTTCTCCTCCTCACCTCCTGCACCCCCAGGAAAACAGGCCTCACCCAGAGCCTGTGGGAGGGCAGGTGTCTCATTTCTTTCCGGTCTGGAAGGCCATTACTTTGGACCACTGGGTCCTTCAAATCATAGAAAAGGGCTATACACTTCAATTTCTTCAGGCTCGGCCCCACATCCCGCGCCCTCCGTCTTCTCTGCCTTCAGACCACTTAGCTATTCTCCAGCAGGAAGTGGCAGCTCTTCTCTTGAAAGGAGCAGTGGAGTTAGTGCTAGAGCAGCAGAGGGACCAGGGATGATACACCAGTTACTTCCTCATGCCCAAGAAGGACGACAGTCTTCTTCTCATCCTGGACCGCAGGGACTTGAACTTCTTTCTCAAAAAGGAAAAGTTCAAGATGCAGACCAGAGCTCAAGTTCTGCTGAGGCTGGATAATGGATGGTGTTACTCAACATGCTGAATGCGTATTTTTTTTCACATCCCTATCACACAAGAAGTACTTGTGATTTATGGTGGGTTCTACGCACTACCAGTTTGCGGTATTTCCCTCTGGCCCAACATCATCACCTCAAGTCTTCACCAATGTGGTGGGAGTGGTTTCAGCCCATCTCAGAAGGTTGGTCATCCCCATTTTCTAGTATTTGGCAACTGGCAAATCAAAGCCAGTTTGCCAGAGTTGGTGTCACTCCATCTGCAGCCGACAGCATCTTTGCTGTATGACCTAGGTTTTCCATCAACGAGCCCTAAACTCCCCTGTGGTCCTCCTAATGACTCCAGTTCATAGGGTCAGTACTGGACACACCCTTATTAGTGCCTTTCCCCCACCTCAGAGGATAACCAAAATCCAAGATCTGGTTCCATCCCTTCACCAAAGTGTGAAAGTCAACAATCCTGGGAGTCCTCAGTTTCCTAGATCTGCTACATTCTCCTAGTCACCCATGCATGTTTGCAGTTGAGGTCCCTGCAGTGGCTTCAGTATGGGGGCGACCTGTCAGTTTGCATAGTATTCTCCCTCAGCGCTGTAGTGTAAGTAGCTTGGTGCAGGAATGAGGCGGACCTGAGCTGCAGGATGGTCATTACTCTCCCTCCGACCATATCTACGGTGGTGACTGATGCTTCCACACTAGGGTGGGAAGCCCATTTGGAGGATCTTGAGATCAGAGGCCTCTGGTCTTCAGAAGAGCAGGTTCTTCAAATCAACCTGCTGGATCTGCAGGCAATTCGGCGGGCCCTCAAGGCCTTCCTCCCCTCCACCCAATGTCATTGATCCAGATCTTGATGGACAACACAATAGCAATGTAGTACGTGAGTAAGCAAGGGGATTAGAGTCTCGCCCCCTTTGCCTGGAAGGGTTGAGACTGTGGTCTTGGACCCACCGCCAAGGGAACTGGCTCAACTCCAATTACCAAGTGGGGTCTCTGAATGTCAGAGCTGACAGCATTAGCTGGCGTTATCTTGCCGATCACGAGTGGCATCTTCAACGGAGGTAGTCCAGGGCATCTTCGCCCAGTGGGCCACTCCTCAGGTGGACTTGTTCGCCTACTTGGAAAATGCTCAATGCAAGCGGTTCTGCACTCTCCAGTATCTGTTGAGGGGAGCCTTGAGGGATGCTTCTCAGTTAAGGTGGAACTTTCAGCTGCATTACACATTTCCTCCTATACCCTTAATTTCTTGTTCGCAGGATGATTCGCCAAGACCGGGCCCCAGTCATTCTCACCACTTCAGATTGGCTGAGAAGAGTGTGGTACACAGACCTTCTACCTTCTCCACATGCCCCCCACTTAGCCTTCCGTTCAGGCTGGACCGTCTCTCCCACTGTGCACTCCAGTCTCTGAGAACTCCACCTACATGCTTGGAGATTGAGCCGAGACAACTGAGTTCCTTTCAGCTGTGACCAGAGGTGATTGACGTAATTGTGTCAGCACGTTGCTCTCCACTAAGTCTGCTTACTCCAGCAGAAGGGGCTACTTTGTTGCGTGGTGTGCAGACAATGATGCAGACTCCTTGCAGGTCAAGTTTTTGCAGGTTCTGAAAAATGAGCTGTCCCTTGCTCAGAGGGGTTGGTCAGTTGGCACTGTGAAAGGGTATTTTTGCTGTTTTGTCTACATTCCTTTGTCTGTCGGACCGACCGTCCCTTTTTAAGTCCCCTTTTCTTATGCGTTTCCTCAGAAGTTTGATGAACATGTATCCTCTAACTCCTTTTGTGGGTTTCCCAGTGGGACTTGAATCTGGTTCATACGTTTTTGATGGGGTCTCCTTTTGAGCCTCTTCATAGTTGTACTTAAGAGTGTTAACGTTCAAAACAGAGGGCCTGATTTAGATTTCGGCAGACGTGTTACTACGTCAAAACGGTGACGGATATCCTGTCCGCCGAAATATAAATCCCATTATTTCCTATGTGATTTATATTTCAGCGGACAGGTTATCCGTCAATGTTGTGACGGAGTAACCCGTCTGCCGACTTCTAAATCAGGCGTAGAGTTTTTAGTTGCTGTCACTTCTGCTGGGAGGGTTAGTGAACTGAAAGCCCTTAGCTGCCGTCCTTCCTTAAACTCTTTCTATCCTGATAAGTTAGTGTTTCAATCTAGGGCTCCTTTCCTTCCTAAGGGGGTGACCCCTTTCCATTATGGGCAATCCATCACCCTAGGCTTGTATAGTTTCCTGTTCTTTATCCACCACCTTCTGTTTAGCCCCTGAAATGTGCTATAATCATATTCTGGCATGCGTGCCATTTTTCTGTTCAATTAAGGAAGTTAAATCCTGGTTGAGAAGGAAACATTTCACATTCCTTCTGTAATATATTCTTCAGCTCTTCCTTCTGGGATGCTGTGAACTGAGAGTTTTTCAATTGTTACTGCCAGGACACCAGCATTGTGGTATTCAGGGTCATGCTCTTCGCAAGTTTATGCAATAAGTCTGTCTAGTTAACTTTCAATCAGGTTGTTCAATTTGATAAAGGTCCAGCCGCAGCACATCTTTAGATGGTATGGTTGGTACCATTGGTCCACCTTCCCCTGTCCTTGACCTGGAATTTTGATAGGTGCATGTTGGCAGGATAAAGGTTCTTGGCCCTGCCTCCTATAAAACCAGGCTGTATCCTTCTTGTGCGGGTACCTGCATTTCTGTTCTGACTCCATGGCAGCTGCATCAACATTCTTCTGTAACCCTTCCCTGTAAACCTTGGTGTAACAGTGAGAAATGTAAGAACCTTTCCAACCTGCATACATTGCAGTCCATTCCAGGGAGTCTGCATTCAGGCCTGTGCATTAGGGGTAATGATATTGTTATCTATGTGCGAGCCAATGGTGGCTTATAGCAACCATGGGGGACTCCAATCTGCTCGATGGAAGGCTGGTTCCCTTACCCACCCGAAACCACCTGATGCTGCAACTGTGGAAACTGGAAGGGAAGATGACAGTATTCTGGTCACCTTTGCCTTATTTCCCAGCAACATGGTTATGCGAGTCCTGCAACAAGGCTCTGTGGAAGCCTCATAGTCATATGAGGGAAGATGGTCCCAAGGAAAGATGGAGGTCTCAGGGCCTTCATGGGTCTACAGCTCTTAAATCTCTTCATTCAATAGGACAATTTCAAATTGCTGTCTCTTAGCCTCGCTCTGCTGACCCCAACTGTGGATGGATTGGTTGGTATCTCTGGATACCTATGACGCCTGTTGCCTCATAGGTATCCTCCTGACCCACCGGCATTATCCCTCAAATCACTCGGGGGGGGGGGGTCCCAACTATTCCAGTTTGCAGTACTAACATTTCATCTACTGACCGTTCCACAAGTGTTTACCATGGTGGCGGCATCACTATGGGCCTGATTTAGATCTTGGACAACGTTGACAACCGTCTGCCAAGATCTAAATTAGACCCTATGTAACTTGATGACTTGCTGCTGAAGATGCTATTCACAAAACATCTTCAGTGCATAATGATCTTTCTGCACCACTTGAGCTTTTCCATCAACTCCTTTAAGTCTCACTTCCTCTCCACGCAGAGGCTGACCTTCATAGATCCAGTGTTGGACACAAAGGCTTTTCCTCTGTGGATTGCCTAGATTCAGGATATCATTCTGACGTTTGAGTTAGACTCCTATTCCATTTCTTGAAGTTCACCACCTGTTGGGCCTGATGACATCATTAATACTGTCGGTGCCACGTTCCAGATGATGTATATATGAGAACCCTTCAGTGACTTGAGATGACAGTGGCCCCTGTATAAGGGGAGCCTCCTAGCTCTACTGCAGATGTTTCCCTCCACTCTCCTGGACGTGTCCCTCCAAGTGAGTCATTCGCTCAGTCCTCTGCTGCCACAGGTCACCATTGTTATAGGACCCCTTTCTCTCTTCTGGACAAGATGACAACAGAAGCCCTTTGGTTTGAATCAGAGCTACACCTGCGCATGGGTATGCCTGAATTGCAGACATTTAGTCTTGTTCTGAAGGCATTTCTCCCTTACATCACAGGGAGCACCATTCAAATCTTGTTGACCACACAACCACAGTCCATTGCGTAAACAGGCAGCCCAGTGTGAGATCTTGGAACCTGTATTCAGAGGCCTTATGCCTGTGGCAGCGGGCCCTGGACTGGCATGCGTTTCCAGTTGCAGCACATCTTGTTGGGTCCCCCAGTGTAAGGACTGATGCAGTGATAAAAGGACTACAAGTGGAAACTTGATCCTGAAGTGACCGAGATGATCTTTTCCAAATTTACATGTCCAGACATGGAACTCTTCTCCACAGACTCCACAAGAATCTTCATTGGTTTTCTGCCATATATTTACTCCAAATGGTTCCATATGGTCTGCTCTGCACTTTCCCACCAATCCCACTTCTTTCAGAAGTTTTGTAAAAGGAAGAGGAGAATGAGCTCAGCTGTCATGATCACCTCAGATTGAGTAAGGAGAATTTGGCATGTCTGTCAGAAAGCACTAACCTTGTATTCCGAGTTCACTGGGAGCGATGTATGTTTCCACACCTCTCTGAATCTACTACAAACCATATACAGAATAATATGTTGGTTCTCCAGTATTGTATCTTTTATAGATTCACATGCTTGAATCTTCTGCGTCGTCATGGTGGGAGTCCCACGGTAACAGTAAAATAGCAGTATCAAGTTTTAAACTTAATTCCCCTTGAAATTCAGTAGCATTTAGAAACCAGTTAACTTCATTTGAGAACATCCAAACTCCAGCCAACCACAGCATAGACCCAGAGTATCCATTCCCTGCAGGGCCAACATACCTCAGAATTCTTACCGCACGTCGTGTGTTAGGGAGTCTCCCTGAGCTCTGCTCAGTCACAGTGTTTCTACCTTGATCGTTTCAACTCCCAGCTGGCAGTTCCTTTTTCTTCAACCATGTCTTCAGCTGAGGTACTGTTGAAAGTGAGTGTACCATTTTCTGTCTTTACTGCAGAATGTCTGAGTCTAAAAAAGGGCTCCTTAGGCCCTGCAAGACTTGTGGAAAGTCCAGGCTTTTCTCTGAGGATCCACATAAGGAATGTCTGTATTCCTTATATCCGGATCATAAGCCCAGAGACTGTAAGCACTGCCGAACTTTCTCTTCAAAAGCCCTCAAGGATCGTGAAGGAAGACTGCTCCTCTGACTACAAAAGAGGGAGTCTGTGAGGGATTCAGACTCTGAGAGTGAGGAGAGGCCTCATACCTCCTCCAGGAAGAGGAAGGAAAAAGATTCTCCTTCTGTCCAGAGGTCCAAAGAAATCCAGATTTCAGAGTAAGGAAACATCGGTGGAAAAAAGGGCTAAAAAAGACCAGCCTGACCCTTCTCCTGCCCAGCAAAGATCTGGCTCTGCGCCTACATCTACGCCGCATACTCCCTCACTAAAAATCCGCCCATCAACGGGCTCGTCGACGAGGCACTCTCCGTCTACGACCTCTGTCTCTGGTACACCATGGACAGTATTATCAGCGACTTCTACAACGTCGATGGTCAGGACGACGACGGCCGTAGCGTTGATGAAGACGGACGTGGTGATGTTGGCTGCGGCAAATGTGAGGACTTCAACGTCGACAAGAGGTTCACATCTGCACCGCGCCGTCGACAAGCGTCTCTATCCTGTCGACGCAGTCAGTCATACCGTCTACGACCCCGTCGACGAAGGGGAAAGACATGCCCTTTCCAAAGGCAATTCCATCTCTGTTGCAGGAATTTTCCAAAATCACCCCATTGCCTCCTACTTGCCTCTTTGACTTCCAGGAATCAGAGGATGAGGGTCCTTATGGTCCTGCATATAGCCCTTCGCAACTTAGGGTCAAATGCCAAGAATCTGAGGATGAGGAAGTACTGGATGACCCTTCTGCATATCTGGAGGGTGAATATTCCATCTGAAAGAGACACGTTAGTGACAGATTCCTTACCTTAGAATATCCCCAGGCGTCAGGCTGGATCCGGAAAGTTTTTGCGTAGCAGTACCCTTGCGCGTCGGTAGGCGGCGTCGTGCGGCTCCGCGTCCGTCGTCGGCGTCGTGATCGCCGGGATGACGTCGCGGGCAGTACTTAGGCGCCGCCCCTGCGCGCTGACGTCAGTTCTTCTTTTTCCGCGCCAGCAAGCGCAGATCCGGGAAGAGCAGTGCCGTAGTCATTTTTTGACTAACTTTTTGGGTGAATTTTTCACTGTTTTTCTTCGAATCGACTTCAAGGTGTCGTAGGGATGCCCGGTTTTAAACGTTGCGGCGCCTGTGCTCGGATGATGTCCATCACAGACCCGCATCGGGAGTGTCTCTTCTGCCTCGGCCGAGGCCACGACACGGAGTCGTGTTCCGACTGCCGGGCCCTCAACCCGAAAGCTTTGCGAGAGCGGTCTCGAAAGCTCCTCGAGGCCCGGCATTCGGCTCCGCGCAAGCCCCGGTCGCGTGAGAGGTCCAGGGGTCGATCGCGGAGTCCTCACCGGTCGTCGGCATCGAAGTCTTCTTCGTCCGGTAAGTCCAAGCACAAAAAGTCCAAAAAGCATCGTCGCTCTAGGACTTCGCCTCGCCGGTCTCGCGACTCGGCTGAGGCCCCTCCCGGCACCGTCCATGCGGCCCCGGACATGCCTGTGGAGTCGCCCCCGCAATACCCGTCCTTCCCGGGTTCGGGGGCGGATCCGGCCCAGATACAGGAATTCCTGTCGGCCATGGCCCGCCTCTTCGGGCCTCAAGGTCCCTCCGGTGCGCCTTCGGGCCCCGCGGGCCCTGATGGGGTTGCTCCGGCGTCGCCGACGGCTCCGGCCCCGGCGTCGCCCGTGCCTCCAGCCTCGATCCCGGCTCCGGCTCCGGCCCCGGCCTCGATCCCGGCTCCGCAACCCCCATCGACGCCGGTCGACCTAACGACGCCGACGCCGATGTCTCCGGTGCCGTTCTCGACGCCGCCTGGGGCTCCGGGCGGCGTCGTCCCCCAGTTCCTTCCGGCTCCGGACATGGACCCGGACCGACGTCGCTCGACGCCGGTTCCGGCGCCGATGGGACCTTGGGTCCCAAATGTCCCTCCTCCTCCTTATTTTGAACCAGAGGAGGACCAGGAGGACTGGGAGGGGTCTGATGACCCTCTGACACAACAGTGTCAGTACGATGAGGACTGGACAGAGGGTCTAGGGGATGCCAGTGGTCTGGATACTTCCCCTGACACTGGCATGCTGTCTCCTCCCGTGGCTACGGAGGAGGGAGCCAATTTTGCAACGGTGTTGCGTAGGGCGGCTGGGGCCTTACGTCTCCAACTCCCTACTGTGGCGGTCAAGACTAATATCTTGACACAGGTGCTTCAGCGGGCAGCCTCCTCTACGGAGACTGTGCTGCCGTTTAACGATGCCCTCATTGACGTTCTTTTGGGCGCCTGGTCCAAGCCCAACACAGGGGCTCCTGTGGATAGGAACGTGTCCCGACGCCATCGCCCAGCTCCGGGCGACCCCCTGTTTCTCTCTGTCCACCCCACTCCTGAGAGCTTGGTTGTCCAAGCCTCCGCTTCCCAAACCGCCTTCCCTACCGCCCCTCCGGATAGGGTATCCAAACGCCTGGATCAATTTGGGAAGAAGGGTTTTTCTTCCTCCAGTGCTGGCTTGCGGTCCATCAACACCGCTTGTCTTTTGGGCCGATATACCCACTCCTTGTGGGATTCGGTGGCGACTGTTTTGCCCCAGTGTTCTGAGGAGGTCCAGACACTGCTTTCCCGCGCCATTGCGGAAGGAAGGGATGCAGCCAAATACACGATACGATGTGGCCTTGATACCGCCGACTCGCTGGGCAGGTCTATTGCAACGACGGTGGCGCTGCGACGCCACGCCTGGCTGAGAACCACTGGTTTTTCAGGGGATGTCCAGAATACTCTCATGGACATGCCCTTTGATGGAGTCGGTCTTTTTGGGTCCAAAGTAGACCATGCGTTGGAGCGCTTTAAGGACTCACGGGCTACTGCCAAGTCCCTGGGCCTTTCTGCTACACGCCCTCCGCTGACTTCTGCTTTTCGCCCCTATCATGGCCACGGAAGGGGCGCCCCGTCACGTCAGCAGCCCAGCCACCGGCCCGCGCAGCAGGCGTCTTCGCGTGGCCGAGGACGTGGATTCTGCCGTGGCGGATCGGGCAACCAGCGTGCGGGTCAGGCCACCACCTCCAACCCGTCCGCGGCCTCCAAGCCCTCCTAGTCCCTCCTTTCAGGTGCACAGCACGCCAGTAGGGGGCAGGGTCCGCCATCACCTTCCCCACTGGCGTACCATCACCTCGGACAGGTGGGTCTTGGACATTGTCCGAAGGGGCTACTCCCTCCCCTTCGAGACCACCCCCCAGCCATGCCACCTCAATTCCACCGCATGTCAGGGGATCACTTGGTACTTCTGCAGAAGGAAGTCACGGCCCTCTTGACCAAGAGGGCCATCGAGCGTGTTCCGACCCCAGAAGTAGGGCGTGGTTGCTACTCCCACTACTTTCTGGTGCCCAAAAAGGACAAGGAGGACATGCGTCCTATCTTGGACCTCCGGAACGTCAATCGCTTCCTCCGGAAGGAGAAGTTCAAGATGCTCACTCCTAGCTCAGGTCTTGACAGCCCTCGACCCTGGAGACTGGTTGGTAGCGTTGGACTTGCAGGACGCATATTTCCACATCCCCGTCCTGCCGGCCCACCGGCGGTACCTTCGGTTCACGATAGGCCCCGAGCATTTTCAGTTCACCGTGCTCCCCTTTCGCCTTACCAGTGCCCCTCGGGTGTTCACGAAAGTGATGGCGGTGGTCGCAGCTCATCTGCGCCGGGCAGGGGTTTCAGTCTTCCCCTACCTCGACGACTGGCTGCTGAAGGCGGGCTCGTCCCAGGCAGTCGTCTCCCACCTCCAGACTACGGCCGAACTCCTGCACTCGCTGGGGTTCTCCATCAATGTGCCGAAGTCGCATCTGATTCCTTCTCCACAGCTCCTTTTCATCGGAGCAGTTCTGGACACAACGCAGTTTCGGGCCTATCCTCCCGAACGGCGAGTCCGGGATATTCAGGCTATGATTCCGATCTTTCAGCCTTTATCCTGGGTTTCGGGACGGATGACCCTGAGGCTGCTGGGCCTCATGGCCTCCTGCATCCTGCTGGTCAATCATGCCAGATGGCATATGCGGGCTCTGCAGTGGGACCTGAAGTTCCAGTGGGCGCAGCACCAGGGCAACCTGTCCGATCACGTCCAGATCTCGGAGGGGACTGCAAAACAGTTGCAGTGGTGGCTCTCGAACCGGCAATGGGTCATGGGCAGATCCCTCTCCTTCCCCAGCCAGAGCACACAGTTGTGACGGACGCGTCCCTTCTGGGATGGGGCGGTCACATGGGAGAGGCGGAGATCAGAGGCCTCTGGTCTCCGGCGGAGTCCCGGCTCCATATCAACCTTCTGGAGCTCCGGGCGATCCGACTTGCACTCAAGGCATTCCTTCCCTCTGTCAAAGGGAAGGTAGTGCAGGTGTTCACAGACAACACCACCGCCATGTGGTACTGCAACAAACAAGGCGGGGTGGGGTCTTGGACCCTTTATCAGGAGGCTCTGCGCCTCTGGACATGGCTGGCACATCAGGGCATGTTCCTGATGGTTCAACACCTGGCAGGTTCCCTGAACGCCAGGGCGGACGAACTCAGCCGCAGGTGCATGATGGATCACGAATGGCGTCTTCACTCGGAAGTGGCGCAAGGACTCTTTCTACAGTGGGGAGAGCCTTGGTTAGATCTATTCGCCACCGAAGAGAACGCGCAATGTCATCAGTTCTGCGCGTTGGAATTTCCAAGGCGGCACTCGCTCGGCGACGCTTTTCGACGCGAGTGGAGTTGCGGTCTGTTGTACGCCTTTCCGCCTATACCACTTCTACCCAGAGTGTTGAAGAAGATTCGGCACGACCGGGCCCAAGTCATTCTTGTGGCTCCGGACTGGGCTCGAAGAGTTTGGTATCCCGAGCTACTCAATATGAGCGTAGATCCCCCGATCCGTCTGCCTCTTCGGGAGGATCTTCTGTCGCAGCAGCAGGGGACGGTCCTCCACCCGAACCTGTCCAGTCTACACCTGCTTGCGTGGAGATTGAGCGGCGGCAGTTGATTCCTTTCGACTTGCCTCCCGAAGTTTGTGATGTGATTCTGGCAGCCAGGCGTCCCTCCACTAAGGTGGTATACGCCTGCAGGTGGAACATATTTGTGGCATGGTGCACAGCAAAGGCTGTGAATCCCCTTTCTGCCCCTCTTTCTGAGGTCCTTCTGTTCCTTCTCTCTCTGGCCCAACAGGGTTCTGCCCTGGGTACCATCAAGGGTTATCTTTGTGCTATCTCGGCCTTCCTCAGGCTCCCTGATCAGCCCTCCCTTTTCAAGTCCCCTGTTGTTAACAGGTTCTTCAAAGGCATTACTCACCTCTTCCCTCCTGTTCCGTTTGTGATGCCTCAGTGGGACTTGAACTTGGTTCTTACCTTTTAATGTGCGCTCCCTTTGAGCCTCTACATAACTGTCCTCTTCGTCTTCTGACTCTGAAGACAGCCTTTCTGGTGGCCATCACCTCCGCTCGGCGGGTGAGTGAGCTCCAGGCTCTATCTTGCAAACCTCCCTTTCTGTCTGTTCATCCAGACAAGGTTGTTCTTCGGACGCGTCCGTCCTTCTTGCCAAAGGTGGTTACTGCTTTCCACATTGGGCAGACCATCACTTTGCCCACCTTCTTTCCGCCTCCGCATCCTTCCAGAGAGGAAGAGAGGCTCCACCGTCTGGACCCAAAACGTGCGCTCTCCTTCTATATCGACCGCACAAAACACTTCCGGGTGGATGACCAGCTCTTTGTTGGCTACGTGGGCGCCAAAAAAGGTCGGGCTGTGCACAAGAGGACCATCTCCCGCTGGGTTACCTTGTGCATCAAGACCTGCTATTCTTTGGCTAAGAAGGAGCCTCCTGTTGGGCTGCGTGCCCATTCCACCAGGGCAACGGCTGCTACCACGGCCTTGGGCCGCGGTGTTCCGCTGCCGGTTATCTGTCAGGCAGCTACGTGGGCCTCGCTGCACACGTTTACAAAGCATTACTGCCTTGACAGTCAGGTCCGGAGGGACGGCTTCTTTGGCCGTTCTGTCCTCCAGGACTTCCTTGTCTGATCTTGGTTCGCAGACCCACCACCGGGGTGGTATTGCTGGGGTATCTATTCTAAGGTAAGGAATCTGTCACTAACGTGTCTCTTTCAGATGCACAAGTTACTAACTTGTGTAACGATATATCTGTAAGAGACAGTAGTTAGTGACAGATTCCTTACCGCCCACCCATCCTCCCCGTTCTGCGAACTGATTTCTAGGGTTAAGGACATCCCTTTCAGGGCCCTAGTATTTTTCAGACACCTATGTCAGCTTCTTGCATGGCTCTGCGTTACTGGCGCGGAAAGTCGTGTACAGAACTGACGTCAGCGCGCAGGGGCGGCGCCTAAGTACTGCCCGCGACGTCATCCCGGCGATCACGACGCCAACGACTGACGTGGAGCCGCACGACGCCGCCTACCGACGCGCAAGGGTACTGCTACGCAAAAACTTTCCGGATCCAGCCTGACGCCTGGGGATATTCTAAGGTAAGGAATCTGTCACTAAGTACTGTCTCTTACAGATATATCGTTACACAAGTTAGTAACTTGTGCTTCTCGGACACAGGACGTCCCAGTATGCAACGCTTAGACATTTTTTAGGATCATAGTCTTTGTGATGAACAGGAGTAGGAACGTCAGCAGGAGCCCTCCATTTACATCGCTATTTCTCTAGTCACGGGCTTGCGTCTGATGCTCAGTGACTATTACAAGCGTTTTCCTGAGGCAAGTGCTACTCAAAAGCTACCTCCCACACAGGAGGAACCTACTGTCATCTCAGATCAGCAGGCCACGCGTGCGCCGCTGAAACAGAAAGCCTTACCGCCCTTGCAAATTCCTGTTCAGGAGCTGGACAGTGGTGACCAGCAGGTAGAAGAGGGAGAGCTGCAGTTGGACCCAGATGACTATGTGGCACACACACCACTTTCTCCCACTCTGCCGATGGCCGATTCTCCACCGGCTGATATTGGCGGTTTTCATGACCTTTTAGAGCAGGCATCAAAACGTTTTGATCTCCACATGCCTGTCAAGCAGACAGTGTTTTTTTTATATGACTTCAAGGCCACTACGCATCGCTCCACCAGAGCCATCCCCATAGTGGACTTCCTGTGGCAGGAGGGCCTTACACTGATGAAGACTCCAGCTTCCGTCCCGGCTTGTATCCTGAAATTGGATAAGAGGTACAGGGCACCTGAAGACTCTCCTGCGTGTCTGATCGGCA
This sequence comes from Calotriton arnoldi, assembly GCA_963921515.1. Lineage (NCBI taxonomy): Eukaryota > Metazoa > Chordata > Amphibia > Caudata > Salamandridae > Calotriton > Calotriton arnoldi. The sequence continues at coordinate 2,457,730 of CAWUFW010000486.1, read as the reverse complement.
ATCCAAAACCTGACTACGTTATTATGCAGGCCACCCAAAGAAGAACCAAGAATCCTGCATCACCATGTGCTGCCTCGCCCGATAAGGAGGTGCGCAGGTTGGATAATATTGGCAAGAGATTCTCCGTGCTGGCAGCAACAGCTATCGGGGCCTCCAACGCCATGGCTATCCTCGGGAGGTATGACCGGCAAATGTGGTCCGACATCTCACCCTTGCTGGAATATCTGCCCAAGGATAAGAAGAAGGAGGCCAAGGATATACTTTCAGAAGGAGAGAGATAGTCTATGTGGCGCTGGACATCTCTTCTACCGCCTTTAGGCAAATGGTGGGTGCTGCCGTGTTGCGAAGGCAAGGATGGCTTAGGGCAACAACATTCCACCAAGAGGTTCAGGCTAAAGTGCTAGATATACCGTTTGATGGTGAATATCTATTCAGCAAGCACGTGGATGAGGTGCTACAGTCAATTAAATCAGACACTGACACGGCCAAATCCTTGGCTAATTTGCAGCAAAAGACATTTTATTCTTTTCGAGGAAGAGGCCAATTTCTGTCTCGGCTTCCGCTCCAGCAGCGTTTTCAACCCAAATATCAGCAGGGGTTTCAGCTGCAATGTTCGGCACAATCCTTTCGCCAACTTTCACGCCAGCATACACAAGAGCACCAGTACGCAGACGACCTGCATCTGGAGAAAAGTCTCACGATGCCAACAGGAGACAATGAAAATTTGCAGGCACCCGTCACCCCAGTCCCATTTCAATTGGCTCAAACTTGCTCCAAATTCTTCGCTCAATGGAATACCATTTCTTCTGACAAATGGGTGTTAGACGTCTTCCATCATGGTCACACCCTGGAATTTCTCCAACAACCTCCGAATTTCCCTCCTTGGAAAACTGCACACAGTCATCTTGCACTTCTCCAAAAAGAAATCAGTCTGCTTCTTGCCAAACAAGCTATCGAAGAGGTGCCACGCAAAACACAACCTAGGTTTCTACTCTCATTTCTTTTTAATGAAGAAAAAGACAGGAAAATGGAGGCAAATTATGGACTTCAGGTTATTGATCAAGTTCAGCAAAAGTCAACCTTTCAGGATGTTGTCCCTTCAGGAGATTCTTCTTCTCCTGGACACGGGGGATTATATGACCTCCCTGGATCTTCTGGATGCGTGCTTTCATATTCCCATACACCCGAAGCATCGTCGCTTTCTCAGGTTCGAGGTGGCGGGGTGTCATTACCATATCAAAGTGCTGCCTTTCCGGCTAAAATCAGCGCCCAGGGTTTTCACCAAGTGCCTAGTGCCGGTGGCAGCTTTTCTCCGGCGTTCCGGTCACCAGGTTTTTCCCTACCTGGACGATTGGTTAGTCAAGGCCCCATCCCTTCAAGGCGCCAAGGAGTCTACAAGAGGCTGTCTCCGACATTTTCGCTCCTGGGGTCTCAATCTCAACAGAGAAAAGTCCTCTCTTGTCCCCTCCAAGTCGCTGGTGTTCCTGGGAGCGATCTTGGATACCAATCGCTCAATGGCCTTTCCCACAGAAGAAAGGATTTCGCGTCTGCAAAGGATGGCACAGTCCCTCTCCACAAAAAGGTGCGTTTCTGTAAGGACTTGCATATCAATTTTGGGGATGATGTCATCCTGCATCCTGTTAATTCCACACTGCCGCTTGCGGATGAGACCTACCTTCAGGAGCAGCTCGAATCTCAATGGATTCAATTTCGAGGCTCCTTCGACGACATCGTTTCAATCACTCCAGAGATGGCCGTGGCAATGTCCTGGTGGGTAATCAGGGACAATCTCTCTCAAGGCCTGTCCTTCCTCCCAGCAAAACCGGAGATGGTAATGACAACAGACACTTCCATAGAAGGATGGGGAGCTCACCTCCAGGAGCTTCAGGTCCAAGGGAGGTGGTCGGACCAAGAGACATTGTGTCACATAAATCTGTTGGAACTGAAAGCAGTCTTTCTAGACCTCCGATCGTTTCTACCAAGATTTTAAGGGATTGTCGATACTCGTCTGCACGGACAACACAACCACCATGTTTTATCTACAGCAACAAGAGGGGGGCGAGGTCTCATGCCATGTCAAGCCTAGGGCAGCAGATTTGGGAATGGCTAATAGACCACAACATATCTTTGCAAGTCCAACACGTTCCAGGAGTACAGAACGAATGGGCTGATTTCCTCAGCAGGGACACCAAACAGTGTAACGAATGGGAGCTAGATACCACTCGGCTAAGAAGGGTATTTCAGTGCTGGGGATTACCAACCCTAGATCTATTCGCTACATCACTCAATAAAAAATGCATGTTTTACGCCAGCAGGTTTCCTCAACCAGGCTCTCTGGGGAACGCCTTCCACTTTTCCTGGGAAGGAACATTTGCTTACGCGTTCCCTCCGTTCCCGCTCATATCGAAAGTTCTGCAGAAACTCAAGCGGGAGCCCTGCCACATTATTCTCATTGCCACGGCGTGGGCAAGACAGTATTGGTACACCGAGCTGTTTCACCCATCAGAGTCTTCACAAATCTGTTTCCAACCAACGGAGAATCTGCTCTCCATGGACCAGGGCCAAGTGGTTCATCCACAGATTCACCCGATTCAATTGTCAGCTTGGATCCTCACCACACGGAGTCTGGAGAGTTAGTGCTCTCTGAGGAATGCCAATCACTACTTAACAAAGCCCCAGCTCCTTCCACAATCAAGTTCTACTCGGCTAAATGGAGGCGTTACTGTTCCTGGTGTGTCGAACGCTCTTGTCATCCTCTCTCATCATGGAAGACGTTTTGTAGTTTCTTTTGTATCTCGCTACGACTGGTCTTTCCCATTCATCGATTTAAAGTCACTTAGCGGCAATTTCCAGGTATAGGAGATGTTCGGGCCAGTAGTCTCTGTGATCCAACAGACTGGTGAAAGAGTTTATGAAGGGTCTCTTTAGGGCCTCCCTACCAATTCGGCCCCCTCCAATTCTCTGGCAGCTGAACATTGTCTTGTCGCAACTTATGAGGTCTCCCTTCGAGCTGACTCACAAATTTGATTTGAATTATCTCTCATGGAAGGTGGTCTTTCTCTTGACCATGCCGTCTGCTAGACGCATTAGCGAAATTCAAGCCTTCGCTGCAATGGAGCCTTACCTGCAGTTTCATCAGGACAGAGTGGTGCTCCACACTAACCCTTCCTTCTTTCCCAAGGTGCCTACCAAGTTCCAGCTCAATGAGCCAGTGGTTCTGCCTTCCTTTTTTCCCTCTCGGTCTACGCCTGCAGAGAGAGCTCTCCATTCTTTGGACATCAAGCGTTGCTTGAAATTCTACTTGCAAAGGACGAAAGATTTTCGTAAATTTACCCAGCTGCTCATCGCCTTCTTCTCCCCCTGGACGGGTCAGGCCTGGACTCCAGCATCTATTACACGTTGGGTCTCCTCCACTATAACTTTCTGCCATGAGGAAGCGGGAAGCTCGCTTACGTCTAAAGTCACCGCTCACTCCACAAGAAGATGGCAACATCCTCGGCCCTGTTTGCCAGAGTGTCTTTACCCAACATCTGCAGGGCAGCAACATGGACAAGCGTCCATACCTTCATGAGGCACTATTGCTTGGATACATGGCAGAAGGCGGATATTGCTGTTTAGCAAGAGGCCTTAAGACGTCTGTTTACATAAGGTAGGCCATGTCTATTAAGGTCTCTTCCTTTTTCTATGATGCTGTTTGGTAATTGCTAAAGACCTTCTATGGTATGGGTCCGCACAGCCTCGAAAAAAGGACTGTACACAGAGCAATGGTGAACCGATAATTTGAAATTTTAAAATATGCAAAAACTGGAACGGCAATAAAATGGCACCACCCACTGGAAGGATTTAATGTACACTGTTTGACGGACCACATTTCCCAGCAGGCCATTTGAAGACCCATCTGGGTGTCCACTAGAGGGCTAAAACTACAAATTAAGGCAATTGGTTGTGGACGTGAGCAGTGTAAAGTAGTGCAGAGGAGGCCTTACCTTTGAAAAAGGTCACGTTGACCAAAACGCGTCAGAACAGCCGTGCTGTCCTAAAAATAAAAAGTTATTGACAGCCAGTTTGCGAGTGTGGCTCTCTCTTCCAAATGGGGAGACTTGTTGGATATTTAGCGGCTTGGTTCTGCCGCAGAGCGATGCACCACCAGCAAGAGCGCCTCAATTGCCCACTTTGGAACGATCTGTGTGGCTTGTGAAAGCGATAAAGGGCAATGGGCTGCCACCAAAGACCTTCTACGGTATGGGTCCGCAGAGACTCGAAAAAAGGTCTGTACATGGAGCAATGCTGAACTGATAATTTTAAAATATACAAAAACTGGAACAGCAATAAAATGGCACCGCCCACTGGAGGGATTTAAGGTACACTGTTTGACAGACCACATTTCCCAGCATGCCATTTGAAGACCTATCGGGTGTCCACTAGAGAGCTAAAACTATAAATTAAGGCAATTGGTTGTGGAGGTGAGCAGTGTGAAGTAGTGGCGAGGCCTTACCTTTGAAAAAGGTTATGTTGACCCAAAAGCGTCAGGACGACCGTGCTGTCCTAAAAATAAAAAGTTATTGACAGCCAGTTTGCAAGTGCGGCTTTCTCTTCCAAATGGGGAGATTTGTTGTGTGTGTGTGTGTGTGTGTATATATATATATATATATATTTGCATTGAATGCTTTTGATATTATCTGTTTTTGGTCGCATGGTGGGATGGTTCACCTGTTTTTCCCACCTCCAACGTTTTCTTACCCAGAATCCCCTGCAGACCTCAAATGTAGGTGAAAGAAGTCACATTTTTCTCACATTTCTGTGTGGGCAAGTTGTGGGATCACCGGCCTGACACAAATTTTCTGCCACTCCACGATCCCCCAGGTCTCCTGATAAAAATGGTACCTCACTTGTGTGGGTGGGCCAAGTACCCGCGGCAGGCAAGGGCCTAAAATATATTGTGGAGAAATCAAAATGATCTATTACAAAATGACCTGGTTTTGCAAGGGGGGCACCTGCGGTTTTGGTCCCTGGCTCGGCGGCCATCTAGGGAAACCTACCAAACCCAGACATTTCTGAAAACTAGACACCCAGGGGAGCCCAGGGAGGTGTGACTTGTGTGGATCCCCCAATGTTTTCCTACCCAGTGGGCTTTCTGTTCCCCCGGGTTGGCAGATAAGGGGCTATTGCCCCCATCTGCCTCCCGAGGGGGGGCAGAAAGACTGTGGCAAATTTATTTTGGGGGTGGGGGCATTGTCATGCCCAATCTGGGTAGCCCCCATCGCTATGTATAAAAATAAATTATAATCCCTGGTGCCTAGTGGGCTTTTTTTACACTTTAACCGCTGATCCCATTCATTCCAATAGTAAGGAGACCTGCTGATCAGATACCAATACCTGAATCTCCGATTTTTGTATTTGGCAACATGGATCCTGAGGTCATACAAATTGGAAATTTGAACCTACCTCAGGAGTGTTTTGGCGTGCTGAAAGAAGCGAAACGTCCATCCACAGGATCTTATTATTGTTAAAAATATAAAAGATTTTATTTATGGTCCCACTAGCCACCCCAGGAGGGCGGTTCCACAGTAAAGGACATGACCCTATTTCTTATCAAGAAGCAGCTCTAATTCCTTATCATCTGCCCCTAGCAAAAGGCAAGTTGCAAATCTGTTCCATAAAGGTGCACTCGGCTGCTATAACCGCATATAGAAAATCACCACAGCAAGTGACATTTTTAAAGGACCCGTTGTAAAACATTTTTCTAGAGTGTCTTAAAGTTTTCCCTCCTGTTTAACATGTATCTCCATCTTGGGAGTTAAATCTGTTCTTTCAAAATTAATCTTTTTTTTTTGGACCTGTTCATAAAGCCACTTTGTAGCATCTTTCATGAAAAACTGCCTATTTGATTTCTAGAACAGTTTGTGAACTGCATGCCTTATCTTCAATAGATCCATTCACTGTTTTCCATTTGAATAGGGTGGTCTTAAGAATGCATCCTTCATTCCCCCCTAAAGTTGTCTCGGATTTTCATGTCAATCAGACCATTACTTTACTAACTTTCTTTCCTAACCCCTCTACTCCAGCAGAGAAAGTGTTTGATTCAGAAGGGGTCATCGTTTATATTTAGGCAAAACCAAGGATTTAAGAAAAAAATAAATGAAATATTTATAAATTATAAAATAGTTGCTTATTTAGCACACTGCAAGACTAAGGGGTACTCTGGCCCTGGTCCAAGGTGCAAGACTGTACCCATAGTAGCTTCTATTAGAGAGTAGAAACTGAACAATAATAGAGGCAGGAAGAAAGCTCCTATGGTAGGGAGAACAACCAGGTCTTTAAAAGCTTTCTGAAAGTGTACTCATCTACCAGTCTCAGAAAAGTAGGATGCTGATTCCAAGCTTTGGCTCCTAAAACTAAGAAAGATCTCCCAACTTTGGTAATCTATCTGAAGTTAGGAATCTGTAGGAGTTTAGTATTAGTGGTATTTTCCGAGCACCATAAAGTGTAAAGCTATCAGAGAGAGATTTCGGCCAAGTTTGATGAAAGGCTCTGAAGACAATGGTCTGGGATGTGAACAGCATCCGTTTCTGCACCAGTAATCAGTAGAGTACCCTCAGCCGCTTGGATTAAGGCAAATTTAACTCACTCACAATCCCTCATTTTGCGTCTTTAAAGCGCTCCGCTTACAAACTCGTAGAGCCCACCCACTCACACTAGGTTATGCAGTGTGGGTCTGATGATGAAGTAGGCCACAGGTGGGACCTGTGGGTGAGGACCTACCAGCGGTATCCAAGAAATGTAGCAATCGCACTAATTTATCGGGGTGTAGATCGCATGCTTACTTGAGATATAAAAAGGGCACAGCATCTAGCCTTATGAAAAGACGGGATTTAAGAGCTATAGGTCAACCCTCCATTGTGTAGTTTTTGCATTATACTCTGGGAGGCCAAGGGTCCACCTTATTACTAGCGTCTCACTCCTTATTGTTGATGCATCCTAAAATATATTGTTTGGGCCTAATTCCTTATTAACCTGTATCCCCTTGATTACCTTTCTAATTCGCTCCTCGTTTATGGGCCAGTTCCTTTTTGCTTTGAGCCTCTTTAGCGTGGGCATGCACCACCCTCCAAATACATAAGAAGGTTTTCCCACCTTCCGTGTCTTTCATTTACAGTTGCCAATACAATGTCATGAATATAAGAAGGTACCACTGATATCTTTAAACAAGCATTTGCAATGCAATAGGTCTCGCTTTGGCGAGAGTTTAAACTATTGGCATTGTAAATGACAATGCCTTTTATTTATCTGTTTTAATAATTAACACATAAATAAAAGGCCTTGTCATTTACAATGCCAATAGCTCAAACTCTAGCAAATGCAAGACCTCGGCCGACATTGTCCCGGGCTGCTTGTAAAGTGAAAGCGCGCATGGCGCGCTGAAAGTTGCAGGAAAGTATGTCACGTCCGCAGTTGGAGAAGTGCACTAAAGAAAATAGTGCTTACAGACTAAATAAGACATACTGCGTAACAACTGAAGTAAAAGGCCAGTCCTCATGGGAGGTTACAAATGAAGACAAGGTGGTACAAAGGAGGGACTAACAAGCCTATTAACGAATCAGAAGCCAGCATTTACAAAGGACAATGACACAAGCCAATAAAAAATATGGGCGGAGAGTGGGCGGAGCTTCAAGTCCATACTCTAATACAGCATGCCTCGCAGAGCAGCGCATGCCCTGCCCAGGCTTGACCTAAAAATAGAATGTCTCTGCGCACATGTGGAATCCCCGGAACACCATTTTTAAGAAATGTTTTACAACAATAATATGCCTAGTATAAGAGTCAACAGTTTCTTCTTAAATTCTCTTTTTTAGTTTTGAAAAAGAAATTCCAATTAGTCAAATTAACATACAGTACATTTGACTAAAAACAACACTGAGCTACACCCTCTTTAAAACTGCCAAATAAAGGGAAAATGTAGTGTTATTGACTGGGCACACACTTCACCTTTAAGTAGCTGCAGAACCAGCCAGCCTTCCCATCATGCTATATAGGGCCAGTGAGTCCGTTCGTTTTTCCAACTCACAAGAGGTTCCCCAAACCCTGTTGCCTTTCTAAATCTGGGTTTTGCATGAGGTTTTTATTTTTGGCTTCATTCGATATCTTTTTTTGTTTGCATTCCAGGAATTATTTTGCAGCAAGTGCCATTTTTCTCCTGTTTTTTTTCACTGTGGCATTTCTTTTCTTACCTTTCTCCTCGGAGCACTTTGTCGGCTCTTTTTTTTTTTTTTACAAGTCTCGCTTGTATGGAGGAAAGAAGTTCTGTTAGCACAAACACAATGTTTGTGTCATTTGCATCTCTAATTCTCACTGCATCACATGGTGTAAAATCTATCTAGACATGTCCTACAGGTGCCTCAGAGATAGGAAAGAAGCGTCTTGGGGCAAAGCAGCGGGGAAGTTGTGCGCTCTTTCCTATGGTTCACCAGCACCAGGAAGCACAAAGGTTTTCTGCCTCCTTTAACCCATGGTGTGACCAGATCTGTTTTCTCTAAGGGACCTACAGGCCACACCTTAGGTCCCTTCTTAAGTTTCCGGCGCCTGTCAGCTTTTGGTGGTTTTTAGGTCTCGCCTGGCGACGCAGAGCGCGAAAGCGCTGTCGCTAGCGAGATCTATTGTTACTGACTTGCTTTGGAAGGGGGTGAGTGTTTGATTGGCTCAAACGTTCCGTCCATCATCCCATTTGTATCGCTTTGTTCGCCCTAAGTTGGCGGGGGTTTGCCCAGACGTGGGTCCCTTGCTCACTTTGCCACTGGATTCAAGCAAGCCTGGCTGATGACGGCTGGAATGCCAGAAACCGGTCCTAGGATGCTTGTTTCCGGTCCAGGGAAGACATGGCTTGGCAGTTCGTGCTGGACTGTTCCCATGAGGCACAGGGTCAGACTGATTTGCATATGGCCATGTCTGAACTGGGGTGGTGGAGTGAGCTAAAGAATGATGATGGATTAAACCCAGATCAGTTGACTGGGGGTGAGTGTTTGATTGGCTCAAACGTTCCGTCCATCATTCCCTTTTGTATTGCTTTGGAAGGGAGACAGGAGCTGTGCACGCGCAGGACGGACTGGAAATGTGAACGCGCCCGTGAACACGCACGTACAGACACGCGATGTGCACATCTCCTGTCCCCCTTCCGTCCTCGCAAGCCTCATGCAATATCACTTTCTTTTTTTTTTAATGCGCACGCGAGCTCCAAGCGCGGTGCGCTTTACACGCACAGCATGCCTCACCCCACTTACCTGCTCTTGTGGGGACTCTGCGCTGCTCCTCGGCTGGTCTCCGTCTTCAGCCGGTCACTGCAGCAACACGCGGGGCTCCGTCTTGCTCCCAGGAGCCCCGCCTAAAATCCTGCTTTGGCCGCACCATGCGGCATTCACGAAGGCGGGGTGGGCTCCCGCCGGACTTCCTCTACTGTTTTTTGTTTTTTTTGCTTTGGCGGCCCCGTCCCTGGGCCGCACGAGCCGCGCAGCACTTATTCAAGTACGGCGAAGTCCGCAGGCGCCGCCACTGGGCACGAGCCGCAGGCCACGCCGATGTGCACGCTCACGGCATGGTGCTCTTTCACTTTCCCTTGTTTAAAGGGGTCCTCGATACGGGTCTCTACTGGGCTCTGTTTGTGCCCTGGCACAGGCGGACTGCAGGCAGCACATCGATGTTCGCTGCACACTTCTCACTAGTGGAGAAGTTACGTCATGCCAGGTGAGCGTTGTAGGGAAGGGAAATCCGATCGGCCCCCTATGCGTGTCAAAGAGGGAAAACACAGCACAGGAAACACCCGGCCTAAAAATACAAGCAGCAGGCAGGCAGCACACCCGCGCCCTTCCCCATGCCAGGCACTGGGGTTTGTCATTGTTGTAACGACGCTTTCATTTTTAAACACAGGCTTATCTTATACTACAAATTGTTTCTGTATTTAATATCGTTTAAAAGAACTTGATGTCCAATAGCTTATAACCTGTTACTATTAAAGAATGCCTTTCACTACGGTGCGTTCTGTAGTCCAAGCCTGAACTTGAGTAGCCTCTAAGTACTAAATACTGTGTTTACTGGGCAGGTTTTTCTGTCTTCGTCTTTTGCAGCTTCAATGCGCTATAAATTACAAGTGCTAATATCAACAAAATCCATGTTAAGCGTGTTATCCACCTCCAAAATGACAGCGTCCGAGACCTTTCTGTGAAGATCCGATTTGAATGGATGAAACAGCTCAGCTGTTGCATTAACCACCCGAGCTATCTCCCCGGTGAAGAAGCACGTCTAAAGGCGTCACTTCTTTTAAAACAAGCATTTGCAATGCAATAGGTCTCGCATTTACACGAGTTTGAGCTAGTGGCATTGTAAATAACAATACCTTTTATTTATGTTTTGTTATTTAAAACATAAATAGAACCATTGTCATTTACAATGCCAAGAGCTCAAGCTTGCGTAAATGCGAGACCTATTGCATTGCAAATGCTTGTTCTTCACTGAGATCAGTATCCCCTTTAGGTGCCAAGCATACGACCTATCTGTGCATCTTCAGTTTATCCCACTACTGGGGTTGAGATAGAAAGTATAATATCTATTTTCTTATAGCATTTTCTTATAGTTTACTTGCAACTTTATCTTTCCCTCTATCTTGCTTAGATCCGGTTTTAGACAGCCCTTTTCGAGACGAGGTTAATGTTGCCTTCTACAATCACTGCATTCTCTGCAAAGCTCGACAGCACAGCAAATACATTTCTGATACTGGTTTTAATGTATATTAGGTTAATAAACATTAGCTAGCCTAGGGTAAATTTATCTTGACCATAATGTACCTGCCACAGGGGGCTTTCTTCTCTCTCGACCGTTGTGATTAAAATCTGCTGGTAAATGTTTTCCCCTACTACCTTAGAATGTAATGATTGTGATGAACTATGTAGGGAAGTCCCTATTTCAGCCGAAATTGTTTCCCTCTCGAGAGGTGCATTGCCTGCAATTAAACTTTATCGAGGTTCAAATATTTAAGATGAGGTCATATTTTAGTTCTCTTAGAAGGTGAATCTAATTTTCTCATATTTATACAAGTCACCCGTACCATGTCAGCAACATTAACTGTCATTTCTAAGGGTGCCCCCTCTTCAACCTCCTGCGATCCAATAACGTATTACATCTCCTTTCTCCTGTTAACCCTTCTAAGCTAGCTAGGGTAGTTGCTAAAGTGTTTTAAACTCCCTATATGACCTACTCGGCCTGAATCGAAATCGGGGGGGGGTTATATCTCCTTCCTTCCACCTCACTATATTGATCAAGGCCTAGCACTTAAATCTTGCTAATATGAAAAGCATTCTCAACAATAAACATGAAAAGTGACAAACTGCATTACCTCCCAAACTCAATCTGTATGTGAAGTGTAGCAGTATTTTAGCTCCTGCCAAACATGGATAACGTTGGTAGGGGACACTGAACATTTAACTGATCTTAAATTCCCTCATGAAAGTGTTAAACATTTTAGGTCTGGCATTGGGTAAGACCTAGCCAGCCCTTTTTATCTATTTACCTGCTATTGTTTCATTCACATTTTCCTTCCATCCACTACACCATACAGTACGTGGCAGTGGGCCAGTCCACTTCAGCTATTGGCTAATGTCACAGTCAGTGACTACATTCTTCCCTTACACACGTAGCACATCGCACACAAAGTGGATCCTTCAGTGCCAAGGACTACTACTATGGTAATGTGAGCTTTTTGAGACTAAAAATATGTTTGATATTTTTTAAAGTTTTCAAACGGCATTGACAAAGTCAAAAGACTGTCAGGCCAAAGCCGGACATGTTGGCTTTGCAAATGCTTTTTCTATCATATTTCTCAGTTGACTCTGGCATCTATGCACTCTGCTGATTTCACGATTTTGCTTCTTTTGAGTTTGTCAGCTCATCCTCTTCCTTTGTTGTCTGTTCCAATATAGTCTTTCCTTACTCCGCTGATGTGAATGTGATATCATGTCTGCCATCCTGAAACCGCAAGTCAGATGGCCACGTACATCCATTCTGTAGCTGCTTCATAGTCATCTCTTTGGAGTATGTGACCTAGCTCTCACCTGGATGGAATCCTTCCTGGTGGGCCTGACTCAATCTATTTGTTCCGCTTCTTTTTATGCAGCTGCTATCTCCCTCAAATATGGTGTTCCTCAGGGCTCTACTTTAAGCCCCACACTATTTAATGTTTATATGCTCCCACTTGAAGCATAGGTGAGGTCTTTTAGATTTGAGATGCTATTAGATGACACGCAGACTGTCATCCTGATCCTTATAGACCTCGATATTTCCATAATCAAATTCCATGCAAATCATCTTAAGCTTATTGCTAAGTCAAAAGTCATACTCCTGGACTCGTCTCCCTGTACCTGGTCTACGAATTGGTCATCCTATAGTTTGGGTCCAGCCCCCTCTCCTGTGTGCTCAGTCAGAAACTTAGGAATTATCTCTGACCAAGACCTATCTATGGGCCCCTCAAGTCAATCACATCACTACACTACCTCATTTTGTTACTCTTAAAATGATTAGATTTAAAAAAAAAAGAAAACATCTTTGCGAGATATCTATAGTCCAGCTATAGCCATCCTAAACCCTCCTATCCACGCTCATATAACCCATCACTTGAAAGCCTGATATTTATTCTCCCCTCCTCCCCACCCCCCAAAAAGAAGAGCGCCATTTTCAATACTGTTTGTCTGACTCACAAGTTAAGTCCGGGTTCAGGCCTAAAATAATTCATGAGATTAATCTGCAAGTATGCCCCCAACCACCTCCTATGCTCTTCCTCTGCTAGTCTCTCTGAGCTTTCCTGTACCCAATGCTCTCGCTGCAGCAGTTGCACATTTTACTACCATGCTCCCAGAAAATGGAACGAACTTCCCTCTCTTCTGAGGCAAATCTAACTTTGTGCCATTCAATTATAAGCTAAAAACCTACCTGTTTGAATTACCTTGTTGAGGTTTGCCAGTGGTATCCTTTATAACTTTCAGATTCTTCACTGGTAGGATGCCCTTTTTTGGGTAACAGTAGCGCTTTGTAAGTTCAGTTAACCTCTCATTATTAATAGGCCAAGCTAATTTGTCACCTTTTCAACAAGGTGGAAGCAGAACATCCTGATAGTGAGAGCTTGCTGTCAAGGAAACTAATAGCTTCCAAGTCTCCTGCTTCCCTTTTAAGGTCCTCTTGGAGTGGAAATCAGGACATTTTTACCAGACCTTTTTGTTTTTCTGAACTTTAAGGATCTTTTTTGCCCACTCTGCGCACCTTTCAATACCTTTCTGAAATGAGAGCTATTCTTAAAAAAAACAACCTGAAAAGCTGTTTTATCCATTGTTGCTGGACTTCGAAATTCACTGCCTTCTTGTGGATGAAGAACGCTGAGGTTATCTCTCTAGGATTTATTTTCTACATCTTCATACTTGAACAAATGCTTTATCTGCATCTCCAGTATTGAGAGAGAGATTTTGATGAGTTAGGTGTCTTTAACTAGAATAGCTCCTTAGTAGCACCAGTTCACAAATTTAGTATCTTTATTTATTTTTTGAAGCTACATCATGTCCTTGGTTATGTCTGTTTGTAGCGGTTCAAAGCCACCCAACAGTGTCCTCTTGAACTTATTTGTTTTTAAAGGCAGCAAATCATATCAGAAGGCTTCTTTATTTTCTTGGTTGGGGTCCCTGGTCTCCATGTTGTCAGATGAGCTGATATTATGACCTTTCTCGTCCTTAGGGGTTGAGTTAGATGGTTGCTGCAAAAAGGTATACATCTTACCTTGTTTGGGGTTCCTGTCACATAGGCACATGTATATCCGATCTGTCACCTTCTATCTTGCACTGTTCCTGTCCTGTCTGCTCCTTGCTTGTGTATTATCTACTGACTGCTGGGCTTCAATATATCAAATACATTGCGATGCCCTCAATTTCACCACAAAATGATACAGCATCTGTGTGCATTACAATTAAAGTAATTCGCAGCTGCCGCTTGTGCGCAGGTATCCGTCTCCCAAATTTTGACCGTGGTATCAGGCAAGCGGCCCAATAACTATGTATGACTTTCACCTTATCATTCTGTTGCATTTTCATCATGTGTACTACATTCGCCTCAGAGGCAGAACATTTTATGACACTTAGACCTGTGACACACAGGTAGGATGTGATGGTGGAGTCGTTCCTTGTAATCAGCATGCATTGTGAACACTTCCAGCAGCACCAGTCCAATAGATCTTTCAACAACCCACCGTTGTTACGGTTTGCTCATCTCGTCTAACTGCTGTTTTGCACTAAACGTGGTTTTCTGCGTGTCATCCGGGAAGGGGATGGAAATCTTACACTTCCAAGCAGGTTGTGGTTGTTGAAATTTCATTTATCACATTATCCTGTTCATTGTCACTTTTCACACAGGAAATTATTTGGGTCTGTCCTGTGTTACCACTTCTCTGGTCAGTAGTGGCCGGAGACAATTACATTTGTAATGCATGCCATATAAAAACAATAAATACATGAGCAGGAGCTATTTTCATCACAGTTTGGGGATTGGCTGTACTCTTTTCAGTGTTGATCATCGCATGATGGAGAAAGTAATGGTACTTGTAATCCTAATTTTCCTTCATGGTAATCTTCATTGAAGTCATAAACGAACTGTCGCCCTGCACAGCAAAGATATCTGGACAGTAATCCATATGACGCTGCAGTTCCTGTGTTGGAAATGGCCCTTTTTGCAGGGTTATCCCCAAACTTTTTGCTTCTTCCTCCTACTTTTTCCTGACCGGTTTGTGTTGGTTTTAGGACTCTGGGCACTTTACCACTGCTAATCAGTGCTAAAGTGCATATGCTCTTTGTGTAAATTGTGTTATGGATTGGTGTTTCCATGATTGGATATTTGATTTACTTGTTAGTCCCTAGTAAAGTGCACTGAGTGTGCCAGGGCCTGTAAATCAAATGCTACTAGTGGGCCTGCAGCACTGATTGTGCCACCCACGTCAGTAGCCCTGAAAAGGTAACTCAGACCTGCCGTTGCAGAGTCTGCGCGCAGTTTGTAACTGCCATGTCGACTTGGCCAGTGCACACACTTGCCAGTCTCTAACCTTCCCTTTTCTTACATGTCAGCCACCCCTAAGGTAGGCCCAAGGTACCCCTGTGGGCAGGGTGCAGTGTATGTGAAAGGTAGGACATGCCCTGGTGTGTGTTTCATGTCCTGATAGTGAATTACTGCCAATTTCGTTTTTCACTATTGCAAGGCTACCTGTTCCCCATTGGACAGAATGGGAAGTTTGTTTATAACATCTTATAAACATAACTGGCCCTGGGAACTAGGTAGGAAAATAAAGTTTAGTATGCCTGAACTCAGAATCTAAAGATGCATCTTTTAGTGAAGGTGATTTTTACATTCTGAGTTTGAAAATACCACTTTTAGAAAGTAGGTATTTTCTTGCTCAGTCATCCCGTGTGCCTCTGCTGGAATGTGGATTGCCTGTCTGGGTTTTGGATGACAGAAGGCTGGGGAGCAGGAGGGGCTCCGGATAGTCTAGGTGGGTCAGGAAAGGGCTGAATTGACCTGGGCTGCAATTGGGGAAGGGGGAGGAGATTTCCTTGCACCTCAAAGGGCCTGGTCTGCCTCTGACAATGCCGTCTCCACCTCCTGCCAGAAAGTCACACCAGATGAGGCAGAACTGGTTCTGGCTGGGCACAGACACTCTCTGCCTAAGAGATCAAAGGATTTTGGGATATAAATATTGGGGCCCAGACCCCTGAACTTTAGAACTCTTTTGGACCAAGAAGACTGCCAAGAAGAAGAGCTGGAGAAGCTGTGAGGAGGAACTACCACTTTGCTGTGTGCTTTGCTGTGTTGGCCTGCAGTGGCCGCTTCCGTCTTGGGCAGTGAAAGGACTGGACTGGACTTTCTGCAATCTACTTTTGTGAGTTTCTCCAAGGGCTTGAGGTAGAGCTTGCCACCTGTTCAAGAAGTCTCAGGAACAGCAAAGACTTCAAGTTCTTCTGCCCTCAGCACTGGGGACTGTGTGTTTTGTGCTGCAACAGAAGAAAAGCAACCCGACGACGTCTACGACGCCGCTGCCGACTCCGTGTCCTGAAGGCACCGCAGAGGGCACCGCCGCAACGCCGCACCGTGACCCTGGTCTCACCGACGACGCCTGCTGACGACGCCACCGAGCCGCTGCTCGCACCGCGACCTGTGGGCACCGCACTCCGCACCGCCTCGCTTCACGACGACGCCTTGGTATCCCCGACCCGCCGCTCCACGCCAAAATCTACGCCGCTGCTTGCACTGTGGTTCGAGGGCACCGCTCGTAAAGTTACATGACGCACCGCCCTCATCCCGCACCGCAGCCTTGGCCTACCGACGCCGGCGCCATCGACTCCAGTTCGTCAGCCAACGACAGCGCTTCAGCAACGACGACGGCGCTGCTTGCACCGTGACCTGCCAGCACCGTGACGAGCACCGCCTTCATCTCGCACCGCGACCCTGGTCTCACCGACGACGCCATCCGATGCCGCCACCGAGCCGCTGCTCGCACCGCGACCTGAGGGCACCGCACGCCGCATTGCTGCACTTCGCACCGCAGCACACGACGCCTGCCGACGCCAGCACTCCTGACTTCAACAGAGAGGAGATCGATCTGCAACGCGTGTGACTTCGAGGGCCCCGACGACTCCTGCACCGACCTCCGGAACCGACGCCTGCGGACGCCGTGCTTTCGAAAGCTCAACGAGAGGTCGCCGACGCCCTGCATTTCTAAAAGGTACTGTTTGCGGGTCTTCCGGACACCGTAGCTGGCCCGCGACGCCGCGGTCAGCCAGAACTGTTTGATTTGTTTGCTCACGACGCCGTGATAGCCCCGGACGGAGCTATCGACATTAAGGAACTGTTTTAAAGCATATTTTGATAACTGAAGATTTTTAAGTACTGTATTGTGGATTTTTATCGTTTTTGGTCTTGTCTTAAGTATATAAAAATATTGGATATTTTTCTAAACTGGTGTGGTGTCCTTTTGTAGTGCTTACACTGTATTACTGTTGGTTATGTGCAAATGCTTTACACACTGCCTCTAAGATAAGCCTGACTGCTCGTGCCAAGCTACCAAGGGGGTGAGCAGGGGTTATTTTAGGCGTGTAACTCCCTTATCCGGACTAGATTGGTGGTTTCTGCCTGGTTTCGGCACATGCCATAGCCTACCAAAAATCCCATTTCTAACATCCTGGAAAAGAAACTGAAGCAATGGCTAATTCATGGCAATTTGGGGACGATAAATCTGCTGGCTACCTTAAAGGTGCAGTGTTAAAGTTTAGCTTTTGGAAGCGGTGGCCTGTTTGACTCAGTTTCCCTTGTTTCCGTTTTCTTTAAAATCATTCACTAAATCAAATCTCAGACTCTTAGTTCTACACTAATTAGCTTTATTTTCAATTGACTTCTTTACTAATAAAATCAAATTCTATCATCAAAGCATGTAGAAGCGTATGTTTAAAAAACATAAACAAGGAGTTATCTGCTTTAGAAGTGTTTAAGGATCCCATATATGGATGTGACTATTCAGTGCTTATGACCATCATCGAACATGTAGCAACTTTTCCATCTTAAAACAGTTCTATAGGTCCAGTCTCCAAATTTTTGGGTACGCCAAGTATTCTTGCATGATGGCTCCTACTTCTCCCCTCTATAATTTCCACTCTTTCTAGAGCAGTTTTGAGATCTGAAGTCATTTTTCGCACTGTTGATGCATTAAATCCGGATTCATTAAACAATGTCCACCTACGCTGGGAACCTTTTTCTGAATTGATATGCGAATATGCTGGGAGACAATTATGCTTAAGGAGGCAGAACCAGAAGAAATGTCCTTTATGGTTTTTATCTGCAATCCTTGCACCAACGCACCGCCGGTTGAACATCGCCCAGCACCAGGACTTCTGACCCTCCCGCCGGTTCACCGCCAAGGAACTCCTGGACCTGGACGCCGAAACAACAGCTGCGTCTCCTTCTCCCAACGACCCACCAAAGGACCCTTCACCTGCCGACACTGCCACTTCTCCTGCAACGCAACCTAGAAAAGATCCTGCACCGCTTCTGCCCACAAGAACACCCACCAACCACTCCATTGTATACTGCTCAACTCCTGCTCACTCTGCAAACACGCCACAGCAATCTGGGACACCATCATCACCCTCTCCACGGAAGTTGCCTTCATCACCGAAACGTGGCTGATCCCTCCTCAGACCCTGACATCACCACCGCCACTCCCAAAGGCTACAAGATGATATGCTGAGACTTCGCCAACAAACAAGGCTGAGGCATCGCCATCATCTTCAAGGAAACCATCAGATGCACCATCACCATCACCAACGACTACCTCGTGCCTCTCATGGAACACCTCAATGTCCTACTTCAAATTGACGCGAAGACCACAATAAGAGGCACCCTTGCCTACAGACCCCCGGGACGCCAAGCAACATTCTGCAACGCCATCTCCAACCTCATTGCTCCCCCAGGCAATTGACTCTCGCCACTACATCCTACTCGGTACCTCAACTTCCACATCGATGACCCCAACAACACCAACTCCACTGCCCTCCTGGAGAACCTGAACAACATCAGCCTCAACTGGTCACCGGACCCACGGACAAAGCCAAACACACACTCAACCCCATGTTCACCTTCAGCAACAGAATCAAATTCAGCCACACCACGGAGCTCACCTGGACTGACCACACCATCCTACACTTCACCATCACCGACTTCCAGCACATCATCACCAGGCGTCAGATCTCCTCCTACTGCAGTTGGAGCAAGGTCACCAAAACTCAGTGGTCACAGGCCCTCACCACCTCCCAACCCGAGGCCTCAACAGACCTTGACCAGGCCTTCCAGAACTTTGCCGCCTAGATCACCAACAGCGCCGACAGAGTCCCACTAAAACCTAAAAAATACAACAAGACCTCCAAACATGCCAGCTGGTACCCCCCAGAGCTCAAGACCACCAAGTGCAACTGCCACCAACTGGAGAAATGATGGCGTGCCACCAAGAACCCCGTCGACAGAGCAGCTCACAAAACAGCCCTCAGCAATTTTCACCTGCACATCAAAGAAGCCAAGAAAGCAGCCATCACCACCCGCATCGACTCCACGGCCAACCACACAAAGGAACTCTTCAAAATAGTCGCAGAATTCTCCAACCCCACAGCCATAGAGAACATAATCCACCCCTCCCAAGAACTCTGCAACACCCTCTTACATTACTTCCACAGCAAGATCACCAACATCTACAACAATTTCAAACTCCAACCCGTCACCCTCAACCCCAATGACTTCACCCAACCAACGAACATCAGCAAACCATTACCACCTAGTCTCCGCTCACTGCCCTGACCACCTCAGTCATCATGTCTTCCAGCCACTCCGGGGCGTCCACCGACCCCCAACTCCCCACCACCTCTACAACCTTGCAACAAACCCAATCAGCACACAACTCACCAGCATCCTCAACACCTCCATCTCCACAGCAACCTTCCTGGACAGATGGAAACATGCAGACATCAGACCCCTCCTAAAGAAAGTCTCTGCCAACTCCAATGATCTCAGAAATTTGCATCCGATCTCCTTGCTCCCCTACCCAGCCAAAGTACTTGAGAAAGCCATCAACCAGCAGCTCACTGAATTCCTGGAACAAAACCACCTACTGCAAACCTCACAATCAGGATTCTGTGCAAACCATAGCACTGAGACCGCACTGATCACCGCCACAGATGACATCAGAACACTCCTCAACCGTGGAGAAACTGCAGCCCTGATCCTCCTTGACCTCTCTGCGGTTTGATACAGCGCCCAGATACCACTAGGTGTTCCGGTGTTACGCTTTACAAGTGCTGTTTGATTGAATGATCCTTTTCCTCTCCTGCAGTAACACTTCTTAAATCAGAATAGCCAAAATGTATATGGATGACTCTAGTAAAAAATAATGCCACATTGTTGTAGTGTCAGCTTCTACAAATGAATTTTGTGTGTGCCCGCGTGTGTGATTCTCTTAAACGGTATCTACTTCCATATCCATGTGATAAAGAAGCACAATACATTTGTGAGATTTGTAGGGATACCACCAACATTCACTCTATTCATACTTCTTAGCCTTAACTTGTAAGCAAACAGCTTCAGGAAACAGTTTTATGGAAAGCAATACACATTTGAGTAAGCCACTTCATCTGGAAATTATAAACATGAATATGGGTAAACAGTTGGGGGAGTTTGTGTTTTATGCAGAATAAATGGTGTAGGTTTTTGCATTTTTAGTATTTGTTGAAGAAATTGAAGTTGTGAATGTTGCTTATGTGAAAAACCAATGAAAAGTACTGTTTTGGCTTGGGGATACAAAACTGTTGGTAGTTAAAGGGCGACTGTAGGGAAATTCTCACGACTTTGAACTGGTCAACGCTCATGCAATGTTTCTCAGTGGCCAGGATTATTCATTTGAGTTCAGAATTGAAAATTTTCCTGCTGCAGAACTCTTGTGATAAATAGTCAAAGTAATCTTGCTGCTTCTCAAAGAACCCACATTTTTCATATGTATTATGATTTTAATCTGGCTTGCACTGAGAAGTCTGACCGTCTGCAGTTACAGTTTCTGTTTTTAATCTGATGGTTAATTTTGAAATCTAAGTGTGCATTTAATTGCATTTTTCTTATTTCAGAATTCTTCAGTTTAAGAGGCCAGTCAAATATGAAGACGTAGAACAGAAAGTGAAAACCTTTGGACATCATCTAGATCTTTATTACATGAATAACGAGGTACAGCTTTGTACTGGCAATAGCACGGTTGAACTTTTATATTGTAACACTTTTTTCTAAAGTAATAACATTGGTAAACCCGGTTCCACTGTAATTAAACATGGTAGTAACTAGATGTCATTATATTTTAAAGATTTGACATTTAATTAAACATGTTAGCTGTCTGCACCCCTCAACTCCTCTGTAAGCTTGACCACAGCATTGCATTTATCTTTATAAAATGTTATGTAGTCTGAAAAAACAACAAATACAGTATGCATAGGAGAGAAATCTCCATAATACAAACCATCAAAATATGTAGAGCACAGTGAACAGCAAAAGTATGCATCGGATAGATGTTACCATGTGATACCTACAAGGGTATAGGGTATTCAAATATCTAGGATACTATTTATAGAGGTAAATTTACCCTTTGTACACCAGTCAGCAATCCATGTTGGGACTCCTGGTGGGTGTAAATGCAATTAAAATGCTGATTTTTTTTGCCACGACTGCAGAGAATTCCACACTTGTAAATCCTAATGAATGGTTGGAAAGGGAGTGTTCCAAAGCCTGGTTTGCCTTGGAAGCTTGGAAAATCCCACAGACCTGTACACTTGTGGGCATTCCCTTTCTCCTCTCTGTCCACCTTGGAAATAGTTAGAGATGTATTCCATCAGTGGCAAGGGGTGTGAGAGAAAGAGACTTTATTGTTTGGCTAATTAAATGTTACGTACAGACATTTTTGTATCTAAAATATAACCATTAGACACATATAACCTCATCTGAGATGATGGGTACATGAAAGGTGCAATCCAGGACATTCAGAGGGCTGACCAGCGCCTAAGAGAACTAGAAAAAGACAGACCTGAGAAAGCGGACAAGCAGAGGGAACTCCTGGAGGCTAGAGAAGTAGTGGCAGTGCAGGTAGAACGCCTTCGTTGTTTTGATTACAAAAAATACATAACCCGTGCTCACTCGGAGAGGGACAAGTCAGGTGCTCTTCTGGCTTGGTTGGCTAACCCTGCCAGGAGAGGCACGGTGATCCTGGAACTTAGGGAACAAGATGGAGCGGTGAGGTATGACCAGCAGGGCAAACGAGATGTGGAACTACCAGGCCTGGCTGAGGAGGTTGCAGATATCCTGGGGGGGGAAGTCGAGATTGGGGAAGTGGGGGGGCTATTAAGAATATGGCACGAAATAAAACACCAGGCACAGATGGCCTACCAATTGAATTTTACCTAGCATACATCGATTTGTTAGCCCCCAGGCTAGTAAAGCTCTACAACGACGCAAAACAAGTGGGACATCTGCCTGTATCTACTAGAGAGGCGATCATCATACCACTGCTCAAACCGGGGAAGTCACCATGGGGCAAAACGGCATATCGCCCGCTATCTATGCTTAACTTAGACTACAAAATACTGAGTAGGATATTGGCCACTCGCTTACTCCCTCACATGACCACTCTAATACACAAAGACCAATCCGGGTTCATCCCCACCAGAAACACAGCGCTTAACATTCGGCGCCTTTTGCGAGTGCTGGAGGCTGACTCCTATAGGACAGATACTGCGACAATCTTCGCAGTTGATATAGAAAAAGCATTTGATAGCCTAGAATGGCCTTACTTGTTCTATGTGATGCGGAAGTTCGGGCTGGGAGACAACTTTGCGGGCTGGACAGCTCTCCTGTATTCCGACTCCACTGCTAGAGTTAAAACTGGTGGACTAATATCGAATATCTGCAAAGTGGGACGGGGAACACGACAGGGGTGCCCCCTTTCCCCCTTACTGTTGGCCCTGGCGATGGAGCCGCTTTGCGAAAGCTCGATCAGGGCAATCTTATCAGGGTCTTAACGTTCAGGGGCAGATCCACCACTTGCCCTCTATGCCGATGACCTTTTGCTGTTTCTGGCTTATTCAGGGGAGGCGCTTCAGGGCGCGAAAGCATTGCTACGGGGCCTCAGCAGGGTTGCAGGCCTAAAGGTAAATTGGGCAAAGTCTTGCCTTTTCCCTGCAAAAGAGGGCAGGATAGGGCCGCAGGAAACAGAGAGGGTGAGGTGGGAAGATAGGTACCTGGGTACTCAAATATATCACACTCAGGAGGACATGCTAGAGGGTAATATAGGGAAGGCCATCAGAGGAGCAAAATGCTACTTCGACTTCTGGGGCTCCTTGCTGCTATTTGTAGCCGGCCGAGTAGCTCTGCTTAAAATGGTGACTCTACCGAGGTTATTATATTACTTCGGGACCTTGCCGGTCTGGGTACCGACAAAGTACTTTGCCCAACTCAGGTCAATGATCACAGGATTCCTATGGGGCAATGGTAGACGCAGAGTGGCGCTTGCTGTTCTCATGCGGCTAAGAGCGGAGGGAGGAATGGCAGTGCCTGATTTTGAGGCCTAATATCTAGGCGCACAATTTCAATGGCTCACGCAATGGGTGGCAAACTGTCTCAGGGGGGAAGAAGAACGGAGGGAAGACTTTGTGACCTTAAGACTGCTATCCCAAATCATATTGCGGCTTCCTGTTTGAACCCCAAACCTCACCGCGGAGCTCAGCACAGCACGACGGTGCTGGAATAGGAGCTTACGGCGGGCCAAAATTAGACGCCCTAATGCCCCGGAAATCCCGTTATTTATGTGTGCAGCCTTACCGCATGGGGGTAATTGGCAGAGATTGGCGACCTGGGAGGCGCAAGGTTTGGCTAACATAGGAGACCTATATGAGGAGGAGGCCATGATCCCATTCAATGACCTGCAGGCCCGTTATGACCTACCTGTGGGGGATTTCCTGTTGTACTCTGCCCTCACTGCAGCAATACGAAAACATTGGGGAGAGGGACTCACCGAACCAAAAACGTCACTGTGCTGCCAGTACGTGGTTTTGGCGGCAGGTACGTTCAAGGCGGTTACGTGCTTGTACAGGCGCATAACGCGGGAAACGTTGATGCCTTTATCGGAGCTGAGACTCAAGTGGGAGGCGGACCTTGATGAAGCTATCCCAGAAAAAACCTGGGGGGAATTAGTGGAGAGAGCTTGGAAGAGCACCAGAAACGCCAGATTTCACTTGGTGCACTTTTATATCCTACATAGAGCATACCTCACCGTGGAAAAGATTAACAAGTATTTCCCGACCCAAGCAACGGCTTGCCCGCGATGCAATAGAGAAGGAGCAAATTTTAAGCATATGCTCTGGGACTGCCCACACCTGAGTAATTTCTGGGGGTAGGGGATGACGTTGCTGACCGACATCACCGACAGAGAAATAGAGCCGACTCAGAAATGCTGCATACTGCACTGGTTTCCTCATACATCCAAAAATAAAATCACGAGTAAGTTCTTAGATATGGGCCTACTAGTGGCCAAAAGAGACATCACCATGCACTGGAAAGCGAAGCAGGGTCCCAGCATAGCAAGATGGAAAGCAGAACTCGTTAAGTGGGCTGAATGTGAAGGTGTGATCAGAATGCAAATAGCAAAAAGAACGGGAAGCGAGAGAGCGCTGGAGGCAGCAAGGGCTTGGGTAACGTTAGTTGTAGCGCTTAAGGTCCCCGAAGACACTTAGGAGGAGGACCCAATAGATGAACCCCCGGTAGGAGTAGACTAAGCTGCATACATCTGAGCGAATCTTAGAACCATGGGACTCACTAGCAAGCACAGCACATTGCCACCCTGTCTAATCGAAATTCCCTACACAGTTACCTCAGTAAATACTGCAGCCCAACCTGGAGTGGTGGGATACCCCAAAGTAGAGACCTGAGTACAAGTGACACGCCTGGAGGGAGGGGAGAGTGGGGAGGAGTTGTGGGTTGGGAGGTTAAGGGCGTGACTGAAGTTAAGCCTAGAAGTCCCAGAATCAAGTATTATCCAACGTATGTACACAGGACTGCGGGAGAACAACAGGGTAGTTGGGAGAAATGTGTCGACCGGCAACCCTCATGCTTGGTTACTGCCTTAATTGTGTTTCCAGCCGATCAATTATAAGCCTGACCTAGATCAGGATTCTTGTATAATGGATAACTGAAATCTTTGTAAAACCCAATAAAGTTTGTTTAAAAAAAAATTAAAAAATTAGACACATATAACCTCCTTAATTTGATTACGTGATTTAAAAAAGAGAAAAATAAATAAAATTACAGTTCAATACAGTGCAAAGAGTTTAGTTTATAATGTCGATTGAACTAGGATGTTTTTTAAGGCTAGTTCATGATACTTTAAAAACTTTAGCAACTTACAGTTCAGTTGGGGGTCCAATGGATTAAGGCACTGGGTAATGGCGAACCTGCATGTCCTAATTTTCCATTTTTCAAAGTCTGGACGCAATAAAGTGACTCTTGCAGAATAAAAGTATGTGCAGTTACAAATCAGGAGAATAAAATCCTCTTTTGTTTGTCCACAAAATCTACATGTTATGGGGCCGTTATATTTCCAGCTAGGTTGATCTGCTATTGTTGATAGCTCACCAAACCGGAGTGCCATCAATCATTTCTTATAAAAGGCAGAGAATGTGAGGCTTAAGTAAGGTGCTTGTTTTAAAGAGTCATAGTTGTTGATTACAATCCATGCGTGTGTTCGCCTGCTGAATGTGTTTTTGTCTTCTACCAGCGATTGAAGTCGTGCCCTTTTTTTGGTGATTTGTCTAAATACTGAGAAAGACAGGTTTTTGATTCACAGGTCTTCTGTCTTGGTCGTTAGGAGGGCTTCCTGTAAATATTTATTGTATGAGGATTTTTTTCATCTTTTTTGACTTCAGTCCAAAGTGCTTCACTGATTTGAGAATGTTCTTGGTTAAGTTTTATTTTGTACCAGCTTTTTACAGTTGAATACATCCTTCCTAGTGATTCATTTGTTAGACCAAATTCCAGCCGCACTTGAGCTGGTGATGCACTTTTTGGCAGCTGGAAGGTACGTTTGTAGATGGTAACTAGCAGTTTGTTTAGTAGTGTAGAATCTTTTCCATATTGAGTAATACTACTATAAGATTGTGTTGGCAGGAGCCTTGCTGCCATCACTGCTAGTAATGGTTTAAACGACGGACATTCCAGTTTTTTGGCTAGAATGCTGAAAGCTAATATTAACGCACCAGCCCTTTTTTCCGTGTAGTTCCTCTGTGGCTGTTGGTTAAATCTGTTGTCTAAGTAGACTCCTAAATATTTATAGTTTGAAACTTCCTCCAGCATCTTGCCATAACAGACAGATCTTGAGTTTGTGGCTCAATCTGTTTTGGATCAGCATGGTTTTCGACTTGCTTGTGTTGATTTCCAATTTATTTGTTAAGTAATTCTGCGTTTCTGTCAGCACCCTCTGGAGGCCTATCTGTGTAAGGCTCATTAGTACAATGTTATCAGCATAAGAGAGATGCGACAGGGGTAAAGATCCTAGCCGGGGGAGGGTGGGTATTAGTCCGATCTAACCTTTGGGCTAAGTCACTCATGAACAGATTAAATAGGTGGTGGGCCAGTACGCATCCTTGTTTCAAACCCCTATTTGTTTGGATCTTCCTCAAGACCCTTGTGTCATCGCCTACTTTGACTCTTACCCAGGTATTAGAGTATAATTGAATTATTCCTCATAGTATGTTTCCTGGGATATTCCAGTCTTTAAACTTTTTCCACAGCATGTGTCGGTCCACTCAGTCAAAGGCTGCCTTTAGGTCGATGAAGCAAAGGTGTAATTTTTTCCTTTCCCTTTTACATTTATCGGCAATCTGAGATACTGCTAATATATTCATAGTTCTGGTTCCTTTCTTGAATCCGGTTTGGTTGACTGGGATCAGGTTCTGCTTCTCCGACCACTCAGGTCTGCCAGGATCATGGATGAGTAATATTTTGATTAAACTTCGAGTAGTTTGATGAGTCGGTAGTCTGCTGGGTTTGTTCGGTCACCCCCTTTGTAAATTGGATTTAATATGGATCCATGCCAGATAGGTGGGATCCTGCCCAGTAATTCTATTTCATTAAATAACATTGAAAGTTGTGTCTCCCAGAATTTTATTTCTCCTTTAAAAATTGCTTGGGGGATGCCGTTAGGTCCCAGTGCCCCATTGCTTCTTCCTCTCTTTATTGTATCAATGGTGTCTTTTATTGAGAATTTTTGGTCAGAGTCTTTTCTTTTAGATGGTTCTGCTGTTGCTGTGGCCATTATTCCTATTTTGTTATCGTTATTTAATTGGTGTTGCATTGACTGGGTTGATTTGGTTCTAACAGGAATTTCCCTTCAAATATGTTTACCAGGAAGTCTACCCAGTTCTCCTCTTGTACATTGGAGCTATGCAAGATTTTAGTTGGCCTGTTCAAGTTGTTTACTGGGTCCCAGAAAGTACTTGTGCTGGTTTGCTTTGCGTTAAATACTAGTTTAGTCCAGTTTGCCTCGTACAGTGTCTTTTTCTCTTCCCAGAGAAGTTTTTTGTACTCCTTTCTCAGCTGGTGTACTATTTCCCATCCTTGTGGGTCTGTATCCGTAGTTTTATTATTCCTGACAATCTTCCGTAGTTCATGTTTTAGTGTTTTCAGTTTGTATGACGTGACTTTGTTTTCCATCCCTGTTTTCCTTCTGTAGCTGTTTGTCATTAGTGCTGTCAGATTAGATGTGAAATCTGTCTAGGCGCTTATGAAGTCAATGTTTTTTTTTTTATTATTGTTGGTCATTGCTTGATTCATTATTGTAAGATTCAACTCTTGTAGTGATGCATTTATTCACCTCAAGTGTTTTAAATTTGTTGTGTTTATGGTGCCATCTAGTGCTGTATTGTTTGGGTGCCTTCCATGATGTACTATGGTCACTCTGCGTCGAATAGTTGATTGAGAACTGGACTAAGTGCGGCATCAGGGGTAGGGAGATGATTGTGTAGTCCAATATTGATTGAACATTTGTACTGTGGAATGTGAATTTCGGGGAAGAATCCTCCATCGTTCTCCCATTAACGACTCTCATTCCTAGGTACTCTAAAGTTGTCGCGAGTTCCTGACCTTATATTCTGGGCGGTATGCTGGCAGCTGGAATTGCAATGGGACTTCCCAATATGTATTGTCTAATTGTTAGTTTATCGTCTTCGTCCGGTGTGTGAATCAGCCGTTGAAATCACCTGTTAAAATTATGTCCCAGAGGGGCTGCGTGTTCTTTACCTCTGCGACTGTTGATATTAGAAACAAGGTTTTTTTTGTTGGTGCTTGGGTGTATGTATATGTTGATCAATAGTACTGTTCTAAATCCCGGGTTCCCGCTGTGCGAGAGTTTGATTAGTTGCAGGCCGGGGTCTGGAGATATGAGTTGTTCGGATTTAATGTCGAGTGATGTAGACACAGAAACTGCCAGTCCTCCTTCTGGGCGGCCATAACACTGTTTGTTTTTGCTTCTGTTAAGTAGTGAGTATAGCCTTCCAGGGGTAGATTGTCCAAGGCCCAGGTCTCTTGGAGCGCTATTGTATCAAATTCATCCCAATCTTGTGGCGGTATACCAGTCTCTAGCAGTTTCTTAGCTCCCGCTATGTTCCATGATAGCAGGTGTAGTTTGTCCATCTTTATCTTTTTTGGTGTCGTCTCCCTGGGTCATTCTGTCTTATGGACATTTAGTGTAGTGGCTAGCGAGTGCCACTGTGGATCGGTGCGGTCAGTTTGCATGTCGGAGTTGTTCGTCTTAGATGCTAGATTGGGGCTGCTTCCTAGCGCGTTCTGCAGGACTGATTAGACCTGAGTTTTCCTCTGTGGCCTTTTATTAAATAATGGTGTTTTTGTAGAGTGCCCTTTTGCCATTAGGGGTAGCATTTCTTAGGTCCTCGTTGGGTAGGAATTCCACCGATAAGAGATCTGTTGATTCTATGTGTTTCAGTTCTGATATTTTGGCCATCAGTTTTAATATGTTCCCTCTGTTGACAATGTCATGTCGACCTTGTGATGTATACAATGGTGTAAAGACAATTTGTTGTGTATCCTTGTTCTTTAGGAGGGGGGTATTCTGGGCGGCTTCTGATGTAATTTGTATTTCATCAGTTTGTGTAACTTCCTTAACCCCTTCGGTGCTCATGACGGCCCCCGGCCGTCATGAGTCACGGTGGGCGTGTGCGCACGACGGCCGGGGGCCGTCCGAACCACGCCCAAGAATGGAATGTCCAGCACCGCGGCGGAATTCGCGCCGCAGCCAAGGTGTTAAGGGTTATATGTAACCTAGATTTATTGTTTGCAAACTCCTGACCGTAGTGGTGTTAAAACGGACCTGATGTTCTTCCCTTTTATTTGATTCTTGGTCGCGTTGAGCGATTCCCATTGCGCTGTTCATTGGAGGATTTATGGTACTGGCACACTGAATGTGGCCGTCATAGTTGCTTTTTTTCCCCTCTCCACCATTTTTGGTCCGATTTATATGGTTGTCTTTTGTGGTACTGAATGTTATATGTTCCAGGCACCCAGTGACCTCCGTGGCAGTGTGCACTGTTTTGTACGTATTGACATAATGTTTTTGGACAAATTTGTGTACCTCTACTGACTTGCTTTTTGTTTTTTGTTGATCTTATTTCTTTTGTTGTCACTTTTCAAACATCATTTGTATTAGCTGTTGTTATTCTACTCTTTGGTTCGCTTCTTGTTTGTGCTTGTGATGTGGGGCTATCTGTACCTGATTCTTCTGTTATGTCTATTTCCTCTGGGCCCCGCTTGGTGGAACCTTCGCCCTCTGCTGTGCTGTCATTCTGAGCGTCGGGCGCGATGGGCTCCGCGCTGTAGTTGGAGTTTTTTTTAAAAGTTGGGGTATGGTCTTTGTACAAATTGGTTTATTGCTTGACTTGTTTTTTTCCTTGCTTTCCTATCATGTTTTTGGTCCTCTGTTCAGTGGTGTTTGTGGCTGAGTTCATTGTTCCTCCTGTTAGTGCGTCCGGGCTGTTGTGTATCCCTGCCCCTGAGGTTCCTACCTCACTAGATTCTTGTAATTTCTTTCCCTGTTTTTCGTTGTCTTTGCTTACCACTTGTGGTTGGAGGTTTTTATCGGTGTGTTCGCTTAATTTGTTTTTTTTTATGCTTATTATTTCTTCCAGGATTTCTTGTAGAGAGCTTAGTTTGTCTGCGATGGGCCCACTTTAGCAAGTTGCTTGTTTTAAATTGCGAGTAGCTTGAACTAGGTTTGTGAGTTTTTCTAATTTGGTATTAATTCCTGAAATGTGTGTGGCCACTATGTTTATTAAGTTTATTTGTATGTCTAGTTTGTCGGGTTGCATTACCATTGCCCTTGTTGTGGCTTGTAAGGTGTGTAATAGCGAGATAAAGAGGCCTGGCTGACTGTACTGATCATCTACTAGGTGTTCGTTATCCTCATTTCTGTTGTTATTTCTAATACTGTTGTTTTGTCTTGCATTTATTTTTCCCATGTCTGGACGCTAGTTCCATCCTGATGTCAGTCGATATTTGGGCTGATGCCCTAGAGTCCGATGATTCCATGTCGGCCTTTGTTAAAGCTGTAGCTTCAGATGAGATTGTAATTACAGTTGCTTTTTGTTTTCCTGAGCTTTTAATTGTGGATTCCTGATTGATTGTTTTTTCATCCATTACTTCAAGGAGTTCCCTTTTATCCGAGAGGGAGAAGGATCTTAACCAGGAGTTTTCTCAATAATCCGTTTGTTGCATGACATTTCTGTTTAACAGCTGACAATCTTCATGGTTTGTTGTTATTCTTGGTGTGGAATGTATGTTTTTTATCTTGTTCAATTCCATCGTTGTTATAAGTTTTATGGGAAATCCTGTGTCTTCTATTGTTCTTATTTCGGTTTGTTTTGCTTTTTGGTCCTTTGTTTCTTGTTCCCCTTGTTCATTTTTTTCCTGTAATTGCCTCTCGGGGGACTACTGAGTGTATTTGTGCATTGTAATTATTTGGTTGTAACTTATTTTACTATTTGCTTCTGTGACCCCCTTCGCTATCTCTGGAGAGTTGGCGCTTTCAGTCTGCGTTGACCCGTTGTTGCTTTCCTTGCACGGTGTTCCTATTGGCAGTGCGAATATGAAGTCTAATTGGGGTTGTTTCCCCTGGTGGTTTACTTTCTGGGGGGCCAGGGGTGTTAGCAGTCATCCCTTATAGATATTGATTTCTATAGTTCCAGACTCTTTTTGGGGGGAGGGGAGCTGGGGGATGGGAGGGGAGCCGCCTCAACACTACAGAGATTTAAAGACATCCTGGCTACTGCTTACCCCTGAGGGTAACTGATGCCAGCAAAACAGTTTCCTCATTAATTCAGAAAATGTAGAGGCTCTTCGAAGGAGCTAGTCAATAGACCACATCAGCCTTCCTAACCAGTGGTACAGCAGACATACAAGTCCTTTTGGGGCAGAGGATGTGCACCACCAGATTCCGCACAGGACAGCATTAGGTTGTCCTCAGCGGCTCATGGCAGGGTAGTGAGAGGCAGGAGTCACCATTCTCTTCCTGGCTGGAGATCCATTACGAAAACAAATGGTTCTTACAGATTACTAAAATGGGCGATGCTCTAATCTTTATTTCATTCTGACCCTATCTTCCTCTCTCGCCAAAATGTATTTCGGAGAAACACTTGATAACCCTGATGCAGGGGGTACATTTTTTATTCTCCAAGGGTGCTGTCAGATGGGTACTAGACTTTGAGAAAGGCGAGGGATTGTATTCACTCTATTTCCTCGTCTCGAAAAAAGACAGGGGCTTTAGGGCCTTTACAAGACCATCGCCCATTGAATTCCTTTCCACTGAAGGACAGTTTACAATACTCACACTGGCTCAGAACCTATCTTTCCTAGACCGAGGAGACTGAATTGTGTCCCTGGACTTGCAGGACATGTATTTCCATATGCCTGTCCTGCACTTCCACAGGCATTACCTGTCGGTTTATAGTGTGCCAGGAACTCTTTCAATTTGTTTCTTGGTGAAGATGGAGATGAGGCTTTTTGAACTCTTTGCCATGTGCATATCCTCCTCATCCACAATGCCATGGAATCTTAAAACCCCGGGGGCTCAGCATCGGAGCTGCATCTCCGACTCCATTCAGGTTTTGAAGCAGACAGTTCATAATCTGCAGTGGTTACTGCTTGGTTGTGGGTGTCACCTAGGGAAGTTGTTATGTTACTTTTGTAATGTGTATTATTAAAGTGCACTATCGCCTACCAGGGTATCCTGGCACTGAACAGGTGAGTGCACGCCTAGACGCGCCTG
This sequence comes from Calotriton arnoldi, assembly GCA_963921515.1. Classification (NCBI taxonomy): domain Eukaryota; kingdom Metazoa; phylum Chordata; class Amphibia; order Caudata; family Salamandridae; genus Calotriton; species Calotriton arnoldi. Next base: position 2,425,767 of record CAWUFW010000486.1, on the reverse strand, counting down.
TGATAGGTTGGTTAATTGAAAAGCCAGGTCTTCAGCATCTTGCAGGATTCAGGGAAAGAGGAGGAGGCTCTGATGTGGAGTGGGAGGTCGTTCCATGCTGCAGGAAAACTGTAAAAGAATGACCATCTTCCTGATCTGGTTCTGTATATGCGTGAGATGTGTATGAATAGGACTCCCGCGGAGCAGAGGTGTCTTGGTGGTTGCTGGAAGGAGATGCAACTGTTTAGGTAGTTGGGGCCTGAGTTGTGTAGTGCCTTGAATGTGCGTGTGAGGAGTTGAGTGCGTTTGTGTATCTGGAGCCAATGTAGTTTGCTGAGGTGTTGTGATGTGAGTTTTGTTTGGGAGGCTGAGGATGAATCTGGCTGCGGACTTCTGGATGGTATGTAGTCTTCTAGTGAGTTATGTTATGTTATTTTAATTTAATTTATTATGCACTCGAATCACCCCCGAAGGGATATCTCAGCGCGGAGCCAGGACAATGCGGATAGGCTGAAGGTGAACCTAAAATAGGTGGGTCTTAAGCGCCTTTCTGAAAAAGGAATGATTTTCACAGAAGCGTAATTGCGTAGGCAAATTATTCCAGAGATGAGGGGCAAGGAAAGGGAAAGATCTGCAGCCTGATCTGGCCTTCTTAAACCTAGGGACTATGATCAAGGCCTTATAGCATGATCAAAGAAGACTCGGAGTGTAGAGCAGAAGCTTGAAAGCTAGGTAAGGGGGCCCTTGACCATGGAGAGCACGGTGGGTTAGGCAGCATAGTTTAAAACTGATTCTCTTTCTCAACGGTAGCCAGTGTAGACTGTAGAAGTCAGGCTGGGGCCGAGCCCGGGGGGAGACAAGCGGCGGTGTTTTGGACAACCTGAAGTTTAGAGAGCGAAGTCTCATTTATGGAGGCCAGGAGTTAGTTGCCGTAATCAAGGCGACTGATTACCAGGGCTTGGACAAGGGTTTTCCTTGAGGAGAGTGGTAAAAGAGGGAAAACTCTTCTCAACAGACGTAGCATATGAAAACAAGAGTTGCTGGTGGCCGAGGTGTGTTCTTTCATAGAGAGGGATTGGTCCAGGCACCTATTGGTCCTATGTTTTTTACCACTGGTTTGGGTAGAGGGCCAGGGCCCAGCTCTGCTGGCCACCAGTTAGGAGCCCAAAGAAGTTGAGCTTGTCCAAATAACATGATTTCGGTTTTTGAAGGGTTGAGCTGCAGTCTGTTTTCCAACATCCAGGTAGCTATGGCTTTCATCCCGGAGGAGAATAAAGCTTTGGATTTGGATAGATTATTTCCAAAGGAGAAAAGCAGCTGTGTATCGTCAGCGTATGAGATAATCTCAAACCCAAAAACCCCGACTAGCTTAGCAAGGGGGGCCATATAGATATTAAAAAGCGTAGGACTCAGACAGGAGCCCTGGGGGACTCCATAGTCAAGTAACATGGTTCTAGACTTGTAGGGGCCTAGAACAACCGTTTGGGACAGGAAGTCCGCTAACCATTCGAGGGCCATTCCATGGATCCCTATCTCCCATAGTCTGCTTGGTGATACCAGCGTAGAGGGTGTTCCCATAGTCCAACTTCCTGGTGACTAGGGCATTAGTGACAGTTTTTCTAATGTTACCTGGGAGCCATTTGAAGCTCTTCCTCAGCATCTTCAGGCTGTGAAAGCAGGATGCAGTGACGGCGTTGACTTGTGTGGTTTCTGTTGATGATTATTTATGAGGTACCTGGCTTGGTTTCTGGGTGTGGGTCTGAGTTTGGATGGCCACCAGTTGGAGTCCCAACGTGAGGTGTTCACTGCTTCTGTCTTGTCGGTGTTGAGCGTGAGACAGTTTGCTTTCATCCGGTTAGCGACTTCGGTCATGCAGGCGGTGAACTTGTTTCTTGTGTGGGAGGGTCTTGTCTGAGAGGGAGAGTAGGAGTCTGTGTAGGAGAGGATGTTGACGTTGGCCAGAGGGATCATGTATGCGTTGAAGAGGGTAGGGCTGAGCGATGAGCCTTGAGGCACTCTGCAGATAAGTTTGCAGTCTTCCGAGGAGTAAGGTGCTAGGTTGCCGGCTTGTTTTCTATCCTTTAAGAAGGAGCAGATCCAGCAGAGAGCAGGTCCTTGGATGCCAAACTTGTGCAAGGCCCTGATGAGGATGGGTTGTGAGAATGTCAAATGCAGCAGAGAGGTCCAGTAGAATGAGTGCTACCTCTGTCAAGGATCATGCAGATGTTGTCTGAGGCAACAATGAGTGCTGTTTCTGTACCAGAGTTGGGCCTGAATCTGGACTGTGCGGTATCGAGGAGCTGGTGGTCGCGGAGGTATCGGTTGATTAGTTTCTTTCTGACCTTTGCAGGCTATGCTCTGAGGGAGATGGCTTTGTAGTTGGAAGGTGTGGCTCGATCGGTGGATGGTTTCTTGAGCAGGGGCATAACGGTGGCATGTTTCAGGTGTCCGGGAATGTGGCTGAGTTAATGGAGGCATTAAAGATGGGTGTTTCTTCTTCACTGATCTGTAAGAGTCCTTTCGTGAAAGCGTGGTGGGGGCAAGGGTCAGGTGGAGCCCCGAGTGGATGGTCTTCATAGTAGCACTCGATTTCGATTGTGGTGATGGTAGGCCAGGAGGTCTGGGTTCGTTCATCGGTCGTGATGGGAAGTTGAGTTGCGATGGTGACTGGTTCCGGTCAAGTGTCGAAGTTGCTGTATATGGAGGTAATTTTATTACATAGGAATTCCAGGAGCTTGTTACAAAGGTCTTGTGATGGGGTAATGTTGCTGGAGGGGGCAGGAGGCACACTGAAATCTTTGTTGATGGCTAAGATTTCCTTACTCCTATTAGTGCTGGTGTCGATGCGATCTGCAAGAGCTGTGCACTTGGTGTTCCGTATCTGCTTGTTGATGCGTCTTAGGGCGGATTTGTCTTTATCTGCAGTGTCTCGACTTGTTCTCCATTTGCGGTCCAGCTGCTTGCCGTGGCATTTCTTCAGCCTGAGTTCCTCTTTGTACCGGCTGGCCCGTGGTCGGGCTGTTGCCGTTGTGTTGCGCTTGAGGGGCGCCAGGGTGTCGGCCCATGTGGTGATCCAGCTGTTAAGGTTTTTGATGGCTTTCAGCAACTTGCTGGTGTGCTCTGGCTGGTGGTCGAGAGGGCGAAAGCCAACTCCTCTTCTGAGATGCTTTTCCAGCTGCAACAGGTGGTTCCAGTGGTGGTAGGTCCGTGATAGTATGAGATGAGTATGCTGGAACTGACAAGGGCATGGTCTTTCCAGGTTATATTTGCTGACTTGTCAATTGTGATGTTGCTGATTGAGGAGAAAATCGGGTCCAGTAGGTATCAGGCGGTTTGGGTGGGTTTTGTAACATGCTGGTTGAGGCCAAGTCTTCCAGGTTTTCTATCTAGCAGGGCCATAGTGTTTGGGTTGGTGCAGTCTTCTAGATGAATGTTAAAGACTCATAGGAAGATGAAGGTGCTGGGGTTGATGATGAAGGGTGCGGCGAAGCCTGTGATGTCGCTGTCGAAATTGGTTCAGCGTCCCGGTGGTCTGTATACGAGGGTACCACCCAGGGAGAAGTTGGCTGTGATGCGTATCTTGAATATGAGGTGTTCCATGTAGCGGGTGAGGGTGTCCATGTAGGTGGTGCAGCTGATGGTATCTTTGGATATGATAGTGACGCCACCTTCAGGCTTGTGCTGACGGTCTTGCCTAACGATCTTGTAGCCAGCAGGGATGGCTGTTGTGATGTCCAATGCCAAGGTTAGGTTTAACCATGTTTCTATGAGAAAGAGCAAGCCCAGAGCATGGTCGTGCAGTTAGGTCCCATATCTCGTTGGCATGTTTGGTGAGCAGGCGTCGTGTTGAGGATAACGCATACGAGTGTGGCATGGTGTTTGATCTGTGTGAGCAGGTGGCTGGTTTGTGTCAGTGACTGGGGTGCTGGGTGCTGTTGGTAGTGGAAGGGTGGATGTAGGATGTCTGAGAGTGCATGAGAACTTGCAGGAGGTGCATGTAAATTCTCCTTCCATGTTGTGTGATGCGGTTTGGCAGCAGTACAGCGAGGAGCGACCGGGGTTAAGAGAGTGGAGGAGCACAGCACTGTATCGGTGGGTAGGTGCAGACCCAGGCGTCCTGGTGTTGGGAACAGCACTTGGTCGAATGTGTGCAGACGAGTATGCCTATGGCGCACCTCTGGTGTGCCTGCTCTGCGTCCGTGATGCAGCCACTATTAAATAGGGCCTGGAAGGAGGGTGGAGCGCAGGGTAATGTTGGCGTGAAGCCAATGATATCATCTCCTGCGCAGATGAATGATGGGATATCCAGTGATTAGTGTCCACCATGCCTAGCTCAGGGTCTCTGAAATCAGGCCAGAGGTACAACACCTTTTGAATTAGCTCTTAGAGGGCAAGCATCTGTTCTGATGGATACATCTGCCTGTGGATTCCTCACCTTTTGATTTACCCCTGCACCAGCATTCCACGGAAATTCTTTTCTTAGCTCTCCCACGTCGATGAGGACGTCATAATAGCACGGCTCCGCTCGCGACTCCGTATGACGTTACCGGAGCCATAAAAAGACCTCGTCGGCGTGCTGACGTCCGTTCCCTTTTTTCCGCGCCGTCGACGCGTAATGTTTTTTTTCCTTCTGGGACTTTCCATTTCTCTGTGATTACTTTGTTTCTTCCATCTTCTTCATGATTCTGTACGAATGGCTACTTTGAAAAAGTCGGGTTTCAAGCCCTGCAGGGAGTGTGGGGGCCATATGTTTATTACAGACCCTTACGACGACTGCCTTTGGTGTCTTTCTTCGGACCACGACATCGAAGGGTGTTCGTGCTGTCGAAAGATGAACCCAAAGGCGCTGAAGGAGCGTGAAGCTAAACTCTTCATGGCAAGGGCGAAAAAAGAGAAGAGGTGTCGTAAGCGCTCGAAGTCGTCGACCTCACATACTTCAAAGTCAAAGAAGCATAAGAAGTCGAAGAGGAGACACGGTTCACGACGTCGCTCTTCGAAGGGCAAGGCTTTGGGATCAGCCTCACCTGTTCAGCGGTGCCGGGAAAAGGACTTTGGGCCAGATGTACTACCCTTTTTTGCGGCCGCAAACGGGAAATCCTCCCGTTTGCGGCCGCAAAAAAGGGTAATAGCATGTACAAATGCTATTTTGCGAGTCACTGACTCGCAAAATAGCATTTGCGACTCTCGCTATTAGGAAGGGGCATCCCTTCCTAATAGCGAGTCAACATGCTATGTACTGATGTTTTGCAGCCGCAAAACACTCGCAGTTTACCACCTACTTCAAGTAGGTGGTAAACCACTCGCAAAGGGGAAGGGGTCTCCAGGGGACCCCCTCCCCATTGTGAGTATGTGGGAAAATATTTTTAAGAGCAGGCAGTGGTCCCAGAAACCACTGCCTGCCCTAAAAATGAAACTGAAAAGTTTCATTTTTAAATGCATCCCGTTTTCCTTTAAGAAAAATGGGCTGCATTTAAAAAAACAAAAAAAACTGCTTTATTAAAAAGCAGGCGACTCCGATCTACTCACCGGCTCCGAGGGGTTCGCCGGCGCACAGAGACTCTTCGACGCCCAGAGGTTCTCCGGCGCCCGGGGATTCTTCGGCTCCCAGAGAGTCTTCTCCTGTTCCTGCGGCTTCGCCTGTGCGGGCGCCTATGTCACCAGCTCCGCAGCCCCAGCCTCCAGTACGGCCTCGGATGGATCCATACCAAGGGGGTTCGGATTCTTACCCTCCTTTCCCAGGTCCAGGGGCCGATCCCTCGCATTTCCTGAATGCAATGTTTGCCAGGGTATCCTACCCTACCGGTGCGCCTTCTGGCCCCGTGGGTCCGCTTGCCTTTAACTTGGGAATCCCCCAGCAGTATGCCCAGGCATCCTTCGTGCCTTTTATGCCGACGGCTCCATCTTGGCAATTTCCGGCGCCGAGGTTTTCGACTCCGAAACCTCAATCACCGTCTGGTGTCGAATCGGCACCATCTCGATTCGATCGGCTCCACTGCCTGTTTCGGAAGGTCCTCCTTCGACTCCGGCGCCGTTGTCACCGGCACCGCGGCTGGCGCCGCCGATCCAGGAGGGAAGCACAAAGGCTGCTAGAGGAAGATGAGTACCGGCAGGAGCAAGAGGAAGGGGAGAATCTCGACTCTGTAGACGAATTCGAAGGTCCACATGAGGCTAGTGGCTTAGACACTTCCCCGGAGTGGGAGCTCTCTTCACCAAAGGCTATTTCCTCTCAGGATGTCACCCCTTATCATGTGGTGATCAGAAAAGCTGTTGAGTTGTTGGACCTTCAGCTGAAGTAAAGTCAAATATTCTGACTGAAGTGCTTAATTCTACTTCTTCTTCTAGTGAACCTCTACTGCCTTTCAATGAGGCGTTGACGGAGCCAATTATGGAGGTGTGGCAGAAGCCCTTGTCTGCTCCTGCAGTTTCCAGATCCGTGGCAAGGAGATAAATGCCTGCTCCTGGTGATCCATCTTTTCTTTCTGCCCACCCATCTCCAGCAAGCTTGGTGGTTCAGGCTTCTTGCTCCAGGCAGTCGTCTGGGTCCTTTCCTACTACCCCGGGGGATAGAGATTCAAAAACGTTAGAACAGTCGGCCAAAAAGGTGTTTTACTCAGCAAGTATGGCGCTGAAGTCTACAAACGCCACTTGCTTGCTTCGAAGGTACATTCATGCCCTTATGGACTCTGTTAAGCAATTGGCCCCTAAACTTCCTGAGGAAGATCGAGTTCATTTTCTTGAGGGTCTTTCAGATTCACAAGCAGCTGCCCGTCAGATCATTCAGTCGGGTCTGGACACTGCAGACTCGGTTGCCCGGGTAATGGGTTCTTCAGTTGCTACGAGAAGACATGCCTGGCTCAGATCTTCAGGTTTTTCGTCAGATGTTCAGGCTACTCTACTGGATCTGCCTTTCAATGGCTCAAGATTGTTTGGTACCAAACCGGACTCTGCTTTGCAGCATTTTAAAGACAGTAGGGCTACTGCAAGATCTTTGGGCCTGCAGTCTCAGCCTAGGGGCTATGGCTACAAGAGGTATCGAGGTTTTGGGTAGGCGGCTTCCTTTGGAGGCTGTCAGCAGCCTCATCAACAACAACAGCAGAATCCTCTGTACAGGTCGTACAGGGGAAAAAATAGAGGCCGTCTTCGAGGAGCCTCTCGGCAGCAGTCCTCTTCTCCTGTCCCCCCCACTGGTACCACGGGAAGGCAGCTCTAGATCCCCCATCTTGGAGCATGCTGGTCTTGTAGGGGGTCGGGTGTCCCATTTTCTACAAGATTGGAAATCGGTTACCTCAGACCGTTGGGTTTTGAGTCTTGTGGAAAATGGGTACGCCTTCCCTTTTCTAGAGATCCCACCTCCTTACCCTCCTCGCCAGAATTGGTGTTCAGAGGACCATTTACTGCTCTTACAACAGGAGGTTCTTGTCTTGTTGCAGAAAGGGGCGACAGAGGTGGTTCCAGAGCAGGAAAGGGGTCAGGGATGTTACTCCCGTTATTTCCTGATTCCCTAAAAGGATGGCCGTTTGAGGCCGATCCTGGACCTCAGGGTTTTGAATTTTTACCTCAGGGAGGAAAAGTTCAAAATGTTGACCTTGGCTCAGGTTCTTCTGGCGCTGCAACAGGAAGACTGGATGGTGTTGATCGATTTGCAGGATGCGTATTTTCATCTTCCCATCCTGAAGTCGCATCGGAAGTATCTCCGGTTTATGGTAGGGTCGCAACACTACCAGTTTGCGGTCCTTCCGTTCGGTCTTACTTCCGCACCACGGGTCTTCACAAAGGTGATGGCAGTGGTGGCAGCACATCTCAGAAAGTCAGGGGTTCCTGTTTTCCTTTATCTGGACGACTGGCTGCTGAAAGCCAAGTCTCCAGAGATGGTGTTGCGCCACTTGCATGCAACAACGCAATTGTTATTCAACTTGGGTTTCTCGATAAATGTACCCAAATCTCACCTGGTGCCTTCTCAGCGCAGCCTGTTCATAGGGGCTATACTGGACACTACTGTGTGTCGAGCTTTCCTGCCTCCGCAGAGGATTCTCAACATACAGGAGATGATTCCTTTATTTCACGATGGAGCGGTTGTTCTAGTCCTGAAGGTCCTACGCCTGCTCGGTCTGTTCGCTTCCTGCATACTGTTGGTCAACTATGCACGCTGGCACATGAGGGCATTCCAGTGGTGCCTCCGCAGGCAGTGGTATCAGCACAATGGAGATCTCGGGGAGAAGATCAGAATCTCCAGAGACACTGCAGCGGAGCTGTCTTGGTGGAGTGTGCAGGGCATCCTGTCTCAAAGAAAGCCCTTTCAGCCTCCTCCACCGGTGGCCACGGTGATCACGGATGCCTCCACTCTAGGGTGGGGTGCTCATCTGGGGGATCTGGAGATCAAAGTTCTTTGGTCTCCAGAGGAGAGGTTGCTTCACATCAACCTTTTGGAATTGCGGGCAATACGTTTGGCTCTCAAGGCCTTCCTTCCCTCCCTCCGCGGTCAGTCGGTTCAGGTCCTGACGGACAACACTACCGCGATGTGGTACATCAACAAACAGGGAGGTGTAGGGTCGTATCGTCTCTGCAGAGAGGCTCTACGACTCTGGTCCTGGGCTCAGGGCCATCGGATTTGTGTGATTGCAAATCATCTGGCCGGTGTGCTGAATGTATGTGCGGACAGTCTCAGTCGGCATTTCTCGGCCGATCACGAGTGGCGTCTTCATCCAGAGGTGGTCCATCATATCTTCAAGATGTGGGGGTTTCCTCGGGTGGACCTTTTTGCCACTTGGGAGAACGCGCACTGCCCGTCGTTCTGCAGCCTTCAGTATCCGATGCAGGGGGCGTTGGGGGACGCGTTTCAATTGGATTGGAGCTTGCAACTCCTTTACGCGTTTCCTCCCATACCCTTGATTCCTCGAGTTCTGAGGAAGGTTCGCCAAGACCGGGCCCAAGTCATTATGATCACCCCGGATTGGCCAAGAAGGGTATGGTACACAGATCTACTTCACCTCTCGTCGCACCCTCCGCTCCGTCTCCCTCTCAGTGCAGACCTCCTCTCGCAGTCGCTGGGGCAGGTTTTTCACCCCCACCTCCACAGCTTGCACCTTTTTGCCTGGAGATTGAATGAGGCAACCTGAGTTCTTTCTCTCGCCCACCGGATGTGGTGGATGTTATTTTATCATCCAGGAGACACTCCACCAAATCTATTTATTCATCTAGGTGGTCTAAATTTGTGAAATGGTGTGGAGAGAAGTCCATTGATACTTTGAAGGCCCATTTGTCTGACATTCTGGGATTTTCACTTACCTTGGCCCAGCAGGGCGGTGCTGTGGCTACAGTAAAGGGATATTTGTCGGCTTTTCTCTGTTTACCGGATCAGCCGTCTTTATTTAAGTCCCCCATTGTTATGAGGTTCATTAAGGGCCTAACCAATAAGTTTCCTCCCACTCCCTTCATTATGCCTCAGTGGGATTTGAATCTAGTTCTTACATTTCTGATGGGGTCTCCTTTTGAGCCTCTTCATAGTTGCCCTTTGAGGCTTCTTTCTTTCAAGACGGTCTTTTTGATCGCTATTACCTCGGCCAGGAGGGTAGGTGAGCTTCAGGCTCTTAGTTCAAAACCTCCGTTTTTAACCATTCATGCAGAAAAGATGGTTCTAAGGACCAGGGCTGCTTTCCTGCCTAACGTGGTTACTCCTTTCCATTTAGGACAGTCTATTACTTTACCTACCTTCTATCCTCACCCTTCCAAGAAGGAGGAGAGACTTCATCGCCTGGACCCTAAGAGGGCGGTCAGCTTCTACCTGGACAGGACCAGGGAACTAAGGCTGGAGGATCAGCTCTTCGTGGGCTACATTGGACGAATGAAAGGAAAAGCTGTCCACAAATGAACACTCTCCAGGTGGATCATCTTGTGTATCAAGATCTGCTACGCCCTGGCTAAGAAGGAGCTGCCTGAAGGAATTAGAGCTCTTTCTACCAGAGCTAAGTCTTCTTCTTCTGCTTTGGCTAGAGGTGTTCCTGTTGTGGACATCTGTAAGGCGGCAACTTTTGCTTACCTCCATACCTTTGCGAAGCATTACTGCTTGGATTCTGAGTTTAGGAGGGACGGCCATTTTGCACACTGTTCTGCAAGATTTTTTGGTATGGTCAGGTGGGCACCCTCCTCCGGGAGTGGTACGGCTTGGGGATTCAATTCAAAAGGTGAGGAATCCACAGGCAGATGTATCCATCAGAAGAACAAGTTACTTACCTTCGGTAACGCTTTTTCTGGTGGATACAGTATCTGCCTGTGGATTCCTCACTGACCCACCCGCCTCCCCATTGTCCTCCTGTTTATACCGAAAAAGTTATAACTGTCTGACATGGTTATTTTTAATATATCCTTTTCATGCATACAGTTTGCTGCTAGGAAGTGCTTTGTTTATTGGCTTTTCCTTTCTGTTTATGTATATACTATATGTATTTGTATATATATTATGTATACTGTGTATACTGGTGGAAATGTTGTTGTTCCGCCTCCTTTTGCCTCGGAGGCTTGGAAAAAAGGGTGGAACTGACGTCAGCACGCCGACGAGGTCTTCTTATGGCTCCGCTGACGTCATATGGAGTCGCGAGCGGAGCCGTGTTATTATGACGTCCTCGTCGACGTGGGAGAGCTAAGAAAAGAACTTCCGTGGAATGCTGACGCAGGGGTAAGTCAAAAGGTGAGGAATCCACAGGCACATACTGTATCCACCAGAAAAAGCGTTACAGAAGGTAAGTAACTTGTTCTTCAGCCTCCAAGTCGATAATATTGTAGAGAAATAGAAAAGGATGTAGAGACGGCCCAGGCCATAAGCACTCTGCAGACCTCATACTCGAGTCTGCCTTTCGAAAGTAGGCGACAAGAGTGGACGAAAAAACATCCACGCCTCTTCAAAGACGGGAACACCAATGCAAACAGTCCTTTCAGAACAAACAGGGTCCCAAGTCCTTTGGCAGGGACAGATACCCCTGCAACAGAAGAGGCAAATGGAGAGGTAGCTCAAGCGGGGGCACCTCTACCTCTAAGCAGTGACTGCCACAGTTCACCCAATCACACATCATTTGTTGGGGTAAGAATGAGATTTTCCTTCCCCAATGGAAAGAGATAACCTCGGGCAAATGGGTGCTCTTAATGGTACTAAAGGGGTACTGCCTATAGTTCCACACTCCACCACCAAATATTCTGCGCTGTCGCCATGTCCTTAGCTGCGATCATCTGTAGCTGCTGAAAAAGGGAGTGCAGCCTCTCTTCGCCAAAGGTGCCATCAAGCTGGTCCCTCCACACCAGCGCTGAGAGAGTCTACTTCCTGTAATTCTTGATCCCCAAAAAGGACAATAGCGTATGACTGATCCTGAATCTAAGGTGTTTAGACTACTATATCCTGTCAGATAACTTCTACATGACTACCCTTCAGGATGTCATCCTGTTGCTCCGAAGTGGGGATTCGTGGCGGCCTTCGTCCTCAAGGTTGCCTGTTTTCTCATATCCATACACTTGGCGCACCTTCACTATCAGTGCTTTGTGGTAAGTGCACAACACTACAGATTCAAAGTTCTATTCTTTTGGGTCACTACAGCTCCAAAGGTGTTCACAAATTTCTAGTGCTAGAGGCTGTGCATCTGCACAGAAACACCAGTCATGTTTTTCTGCACATAGATGACTGGCTGAAAACTAGCAGCAGCAAATTGCACCCTTTGCAAGCGTGTCTAGTGAGGCAATGATAACAAGCGGAGGGTTGTCGTGAGGATCTAGTGTTGGCAGATCTTGTAACTCAGTTTCCTGTGGTGGAACAGGAAGAGCCTATTGCTTGGCTGGCCTTTTCTTGAACTGCTTCCTCAAGTGAGTTGCTCACAGACGATTCACTGATGGGTTGGGGAGCACACCTCAACTGCATGACTGTACTGGATATGTGGACACCACAACAATAGGGCTGTTATTTCAGCTTCTTGGAGCTCATGGCTTCCAGCTAGCAATTAGAGTCTTTTACAGGATCATTTTACACAAAATAACACGCATAAAGCCAGACAATATTTAGGGTTCCTGCTGGAGTGGGCGACAGGTCCTTTCAAATATCTAGGGGTGTGGATTCACAAGGATCCAGGCATAGTTGTATGCGAGAATTATGGTAGGGCGATGTCCAGATTGGAGGACCAGTTTGCGCATTGGACGACTCTCCCGCTCTCCCTTGCAGATAGACTAGCAGTTATCAAAATGGTTGTATTGTCACGATTTTTATACTTATTCATTAATATTTCTATAGTGCTGTCAGAATCCTTTTTTAGACAGCTGCGCTCCCTTTTGGTCACACTAGTATAGGTGGGCAAAAGCAGAGGATTAGCTAGGATGTCCTCACACTTCCCAATGCAGAGGGAAGGTTCTGTGCCCTGGACTTTAAGCTATGCTACCTGTGTGCGCAGGCGCACTTTGCGCACTTCTGGTATGCAGCGCATGACTTTACACCGCACGTAACGATCGAACATGGCGATGCCGCTCCGGTCCCGCTCCTGGCCATCCTACCACATATGCGGAATGGGACTTCATGCAATGAGATAAATACGTTACACACTACATTGATGGCTTGGCGTGCATTGGCAAGGCTGGCTGAGAAACCTTTTCTGTATGACCTGGCGATGCCCTTATTACATCATCCTGACATTACGGTGACACAGGAGGACAGATCGCTCCAGATGCTACAGGAGGCAGGTCAAAACGCTATGGGGGATTTATATCCTGATGTTAACTTCCTGACGTTGCCCATGAAACAACGCAGCGGGCAAACGCCTCATTATTCATCTTCGTATATTACCGACTCTGAGCGGCTATACGCACACATAACCTGCATTTTCCTAGTAAGCACCCTACACTCACTGCGCTACAGGTGCTGCTTACTAGTGCGACACACCAACACCTCATTATTAAACTTTATGCCGCGGCACAAATGGATGGGACACATGGAGGTGGGAAAGCACTGGCAATGGAATGCAATTTTACCACACCCCCTGAGGGGAGAGGATTGGAAGTTCTGTTTGCAATTAAGTACACTGACTTCTAATTGCAATTAGAGAATAATTCATTTTAAATTTTTACATCAAATGTACTATATTCCTTTGCAGTTGTATAAAAATGGTCTAAAAGGGGACTCAAATTGTGTACGCTGCGGAGCTGAAGATGCAGACTTCATACATTTGGCATGGTTGTGTCCACGGGTAGTGCAGTATTGGACTCAAGTTACAGAGACACTGTCTGATATGGTTGGTGAAAGGGTGGAGTGTGGGCCGGCGGCCTGCCTCTTTGGGCTGCTGCGGGACTTTAGGTCACTAGATCGCAGATTCATGTCAGTGACCCTACTTCTAGCGAAATGGAGGGTAGCACTGCATTGGGGGAGCAGGACTAAACCTACAAAAGCAGTGTGTTTAACTGACATGGTGTACTGTAGGACACAACTGCAATTGTATGCAGAGGAGTTGCCAATCTCGTCACGGCCTAAAGATTATTGGGGGCCACTGATGGCTTATCTGCTATCTAACACCGGGAATGGTGGGTAAGATATCGAATATGAAACACTTCAGAATAAGATACTTCTGTAATGTGAGATGCTTGAAATTACTACTCTTCCTGGATATATTCTTCACGTAATACTTAAGGGTTTCTCCATTTTATACAACGGGGTGCGTAAGAAAGACAATACGCTTCTGAATAAGATACTTCTGTAATGCGAGATGCTTGAAGTTACTACTCCTCCTGGATATATATTCTTCATGTAATACTTAGGGTTTCACCATTTTATACAACAGGGTGTGTAAGAAAGACAATACTGGAATCATAAGTGTTGTTGTTTTTTAATGTTATGTGAAGCATTATGAAAATGATAAAAAATAAAATAAAAAATAAAGACAGACAATATGATAGTGATGTATTACATCCAAAAAACAGGGGACACTCGTTCACACCTGCTGTCTGAGCTAGCACGGAAGATATCGCATTGGATCATTCGGCTTAGAGGGGAGAGAGAGAAAAGAAGCGATACAGTCAGAAACACAAGAAAGAGAGGAAAGATGGACAGAGAGGAAGGACTAAAGAAAATTCTCTACTTAAACAGGAAAAGTATTCAGAGGGGGAGGATGCTCAACGTCGAAGCAAACTGAAAACAGAAACACACACAAGCTGAGGGGAACAGAGACCAGGACAGGTGCAGCCCATGAGGAGGAGCAAGGGGGAAGCAGATGGAATTGGTACCCGAAGGACGAGCACTTGCACTGAGGAAAAGAGTGACCCAGTTAGAGAAGACTCAGATGAGGAGTTTGACTCCTGGTCAAAAGGGTGGTGGTCACCTCTTGTGAGAGCCTACACAAAAGAACGTGCCACTGTCCAGGAGGATTGGGACCAATCTAGGTGTGTGTCAAGGATCAGGAGGGAGGCAAGAGATAATGTGGTTTCCCCCTGCCATGTTAACAAAACCATTAAAATGCCATCTTCTTTCCGCACCCAGATTCAATAGCAGAAAGTCGGTTACACACCTTAGATGTTAAGCGGGCCCTCGTACTACATTGACAGAAAATAATCTTGTTCGAGGCTTGTGAGCTGTAGATCACATGCTTTGCATAATCCTGACATCTAGTGTTGGGTCTGGATGTTTGCAAGTTGTTTTTCTTCGAAGAAGTCTTTGCAGTCACGAGGTAAGGTGACACCTCCTTTCGGTGATAGTGCGCATGGGCATCGACTCCATTGTTAGATTGTTTTTTTCCGCCATAGGGTTCGGACGTGCATTGCTGCGCTCTGCTGCGGAATCGTTCCTTGGGTTCACCTCGGTGCGCAATCCACTCTACCTTCGCCGGTATTGTTCTCAAACAAGTTTTGTTTCTTTGCGGTTCGACTCGATCATCAAGAAATCTCCATTTCGATCGGAAGATTTGCGGACGGCCTTCCGGCCTATCCGTGTCGGTCCGGCTCCTTGTCGATGGAATGGACTCCATTCAAATTCTGCCCCCTGTGCCATGCGAAGTATCCGCGTACGGACTTGCATCAGGTGTGTACCTTGTGCTTGTCTCCAGAGCACAAAGAACAAGACTGCGACGCGTGCCGATCCTTCAGATCGAAGAAAACTCTCCGTGATCGTCGGGCTCGATGTCGAGAGATGCAGCGACAGCAGTTAGACGACACACCGGATCTCTTCGGCGAAGACTCCGAGCAAGAGGAGGTCTCAGCGGCCGAAGAAGAACAGGCCTCAGCTGCGTCTGACTCCGGATCAGAGTTGCAGATTGACCTCCATGACGACAATGTGCCGCAGGGACAAGGGGACGCGAGTACAGAAGACCCCTCCCACCGTCCCTAAAAAATCTAAGGCTTCGGTTCCACCTCCGCCTCCAGGCCAAGGTCTGCACAGAGAAGAGGTTTCTCACGCTCCACCTTCTGGCTCGGCACCGAAACACTCTAACAAGCCTTCCGGCTCGGGACCGAGTCGACCAAAACCCACTTCTGATCTGAAACATTCGGGTTCTAAGCACAAACTCGGTTCGGAGCCGAAACCTTCAACACCAAAAACAAAGAAACATTTCTTGGAGCTGAAATCTTCAGCGCCAAAAGGACATTCCAGCTCGGCTCCGAAAGCTTCGGTGCCGAAAACTAAAGAGCTGCCCGAAACGCAGCTGGATCCAGCACAGCTCCCTCTCCAGCACAGCTTGATCCTTTACACATTACACCTCATCGGTCTCCTCTAACTCACCTTGATGCAGGTGATACTGATGACGATGACGCACAGTTACCAGTAGATCCTTGGACGGATTATACAGTTGATCCTCCACAGGAAACAGACCCAGATCTTTACCCTACCAGGCCATCTCCATCTGATGACAATCTATCATATCAAGAGCTCATTGCAAGAGCTGCACAATACCATAGGGCGGAGCTCCATAAAGAATCCTTAGAGGAAGACTTTCTCTTTGAGACTCTAGGAACACATAAGTCCAGTCAGACACTGCCTATGCTCAAGGGTATGTTGAGGCCCACAGATGACATTTCTAAAGATCCTGTACGTGCTAGAATCCTCACTCCTAGAGTAGATAAAAAATACAAATCTTCCCCAACAGATCCTAATTTCATTAAAGGTCAGTTACCGCTTGACTCTTTAGTAGTATCTAATGCTCGAAAGCGAGCTGATTCTCAAGCCTCCGGGGATGCTCCTCCCCCAGATAAAGAGTCAAAACTTATTGATGCTTCTGGCAAACGTATAGCTGCGCAAGCAGCTAATCATTGGTGTATTGCTAATACCCAAGGCCTCCTAGCAAGATACGATAGGGCCCACTGGGACGAAATGGAACAATTACTGCAGTTTCTCCCAGATGAGCATAAGGCGAAAGCTCAGGATTTAGTTCAAGAAGGTAAACGAATTTCCAACGCTTCTATTAGATGCACTGTAGATGCGGCCGACACTGCAGCTAGAGAAGTGAATACTAGCATCCTACTCCGAAGACATGCCTGGTTATGGATTTCAGGGTTCAAACCTGAAGTCCAACAATCCATTCTCAACATACCTTTTGACAAGAAACATCTTTTTGGCCCTAAAGTAGATCAAGCGCTCAAAAAAATGAAAAAAGACACCGATGTAGCAAAATCGATGGGAGCGCTTCAATCTCCCTCAAATAGAGGTTCCTTTTGGCGCTCCTTTTACAGGGGAGGGTCCAAGTTCACAGCAACAGACCAAAACACTTCCTCCTACAAAAATAATTCCCAATCATCTTTTACAAGAGGATGTTTCAGAGGAGGTTATAGGGTAAATAGGCCCAGGGGAAGAGGTAAAAGCACCACACCCCGCAATTCCCCTTCCCCAAATAAACAGTGACTTCCCAACACTTCCCTCCGACTATTCTACACCTGTCGGAGGAAGACTTCAAGACTTTCTCCCCATTTGCGAATAAATATCAACCGACAAATGGGTGCTTGGAATTATCCAACATGGTTATTGCCTGGAGCTTACCAACATTCCTCCAAACATTCCACCTTAATATCACAAATTGTCACCAGACCACCAGCACTTGCCTCAACAAGAATTTCAATCTCTATTACTCAAAGGGGCTAAAGAACCAGTCCCACTTCAGTACCAAGGGTCAGGGGTTTACTCCCTTTACTTTCTGATTCCCAAAAAGGACGGTTCGTTAAGCCCTATTCTAGATCTCAGAGTGTTAAACAAATACATACTGTCAGAGAACTTTCACATGGTGACTCTTCAACAAGTACTCCCCCTTTTACAGTAGGGCGACTTTTTGTCTACTCTAGATCTAAAAGACGCCTACTTTCACATTCCAATTCATCCGGCTCATCGCAAATACCTCAGATTTGTGATAGCAGACAAACATTACCAGTTCAAGGTACTTCCATTTGGCGTCACCAGGGCCCCCAGAGTGTTCACCAAATGTCTCGCAGTAGTATCCGCTCATCTCAGGAGACAATGTATACATGTCTTCCCTTACCTAGATGACTATCTTATCAAAGCGGGCACTTACCAGAACTGTATACTACACACTCAGGCAACAGTACACCTACTTCATCAGTTGGGTTTCACAATCAATGCACAAAAATCTCACCTGTGCCCTGCACTAGTGCAGTCTTATCTGGGAGCTTCCCTCAACACTCTCAAAGCTCTAGCCTCTCCCAATGTAGCCAGGATTCACATTATTCAGTCCACAGTACTACAATTTCAACCCAATCAAACATTACCAGCCAGAGTTTTCATGCAACTGCTGGGAATGATGGCATCTTGCATTGCAATCATACCTCATGCAAGGCTTCAGATGCGTCCTCTGCAAGAATGTCTAGCGCGTCAGTGGAATCAGTCACAGGGTCAATTAACCGATCTAGTGTTGGTAGACAGCCGCACCCATCACTCTCTGCAGTGGTGGAACCCTCAAAACTTAGCAAAAAGGAGGCCCTTCATAGACCTGATTCCACAGGCTGTACTGACAGCAGACGCATATTTAACCGGTTGGGGTGCCCATCTCCAACATTACACAGTACAAGGGCTGTGGTCAGACAATCACAAACGTCTCCAAATCAACTACCTGGAACATCTAGCAGTGTTCCTAGCACTCAAAGCTTTTCACACTCACCTTGTAGGCAAGACTGTCCTAGTCCGCACAGACAACACAACAGGAATGTACTATCTGCAGAAACAGGAAGTGACACACTTTCTCCAGCCGTCGCGTCTTGCACAAAGCATTTGGAATTGGGCAATTCATCACAAAATTTATCTCCTAGCAGAACACCTTCCAGGAGTTGACAATCAAATTGCCGACCTGCTCAGCAGACACAGACAGCAAGTTCACGAGTGGGAACTTCATACCCAAGTTCTTCTTCCCTACTTTCAACAATGGGGATTTCCACAGATAGATCTGTTTGCCACAGTACACAACGCAAAATGCCCAAACTTTGCATCCAGGTTCCCACTCCATCTATCCAAAGGCAATGCTCTATGGATGAATTGGTCAGGGAAATTTGCCTATGCTTTTCTGCCTCTCCCACTAATTCCATTACTGGTTCGGAAGCTCAGACAAACATCCCTCACACTGATCTTAATAGCCCCCACATTGGCCCGTCAACCTTGGTACACCACCCTGTTAGAGCTGTCGGTAGTTCCACATCAAAAGCTACATCTCACACCCTGTCTCCTCACTCAGAGCCATGGAGAAATCAGACATCCAAATCCCAAAGAACTCAACCTCGCGATTTGGCTCCTGAAATCATAAAGTTTGGTTATTTACAACTACCACCAGACTGCATGAATATTCTCAAAGAGGCTAGAAAGCCTACTACTAGAGCATGTTATGCAGCAAAATGGAAACGGTTTGTTATCTATTGTAACAACAACAATATCAATCCACTTGATACTTCTGTACCGAACATCATTTTTTATCTGTTGCATTTGCAGCAATCTGGATTGGCTTACACATCCATTCGTTTACACCTAGCAGCAGTAGCCGCATACTTGCAAAATAGACAACACTTATCTCAGTTCAGAGTATCGGTGATTAAAGCCTTCATGGAAGGATTAAAAAGGGTGATACCACCAAGAGTTCCCCCTGCACCAGATTGGAACTTAAACATAGTCCTTACAAGACTAATGGATCCACCTTTTGAACCAATGCACAAATGTCAGTTACAATTCCTCTCATGGAAGGTTACTTTCCTCATAGCAATAACCTCACTAAGGAGAGTTGGTGAACTTCAGGCATTAACTATACAAGAGCCTTTCTTTCAACTTCACAAAGATAGGGTGGTTCTTCGAACCAATCCTAAATTTCTCCCTAAAGTAGTTTCTGCCTTTCATATCAATCAGTTGAGTTACCTGTATTCGTTCCTCAACCTGGTTCTGTAGCAGAGAGAGCTCTAGACACACTTGACGTTAGGCGAGCTATACTATATTACGTAGAAAGAACCAAAGAATTTTGAAAAACAAAGCAGCTATTTGTTGCCTTTTCTCCACCACACAAAGGCAATCCCATATCTAAGTCCGGTATTGCAAGATGGATTGTAAAATGTATCCAAACATGTTATGCCAATGTAAAAAGAACTTTAATAATACCCCCCAGAGCGCATTCCATTCGCAAAATAGGGGCTACAATGGCCTTCTTAGGGAATATTCCCCTAGCCGACATCTGTAAGGCAGCAACATGGTCTACACCGCACACATTCACTAAACACTATTGTGTAGATTTGTTAACGAGACAACAAGCAAATGTAGGCCAAGCAGTATTTAAAACACTGTTTCAAACTACTACAACCACTACAGGTTAGCCACCGCTTTGGGAGTATACTGCTATATAGTCTATGCAAAGCATGTGATCTACAGCTCACATGCCTCGAACGGATAATGTTACTTACCCAGTAAGCATCTGTTCTTGGCATGTAGAGCTGTAGATACACATACGCCCACCCACTTCCCCGGTCTCCTGTAGTTGTTGTAGTTCTCAATTTACATTCATATGCATGGACATCTCTATTCTACACTTACTAACTCCATTTACATATACGGGATGAAAGATCGGGTAGACGATCACCTCTTCTTCATTTTCTCACATTCAAATAAGGTCAGGGCAGTGGAGAAGAGGACCATTTTGAGGTGGCTAGTCCTCTGCAACAAGATCTGTATGCACTGGTCAAAAAGAAGCCCCTGAGGGACTGCTCCACCAGAGAAAAGACTGCTATCACAGTATTGGAGCGAGCGGTACCTATCCTTGTTTTCTACCAGTCTGTGACGTGGGTGTTTATGCTTCCATTCATGAAGCACCTCTTCCTTGAGAGTTGGGTCTGATGAGAATTGTCATTTTGCTAGCACTGTTCTGCAGGTCTTTTTAATCTGACTCCACTCCCCAGACCCTCCACCTTTGGGAGGCTTACCTTGGTATCTATCCTGAAGTTGATTATATGCTACCCACCTACCTTTTTTTTTTTTAATACGTTTTATTGATTTTTTTTAACAGAAAATAAGGCAATGGTGAATGGCAGTTAGTTTGACAGAAACATACATATTGTTTTCGAAAATCACTGTCTCATGCAGCAGCTTCAAACAGAAGATAGGATAAAAAAATAGACAAAGATTTACCAGCTGTGGTTTGTGGTTTGCCTGATCCAAGAGAGCTCTCGGTGCCAGCCTCTTAAATATCCTCTTAAAATCCTTTATATCGCTGCTGCGGTCGTAAAATGCTGCCTGATGGAAGATTATAACTCCTAGACAACGTGATTTGCCTTTCACTGACTTCTGGAGACGAAGGGAGGTGACTGAGGCGGTGAGCTGTTGGTGTGGCCTATCTGCGGAGTGCATCGCGATTGCCACCAGGTGCAGGAAGCAACTTGCTCTACGTCCGCCAGTCTGAGGTCCCCGGGAGGCTTTTGAGCGTTCTGGCCAGGATTGAATAGCAGAGCTCCTGCGCGCCTCACCCTTGCCGCTACGTCGGTGAGGCGAGTACAAGGCTGGTCTGCCCGGGGTGAGTGGAGTGCGAGCAATGCTACGCCGCGGCTTCTGCTCTTACCTATGGCCGCTCCTGACTGCTGGGCGGCCCCCGACTGGCACGCAGGCTCCGGCTGAATGGAGACTGTCTTGCTGCCCCGAGACCCATCAGAACTTAACCTGTAATGCTGCTGAGGAAGCTGTAACGTCTTGACATCTATACAGCAGCATTGGACACGGGGCCTAGGGGGCAGGCTGACACAGTTATATTCACAGTCTTCATAAGGTCATAAAAACGAAGATTGGTTCAACTTCCTATTTGGAACCCAGGTGGTGAAATTTGTAGTCCTCTGATTCTCTCAGTGCCAGACAGGGAAGACGTAGCCACACAGAGACGCACATAGACCCCTGCTATTAGTGATTGGACCTTGGTTACGTGAATTTGGCACTGGGTCCAGGGGAGTAGCATTGTTTTGCAGCCACACTTAAGAGTCTAGCAAGATGGGGAAGCCTGACAGAAGCCAACCTAAACTGAGCTTTGATCAGCGCAAATCAACGAGAATGCACAAAGGAAATGCCCCTGCTCTGGACCAGGAAGAGTGTGCAACGGGAGGCGAACAAAAAAGTGACATAAAACAGCTACTAATAACAATGCAACAAAGCCTTGCCACTATCAACAGTATAGACTGCATGTCCGAAAGAATAGACAAGCACTCCGAAAGATTGGACATGGTTGAAAGGCGCGTTTCGGATGCAGAAGACCTGCTGGCGCAGACCCAGGAAGCATACAAAAAGCTGACAAGCTGCTGCCAGCGATGCAGAGCAAGACCGAGGACTTAGAAGCGCGCTCCAGAAGGAACAACTTACATATAGTGGGTTTGGCGGAATCTAATATCACTGGCACCATGGAACTCTTCATTGAGAACCTGTTGGTTGGGCTCCTGGGCCGCAATACATTGTCGACTATGTTCATAGTGTAGCGCCCATCGCTCGCTTGCACTAAGACCGGTGCCGGGCGCCCCACCTCGCCCCATCATAGCGAGACTGCTCAACTACCGGGATAGGGATGCCGCTCTACGCCGTGCCATGGAACTCAAGGCGCTCAACTATGAGGGCTCTGACAGAGCCACAGCTGGGGACTCTGATGCGGTGCAAGTGGCAAGGCGCCGTTGCGGATGAAGTCTCCACAAGACACATACCCGATCCTCATATTCACCTGATTTACCCATAACCATATTAAGGGTGCTCCCGTGCGGAGCAGCTTGGGCGGGCCTCGAGGACTGGGAGTTGGCAGGGGCGACAAGACTAGGAGACTTGTACAACGGTGGGGGCTCATGCCATTCGAAGACTTTAGAGAGGGGTATGATCTGCCACAGGGGCACTTCTTGTTACTCGCAGGGATCGTAGCGCCTATTCGTGTGCATTGGGCACTGGGGGGCAGCTGAACCCCCACAACACACAACTTGCGGCTACGTGGGCACCGGGGGAGGCAGAATTAAAGAGTCACATGCCTATACGGAGCCCTGAGCTGGGACACGATACAACCGCTGACCCCACTACGAGTTAGAGGGGAAGAAGACTTGAATGTCCCACTGGAAGGCAAACCATGGGAGAATATACTGATAGGGATCCCCAGGACCTCGAGAAAGGCCAGTTTCTGACTCATTAACTTTTTCATATTGCACAGGGCATACCTCACTCCGGGGCCGATCAAAGCATTTTTTCGGAAAGACGATGCAAAATCCGGGGCCGATCAAAGCATTTTTTCGGAAAGACGATGCAAAATCCGGGGCCGATCAAAGCATTTTTTCGGAAAGACGATGCAAAATGCCCGAGATGTGGTGAAGTGGGGGCGGAACTTCTACACATGATGTGGGCTTTCCCAGAACTGCAGAATTACTGGCAGGCAATATCTGCCACCATAGGGGAGGTAATAGAGCGCCCAATTCCAAGCACCCCTGCACATTGCCTCCTGGGATTGTTTCCACATAACTCCAAGCTGTGGGTCACCAGCAGGTTCCTAGATCTAGCCTTGACTATAGCTAAGCGTGAGATCATGCGACACTAGAAATCCACTGTAGGGCCCAGAATTACTATGTGAAAGGCCGAGCTAGAGAAATTGGCGGCCTGCGAAGGGAGGGTACTTCTTAGAAATGCCAAAATAGGTATTGGCTCACTGGAGCTTGGAAAGCTCTGGTCGATAACTTAAAGGAACTGGAACCAGAGCCGGGGGGATGTCTCCAGAGAGGGGGTCCCCACAGACAATCCCAGAACACCAGGGCAGGGGAGGGGAGGACGCATTACTTAATTGATGTAGTAATGTTTGAACGCAATCCTAGTCCGACACAGCAGGATTGTGGACCTGGAAACACAGGCAGGGGCGGTGGAGTTTGAAGAAACTGTATGTTATGTTCATAAAGTCTGGTCTGGTAGGGTTCTGTGAAGTGGGGTGGGAGGATGGGAGTTGGGAAATTAGATTAGATAAGGGAGATGTGTACTATAACTAGAATCACACTGTTCATCCATCTGTTTAATGGACTCAAGAAGTTGAAGACTGGACATAATATGAGGGCGATATTGGAAGTATAATGGGAATGTGATGTTTATTACATGTTTTTGCAGAAACCCCAATAAAATTTTTTTTTTTTTTTAAACTATGAGGGCTCTGCTGTCTCTCTGTATCTGGACTTCACCCAGCAGGTGCAAGAAGCACAACGTCAATTTGGCCCGGCAAAATGGTAACTACGCGAGCTCAACTTGGAGTATGCTATGTTATACCCGGCGGGAATGTGTGTAATGATGGAAGGGAAGCCCAGTATCTTCACAGACCTAAAAAGTCTCCAGCAGATGATCAAGAAGGTGGAAGTAACAAGGAAACGCGATGATGTCTCCGGCAGCCACGACCAGCAGGATGAGTAAAAACGGCTTGTGAGATCAGTCACCCAAGTCAAAACTGAATAACTGTATCAGAAGCGGTAAGCCACCTGTATACAGCACGCGCTGATCTGCTCCTGAGACGCTGAAGCCACGACATGCTGTCAATTATGCAGGGCGAGGTGAGCCCCCCTCGGAACTGCTATTGCTCGATGGCCCGTGCTGCTGCATCAGAACCAAGATATATTAGTAGACTCTGAAAATGTGCCTCTGGTTGCCTGGAAGGGCGACAACAGTTGACTAGATACTAGCGGCTGGGCAATGATGCTTACATGTAGAAACGATGTAGCAGCAATAAATGTAAAACAGCAGGGGTATGTACACATATATTTGTGAATAGAGGCAACACTACACTATTCGCCCCTGTGTGTTAACCACACTGACTGTTAGTTCATACCGTTTAAGACCTACCGTTTCCCTCTTTTTCCTTTTTTCTTTTCAATCTCTTACTTTCCTTTCCATTTCAGGGTTCATAAGGGAGTTAGTATGCAGGAATGTTGGTAAGCTAAGTCTCATGTTTAGGGATACGGCGTGGTTGGGAGAGGGAGGTGGGTTTAGGGGTTTTAAGCGGTTGCATTGTGATTGTTGGCATAATCAACTGGAAGGACACAAGTTGAGCTCTGACGAGCAGACAAAGGTCAGGATCAATGGGTGACGTACACGACACTATCAGCTCACCGCTCAAGCGAGGTACTGTCTTAAGACTCCTCACGTGGAATGTAAGGGGATTAGATGACCACCGTAAAATACGCAAAATAGTGACATATCTCCAAAGACACAAGATAGACGTGGCCATATTGCAGGAAACGCACCTATCACCCCAGACCAGCCTCCTAACGCAACGTAGAATGAGGGGAGAGTGTTTGGCAGCTGGGTTCACCTCGCCTGTGCGCGGAGTGTTGATATGTTTCTGACGCAACTCTGGCATTACACTTATGAAGGTGCACACTGACAGATGGCAGATTTATGATTGTACATTGCAGACAGGTCCCTTTCGAGGCCTTATTAATCTGCATATACGGCCCAAACTACGACGACCCGCAATTCTACCACGCATTGCACAACAAAACGATAGCATATAGCCATTTGCCACATATATGGGGAGGAGACTTTAACCCCTGAATTGGACAGATCCAAAGGCCCAACACGTAAACCTGCAGCGTCGGCACGCGCCATCACTGCCATGGCGGAAACTAGCCGATTAGTGGACGCCTGGTGACAAATTAATCCCCAAGGCAGAGTACACACACTATTCTACTGTCTGATACTCACATGTGCATTGATTATTGGCTGATATCCCGCTCCCTGTTGCCATACCTAGAGGCTTCTGAACACCTCCCCAGAACCTACTCAGACCACTCCCCAGTACAGCTTACCCTGCGTGTTATAAATATGCAGCCCAAAACGGTGCCATGGCGGTTCCCACAATACTCACTACTGGATCCAGTGTTCCGAGATGACCTTGCGCAAGCAATTGACGAATACTTCAATATTAATACAGGTAGTGTTACTAAAATGTCCACGCTTTGGGAAGCCTTTAAGTCATATATTCGAGGTATCGCGATTTCAAAATACGCTGGAGTGCTGCGCTCAATTTGAGGGCGACTGCAGAAACTAGAGGGGGAACTGAAAATATTGGAATTAAAACAGACGCAGGAGGCAACTCCAGAACTACAGGCCCAGATTAAAACTTCGCTAGAAGAGTACAATGAGCTGGCCCAAACCGAGATTACCCACTTGGGAAAGTACGCCACTGCCAGGATATACGGGGAGGGAGAAAGACCTGGTGTCACGCTAGCAGCCCTGACCCGACCAAGTAGAACTGAAAATGAAGTGCTCAGTGTGCAGGGAGGTAGAGGCCAGCCCATTAATGGTGCAATACAAGTGGTTGACAGGTTCTGGGAATATTATTCAGAACTGTACACAACTCGCCCCACTCTGGAAGAACACTCAGACTACTTAGCCCATATCAAAATGCAGTGGCTCACGAACGATTATAGAGAAAAGCTGATAGCTCCTCTCCGCCCCACAGAAATAATTGCGGCACTTAAAGAGATGCCTAGCGAGAATGCGCCTGGTACTGATGGCCTCACTGTGGTCTTCAATAAGGCATATCAGGACAAGTTGGTCCCCCATCTAGTAAATCTCTTCGAAGAGATGGTGCGCGACAGTACCATGCCTTTAACCATGCGAGAAGCGATGCTAATAGCGATACGTAAGCCAGGTAAACCTGCGGAACAGTGCTCCTCCTATCGACCCCTGTCACTATTAAACACGGACACAAAACTATTTGCTAAGATTCTAGCGAAGATTGGCCCCTCTACTTCCAAGTATTATCGGGCCTGAACAGTATGGGTTTGTTCCCATAATCTGTCCAGTAATCTTAGAACTCTGGGGCCTATTACGATGGCACCGCAACGGAGCACGGGACCGACTGCCGATGTTGCAGCGGTCCCGCCATGCAAATTAGGATGCGCCCGCAACACTGGCGGGCGCATCCTGGCCCTTTTACATTGCGGGTGGATCTGCTGGCTGCAGCCCTGCTCGCAATGTAAAAGGATTGTGCACAGCATTGCCATGCACAACATGGCAGGCACCACGTGGTGCCTGCCACGTAGTGCATTGCAATGAGGGGGGGTTCCATGGGTACCCTCCAAGTGCAGCCCCCCACCCCTCCCACCCCTCCGGGGGCCCACAACGGGCCCCCAAAACAATTCCCGCATGCCTTTCCATGGCGGAGCCTCCGCCATGGAAAGGCATACCACCGCCCACATCATAATATGGATGGCGGTGCCTGCAAGGCACCGCCACCATATTATAGGCCTTTTCCGCCCGGTAGGCAATCGTGACGATTGCCTACCGGCGGAAAAGCGGCGGATGGTCTTTCCGTCTGCCGCGGTACCCCCCGCCATGCTAATGTGGCAGGGGTAAAAGGCAGTCCGGCGGGGTGTTTTGGCGGGCGGATCGCCGGCGGTGGCGATCCGCCCGCCATGCTAATAGGCCCCTCTGTTTGGTGCTGTCACTTTAATTGACCCGGCGGTTCAAGCTGCAGCGTTTTTTTTTTAGATGCTGAAAAGGCATTCGATTCTGTAGAATGGCCTTTCATGCTAGCAGTGCTACGCCGGGTGGGTGTAGGAGAAGTCTACATTAAATTAATACAAGTCCTGTATTCGAATCTCATGGTGTGACTATATATGAATGGGATACTTTCTGCTCCTATAGCGATCACACACAGAACCCGTCCGGGATGTCCGCTCTCCCCTCTCCTGTATGCGGTAGTGGCGGAACCCCTGGCATGCGCTTTACGCGAATATCATTCACATCGAGGCATCCAACTCCCTAATTACAAATTAATTATTTCAGCATATGCAGATAACACTTGTTATACGTCCGGAATCCCGAGCAGAACCTAACGCCGGTGCTGCGGGAAGTAGTTTGATTTGGTGGCCACCCAGGACTGAGAGTTAACTGGGGGAAATCACTGATATTCCCGCTCACTGCCTCTACCATACCTACTCAAACTGAGTTCCCCTTAGTGTGGACTAGCGAGCCAGTGCGATACCTAGGGATACAAATACACCCGGACATGGTAATAAAGGCGAATTATGGGAAAGCAGTGCAACGACTGGCAGAAGCGATAGAACACTGGATACGACTGCCCCTTTCACTTCTGGGCCATACAGCGCTTATGAAAATGATTGTTCTCTCTAGATTTCTCTTTCTGTTTGTTAACATACCGATACTGCTTCCAAACATGATATTTAGCACGCTACGCACGCTTATGATCCGCCTGGCTTAGGCAGGGAACCAACCACGCATAGAATGGAACATGTTGACCCTTCCCTACACTATGGGTGAGCTGGATGCTCCAGAATTAGAAGCATATTACAGAGCCACGCAGATCATGCACACGTATTACTGGTTTCATGGGCTGCGAGATCTACCACATCTGTATTTGGAAAAGGAAGCTGCTGCCCCAATAATGCTCCCAGGCTACCTGCTAACCAAGGCGCGACTCACATTCCGAGTAATTGACCCTATAGGCGTCGCAGGCTACCTAATCCAGAAAACAGTGAACAAAAATCAGGCTCCGCTGCTGTACTCGCCAAAACTTCCCATAGAATGGTGTACCTGGTTTCCACTGAGCGCAGATGGAGCAGTAAAGCGTGCACTAAAGCAGGCAAAAAAACAGAATATGGGAGACTTCTTCAAGGATGGAACCCTGAGACCCTGGGGAGAGGTTCTAGACTTAATATCTGAGATATCACTAAGCGTTAGATATAATTGCCACAGAGCATATCAATCGCTGCATGCGCAGCTGAGTGCGGATGAGGCAGAGCCACCAGAAACAATCCCCCTGACATACCTATTGAACGCAACTTCCCCAACCCATGGGATCTCAATGTTGTATAAATTAATGCGACAGAGCGATGACTCCACCAGTAGGAAGGCAAGCTGAAATGGCAGGATGACTTGGGAGTAACAATAACTGATAAACAATGGACATACTGCTGTTCAGTGATTAAAACCATATCGCAAAATGGCAGGCATCGACTAGTGCATTTTAAATTTCTTAACAGAGTATATTATACTCCAGCCCGACTTTGTAAATATGGACTACGTGATGGGGACAAATGCGAGAGATGCAACACTGGGAATGCTGAGTTTGGCCACTTTGTGTGGTTCTGCCCTGAAATACGTGCATTCTTGTTAAAAGTGTTGACAGAGCTTCAGGGAATGGGGGTCAGACAATACCAGACTCCCCAACACTCGCTCTATTGGGACTAGACTCTGGGGTACCAAAGCAACATAGAAAATTGGTGGCAATGGGCATGCTTCTGGCAAAGCGACGAGTAGCGATGCGCTGGATGAGGGGCCTGATACCGACAATTTCGGAATGGTACGCCTATGACTTATTGTAACAGACACATTTAATGCCTTGATGCCGATCCGTAGTAGACCCCGCAACATATGGAGACCATTTAAAGCTTATCTTCATAGTAAAGCATGAGCTGACACTGACGCCGACAGCCAACACTCAGAGGGTCGTGTATGCGAGGAGGGAAGTGCAGCAGAGGGATAGTGGGGTGCCTATATTCTGCAAGATCGGACCACAGCACTTTGGACACTGAGTGACCTACTTTGTTTAGGTAAATGTTTGCAATATAGGATTAAATATTAATGAGGTGAAATCCAGGTATAACCATGCTGGAGGTAAGAGCGCTACAATGTAATGTTATTAAGGACCTCGCATAGAATACTATGTAAGTCCCTGTTGAGAAGTGACTTACCCAAATGCCTGCGCTGGATCTATGTTTATACGATATAACATGCCAACAACACAGAATGCACCTTACTTGAAAAATGATAAAGTTTAAAAAAAAGAAAAAAAAAGATTTAACAGCTGTAACAGTGGAGTCTGCTAAGGATATGATTGGTGCGATCTATGTGATGCTGTCAGAGTGTGTTGGATGTTCGGGAGTGACATGTTATTGCAAATGTGTATCACGAGTGGGTAGCAAGCACTGGTATCTTTACATTGGGGCTTGGTGTTGTCAGAGGGGAGTGTGGAAGGGGCTATAGCTGCTTGAGGGTGGTATTTAGACAAAATATCGGAAATTTCGACCTACACAAATATCGAGTTGGAAATATCGTGACATAGAAATATCGACATCAAGAATATCGTGGTCGCGAATATCGTTTTTAAGGTAAGAAATATCGTTTTTAAAGATATAGAAGTCATTAATATCATTTTCAAAAATATAGTTGTTTAAAATAGCGATTTTTTAATTACTGTTATGTATTTTAGTGTATATTTTAAATGTATGTGATGTATTTTTTGTATAAGTATTGTTTGTTTTTTAATATATGTTACATTTTTAGTAGTTATCAATTTTATTTTAATTACATTTTGCGTTCTTTAGTTCCGTAGCGGGTTGTGGGTTTATAGGGGAATAGGATGGGAAGTAATTTAATTATAATAAATTAATGATTATTTATTATTTATTCAAATATATTTAATTGAGATTTTATAGTGTTATTTTTGTGAAGTAATTTATTTTTAATTGGTTGTTAATTAATAATAATTAATTGGTAATTAATTATGGTAAGTGTGTATTTTTTTACATGTGGGTTGTGGGGTTTATAAGGGTAATGGGTGGGAAGTAATTTATTTTTAATTAATCAATAGTTAGTTGTTAATTAACATTAATTAATCAAATGAAATATAAGAATTGTGTAATTAATTTTAGGTGCGGGTTGTGGTGTTTATAGGGGAATAGGGTGGGAAGTAATTTACGTTTAATTAATTAGTTGTAAAATTCTATTAGTTTTTTAATTGAAAATAATTGTATAATTAATTTTTTTACAGTATAATTTTAGATGTGTGATGTGGGGATTATAGGGGTAAAGGGTGGGAAGTTAATTCATTTTTATGTGTTCATTTGTTTTTTAATTAATATTTCTTTAATTGATAATTATGTTAATTATGGAAGTACATTTTTTTAAATTTAGATGTGGGTTGTGAATTGTGTGGTGTTATAGGGTAGGAAGTAAATAAACTAAATGTATGTAATGTTTTTGTTTATAGTTAAATTCTAACTAAAAATATTTATTTGTTAGAATTATATTTTTTATTTTATTTAATATAATATTTGTAGGTATTTGTGATATGTATTTAACATTATAATATGTTTTTATTTTTTTTAGTTTTTAATATTAAATATTTATTTGAAGTTTTATATAGCGCTGGCTAGACCCGTAGGTATCAGAGCGCTTTACATGAGGATCGTTACGTTACAGATTACAAATTACATACGTTACCAGAGCATAGTAGAACATGAACAAAAAAACTGTGTAACAGTAATTAGACGAAGGGAGGGGGAGAGAGTAGACAACGGCGGGGAGATGGGAAGAACTGTGCCCAATGTCCGGCTGGGTAGGTGACGGCCGAGGTGGTGAGCCAGGGCGGATCTCCTCTATAGCTGTCTAGCAGCTGCACCGGGCATCAGACATGGTGCTCAGGTCTCAGCGGTCAGGGAAAAGAAAAAGTTTTTCATGGTTACAATAGTTACAGTTGTAAAGTCCAATACCGAAGAAACAAGTCCCCAGGAGAGGAGAGAGGGAAGGGGGGAGGTGGGGTGGACAGGGGGCTGCGGAAGCGGATAAGATCTGACAGATCAGCAGTGGGAGTGAAAAACCTTGTGGGGGCCCAAGAAGGTAGAGTAAACAGGCCCAGCGCTTAGATAGGGTCTCATAGTCATTAAGTCCAGCGTCAAGTTGGGTCACCGCGTTAGGTCATCTCGGCAATGTGGGGGTACCGTGCCGTGTTCCATGTCTCCCTCAGCAGATCCTGTACTTCAGATCGGACCATCATTGCGATGGGGAGAGGTTAAGCAGGCTTCTGTACTATCTGGGACAGAAGTGCGGGGTTGCTGGGTGTACAGTCATCTATGATATGGAATGTCAAGCTGCCACCAAGCGGGTGCCATCTTATATGCCAGGAGAACAGATTCAATAATGATTGTTATTGTACCCAGGGAACACATGGGCAGCTGGCAAGCGGTGAGTTGCGGATTAGGTACGAGTGAGGCAAGGCGTTAACTCACGTAGGCGTGGGTACAGATGAAAAACAATCTGGAGATGTGCGAGCGTTACAAGCTTAGTCGCCATTTTAGGGTCAGGCAAAGTTAGGGGATCGATTGTCCCATCGATGATATTAGGTTATTGAAGGTAGGAAATAAAAAGGGTACCTTGAATAAAGATAGGCCTGAGAGTCATTGAGAGGCCTTCTTTTAGTGGAGCAGCCACTCGGGAGGGAAACCGGAGCTCAGTCAGGCTGCAAGCACCACAGTCAGACACACCCGGGAATCTGCCATCCACTGCCGCTCAACGAGGACGCGTCGGTGGAATTGAAAGTAGAAATCAACACCGCTACTGGCGTGTCTCAAAGGCGGATCGAGAGGACGTCGTGGTATGATCCGGGAGGGGTCCGCAGTAGACGAAGCATAAGGTCGAGTCCTGATGGTGGGTGTCGGGCGGCAGATCTGGAAGGCGTCACGGGGCAATATATTTGTATTTTAACCCGTTAAGTGCGTCCGTCGGCCAACGGCCGTTGCGAGCACTACCTCGCTAGTGCTGCGCACGTCCGTTGGCCGACGCGGCCCCGCCCACTCAATAGAACTCTTGCACCGCTGCGGAATTTGCGCCGCGGTTAAGGAGTTAATTTTTATCATATTTATATTTTTTTATTTATTTTGTTTTTTAAATATTTTGTTGTTGATATTTTGTTTTTAATTTAGAAGTGTCTGGATTGGGAGTACTAATTTTTACCCCTCCGCAATCCAACACTTTCCCTACTGTTGCACTGACTGCAGTGGGAATAGTACATTTTATCCCTCCGCTATCCAACACTTTCCCTACTGTTGCACTGACTGGAGTGGGAATAGTATATTTTATCCCTCTGCTATCCAACACTTTCCCTACTGTTGCACTCACTGGAGTGGGAATAGTAATTTTTACCTCTCTGCTATCCAACACTTTCCCCACTGTTACACTGACTGAAGTGGGAAATTTAAGTTTAAAGATTTTTAAATAGTTTCATGTTTTAATTTATAATAGAATGTTTTTTTAATAGATTTTATGTTATTGTTATATGTATATATAAATATTAATATGTTACATTTTTATATAATTTTAAAATTATAAAATACATTAAAATTAATAGTTTAATTGTTTTAAAGTAAATATATATATTATATATGTGGGTTTAACTTTTTAAATCAAGTTTGTTATATTCGTTAAAATGTATATTAAATGTAATTTTTTTTAAATTATATTTATTATTTTATACATTTAATATTTATTTTATTTATATATATATATATATATATATATATATATATATATATATATATATAACAATATTTTGTACAACTATATTTATGACATTGATATATATTTTTCAATATTTTTGTACTTATTATAAATATAGGATGTCGATATTTTTTACATCGATATTGTGCTATGGGGATATTTTAGGTGTCGATATTCTGTCAGTGAACTGTTGAGGGTATGTGGCTTGAGGTTGTACCGCACTCTCTGGGGCTCCCCAGTGATTCCCCTGGGGGTCTCTGTCTCCCAAGCCCTTGAGGGGTGGCTCCGGGTGGCATGATATCCCTCCGGTGCATAGGTCTGTGATGTGCTCTGGTTCCTCCCTAAGGTATTTTGCTTGCTAGTCCATTTGAGTGCGTCCTTCTGCAGCTGTAAGCGGCCTGTGTGTTAGGATGGGGGGGAGGGGGTGTTGTTTTTGCCTCAATATTCGTAATGTAAGTCTCCCAGCACCCTCCTTCCGTCTGAGTTTATCTGCTTCTGTGCGTGATAGCGCGGCTAGCCAGCGCTGGGTATCCGGGGCCATGGGCGCCTTCCATGACATTTCAATTTGTTGCTTAAATAGAACGAAAGCTAGATCAATAAATCTATGCTGGTGTTTGCCACCTTTAGCCTTGTGATGGAGTCCCAGTAAGCAGGACTCAGGAGTGGGTGTGAGGATGGGTTCAGCGGATTCTGCCCGACCTCACTCAAGGCTAACAGTAACACCGGGCACTCCCAGACCGTAGATGGTCAAAACTCAACAAGGAAAACTGGAACTCTATTCTAGCCTCTTCCAAACCTGATCTAAGAGATCATCCCACTCTAGCAAATAATACATTTGGAGACTGGGTCAAACAATCCCTAGAGGAAGTGATCCTAGTAAAACAGATAAAACTAGGCCACAAGGGTAAATCTTCCCCTTGGTTCACCCCTCACCTACTGACCTTAAAAAAGAATGTAAAAAGTTAGAAAGAAACTGGAGCAAAGCATATGATGAACGTAGGAAAAAAAAACTACAGTGTAGCCATTAGGAATTTTCACCTAGAAATTAAAAAGGCCCAAGCTTTCAATTTTGTAACAGAAATTCACAGGGCAGCTAATTCCCAAGAGAATTATTCCAGATGGTTAAATCCCTAACCACATTAAAGCCTGACAGCAATTGCCCAAAGGCCACAATCACGTGTTGCAATGAACTAGCAACGTTTAAAAAAAACAATCTCCAGCATATACTGTTCCCTACTAAGGGACCACCCACAGTATGCCTCACAAACTCCCTCCCCCCCTTACCAGTGAAATTCTCCTAACACTTTTTAACAAAGTGAAATCTTGGTCTCCTCTAAATCCCGCACCACTCCACATACTCCTTAAAGGAGCGGAATATATCTTTCCAGCTTTAGTGGATCTTCTCAACCTCTCACTTACTTCTGGAATAGTCCCACGTGCATGGAAACATGCTGCAGTAACACCATTATTAATAATTAAAAAAAATAATCTGGATCCCTTTTGCTCAGGGAATTACAACCCTATATCCCTGCTTCCGGCAGTGGGGAAGATACTAGAAAAGCATGTAAACCAAAATCTTTCCATATTTCTAGAGGAAAACTCCCTCCTCCACCCCACACAGACAGGATTCCGTCCACAACATAGCACTGAAAACGCACTCTTACTGGTCCCGGAGGATCTGAAGATCTTTCTGGACCAAAGATGGTTCGCCGCCATCATCCTCCTCGACCTGAGTGCGGCCTTCAACACAGTTGACCATGTAATACTCACCCAAAGAATGAGGGAAGCTGGCATAAAAGACGATGCTCTAAATTGACTCACTTTCTTCCTAAAAGACAGAACATTTCATGTCTGAGAAAACTCTTGCTATTCGGATACTTACCCCATAAAGTGCGGAGGTGCTGCAGGGCTCAGCCCTCAGTCCCACACTATTTAACCTATAGATGCGCCTGCTCGTTGACATTCAGGAATTCGGCCTGTCAATTGTCTTCTATGTAGACGATAGACAATTAGTCGTCTCACTCACACCAGGAAAAGAAGCACATTACCAGCAGCTGGCCCCCTGTTTAGAAAAAGTAGCAACCTGCTGTTGCGAACTAAATGGGGAAAAGAGAGAGATCCTGATATTGGGTAACAACTCTTACCTCCAGCTGACTCGAGAATGGCTTAAGTGTCTAGGCAGTGCACCAACCCCTAACGCTCCCATTATAAGCTTAGGGATGTGGCTTGACAATTCTCTTTCTATGGAAGCACAAGTAAAAAAAACTTGCTGCCATTCTTGGAACTCTTCAAAAAATCCTAGATCTACTTCCCCTTCCTTCCAGAAGAATTGTTGTCCAATCTTTAGTACTATCTCGGCTTTACTGTGGGAATTCCCTACACCTAGGCTCCCCAAGACACGTAACAAAAAGACTCCAAGTCATTCAAAACGTGGCAGTGCGGCTGCTGCTCGATGTTCCAAAACACATCAGTGCTAAAAATGCCTTGGTTTCCCTTCACTGGCCCCCTGCTGAGCAACGGGTGAAGTTCAAGGCGTTATGCCGAGTATATAGAGGTCATCCTTTGCCCGATTTCTGATGGTGCCCCCAATACGAAGGACTCAATTGGGCGGATGCTCCTTCTCCCATCTAGTCCCAAAACTATGGAACGCACTGCCTATAGATATTAGGATGGTAGACGAGATGTTGTTCAGGAAACAGCTAAAAACTTGGCTGTTTGCCAATTAACATATTATTATTATTACTGATCTCGGCTCAGCACAGGTATTTTAACTGTGGTTCGGCTAGTGCTGGGAAGCCTTTGGGTAGCCATGCGCTTTAGAAATCTGAATAGATTAGATTAGCTCGGGCCTCAGGAGGGCACCCCGTGCAGCGCCGCCGCTCTGAAGGCCAAGAGGGCCTCTGCTGCCGCTGCCTCAGTCAGGTGCCGGAGGAGAGGAGATGTTCACCCCGAGGCGGCTTCCCCGCCAGTTACCTCCGAGCCGGGGCCCCGCTTCTGCAGGGCAACCCAAGAGGCGGGAAGGGAGTCGATGGCAAACCGGGGCACAATAGGCAACTTCCTTGGGGTGGTGCTGGTCCCTCCATGATGTGAGCACTCTGTCACCCTGCACAGCACAGTCAGAGCAGCACCACGCAGGCATCGTCGGAGGCCCCCCTGCAGGCCCTACAAGCCAGCTGCTCTTTCGGTCCTCCGGTTCGGGGGCTCATCACTATTGTATCTCCACCAACTTGTGTGTCCCTTTCCTCCCTCCCCCGGGAAGGGCATCTCTGGCAATCTGTGGGGTCCGCAGGCCAGATGATCGAGATGGATTAAGGACGTTGAGCGTACCCAGGACGGAGCTTGCTAAAATGCGTCAGATGCGGCCGCCATCCTGGCCACACCCCCACATACGCTACCAACCTTGAGATTCTTCTCTGTCCTTCTGTGTCTTCGTTTTGTACAGTGACATCCTTCCGCTTTAGGTGTCCTTATATAGGCATAAAATCCCAGTCCTTATTTAGGCATTAGCCGTGCACTCTAAATACTGGCATGGTCACCGACATCCGTCCACCCTAACGTCACAACGAGTTCTTAGAAACCAGACCCTTAAGCTCTTGGGAGTTCCCCTAGCACAGGATTATTGATTTCTCCAAGAACTCATCTATTACGCATGAACCGCTATACCTTAAGGGTTCATTCCTGACGTCTTCCTCTGTCCGACTTCACGTCAATGCTAACATTCCAAGGCACCTACCAGGTATAAATATACCTTCCCTTGCCCAAGCAAGTTAGAGGA
The DNA here is from genome assembly GCA_963921515.1 of Calotriton arnoldi. NCBI lineage: Eukaryota > Metazoa > Chordata > Amphibia > Caudata > Salamandridae > Calotriton > Calotriton arnoldi. Next base: position 2,389,261 of record CAWUFW010000486.1, on the reverse strand, counting down.
GACCTCGACTTCAGAGGAGCCCGTATCCCGGCCTGACGCACTGAGAAGACGCTGTCATTCCTGCTCGCAGAAGAATCCAGCTTCCAGTGTTCTGACTCCCTTCGCGGGGTGTTAGAGTTTGAGATCCGGCAGGAGATTCTCACCTCTCTCATTCTCAAGGTATGGAGCTGACTAGAACCTAGAGGGACTCTTGGCATATCACACTCTTAGTATATCATACTATAGAATACTTCACCTACTTCTTACCTTGTCCTACACCTAGACTAGGTACATTGGGGTGAAACTAGCTTAGAGACGCATCGTATGAGTACTCGCATTTTTAGCTCATGTTATTTATGTACGTGAATATATGCTAAAAGATAATGCTAGCGCAGTATTATTTATTTCTACTGCTTACGCTGTACATTATATATCTTGCATACTGTCTTGTGATCATAACAGCTCATATCTCTTACACGAGAAACAAGACTGTTCAATAAAACCTTTTTATTGAAACGCCCGTCTATTCTTTCTGTGTAACTCTGAGGAAACTAAGCATGCACAAATAGCTGACTGAAACTGTTCTCTATTGTTTCCACGATTCTGAGAAGTGTTCCAATTCTAAAGGGAAACAAAGTTGTCATGTTTATGCGGTTGCCAGAAACTACTCCCTTCTTGTTTACAAGGAGTTTCTAGTGGCCTCTGAGTTAGCTGGCACAAAAGTAATTAAGTTTAATATACTCGATAGGGACATACTGACCTCAGTCCTATGTCAAACCTATAGGGTATATTATTCCAATGCGCAGAGCCTATTAGGGAAATAGGAACTACACTACATGGCGCACAACGGTTTGGTAAGGCACTAATTTAACGCTAGATACTGAGTAACTCAGTTGTGCTTTTCTCTCAGAGACCCCTACATACATACTCCATAAGACGTCTGGAGTGGGTAGGGTTAAATATCCGCCAAGGCTGAATAGGACAAAATACCTATAGATTAACTATTTTGGTTTAATCAACGTTGAAGGATACAGTGTTCCAAAATATTGTGCACCTTATCTTTTGTTTCCTTGAAACTTGTACTACATTATTCAAAAAACAAATGTCCGAACACGGGGACAATAACACCGGGAACGGTGTAGCTGCGGCTGAACCAGTCGTAACAGCTTTTAACTTTACAGGTTTAAATGAAACCGAGGAGGGTGTTATAGACATCGCTCCAAACTTAAGAAGAGCCATCACTCTAAAACTTATAAAACACGGCCTACCACCAAGAGGAGGTAGAGCAGTTTTCGTGATAGAGGCACACGAATCCTTTCAGACAGAGGTATTCTATTCATGGATAGTATTCCCAGAATCAAATCCAGTAACAAGACTGTTTCACTTCTACAAAGAAGATGAACCACCAGAGGAATATATTCCTTTCGAGGATATTGAAATTCCACTAACATACCAGGAGCATCAGCTCTGGTTTAAAGGCGCCCTAAAACATCACAAAAACATTACCAGGCTCGGTCCACTAGGTAGACCAGGAGCAACATGGCCGATTCTAGCCGGCTACACTCCTCATCCTGACCTCGATATAATGTCAGACGAGGAATTACTTACTCAACTTACAGAGTTAATAAAAATTTACAGACAATTGGTCCAATATGTCATGCGGACTTTCACAGTCCAACCACCATTGACCATTCCAAATCAAACCCTCAACAGGGAATACACTAAAAATTACACCATAGACTTTATACGCAGTCATGGGTAAAATGCCCAAAAACGTGAGCAAATTCCATTCTGGATAGCTCAAAAAATTACTCAAATTGAAGCAGTATTTCCAAATACTAGCCCTTATGAGAAACACAGAATCCGAACAATCTGTTTACCAATGGGGATCACACCACAACTGAAAGATTGCACCACTTGGGGCGCAGTCTTTGCTGCCATCTATACTAAAACACATGGTGTTCCGTCAATCGCAGTAATACCAGATGTCCTGAAACAAATTCAAAACGAATACGGGGCAGAGCCGGCTCTGAATTTAGGTATGAAATTACTGAAAAACTTCGACCAGGTCTCAACAATAATATTATCTAATATTAAAGGGGAGGCAGCATCAGTGGCGATCCGCCAACGATTAAGGGAATTTGATGTTACAGAACATCAAACAGAACTACCCAGAATAATAGAACAATCTTATGCAGAATTAGGCAGAGATAGTTTGGGTGGAAAACCTTTGAAGCCAAAACTATCTGAAAGTCCTGAGAAGGTCTCTATTAAACAAACTCCTACATCTTCTAAAAAGAAGTGGGAAACTAATAAACAAAACTCAAACGAGAAACGTTCTCAATCCCGAGGTAGGTCTCCTCAAAAGGAGCCCTCTGAAAGGAGGTATAACCTCAGGAATAGGGATAATTTAAGAAAGCCTGACCGGTATCAAGATACTGATACACGTTCCTCTCGTACCTTCCAGATATCGTCACAGACATCGGAAAGAAGAGGACGGTCAGAACATAGAGAAGAACGCGTGAAATCCAAAGACGACAAACACGTTCAGAAAAATAAATCAAAACCTCAATTCACAAAAAAGAAGGTAGCAGGTCTGAAGATCAGACATGCCGAGAATACTGAGAACACAGCTCAAGAACGGAGAATGGGCTCAGACAATGCTGGACAGTGCAGCAGAAGTCACAATAGCTCGCCAGAACCTGAAGGAACTTCTGGAGACAGTGGACTTGAATGAGTACATCACAGTAGAGACTGTAGACACCAGGGTTAGTACTCCACAAAAGTTATATGAAATAACACTCCGAATGGAGGGAGACATACCAAGAAAAGTGAAAATACTCTTTTGGGAGAAACTTTCAAGGGGTTATGATATACTTGTAGCAGAAAAAGACTGGCCACCACAATTTGCCAGGGAGTGCCCACATGGTGAGGACATTATTATGCCTGCCTTCTCCAACCATATTCCAATTCACCTAAAATATACTTATGCCAGGAAATGGGCAGTTGCCCAGGCCCCAGCATTATACAAAAATCATGTAGGATGGGATGAGGACTCCCCTCACCACAAAATACATCTAAAAATTGAACCTACTGCACAAAGGCAGTATCCAATAAAGCAAGAAGCTAAAAAACAAGTCAGGGAGATCTTAGATCAACTTGAATACCAAGGGGTGATTGAAACATGCACCTCCTCAATGAGCAATCCTTTGTTTCCTGTCTCCAAACCAGACAATACATATCGTCTAGTTTTGGATTACAGACACTTGAACACTTGTTCTAAAACATTTGCAGTGCAAAATGCACATAGTACAGCATTAATGAATAACATTGTGCGTAAAAAATATAAAACCATATTGGACATTTCAAATGGTTTCTTTTGTCAAAACATAGCACCTAAAAGCAGGTACTTAACAGCTTTCTCAATTATGGGGACCCAGCGTCAATTTTGTAGACTCCCACAAGGGTTCAAGAACAGCCCGGGGTTATTCTCAGCGAGAGTAACAGAGTTACTACAAATTTATGATAATGAGGCATTGTCCTATGTCGACATCTATCTGACAGACGATGACCTAGATAGGCACTTGAACAGGGTGAGTACCATTATATTGGGCTTCGCCTCTGAGGGCTATAAATTCAACTTTAAAAAATCCAGAATTGCCCATCTCAATGTCCTTTTCCTAGGATATGAGCTTTCATGTGAAGGCAAAAGCTTGGCAGCTAACTTTTTAGAAAGGTGTGCGCTGCTCCAACCTCCAAAAACACTGAAGAACTTACAATCCATCTTGGGTTTCCTAAATTTTGGAAGAACTTACATTCTAAATTACGCAGAAAGGGTTAAACCTCTCTACGAATTAATCAAACCTGATTTTTCAATCAAACATTGGACACAGGAACACACAGAAATCTTGCGTTCACTCCAAGCTGACATGTTAGCAACAAATCACTTACAAACACGCGTAAGTCAACGCAATTTAGTGATCCGAATAATTTCGGGTCAATGCGGATTCACCTACTTAACATTTAATGAGGGTGAAAAAGTACCAATAGCATACAAATCACATTTGTATACACGAGCAGAAATGTGCTTCACTTCAACTGAAAAAATACTGACAGCAGTTCAAACCGCTGTAGCAAAAGAAAGAGCTCTAGCCCAAGGGAAACGCATTATTGTCGTAACTCCAGTACCAGCCTTAGAGGCGGTCACAAAAGCGAGCATTCCAAATGCAAAAGCTTTACATCCTAGATGGATACAATGGGTTAATTCTCTTGCTGCAACAGATGTTGAATGTTTTTGATCCTGATTTAAAAACACAAGCGTTCCTGCAATATGAACATGAATGTCCTCTGCCCACTGAAATTCTGCCTCAGTTCTGATCAGTATGAATTCATAATTTACACTGATGGATCCGCACAACCCGCTACAGGGAGTAAGCAAGCTTACAGTGCAGCGTGCGCAATCGTTAAAGGTCGCATGCGCGATGGTAACTTCAGACCAATGGTCACTAAAACTCAATCTCTAGTACAGCTCAGCGAGCTGAACTACAAGCTTTCAAACTGGCACTTGAAAGTACAGATCGCGAAATCCCCACACTAATAGTGTGCGATTCTTTCTACTGTGTTCAGTCGTATAATGAATATATACAAAATTGGGTTGAAAACGGGTTCAAAGATGCAAAAGGTGGCACAATAAAGCATAAAACGCTTTGGGAACAAGTAGTTCAGTTGAAAAACGAACTACCAAAGGCTCACGTGATACACACGCTGAGTCATCAACGTGATGGCCTTCATGTTGCAGGGAATTCATTGGCTGACGAAGCCGCAGAGGGGGCTGTTCAGACGGCTTCCGTAGCTGCGATCACTCGAGAATAGACAGTGAGATATTGTTGGCTGTCAATGCTTCGAGCAAAGGCAGTGGTGCAGCGTTACCAAAGAAAGTTCCACTCAAGTACTCTTATGTAATTGACGCGAACAACGTTCATTTTGCTCGAATCCCTGGAGTGGGGGATAGGGTAATTCCAAACATGGAACGTAGATTAGGACTAATCCTAGCAGCACATGAGGGGATAGCCTCTGCCCATGCAGGTGTTTCTGCAACAGTATCTTTACTAAAAGAAAGATATTGGTGGCCTGGCATTAGGAAACAGACCAAGAACTATGTTCTGGAATGTGAAATATGCCAACAGATGAAAGTCTCCACAGTGAAACGTCCTGCGCAGACACCCCTGTTGATTTCAGACAAAGCATTAGCTTGTGTTTACCTGGACCACTGCGGTCCCTTGCAAAGGGACGGTAACTATAAATATATAATGGTCGCAGTGGATTCGTGCTCAAGGTTCCTATGGATATGGCCTCAGCGCTCGGCTGACGCTCGAACTGATATAAAATATTTGCGAGTCTTTATCGGCACATACGCAATTGGCACACTACATCCTGACCAGGGCCCTGCGTTTAGCTCTCGGGCTTACAAAGAAGCCATGGCCAGTTTGGGCGTTGCATTGCGGTACTCCTCTCCGTTTCATCCTGAGGGAAATTCTGTTGTGGAAAGGAAAAACCGGGACATAAAGCAGTCTATAACAGCTAGAGTATTAGGTTCGGGTGTTGGGTGGGTCAAACATCTTTATGGGGTCCAACGCTCATTAAATAATTTGCCAAGAAGTTCTCTAGGGGGGTCACTCCATATGAAGTCCTATTTGGGACAAGAATGTGGGTTCCTGATCTCGAATGTAAAGGCACAGTTGTGGAAAAAAAAACCTTTGATATCAAAGATCGTTTGGCTGTTTTACAGGATCTAAATGAACTAAGATCGAAACAAAGCAACGTGTTCCTGAAGCCAACCACCACTGGGGAAAAACCGGCAGTCCCGCAAGGCCTGTCTGGATCCCAAAAGTTGGGGATCTAGTCAGAGATAAGATTGCAGACAAGAAGGAATTTGGGCCTTCTTACAGACAACCAGTACCTGTCCTAGCCATTCACGGAACAAGAACAGTACTTCTGCCGCCCCTTGCTGGAAAAAAGGAGAAAAGATTTGTGTCCATCGACCTCATCAAACCACAGTATGTGGCCAATACTAAATAGTAGGCCTCGTGGACTCCGACCTAGTAGCAGACGCACTCCTCTCGCTACTATCCAAGAGGTTCAGACTGAAAGACTGATAACCATCGAGAATTCAGCAGTAACAGATGAAGGACTAAGCAACAATGCTATGGAACTCATCCCTCTTGAAACTCAAGTAACAGTTCGTCCAAATACACCTGTTTACACCAACGTAACAAGTGATCAACTGCTTCCAGCGATTTCAACAAATCCTGATGCAATTCCAACAATTGACAGAACTGCTTCTGGCTATTTCATTAACTTTGATACGTTTTCTGAGGATCCGAGTGAACCTGAAACGACGCCAGCATCAAAAACTTTCAAACAGCAAGTACAAGACTTTTTTCATTTTCTGAAAAAGACTCATCTGGTTTCACCATGGATTGAACTGTGGATTATTTCTGGAATATTTTTCTTTCTGCTTTGGCTAGCTTTGGTTATGACTATCAGCGTGCTTATAAATGGCAGATACATCCGTTTGGACACAGAAAGTAAAAATGTGAACTTACTTTTGAAACCACACAAATCAACCCATTGTGAAGCTAGAGACTTGTCAGCAGTGAACATCACAGCCATTCCTCTACAGGATGGCATAGTGTGGGACAAAACCGATTTAGATATCTTCGGCCCTACGGAACTTTTGAATATTCCACATTTATTTAAAATTTCACGAAGTGATTTTATTTTGTCCAGTACCTATTCTGATGATTGGGACTTTGAGACTGTAAATGATATGATGTCTGACCTAGAAAGGTCTGCTGCATTCTCTAACAATGAATATTTAGAGGGTTCATCAGACTATGAACAGCTATATTGTTATAACCACTATGGTCATCATTTCTTGCATAAATCTGCAACACCTAGAAATGTGTTTATGTTTAACCAATGGAAGCATTGTCCTACACCACCAAAAGGTAGTTCAAAAACGTTTACTTAAAAGTTTCCCTATTTTTCAGGGTACAATACATCTGATCCAGAAACATTTTACTATAAAAATGTAAACAAAACAGGACAGAAAATTATGTTAACTAATACAAAACAGATTTACTCTGCAGCCTCTATTACCCAATTGTCTAGACATGGATTTGACTTTTGGAAAGACACAATAGACACAAAATCTGTCTGGGGTTCTAAAGATTGGCAAGTACAGGGGATAGAAGCTTTGTTTAGAACATGTATCATCCCTCAGCAAATAATGTTTTTGAATGACACTGTGCAACAAACGTCTTGCCTTGGTTTAGCCAAGATCAAAGACATAAACACCTTTTGTACCAACACCTGCCAGTAATAACACTACACAGGCAGCGGTTACAGTTGACACAATACTACAAACCAGCAGAACAGATCCCGATTGGAGAAAAATAGTTACTCTGGTCTACAGACACAAACATCTGTCAAGAAAGATTCCTGAATAGAAGACAGGGCTTTACTATCCATAGGCCAGACCCACGATACGTTCAAAAACAACATCCGGGTGTAGTAACAACATACAGTGTAGGTAAATTGTGCCACGACTGGTTACATAAATCTACACTTGAGGATGTGAAACAACACTTGTCTTTACTTAAATAAGACGCAGACCTTAGGGAATTCTTGCTAGGACCAAGAAAACCGCGTCAAAAACGTTTCATATATGCCGGCATTTATGCTGCTTATAATGAAGTATGGAAGGTTTCACAGGCAGAGGCCGCAGAACGAATACGTGAACTTGATCGTATTAACTTAGAGAAAACTCTCTCTGTGGTCGACAATGGGTTAACAACTTTGTCATCCAGAATTTATTCATTGGACAACATTGTATCCTCTGCTATTGACATACTGGAACAAAATTTAGCCATGTTACAACAAGGCCAATCTCAGTTACGTTCTATTATGTTATTAAGCTGGATGCTGCAATCTTTGCGTGCGGGCTATGTGCCTTGGCGTTTTATCAACACGTCGGCTGTGTTTGCAGAATACAATCTGACTGATAAACAGATCGAACTGGCACAAAGGGGAGCAAAGTATACAGTGCTGAGCATTGAAAAACTGGAAAAATTACCATTTACGGTAGCAGAAAAACCAGCTACAGAATGGCTTATTCATGGCAAAATCACTCTGCCTGTCACTACTTATCAGTTCCAGTATTGCCTCAAACAAATGCCAGCAGGCAAATATGAAAGGTTGGGTAAAGAATACATTAAGATATCCTGGGATTTACCTTACGAATACAGATGTTGGAGTGGGGATCGTGAAGTGTTTCTAAGCGGTACACACTGTGAAAATGCACTAAGCGGTTCACTCATATGTCAGGACATTTCTTTACACGGGGCTTAAGACCATCTGTTCAGGAATGTTAGCACCTTCCAGGCAGTCCTCGGAATCATCCCAAACTTCGCACATTCGGTGTTTGGTGGTGTGCCATTAATTCTAGCACTTGTTGCAGGAATCCTATTTCTATTCCTACTATTACGCTATAGCAAGCCTATCCACCGACATCACTCCGAGCGATCTGGAGAAAGCTCTCCTAGAACGGAAGTGCCGTGAGCGCATAGTGCAACTTTTGGGCATACCTCGTCTACGGGAACTTAATACAACATGGTTTCTGTCATTCAGACCAATCTGGCAAGATTGCATCTTACCTGTTCTACGCTGCCTACTTTGCGGTGAAGAATGCGTTCAAGATACCTGTCTAACACTCCCATCAGTCATGCCAACGGATATCGATACTCTGCTGGACCCGGTAACGGCCCATGCTCTGTGTTGTCCCAGAGGCTACCAATCCTGATGACGGCATTCATTGAGATCTCACAGACGCTTCCTGCTGCTGCTGAGGTACGAGATGGATCAACAGGCACACAGGTAACAACGGACGCGAACATTGCTGCGGCATCTTCTGCTGAAGGCGATGTTTCTCATCTCTGTGCAATTAACCTTCTGAACGAGGTGTTCCAAATGTCACCAACTTCGGTAGACGATATTTTGTCTACAGAAATATATGATTTCATGTTTACACCAGACCCATACACTGACTTTGATTCGGCTCTCAGTGTACCAGGGACGCAATGAAATTTGGCCTCCATATTTTCAAAACAGAACAAAACTTGGAACTCTTCCTAAAATGGAACTTTTTTTTTTTTAAATACATGGCAAAACAATCTGCTTACAGTAGAACTATTCTTATAAAACCGACTTCTTTGAATACTTCCAGGGACACATTGTCACCTTATTTGTCTAAAATTTCATTTAATACCATGCTATGCAATGGCTTTGATTTTTGAAAACTTGTCAACCATTTCATCATATGTGTATATTTCTGTTTATTCATTCATGTTGCATTTATTTCCATTATATGCTTAGAATGAAAAAATGCTTTAAAATGTACAGTACCTATTGCATTCAACAGTTTATTTTAAACTTTTTTTAATATGCTTTTAGAAATGTTTTTAGCAACATGTGGTACTCAGTTTAATGTTTAGCATTTAATGTTTAGCATTTAGTATTATCGTTCATTCGAAAGTGGAGTGGGTGTTGTATTCTGCTTTAGGTGTCCGTATATAGGTTTTCCTGAAACGTCCTTATATAGGCACAATTCGCATTGCCCTTATATAGGCATAGAATCCCAGTCCTTATTTAGGCATTAGCCGTGCACTCCAAATACAGGCATGGTCACCGACATCCGTCCACCCTAACGTCACAACGAGTTCTTAGAAACCAGACCCGTAAGCTCTTGGGAGTTCCCCTAGCACAGGATTATTGATTTCTCCAAGAACTCATCTATTATGCATGAACCGCTATACCTTAAGGGTTCATTCCTGACGTCTTCCTCTGTCCGACTTCACGTCAATGCTAACATTCCAAGGCACCTACCAGGTATAAATATACCTTCCCTTGCCCAAGCAAGTTAGAGGAGACCTCGACTTCAGAGGAGCCTGTATCCCGGCCTGACGCACTGAGAAGACGCTGTCATTCCTGCTTGCAGAAGAATCCAGCTTCCAGTGTTCTGACTCCCTTCGCGGGGTGTTAGAGTTTGAGATCCGGCAGGAGATTCTCACCTCTCTCGATTCTCAAGGTATGGAGCTGACTAGAACCTGGAGGGACTCTTGGCATATCAGACTCTTAGTATATCATACTATAGAATACTTCACCTACTTCTTACCTTGTCCTACACCTAGACTAGGTTAGGTACATTGGTGTAGAACTAGCTTAGAGACGCATCGTATGAGTACTCGCATTTTTAGCTCATGTTATTTATGTACGTGAATATATGCTAAAAGATAATGCTAGCGCAGTATTATTTATTTCTACTGCTTATGCTGTACATTATATATCTTGCATACTGTCTTGTGATCATAACAGCTCATATCTCTTACACGAGAAACAAGACTGTTCAATAAAACCTTTTTATTGAACGCCTGTCTATTCTTTCTGTGTAACTCTGAGGAAACTAAGCATGCACGAATAGCTGAGTGAAACTGTTATCTATTGATTCTGAGAAGTGTTCCGATTCTAAAGGGAAACAAAGTTGTCATGTTTATGCGGTTGCCAGAAACGACTCCCTTCTTGTTTACAAGGAGTTTCTAGTGGCCTCTGAGTTAGCTGGCACAAAAGTAATTAAGTTTAATATACTCGATAGGGACATACTGACCTCAGTCCTATGTCAAACCTATAGGGTATATTATTCCAATGCGCAGAGCCTATTAGGGAAATAGGAACTACACTACAACATCCTTAGCATTCAAAAAGGACCTAAGTTAGAGATTAGCACATTTACCAATAATTCTTCCTTTGCTCCACATCTAAGGCTGGTGTTTATATGCGGCTCCGTTCTGTCATTCCTAGGGCAGTGCGAAGCCTAAGCAGAGCCACACCACACCTCCAGTCTGGTGCTTTGGGATATTCTAAAGGTGAAGAATATGCAGTTCGAAAGGACATCTATCAGAAAGAGCTTTAACTTATTCATTTTTAACTTCACTTTTCTACATTTTATGGATATAATTTTTGAAGACCTCTTACAGAAAAAGTGAGTTCTGGAAACACATGGAGTGAGTATTGTACCAGTGGTGTAGCCTTTTACTATGCTTGAGTTTCCCTTTCTTTTGGTGCTCTCTTTTTTTAATTGCTTGACCTATTGGTCTGTTTCTTTCCTTGCACATTACAGTTATCCATTCCATTAAAGACTCAAGATGACCTAGATAAAGCTGTTGATCTTTTGGACCGAAGTGTCTGCATGAAAAGCCTTAGGATATTGCTGATGTCCCATGACCGAAATCAGGTAGGTTTTTGTTTTTTTATGTGACATGTAGCTTCAAATTCATGTATAATTTATTTGGTTGATTCCTGAAGCCCATGTCATTGTATTTACCTTGACTGTAGTAATGACATGCTCTCTTTGTTTTGTAACATTAGCAAATTGGCTAACCTCATTTTTTAAAATAATTTTTGGGACTGATTATGTACTGTGCAGCATACTTTCTAACAGTAGCCTTTTGTAGTGTAGAAGAGCTTAACGCAGTGACACAAGATAGAACTCATCACAGTGCTTCACTTTTTCCAGAGCAGGTCCAACCACCAGAATCACTAAACACCTGTCCCCCCCACACACCCCCGTACATAAAAACGTGCTTATTACCATTTCAAGTATGATAGAGGTGGACGTGCAGTAAGTACTACTGCTATGTTCCCGGGGTTTCCTGGCCCTTGTACCTTCTTAGGGTCTTTAGTAGATCTTCCATAGGATGCTGATGGGCACTTAGAAAAACAATGAGCTATACAGTTCTCTCTGATGCTGCATGTCATTTCATAACAAATCCCATGATATTCCTAAGCGTCTTCGTTGGATGATCACATCTGGGTGCAACCTTAGTCTCATTGGAGGGTTGGAAATATCTGGTACCATAACACTGTACAGCCCTACCTCTAACTTCACCATTTCTGCCTGCGCTAGCCAGTATGTTTTTCTGCTTTCAAGACTTATCATGTATCCCTGGACAGGTGGTCTAATTATGTTGAGTACTGTGATTATCAGCAGTGTTCTCTACTATAGGATCACCAATCAACCTGAATGACTACCATCCATATGTCCAGTCTGACGTGCTTAAGATTTGGTGGATGCTGATTTTTTAGTCCTAATATACAGGCCATGTTACCTGCAGATGATGCTTGGGAGACTGCCTACTGCCCTTCCTTGGTTAATGCACATAGCCTATGATGACTGGGGCTGCTTACTTCTGCCCTGAGGCTTAGGTGTGTTTGTGTGTGATTAACAAATATAGGTAAGTTTGTCGAAGTAGGCTTAGGTGTGTTTGTGTTTGTTTATCACATGTGAGGGTAAGTTGGCCCAAGTTGGGGGGAAGTGGGGTGTGAGGGGAGTGAAATGGCATGTGCCTCTCTATGTGTTTGGGTTGTATGCTAGAATATCAAGGCCATAAATATGGATCTTCAAGGGTATCGGCTACCATTGTATTGTCATTATATGTATATATAAGTAAATGTACATGAACTATTACTGCACATTCTGATAGTTGATGTGCTGTTCTCTGACGTTTTTTTAGTTTACAAGATTTTGCAGTACAAGAGATCCTGTTGCTGGCTCCTTAGTGGTCTCCTCTCCTGATGTCTACCTCTGGTATTCTGTGCCACTCTGTTCCCTGTTGTTTCAGGCCTTTGTCTTTGGTGAATGGAAGATGTTTTCTCAAATGGACCGAGGAGGCCAGTGTCGGTGCTGTTGCTCCAGATCTCACCCTGGACTTGTTCTCTTTGTTGGGATCTTTTTCCCTCTGACCCTTTTCACCAATCCGGTTAAGAGGTGTTTCTGCTGTCCGATGTTGTGCTTGATCTGAGGGCAGGTCATTGGTTTGAGGTGGCCCTTCAACTCCAACCTCGATGACCTCTTTAGACTCTGTTCCTGCCCAGCTGTGCAGAGGCCAGGTGCTAGTGCATGACTTGGTGTCTGCACCATGCCTGGTGCTGGTCAGTTCTTCCTAGTTTCTCTGGATTCTCATGCTGCCCCCTCTCAAGTCCCCCCAGGCTTTGCTACTAAGCTCTTGCCCCCACCAGCTCCCTCTAGTGTACCTTTGGGCACTATGGAGTTTCCAAGCCCATTTAATGCCGTTCTGCCAGTTACTTCTCACCAGATGTTGATCGGCTTTGATCAGCTGTTTAGCACCATCCAGGGATCAACATGTTTGAACCAAAATTTCTTGCTGTTTTTTTTATCATCACCCATGATGATAGTGCAGTGGCTAGAACAGCACAGGGCCTAAACCCTTACCTATAAGGTGTTGGCTATCATGGCAGATTGAAGGTTTGTGCCTGATCCTGATGCTGTGTCTCCTCTTGCATTACATTCTCGACCCCAGAGTCCTGGACACACTGTTCGCTGTTTAGAGTCCTCTGCTTTTTCCATTATGGCTTCGGGTAAGATGTGCAAGATTGTGGAGGATTTCACAGAAATGTTTTTCTGCCTGCTCTTCTTCAGAGTTACATGAAGGCTTCTGCATGCCTTTCTCGATGCCTGTGGCTAGGATTCTGAGTCTAGGGTTGATTATGAAAGGGCCCAAGATCTTCTTTCCTATGGCTTTTCTTGCATTATTGATACTCTATGTAAAACTAAAGGGGTCTTGAATTTTCCACTACCTACAATAGAGTTTAAAACCAACTTATTGATAGAAATTCTTCAGACTTGCACTACATCTTTGTAGCCATTGCTGCCCTTTAATGAGGCACTGATGGAGTCTGTTAAGTTTATTTGAAATTGACCATCCTCCACTTAAGCGGTCAGCGGCTGGGTTGTGCGGTGTTGCCTCCTCATGACCCTGATCTTTTTCCTTCTATACCTGTGTCTGATAGTCTTGTAGAAAGATTATCTATGGCTCACAGGGTTGATGACGTGCCTCCACTTTTGTCTTCATGCAGTGTGGTATGGAAGCGGTTTCCCATCCTGTTTTGGCGATTTATTTATTTTGAGAGTTTTATATAGCGCTGGCTAGACCCAAGGGTATCAGAGCGCTTTACAAGACATGTGACACAGATACATGTACAAGACACAGGGACCATAGCATTGGTTGAAGGATTACAGGTTGATATAGTCTATCTGGAAGGGATAACAAATATTGCAACAATTATATATGTATATCAAAAATTAGCATACAATGCAACATTATCCATTGGTGACAGTTAGTTGGCGTAGATTGTGGTTCAGCTTCTTCCTGATCTTGTCAATATCTATTTTGCTTATGTGGTTCGTGATGGCTCTGCTTAAAGAGCTTATTAGGTCTAACCGTAGCACGGTTGACTTTGTGCTCGGAGTAGTTTCCCTTAGATCGCCCAGGCGGACTTCTTATGACTTGTTTCTTTATGGTTTCCATATTTTCAGAGCTGGAGGTGAGCATATCTGGAGATGCATAAACAGTGGCATTTACTTTCTCATTCTTAGTAGCTGTCTTTTCCTGAGAAGATATTTTAGAGGCTGAACAGGCAGGCTTATGGTGGTTGGTGGACTAGGATGTGTGTTTACAATCCTCATGCTTTTCTTCGTTCTGGAGGGAACCTTTCTTCTTTGAGGGTTCTTAACAGGGTTCAGAGTCTTCCTACTAGGCTTCACCTTCCCATTTACATCTGTCTGATGATTCTACACTAATATTGTGCAGTATTGGACGTCTTTGTCTGGACGTGTCCCTATTGTATGTTAGGTTTAATTTGTTATAATTGTCAGCTACATCCCAGGGAGCAAAGGGTGTGTTCTTGGGAGTTCACTTTCTGTTCTGTATAAAAGCAGCTGGTATTGGAAGACTGCCTCTCTTTCAGATGTCTAATTGTGTCAGACTGCACTTCTGTCTACTGGTACATGGTTTTGGCTGGTTTAACTTGCTGATGCCATTTAGACCCTTTGGCTGTTTCTATCCTAGGACCCTGCTCCAGTGGGTACTGCTTTAATATTGATACGTGAGTTGAGGAATATTTAGGTGGAACGATCCTTCAGAAGTAAAAGTTACTTACCCTTGATAGCAATCTTTATGGTATGTACTGTCTCTACCAGCAGATTACTCACAAACCTGACCACCACCCCTTTTTGAGAAGAGGCTGATCGCATGGTTGGGTAGCGGGGTTTGTTTCACTGTATTGCTTCACTTAAGTTTTTCTCTGCCACCTTTTTTTGGGTGGTGGGATGCCAGGACCTGACATTAATTCACCTAGTATCGCCAGTGGCCCTGTGATATCCCATCTAGCGAGGTTTCTTAGTTGTCTAGGAGCCATGGCATTACCTAGCTGTGTGAGAGATCCGTTAAAATTATTTCCAGATCAATTCTGTGATGTGGCGAAGATTCATGAGTTGAGTAATCTGCTGGTAGATAATTAACTAGAAAGATAATTGCTGAAGGTAAGCAACTTTTTCTTCACTTAACTTTATAACATATACATATGTATATTACACAGGTGGCGGTAGGGATTGTGGTTTTGGTTAGGTCAGACTTGTAATTGAAAAAGCTTTTTTTGTTTTGCTAATAACTTTGGCACCATTAAGATCAGCACAAAACCTTCCAGTAAAAAAGTTAAACTTTGGGTTTTTCAAGGCAGATTTTGTATAGATTGTTCAAGCGGGGGCCACAAAAACAGGGAGGTTCCAAAAATTACAATAAAGTAGAACTTTATTCAAGGAAGTGTCAGTAGAACCTTAGTCAAGGAAGTATCTTTCCTTGGTTTGGTGTATATCTGTTCAGTAGTTTTCAGGAAATAATGTTTAAAAAGCGTTCTGGTAGGTACATGAAGAGGTTACATTTTAGAAATATCTGGACCGTTAATCTACAGATTACCTGTGGATTCGCAAATCCACAGAGGATCCACAAATCGAGTTAAAAATAAATAAAGGCACATATAGTGGACAAGTGAGCTTTTTCTCCCTTTGGCCAATGCAGATTCACTAATTCAAACCATAAAAAAAAAGATCAGATTGGACGAAAGCCTTTTTTCTCCATTGTCCCTTTTGGATCTTTATAAGGGGACAGGGTTAACACACCCATACCTCGAGGCCTTAGTTGGTGGACCTCAAAATGGTCCCCCTTAGATTTAATTAAAAAAGATTTTCATGGATCCTTTTTTGGGTATGTGGTACAGAGACACTTACTGCGGCCTCAAGGCGCCATAGTGGGTGCCAGGGTACCATGAGTCTCAAAAGATCCGTGGACAGGACAAACTTCTGATGGTTCCCTGTAACCACAGATTACTTGCCTCTTGAATTTCACCAGATGCCAGGCTGGATCTGCATGCTGGTAGTTGCTGATTTTGGACTCCAGGGCAACCTCAGACCACCTGTGGAAGTGATGGTATAAAGGCGTACATGCATGCTGATGTCAGTTCCTTTCTTAATGCAACTTTTGTCTCAGATCTGAAGCTCACCTTTCAAACATCTGTTAGTATTTCACAGGCTCTATATTTGTTTTTTTCAAACAGTTTGCTAGTGAAATATCTCTCCCCAAAGTCCAGAGGCATTACACTGTGCCACGAATGCAGAAAGCAATTGCTGGTCATGGATTCTTGCGATGTCTGCCTGTGGGGTCTAAGGTATAGGCATGACTCAAATTCTTTAACAGATGTTTGCTGATGCATCTGAAGGACATTAGGGAGTGGGATATGAAGATGTAAGTCACTGAACTCCCAAAGTGGACAGATCACGCTTCACCCGACCCATTCCCTCTGCTTGTCATGGGCCTGCTTCTGCTTTAGGCTCTTGTCCTATTGCAAGTCAGGTCCTCATTTAAGTCAAGGACAAAGTCAAAAGACAAGTCTTGCCATAAGTGCAGGAAGTCCAAGTGGGACTCATCGTTGTCTGGCCACTCCTGCTCCAGGGAGGACCTTTACAGTTGGTACTCCATGGATCCGACTCAGATTCAATCACCTGACTGATAGCCTCTTCCCAGGAAGTTCCTTGCACCCTCCTAGGTTTTCCGGCGATAGTCAACATCACAGCAGATAGAGACCATTAAGGAGGCCTTGGTGCAACTTTTCATATCAATGCCAAGTCCCCAGGAGCATCTTTACTCCAGACTGAGCTGCAATGGCTCCCATTCGGAGTTTGTCCGGTGGGTCTGCCCCGTGTCAACTGATCTCATTACACCTTCTTTACCATTACCCCCATAGGCTTTGTTGTTTCCTGCAACCTCGATGCTAGATCCTAGTCCAATAGTGCCCACACAGGTTCTGACACCTGTTTCTGATCCAGAGCCGAGGTCCGCTCTCACCATCCCTCAACTGTGGATGATCTTCAGCCTCTTCCTCAATCACAGTACAATGGTAGGCTGGAAGCTTAGTTCAGTTGGATTCTCATACCAGTCAAGGAAGTCACAATGTTCTGCATGATGATTATGACGATGAGGAGGTAGATAATTACCCCCCCTCATTATACTGATGCTGGCCTATATTTAAACTTACAGAATGACAGTGACCCACGTTTTTTTTTTTTCCTGGCTACAGGGGACTAGAAGTTGTGGTTGGGTTTACAGGGCATGCATGTTTTGTAGCCGTCCTGCAGTCCCACAGGCACTTCCTTCGTTTCGTGGTAGGGTTGGAACACTTTCAGTCTAACATCCTAGCCTTCCAACTCGCATCAGCCCCTCTGCTGTTTACAAAGGTGTTTGGTGGCGGTTTCAACCCATCTTCACAGGTCGGGACTGCCTGCTGAAGGCAGGCTCTTTGAAGTCAGTCATGGATCACCTACAGTCATTGCTGGGATTTCCCATAAAGATACAAAATCCACTGAAAGCCTATGCAGAGAATTCAGTTCATACAGGCCATCCTGGTCAAGGTGGTGGTCAAGGACTTTTCACCTTTGTAGTGAGTCCTGGATATCCATAGTGTCATCCAGATCTTTCAGGCTCTCTCCAGGATTCTGGCATAGACGGTTCTGAGGCTTCTTAGATTTGTGCATCCTGCTAAATCCAGATGCCCTTTGGCACATATGGGCCTTGCAGCGGTACCACCACTTGCAGTTGGGCAAAGCATTGGTGTTGCTTTTCAGACAACATCTGCATTTCAAAAGATGCAACCAGAGACCTGCTGGGGTGGCTGAAGAATGCCTGCCTGTTCTGTGTCTAAGCCATTCTCTCTATCCTGTCCAGTGCTCACAATAGTGATTGATGCATTTTCTCTGAGGTGGAGTCATCGGGGTGAGATGGAGATCAAGGGCTTTTGGTCCCTGGCAGAGCAGAAGCTCCACATGAAGCTTCTGGAAATGTGCACTGTTCAGTTGACAAAGGGAAGCCGATTCACGTCTTAGGGGTCGATTACGATGTCGGTCGGAAAGCATTCTGACCGAATCGGTCTCGGAATGGTTTCCGACCGATTCGGATCCGGGCAGTCCGACCGACTGATTAACGATGCATCCGGATGGGATTCGGTCTGAATCCCATTGACTCCAGTGGGAGCCTGTGTTCCGACCGAATACACAGGCTCCCATTGAAAAAAGAGGTGGCTGGGGAAGATCGTTCACCCTGTGCAGGGCACACCTTGGTGCCTGCCACACTGCATGGTTGGAAAGGGGGGTCCCTTGGTTACCCCCACGGCACCGATTCGTAAGGCCCTGGGTGAAGGGGGGTCTGCTATGGGCCCCCCAAAGTCAGCTTCCGACAGCTGATCCGAGTCAGAACAACCGTTTCCGAAGGGCTGTCCGAATCTGTCATCGTAATCGCTTGTTCGGAAACCTTCTGAGTCATTCGTAAATGCGGCCCGTAGACACACACGATCCGGCTCCGAACGACTCGGACTTTCCGAATGCTGTTCGGTTCGGATTTGGAACCGATTTGGAAAGTCTGAACATCGTAATTGCATGTTCGGAAAGGTTTCCGATTCGGTCGGAAACAAGTCTTCCGAATCCGATTCGGAAGACCCGATTCTGATTCGGAGCCATTCCGAACGACATCGTAATCGACCCCTTAATGGGCAACATAACTGTCATGTGGTACTTCAACAAACAAGGCAGTGTAGGGATCCTGTGCCAGGAGGTGCTGCATCTTCGGAAGTGGCTAGATTTTCAAAGAATTAGCCACTCATTTGGCAGGCTTGCTGAATACCAGGAAGGACGAGCTCAGCAGAAGTCCAGCTGGCAGACCATGAAGAATGTCATCTTCATGTGGAAGTGGCTCAAAGCTTTCACACGGTAGGGCATGCCTTGGCTGGATCTTTTTGCTGCCGCCTAGAATGCACAATGTCACAATTATTGTGCACTGGCGTTTCCACCAAGAGGTACCCTGTGAGAAGCATTCCACGTGCAGTGGGACTCCAGTCTCCTGTATTGCTTACTTACCTCTGCCTCTCTAGCCCCGAGTTCTAAAGAAGATAAGGAAATGCCGGGCTCAGATTATCCTGATAGCACGGAATTGGGCCAGGAGAGTGTAATACACAATGTGTTAAGCCTGAGCATTTGTTCTCCAATCTGTCTAACCCTTCAGGATGACCTCATATCTCAGCAACAGGGCAGGGTTCTTCACCTAAATCTCCACAACCTACACCTGCATGCATGGAAACTGAGCGGTACCAACTGAGTGGGTTTGATTTGCCTGCTGAACTAGTGGATGTTATTCTTAAGGCTTAATTGCCATTTACTAAATCTATTTATTCTGGTTGTTGGGTGAAGTTTGTGGCCTGGTGCAGAGTCTGTCAAGTTGACCCTTTTCAAGCCAAATAGTGGAATGTTTTGTTGTTGTTTATATCTCTGACTTAGCAAGACTTTGTGGTATGCACCATGAAAGGTTTTTTGTCATCCCTTTCAGCATTTCTAAATTTGCTTGATCAGCCTTTATATTTACGTCAGCATTTGTGATCTGTGTTTTTTAAAAGGGCTGATGAATATATTCCCTCTGTGCCATTTATGATGCCTTATTGGGGCTTTAATTTGGTCCTCATGTTGTTAATATTTACTCCCTTCAAGCGTACGCACAGTTGCTCTCTCAGAATTCATGCTGGGTCAGTGAGCTACAGGTCTTCTCCATGCAACCTTCATATACCACTTTCTTCCTGGATAAATTGGTGCTGTGAACTTGCGCTTCCTTTCTGTTGAAGGTAGTGTCACTGTTACAAATGGAACAGTCCATCATACCATTTTCACCCCTCCTCACCCCACTAAAGAGGAGGAGAGACTTCACTGATAGGACCCAAAAGGAGCTCTTTTACATTGAGCACACAAAGGAGCACCAGTGGATGACCCGCTTTTAATTGGCTTTACCTGTCCTAAGAAAGAAAAGGTAACCCAGAAGCTAATGTTGTCCAGTTAGATCCTGTGTATATAGACATGCTAAGCCCTGTCCAGAGAGAGCTTCCTGTTGGCCTTTGATCTCATTCAATCATAGCTAATGCTGCTATGATGGCGTTGGCAAGAGGTCTTCCAGTGCCTGACATCCCCATGCCTGCTACATGAGTGTCCCTAAACACCTTCACCAGGCATTACTGTCACCACAATCAATTCGGCAGGGAGGGTTATTTCACCCGCTCAGTCCTGCAGGACTTTGTAGTGTAAGTCCACTCCTCAGACCCTTCACCTTTTGCCAGGTACTGTTGATACCTGTTCAGAAAATGAGTAATCTGCAGTTAAAAGTATCCATCAGAAGATCAAGTTTCTTTCTCCGATAATGCTCTTTCTGGTACTCTATTGAATTGCAGATTCCTCTTTGCCGTCCAACCTCCCCATTCTGTGAAGTGAAATTGTAGGGTTATAAAAGGTTAGATTTGGCAAACTATCATTCTTCCAGTTTGTCACAGTTAATCTGCATCTGATCTGATTCCGTTTGTCCTGGAGCCCATCTACTGATACATTTGGGAGGCTCAGTTTGCACTGGGTACGCAGCCTAAAGATGTGGGGAAAGTGGGAGGCGCTGTTGTCTAAGCTGTGCAGTCCGCTCCACCTGCGCTATGTTCTGTTCTGCGGGGTTGGACCCTTAGCTTTTCTTACTGCAGCCCGACCATCTTTCTCAGCATCTCACTTTCCCCAGTTCTCCAGGTGCAGGTTAAGATCTGGAGGACTACCCACCAATATGTCTCTGGGCACTGGCGGGGACATATTGGGCCTGTGACCCAGCTCATTGTCCTGTCCCCCTCTTTGGTTCCAACACCATAGCTGTTGAATGTGTCAGGAAGCAACACAGAAAATAAGAAAAATAAAACAGGCACTTCACCTTGACAAACCCTTTCATTTGTCCAGCTACCATTCACTGCATTGCAGCATTGTTTTGCTTAAAATGTTTAAATCTGACTTTGTACGTATGTGTATATTTATTTATACACACATATGTACAAAATCAGAATTACACTTTAAGCAAACGTATACATATATATATATATCTATATGTGTATATGTATGTGTGTGTGTATATTAAACACATGCGCTCTTTACGATTGATCTTTTGTAGGTGCCCACCACTTTTATCTGGGTCCAAATGTATGCCTCTCCTAAAGTTCACCTCTAGAGATGTCACTTGTCCTGGTAAACTTGTCCTCATCTGGGTCAATCCACTCACCTGTTCTTTCTCAGCCACGCAATCTTCTTTTTTTTTTCCTATAGCTTTATGTTTGAGGCATGTGAGAGCTATAGATCACATGCTTTGCATACTCCTGCGATCTAGTGTTGGGTCCAGATGTTTGCAAGATGTTTTTGTTCGAAGAAGTCTTTGCAGTCAGGAGGTAAGGTGACTCCTCCTTTCTGTGATAGTGCGCATGGGCATCGACTCCATTGTTAGATTGTTTTTTTCCGCCATCGGGTTCGGACATGTATTGCTGCGCTCTGCTTCAGAATCATTCCCGGGTTCCCCTCGGTGCGCAATCCACTCTACCCTCGACGGTATTGTTTTCGAACGCGTTTCCTTTCTCCGTGGTTGGACTCGATCATCAAGAAATCTCCATTTCGATCGGAAGTTTTGCGGGCGGCCTTCCGGCCTATCTGCGTCGGTCCGGCTCCTTGTCTATGGAACAGACTCCATTCAAATTCTGCCCCATGTGCCACGCAAAGTATCCGCGTACGGACTTGCATCAGGTGTGTAACTTGTGCTTGTCTCCAGAGCACAAAGAACAAGACTGAGACGCATGCCTATCCTTCAGATCGAAGAAAACTCTCCGTGATCGTCGGGCTCGACGTCGAGAGATGCAGCGGCAGCAGTTAGACGACACACCGGATCTCTTCGGCGAAGACTCCAAGCAAGAGGATGTCTCAGCGGCCAAAGAAGAACAGGCCTCAGCTGCGTCTGACTCCGAATCAGAGTTGCAGATTGACCTCCATGCCGCAGGGACAAGGGGACGTGAGTACAGAAGACCCCCCACCCACCGTCCCTAAAAAATCCAAGGCTTTCGTTCCACCTCCGCCTCCAGGCCAAGGTCAGCACCAAAAAGAGGTTTCTCACACTCCGCCTTCTGGCTCGGCACGAAACACTCTGACAAGCCTTCCGGCTCGGGACCGAGTTGACCAAAACCCCCTTCCGAGCTGAAACCTTTGGGCTCTAAGGACAAAATCAGTTCGGAGCCGAAACCTTCGACACCGAAAACAAAGAAACATTCCTCGGAGCCGAAATCTTCAGCGCCGAAAGGACATTCCAGCTCGGCTCCGAAAGCTTCGGTGCTGAAAACTAAATAGCTGCCCGAAACGCAGCCGGATCCAAACATAGATGTTGTACCACCTAAGTCGGATCCGAAACAGAAGAAACTCCATATTCATCCCTACACAGGACATATTCCGCTAAACCGCCATCTAAGCACAAGCTTCCTGATTACGACAGCCCTTATAAAATTCCATTAAAAAGAAAAATGTGGGTACTAGTCCTTTCCATACCCTACTTTCTCCGCCTTCTCCCTCTCCACCACAGCTTGATCCTTTACACATTACACCTCATCAGTCTCCTCTACCTCACCTTGATGCAGGTGATACTGATGACGATGACGCACAGTTACCAGTAGATCCTTGGACGGATTATACAGTTGATCCTCCACAGGATACAGACCCAGATTTTTACCCTACCTGGCCATCTCCACCTGATGACAATCTGTCATATCAAGAGCTCATTGCTAGAGCCGCACAATACCATGGGGTGGAGCTCCATAAAGAATCCTTAGAGTAAGACTTTCTCTTTGAGACTCTAGGAACACATAAGTCCAGTCAGACACTGCCTATGCTCAAGGGTATGTTGAGGCACACAGAAGACATTTTTAAAGATCCTGTACGTGCTAGAATCCTCACTCCTAGAGTAGATAAAAAATACAAATCTTCCCCAACAGATCCTATTTTCATTAAAGGTCAGTTACCATTTGACTCTTTAGTAGTATCTAATGCTCGAAAGCGAGCTAATGCTCAAGCCTCAGGGGATGCTCCTCCCCCAGATAATGAGTCAAAACTTATTGATGTTTCTGGCAAACGTATAGCCGCGCAAGCAGCTAATCATTGGCGTATTGCTATTACCCAAGGCCTCCTAGCAAGATACAACGAAATGGAAGAATTACTACAGTTTCTCCCAGATGAGCATAAGGCGAAAGCTCAGGATTTAGTTCAAGAAGGTAAACTAATTTCCAACACTTCTATTAGATGTGCTCTAGATGCGGCCGACCCTGCAGCTAGAGAAGTGAATACTAGCATCCTACTCCGAAGACATGCCTGGTTACGGATTTCAGGGTTCAAACCTGAAGTCCAACAATCCATTCTCAACATGCCTTTTGACAAGAAACATCTTTTTGGCCCTGAAGTTGATCAAGCGCTCGAAAAAATGAAAAAAGACACTGATGTAGCAAAATCGATGGGAGCGCTTCAATCTCCCTCAAATAGAGGTTCCTTTCGGCGCTCCTTTTACAGGGCAGGGTCCAAGTTCACAGCGACAGACCAAAACACTTCCTCCTACAAAAATAATTCCCAATCATCTTTTACAAGAGGATTTTTCAGAGGAGGTTATAGGGGAAATAGTCCCAGAGGAAGAGGTAAAAACACCACACCCTGCAATTCCCTTCCTCAAATAAACAGCGACTTCCCAACACTTCCCACCGACTATTCCACACCTGTCGGAGGAAGACTTCAAGACTTTCTCCCCATTTGGGAATCAATAACAACAGACAAATGGGTGCTTGGAATTATCCAACATGGTTATTGCCTGGAGCTTACCAACAATCCTCCTAACATTCCACCTCGATATGACAAATTGTCACCAGACCACCAGCACTTGCTTCAACAAGAAGTGCAATCTCTATTACTCAAAGGTGCCTTAGAACCAGTCCCACCTCAGTACCAAGGGTCAGGGGTTTACTCCCTTTACTTTTTGATTCCCAAAAAGGACGGTTCGTTAAGACCTATTCTAGATCTCAGAGAGTTAAACAAATACATACTGCCAGAGCACTTTCACATGGTGACTCTTCAACAAGTACTCCCCCTTTTACAGCAGGGTGACTTTATGTCTACTCTAGATCTAAAAGACACCTACTTTCACATTCCAATTCATCCGGCTCATCGCAAATACCTCAGATTTGTGATAGCAGGCAAACATTACCAGTTCAAGGTGCTTCCATTTGGCGTCATCACGGCCCCCAGAGTGTTCACCAAATGTCTCGCAGTAGTAGCCGCTCATCTCAAGAGATAATGTATACATGTCTTCCCTTACCTAGACGACTGGCTTATCAAAGTGGATACTTACCAGAACTGTATACTACACACTCGGGCAACAGAACACCTACTTCATCAGTTGGGTTTCACAATCAATACACACAAATCTCACCTGTGCCCTGCACAAGTGCAGTCTTATCTGGGAACTTCCCTCAACACTCTCAAAGCTCTAGCCTCTCCCAATGTAGCCAGGATTAACATTATTCAGTCCACAGTACTACAATTTCAACCCAATCAAACATTACCAGCCAGAGTTTTCATGCAACTGCTGGGAATTATGTCATCTTGCATTGCAATCGTACCTCATGCAAGGCTTCACATGCCGCACCCATCGCTCTCTGCAGTGGTGGAACCCTCAAAACTTAGCAAAAAGGCGGCCCTTCAGAGACCCGATTCCACAGACTGTACTGACAGCAGACGCATCTTTAACCGGTTGGGGTGCCCATCTCCAACATTACACAGTACAAGGGCTGTGGTCAGCCAATCACAAACGTCTCCACATCAACTACCTGGAACTTCTAGCAGTGTTCCTAGCACTCAAAGCTTTTCACACTTACCATGTAGGCAAAACTGTTCTAGTCCGCACAGACAACATGACAGCAATGTACTATCTGCAGAAACAGGGAGGACACACTCTCTCCAGCTGTCGCGCCTTTGCGTAATGCATTTGGAATTGGCAATTCAAAACAAAATGTGTCTCCTAGCAGAACACCTTCCAGGAGTAGACAATCAAATTGCCGACCTGCTCAGCAGACACAGGCACCAAGTTCACGAGTGGGATGTTCATCCCCAAGTTCTTCTTTCCTACTTTCAACAATGGGGATTTCCACAGATAGATCTGTTTGCCACAGTCCACAACGTAAAATGCCCAAACTTCGCATCCAGGTTCCCACACCATCTATCCAAAGGCAATGCTCTATGGATGAATTGGTCAGCAATATTTGCCTACGCTTTTCTGCCTCTCCCACTAGTTCCATTACTGGTTCGGAAGCTCAGACAAACATCCCTCACTCTGATCTTAATAGCCCCCACATGGGCTCGTTAACCTTGGTACACCACCCTGTTAAAAACGGTCGGTGGTTCCATATCAAAAGCTACATCTCACACCCTGTCTCCTCACTCAGAGCCATGGAGAAATCAGACATCCAAATCCCAAAGAACTCAACCTAGCGATTTGGCTCCTGAAACCATAGAGTTTGGTTATTTACTACTACCACTAGACTGCATGAATATTCTCAAAGAGGCTAGAAAGCCTACTACTAGAGCATGTTATGCAGAAAAATGGAAACGTTTTGTTATCTATTGTAACAACAATATCAATCTGCTTGATGCTTCTGTACAGAACATCATTTGTTATCTGTTGCATTTACAGCTGTCTGGATTGGCTTACACATCCATTTGTTTACACCTAGCAGCAGTAGCCGCATACTTGCAAAATAGAC
The DNA here is from genome assembly GCA_963921515.1 of Calotriton arnoldi. Taxonomy (NCBI): domain Eukaryota; kingdom Metazoa; phylum Chordata; class Amphibia; order Caudata; family Salamandridae; genus Calotriton; species Calotriton arnoldi. Next base: position 2,363,149 of record CAWUFW010000486.1, on the reverse strand, counting down.
AACACTTATCCCAGTTCAGAGTATCGGTGATTAAAGCCTTCATGGAAGGATTAAAAAGGGTGATATCACCAAGAGTTCCCCCAGCACCAGATTGGAACTTAAACATAGTCCTTACAAGACTAATGGATCCACCTTTTGAACCAATGCACAAATGTCAGTTACAATTCCTCTCATGGAAGGTTACTTTCCTCATAGCAATAACCTCACTAAGGAGAGTTGGTGAACTTCAGGCATTAACTATACAAGAGCCTTTCTTTCAACTTCACAAAGATAGGGTGGTTCTTCGAACCAATCCTAAGTTTCTCCCTTAAGTAGTTTCTGCCTTTCATATCAATCAATCAGTTGAGTTACCTGTGTTCTTTCCTCAACCTGATTCTGTAGCAGAGCGAGCTCTACACACACTTGACGTTAGGGGAGCTATACTATATTACGTAGAAAGAACCAAAGAATTTAGTAAAACAAAGCAGCTATTTGTTGCCTTTTCTCCACCACACAAAGGCAATCCCATATCTAAGTCAGGTATTGCAAGATGGGTTGTAAAATGTATCCAAACATGTTATGTCAAAGCAAAACAAACGTTAATAATACTCCCTAGAGAGCATTCCACTCGCAAAATAGGGACTACTTTGGCCTTCTTAGGGAATATTCCCCTAGCCGACATCTGTAAGGCAGGAACATGGTCAACACCGCACACATTAACCAAACACTATTGTGTAGATGTGTTAGCGAGACAGCAAGCAAATGTAAGCCAAGCAGTACTTAAAACACTGTTTCAAACAACTACAACCAATACAGGTTAGCCACCGCTTTGTGAGTATACTGCTATATAGTCTATGCAAAGCATGTGATCTACAGCTCACATGCCTCGAACGGATAATGTTACTTACCCAGTAAGCGTCTGTTCTTGGCATGTAGATCTGTAGATTCACATGCGCCCACCCACCTCCCCGGTCTCCTGTAGTTGTTATAGTTCTCAATTTACATTCATATGCATGGACATCTCTATTCTACACTTACTAACTCCATTGTCGCCCTCTGCGGGAAAACAATCTAACAATAGAGTCGATGCCCATGCGCACTATCACCGAAAGGAGGAATCACCTTACCTTGTGACTGCAAAGACTTCTTCGAACAAAAACAACTTGCAAACATCCGGACCCAACACTAGATGGCAGGAGTATGCAAAGCATGTGAATCTACAGCTCTACATGCCAAGAACAGATGCTCACTGGGTAAGTTACATTATCCTTTCATTTTTAGAACAACAAGGCCCAAACATATGCATCAGTAGGCTGTTGCAAGTTAATCCAGTATCCCTCCAGTTTATACAGTCATACTGTCCCTGTTCATTACCAACAGCGCAATCAGTTACAAATCACTGATGTTCCCATAACCAGTGACATAGTTGTTACCCATTTCTGTACAGATCAGAGATCCCACAGTCCCTTCCCGACCACCACCCCGGTGTTCGTGCTACTCATCCACGGGGTTGCATTTTTCAAGGAGGTAAGTGCGTAAAGGCTGCCATATATCCAGTGGCCGTGAGGTAGGTGGCTGTGACTGGGCATATAGTTCGCTGTTTGTGTTGCAGTATATCAAGCTTGTGAGCCATGCCTTATGATCAGGCGGGTATCTCCACTCCCAGTGTAGCGCCACTTCCCGTTTGGCAAACATGAGTGCAATAGCTGTGAAGCGACGCAATGATTTGGGCACTGTATGCACAAACCCTAGCACTGCCATTAGTGGATCTGGTGTAAGGGTGGTCTGGGTCATATGTGAAATCTCCTGAAATACAGCTCTCCAATATGTAGCCAGTTTCTCGCAGGTCCATATCATGTGCGCAAAATCCCCAGAGGGAGCGTGACATTTGGGGCAGTTGTGGGGTCAGGCAGAGTCCATGCGATGCATATATTTAAGTGGTGTGACATAGGCCCACCACAGAAATTTAAAATGCAGTATTTTATGTCGATGATTAAGCAAGGCCAGGCGCGTTTGTGTTCAGCAATATTGCCATTGAAAGTCAGTAAGCCTGTATCCCATGTGTTTTTCCCAAGCCTCCCTCACCCTAGTGTCGCTGGGGGGGAGGGGGAGTAGTGCCACCGCAGCCTTGTACATCTTATATATTAAATGTTCACCCCCAGTGTCTGTAATTATTAGTGATAACGGTGAGAAGTCCTCTGGTGCGAGAGAATAACTTGGTTTCTGAGCCTTTAATGCTCCATGTATCCGTCTCAATACGAAGTGGTCCATCAGGGGCGCACCCCTAAAATGACCATCCTCTGTACGTGAAAAGACGTGTCCATCAGGGAACACATCCCCAAAGGTGTCCAGGGAGTATTTAGCTAGAGTACGTTTGACAAGGGCTTCCTGCATAATGGGCAGCCACGTATTGCCCGCCAGGGGAAGTGCAGTCGAGTATAGTAAGTGTCCCCCCCGTAACCCGTCTCAGCCTTTTCCATGCCCAGCTAGTTGTGGAAACCGTCTGGATGTCACGTGCTTCCCTCGGCACCCAGCTGGTAGTATCGTAGCGAGTGGGTCCACTAGGTCAGCCTCAGGTTTGCTATATGGTATCCTAGCATCTGGATGGTACCAGTGTCGGGTGTAGCTGCACTGGGCTACCAAGTAGTAAATGTAGAAATTTGGAACCCCAACCCCTCCCCCGTTCATATGGAAGGGTCAATGTTTCCCATCTGATGCTTGGTTGTTTCCCCCCCACGCGGGTTAATGAAGTACGGAGTGTGGTGAAGAATGCTTTGTGTAATGGAATTGGAATGTTTTTAAAGAGATACAGAAACTGGGGCAGTATTATCATTTTGATAAGAGCTATGCGTCCAGCCATGCCAACCGGCAGTTTTAGCCAGCGCTCCATTCGAGTCTTAAACTTCTCCAGTGCCGGTCCGTAGTTAAGCCGTATTATTTGATCTGCCTCCCTATGAATATGAATCCCCAGATATTTAACCGTATCGTCGCATCTTGTCAGTGGGAACTCATTATCCATGACAAGGGGGACGGGGGTCAAGGGAAACATCACCGACTTAACCCAGTTATTTTGTAAACCAGACAAAAGTCCATAACGTTGGATTTCCCTGATCAACGGGTCTATGTTAACCTCCGGGTGTCGCACATATAGGATTATATCATCTGCATATAGGCTAATTAATAAAGGCCATGTTTTAAACTGCAAGCCCATGTGCAAATGTTTCTCCTGTAGATGGCCCACCATGGGGTCCAGTGCCAGCATGAAGAGTAGGGGGGAGAGTCGACATCCTGCTGTGTTCCACGAGTGGGGAATATAGGTGATGTCAGTGTACCATTCAAGCGGATGCTGGCTGACGGTTCAGGGTATAACAGCTTAATGAGGGCAATGAGACCCTGTGGGAAGCCCATTCTGCCCAGCGTCACCCTCAGTAAAGGCCACTCCAACGAGTCGAATGCCTTTTCTGCATCCAACATTACTGCTGCCGCTGGCACAGAAGGTGAGATTTGGTGGAGTACCTCGAATAGTGTGCGCAAATTCATTGCCGTGGATTTACGAGGTACAAATCCAGACTGAGCTGGTGATATCGCGAGGTCTAGCAGTTGTGATATTCTGTTGGCTACCATTTTGGCCAGTACCTTATTATCAAAATTTAACAGCGACAGTGGGCAGTATGAACTACATAGCAGCGGGTCCTTCCCTGGCTTGGGTATCAGTATTATGACTGCTTCTCTTCCAGGGGATACTCCTCAATAGTCATAAGCACTGAATAGTCCCGCCCACGTGAGGGGACCCCGGAGCATTGACAATAATATATGCATATATAACCATATATATAGGATATATATATATATATACCAGCTCCGCGTCCTCTGCCTCGGTTCCGCACTCGTGAGAGGGTGCTCGGTCCAGCGGGAGCAAGTCCGCTTAATATTCAGCTCCTTACACACGGTAAATAATGACCAGCACTCTCGCTAGGTTAAATCCCGTTACGGATTTTATTGCGAAAAGTTACATTCAAACAAACGCGTTTCGGCGTTCGCCTTTGTCAATGCTAATGGGCGCCGTTACCGTGGCAACTTTTATCACATGATACATTCATTGAAAGGAAAAGAGGGACTGTTACAAAGTATAGCAGAATTGGGCGCCATCTTGGAGCATGTTTTCCTAACATTAATTGTATACGAGCATCAAGCATACCGATGGACTGGAGGCAGTGAAGTATTTCCTGAAAGAACGTCCCCTGAAGTTCCTTGAGCATAACAGCATGTTGATAGAATTCACCACGTTCTGTCTGCATAACAATATTTTTATTTTTCAGGAACAGAGATACAGACAAGTACGGGGGACAGCGATGGGCACCTGCTTCGCCCCCAGTTACGCGTATTTATTCGTGGGCTGGTGGGAGAAGCAGGTGGCCTGGGCTGACACTGGGGAGGAATGGGTGGAACAAATTGTCTGTTGGAGGAGATATATCGATGACCTCTTCATAATTTGGAGAGGATCCCTGGAATCGGCTAATCGATGTGTCTCCTCCCTCAATGACAATGAGCTGAATCTACATTTTACCGGGGAACTGAGCAGAGAACAAGTGAATTTTCTCGACCTGAAAGTATTTGTTAGTGGTAATGAGATCCACACATCCCTATACAGAAAAGTAACAGCGGGGAACTCAGTTCTACACGGGAGGAGTAGCCATCCAGCAAACCTGATCCGAAGCATCCCCTATGGGGAATCGCTACGGATCAAAAGAAACAGCTCTAGAGATGAAGATTACGCTATGGCAGCCAAAGAAAGCTTCCAGCGTTTCAGAGAAAGGGGTTATTCAGAGAAATTTTTAAAGAAAGCAGAACAGAAAGCAGCAGAAAAAGACAGGCTGGAGCTTTTGAGACCAGATAGTACACAGGGAGAAGAACAGAGACCAGAAAACAAATTCAGAATGATAACCAACTACTCTAACGCATCTCAAAAGATAAGGGCCATTCTACGCAGAAATTGGAGAATTTTAAGGTCTGATATGATAATAGGGAGAGACCTGCCATTGGAACCGAGCCTGACATTTAGAAGATCGAGATCCATAAGAGATGAGTTAGTGGTAAGCCATCTAGAAGGTAGGAAACCAGAGTCAGGCCTACAAAGTCTCCGTGGCTCGTTTCCCTGCGGTAAATGCAGGGCTTGTTCAACTAGCAAGAAAGTCACCACATACAAAATAGAAGGGATCATGAGAGAAAAACAGATAACCAAATTCATGACATGTAGCACCCCTTATGTGGTGTACTGCTTGACTTGCCCCTGTAACTTGCGTTACGTGGGAAGCACGAAGAATCCAGTAAAACTAAGGATATTGGAACACCAAAGAGCCATAACGAGCGTAGATATGAATTACCCAGCTGCACGCCATTTTGCAAGTCATCATGAAAGCAATAGGCTACTTTTGCAGTACTTTTGCCTGGACCATGTTCCAAAGAACATAAGGGGAGGCAACAGGGAAAGATGTTTGAGGAGACTGGAATCGCGTTTTATTATTGATCTCCAAACAAAATCACCTGGTGGTTTAAACAGCGGGGAAGATTTAGCAGTTTATTTGTAGAATAGCAGATCCTTCACTTAGGATGAGGAGGGGACGAGATGAGTGGTACTGGAAGAGTAAGGTTAGATCAAGATAAATGTATATACTTTATTTCATATTATGTTAATTTTAACATAGTGTTATAGGATAGCCTATTCAAGGCGAAATAATTAAATGTTTACTAAATCCACATAGAGTGTAATCACTGTGGGACAGTGGTAATATACCACAGACTTAAGTCGAAGAATTTTAAACAATTAAAAGTATATACATTGGGTTCACGCCATGTCACCAGTCAGCCTATTCAAGGCTAAACAGCTGTTTTCTTTCTTTTTTCTTTCTGTTAATTTGTGACGTTATAATTGTGACATGCTTTGTGTAATGTCCAAATAAAAGTGAAATTTGTCTGAAGTCCAGAAGCATGTCTACTTTAGTGCAATTATGCAATTGATTTGTATTTAATGTTAGGAAAACATGCTCCAAGATGGCGCCCAATTCTGCTATAGTTTGTAACAGTCCCTCTTTTCCTTTCAATGAATGTATCATGTGATAAAAGTTGCCACGGTAACGGCGCCCGTTAGCATTGACAAAGTCTAACGCCGAAACGCGTTTGTTTGAATTTAACTTTTCGCAATAAAATCCGTAACGGGATTTAACCTAGCGAGAGTGCTGGTCATTATTTACCGTGTGTAAGGAGCTGAATATATATATATATCACACAAAGAAATATCCGGGAAGTCCTGAATAAATCAAGCGGCACACCACAAGGACAGCACAAGAGTTTATTGTGCATACAACGACGCGTTTCGGCGAAGCCTTTTTCTAGAAACGCGTCGTTGTATGCACAATAAACTCTTGTGCTGTCCTTGTGGTGTGCCGCTTGATTTATTCAGGACTTCCCGGATATTTCTTTGTGTGATAATTTTAGCGGGTGTCATTACCGCTGCTGGCACCGACGTCGAGAGGAGGAGGAAAGGCATCGATGACAAACTGTTCATATATATATATATATATATATATATATATATATATATATATATATATATATATATATATATATATATATATATATATATATATATATATATAATATATATATATATATATAATATATATAATATGCATATATCTAGAATATACACACATGTATATACATATGCAGCCCAAATTCAAAACTACTCTCAAATATGCCAATATTGCATTGTATTTTTCACTTGAAAAAGCATCATATAAACAACATTTCCAAGATATAGAGAAATGTACTCAACTTTTTTGAAAAAACAGCCTTTATTTTCAGAGAAAAAGGCAAGGTGATAGCAGGCAGATTAGCCTATAAGGCTGCATATAGAACACTCAGAGAAAAAACTGGCGCCATGCCTTTAAGACCTCCAGGACTTCCTGGCTCCCATCATGCCCCACAGGTGACAGGTCAGTTCTTTTTTCCAGTTCCTTCTGTGAGGATCCTGGAGCATTGAGCAAGTGAGATTTTCTGTCTTCACTTGACGTTTTTAGTACTTATTGTACTAGTTCCATCATTTTTTCTGACTTTACAGCTATTTTTCCTGTCAGAATGCCAGCCTTATTTAATAAGTGCCCTTCCTGTGGGAAGAAAATGGCTAAGTCAGATCCGCACTCGGTCTGCATTGTGTGCTTACCCTCTACACACAGGCCTGATAAGTGCTACTACTGCCAGCAGATTTCGAAAAGAACCCTTTGTTAAAGGGAGAAGATTAAGCTGCAAGCCATTCAGGAGAGAGGAAAGGAGTCAGTAAGTGGCAGAGAAGGACATCCCTCTAAAGAGCCCTCCTCTCAAAGAAGACCAGAGCACAAGAAAAAGGGAGAAAAACCACGACATCGGTCAAATTTGCCGTTGAGGGAACGGTCGGCGTCGAAAATACCCTTGTGTTCTTCTTCAGCGTCGAAATCTCCGGTGCTGAGATCGACGTCGAAGACCGTATCGCCGTCGAAACGTACTCCAGGTACGGCTAAGACGTCTCACCGACCGACGTCGACTCCCTCTCTCAGGCGGTCCGAGTCCGGCTCGCCTACAATGGTGGAAGGCAGACGCTCGACGTCAAAGACACATCGCCGACAGGGGAGGTCGCCGTAGAGAACCTCTGCTCCGACATCGAGGACACCACCGACGTCGAAGGTACCTAGAATATCGACGCGAAGCCCGGTGCAGAAGACTCCGGCGTCGGTAAGCATGGCAGATCGGCTGCTTCGTCGCCGACGACAGGGCGAGCATCGCCATTGAGGAGATCGACGTTGAGGAAATCGCCGGCGAGGAAGTCACCTTTGACGTCGAGGAGGTCACCGTCAAGGAGGTAATCTTCGAGACCTGCTTCCACACATAGGTCTCCACCGGCAAAGAGACTGAGAGCAGATCGTTCACCAGCATCGACGTTGAGGGATCCGTCGACGTTGAGGGAGATCCAAGATCTGACCGCTAAAGGTCTGACGTCGAGGAGTGCGTCATCCTCTCCGGAACTAAGAATTGTTCAGGTCATGCCGGAGGGCTTTCTGGCTCCAGAGCACCATACGCCTCCTACTAACCTCTCCCCGAGATAGTTAGAGAGTATAAAAAACTGGAGGATGCGGAAAGTTACCCCTGGATCAGAATATTCTCAGATATACTCGCCTTCTCATTCTCCCAGAAGACAAGTGCGACATTCCACTCCTCAAAAGTCAACAACCTCAAGGAGACACAGATCAAGATCTCCCCTTCAGCGCTCTAGATCAAAATCTAGACTTCGGTTGCCTAGAGAGTGAATACACAGGTCTCCTTCATGGTCTTCTGAATCGACTTAATCGAAGGCTGATTACTCTCCAACTTTATCATCCACCCCACCAACTAGAGTATCGCCAGTGGATGATATTCTCACATTCAATGAGGAACTGTGTAGAGGGGCTTCGAAGCTCAACATCGAAATGCCTACAGCTGCCCCCTCGACATCTGTGATTTTTGAAACTCGGCATCACAGGTCCTCCACTAGACCTCTTCTTCCTTTGGTGCCTGGGTACTTGACGGTACTTGACCGAGGAGGCAAAGCTGTGATGATTATGTTAGATCTCTCTGCGGCCTTTGATACAGTCCATCACGTCTTGCTGATGGACCGACTGCGGGAGATTGGAATCCAGAGTATCACCTGGAAACTACTTGAATCCTTTCTCTCTAATAGAATTCAAACGGTCGAACTTGGTGAATTTTCTGCCAAACCATTCTCCCTGCCTTGTGGAGTCCCTCCGGGTTCTTCCATGAGCCCGACACTTTTTAATATTTATGTATCATCGCTGGCTCCCCTAATTGAATCTTTTGGCTTTAGTCTGACTTCTTACGTAGACGACACCCAAATTGTGGTATCGCTGATGCCAGGATCGATGCTGGGAACGGCATCACGGCTCCACGACTGCATGACAGCCGTGGGAAGTTGGCTGGATCAAAATTGCCTTAAACTTAACTCCGGAAAAACTGAAGTTGTGTTGTTTGGCAATGACCCCAGCTTTTGGACTCCTGCCTGGTGGCCGGACACACTGGGTCCCCTTCCCACTCCCAACAAGAAGGCAAAAAAAAAATCTGGGGGCATGGAGAGACAACAAACTTAGCTTTAAAGATCAGGTGAATGCGGTGACCTCATCTACCTCATACATCCTTAGATCCTGCAAAAAAATAATGCTATTCCTGCCCAAAGATAGTTTACAAACAGTTATCACTGCACTATCCATGTCTAGGCTGGATTATTGTAATAGCCTCTACATCAGCCTGCAGGAAGGGCTTATGAACAAACTGCAACTACTACAGAACGCAGCGGCTAGACTGCTTACTGGTATACCAAAATACGCCTCTATCTCGGCTGAGATCAGAAGTCTTCACTGGTTGCCTGTAAGGAAACGTGTCCAGTTTAAAGCCCTGTGTATGGTCTATAAAGCCCTTCAAGGAGCTGGTCCCGAGTATCTTAAACAACAATTTCATTGGTATGTACCAAAAAGATCATTACGCTCAGCAGAGGCAAAACTGGTATCGGTACCCAGGGTACGAAAAGCCAGCTGGGGTGTCAGAAGTTTTGTGGCTTGCGCAGCGAAGGCCTGGAATGGCCTTCCTCTACATCTTAGATGCATGACAAATTTACTTACATTTAGGAAGGCCTTAAAAACATGGCTAGTCTCTGCTTAAATTCCGTTATAGTTTCTCTTTAGGCCTCTATAGGACTTCACACAGCGCCAGGAAACCTTTGGGTAACAGTTGCGCTCTATAAATTGCAATAACATTAACGTTGCTAGAACCGGCTCTACATACCTTCCTGACGCCGGCTTCAGTGGGAGTGGCGCCTTCGAGGATACTCAAGAAGTACAGAGCCCCAGAACAGGACCCTCTTTTTCTGAGGTCTGACCCACCACCAGACTCTGTAATTGTCTCAGCAGCCAGGAAGGGTCACATGGGGGCCTCCTCATCTGCTGTTTCCCCGGACAAAGACAGCAAAGCCATGGACTCCATTGGGAAGCGAATGTGCAACACCTCGGCCTCCTACACGAAGGTGGCAAACGCCTCTGCTCTGCTAAGTCGGTATGGCCATTCACTGTGGGACTCTCTTTCACGTTTTACAGAAAAATTGTCAAAGGAAGATCGGCAAGATTTTCAGGAGATTCTGCACGAAGGAGGGCTTGTGGCGAATCAGGTCATCAGTGCGGCAGCTGATGCCTCAGACCTTGCTGCCCATGGGTATTCCCATGGCATCTGCGCTAGGAGATCCTCATGGCTGAGACTCACAGGCTTGAAACCAGAAGCCCAACACAGGATTCTCAACCTCCCCTTCAATGGCTCATGGCTCATGTCTCTTGGGCTCTCATGCGGACGATGAGATGTCCAGGATGAAATCCAAACTGGACACCTTGAAGGCGGTGGGTCTGGAGAAAAGAAAGGATTTCCGGCGCTGCTACCGACCCTACGATAGCAGTCAGTACCAGCAGAGGGTTCAAACTCCTCATTGGTCCTCGCAGCAGCACCATCCGAGATCGCATTTCCACCAGCGACGACCTGGTAGAGGAAGAGGGGGCTCTAGGCAAACCCCCTCTGTGGCAAAACAACAGCCTAAACAGTGAGTTCTTGCTTCCCCCAACTCTGTTACCCACTCCGGTGGGAGGAAGTATATGCTTTCATTTGGAAGAGTGGATAAAAATAACGCAGGACAACTGGGTGCTCAATATTGTGCGGAATGGCTACTCAATCAGATTCAAGTCTCCGCCACCATCTGTACCTCCTCGGAAAATCCCAGTCAGTCGGATAGATCTGCTGCGAGAGGTCGTCTCCATCCTGCTACAAAAACATGCCATTGAAAAGGTTCCCGGGCACCAACATCGACAGGTCCCAAAGAAAGGTCCAAACAAGGAGTTCAGGTCCATACTAGATCTCAGACTCTTAAACAAATACTTTCTCAGAGAGAGATTCAGGATGTTGGCCTTAAACCAAATCATTCCACACATCCATCAAGGGGACTGGATGTGCTCCATAGACCTTCAGGATGCGTATTTTTACATCCCAATTTCTCAGAGGCACCGGAAGTTTCTTCGATTCAGGATAGAATCAGACCACTTCCAATTCAAAGTCCTGCCTTTCGGACTCAAGTCTGCTCCTCGTACTTTTTCAAAATGCATGGCGGCGGTGGCTGCCTTCCTGAGAAAACAAAAAATCTTTGTCTATCCTTACCTAGACGACTGGTTACTCGAGTGCCTCTCCCAGTCTCTTGCAGGATCACCTGAATTCCTGCATCCAAATCTTAAACCGATTGGGACTGTGTGTAAACTTCAAAAAATCTATCCTCAACCCTACTCAGAGGATTCGCTACTTGGGCGCTTCGCTAGACGCTGCAAACGCAGGAGCGTTTCCTTCGGAAGAGAGACTATTATCAATACTCCACAAAGGTTGCACTCTTCTGAGAACACCTCATCCAACGACCAGGCAGGTGTCCTCTTCTAGGCTCGATGGCGTCATGCATATTCATTGTTCCGAATGCCAGGTTACAGATGAGACCCTTACAACAAGCTCTAGAGGACCAATGGTCTCAAGTGTCCAACTGCTGGGAGGACACCATAGCCCTTCCTCACGCAGTTAAAATCTCAATAAAATGGTTGATGTAACTGTCTCATCTTCTGAAAGGTGTTCCTTTCCACCAGGACATTCCCAAACATATAGTCACAGATGCGTCTCTTCAGGGCTGGGGTGCTCACATGAGATCTCTTCAGGTACAGGGGATGTGGTCGGAAAAGGAGAAAACTTACCTTATCAACATGCTAGAACTCAGAGCGGTGCATCTGGCTCTCAAAGCGTTCTTCCCCTCCATAGAGTCACGTTCCCTGTTGGTTCAGACGGACAACAATGTACTACCTGAACAAACTGGGAGGGACCAGATCCAGACCCTGTCTCTGGAGGCTCAAGCAATTTGGAAATGGCTACTGGCGAGGAACATGTCCATATCTGCAGTTCACCTTCCAGGCGCCCTCAATGCACAGGCGGACGACCTAAGCCGAAACTTCGCCGAAGCACACGACTGGGTGCTAAGACTAAATAGCACAACACATCTTTCGGAGATGGGGCTCTCCAGACATCGACTTATTCGCAGACGCGGCAAACACAAAATGCCGCGCCTTCGCATCCAGGTACCCTCAACCAGGCTCCAGGGGGAATGCTCTGTTGATCAAATGGTCAGAGAAATTACTCTACGCCTTTCCACCAGTCCCTCTCATACCACTGGTGATCAGCAAGCTCTACAAATACAGGACAGAGATGATCCTGATTGCACCAGAGTGGCGTCGCCAGTGGTGGTACAAGGACCTGTTAAACCTCTCCAAGACACCGCAGAGGAGGTTGCCATGCCTTCCGGATCTGCTAACCAAGTCAGGGGGGAAAGCTTTTCACCCCAACCTCCCGTCACTGAGGTTGACAGCATGGCTCCTGAGTTCTTACAATACGGTCACCTAGGCCTCTCGCAGGACTGTATGCAGATATTAAAAGAAGCGAGAAGGCGTTCGACGAGAAAGTCATATGCTTTCAAATGGAAGCGTTTTTATCTATGGTGTACAGCTAATGGTCATGACCCCATCATGGGTCAAGAACAGGTTATTTTGCCATATCTTCTGTACTTAGCTAAAGCAGGCTTAAAGGTTTGCTCTATCAGAGTGCATCTCGCAGCAATTACAGCCTATAGAAAGTCTCCTACTCAGGCTTCTTTCTTTCAAATGCCAGTTGTTAAAGACTTCCTGGAAGGGCTAAAAAAGGTCTACCCACCAATTTGGTTACCTTCTCCTGCCTGGGAACTTAATATGGCCCTTTCTAAATTAATGGGTCCCCCCTTTGAACCCATTCACAAAGCTTCTCTACAGCACCTCTCTGGGAAGGCCGCTTTTCTAGTGGCAATTACCTCTGCTCGCAGGGTAAGCGAGATTCAGGCCTTATGTTCCGCAGAGCCTTATCTCGTTGTCCATGTGAATCGAGTGGTTATGAGAACCCACCCGAGTTTCCTACCTAAAGTGATCTCAGATTTTCATATTAATCATTCTATCACTCTACCCACATTCTTTCCAAATCCTACCACGCCTCCTGGGAGGACATTGCATTCTAGATAGAACGAAGGGCATAAGAAAGTCGGACCGTCTATTTGTTAATTATGGTCCAATGCACACTGGTTTTCCTTCTTCTAAAAGATCCATCGCAAGATTGATAATATCTTGCATCACATTAGCCTACCAGCAAGCTCATAAACCTCTCCCTGGCAAGCCAAGGGCACATTCTCCAAGGGGTTTAGCCGCTACTACAGCTATGCTTAAAAATGTACCTATTCAAGATATATGTAAAGCAGCTACGTGGCGGTCGGTCCACACCTTTGCCCGCCATTACTGCTTAGATTCTGATACTCAAGCGGCTGCTCAGTTTGGGCAAGCATCCTTGATAAATTTATTTGAATAATTGTACTGTTCAATATTTGCTATGCAGGTATTCATCCGCAGGGTTCAGGGATGGGCTTGCTATTCTATTCAGTGCTTATGACTATTGATGAGTATCCCCTGGAAGAGAAGGATAAGTTACTTACCTGTAATCCTATTCTCTTCCAGGGGTATGCTCATCAAAGTCCTAAGCAACCCTCCCTCCTCCCCGGACGAATACCATGCCTATTACAGAATGTTTTTTTCCTCATGTTAATTTCACAATGTAATACGCCGTCAAAAAGACCTGACCTAACTGTCACCTGTGGGGCATGATGGGAGCCTGGAGGTCCTGGAGGTCTTAAAGTCACGGCGCCAGTTTTTTCGCTGAGTGTTCTATATGCAGCCTTCTAGGCTAATCTGCCTGCTATCACCTTGCCTTTTTCTTTGAAAATAAAGGCTGTGTTTTTTCAAACAAGTTGAGAGTACATGTCTCTATATCTTGGAAATGTTGTTTATATGATGTTTTTTCAAGTGAAAAATACAATGCAATATTGGCATATTTGAGCCTAGTTTTGAATTTGGGGCTGCATATGTATATACATGTTTGTATAATCTAGATATATGCATATTAATATATATATATATATATATATATATATATATATATATATATATATATATATATATATATATATATATATATATATATATATATATATATATATATATATATATATATATATATAATCTACTGGCGGTCGCCAGTTTATAGTTAGGACCTATTATCCATAGGAAATCCGTAACATTCTATTCCCAATAACTTTGCCGTCGTTTGACGAATCATCGCGAAGTTTTCAAAACTAGTGGGGCGCTCCGGTCTTGAAAGTTTCGGGGTGATTCATCAAGCGGGGGCTGAGAAAAAAGGGGGGTCCCAAAACGTGTTTTATCCATGTTAATTCCCATAGGAAATTTTAGCCACGGCTACAGCCCGAACTGCTGAACGGAATTACACCAAATTTTGCAAAAAGGTAGCGCTTGGTTCAGAAAGCGACCTTTTTTTTAAATGGTGTAAATCCGTTCAGTAGTTGCGGATAAATTCAAAAAATAAGAGTGAAAAAATCAATTTCCCATAGGAAACTTTATGCAAGGCTACAGCCAAAACAGCTGAACGGAATTACACCAAATTTGGCAAAAAGGTAGTGCTTGGTTCCGAAAGCACCCTTTTTAAAAATGGTGTAAATCCGTTCAGTAGTTGCTGAGATAATCCAAAATTGCAGAGAGGTGTAAAAAGGGGCGTGGCCTGGTCCACCTCTCTACAACGCAGCTCTCTGGCGCATACTGGAGGTATCTGGTGGGCTAGTTGGCCCCTAGGGTCCCTCGGGATTGAGGAGGAATTAATTCTCCAACTTAAAACGCGCCACAGGGCGTGTTTGCAGACATGTCACCTCAGGCCCCACCCCCTTCCTTCACCATTGTGCAAATATTCCTCTAAAATCAGCCGAACAACGAATTCCGATTTACTCACCTGTTGTCAGGAGAGACCTCAGTGCTGCATCTTTGAGCCCAGTACTGATCCTGAAAAGTAATTTTAACCGTACTTACCAGTAACTTGAATTTCCTTCCATAGGCTAACATTGACTGGTTTCACTTGGAAATTCTTCTAAGTGTGGAGTTTTGGAACTTTATAATATTCCTCTAAAATCAGCCAAACTACGAATTCCGATTTACTCACCTGTTATCAGGAGAGACCTCAGTGCTGCATCTTTGAGCCTAGTACTGATCCTGAAAAGTAATTCTAACCGTACTTACCAGTAACTTGAATTTCCTTCCATAGGCTAACATTGACTGGTTTCACTTGGAAATTCTTCTAAGTGTGGAGTTTTGGAACTTTATAATATTCCTCTAAAATCAGCTGAACTGAGTGGCACACAACCCACCCACACAAACACTCAGGCACCCATACAGATACTCAGACAACCAATCAATAAGTCATATAGACACTCATGTAGCTATTCACAAACCCATGCACCACTTACACAGCAACAGACAGACGGATAAAGACATTCACCCAGTTTAGTCACTAACCCATGCATTCAGTAAGATACGTTTAATCACTCACTTATAGAGTTAGTCATGCACCTACTAAATCATCCATACAGACACTTATACACCCACTCATTCTTCAATACGCCTTTTCCTATATATATTAAAAATATTTAAACTTTACAGAAACAGTCACTGGATGATGTCATCAGTGATGTCATTTGAGATGTCATCAGTGATGTCATCAGTGATGTCACTGACCATGTCATGAGTGATGTAATATGTGACGTCATCAGCAGTGCATTGCGGGGGCGCGAGTTATAGTTAGCTGAACTAACTATAACGGGGGAATTTCACGGGTTTTGTACGAGTGCAATGTCCAACTAACTATAACTGTCCCTAAAACCTGTGGTTTTTTCAGTGAATTTGTAAGGTTTTTTAAATGCTAATTTCTAACTATAACGTGCCTGAAACGTATGGTTTTTTCAGTGAATATATATATATATATATATATATATATATATATATATATATATATATATATATACATATATACACACATATATTATTGTTAATGCTCCGGGGTCTCCGCACGTGGGCGGGACTATTCAGTGCTTATGACTTTTATGAGTATACCCCTGGAAGAGAACTAGGATTACAGGTAAGTAACTTATCCTTCACGGAGCGTAGGCGGCAATACCCCTGTTTCAACCGCCTCTTGATAGACCTCTAGCAGATATGGGGCCAGCAGGTGTTTAAATGCCTTATAGAACCCCCCCAAAAAGCCATCCATCCCTGGTGCGTTAGAGCCATCCATGGCCTCTATGGCCTGGACTATCTCCTCTTCTGTAAACGGTTCACCCAGGAATTATTGATATTTCTGGTCGAGCCACACCAAGGCAACTTTGTCCAGGTACTGGTTACTGGGCCCCTCATCTGGAGTAGCCCGTGTTGTGTACAGCTCTGTGTAGTACTTTAATATCTCATTCTGGATTCCCTTAGTGTCGGCAATATAGCTGCTGTCAGTGCTCTTAAGGGCGGCAATATACGACTGGCCATGTGGGGGGTTGTATCGTCCTTGCCAGCGTACAGCCGGGCCTCTCTCCCTCCCCATATCTGCGAGCTACCGCATATTTCCCCAAGTAGTGTGCTTTGCGTTGCGCCACCTAACAGAACTCAGCCATTTTTACAAATCTGCTTTGTAGTGGATTGGGTGGGTCTCGGACTGCCGAGACTTCGTCCATCTCCGCAAGTTTCTTTTCCAACTGAGCTAACGTACGCAGTAAGTCTTTAAGTATACCCACATATTTGGAAATACAGATGCCACGTATATACGCTTTAAAAGCCTCCCATAGTGTAGCCCAGGATTTTACAGTCCCCTTAATATTGTCAAAGTACTCCAGTATTGCCAACCGGATCTCAGAACGACAAACATCATCACGCATAGCCATCTCAGGAAACTTCCAGTGCCTCCCTACCCCCTCAGCCCTGGGGATACAGAGCCGCATAACGGCAGGTGAGTGGTCAGACAGTGTACGCGGTAGATGTTGTATATCAACCATCCACTGCAAGATAGTGGGTGTAAGCAGCCAGTAGTCCAGTCGGGTCCATGTGTCGTATTGCGCAGCATAGTGTGTGTACACTGTATGTGTTGGGTGCTGGTGGCGCCATACGTCCGTGAGCCGATATACATCCATCAATTCTACTAGCGTGCGTCTGGACCTTGGTTTAGTGTCTGATGTGCTCGCTGTGCTATCCCGTTGTATGTCCAACAATAAGTTGAGGCCCCCCCCCCCCATGCATATCTGGTCCGCCTCCATGAGGTCTATTTGGGCCATGAGATTAATGTAAAATTGGGGGTTATCAATATTAGGGGCATAGACATTTACTAGCAGCACCGTGTAGCTCCAACGGTAGCCTTTGACCAGCAGGTAACGGCCCTCCGTATCCGCCTTGATTTCTGTCATGTGGAAAGGGACCCGTTTGTGGACCATTATGGCAACTCATGTCGCATATGAACTGTAGCCCGCAAAGTACCTGTGTGAACCCCATGTTGCCGCAAAGTTAGTGAGAGCCCTGGGGGCAAGATGCATCTCCTGTAAATATGTTATGTCAATGTTATGTGTCTGAAGATAATGCAGTACTACCTACCTTTACGGGCATTGTTAAGCCCCGAATGTTCCAGGTTGCTAACCTAAGGCCCGCGTAGGGACTCGTCTTATGGTCAGGCATCAATGATGCGCTTTGTAATGTGGACTGAATGGAGACAGTGACAATAGAATGGTCCCAACAATAGTCTGATCAGCAAGAAAAAGAAAATGCTAGAAAGGCAACATACCCCTTTGCTCCCACCCCGACCCATTCCTGATCCCAAAGTATCAGGGAAACCCCATCCTCCCAATTAAGTCATTCAAAACGATAAAAACCCCAACAACAACCATTCAACTGTAATGTGCGTACGCACTGGGGAAGTGGCAACGCCACGCCGAGTACCCGTTTCCAGATTGAGGAGTATCACATCATTGCTCATATAGCGTGTTTTTGCCATGTAGTTGCTGTACAATACAGTTCACTTAAAGTGTGTGACCACAATATGGACCGGTGCCAACATATCCTCTTGCCTCCAACCCTGCTATCTTTACCCAGAGGTCTTAGCTCACCGAGAAAAGATCCCCACTGGTGCAGGAATTAGAGTTAGTGGGGACCTCCCAGGGGAATCCGGTTGGCTTGTTCTCTGCGCTGCTGAGTATGTTTGACAAAACTCCTGTACCTCCGTTGGTGTGTCGAAAAACCGTGGTCTGCCCTGGATGTCCACCCTCCTACTCGCAGGATACATCATCCCGTACTTCAGTCCCAAGTTGCTGAGCATCACCTTGACCCCGGCATATTTACGACACGCCTCTTGGACCATGGCCATGAAGTCGGGGTACATCGATATTGAGGAGCCTTGCCAGCTAAGAGGGCCCTTTTCCCGGGCCAGGCGCAGTGCCATGTCCCTGTCCCTAAAATTCAGAAGCCTGTCAATGAGAGGGCGGGGCAGGCAGCCCGGGTTCGGGAGCGGCCCTAACGTGCGATGGGCCCTAACGTGCGATGGGCTCTTTCAACAACGAATGTTGCAGTAAATGATTCTCGACCAAATAGGTCCGCCAGTAGTAGTTCCACAAATACATCAATGCGCCCCGTATTCGTAGATTCAGGAACACCCACAATGCTGAGGTTCTTCCGGCGACTTCTGGCTTCCAAATCCTCGTTTTTAATTGCAATGGACTTCGACAGCTTATCCATTCGTTCTATTCTTTTGGTTGATTGAGCAGCTCCATCCTCTAGATCGGAAATCCTGCCCTTCGCTGTATCCAGTTGTCCCTCGTGTCGGTTCAATCATGCCCCCATTAAATCCAGACGTTTATCCAGCACATCAAGCGCTCTAAAACCTGCCCGCAATTCCAACATTAAGGCCTCATTCCCTGCTGGCGTCGCCGTTGGCATCTCCATGCTGGTCCCTCCCTCCGCCATTCCTAGACCAGGGGGTGCTCCTGCTTTTTTAGACTTCTCAAAGGTCAGTTTATGTTGTTTTGGGTCCCCACGGACCATTCCCGGCCCCGCGTGCGTCACCTTCGCCTCTTTTCCCTGGTAATCTTGGACTCTATCACCCCTCCAGGTCCTGGTATGTTTCTTCAGGGTGGTAGCATGGAGGAGAGGGTTACTGATAACACCAAGCCAGGTTCTCCTCCAAACCGCACGCAGCCTTAACAATTGCGCTTTCTTAGGAGCATAAGTTGGTTTATATCTGCAGCGCTGCTTTTATTTGGCTGCTATGTTCGTAAACTTGCTAGTATTGTAGGTCGCAGTCACAGGCAGTAGAGCCCCCAAACATATAAATCTGTCCACATAGGGGGGGCATCTGCATCCCCCACACCTCGTACCATCCCCGCCAGACCCAAGACTTGGCCCAGGCACACCTGTTCACCCAGACTGCCAGCGAATGTGGGAGAGTAATGCAGGACGCAATCTTTGATATGAATGCATCATGGGGAATGGAAGAGGGGGTATAATCATTCTCTTTTCCCTCTATCCGACTGGCAGTAACTGTTCTCAATGATCTGAGTCTCTGCAATATATTTACTGTCTGTCTGGGCCACAGATTTACTTCATGGCAGGTTTGCTTCCAGGAGCTCCTTCTTCCCACATCCTGTGCCTTGTTAGGCCAGGCCATGCTCCCCTTAGCCTTCATATATTCAGTGTACATGCCTGGAACTTGGAAGACTAGTTATGTGCATGAAGACTAGTCTTGTGCCGTTATCTCTTTCAGTAGTTGTGATTTTTTTCTTCATAGCTAGAAAGAAGTCTATTAAGTGTGCATCGTTAGTAGATTGTAGATATTTGCTGAATGGTGTCATCAAAAGGAGTTGGATCCTTTTTGGGCAGATGCAGTGTATATTTTTCAGTTTACATTTACCTAGCCGAGAGAGGCCATAGTATAGGCACAGTAAAAGGGTACTTAACAGCCATCTTGGTTGTTTTTTCCTCTGGTTAAGCCTCATTATTTAAGTCGCCTGTGGTAGGTAGCAGGCCTGTACTTCTGTTTTTAATTTACCTATCCTATCTTTACTTTTTCTGTCTTCATTTCATCGCCTATCCCTACCCTTAACCTTTATCAAAAAGCTAATATTTTCCATAATCTTATAAATCATTTGTTAAATGTCATTAATCCTAGACTTTACCTCCCATTGAATTACATTTAATTTTAGATTAAATATAAAATGTTACATTATCACACTAACTCTAACCCAGCCCTAAATTAAATACATTATTTCCTATCCTAACGCATAATGCTAACTCTAACCTTACTGTCATAATCTATTTAAATAAATAACTTATTTTAATTATGTTAGCAGTAACCCTGTAATTAAATTAAAATAACTTACATTCAACTAAATTAACTTAAATGTATTCAGTTCACGTTTACACAACCCTAAACTAAACAAAATTAGAGAAAACTATGAAGTTTTGTTTTATTATAAATATTTAACTTCAAGTAGCTCAATTAATGTAGAGAGAGGCAGACTATTCCATTGTCTAGCTCACGTGATCAAAAAGGCGCAGCCATCAACAATAGCAGTGCATGTTCTAGGGATTTCTAGATGACAATGATTGGCAGATCTACAAGTATAAGCCTGGAGATGCAGGGTGAATTTGTTTTAGCTAGAAACCTGCTGTTATGATATAAATTGCTCTGTGAACAGTTGAAATTGCCTTATAGATAACCATTGATTGACTATGGAGCCACTGCAGAGATATTAACAAGAATGTAATGTGGGATCTTCTAGCTGTATTAGTAACCACATTGGTGGCCATGTTCTCAATGAGCTGAAGTGGTTGAAGTAGTTCTATAAGGGTTCATATGTAGATTGTGGATTGAACTAGGGTGCTAATAATCATGATGTGCAGGCTTGACTTAATTAATGGCAGGATCTTTTTCTGGATCCTATGCTGAAGAAAACAGATCTGGGCCACTCTGGTGTTCAATAGGATCCCAAGGTCACGGACAACTTTGGCAGGGGCAGGTGGAGGACTCTTAATTTCAGACCACAATATTCTCTTCGCAGTTGTAGAACCAGAGGAATTTCCATCCTGGCAGGAATCAGACCAAAGAAATTGAAAGGCTTCAACCAGTGAATTGCAGTGAGTGGACTAGAGAGAAGCAGTTGACCTTCTCCAGCCTGCTGTTCCGGCAAAGCGGGGAGGCCAAAGAAAAGCTGTGTATCATCTGCAAAGAAGTAAAACCTAGCCAGTAGCAGATAAGGGAAAGAAACCACTGGTCGAAGGTAATGGTTAACAAGCATTGGCAAAGCCAATAGGTCTCGGCAATGCCCGAGCTAACAGAAATGTCAATGTGAATGTCTTTTAGATCATTTCCCATAGTAGTCTATAGCATTTATGAGGCGTGCTTCGATGTGGCAGGCAGCTGACAAAAGTGTGCACATCTATTACAGAATATAGCGGTCATTATTAAGCCCAAATGTAGAATACAACTCACTTATTTTATTTCCTGCCTGGACATCTCTGTCCAATAACTTAAATGACTTCTTCAGAGACTTGTCCCAGGTACCGTGCTGAGCAAATAGAAATGTGAATATCACAGAGAGGACCCCACACTTAGAATATGTCTGTTACCTTATTCCAGGTAAACGATAGAGGAAAAACAATACAACCCGTTCTACTGCGCATGCTCACAATACAAGATACAACACTAAATGGTTTCGGAGTCAGCACCACAGGGTTAGGTTTATATTACAGTCTCACTGCGCATGTTGTAAACCTCCGATTTTCTACTCGCAGCACGCCTTATAGATAGATCTATAGTTCCCCACAGAGCAGATGTGCTAAGTATTCTCTTTTCAGTATGTTTTCACAGTCGCTCCAAAGTGTCAGAGACACTGAGCGTAGTATGCAATGCGAATAAAAACAATAATAATATAGCAACCATGAAGGAATGTAATTCTTTAAAGGGATTAGCCTGCAGTAAGCGCACAAAGAACAAGCAACACCAGTACATTAACATAAAAAGTGCATGCAGGTAGGCTCAACAAGAGAAGAAAATTCACTTTGTGCGTACGAGTTTGAATTAGCCAATCCCTTCATATTAAGCGGCACTATAATATAATAATCTGCATGTGTTTCCACAAACAAGTGAATCGCATCCAAAAGCATCCGTTTCTGAAGTGTCACACTGTAGTAAACAGATCTTCACATATCACAAAGTGGGATGGTGGAATCTAAATACGAATCCCCTGCGTGGATAGCAGATCATGCGGTGACTATTGGACTGGATCTCCAAGAACAATGGTTTTCACAAGACACCAAGCAAGCTACACAAAGCGAATAAAAACAATAATAACGTGACCGCCTTCAAAGAATTTTATTTTTCAAAGGGATTGACCAGCAGTAAGTGCACAAAGAACAAGCAACACTAGGACATTACATAAAAAATCCTCTCATGACACCGAGCGAGGGTCGCAACACACATAAAAATAATAATAATGTGACAGCAGTCAAGGGATTTAATTCTTTAAAGGGATTAGTCAGCACTAAGTGCAAAAGAACAAGCAATATCGGAACATTAACATAACAAGACGCGCGGCCAAGAAACGCGCTCTCTGGTGAGGGAGGGGGAGGAGGGGTGAGGGAGAGGGAGGAAAGGCAGATGGCGCCTCGCCAGCGATGCGAGGAATGGAAACGTGCTCTCTGGTGAGGGAGGGGGAGGAGGGGTGAGGGAGGGGGAGGAAAGGCAGATGGCGCCTTGCCAGCAATGCGAGGAATGGATGGCAGCTGTGCGCGTGCACGCCATCGTGAACGCAAGCTGGTCGCCAGCCGAAAGCCAGTGGGTTTGCACTTCCAAAACCCGCTTACTAAAACTCTCGGCCAGACCAGCGCAAGCGCTGGTGCAGGCCGAGACCTAAAAAGAGAAGGGAACAATGTGAATCCCTGCAGGAGTATGTAGGTGAGTGACTTTAAATCTGATGAGGAATCTCTAAAAGGTTTCCAGTAATTCCCTCCAGCCTCTTTTGTAGTTCCAAAATGGGACTTGAATTTGGTTCTTACTTTTGTCCAAATAGATCTACTTTAACCCCCCGCATTTGGGACCAGTTAAGACATTTACCATTTAAAACTGCCTTTTTCTTGGCTATCACATTTACCAGGAGGGTACGACAGCTTCACAGCTTCAAGTGTTGGCAGACTGCTTTACCAGTATTGTGTAAAGATGAGGTTACATCAATATTTCCTATTTGCCTAAAGTTGTGACTGAGTTCCATCTATCTAAGATAATTTAACTTATTTCTTTTTATTCTCCTGAAATGTTCAAGAATTAAGAAAGGTTGGACAGGCTGGACCTGAGAAGAGCCCTTAGCCGTTTCACATTTAGGACAATAGATTTGAGAGTAGGCATGATTTTTTTTTTTTTTTTTTAGGTTATTAAGTTGCAAGGCAGGGCAAGCTGCTAGAAAACAGACCGTTCCAAAATGGAATATTATGAACTAGTAGGTTAAGATCTACCAGTGGGATTTAAGGCTCATTCAGCTAGGCTACAGGTAGAGTTGCTACATCGGCCCTATTGACAGGTGTTTGGAGTAAAGCAATTTGTTGAGCTCTTACATGGTCTTCTTTCTTATTCCTTCTCAAAATATTGTGGGGATGCTCACATGAGCGATGATTCTCAATTTGGTAGGGCTTTGTACTTGTGTTATCTTTGCGTAGCCCACCTCCTTGTGATAACTGCTTTGGTATACTACATGTGATAGTATCTTTCTTCTGGATATTTCTCCTCCTGCCAAGTGGTTTATATTCTCACACCTCCACTCTCTTAGGGCCCGATTCCAATATCTGACGGACCGGAGTTCGTCCGACATTGGGTTGGAACTAGAACTGAATGACCTCCTGTCGTCGGTCCCAGTCCAGGAAGTAGGATACGACGGAACCCTGTTCAGTCGCAATCCTATTCTTTACAATAGGAGCATGCATTCCGAACGGAATGCATGCTCTCATTGCAAAGAGCAGAGGTGCAGTCCATCCCTGCACCCGGTGGCAGGTACCTCAAGGTGCCTGCCACCGGGTGCAGGGATCAACAGGGGGGCACCACAGGTGCCGCCTAGGCTGCCATTTGGTGGCCTTGCACCCATGGGGGCCCTGCTGGGGGCCCCCAAAGACAGATTCCCAATGCCTTTCTGTGTCGGAAAGGCCGGCACAGAAAGGCAGTGGGAAGCTGCCATCGTACTCCCTCGACCGGAAAGAGCTGGCCGAGGGATTACTGCAGGCTTTCCGAATGGCGGACGGGGCTCTCTGAGCCCGTCGGAGGCCATTCGGAAAACCGATTCAGGGGCCTGATTCACAGAACTAACTTACGTCAAAAACGTAAAGTTAGTACTTTTTGGTATTCACAGAATACACTTACTCATTTTGGTATTCACAGAAGTTAGTAGTCCTAACTTTAGGACTCCTAAATGCCTTCTGTGAATACCGAAAGTCTTAAAGTTAGGATTTTTCTCAGTTTAGGAGTAGTAAAGTTAGGACTCCTAAATGCCTTCTGTGAATACCGAAAGTCCTAACTTTACTACTCCTAAACTGAGAAAAATCCTAACTTTAAGACTTTCGGTATTCACAGAAGGCATTTAGGAGTCCTAAAGTTAGGACTACTAACTTCTGTGAATACCGAAATGAGTAAGTTCATTCTGTGAATACCAAAATGAGTAAGTGTATTCTGTGAATACCAAAAAGTACTAACTTTACGTTTTTGACGTAAGTTAGTTCTGTGAATCAGGCCCCAGATTCCCTTCCGACCGACCCCATTGAAATGAGTCGGTCGTAAAGGAATCCGAATGGGCAATTCCGATGCGGTCGGAACGGCTCCGACCAGCGGTCGGAGCTGTTCCCAGACGCATCGTAATTGTGCCCTAAGTGTGTTAGAGGTTTGTTTGTGCTTTTCCTTTTTGCTCACTTTGCCACTGGATTCAAGATAGCCTGGCTGATGATGGCTGTAAGCCTGAAACCGGTCCCAGGATGCTTGTTTCCGGTCCAGGGAAGACATGGCTTGGCAGTTCGGGCTGAACTGTTCCCATGAGGCACAGGGTCAGACTGATTTGCATATGGCCATGTCTGAACTGGGGTGGCGGAGTGAGCTAAAGAATGATGATGGATTAAACCCAGATCAGTTGACTGGGGGTGAGTGCTTGCAATGTTCAACACTCCGTCCATCATCCCCTTTGGTTTTGCTATTTCCTTTTTATACACCATTTTTTTGTTTATAGATAATTCCGTTCTTAGCCTCTGTAGAGTGTAAAGATTTGTCTTAGCAGAACTGACGTCACTGACAATTGTGACTTAGGAATCTCCTAGATCCGTGACTGAAGTAGGGCAGCACCACCTGGCAACAATGATTGGTATTGCTTGAAAAACAATGTAAATCCATCTTGGTATCTCAGAATATTTTGCCTAAGGAATCTGCTGTAAAATGGTTTCCATCAGACAGAACGTTTCGGAAGGTAATGATTTTATACATAACTTGCTACGACAAGTGTCCAGGGGGCATGACCAGTACTGCTATTGTTGAGGTAAAGGTGTTAAAGCAAAACATATAAGGCAGACATTTTTATCAGCTGTTTATAGTAGAGCAGTCAGCAGTGTGGGGGTCCAGGTGAGATTTGTTTTTAGGTGATTTGTGATTGGTGTCTGAGAAGTTGTTACACACATCTACGGGGCGGAAAGAGTTTAGATAATTGAGATAGTTTGTTAGGTTTGTAGAATGTATTTTCCCCAGTTGACTGTTAATAGGTATTGAATTAAACCCACACACTTTTCATTATGAAGCTTCCTTTTGAACCCCCCAGTTAACAATAGCGTGCTCAGTTTAAAGTTGTGGCTTGTGTGAAATTCCCTAAGTCCTCATCTCAATTTGAGAAATCCATTGTTTTCCAATCCAGCAGACCTCTTCCAGTTCTTGCTTGCCTAAACAAGTGAGGATCAAAGCCTCTAATTCTGTTGGTGACATCAGTACAGCTTACCAGCCGCCAGAGTCTAGAAGCCGACACCTCTCAGTCAGTGAGTATTTTAGCGTCTGTGATGTTATTCAACAATGTTTATTTCTGACATGTTCATAGACCTCCAGCTTTTTCATTAATGTGAGTCTGGCATTTTATAAATAAAACAAGCTATTTCATTTTCAAGCAGTGTACGCTCTAGTGATAGACACTGCTATTGCTCCCGCTCTGGTAATCATGAACTGTTATGCTTTTGTCTTGGGGGATCTCTATTGAAGTCATAAGCATTTAAATAGTTCTGCCCACATGCGGGAATCCCGGAGCACTTCCTCGTAGAATATCTTTTTAAGTGTAGAAGTTCACATTTCTTCAGGAAGTCCTGCAGAAACAATAGGCTACAGTGGTGAAATTGTTCAGATTGTACTTGGAAAAGGGTCAAAGTACCCATATAAAGGTATAATTTTAGGCAAATGTTTTACTAAACAGCTCAAATCTCTTTCACAAACCCTTTTTTGTAAAGGTAAGGGGTGAGGGGTAGTAGGACAGTGTCTGTGCCTTTAAGGACCCAGAGACCACCAGTATATCCCATCATTCCTTGCAGGTGGCAGTTGCCTCAGTTCTGTTTTCCTGCACCTAGTGACAAGATCCTGGAGCACTGATCTCTGCCTTTTAGGCTTTTTCCTTCAAAATTCATCTGTGGAATTTTGTTTAATCTGATTCACTTGACGTCTTTCATCATTCTCTCACTACTTTAGACCTTTTCTAATAGAAGATTGAGGCTTTTTGTCATTTAATATGCCTTCTCTGTTTAACAAGTGCCCTTGTCAAGAAGACCAAATCAGACCCTCACAACGTCTGTATAATCTGCCTTCAATCTAGTCATGTTCCAGAGCAGTGCCAACACTGAAAGAAATGTTCGAGGTATGTGAGCTGTAGATCACATGCTTTGCATACTCCTGCCATCTAATGTTAGGTCCGGATGTTTGCAAGTTGGTTTTTCTTTGAAGCAGTCTTTCCAGTCACGAGGTAGGTGACTCCTCCTTTCGGTGATAGTTGTTTTTTTCTGCCATCGGGTTCGGACGTGTATTGCTGCGCTCCGCTTCAAAACCATTTCTTCGGGTTCCCCTCGGTGCGCAATCCACTGTACCCGCGTTGGTATTGTTTCGAACGCGTACCCACTTCCCCGCTTATCGTATCCGTCGAGGAAAACCTCTATTTCGATCGAAGATCTTAGGGAAGGCCGTCCGGCCTAACCGCGTTGGTCCACTTCGCAGTCGATGGAATGGACTCCATTCAAATTCTTCCCCCGGTGCTCTTTAATGCCCTTTAACAGGCCAAATCACAGACTACAGGGGATGCTCCCCTTCCAGACAAAAAGTCTAAACTATTAGACGCCTCCGGTAAACGAGTAGCCACCCAAGCAGCAAATCATTGGCGCATTGCCAACACCCAGGCCCTGCTAGCCAGATATGATAGGGCACACTGGGACGAAATGGAGCAGTTGCTACAACACCTCCCAGATGAGCACAAAGCAAAAGCCCAGGATTTAGTCCAGGAAGGTAAGCTCATATCCAATTCCTCAATTAGATGCGCTTTAGATGCTGCAGACACCGCAGCTAGAGAGATCAACACTAGTGTGTTATTAAGGAGACATGCATGGTTGAGGATTTCTGGTTTCAAACCCGAAGTACAACTGTCTATTTTAAATACTCCTTTTGACAAGGAACATCTCTTCGGGCCCGAAGCAGATAAGTCATTAGAAAAAATTAAAAAAGACACAGAAGTAGCCAAGTCTATGGGTGCTCTGCAGTCTCCCTCTAATCGGGGCTCCTTTCAATCAATCACTCAATCAATCAGGGAATTGTAAGCGCGCTACTCACCTGTGAGGGTCTCAAGGCGCTGTGGGGGGGGGGGGGGGGTCCGCAGATCTGTTTAGCCGAAGAGCCAGGTCTTGAGGGTCTTCCTGAAGGTGTTCATGGATGGGGCGCATCTGATGTCTGCCGGTAGCTCGTTCCAGGTCTTGGCTGCAATGTGAGAGAAGGATCTTCCGCCTGCTCTGGCTCTGTGGATGCGCGGGGTTTCGGCCAGTGCGAGGTTGGAAGATCGGAGGTTTCTTTTGGGTACGTGGAAGTTGATTCTGTCGTTGAGGTATTTGGGTCCGTTGTTGTGTAGGCATTTGTAGGCGTGAGTGAGGATTTTGAAAGTGACTCTTTTCTCCACGGGGAGCCTTTGGAGACTTCGTAGGTGTTGGCTGATGTGTTTGTGTCGGGGGATGCCGAGGACGAGTCTGGCGGCGGTGTTCTGTATTGTCTGGAGTTTGCGGAGTAGGGACTTGTTGATGCCGGCGTAGAGTGCATTTCCATAGTCCAGTCTGCTGGTGATGAGTGCGTGGGTGACTGTCTTCCTTGACTCAGGGGGGATCCACTTGAAGGTCTTGCGGAGGATGCGGAGGGTGTTGAAGCAGCTGGAGGTGACGGCGTTGACCTGTCGGTTCATGGTGAGTGATGAGTCGAGTACGCTGCTGAGGTTCTTGGCGTGGTCTGAGGGGGTAGGTGGGCTTCCGAGGGCGGTCGGCCACCAGGTGCTGTCCCATGCAGAAGGGGTGGTGACGAGGACTTCTGTCTTCTCGGCGTTGAGCTTCAGGCAGCTGTTGGTCATCCAGACTGCGACGTCTTGCATTCCTTTCTGGAAGTTGTTTGGCAGTGGTGGGGTCTTTGGTGAGGGAGAGGATGAGCTGGGTGTCGTCGGCGTAGGATACGATGTTGAGGCTGTGTTGTCCGAAGATGGCTGCGAGGGGGGCCATGTAGATGTTGAAGAGGGTGGGGCTCAGTGATGAACCCTGTGGGACTCCGCAGGGGATTTTCGTGGGGTCGGAGAGGAAGGGTGGGAGTCTGATCCTTTGGCTTCTTCCGTTGAGGAATAATTGGATCCAGTCCAGGGCTGTTCCTTGTATGCCTGCGTCGTGTAGTCTGGCGACTAGTGTGCGGTGGGAGACGGTGTCGAAGGCCGCTGATAGGTCGAGTAGGATGAGGGCTGCGGAGTGGCCTTGGTCCAGGAGGGTGCGGATGTCGTCTGTGGCGGCGAGTAGGGCGGTCTCTGTGCTGTGGTTGCTTCGGAATCCGGATTGGGACCGGTCGAGGACGGGGTTCTCCTCAATGAATCGTGTCAGTTTCCTGTTGACTGTTTTCTCTGCAGCTTTGGCTGTGAAGGGGAGGAGCGAGATGGGCCGATAGTTCTTGAGGTCGGTGGGGTCAGCTGTGGGCTTCTTGAGCAGGGGTCTGACTTCTGCGCGCTTCCAGTCGTCTGGGAAGGTGCCTGTTTTGAAGGTGGTGTTGATGGTGCGTTGTAGTTCGGGTGCGATGGAGGCCGCGGCTCTGTGGTAGATGTGAGGGGGCAGGGGTCGGTGGGGGCCCCGAGTGGATGCTTTTCATGGTTGAGGCGGTGTCTTCGGCCGTGATCGGTGTCCAGTTGGAGATGGTGGGCTGGCTGGTGTTTCTGGGGGCGGGGGCCGTCTGTGGCGCCTGGTGGATGGTCGATGAAGTTGTCGTAGAGGTTTTTGATCTTGAGGTGGAAATAGGTTCCAAGCTTGTCGCAGAGGTCTTGGGATGGGGTGATGTCTGTGGCTTCGCTGCGTGGGTTGGTGAATTCTTGAATGACAAAAGTTCCTTGGAGTTGGTGGAGTTGGCCAGGATTTTGTTGTGGATGAAGTTCCTCTTGGTGGCTCTGATCTGGTTGTGGTAGTCCGTCATGGCGTCCTTGTAGGTGGTGTGGTTTTCGGTTGTCTTGGTGTTTCTCCAGTTCTTCTCCAGGCGTCTGCAGGTGCGTCTGGCTTCTTGGAGAGCGGTGGTGAACCAGGCGGCTTTCCTGGGGCGTTGTCTGTCGGGGTTGCGTAGCAGGGCGAGCTCGTCTGCGCAGTTGGAGAGCCAGGTGTGGAGTTCTCTGGCTGCGTCGTTTGCGTCGGGTGCCCAGGTGTGGTTGTCTCGGGTGAGGGTGAAGTTAAGTTGCCCGTCGGTAACCTTGCTCCAGTTCCTTTTAGGTGGGCGTGGGGCTGGTTTTGGTGCCTTGGGTTTGTTGATGGCGAAGTGTACGCAGTGGTGGTCGGTCCATGGCGGCTGCGTTGTGTGGCTGAATTGGACGCTGTTTCCTGCCGCGAAGATGGGGTCGAGGGTGTGTCCTGCTCTGTGGGTCGGTGTGTTGACGAGTTGTTTAAGTCCGATGCTGGCGAGGTTGTCACGAAGGATAGTGGAGTTGGGTTCGCTGGAGTTGTCGAGGTGGAGGTTCAGGTCTCCAATGAGTATGTAGTTTGTTGAGGCGATGGCGTGGGGTGCGATGAAGTTGGTGATAGTGGTGGCGAAGGGTGTTCGGGGGCCGGGGGGTCTGTAGATGAGGGTTCCTTGGAGTGTGGCTTTGGGGGTGGTCTGGATCTGGAAGTGCAGGTGTTCGGCGGAGGGGAAGGTTTCGCTGGAGGTGGTGAGGCGGAGGGTGCTCTTGTGGGCGATGGCGAGGCCCCCTCCTTGGTGGTTGGGGAGGTCTTTCCTCTGGATCTTGTATCCGTCTGGGATGGCGGTGCTGATGTCGGGGGCGGAGGATGCGTTGGTCCAGGTCTCTGTGAAGAAGGCGATGTCGGGCGAGAGAGTCGAGTAGGTTCCAGATTTCCATGGCGTGTTTGTGTATGGAGCGTACGTTGAGGAGGATGCATTTTAGGGTGTCGCCGGTGCTGGTGTCGGCGGTGTTGGAGGCCGGGGTGACGGTGAGGGTCTGGCGGCAGTGGAGGCAGGAGAACTGGCCGTGGGTCGTGTTCGGCGAGGCCTGTTGGCATTCTCTAAGTCTTCCAGGGTTGAGTGCGAGGAGGGTGGTGTTGTCGTAGCGATGGGTAGTGGGAAGTCCAGGGTTCCTGGCGCTGGCCCCGGTCGGGTTGCGGACGGGCGCAGACGGGCTTGCCTTTGGCGCGCCTTCGGCGCCGTGGAGGGTCGAAGACCATGTCCTCAGACAATACTGCCACCTCCTACAAAGGCAACAGTCAATCTTCCTCTACTAGGGTCTTCTTTAGAGAGGGATACAGAGGCAACAACAAAGGTCGAGGCAGGGGTCCCACACCACGTAATACCCCCTCCCCCAACAAGCAGTGACTTGCCTAAACTTCCCCCCGATCATTTAACACCTCTCGGGGGACGTCTTCTACAATTCCTCCCCATTTGGCAATCTATCACCACAGACAAAAGGCTGTTAGGAATTATCCAACATGGTTATTGCCTGGAGCTTACCAACAATCCTCCAAACATTCCACCACGTTCTCACAAAATGTCACCAGAACATTTACATCTACTTCAGCAAGAGGTCCAGTCTCTTCTGTCCAAAGGAGCCATAGAACCTGTGCCTTTACAACATCAAGGGACAGGTGTGTACTCCCTGTAGTTTCTCATCCCCAAAAAGGACAGCTCCCTGAGACCTATTCTAGACCTCAGAGTACTAAACCTCTACATACTTTCAGAGCATTTCCACATGGCGACACTTCAACAAGTGCTCCCACTTCTACAGCAGGGCGATTTTATGTCTACTCTACACTTAAAAGACGCATATTTCCACATACCAGTTCATCTCGCTCATCACAAATACCTCAGATTCGTGAAAGCGGGTCATCATTACCAATTCAAAGTACTACCGTTTGGAGTCACCACTGCTCCCAGGGTATTTACGAAATGTCTGGCAGAAGTCGCAGCACATCTGAGAAGACAACACATCCATGTCTTCCCATACCTGGACGACTGGCTCATCAAAGCCAACAACAAAAACAAAATACCTCTGACACCATCAATTGATTTTTTCTTATACCTCAGTGGTCCTTCTAATTAACCCTGGGCTATATTTATTTGTAAATTCATTCTTCATTTTTTAATTGTCAAAAATGAGATTCCTGTCACTTTACACATTGAAACATACACCTCTATTTTTTATATATGTACATCAGTGATTTCTATTAAAACAACTAACAAAGACAAATAACATAAACACTTTTTACATGACATATATGTGTGTGACTGATGACCACAAAAATCATACAACTCGTGCACAAAACCTAATTATGATAATCCTTGCATTAATATCCAAAAGGTAAACTTTCATATTTACATAGGTCCTACTACTTTATGAACAATATTGGGACTTTTATTTTATTTTGCCCTCAATATACTTTGTTATACAGGTCCTAGAGAGGTCAAAGATTTATTTACAAACTCTAGTCGCGAGCTTCACTAGTTTAGCTCGAATGCACCTATTATGGGACAAGCTGTTTTTATTCAGTTGCTCTGAGCCTCTCTTGGGTGGGAGCCAACGCGTTTCGATCCTTCAGTGAGTGGGACCAAGGTGAGTATTTCATATGAAGGTCTTCATCAGGGCGAGGCTTTAATCTGGTAGGACATGGGGTGCCTGCATGAGTGAAAGTAAAAACTAATGAAAAACTAAATCTAATAACTACTATTTACATTGTGGTTCTACTGATGTTGGGCTCTTAACATACCAGTTAGTACTTGCGCGATGTAGATTCACTTCTACAGTCATCTGTTGAAGCGTTTCTTTGAGCGTTCTAGGGGTCAAAAAAGGAAGCAATTGCTTATATTCTGTGGGGCTAGTTACGTGCTCTTCTTATTAAAGGGGCCAGAACATGCACTCTCTTCATTTCTATTGTGTAGAGCAAGCAAGATAACTTGATGTCACCTAAGCGTGAGAAACAGGAAACACCTAGCGTGAGACAACCGTGCATAGTGTGCTTCCTTATGCGCAAACACCCCAATGTTCTTGTGAAAAAATGGACGGTGTGTGCCGCTACAAAGTCACAGTGCTCGTTGTGCCGATGCATTTGTGCCCCATCAGCCCTTATAACGGCATGCTGGACGGCATTCCCAATAGTGCGTTTCTCCGGTACCTGTTTCGTTTAATGTGGATTCCGCCTCATGTTCGGGTTTCCTTAGTCTCGTTGCACGGGTCAGATGCGTGTATTCTCCTTCCGCCTTCTTTAAGTTTGCTTCAATTTCTGTGCTGCCGCCTCCCTGTGCGTCATTACACGGGCCGGAAGTGATCCGTCTTGCCTGATCTTGCCTGACTTCCTGCATCAGTGTTGTCATAGCAATTTCGAAACGCCGGGACTGACTCTTGATTTTTCAATAGATATATTCTATGCCTGCTGGAATCTTCGTGTTTTTGGCGATTATTATCTTATTATTTCTCAATGGCAGATGATGTCTTCTGAAAGTAAATTCCCGTTAATGCCTCCTGATGTATTCTTTGTTTTCGCCGTTCAGTATGATACAGTGCTTATTGGATTCAAATGCCTTATGTTTATCAATATTTCGCACTTTTTTACGACTTGAGTCGCGTGCATATGTGCTGTTGGATCAAGCACGCAATCTTGCTAGCTTCATGAAACCCACGCCGGCTTTTGTCTTTTTTGCTCTTTACTCTTTTTTTAGTTGTGCTGGTAATGCCTCTTATGTACTAGGTCCTTGTCTTTGCCTTTCATTGCCTCCACGCACTGTGATTGTTTGTTTTCGACCCTGTGGGCGCCCATTGCTTCTTCAGTAGAATGGAGAAGCTCTATCTTGAGAGCAAAGGAACTTCAAAAAACTTCTTTGATTCATTATCCACAGTGGATTATCTCACTTATTTCATTCAGCCCATTTTCGATCGTGTTCAGATACATTATTGTTTTCGCTTCGAATCTGGATAATAGATTGTCAATATTGTTGCCGGTTATATGTTTTAATATTGTCCATTTTATATCATTTGGACCATGATTCCTTTCGATGCAGTGTGTCACCATCGGTGCAGTTAAAATCTTGCATCTAATCCGAGAGCTATGTTGTGTTATCCGCTTTTTATGGGCTGAGTAGTCTTTCCAACGTAGGCCTTTAGATATGGACAAGTTACACAGTAGATGACGTGAGTGTTGCAATTCGTGAATTCTTCATGCTTCACGAATTTGTTACCATATGTGAATATGGTACCCTCTATCGTACTGTCGCATGACATACAGTTGCCACATCTCTTGTGGCCTTTAATGGGCGGTAGAGATAGCAGTTTACGAATGGACTGCACAGTCTTCTTTTTTGCTGTATTTGCACGTACTATCCTGTCTTTTATGCTTCTGTTTATCTTTAGGACGAAGATGGGAATTTGTGTCAGCGGTTCTAATGCCTTCACCGTGTTCCAGTTCTTTCGTACGATTTTCTTCACTTCGTTGGTAATGCTGGAAAAAGTTGTAACGCATACCAGTGGTAAGGTGTCCGATTTGTCCTTCGATGTTAGGAGTGTCTCTCTAGGGGTGTACCATGCCCTTTTCATTGCACGTTTCAGCAGTTTTTTTGGATAATTTCTTTCTGCTAGTTTTTCAAGAAGTACTTTAGCGTTGTAAAAATAGTCCTCCTTCTTAGTGCAATTACGCCGTATTCTCAAGAACTGGCTAAACGGTAGGTTCTCTCGTAAATTTCGTTGGTGGAAACTTGAGAAATGTAATAATGTGTTCCTGTCTGTTTTCTTCGTGTATAACGTGGTATACAGGAACCCTTCTTCATGTTTTACCAGGAGATCCAGGAAATTCATCTCTGTTTTGTTGAAATTTACCGTAAACTGGATATCTTGGTTCCTATTGTTAAGCCAAGAGAGGAATCCCTTAAGCTGTTCTTCTGTTCCTCTCCACAACATGAACACGTCGTCGATGTATCGACGCCAAATTTTTATATGACCATCGTAGGGGTTGTTACTGTATATCCATTTATCTTCAAACAGTGCCATGAACATCACGGCCATTTCTGGGGCGAAGGGACACCCCATCGCGGTACCTTTAATCTGTACGAATTGGTTCCCATTAAAACTGAAAAAGTTGTACTTAAGACACATTTCAGCCATTTGTAATAGAAACTTAGTTGGCACATTGTGAGGTCTTACACGTTTGTCCAAGAAGACCTCAAGGGCTTCCAACCCCGCTTCTTGAGGAATGTTGGTATAAAGGCTGACAATGTCTAATGTTACTAAGTATTCCTCTTCTTCCTCAAACGGTTGGCCTTCTAGTAGTGTAATAGCTTGCATGGTGTCTATTATGAAGCTGGTGGTCTCGCTCACTAGAGGTTTTAAGAATGTATCGACATATTTGGCCGGTCTTTCTAGAATAGAGTTTACTCCGGAGATTATCGGTCTTCCCGGAGGGTTTTCTGAGTCCTTGTGAATTTTTGGGAGGACATACATTAATGGCATCCTCGGGTTGTCATTTATTAGGTACTCAGCCTCTTTTTTTGAATAATTCCTTGGCATTTTCCTAAACAGTTGCGTCATTTCAAGCTTCGTTTGGCCACGAGGAGGAATGTATACCGATGGTAGAAGAGGAGAAAAGCTCAATTTACAATTTGTCTGACTACAACTTAACGAAGGAGGAAACAGAAGTACTCCAAAAAGGCTTATCATTTATGCCAACTATGAAACCAGATATAGGCCAAACGAAGCTTGAAATGACGCAACTGTTTAGGAAAATGAGGTTGAAGCTGTTCTTCTCAGATAATTCTGATTCTATGCCAAGGAATTATTCTGGGTTAAAAAATCCCTCCCACCTTCTTTCCAGCGTCTACCATGATGCCAATAGAATTACTGACATTTGAAAAGAATGTAATGAGGGATCTGAACACACTGGATAATAAGAAAATCTTCACAAAGTGGAACCTAACAAAAAATGAAAAACTGGCATTGGATCAATTGATGAACAACGAGGAAATCATAATAAAGCCCGCAGACAAAGGCGGTGCTATTGTGATTCTGAAGCGGGACAAGTATGAGGCAAAGATTATGCACCAACTATCGAACGAAAGCCACTACCGCAAAACGGCTGAAGACTTCACAAGAATGATTAAATCCAAACTGATCAATTTAACATCTCTTGGAGAAGAAGGATGGTTATCAAAAAAAGAGGCTGAGTACCTCATAAATGACAACCCGAGGATGCCATTAATGTATGTCCTCCCAAAAATTCACAAGGACTCAGAAAACCCTCCGGGAAGACCGATAATCTCCGGAGTAAACTCTATTCTAGAAAGACCGGCCAAATATGTCGATACATTCTTAAAACCTCTAGTGAGCGAGACCACCAGCTCCATAAGAGACACCATGCAAGCTATTACACTACTAGAAGGCCAACCGTTTGAGGAAGAAGAGGAATACTTAGTAACATTAGACATTGTCAGCCTTTATACCAACATTCCTCATGAAGCGGGGTTGGAAGCCCTTGAGGTCT
The DNA here is from genome assembly GCA_963921515.1 of Calotriton arnoldi. Lineage (NCBI taxonomy): Eukaryota > Metazoa > Chordata > Amphibia > Caudata > Salamandridae > Calotriton > Calotriton arnoldi. Next base: position 2,326,835 of record CAWUFW010000486.1, on the reverse strand, counting down.
TCTTGGACAAACGTGTAAGACCTCACAATGTGCCAACTAAGTTTCTATTACAAATGGCTGAAATGTGTCTTAAGTACAACTTTTTCAGTTTTAATGGGAACCAATTCGTACAGATTAAAGGTACCGCGATGGGGTGTCCCTTCGCCCCAGAAATGGCCGTGATGTTCATGGCACTGTTTGAAGATAAATGGATATACAGTAACAACCCCTACGATGGTCATATAAAAATTTGGCGTCGATACATCGACGACGTGTTCATGTTGTGGAGAGGAACAGAAGAACAGCTTAAGGGATTCCTCTCTTGGCTTAACAATAGGAACCAAGATATCCAGTTTACGGTAAATTTCAACAAAACGGAGATGAATTTCCTGGATCTCCTGGTAAAACATGAAGAAGGGTTCCTGTATACCACGTTATACACGAAGAAAACAGACAGGAACACATTATTACATTTCTCAAGTTTCCACCAACGAAATTTACGAGAGAACCTACCGTTTAGCCAGTTCTTGAGAATACGGCGTAATTGCACTAAGAAGGAGGACTATTTTTACAACGCTAAAGTACTTCTTGAAAAACTAGCAGAAAGAAATTATCCAAAAAAACTGCTGAAACGTGCAATGAAAAGGGCATGGTACACCCCTAGAGAGACACTCCTAACATCGAAGGACAAATCGGACACCTTACCACTGGTATGCGTTACGACTTTTTCCAGCATTACCAACGAAGTGAAGAAAATCGTACGAAAGAACTGGAATACGGTGAAGGCATTAGAACCGCTGACACAAATTCCCATCTTCGCCCTAAAGAAAAACAGAAGCATAAAAGACAGGATAGTACGTGCAAATACAGCAAAAAAGAAGACTGTGCAGTCCATTCGTACACTGCTATCTCTACCGCCCATTAAAGGCCACAAGAGATGTGGCAAAACACACAAGATGATGGACGGAATGTTGCACAATGGCAAAACATTCACCCCCAGTCACAGATCTGGGTTTAATCCATCGTTATTTTGCTCACCACGCCACCCCAGTTCAGACATGGCCATATGCAAATCAGTCTTGACCCTGTGCCTCATGGGAACAGTCCAGCCCGAACTGCCAAGCCATGTCTTCCCTGGACCGGAATCAAGCATCCTAGGACCGGTTTCTGGCTATCAGCCGTCATCAGCCAGGATAGCTTGACTCCAGTGGCGTAGTGAGCACGGGACCCACGTCTGGGCATACCCTTCCCACATAGGGCGAACAGCAAAACACACAAGATGATGGACGGAATGTTGCACAATGGCAAAACATTCACCCCCAGTCACAGATCTGGGTTTAATCCATCGTTATTTTGCTCACCACGCCACCCCAGTTCAGACATGGCCATATGCAAATCAGTCTTGACCCTGTGCCTCATGGGAACAGTCCAGCCCGAACTGCCAAGCCATGTCTTCCCTGGACCGGAATCAAGCATCCTAGGACCGGTTTCTGGCTATCAGCCGTCATCAGCCAGGATAGCTTGACTCCAGTGGCGTAGTGAGCACGGGACCCACGTCTGGGCATACCCTTCCCACATAGGGCGAACAGCAAAACACACAAGATGATGGACGGAATGTTGCACAATGGCAAAACATTCACCCCCAGTCACAGATCTGGGTTTAATCCATCGTTATTTTGCTCACCACGCCACCCCAGTTCAGACATGGCCATATGCAAATCAGTCTTGACCCTGTGCCTCATGGGAACAGTCCAGCCCGAACTGCCAAGCCATGTCTTCCCTGGACCGGAATCAAGCATCCTAGGACCGGTTTCTGGCTATCAGCCGTCATCAGCCAGGATAGCTTGACTCCAGTGGCGTAGTGAGCACGGGACCCACGTCTGGGCATACCCTTCCCACATAGGGCGAACAGCAAAACACACAAGATGATGGACGGAATGTTGCACAATGGCAAAACATTCACCCCCAGTCACAGATCTGGGTTTAATCCATCGTTATTTTGCTCACCACGCCACCCCAGTTCAGACATGGCCATATGCAAATCAGTCTTGACCCTGTGCCTCATGGGAACAGTCCAGCCCGAACTGCCAAGCCATGTCTTCCCTGGACCGGAATCAAGCATCCTAGGACCGGTTTCTGGCTATCAGCCGTCATCAGCCAGGATAGCTTGACTCCAGTGGCGTAGTGAGCACGGGACCCACGTCTGGGCATACCCTTCCCACATAGGGCGAACAGCAAAACACACAAGATGATGGACGGAATGTTGCACAATGGCAAAACATTCACCCCCAGTCACAGATCTGGGTTTAATCCATCGTTATTTTGCTCACCACGCCACCCCAGTTCAGACATGGCCATATGTGGCAACTGTATGTCATGCGACAGTACGATAGAGGGTACCATATTCACATATGGTAACAAATTCGTGAAGCATGAAGAATTCACGAATTGCAACACTCACAACGTCATCTACTGTGTAACTTGTCCATGTCTAAAGGCCTACGTTGGAAAGACTACTCAGCCCATAAAAAAGCGGATAACACAACATCGCTCTCGGATTAGATGCAAGATTTTAACTGCACCGATGGTGAGACACTGCATCGAAAGGAATCATGGTCCAAATGATATAAAATGGACAATATTAAAACATATAACCGGCAACAATATTGACAATCTATTATCCAGATTCGAAGCGAAAACAATAATGTATCTGAACACGATCGAAAATGGGCTGAATGAAATAAGTGAGATAATGCACTGTGGATAATGAATCCAAGAAGTTTTTTGAAGTTCCTCTGCTCTCAAGATAGAGCTTCTCCATTCTACTGAAGAAGCAATGGGCGCCCACAGGGTCGAAAACAAACAATCACAGTTCGTGGAGGCAATGAAAGGCAAAGACAAGGACCTAGTACATAAGAGGCATTACCAGCACAACTAAAAAAAGAGTAAAGAGCAAAAAAGACAAAAGCCGGCGTGGGTTTCATGAAGCTAGCAAGATTGCGTGCTTGATCCAACAGCACATATGCACGCGACTCAAGTCGTAAAAAAGTGCGAAATATTGATAAACATAAGGCATTTGAATCCAATAAGCACTGTATCATACTGAACGGCGAAAACAAAGAATACATCAGGAGGCATTAACGGGAATTTACTTTCAGAAGACATCATCTGCCATTGAGAAATAATAAGATAATAATCGCCAAAAACACGAAGATTCCAGCAGGCATAGAATATATCTATTGAAAAATCAAGAGTCAGTCCGGCGTTTCGAAATTGCTATGACAACACTGATGCAGGAAGTCAGGCAAGATCAGGCAAGACGGATCACTTCCGGCCCGTGTAATGACGCACAGGGAGGCGGCAGCACAGAAATTGAAGCAAATTTAAAGAAGGCGGAAGGAGAATACACGCATCTGACCCGTGCAACGAGACTAAGGAAACCCGAACATGAGGCGGAATCCACGTTAAACGAAACAGGTACCGGAGAAACGCACTATTGGGAATGCCGTCCAGCATGCCGTTATAAGGGCTGATGGGGCACAAATGCATCGGCACAACAAGCACTGTGACTTTGTAGCGGCGCACACCGTCCATTTTTTCACAAGAACATTGGGGTGTTTGCGCATAAGGAAGCACACTATGCACGGTTGTCTCACGCTAGGTGTTTCCTGTTTCTCACGCTTAGGTGACATCAAGTTATCTTGCTTGCTCTACACAATAATAGAAATGAAGAGAGTGCATGTTCTGGCCCCTTTAATAAGAAGAGCACGTAACTAGCCCCACAGAATATAAGCAATTGCTTCTTTTTTTGACCCCTATAACGCTCAAAGAAACGCTTCAACAGATGACTGTAGAAGTGAATCTACATCGCGCAAGTACTAACTGGTATGTTAAGAGCCCAACATCAGTAGAACCACAATGTAAATAGTAGTTATTAGATTTAGTTTTTCATTAGTTTTTACTTTCACTCATGCAGGCACCCCATGTCCTACCAGATTAAAGCCTCGCCCTGATGAAGACCTTCATATGAAATACTCACCTTGGTCCCACTCACTGAAGGTCGAAACGCGTTGGCTCCCACCCAAGAGAGGCTCAGAGCAACTGAATAAAAACAGCTTGTCCCATAATAGGTGCATTCGAGCTAAACTAGTGAAGCTCGCGACTAGAGTTTGTAAATAAATCTTTGACCTCTCTAGGACCTGTATAACAAAGTATATTGAGGGCAAAATAAAATAAAAGTCCCAATATTGTTAATAAAGTAGTAGGACCTATGTAAATATGAAAGTTTACCTTTTGGATATTAATGCAAGGATTATCATAATTAGGTTTTGTGCACGAGTTGTATGATTTTTGTGGTCATAAGTCACACACATATATGTCATGTAAAAAGTGTTTGTTATTTGTCTTTGTTAGTTGTTTTAATAGAAATCACTGATGTACATATATAAAAAATAGAGGTGTATGTTTCAATGTGTAAAGTGACAGGAATCTCATTTTTGACAATTAAAAATGAAGAATGAATTTACAAATAAATATAGCCCAGGGTTAATTAGAAGGACCACTGAGGTATAAGAAAAAATCAATTGATGGCGTCAGAGGTATTTTGTTTTTGTAGTTGTAATTATTGATTCCAACCTCTGAACTCCCTGAACTGAATCACTCCCCTTGTTTGTAATGGCTCATCAAAGCCAGCACTTACCAAATGTGTCTCCAACACACTCAAACCACTATTCACTTACTTCACCACGTAGGGTTTACAGTAAATGCGTTGAAGTCTAATCTACAGCCTTCCAACACACAAAGTTATCTGGGAGCCTTGATAGACGCTCAGAAAGCTCTAGCCTCTCCCAATACAGCCAGGATTCACAGTATTCAGTCCCTTCTCACTCAATTTCAGCCCAACCAATCATTACCAGCAAAAGTATTCATGCAACTTCTAGGGATGATGGCGTCTTGCATTATAATTGTTACCCACGCAAGGCTTCACATGCGTCCCCTTCAAGAATGCTTAGCAAGTCAGTGGAACCAGTCGCAGGGTCAGTTGACCGATTAAGTGTTTGTAGATGGCCGCACCCATCACTCTGCAGTGGTGGAACCCACAAAATGTATCCAAAGGGCGGCCCTTTCTCGACCCTGTTCCACAGACCGTGCTAACAGCAGATGCATTGCTTACTGGTTGAGACGCTCACCTACAAAGTCACACTATCCAAGGATTATGGACTCTAAAGTACAAGAGCCTCCATATAAATCACCTAGAGCTACTAGCAGTGTTTCTAGCGCTCAAAGCCTTTCAAACTCACCTAATAGGCAAAACTGTCTTGGTCCACACAGACAACATGACAGCTATGTACTATATACAAAAACAGGGGGACACAAACTCTCTCCAACGGTCACGTCTAGCACAAGCCATTTGGATATGTGCCGTACATCACATAATATATCTCCTAGCAGAATATCTTCCAGGAGTAAACAATCAAATTGCAGACCTTCTGTTATGTTAATATAACTTAATAAGCGCATGAGGTGTCTTGGCGCTAAAGCAACAGACCGAGACAGCAAATCCACGAGTGGGAACTTCATCCCCAGATTCTTCTTCCCTACTTTCAGGAATGCGGATTTCCTCACATAGACCTGTTCGCCACAGCTCAAAATGCAAAATGCCCAAGTTTCGCCTCCAGGTTCCCACACAAACTCTCTAAAGGCAATGCCCTATGGATGAACTGGTCAGGGATATTTTCCTACGCTTTTCCGCCTCTCCCACCCATTCCGCTGGTAGTTCGGAAGCTCCGACAATCATCCCTCAAGCTCATTCTCATAGCTCCCATATGGGCACGTCAACCTTGGTTCACCACCCTGCTAGAGCTCTCAGTAGTTCCACACCAAAAGCTGCATCTCCACTCCAGTCTCCTCACTCAGAGCCATGGAGAAATCAGGCATCCAAATCCCAAGGAACCTCATGGTATCCAACCAGTCGTCAGTGCCACAGTGGACTCCTCCTTGTTGGTGGCACATTAATATTTTCATGGGATAGACTTTTGGCTCCGACTGACATCTCTCAAATCGGAGTCTCCGCAAAGGTTTCTAAATCTTCCTGTTTCAGGTTCTACCCTCTTCGGCAGCCAGACAGATGACGAGATGGCTCACATGAAGTCTGAGATGGAGACTATTTAGGCGGGCGGCCTAGAAAGGCCAAAGGAACAAAGGTGTTTATTCAGGCCCCACCAGCGCCGGTTTTACCCTCAGAGGGTTCAAACCCCTCATTGGTCTTATGGTCACCAGCAGCCACAACTGCAACGTCCGTACAAGCAGAAGCAGCGAAGGCAGTCTAGAAGGCCATCCTCCCAACAGCCCGCCCAAGGGATTAAACCTACAACAGGGGCCAAGCCATGAATCTTCCCTTCCCCCACTTCCGTTATTCACTCCGGTAGGGGGAAGCATTTCTCAACTTCTGGCAGAGTGGCAAAAAAATCACAAAAGACGCCTGGGTTCTCAATATTGTTCAAAATGGGTATTGTCTCAGATTCACCAGTCCTCCCCCCACCATGCTACCAAAAACATCCAATCAACATCTGCACATGCTTCCGGCAGAAGTCAAGATCTTGCTGCAGAAGCATGCAGTGGAGGTCTTCCCCACAGACAACGGGGTACAGGCATATACTGCCGTGTAGTTCCTATATATAACCTATACAGAATCTGCGCGTTTGGATAACATGAACTGTGGGCTTGGTGGCAGACTGACTCTGAACACCCCCACTGAAAATTTTAGCCTGTTTGCATTAGCTAGCTCACAGTGCCACTAGTGTCTCCTCTTATCGGGGAGAGAATAGTTTCTGGCAACCTCAGAAAATGACAACCCTGATCCCTCAGGATCGTGGAAACAATATACTACTTTTCGCTCAGTCACTCGTTCTCACTTATTTGGTCTCAGAGAATTACACAGAAGAAGCAGTTGGGCGTGTTACAATAAAAATGTATTGCACAGTTGTTTTTCTAGTGTAAAATATATGTGCTGCAATAATTGTTAGACAGTAGCAGATATATATGATTAGCAGTATAGTGAATATAAATGGATAGTACAATTCTACCATTTTGCAATAGTCATGAATACATACATGAATATAAAATACATGATAAAAGAAAGCGCATACTCCTACGATGCCTATCTAGATGTACCTAAGTGTACCTAGCATGTAAGTAGGTGTGAAGCCAAGAATCCTTCTAGGATTTAGTCGAACCCCATTACCTGAAGTGTGAGAATGTAGGAGCCCGATCCGGTCTCGAGTTGGACACCCCGCAAGGGATGTGTTAGACCACTGTCAGCTGGAGCGTCTGCATGCAGGAGCCTCAGCGTCTCTGGTCAGTGTGTCGGCCTGGAAGTCTCGGTTCCCTCTAACCAACACTAGCAAGATGTGCTGTATTTATACAGAAAGTATCTAGGGTTCCTTTGTCCCTTGTTTCTTGTGTTAGCCATTGTTGGATTTGAGGATGACGTATAGGATGAACCATGTACGTAGATATGGTGGGGTAGGTGGTGTAGCCCCTGCCTGGTTTCCAAGAACCCTTATGAATATTCATTCATACGGTGTGAGTCTACTGATGGAGTTATAGGACTCAATTGTTTAGGAAAAACCCTCCTTCTGCACCCAGGACTAGAACTAGGTAAAGGTTCAATCCTAAAGGCTCGTCACTGTGTAGTATAAGGGAGATAATGTAGGTGACGGTGTATGATATTACCCGGGCCTATATTAGGGTACCTATATGAAACATAACAATACCCATCGCCAAGAAACACTCCAGATACGTTCTGGTGAAGAAAAAAGACCAGAACGAATTCAGACCCTTTCTCAACTTAAAAATAGCCAACAAACTGATGCGGCGAGTAAAGGTTTGGATGCTGGCATTACATCAGATCTATCCCACTACACCAGGGAGATTGGCTCTTCTCCGTAGACCTCCAAGACATGTACTTTCATATACCCATCGCCAAGAAACACTGCAAGTTCTTGAAGTTTGCGGTGGGGCATGACCACTATCAATACCAAATTCTTCCATTTGGCCTCAAGTCTGCTCCCAGAATTTTCTCGAAGTGCATGGCAGTAGTTGCTGCCCACCTCAGGAGGCACTGAAACTTCGTCTACCCCTACCTAGACGATTGCTTAATAAAGGCGTCTACTTCAGTAGAAGCCCAGCAGCAATACAACTGGACATGCGAGGTCCTTCAATGGTTGGGCTGTCACATCAACTACAACAATTCAATTTTCACTTTGGTTCAGGCTGTGTAGCATTTATGGGCTACCATCAACACCATGCAGGCCAGAGTATGTCCTTTGGAGAGACTTTCATTGGTCCGTCGGAAATGCCAATCAATCAGGATTTATAAAGCGTGGCTAATCACCCAGTAGGGTATCCAGGCACTCTCTAATGAAAGGTTCTTCTCCCACGGTAAGGTCAGTGTCATTCCTTCTCGGCTCCGTGGCCTTGTGTATCTTCCTCTCTCCAAATGCATGCCTCCACATGTGTCCCCTTCAGGAATGTCTCGAGGACCAGTGGGACCAAGTAACAAGCAGTTGGGAGAACGAGATCACTCTCTCCCCTCATGCGAAGCAATCTCTAATACGTTGGTGCTCTCTGACCAACCTGCTTCAAGGGATGCTATTTCACCAATACGCTCCCTCCCAAACCGTAGTGACAGATGCATCATTACAGTGGTGGGGAGCCCACATGGATCATCTCCAAATTCAAGGCACATGGTCTCTGAGGGAGAAGACATATCACATCAATCCCCTTGACCTCCGGGCAGTACACCTAGCGCTAAAGGCTTTTCGCCCGTCATTCAAGACTCAGTCCCTGCTTGTTCAACCAGACAATACAACCACCATGTACTACCTCAACAAACAGGGGGGAACGAGGTCCAGACCTTAACCCACGAAGCCCAAACAATTTGGAATTGGCTCTTAGCGGATCATGCGGATCATGGCAACTCACCTCCCAGATGTACAAAATGTGCGGGCAGATAGCCTCAACAATGTTCTGCAAGAAAACCACAAATGGGTCCTTCACGACGACGCCCTGTAAGACATCTTCAAGCTATGGCTCTCTCCGTACATTGACTTGTTCGCCACTGCAGAAAACAACAAATGCCAAGACTTCGCCTTGAGGTACTTCCATTCAGAGACTCTGGGGAATGCTCTATGATTCAGCTGGTCCGGCAAAATTCTCAACGGCTTTCCACCAATCCCTCTGACCCCGGCAGTCCTCCTCAATCAGTCCTACTCGAGTGTCAGACTCATTCTGATTACCCTGGAGTGGCCGCGCCAATGGTGATTCACGGACCTCCTTCACCAGTCACAGCATCCACATCTCAAGCTGCTATGCAGACCTGCTAACGAAGTTTGGAGGCCAGATGGTCCACTCCATTCTCTCCTCATTGAATTTGGCAGCCTGGCTCCTCAGTTAGTGCAGTATGGCCCCTTGAACCTGCCACAAGACTGCATGGACATCCTCAAAGAGGCTAAATGTCCGTCAACCCGTTCAGCAGGTGCCTTCAAGTGGAAGAGATTTTGCATTTGGTGTGTTCTCAAGAACATAGACCCTACATATTGCCAGGAATACTGTCATTCTTCCCTATGTCCTCCATTTGGCAAAATCTGGCTTGCAATTCTTTTCCATAATGGATCACTTTGAGACTTTTACTGCCTACAGAAAATGTCCTTCCCAAACCTTTTTTCAAATTCCCAGTATTCAAGGATTTTTGAGAAGGGTTGAAGAAGGTTTTCCCTCCTATCAGGCGTCCTTCCCCTCCCAGGGAGCTTAACTTGGTCTTTTAACATCTTATGCAGGATCCTTTTGAAACCTTTCATAAGGCATCCCTGCAGCATCTCTCATGGAAAACCGCATTCCTCGTAGCGATCGCATCACCTCGTTGGGTTATCGAAATCCAAAAGTTATGCAGTAACTAACCTTATACAGGTTTCCACTCTAATAAGGTAGTTAGGAGAACTCTTCATGAAAAGAGATAGAGGAGGTCCCAAAGGAAAGTTTTTATAGACCTGCAAAGGATTATATCCCAATTCAATACTCAAAAACAACATAGAAATCCTTGGGTCTAGAATAGTGAGGCAAACAGCCAGAGATACTAGAAAAAATCACACAGAGATAACTGTGGGATGATTCCTTTCAGGACGTAATCCCTGGCATACTTCATCATCTGGGATTCTCCTCTTGGCGGAAAACCCTAGTCCCGCCAAGGGCTACAACCCCCTCTCTGAGAAGGAGGAGCTCAGGGATGTTTTTGTATATCTACTCTATAAAGGATATTCTAAATCCAACAGATGAGAGGAATAGGTTGCGGTGAGGGCGCAGCGCAACAGGACTAGGGTTCTCCGCCAAGAGGAGAATCCCAGATTATGAAGTATGCCACCTTCGGTGGGTGAGGGATTACGTCTTGAAAGGGATCATCCCACAGTTATCTCTGTGTGATGTTTTCTAGTATCTCTGACTGTTTGCCTCACTATTCTAGACCCAAGGATTTCTATGTTGTTTTTGAGTTATGAGAACTCACCCGAAATGCCTTCCAAAGGTTATTTTGGGTTTTCATGTCAATCGGACAATTTCTTTACCAACCTTCTTTCAGAATCCGTCATTCCTGGCTGAAAGAACTCTTCATTCCCTAGATGTAAGGCGGGTCTTGAAGTTTTATCTGGATAAGGCGTGCGATATGTGCAGATCAGACCAACTTTTTGTCAGTTATAGCCTGGTCCTTGCAGGTTTAGCCACTTCCAAACAATCCATCTCTCGCTGGATAGAATCCTGCATGCTTTTATGTTACCAAAAAGCCAGCAAGACTTTGGGCCTGATTTTGAACTCGGCGGACTGTTACTCTGTCATAACGGTGACGGATATCTTGTCCACCGAAATATAAATCTCATTACATCCTATGGGATTTATATTTCAGCAGACGGGATATCCGTCATTGTTCTGACTGAGTAACCCATCCACCAAGTTCGAATTCATGCCCTTTGTCAGGTAGACCTAAGGCCCATTCTGCTAGGGGAAACGCAGCTACAGCCGCTTTGATGAGAAATGTCCCTTTTTCCAAGAGTTGTAAAGCGGCCACATGGAGATCTGCTCACACATTTACCAAACACTATTGTTTGGATTTGAATGCTAGAGCAGATGCTCAAGTAGGACAAGCCTCCCTCAGAAATGTATTTGCATAATCCTGTCCTATATTCTCTCCTCTGTTCTTCCCACCGTGATTGGTAGGGATGGGCTTGCTATTCAATTAAAATACTTATGACTGTCAATTGAGATCCCCCAAGGGAGAAGGTATGGGTTCTTATCTGAAATCCCAGTTCTCTCTTGGGGGAATCTCCATTGAAGTCATAAGCAACCCTCCCTCCTCCCCAGTGGACATAACAGAGGAAATTATTGGACTTACTATCCCTGAAGCTTCTCGTTAAAAAAACTGAGACGACTACCACCTGTTAGGCATGATGGGATACTAGTGGTCTCTGGGTCTTTAAAGGCACAGACACGGTTTAAAACTCACATAATAGCAGCATATGGGGCGACACTGTCCTATTATCCTTCTTCTCTTTTACAGAAAAGTGTTTGTGAAAGAGATTTGAGCTGTTATGTAAAACATTTGCCTCAAATTATTGCTTTATATGGGTACTTTGACCCTTTTCTAAGTAAAATCTCAAATATTTCACCACTGTAGCCTGTTTTGTAGGCTGAATATTATGTTCTTTCTTAAGTGTTTCTGCAGGCCTTCCTGAAGAATGCCGAACGCCTACACTTAAGAAGATATTCTATGAGGAAGTGCTCCGGGGTTCCCGCGCGTGGGTTGAACTATTCAAATGCTTATGACTTCACAGGAGATTCCCTCAAGAGAGAACTGGGATTGCCGATAAGAAATCATACCTTCTGCTATATTGTAGACGGTGTAACCCAATTTTTGCTATCAAAGGAGGATCCATGGGGTGTGTCTGGTGCTTACTTTGGTTAATGGAGTTCTGCCCCTCGAAGCAGTGGCACCTTTTTCATTTGCTTTGTGCACCCCATTTGAAAAAAGAAAATGGCATCGATATTTTTTCCTTCGTGTATTCTCAATTCAGAGGCCAAAGGTTCATTGAAGGCTGAATCATGTTCCAATATTTATAAGCTGACTTCTTTGCCAATCTGTCCCATGAGTAAGACATGGTAGGACTCTCATCCACTCTTAAGTGTCCTCTCCCCAAGGACACAGAAAAACACACTTTTCCTATTTTTGTTTAAAACGCCATATATACAGCACACACTAAAATGGGGATTTTATAGAAAATTCCAAACGTACGTCTCCAACTACATGAAAGATTTAGGTTAGCTAAATAATACAAAAGGATGCAGCCACATGGTCATTTTGGAGAATGCTGTGCTGCCCAGCACCAAGAGAGGATGCTTCCACCAACTCTAAATTGAGGTCAGGGTTTTAATAATCTTCCCAGCAAAGACTGGTTCATCCCAGTGATGGTTATGGAATCTCAGCTATCTCTCATCCAAAGCCTTGCAGGGTAATCTTCATGAATCCTCTGCATTACGGACGTGCAGTGGAAAAAGACACTATTTACTCCTGTTGAATTTCAGAGCGGACATCTCTCTAAACATTTCCACTATTGCCATATCTGTTTCGATATCCAACTCAACATCTCAGGGTTACAATTGGACACCACCTGCATAAAGAGAATCATGTAAAAATTGCATTCAGTATTTTTTCCTCTGGTGCTCACATCTCCCTGAATGAACTAACTTCATCAGCTATTCCTTCAAATGGGTGAACAATAAGATGAGAGGGTAATCTCTGAAGGGCACACCTATCCACTAACCACTTATTAGAAATGATCTGACCTCATTTACCAGCTTGTTCCTATGATATCAAATTGGCCATCATACCTTAAAGCAGGGGTCCCCAACCTTTTAAGGGTGATGAGTAACATTTGCGTATCTTTTTCTTTTTTTAAAAATATTTATATTTATTTGGTCATGTCATAAAACAATACATCAGAGCAATTCATACAGGGTAAAACATCAAAAACACACACAATCAAGCTTCCGAAGAAATCAATCAAGTAAGGGCAAATGTATCCAATTAATTCCAATCATTAATTCATGACAGATAAAATCCCTTAATTACTAGACAGACTACAATTATGATATGATATATTATATACTACAAGGACATGCACGGATAGGAGATTAAACAATTGTTATATCCAATTTAAACATTATCTGCAATGATAAAATCCTGTCTAAAAGTTTTCCAAACTTTATCAAATTTTAGCAATGAGGAAAAGCCTCTTGCTTTAGCCAAGGCAAATTCTAATTCATATATTTGATAAAGAAGAGTACACCATTCTGAATCTTTAAGGGCATTCTCTGAGATGCACATTCGAGCGATAGAGTCGGGCAGATATCCGCATTACTGTGACCAATTGCTGCAAACCTCCTTTAAATCCGTATTTGACACCCATCATTATCTCTTTGGCAAACAATTGTATGGGAAGGAACATTTGCGTATCAAATGCAGTGTCGAGTAACATTCTAAGTAGAGTGGTACATATCAGCATTCAGTGCTAGTAGAATGATTGCAACACAAATTATAAATTGAATAAACTTGCTATCCCAATAAGACATTGTATTTTGCAGTATCTAGCAATAATTGCAAGCTTATTCTAGGTGGATTTCCAACTCATGGGGGTTGGGAGGTTACCCTCCAGAACGTTGTGAGGAAATATTGTTGAAAATTGTGCATTTTTAAGATTAAAAGGTCATTAACAATGTCCACAGCAGTGTTTGTTCTACATACTGCTATAGGTATCATATACCACTATTCTGCCAGGTTTTTTTTTTTTTTTAAACAAATTTTATTGAGTTTGTGGAGGTCAATACAGGATTTCCATACGATGATGGACTTGTAGATCATAACATTTGTATATAGGAGAGAAATTACAGTCCACATCTTATCTAGTAACGTAGGATTACACACATTAAACAAAAACAACAGCATCCAACTAATCCTGAATCTGCGTCTCGTCACTTGCATATATCTCAAGGTTACTTGCGTCACTGTTACAGGTGTATGATGACAGTGTAAACCCTCAATCTTTAATGGCATATTACCACTTCATTCATTAATAGATGATCTTCTGTAGTGTGCATCTGTAGTGTGCATCTCCATGGGTATGTTCCTATATGTGGCTCACTGTTTCCATATTGTAGTGTGCTTGTGAGGACATCCACGAGCAATGAATACTGGTCGTTCTAACTCCATGGCATAATCCACACTACCCTACTACGTCTTTACACGGGGGGGGGTGTATCAGCCTTCCAATGTTTTGCAATATCCCGTTTTGCAAGTGTCGGGTCCAAAAATAATAAATGTCTTTTATAATGATTACCCCCAATTTCATCTGTGCAATGCAGAAGCGTGAATTTGGGAAATCGAGGAATATCCCATTTTAATAATGCGGATAGGCTTTGTAGAACCCCCTGCCAAAATCGATCAAGAGTGGGGCATGTCCAAACAGTATGTAGGAAGGTGCCGTCTTCAGAATGACACCGAAGACACTGGGGAGTGGCGAACAGTCCAGCCCGCCATAATCTGTGTCGAGTGTAGTAAACCCTATGAAGGTATTTGAATTGTATGTAACGTAGTCGGGTGGGAATTGCGGCTCCACGTGGTGATTGGAGTGCCTCGGACCAGTCATCATCATCTATGGGTCCTATATCTGTGTTCCATGAGGCCCGTAGATAGCCTAGGGTTGTAGGGCTGTTTGTCACTAGGGTCTGGTAAATTTTAGAAATTCTATGTTCCGCCAAGTCCCCCATCAGGAGCTTGCCCTCTAATGGACTAAACTCGGGCAGGGCTGTCAGATTCCTAATGTATGGCTGCAAGGCATGGTGTAATTGTAAATATTTATAAAATTGAGAGTGGGGCATAAAGAACTCCCCTTGGAGATCCTGAAAGGACTTCAGGGTATGGCCCCTCATAACATCCCCTAGGGCTGAGATTCCAATGTTATCCCAGCCGCTGAACCCCTGTAAGTCTTCAACCTGATGGAGTAGGTGATTTCGCCACAGCGGGGTCTCCCGTGTAAGGCGCCCCCACCAGCCCAAGCGACGCAATGTCTGTTGCCAGGACAAAATTACCACCAGTGTAGCGGGGGAGTCCTTTTGGGGTCGATCTGCTATAAAGGAGTGGATATAGGGATGGTTCTCCCATAATCCACCATTTGATCTTATTTGTGGGTTTGTCCCTAGGCCCATACCACCACTCATTCAAGACCTGTAACTGTGATGCTGCGTAGCAGGAGTGTATATCTGCCGTGGCAATGCCACAGCAGTATGTGGGTTGCATACATGTACGCAGGGCGACTCTAGCCGTGGAGCCTCCCCACATGAATTGGCCCAAGGCTGCATTCATTTGCTGAAACCAGGTCATAGGAATCGGGTATGGCTAGTGTTCTAATTGATAAAGTAGTTTCGGCAAAGATACCATCTTAAAGATGCCGATCTTCCGTAGAGTGAAAGGGGGAGTGAAGCCCAATTTTTCATCTCCGCTTTAACTTTGGGTGTAGTTGTTTCAAGGTTTTCTTTCCAAGAGAGTGTTTGACTGTCTGATACAAAAATGCCTACATATGTAAAGCCCTGTGTCACCCGCTTCAGACCGTCGGCCCATCTCCCATTCCCCAACGACCCTCTGGCCATATTTGAGACTTGCTGGGGTTCATGTGAAGGCCTGATGTCTCTCCAAAAATGCGCATAACCTGAAGTATTCGGGGCCCTGTCCGATAGGGATTGGTCAAGAAGAATAGGATGTCGTCTGCGTATAGAGCTATACAGTCAGATATGTCCACGGTCCACTCGAACCCGCTATTGAGAGCATCACGTCTTACCCAGGCCGCAAGCTGCTCAACAGCTAAGGCAAATAATAGAGGTGAGAGGGGACAACCCTGACGTGTACCACGATTTATAGGGAAGTGATCTGAAGTAGTGCTGGCCACCCGCACAAATTCCGTTAGGTCAGTATATAGTAATCTAATCAATGCGATGAGACGAGGACCCATGTTTAAGTGTTTCAATAAGATGAACATAGAGATCCAGCTCACAGAATCAAATGCCTTGTCCATGTCTACAAGGAGCAGGGCTGCTGGCCTGTCCATCCGATCAATAGCAGCAATGGCGTTATGGAGTCTGCGGATGTTATGTCGGGTCGACCTGTGCGGCATGAAGCCGGCCTGGTCAAGATGGATTAAGTCTGTAAGGTGCGGGAGCAATTGATTTGCCAATACTTTGGCTAAGAGCTTTGCCTCGATATTGAGCAGGGATATAGGCCTGTAGAGCGAACATAGGTCCGCGGGCCGCCCTGGTTTAAGAAAGACAATGATTTCCGCGTGTCTCCAGTCCAGTGGAAGGATCTTTTTCTGGATGGCGTCGTCCAGAGTCGCGAGGTAGTGTGGCTCCAGTATAGATGCAAACGCCTTGAAGAACTCACTCGGGAACCCGTTGGGTCACGGCGCCTTGCCAGACGCAATCTCCGCTGCTGCCGAGGTGAGCTCCTCTGGTGTGATAGGTTCGTCTAGGGAATCGCAATCTGCGTCAAACAATGCCCTAGGCGGAATGTCCTGGAAAAAACCCTCTATCTGGGATTCTGATAAGACCTCTTGTTTAGTGTAAAGAGAGCAGTAAAATTCAGCAAAGGTCGTGCAACGGATGTGGGGTCAGATAACATCTCTCCAGTGGGGGACGTAATCACGGGTACATCCATCGGTTTGAGGGCATACAGCCTGTGCAGTAATTTCACGGACTTACCTCCCCATTGGTAGATTCGACTTTGTGTGGCCTGCCAATTCAGTTTAGCTTTGTCAAGAAGGAGGCGTTGATATTGTTTCTGTAGCACAACCAGTTGCCTACAAGCGCTGTTACCATCTGACGCCAGTGCATCACACTCAGATTTGAGGATCAAGGCTTCAAGTTGTAGTAGGGTCGATTTCTTCTGACGTCTGGCGGCCGTGCAATAACTAATATCAAACCCCTGAATGGTGGGTTTCATGGCCTCCCACAGGATTGAGGCAGAGGATGCCGATTATGTATTTAAAGAGAAGTACTCTAACAAGGCAGTATGGAGATTCGTTTTGTAGGGGGGGTTATGTAAATGCCAAGGCGACATACGCCAGTGAAATGCAGGACACCCTGGGCCGATTTGTAACCGAATTTGGACCGGGGAATGATCCAACAAACCTCTTGGCAGAATCTCTGTCGCCACTACTCTGGAAGTGTGAGCTCCAGTAACGAAAATGTAATCCAGTCTGGAAAAGGACCCATGTACCATGGAGAAATATGTGAAGCTGGTGTCTGCGGGATGAAAAATTCTCCATGAGTCGACCCAGCCTAGTGTCTGTACCAGGGGCCCCAGCCGCGACGCACGTGGCGTAAGGCATGGCGGGCGACATCTGTCTCGGTCAGGCTCCATCACATCGTTCCAGTCTCCTCCTACGAGTGACAATACATCTGGCAATGAACCCCAAGTGTCAATGAGGCGCTCTGAAAATACCTGGCTGAGGGGCATATACACTGGAATTCTACGATGGATGACTACTGCAACCCCCGTGACACACTCGTAAACCCAGAGTGGAATACTTGTGTGTACCCGAAGCGGGCAAGGCACGGGGCACGGGCCCCCAATAAGTGAGTCACCTGCTAAAGCAAAACATCCGCCCCCAAGCATTTCGCACATTTAAGAATAACTCCCCTCTTAATCTTATCCAGGAGACCCGAATATTCCAAGAGACAACTTTAATTACTCCAAGCGGAGCTGTAGTATTCAAGGGTACAGACATGATATATGATATGAGGGTTGGATACATATGAGACGCAGATACCACTATTAAATGACATACTGTAGATGCAAAAAACTTCAACAATAAACAAGAATTGAAATAGGAACACTCCCACCCATCCCACCCCCACCCAATCCCAACCCAATACCTCAAAGAACACTAAAGTATCTGTTGCAGACTTTGTACAGATCCCACCCCAACAGGGGGTGAGGGCCGATGAAGTTCAAAATTTACCCCCCAAGGGTTCCATCCCTATCATGTGTCCGTGGGACCTGTTAAGGAATCTGTTTCAACGTAGTAGCCTTTGTCGTTGCCGATATGTGGTCATATTTGTAAAGAAAGTTCCACGGCATGAATGTAGCATAGCCAAGTGCAGATCTGATGCGCTTTACTAATCTGCCTTCTGGGTTCCGAGTTGTTTATCTCCGCGGGAGCGAGAGAGCCAGGAGGATCTTGACCAGTGTCGCCATCTATCCTTGGGAGTTGTATTCTTCTGCAGGCGTGGGTCTCCAGATGAGGAATCTGAGTCCCGAGATGGCGGCGTGAGAGTCCTGATTGGCAGGCGCTTATCTGTCCATTGAAATACCTCCTCCGGGGTGTCGAAGAACATTGTGTTATTTTTATAGTTGACTCTGAGTCGAGCCGGAAAGAGCAGCATATAAGATATTTGCAATTGGTAGCAGTAAATGACTGTCTCTGTTGTTGTACCACTTTGGTATAATCCGGAAAAATCATAAACAGGTGGGACTCGAAGGTTAGGGACTTTTGACCCCTCGCTTGTCTCAGGATTACGTCGTGGTCGTGATAGTTGAGGATCCGCACAATTACGGGGCAAGGGCGAGCCCCGGGCGGCGGTTTGGCCGCGAGTGCCCGGTGTGCACGCTCCAGAACGAAGCAAGAGGACCGGGTCTCATCTGGTATCCAGGATTTGAGCCAGCGGTCCAAGAACGCACACATGTCCGAGCCCTCACACCCCTCCGGGAACCCCACAAAGCGCAGGTTGTTGCGACGGGCTCTTCCTTCTGCATCCTTGACTCTGGAGGCCAGTCCCTGCGTGAGTCCCTCTAGGGTACGGACCTTGCCTTGCAGTGTCATGATGGCATTCTCCAAACCGGAAATCCTATTTTCGGCCTGTGTCACGCGCTCGACCGCATTGCGGCGGTCCTGCCGCAACAGTATGACATCTGCTCCGACAGTGCCAATTTTAGCATCCAGTATATCCTTGGCTTGTGTAATCGCAGCAAGAAGCACAGCATTGTCTGGTATGACTGTGGGTGTGTCGGTGGAGGTGGTATGACTGGTGGCACCTCCAGTGTATTTATCTAATGTGCCCTGCTTCGAGGCCTGGCCGGACGTCTGGCTTTTAAATATAGCAGGGATGAGCAATGTAGGGGTCTTGATAGCGAGCTTGAGATGCCGGGGCCACGGTCAGTAACTGGGGGAGTCTGCGCAACGGGTGGGGATCCCACCCACAAACCACACCGGGACCTGACCCAGCCGCCTCCGCAAGTGGGACCACAACCCCAGCCTCTAACTGGTGCCTCCCTTGGATTTAATCCATGCAAACAAGTGTGGCCCTGGCCGCTTCACTCAGGCCTGGCCGGTCTTCCACAGGGTCTATGTGCCTCTTTGTCAATTGAGGCCGTGAGCGGGGATCTCTATGATCAGTTTATTTACACGGCCCTTCGTGGCCAATGCCTTCTGTATAGTGCGCTGACTCTGGATAGGGCTCCAGGATGTGACCTGATGAGTTGGACCGGTGCAGGCTTGTGCACTGATGGCTTTGTGCCCTCTCCTACGCGGTTTGCTATACCGCTCTGGGCATTGGGCCCCCACCGCTCCTCACCTGCTTCGCCAGTTCTCCAGATCGTGTCACACTCCACGGTAGAGAGAGGAAGAGAAGTCGAAGCCAACGGCCGCACAATGTCTAACGCGGCTCACAGGCCGCGAGCGGCTCATCCGTACCCAGCAGCTCTTGCGACCATGCGTCGCGGCCAGGCAGCGCCTCTGCTCTCAGTCGCGGCCTCCAGGAAAACCACGGAGGCCAAGACTCCATCCCACACGGACCAGGGGCGCTCGCTTCGCCCGGCGGGGTTACAGGCGTCGTCAGGTCACGGCTGGGGAGTCAAGGGCCTCGCACAACTCTGGGTCCACAGAACACTCTCGCACCGGCTCACCGCGGCAGTTGCAGGTTGGGCGGCACACGTCACTCTGATGTCGGACGGCCGGGGCTCCCTGTCACCACAGTCCGCTGCAGCTCCAGACGCAGATCGCAGCCCAGGGTATGCGGTGACAGGGACGGCAGGTAGGATATCGCGGACTTAGGATTTACGGCAGGATTGTGTAGGATTAAGACAGGGCTACGGGAGCCAGGCTAAGGCGCTTCCGCCATGTTGGACCGCTTGGCCACGCCCATTTCTGCCAGGTTATGACCAGTATTACTGGATGACATTGGTCACAATGTGGTAGGATTTAAATACAGTTTTATGTAGTGGTTGTGGTCTCTCTCCGAAAACATTTTTGGGACATCTGCATGCCAATGTTGTAGTTCCAATAACATGAACCCAGCAATATTGGTCTAAAATTGATAGGATTTAAGTACCACTTACGGGGGCTTGAAGATACACCCCCAACTACATTTTGGCAACTGTAGTTGCAACCCTTGCACTTCTAAACATATGAGGCCAATATTCTTTAATAGAACTTGGTATCAGTTAAATACCCATTTACAGGGGATTTAGGGCTCGAAAACAACAAGCAATGTTGTTGCAAATAATGTGTTTTAAGCACACGAGGCCAGTAACAATAGGTAAAAGATAGTATTATTTAAATACTATTTGTTTCCAAAGAGGGTTTGGAGATTAATAGTGGTATGTTAATTAAAATAAATAATGGTATCTAATTTCATTCAGAGAAAGTGGTAAAAACATGCCATTTGTAAGAAAGGTACTTAGATGCTAAGCCTTCAGTACAGTCAAAAGTCAATTTTGAAAAGTGATACATTAATTGTCTGTGGTACCTCTAGTTGTGTGCGATCCTGCTTTGCATATTATCTAGAGAATCTAGCTGCTTACTTAATTATCTATTGTGATCAAGTTCCTTCTGACATTCAGATGACATTTGGTAAAACCAAATCTGTAGCTTTATTTTAGATTGTGATGGTTTGCAATTCAAGGACAGGTGTCCCCAATGTCCCGAGTTGTAGTATCAACATTTTTGAATGGCCTAAATATAAAAGTAGCCAAAGGTTGAATTACATTTCACAAACCATTCTTAAAGTCTCTTCTAGGAACATCTTGTTAATGAACTGCATTTTACAATGTGATTGTCCTAGATTTGGAAATTAATTCTTCATGCAATTTTCAGACACGTTTTAATTTATTTTCGAAATGGTGTAGAAAAAGCTGACGTATACTCTCTCTGTCCCTATCCCTCACCTTATATCTTGCTGTTCCTGTCCCCCTATCACCTTTCCTCTGTATCCTTGTCCCCTTCTCTTTCCCAGCCTGTCCCAGTCCCCCTCTATTTCTATCCTTGTCTCCCTACGCCATCTCGTTCCCCTTCTGTTTTCCTGGCCCTTATCTCTGCTACTCTCCATCGCCTTGCTCCTCTGTCCCTTTGTATTTGATTGCGTTCCTTTCTCACTGTCTCCAGTCCCTGTCTGTGTCAGTGTCTCTCTGCCTGTTTCCCTGTGCTTCTGTTCTGACCTCCCTTTCCCCTTTTGCCAGCAGCTCAATTCCAAACCCACTCACTACACAGACCTACGAGTCTCTCAAAAGCTCTTGCTGGAAATAAAAGAGACTTGCCATTGCGAGTGGGTGATAAAATTTGCAATCCCTGTCGCTGGTTAAATCCCACTCTTCCACTCTGCCTTTCATCCTTCTAAGGTTGATCAAATGAGAGCTATTTGGTTGGGTAACAACCAACGTCTTTTATCTAGTTAAAGTGCCAAGTGAGCTCCGCATAGAGATTGTACTTGCTTCAGATATGCATATTATGCTTATGTTATCTATGGTCCTTTGATACCCGAATTATATGCACAGTCAGCACCAGAAGCCCAGTGATATACACGCAGCATAATAACATCTTTAGGCTATCCTGTTTTAGTTTTAAACCTATAATAACTGATAAAACCCCATCCGAAAGGGAAATAACTCTCACCAGTGTAAATATATAAACACTGAAAAAACACCTGCCCAACCACAAACTTAATGCCATTCAAAGAAAGGAAAAGGAGAGTGAAAGTCATTTGTATTTCTTCCTGAAGGGGCCAATACAATGTAACTTTGTTATACAAGGTAGCAGCAAGAAAGACTGGGCTAACATTATTCCGCTTGAGTTTTGTTGTTTAGGGATGTCACAAAATTAGTGTTTCTTCTTCCTTTTGCTTTTTTCAGTTTTGTGGTCTTTGGTCTAAAGATGCTGGGTTTAGAAGCATGTTTTAGGTCTTATTTAATTATTTTATAAACTATAGAGAATCAGGAAATATCAAAATCATTTGATATTTTGGCTACGTTTGATTCTTTCACTGATAGGTAAAATGGCTGGTTTCATAAGAATCTTTCCCAATATGTACCATCACATTTACCCACAGACAGAGAATGGGTGAAACCCTCTGATGCATCAGCTCCCTTTTCTAGTGAGTCAGTATTGATAGTAGGTGAATTGCCAAACACCCCAGGCTTTAAACATTCAATGCAAGGTGTAGTGACAGGTATATGTGAACAAAGTGCTGTCACCAAGCATCTTGGATAGTGGTGAAAACATGACAGAAGACTTTTGGAAAACTTGGAACTCAGTATCACTTGGAATGCTTCTGCAAAAGGTTCTTACCAAGTTCAACAAAGATTGGAGTAAAATTGTTTGTATTTGCAGTGATTCAGTTACGTATATGAAAAGGTTGTGTGATGAACTGTCAAAAATTGATACCCGAGCTGAAGTGCTTCCCTGTAAAAGATCCTTGCCACTTGCTAGATGGTAGTCTTATAGCATCTTTACAATCTTCAGAGTTAATGAAGAATGCTATTTACTTTGTAGCCCATTCTGGTGCACTGTTTCGTTATGCGTGGGAACTAAAATGCAAATATTTCTCAATTTGTGCTTTGTGGTGTGGCATCAAAACTGTGTCATTTAGCCGGTGGTTCTCCGTCCTAGAGGCGGTGAATGCTATATTATCCATGTGGCGACAGTTTACAGAATGTTTGCTTAGTGATTATGCCAAAGGCAAGAAATGTGAGGATTTTAGCTTGGATATTAAAAGTGATGTGAAAAAGTACACTTTACTACATTCCTAGATTTGTACAGGAAAATAGGACTGCTGTAGTGGACATAATAAAAAAACTCGAGTCTGAAAACACCTTTGTCTACCAAGCGTTCAGTGTAATTGGTGTAGATGTGAAACATCTCCTTGAGAGTAGGCTGGGTGACACTTTTAGTGACTTTGGCACTGCAACATGTTCCATGTTAGAGTGCTTGCTACTTTGTAAGCAAAGTAATGTTGAGGAGCAATTCCGGAACTTTTATTTTACAATGCATGAGAAATGGCTTGCAATGATGCATAGAAATGTCCCTTCATCAAACATGGCATTTGAAATCAGTGCAGTCTCACTGTGGTACTCTGCACAAGTTTTAGATCCTTTCTGTAAAGGGGAATTTTCTTCCGGACTTTGAAAAGTACTGCTTCATTTTTGACCACTTAAATAAGTCTGATGGCATAGTCGCCCAGTTTGTGTATGCGGGCTGCAGCAACAAGTAGGAGCGCCCCCGGGAATCCCCTCAGAGCCTCTGTGTTATTCAGGTATAGATGGTGGA
Organism: Calotriton arnoldi; assembly: GCA_963921515.1. Lineage (NCBI taxonomy): Eukaryota > Metazoa > Chordata > Amphibia > Caudata > Salamandridae > Calotriton > Calotriton arnoldi. Next base: position 2,303,166 of record CAWUFW010000486.1, on the reverse strand, counting down.
GGGGGGGGACCTCTCACGAGGCTCCCGCTGCCCGATTATGGCAGCCGGTCCTCACCACCCCAGACCCGTCCGTTAGCTGGATGGGACGGTCACTGCCCAGGCTCACTCAACCGCAGGGTCGCGAGACCGCAGCCGCGGCCACACCAGGATCGGGAGGCCTCAGTCACGAGCAGTCCTCCTCTCCCATGTGCATCTCAGCCCCCTCACTCACTGGGCTGCAGGAGGCCAGGGCGGCAGGTGGTCCCCGCGCTCCGGCAGGCCAACACGTCGCGCGTTCACGAATGCCGGAGGTCGGCCACAGGGCTCATCACTTTGTCTATGCCATAGCGGTCCCGGCCGGGGCACAAATCCAGTCTTCAGTCTGCAGAACCTCAGCACCGGAGGGGGGGGGGGAACCTTCTCATTAGGTTCCCGCTGCTCGGAAACAGCAGCCGATCCTCCCAACCTCCGTCCCGTCTGCCGGCCAGGGGGGGCCACCGCAGCCCCAAATCTGCATACCAGGTCCAGGGGCCTCAGTCGGGGGGGAGGGAGGCCACACCTCGGACCCTGCCTCAGGTCTTCTCTCTCCAGACTGCAGGGGATCAGGATCGCCGCGCAGTCTTGCGGTCCAGCACCTCGCCTGCGCTCCGGTAAGTCACCTGGTGCCCCAATTCGTCGGTCGGTCACAGCACAGGGGGCTCAACTCGCAGCGGGGACAGCCCTCTCACCAGCCGTCAAGGCTCCCGGACACAGGTCCCAGCCCAGCTGCGCAGAGAGTGGGTGCCGCCATTTTGACTCTGGCGCGGTCAGGAGGCCTGGGTGAAAAACCGGCCTCCGTGTCAATTTCTTTAATGTCTCTCGCCACTGATGTCCAGTCCGGGTTGCAGTGGAGTGCCGGCAACGTTTACAGGAATGGATGGCTGCCAATGGTGGCGGATTCCGGAGCGGATGACTGAGGGGTCCGGAGCACTCTTAAAGTGCGACCGCCATCTTGATGCTCCAAGCCACGCCCCTGTGCCTCCATTCTTACTAAAATTCCATGGCTTTTGAAACTTGAGGGAAGGATTTGTATATGAGACTGTTTAAAATACAAGCTATCAAGTAACACATGAGTTGCATTATATTTCACAACTAACCCACATTGACAGAAGCGCTTATTATTACAAACTCTAGTTAAACAAGCATTTGCAATGCAATAGGTCTCGCATTTATGCGAGTTTGAGCTATTGACATTGCAAATAACAATGCCTTTTATTTTTGTTTTTGTGTTAAAAACATAAATAAATGGCATTGTCATTTACAATGCCATTAGCTTAAACTCGGGTAACAGCGAGACCTATTGCATTGCAAATGCTTGTTTATTTTGAGAGGGAGAGTACCAGCACTTCTCAAGAGAGACGTAATACTTTTAATTCTCAGAATCAAGCAGGTACTCTGTTACAGAGTACCTGCACTTCTATTTTTCCATTTCAAGCACTGGCTGTTAGACAGAAAAATGGTGATTCTGTATCCTTAAAACCATACGTATTTTGAGTGCCTTCCTCGGCACTTTAAAATTACTATTTCACATGTGGTGGCAGGTTGCATGAGACGCAAACAGATATTTAATTGCAAAAGGCAACTCATTCATGTAAATTTGTCATGTGAAATTTCAAGTCAAGCAACATGGATAACAGATCTTTTAAACAGTTCATCGAATGACCTATTGTATCCAATGATTTTCAAAAGCAGAAGTGACGGGTATGCTAGGGTCTGCGTGTCAGCACTGCCTCATATGTAAGACATGAGACATTAAAACGTTAAACAGCGCGCGATGCCAGTGGACGAGCGCGCCATCTTTGAAAGAGCATATGGCCGAGTGCTGCAGGCCGCAGCTGCGAGTAATAAACCAAGGGCTCGTCATGAGGGAGAGCTTTCAAACCAATTTACTTTCACAGAAAAGGACGAAAGCAGGGACCAGCACACATGTCGTCGCAACAATTGTGAAGGACATCTTTATTGTCTTTAAATGTCAGTTTCCTTTAGAAAAATACATCCTTTCAAAGAACAAGTCCCATCCCTAAGTCGGACTTTTTCCTTCACGGTTGAAGTACAATGATGGGGTTTGAAAGAATTTTGCTTGAGACCTAAAGTAAATCATAAAATGTGTTGATCTAAATGGTGGCAAAAAAGGGAAAACATTTATATCTACTATTTTTAATGCAAAATCGAACGTTTTTATTTTTCAAAACTGGGCGTTAAAAAGCCAGGAAAATTGATGTAATCTGTGTAGTGTCCACCATAAGAGCCTATGTTCACCAATCAAACTAAGCATGCTACATTTAAGATCAGTTTTGAAACTGAAAATTAACACGCCACAGACAGCATAAGACCTTTAACAACTACAAAACATATTTACTCATCCAGTCCGGATTTTCAATACAATAAATTCACAACTAAAACTAACAGAACATAGAACAAGTAAAGGAAGGCCAGCCATAGTATAACAAGCATTGGCCGCGCGGCCGCGAAAGTGACACGGCCGCGAAAGTGAAAGTAATCGCGAGCGATGAAAGCCGCTGCGAGTGTAAGGGTGGGAAGCCAGATGGTGCCTGATCGCGCGTGCATGCGATCGTGAACGCAAGCTGGAGGCCAGCAAAAGCCTGTGGGTAGCACTCTGAAAAGCCACTTACTAAAAGTCTCGCCAGTGCAACGCATGCGCTGGCTCAGGCGAGACCTAAAAAGGGATATTCGCCAGATGAAGTCTGTGCGTATAGAGTTCTGTAAAATTTGGTATCTCAATCTTCTCTCCAAAATGTTAGTAAGGTAAGAGAAACATTCCTTCATTTACCAAATATTCGATCAAATAGTTTTTTTGGTTAGTAGATAACCCCTATCTAACGATAAGCTGGCCATTCTTACCGATTCACTAAGCAAAGCTTTTACCTTCTCCATTTTCATTTGATTGTTGGGATTGAAAACGACAAGCCCGAACTTTGGAATTTGAAACAAACAAACAAATTAGCGTGAGACACAGTCTAATTGAGACTCAGTGTCCTTCACAATTGAAACAAAATTTAGAGCTATCCCTTTTTTACCAGAAAATTTAAAACCTGCATCTATATCTATCTTTCTCTGTACCTTGGCTCTCTCTACCTCATCCTTCCCTCTGTACGTCACTGCACTTTTTCCATCTAACCTCTCTGTATCTTTCCTCCATCTACTTAACTTCTCAAACAACCTCATCTCTTTTTCCCTCACCTCTCTCTTTATGCCTCTACTACCTTGCCTCTCCCTGCTTCTGTATGCTTTACCTCACCATGCCTCATCACCTCTCTATCTCATTTCTCTTTGTACGGTACATATCCCTCAATATCTCACCTCTCTATACCCAACAATATTTCACTACTTTACATCTGAATTTACCTCGTCATTAGTTCACTACATCACCTCTCCTCATCCTCTTTCTTTTGATCGACATCTATTCCTCACTAAATATCTTACTACTTTCTGCAAACGTTTATTCCTCTACCTTGATCCCTTTTTCTCTCTCTCACAAACACATATCTCCATTCTCATTCTGGACTTGATTCTCCATTTCATCTCAACTCTGCCTCGCCTCTCTCAAACTTTTTCGAGTGCACTACCTCGCAATCTCTTCTTTTCCTATCTCACAACTCGCTACCTTTGTATAATCCTCACATTTCTCTGTTTCATATGTTTCTCAACTTCGTCTTTTCGCTCTACTCCACATTTCTCTTTCTACCTTTCTACCTTTCACCATCTCTACCTTTCTGTCTTTCCCACTACTCTCTTTTCTATACTTCTTCTCATGTTGCTCTCTCTCCATCTTGAATCTTTATATCCTCCAGTATTGGATCTTTCATAAATTCACATGCTTAAATCGATCCCCGACGTCTAAGTGGGAGTCCCACGGTACAGCTAGAAAAGCAGTGTAATGTTAAACATAGCTTGGGGAGGCTATAAAGCATGCACTTTAGTAACACCTCTCTGTCCTTTAAAAGTGACTAAACTTCAGTCAGTCAGGTTGCAGCACCCTCTAGAACACTCCCCTCGGAGGCTTCTGTCTCTCAGACTTTCTACCGCATGTCATGTGAGGGAGTCTCCCCTGAGCTCTGCTCAGTTCAACCTACTACTCAATATACAGAGAGATTATATATATCTACCTACTACCGCCAGTTACCATCTGCTTAAAAATCTGACTACAATGTCAGAACTGGCTAAAAAATGTATTTATAAAGCATGTGGGAAGAAGAGGCTTCACTCTGATGACCAGCACAAGGACTGCATATACATCCTCTGCCCATCTCACAAGGTAATGAATTGCTAGATCTACCCTACTTTTTCCTCAAAAACCCTAAAAGACAGAGAGGGGAGCTTACTGCTGTGGCTCCAAAAGCTTAAAGCCATAGAAGACCCTGTTTCTGGGGAGTGCAGTGAAGACTCTTCCTCATCTTCCAAGAGGGTTCAAAAAAGGTCAGTCACCTCATGAGCATCCCAAGAAGTCTTCAAAAAAGACTCATGGGCATGGCCTGGGAGCGCATTGAGTAGGACGTGTCTTGTCGCAGCTCCGGACTCACGCGGCCTTTCATCAGCCACTGAGGGCACCGGACCCGGCCCGTGGTGACATGGCTATCCCGGGGGCACTCGAAGATTGCTCCGGTGGGCCGGGGAGCACTATTGGGCCCGAGGAATGCTGATTGGGAGCTGCTGTGCTGGGCCATGATCGGCCTTGACAGAGCGGCCGGCCGTGCCATCTTGGTTGCCTGGAGGTAGTTACATGGAGCCCTCGGACTGGGCCTCATCGCCAGATCCCCTGTGCCCCAGGGGGTCGAAGCACCCGTGCTGGGGGCCCTACTCGCTTCAGTCACCTGCGGCCACCGAGTGACAGTCCCTCCCTGCGGGAGACATCGGACCGGGTGAGCCACCATTTTGGGAGCCACAGGGTTCGCCCTTGACTGCCGGGGCGCTACACTGTGGGCGTCGGTGCCGGACGGCCGTTGCCCATCACTAGGTCCGCAGGAGCGTGCCACCATCTGTGGAGGGGCCCCTGGACTGCAGTTCTCCCCTGCTCCCAGATCGATGGATGAGTGACCTGCTGCGAGGAGCCGAGGCCTAGGCATCAGCTAGGCCTGAAGAGCTGTGACCCCCCCCCCCCCGGTACCCCTGCCGTTGAGTGATCTGCTGTCTGGTACAGGCCGGGAGTGGGCCCATGCTATCCCTGGGGGGGACTGGCCCGAATCTGCCTCTGGGCCTGGCTGGTTCCTGGGGGTGGTGCACTCGGGACCTGGATTGGCGGTCTTTCAGCCTTTTGCCTCTGGCTTGATGCATGGTAGCTACTGTGTGCGGGGACTCGGTTTCCTGGTGGCCTGGCCCTGGGGATGAAGTGTGTGCATCACTGAGGGGTCTCCCACTCGCATCTGCTGACCGTAGCGGCTGCCCCCTGCCGACTCTGGGCACCCGCCATTGACTCTGTTACCCGATTAGTGGAAGACCATCCTTGTCTTGCGTGGAGTGGTGGGGCAGCACATTTGTGATTGCTTTGTTTACAGAAGGCGCCACACTGGAGGAACGCTGCAGTGGCGGCCTGATCTGCCTATGTTTCTGCCATTTGCTGGGCTTCCTAACCTTCCCACACTCTGCTACGTTTCGGCAGACCCTGTAGGGTCGACTCCCCTGAGTGAAAAGAGGGGACCGCGACCTCTTAGACGGTGCGCTGAGCACTGGATTCCCCTCCCTGTGGCTCCTGGGTCAGTTGCCTTGTCTCAAGTACCCTCCCTATAGCCCTCATGCCAAAACCTGCACTGGAACTTCTTTGACTGGCTACTTCAACTGTTGTCTCTGAGACACTTCTCACTTGGGCTGGGTGGCCTGTGATCTATTAGGCGGCTGGACCCCTCCTGGTCGCCCCCCGATAAGACCCCGGTGCGAGCCCCCTTGACTCTTCGCATTTCTACTCTCACAGCGGACGGTTGTCATGCCCCGCGGCAAGACAGCAAGGGACACTCCGAGTGGACCTGCGAAAGACAACCCAGTTACCTCACTCTGGAGTAAGGCCCCAGCGCCGGAAGTAGCCTTCGCCGCCTCGCTTCCACCTACTATGGAGGGGGCCACATCATCGGTGCCCATCTCTCAAGACTATATGGGCCGCTTTCTACAAGAAATTCATAGCGAGATTGGGCCTCTGAAAACGGATTTTAAGTCCTATTTAAAAGATATCTGTTGCAAGGTCACTGATCTGGGAGGACGCGTGGATGACCTAGAGCGTACGGCTGACACTCGTTCTGAAGACCAATAAATGCTTTGGCAGAGGGTGGCAACACTGGAAAAACAGCTCATCAAGCTCCAGCTGAAGTAGGAGGACTTGGAAAATCGGAGCAGCCGGAACAACATCCGCATCAGGGGCGTGCCGAAGGGATCAGAGTACAGCGATATTGTGGCATTTACTGCTGAGCTTCTCCATGCAATACACAGCGATGATGGTGCCTCCCCTCCGGTGCTGGACAGGGCACATCGTGTGGCGCCTCCTCAGGGGCGAACGGAGTCTGCCCCGGACATTCTGAGACACGTTCATTTCTGTTGAAAAGGAGGCCATCATGAGAGTGGAACGCAGCAAAGCTACCCTGGAGTACCATGGTTACTCTGTTCAACTCTTCCAGGAACTCTCCCCTGTTACTCTCCGCCGTCGCAGGGACTTCTGACCAAACACTCACAAGCTGCGGGACCTCAACATATGTTATCAATGGGGTCATCCTTTTGTTCTCATGTTCACATGGGAGGGCAAGAGACCAGCAATCTGCTCAATGGCCGAAGCTAAGCAACTGCTCGTGCTCCAGGCGGACCCGCCGGAGGACGCATCATCACCTTCTTGACTACCCCCCCGGACTCCCTGAGGCCTGTCTGGTCCCTGGTGCCGCCCATCCGCTAGGGCAAGGCCCGCAAGGCAGCAGCATTTCAGGATACCAAAAGAAACATTATTCAGCACATCCGTGAAATGAGCTCAACGCCTTCTCAATCTCCCTCGACCATGGGTTCTCTATGAATTTACACTACCAATTGCTGCGACGGTGGGTGAAGAGTGTGTAATGCATGAGGCCCGCCTTGTTGGGGAACTCCTGACTCTGTGACACTGTCTCTATGTGCTGGAACACAGGGCCCCCAGGCCGCTCGCCTGGGACTTTGCCTGGCGACCTGAGGCCGGTGCGACAGATGTTCACCGGCTTGTTCTGCTTGATCCTGGCCGGCTGCGGGGCAACTGGGATGCGTGGATGGTGTCTTGGATCTGCGGTCTCCCTTGTCCTGTGATTATTTCCCTGTGGCGTGCGGGTTGCCTCCTGCTGCTGGTCCACCCCCCCCCCCCCACCCTGACCTCTGGAGAGTCACTTCTCCATTGTGGCTGGCATACTTGTGCGCTGGTTGCAACAGGACTTGAATGGAGTTGTTGGGCCCCAATCGCCTGCTGTAGTTTATTGTTCTCTTCCAATTTTCTTTTGTTACAGGTCGACTACTCTGCCTCTGTCTGCACCTTGTGGATACCTGCTTGCACGCAACAGTCTCGTCCCCTCCCAGGACCCATCTTCTCTCTGGGTTCTTGATGGGATCATATCGCTCTCCCTGCCCTGCTCTGAGATCCGCACTTCTGAGGGTGATGCCTCCCTACTGGGACTCAACCATGCTATCCCCAGGCTCACCCTTTCATCTATACTAGATAACACAGCCACCAACCCTCCTCCCCCTAGCAATAGCCACCCGACACACTAAATTGCTTTTCCTTAATGTGAAGGGTCTGAACTCTCCAAATAAGAGGAAACAAATCTGGCGCTATCTCCTTTCACACAGCCCAGACGTCATCTTCTTCCAGGAGACTCATCTCCTAAAGGTCGACAGCCTGCGTATGCTTCACCCGAAATACCCCCATCATTTTTGTGCGCATGCGCCCACCAGAACAGCGGGCGTGACAATAAGGCAGGCTTCTGCACACATGTACTTAAGATAGTGCGTGAAACCAGTGGTTGTTTTGTGAAACTTACCATATAACGCGGCTCGCACCTCCTCACACTCTTGAATGTTTATGCCCCCAATCGGGTGCAGGATCTTTACCTTAGAAACTTACTGCGTGACCAGCTGACATTTGTGGAGGGTAATATCGTCATGGGTGGAGATATAAACTTTTTCTGGGACAAGCGGCTGGATCGTACCACTTTCTCTTTCCAGGGTACGGCGGCAATGTCGGCAGCAATCAAGAGACCTTGCGGACATGTGCTTAGTTGATGCCTGGAGGTACAGCCACCCTGACACCTGCGAATTCTCTTTTTTATTCACATGTCCACACCTCTTATTGCAGAATAGACTGTTTATTTCTCATCCACTCACTCCTTCTGGATCTGGAAATTGTCACCATATCGGACCTCTCCTTATCGGATCATGCACATGTGGAAACTGCATGGAGTTGGACCGGACATTCACGCCAGATTCAACCTCGCTGGCTATTTCCCCCTCCCCCGTACCCCTTCCGAGATCCAGTAGACATGGCAGAGATTCAAAAGGGGATTACCGACTATTTCGAGCTGAATGACCTTCCTGGAACTTCGGCTTACACACTTTGGGATGGTTTTACGGCTACCATCAAGGGGGTCGTCTCCTCCATTGCCATTGCCCGCACACAGGAATCCCGTCTAGTAAACCCCTCCCTCTGCACCTCTTACCGTCCCATTGCACTCTTAAACACGGATGCTAAACTCTATACCAAGATCTTGGCAAATCGCCTGGAGCCATATCTTTCTGGCTTGATTGACCCTGAACAGGTTGACTTCATCCATAACTGGCAAGGGGCGGATAACATCCGCCGGATTGCCCATTTAGTGGAAAAATCCCATTCTTGTGCTATATCCTCCCGCCTGCTCTCGCACGTTGCAGAGAAGGCCTTTGACCTGGTTTGCTGACCACTTCTTACAGCGGTGCTAAGGAAAATTGGTCTTGATCCAAGCATGATATCTCGTATTATGGCCTCCTACCATGCCCCGACAGCTGTTGTTCGGGTTAATAGCTTTCACACAAAGCCAATACTTGGCAGGGATGCCCTCTGTCGCCTTTATTGTTTGCCCTAGCGGTGGAATCCCTGGCTATCACCATTCGGCAGACGGACTCCATTGTTGGCATCCCCTTTAGAGGCAGAGCACATAAATTGAGCATGTTCAAAGATGATCTTCTGCTTACGCTCACTCAGCCCATGTCTTCTTTTCCGGCGGTGGTCCTGCTTTTGAACAGGTCTCCGGCTTCTGGGTCAATATGTCGAAATCCCAAGCGTTAAATACCCAGGCAGGATTTCCCCGCTATCCAGTCTCTCGCTCCCTTCGAGTGGGCCGCACATGACATTCGCTACTTAGGCCTCAAACTGACCCCTACCATATCGACTTGGACAAGAGCTAACTGGGCCCTGTATAGAAAATCTGTCCTAGACGACCTTAGTCATTGGCAGTCCCTACACGTGTCCGGGCTAGGGCGGCTCAACGGTGTTAAAATGTCCATCCTTCCCAGGGTCCTATACTTGTTCCAAACACTCCCCACGCCCATTCCCTGCGAGGATCTCCTACATCTCTAGCGAGGTATTCGTGCCTTCATATGGGGAGGGAGACGAACCATATTCTCCAACTCAGTTCTAATGCTCCCTGGAGACCTAGGGGAGGGGGTTACTGGTGTGTCCTAATCTCTTGGAGTACTACTGGGCGGCGTACCTTAGCTTTATATTTGAGTGGGTGGTGAGGGAGTGGGAGAAAAATTGGTTTCATATGGACCGGGAGGTCACTTGCAGACCTCTCTGGGATCTTGCCTGGCTCCCTAAACATGCTCCCTAAACATGCTCGGCCATGGAGTGCTTATCTTGTCAGGACCGTCCTCCAAATTTGGGACAAGATTGCGCTTCAACGTGGATTTATCATGTTATCCAGTATTGGGGTATCTTTCATAGATTCACATGCTTGAATCATTCCCCGTCGTCGAAGTGGAAGTCCCACGGTACATTAAATAAAGCAGTAATTAATAACTTCCGTAGGCTATCTTGGAGGCAACCATGTATTTAATAGCTCATCAACCTCCTTTTCTAAAAAAGGACCAAACTTAAACACAACCAATCAGCACCTAGCACCCTCTAGAACCTTCCCAAGAGAGGCTAAATCCCTCAGATTTTCACCGCACGTCGTGTGTGAAGGGAGTCTCCCTGAGCTCTGCTCAGTTCTTCAGATTTTCTCAGATAAGTCTTGTTTCTATATATATAGAAAAATGTCTGATAAGAAGGGACTATTTAGACCGTGTAAATCCTGTGGGAAGAAGAGAGTGCACATTAATGATGCCCACAAGGATTGTATCTATTGCCTCTATCCCCATCATGAGGCAAAACAATGTAAAATATGCTGCACTTTCTCAACTAAGACCCTTAGAAACAGAGAGGGCAGACTTTTATTGTGGCTGAAGAAGAAGAAGCAAGGCGCTTCATCAGATGAGGAGAGCGACATGTCCTCAAAAACTCATAAGAGGCCCAGGTCGCCTGAGGGTCAGCCTGAAGAGAGCAGGAAACATTCTAAAGTCTCATCTGACCAGAGAGTCTAAAAAAAAGGAGAAACAGCCTAAGGTCTCCTCAGAGATAACTTCTCCTCATTCTATTGGGACATCTAAGAAAAAACAGGAATCTTCTGGTCATTCCAGGCACAAATTCAGTCTCAAGTCCTCATCGGCGTCAAGCTCACCGTCGACGCCTGTCACTTCAGCAACACCGACGACGACAACTCTATCGTCGTCAAGACCGTCGACGGCACTGACTACCTCGACAGTGAGTATAAAAGGTTCTATACCATCGGCATTACCTTTATCGTCAATGACGACTCTGTCGAAGACGCCACCGTCGACTAAAATTTCATCATGGACGAGACCGTTGACGAATACTTCGTCTACAAAGATCCTAACGTCGACGAAGGCTACATCGTCGACGACAACTCCACCGTCGATGGCATTTCCGCCGTCTACGATGATAATTCCACCATTGACGGCAACTTCGCAGACGGAGATAATTCCACCGTCTGCGGCCTCGACGACGGCATTGTCGACGATCATTTTCTATATCGTCTACGGGCCCGTTAACTCCGTTTCTGCAATCTACACCATCTAGATTAGCTAAAATATCATCACAACTTGAATTCCTGACACCAAAGATTTCTCCACTGCCTCCAAGTCATCTGCTAGATGTAGAGGAAACTGATGATGATGGTGGTCCATTTGGGACTGCGCATAGCCCTTCCGAACTGAATGTAAAGTGTCAAGAAGAGGATGAGGACTATTATGACGAGGAGCAGTACTATCAACAATATCCTGTCCCTCATGCACAGTATCATCAGTACAGATATTATGAACAGCCGAGGCAAGAACCTGCTCAACTGCCTTCGTCCCTAATATTGGACTTACAAAAGAAGATTTCCTCCTCAAGAGGTCTGCGTCACAGTGCCCTCTCCTCCACCGGTGGCTTCTCTGACACCACCACCACCTCCTCCTCCTGCCACACCTAGACTGACGCCATGTTCCATAATGCCTCCACCTCCTAGAGAGGATCCTACCACTTAGGAAGAAGAGCCTGAGGAGGGAGAAATTCATGATCCTCCTCCGCCTACGGATGAATGGGATGACTATATAGTACCAACACCATCCCCACCTCCTCATCGTCCTTCGGACTCACCTCTGGAGGATATTGGAGGTTTTCATACCCTAATGGACAGAGCTACGGCCAGATTCCACCTGCCTACAATTGTAAAACCCTCAGATTGCTTTCTTTATGATTTTAAAGAGCAGTCAAGTAAGTCAATCAGGTCATAGACTATATCTGGCAAGAGGGTATTAAAGTATTGAAGACGCCAGCTTCTGTGGTTCCGGTGCTACCAAGACTGGACAAGAAGTACAGGGCACGGGAGGATGCCCCTGCATGTCTCACAGGTCACCCCAAACCATACTCTGTGATTTCCCAGGCAGCCCAAAGGAGATCGAAAAACCCATCTTCTCCCATCACATCTCCACCTGATAAAGAGGGTCGCCGTTTAGACTCCATTGGAAAAAGATTTTCCACAATGGCGGCAATCTCTGTTAGAGCTTGAAATGCATTGGCCATCCTAGGCCGCTACGATCAGCAAATGTGGTCCGATATAGGAACAATGAGAGACCTTATTCCAGAGGAAAATAAGGAAGAGTTTAATAAGATCCTTGCAGAGGGAGAACGTACAGCAGCCGAAATCATAGATTGCGCTATGGATATAGCCACTATAAGCTTTCGCCAACTAGCTGGTGCGGCCGTTTTAAGACGTCAGGGGTGGCTAAGGGCAACATCCTTTTGCCCAGAAGTACAGTCTAAAATTCTCGACATGGCATACGACAGAGATAGCATATTCGGCAATCACATAGATGAAGCTCTCACAACAATAAAGAAAGATACGGATACTGCCAAAGCGCTAGGTACCCTTCTGTACCGTAAAGTGCCCTTTCTGGGAGCTCGAGGTCGTGGCTTTTCTGGATACAGAGGAAGCTACCAACGTTCCCAGACTTACCAATTATACCAACCACAATATCGCCAAGGATACCAACAACAATCCTTCCGACAAACAACAACAGCTGGTTTCTCCAGACAGGGCTCCCGACGAAAGCCAGGGTCACAAGCCCGCGACTTGGGTTGCAAACAGTGATCACACCAGGGTACCTGTTACTTTTCCCCCTTTCCCAACCGGTGCGAAGATTTCCAGAAATATCCATCAGTGGCGCAATATCACATCAGACAATTGGGTATTGGACCTCATCTCTTATGGCCACACTCTGGAATTTACCCAAATCCCTCCAAACTCTCCACCCAGGGGATCGCACCCCCCTCGTCTTCACTTACTCAAGAAGGAAGCAAAGATTATGCTCCAGAAAGGGGAAATAGAAAGAGTCCCATTTCCTCAGAGAAAGAAAGGTTTTTACTCCCGATTCTTCCTTATTCGCAAAAAATCGGGAGAGTGGAGACCTATCTTAAACCTCAGGAAATTAAACCAATTCCTCAAAATTCAAACATTCAGGATGGTCACGCTCTCCGACATCCTGCGACGCCTCAACAGCGGAGATTTCATGACTTCATTGGATCTAGAGGACGCGTATTTTCACGTTCCTATACATCCCAAACACAGAAAATTCCTCCGATACACAGTGGCTGGTACCCACTATCAATTTCGAGTCCTTCCCTTTGGCCTCAAATCGGCTCCACAAATTTTTACAAAGTTCCTGGCTCCAGTGGCAGCTGCCTTGCGGAACCAGGGCCATCAAGTATTCCCATACTTAGACGACTGGCTGCTGAATGCTCCATCAGCTCGTCTAGCAAAGGCTGCCACAGACGATTGTTTACATCTGTTCTGCAAATTAGGACTCCCGATAAATCAACAGAAATGATCAATCTCTCCAAGTCAGACAATGACATTTTTAGGAGCCAACTTGAACACCATTCAAAACAAAGCTTTCCTCTCCCAGGAAAGACAAGAGCAGTTACAAGCGTTGGCACTCAAACTTGCCAGAAAAAAGTACGCTTCTGTGAGAATATTCAAGTCTCTACTGGGAATGCTCTCCTCCGCAATAGACCTGGTGCCACCGGCGCGCCTACATATGAGGCCTCTCCAAGAAGAACTTCAATGCCAAAGGGTTCAAACCACGGGATCTTTCGACGACGTGATAACTATCACCCCACGCATGAAGGAGGCATTCGAATGGTGGACACTGGAATCACATCTGTCCCAGGGCCTCTCCTTTCTACCAGCTATCCAAAAATTCATACTGACAACCGATGCTTCTATGGAAGGTTGGGGAGAGCATCTGCAGGACCTGCAGATTCAAGGAAAGTGGTCCTCGATTCAACGTCAAATGCATATAAACAGGCTGGAGTTGAAAGCCATTTTTCTATCCCTTCAGTCTTTCCTTCCTCAATAAAAGACTCATCGGTGTTGATCCGTACGGACAACACCACATGCATGTTTTATATCAACAAACCAGGAGGAACCAAATCCCTATCTTTCTCACAGGACGCCCAGCAACTATGGAGCTGGTTGACACTTCATGGAATATCCCTAACAGCGGAGCATGTTCCAGGACTTCGGAATACCTTGGCAGATGCTTTGAGCAGAACCAAAGACAGTTGCTACGAATGGGAACTAGAGCAAAACCAACTAGACAGGATCTTTGCAGTCTGGGGAAAGCCAGCATTAGATCTGTTTGCGGCTCAAATCAATTCCAAATTCCGATTCTTCGCAAGCAGATTCCCTCTCCCAAACTCTCGGGGTAATGCCCTTTCAATGCGCTGGTCAGGAATATATGCATACACTTTTCCCCCCATTCCACTGATACCCAGGGTCCTCACGAAAATGAAATGGGAACACTGTCGCCTTCTAATAGCCCCCAGGTGGCCCAGACAGCATTGGTACACAGAACTTCTCCTTCTCTCGGAAGCTCAGCCTATCCGCCTGTTACCAACACCAAATCTGTTGACCAGGAACCAGGGTCAGATATGTCATCCGGAGCCAGCGACTCTTCAGTTACATGCGTGGCTCCTGAATTCTTCGAATTTAAGGATCTGACCTTTACGCAAGAATGCAAAGACATTATCACTAGGTTGCCTGCTGACAGCACCAATAAGTCGTACAGACTGAAATGGAAGCGATTTTGTCTATGGTGCCGGCGTAATAAAGTGCATCCATATCTCTCTGCTCCAGAAAAAGTACTACCATATTTGCTATCCTTAGCAAAATCTGGATTGGCATACTCCTCAGTAAAAGTTCACCTCGCAGCTATATCTAGATATAGACGCTCATCGAAATAACCATCCTTATGCTCTTCAAGAATCATACAGCAGCTGCTCCCTACTCCAAAGAAGATTCCCGCCAAATGCTCACTGACATAGTTCTGCCCAGACTGTCGGTGTAGGACCATGATTTCATGGAGAGTGACATATCCAATGATGAAATAGCAGCAGCAATAAGGTCCCTTACATCGGGCAAGGCTTCTGGCCCTAATGGGTTGCCGATCGAACTTTACAAACTTCGGCCAGACAGATTGGCCCCATACCTAAAGGCTATGTATGAGGACTCTAGAAACACAGGGCTCCTGCCCCTAGACCAAAGGACGGCCACTATTGTTACAATCCACAAGGAGGGGAAACCTAAAACCGATTGCAGATCGTATAGGCCAATATCCCTATTAAACGCAGAACCCAAGATTCTGGCTAAGCTCTTGGCCAACCGGCTTTTGACGGTGGTTGAGACCCTAGTTCATCCGGACCAGTCTGGTTTTATTCCGCATCGCAATACTGCACTTAACTTGCGTAGGGTGCATGGTGTCTTGGGCAGAGCAGCCTCTATCCTGGAGCCGGCAGTCATGGTTTCCTTAGATGCCGCTATGGCGTTTGATACCATTAAATGGCCATATTTGTGGGCAGTGTTGGAGAAAATGGGATTCGGCCCGACATACATACAATGGGTGCAACTATTATATTCTAAACCTCTGGCCCAGGTTGTGGTTAACAATAAAAGATCTGCCACTTTTGAGTTGGGTAGGGGGACCCGGCAGGGCTGCCCCCTATCCCCTCTTTTATTTGTCTTGGCATTGGAGCCATTGGCAGCTTGGGTACGCAGAGACCCGAGGATTCGGGGCATGCGCTGGTCTCCGGAATGGGAGGACCGTATCTCCCTTTACGCTGACGACATCCTTCTTTATTTGACCTATCCGAAGCGATCTTTGATCGTGTTCCTAGATATCCTCACGATCTTTGGTAGATATTCCGGTTACTCCATAAACTGGAGCAAGTCCCTCCTGTTCGTAGTGGCGGGAGAGCCGCCGATCCCACCGCGGGGGTGTCCTATACAAATATGCGCAGAAGGCTTTAAATATCTGGGTATTTTTCTTTCATTGGACCCCTCCCTCCGTTACACTCATAACCTACGCCCCCCCTTGCTCAGGCTGCGTAAAGATATCGACAGATGGAAATCGCTCCCCCTTTCCCTGTTGGGGAAGGCTGCTCTTTTTAAAATGATGTCTCTACCCCGGTTTTTGTATGCCCTGCAGAACTCCTTAGACCCGATACCTGCGTCCTATTTTAGAGAAGTGGAAGGCCTCCAACAAGATCTATTGTGAAACGGCAAACCGCGTATCGCCCTCGGTAAGCTTTCCTTGAACTGGTATGATGGAGGCATCAGCCTTCCCAATATCAAACTGTATTACTGGGCGGCCCACTTGTCCTCTATCAACCACTGCACTTATGCCCAACCCGGAAACCCGGGTTACAGTATGGATAGATGGCTCCTTTCTGGGGGGAACTTCAGCAGAGCCCTCTACTCTAAGCCCCGGCGCTACACACTTACGGGCCCCACTAAACACGCAGTACATGTCTAGCACGCTGCCACCAAATGTCTTGGTTGGGGGCGGAAGCTTACACTTGCAACACCATTATGGGATTCCGAACAACTGGGTAATTTGTGGAGGAGTAAGGGGTTCGAAAAGTGGGATCTCATAGGCATTTCCCATATAGGTGATCTGTGGGAAAAATCAGACATTGTCATTCGCTGTGTTGCAGCAACAATTCAATTTGGCCGACTCAGAACTATTTCGCTACACGCAGGTTAGACACGCATTACGCACTCATCTGCAGCCCGGGGCCACACCACCGGAATCATCCCCGCTAGAGGATAGAATACTGGACGGCCACATTCCTGACAGTACCATTTCATTGAGATACAAAAAGCTGGTCAATAACACGTCGGATCCTCACCGGGCCCTTCGAGAGAAGTGGACCAGGGATGGCATTGAGATGGACGATGAGGAGTGGCAGGAGGCTCTCTCCTCTCCTAAAGTAGTGGCAATACCAGCTCGTCTCCGACTCGTCCAACTAAAATTCCTACACAGGGTATATGTAACGTGGCCTCAATTGGTGCGAATGGGGAGGGCTGACGGGGAGACTGTAGACGAGGATGTGGCCAGTTGGGTACCTTTATTCACATAGTTTGGGAATGCGAGCTGATCCAACCCTATTGGCGTAACATTCACGATATTATTAATACTGTGTTATCCGTACAACTCCGTATGGAAGCCCGCAGGTGTTTATTAAACATTTGGGAGCCAACAGATTTGAATGTTTGCTCGACACAGTGGGTCACTTTGGGGCTAATGCTAGCCAAGAGAAACATTGCCCAGCGATGGGGAGCGCCGCTTCCTCCTATAGTGCGGGACTGGGAAAAAGACTTGGACTGGGCAATGTTTCGGGAAAAAACGGTATATGTAGCCCGTGGATGTCCCAAGAAATAGACCCGTGTTTGGGGCTTGTGGAACTCCTATCGAGGAGATATATGTCAACCTCCCCTTGTTCCCAGTAATGAAGATCCCCCTTCGCCCTAGACCTTCCATAACTTATTCTGTATAACGTGCTTTGCCTACTGTTCCCGTGAAGCCTAATGTACCACTTCCTCTGAAATGTGATTGTATTGCTGATATCTGTTTATCAATAAAAAGTTTTACAAAAAAAAAAAAAAAAGAATCATACAGCAATTCATGAAAGGACTGTTTCGAACTTTCCCACCTATCCGAGCTCCGCCCCCGGAGTGGCACTTAAATGTAGTCCTATCGCAATTACTGAAACAACCCTGTGAGCCCATCCATAAGGCAGATATAAAATATTTAACATGGAAAGTAGCTCTTATATTAGCCCTCACATACACGAGAAGGGTTAGTGAAATACAAGCTTTTACCATAGCGCATCCATTCCTGCGCTTTACGGACGAAATAGTCATTCTCAGGACGAACCCTCAATTCATCCCTAAGGTTCCCTCTCAGTTCCATTTGAACGAACCAGTCATTTTAAGAACTTTCTTCCCGAATCCGTCTACTCCTGCAGAAAGAACGCTACACACTTTAGACATCAAAAGATGTCTTAAATTTTACTTACAAAGGACTAAATCTATACGCAAAACAGATCAGCAATCGTAGCCTATGGGCAAGGCCGCCAGGGCTTTGCAGTTTCTAAAACTACTATCGCCAGATGGATAGCGAGCACAATCCAATTTTGTCACGATAAAGCTGGCAAACCATTGTCCAGGACAGTGAAAGCGCACTCCACTCGGGCAGTCTCCACATCGCCTGCTATGTTTGCTGGAGTACCGCTAGAAAAGATCTGTAGAGCTGCAACGTGGAAGACAACACATACGTTTACGCAGCATTACTCCCTGGAATCAACGCAGCGGGCTGACGCAGCCGTAGGACAGGCAGGTCTACGAAACTTATTTCAATAAGGTAAGCCTCTTTAATTGGAGGATTTATATCCCTTAAAAAAAAAAAAGGAATGTATATGTGTGTTTAATGGTTTTAAAAGTCATATAGTTGATTAATATGATGATGGAAATATTTATGTTACAGACCATTGCCGTTGCTATTTGAATTGTCTCAGCACCAGCACTTTTACAAAACAAACCGTTTTGTGTATACATTGGAAGATGTTACTAGCACTACCCACCGTCCACAATAAGTGCTTACTATATATATATATATATATATATATAACTGCTTACTATTCTGATTCAAGCATGTGACTCTATGAAAGATACCCCAATACTGGATAAGAAATAAGTTACTTACCTGTAACTGCAGTTATCTAGCATTGGTATCTTTCATAGATTCACATGCAACCCACCCTCCTCTTCGGAGAGGCTCCTCTGGCATTATAGTACTACTAGCCGCACTTGTGCTGGAAAATCTGAGGGATTCAGCCTCTCTTGGGAAGGTTCTAGAGGGTGCTAGGTGCTGATTGGTTGTGTTTAAGTTTGGTCCTTTTTTAGAAAAGGAGGTTGATAGGCTATTAAATACATGGTTGCCTCCATGATAGCCTATGGAAGTTATTAATTACTGCTTTATTTAATGTACTGTGGGACTCCCACTTCGACGACGGGGAATGATTCAAGCATGTGAATCTATGAAAGATACCAATAATTGGGACAAGATTGCGCTTCAACGTGGACTTATCATGCTCCCCTCCCCCAACACTCCCTTGGCACGCAATCCAGACTTCACTCCGGCCCTAGAACCCCATTCATTCCATACTTGGGAAGCGGGCGACTGTTGTACATTGTCTGAACCTCTATAAAAACATTCGATCACTGTAAACAGGAATTTCACATACCCGAAACGGCCCGCCTGCAATACTACCAACTGCATCACTGGGCACTTCACCCTCTGAACACGCAGGGTGTGACCAGACAATTTACCTCTTTTGAGGCATTAGTTAGGGCATATGATGGCACAAGAGGTCTGATCTCCCGCACCTACCAAGTTTTCCGATATGACACGCTCTCATGCATATCAAACCCAATGGCACTCAGACCCCACTGAGGACATCTCCCAAAAGCAATGGGAGACACTCCGGTGAGATATCCATAGAATACACCGCAGTATACCACAATGTGAGGCAGCCTACAAACTGATGACATGGTGGTACTATATACCGACCCGCCTTCATGTTATTTATCGCTCTACATCAGATCTTTGCTGGCACTGTCAGGCAGCCCCAGGAGTTTTTCAACACATTTGGTGATCGTTTTCAGTCATAGCCACCTATTGGAAAGAAATTCTGGACCACATTAAGGGTGTGCTGGGCTTCCCCTTACCGAACTCCTATATTACTATTATCTTGGGTATAAGGCCTATGCAACTTGAGGCTATGGAGGCTGCGAAACAACTTATTGCCCTTCACTGGAAGCAGTCATTCTCCCCTGCTGTGCCCTCCTGGTTCACTCGATTGTGGCACATTATGGCCATGGAGCTCTTGACTCATAGGATCGCGTACACCGAAACCAAGTTTACTTATAACTGGCGGCCTTTGATTATTTTATGCACCTGGAGTACACTTGCTTCAACCGCCCTAGACTTAAGGCACTACAACTCTTCGATTGAATCAATCTAAGATTGGGTGGATTGTGACACTGGACTTTTTGATAAGTCTCTTGCACTTCCCTTCCCACCAACCTCCCTCCCTTGTTTACCAGGTGACGACAGGGCCTCCCTGCCTTTGGACTCTTGTGCACTCAGCTACTTCGACCATTTACACTCCATTGTTTGCAATTAAAGCAAAACAGTAAAATACAAAGTCTATGCCAGATTCTCAGATCTGTTCTGTTAACTGATATTCATTCTTGCCACACTTGTAGGATACCTTTTTGTGCTATTGTCTGATGGCAACAATGATTATATTTGCTTATATACTTATTTGCGTAGTGACTGCAGACACTGTGTCCGAACATATTACATGTAATGATTGATCTGTGAAACTTCTTTTCAATAGAAAGACTATTAGTAAAAAAAAATAACTCGCCATGTGTCCTACAAGGAGCGCAGTCCCTCTGAAAGGCACTCTCACAAGCCTAAGGGACATGATATGTCCTCAGAAAAAGCAAGGAAATCGAAATCTGTACCTTCTACTCCTTCCCCCTCCGATTTCTCACAAGTTTAAGAAACTGTTGTCGGCACTGCCGACGTTAAAATCGTTGATGACCACACCATCGACGAAGAAATAGTGTACTACGCAGTCAACGACGGCAACAATAGTGATTGTGGTCAGTTTACCGATGAGGACAACTACATCGTCAACGTTACAGTCTTCGGCACCCATCCCGTTGACGGTCAAATTGGTCCCTACCTCGTCGACGACACCATCGACGGTCAAATCGATTTTATCAGCAATACTGGTCAGACTACCATCAAGAGAGAAAAATCAAGGGAAAAAGCAAAAGAACCGGGAAAAACCATAACGTTGAGGCCGGAACATGCATCCTCAAGGAAGTTGTCACCCTTACCCCCAGTCATCTCCTGGATGAGGACTCAGACGATAATGGTCTTTTTGGGGTAGCATGTAGCCCATTGGAGCTGCATGTAAAATATCAACAGGATGATGACGAAGAAGAAGAAAAGTTTTATGGCCAGGAGTATTTCCCTCCTCAGCAAGAGGGCCGACATTATCAGGAAAAGGTCCAGCCATATCCGCAGCATCAGTACCAGGAGGATGCGGTATGTGCTCCAAGGAAATTGGTCTCAGACCTGCAAATGATGCTGGCAGATTACAAGTGATTTCCGCCTTCAACTACCTCAGCTAGACAGGTTACAGCGCCTCCTAAAACTCCACCAGTGCAGCCATCCACTCCACAAACTTCGCCAAATAATCCAGCAGCTGCCTCCTCAAGGTATACACCACAGTCCAGAACCATGCCAGTGCATGATAGCTTGTCCTCAGATGACAACAGGAAAGAGGGGGAACTTAGAGACATCCACACTGAGTGGGATGTTTACCTCATTCCGACTCTATCATCCCCAATGCCACCACCTACAGTTCACCCCCTGAGGATATAGGAGGTTTGCATAGTCTCCTGGAGATAGCGGCGAAAATGTTTGACCTTCCAATAACAACTAAGCAAGCTGACTGTTTCTTATACGATTTTAAAGAAACCTTCAGTAAGAGCATCAGAGCTATTTCTATTGTGGACTACATAAGGGAGGAAGGTATAAAGACAATGAAAAACCCGCCCACAGTGGCTGCAGTGTTGCCATACCTAGACAAGAAGTATAAGGCTCCGGAAGATTCTCCAACCTGCCTTATTGGACACCCAAAACCTGACTCTGTGGTCACCCATTCGGCCAAACACCGTTCAAAATATTTATCTGCACCAATTTCGGCACTTCCTGTAAAGGCGCTTCGACAACATTGGAAAGCACTTGTCCTCGATGTCAGCATTAACTGTGCAAGCAACAAACTCGTTGGCAGTGCTCGGAAGATATGACCGCCAAATGTAGTCAGACATGGCAACATATGTTGATAGTCTACCAGAGAATGCCAAAGCAGAAGCCAAAATGATCCTGCAAGATGGAGAGCGTACCTCCTCCCAAATAATTGACTGCGCCATGGACTTTGCGTCCACAGGTTTTAGACAGCTAGCAGGAGCAGAAGTCTTACTGAGGCAGGGATGGTTGAAAGCCACTTCTTTTAGACCAGAGGTCCAAAGCAAAATACTAAACCTCCCATATGACAGTGAAACCCACTTCAGGAAGCACATTGATAAGGCCCTCCAATCTATTAAAACGGATACTGATACCTCAAGGTCGCTGGGTACTCTACAATACTGAAAGATTTCCTTTTGTGGTGCATGAGGTAGAGGGCAATTTTCTTACAGAGGAGGTTACCAATCATACAGGTATCCAGCATGCCAATCTGGGTTACAACAGTTTCGCCTGCAATACCAACAACAACAACCTCCTCAGTCAGTCTACACAAGACAAACCCAGAGAGGTAAGCTGGGTCGACAGAGCAAGGACACAGGACGTCGACAGTGACGGATTACAGGCACCGGCTACACCTCTATCTTTTCTGGCATGTCCCGGAGGTAAAATATTCATCCAGAAAATAACAACAGTCCAATGGGTATTGGATTTGATTACATTCGGTCACACACTGGAATTCATTCAAAAACCACCTCCGACTCCACCCCAGAAGTCCCCACCAAAACATCTGCATCTTCTCAGGTTAGAAGTCCAGCCCATGCTTAGCAAAGGGGTTATAGAACGAGTCCATGGAACCCAGAAGGGAAAAGGTTTCTACTCCCGTTTCTTTTTGGTCAGGAAGAAGTCATGGGAATGGAGACCGCTCCTGGACTTAAGAAAGTTAAACAAGTATCTCAAGAAACACACATTTCATATGGTCCCACTTCAAGATATCCTACAGCTCTGAACCAAGGAGATTTTTGACAACATTAGATCTCCAAGATGCCTATTTTCATGTCCCAATTCATCCATGCCATCGAAAATTAGGTTCTCAGTAGCCGGCATCAGTTATCAGTTGAGTTATCATTTCAAAGTTCTCCCATTCGGCCTGAAATCTGCCCCCTCTCACATTTTCTCAAAGTGCCTGGCTCTAGTAGCTGCATTCTTAAGACAGGAAAAACACCAATTTGATTGGATGGTCAATGCACCTTCCTAGCAATCTGCACAGAGGGCAACCAAGGCATGCTTACTTCTATTAAGCATACTAGGCCTTATGTTGAACCGACAAAAATCAATGCTTCAGTCGTCCACAAGGATAACGTTCCTGGGGGGCTACTCTGGATGCAGTGCAGAACAAAGCATATCTGACTCCAGAAAGACATACAAGATTTCTGCACTTGGCCAGTTTAGTGCACAGAAAAAAAGTCACTTTCAGTTCACCTATTCTGATCACTGCTAAGGATGATGCCCTCACGCATTCCTTTGGTACCGTTCTGCCATCGGAAGCGAAAATTGCAAGAGGAGCTGGACAGGGAATGAATCCAAACACAAGAATCTTTCAACGATATAGTTTGTGTCACCCCAGGAATATGTGCAGCTCTTTCATGGTAGATTCGAGAAGCAAATCTCTCCACTGGCATTGTTGCAGGGATTTTGCACAAATACAGAACTATGCGCAGGAAATGGGACCTTGGTGTATAGGGACTGAGTCTTCCCACCACCTTAGTACCCACGAACCCAGGACCGACTAGCTATAGTGTCTCACTTGCTCTCCTACTCACTCACAGAGAAGCAAATGATTAGACAACCCAGAACACAACACTCCCAGATCTCTCGGGAATCACGGTAACAAGACATACCCTTTCACTCACTCGTACTTGTCCACAATAAGATCTGACAGAGACCCGAAACAGTTTAAAATTTTTATTTTAACTAACGTGCCCTAACATGCAGTATACGTGCCACAACAAGCTGGAAGATGCATAATACAAATATAGTCAGCATAGCAGCTAGTCCATAAATCATGAAGGGAGATGTCATCATAAAATGACAATGGAGAAAGGACTATAGTGTCTAACCTCCCTCCCCTTTCTAAGAAGAAGTATTATTATATTACAGAAAATCTCTGGGCTTTGTCAGCAGACCCCATACCTTAGCCTATAGATGGAAGATCTACATCATGGGTGGTGTTCTCCCTGGAAAGGTCCCTCTTCAAGTGTGTGTCACCTATTCGTGCACCCCACTAAAAACCCACGTACGCTGTCCAAACAATAGCTGCATTTGTATGTTTTGTCTAAGGGCTAAGGACTGGCCAGAACAAAATAACAAGGGGCATTGTTGTGCGACCTTGCACATAACGTTCAGTCAAAATCCTAGGAACATGCAGAGAGTGAACACATCGATGAGTTCTCATGTGAAAGCAGTCTTTGAAAATATTGCAAAAAATAAAGACGTGAAGTAACGTGCAAAGTAGCAGGCAAGCTGCAACGTGCTCATGCTAAGTTAGTGAAAAACGACAATGTCCCTATGGGCCATGTGACACCCTCCCCTTGGCCAGGGCGTTAGCCTTATGCAAAAACAAAAAACAGAGGCAAAGCGTCTTTGTCGAAGGCCAATTCGTGTAATTTTGAAACCCCAAATTTTATTTTGTACTGCCAGGATATAATGTTCCAAAATGTTGCCGATTAGGCGCTCAAAAATTGCTAAACATTCATAGTTAGTCTTCAAAGTCAAAAATGTGACGAGAAAAGCGGAATGCCATGAACTCCAGAACGTTGTCCATTCCTTCCATCGTAAAAATGTATGCCATCCAGTTTAGTAGGTCAAACGAGCACACATGCTGCTCATATCCAGAAGCCGTTAGGAGCATCTCAGGGCAAACTCCGTTAACCTCGATGAAACTGCGGTCTATGAGGCGCAGGTACTCAAGTCTGCCGTTGGTCCAAGTAGAGGATCACACACCAAATGCCTACCTCAGGCACATACCTGGTCATGGGCCTTCAATGGACCCATTAGCAGATCGTAATCCAGGGCAGCGTTTGTGGAATTGGACAGGCAGACATCCATGGCCCATTGAAAAGGGCACCGGAGGGAGTGAAACACAGGTTGCACGCAGGTGAAGTAGGCATAACGGAAGGTCAGCCAGTAGTCGATGGCAAAATATTCCACTAGCATAGAACCAAAGAGCTGCCACATTCTATCACGGTACAGATGCAACTGGACCGCGTTTGGCAGCTCCACAGATCGAGCATCCATTGCGAAGCAATAAAAGGAGAACCAGCACACCACAGACCAACAGGAGCACCAGGGGAAACCCTCCGAAGGCGCTTGAAAAAATAGAATGAATAAAGGCTGGAATTACTCCAAAAATAGTCTGAAAGGAAGAAACAAGGCCGGATCCCACAAGTTTAAACAAGCATTGGCATAGCCAATAGGTCTCGCCTTTGGGACCTTATAAGTGTTTAGTTATCCAGCACAATATCCTTGGTGCAACAACATCAACTGTTGCATGGCTAAGCACTTATAAGGTCCC
Source organism: Calotriton arnoldi (assembly GCA_963921515.1). NCBI lineage: Eukaryota > Metazoa > Chordata > Amphibia > Caudata > Salamandridae > Calotriton > Calotriton arnoldi. The sequence continues at coordinate 2,277,821 of CAWUFW010000486.1, read as the reverse complement.
AAATGCGAGACCTATTGGCTATTGTTTACAAGGTGGCTGGGAGGGTCGCGCTGCAGCACAAAAGGTGCCCCGTTAAAGGCAGTCTATGTGACTGGACACTTGCAATGAGGCCGCTGTGAACCAGAGGCTTTAATGCTGCCTGGGGAATCGACCATTTGCCCTTTTGAATAATCCTCTCCAGGCTCCTTCCTGCACACCTAAGACCTGAAAAGACCCTAGAATACTGGGCAGGCCTGAGGAAGCACCTCTTCAGTTCGGAGATCCCCAGCACCTGGCATCTCAGTGCAGTCAGACGCCTAGGGACTCGCCCGCCACTCAGTCAGGGGCCTAGCTACCTTTGGTACAGCAGGTGCAGTGGCACCAGGCCCACAGCATATCCACTTGGTCCTAGACAAGTTTCCTCCATCTGATGCATTGCTACCACCAGGAGTATTGCAGTCACCATGGAGTACAGCAGCCTCCTTGTTTCACCTCAAGAACTACTCCTGCACCTACATTCACCTCCCTGCACCATCCAAAGCACTCCGAGGCAGCTGCCAGCTGCATGAGGCACTTTAAAATTACCATACATAAACATACTTTTGCCAATGCCCCTGCCTCCATTGAGAATCTGAAGACGTAGTACATCTGCACGACCCTCATTGGTCACTGGTACCTAACAGCCGTAGGCTGGACTACCATAGTATCCATACAGCGTTTGAGGCCATAAACAAGCAGCTTCGAAGCTCATAACAGACACTATTAGTGAAACACTGACAGGGGCAACGAAAGAGACAAGGGAAAGGAGGGCACGGCACCATGATAGCAAAAGAAAAGGGCAATGAGAAACAGACCTAAGCGTTAGCGGGGCATGTATTTATGCCAGTGCTTTAAATGGGCAGGTACTCCCCAATACAGAGTACCCGCACTTCTTTAATTTGAAAGTGAAAGTACCTGCACTTTCCAGCACGGCTGTAATACATTTAATGGGAGAGTCCCGGCAATTCTTAGAAGAAGACAGGTATTCCTAATCGTGAGTACCAGAGGTTCCTAGAAGGAGTCAGGCACTCTAGATAGTGAGTACCAGCAGTTCCCAGAAGGAGACAGGCACTCTGGATACTGAGTACCAGCCATTCCTAGGAGACAGGCACTCTGGATAGTGAGTACCAGCACTTCCTAGGAGACAGGCACTCTGGATAGTGAGTACCAGCAGTTCCCAGAAGGAGACAGGTACTCTGGATAGTGAGTACCAGCAGTTCCTAGAAGGAGACAGGCACTCTGGATAGTGAGTACCAGCAGTTCCCAGAAGGAGACAGGTACTCTGGATAGTGAGTACCAGCAGTTCCTAGAAGGAGACAGGCACTCTGGATAGTGAGCGTGTACCAGCACTTCCTAGAAGGAGACAGGCACTCTGGATACTGAGTACCAGCCATTCCTAGGAGACAGGCACTCTGGATAGTGAGTACCAGCACTTCCTAGGAGACAGGCACTCTGGATAGTGAGTACCAGCCATTCCTAGAAGGATACAGGTGCTCTGTATAGTGAGTACCAGCACTTCCTAGAAGGAGACAGGCACTCTGCGTAGTGAGTACCAGCTCTTCCTAGAAGTAGACAGGCACTCTGGGTAGTGAGTACCAGCACTTCCTAGAAGGAGACAGGCACTCTGGGTAGTGAGTACCAGCTCTTCCTAGGAGGAGACAGGCACTCTGGGTGGTAAGTAGCCTGGATAGTGAGTACCAGCACTTCCTAGAAGGAGACAGGTACTCTGGATTGTGAGTACCAGCACTTTCTAGAAGGAGACAGGCACTCTGGGTAGTGAGTACCCTGGATAGTGAGTACCAGCACTTTCTAGAAGGAGACAGGCCCTCTGGATAGTAATTACCAGCACTTATGTATTTCCATTTAAAGCACTGATTTGTGCCCTATCCGGGTCATTCCTTTAGCTATCGTAGGTTCTACGTGGTACAACAGTATGATTCTCTGCGATGCTTTTATTTGTGTTTAAAACGGACGAGCCAGATCTTGTTGAACTGTTCCTTATGCTGCAGGACCAAAGCGGCTTGTATAAGGTTGATCCCAATGCACAAGGCCAGAGTGAGCAAAAAAGGACGGATTGGAATGTAATACATAGTAAATATAAGTGGTAGAGATTAAGTCCAGCATTCCACCCATAACTTTTTGTTTTTTTTCACTTATCTGTGTGGCAACCGACAAGGCCAGTGCTACTATAAGGCCACTGTGCAGAGCTTCCAACATTTCACGATTTTGCGATTCACAAAATAACCGTAAAATCAGCTAAAGGGTACAAAGGCCGCGATATTTCACAAACTGGCCTCAAATAAAAGAAAACCAGCACAAGCGCGCGCCTCGCGCGGCAGCAGGGGGAGGGGGCCTGCGCGATTCCCTTGCGGGAGCGTGCAGCAAGGCGCGATGATTGCGACCATATGGCGCCACCATATGGCGCCGCGCGCTCCCGCAAGGGAATCGCCAGACGTGCACGCGTTGCCATTGCAAGCAATGCAACGCGTGCACGTTTTTGCCCCCAAAGCTGTGCCGATCGCTAAAGGTCTCTCCTATGCAGCGCATGCGCGCTGCGTAGGCGAGACCTAAAAAGTGAGCAAGGCCCTCCGCATCAGACGCATTAAATATTTGGTGTATTAATTCTCCAAAATGGAGTGGGAGATTTGTGTTTAGCAGCGAGTGTATCTCGCTTGCGGTTCTTGCCACCTGCAATTCGAAGGTCTCTCGAGCCGATGTGAGAGCCACTTCTTGTTAAAACAATAGCGCTTTGAATCTGCTTAGTTTATTGAAATCCGTTTTCAAAGTTGGAATGGAAGGCCAAAGCGAACTATCTACAATCCCATGCGGGGGTGGAAATAGGACATTGCTGCAACATGTAACACGTTGTGAAACCGTTACTATATACCGGATGCCACCTCTCAAGCCGCAGCAATCGTGGTTATTCAAAATAAGATAACTACCTTTAGAAAGCAAAGTTAATACAGGAATAATAGCCGGGACAAGGGTACCTTTCAAAATACAAGCTAGATTAGGGGCCGAAACTTTACAGGCTCCGCGAAGCTTAACATGTTTACAGACTAGGGAATGTCCTACTGTGAAATATCAGTCCTCCCCTATAAGGAAAACTTCCTTTTCTGCGCGTTGACATCTGTAAGCGAAAGGTAATGACCATAATTTGTGAATAAAATTATTGCCAAGGGGCTCATATCTCCCAACGGGATGATGTTTCATGCATGCTGTGAACTGAAAAAGTAAGATAGGCAGTGAAATAACCCCATGTATTAACCACACAGCTGAATCAGTCTCGGCTACCCAAAACGGTAACTGTTCTAATTGTTCAATATGTAACAATGTGTATGTGGCATCTTTCATGGACATCAATTTCTGTTTATCAGTCAAATTAAACGGCAAAAACATTGCAGATGCATTCAAATAATCCAATGGCACTTTTCCATTTTTGAGCGTTTGCAACGTCCAAGCAAACTGCATTACAGAACATAACTGATTTTGACCATGATACAAAACAGACACTTCATGCTGAACAATGTCAATGACAGAAGACACAATATTATCTAAAGTATATATACGGGAAGACAGTGTATTAATGCTATTATCTGCCACTGCAAGGACTTTTTCTAAATTTGGCAGAGATGCACCGCATCTTCCATCTGCGACAGTTTCCAAAATTCATTATATGCGGAATAAATAAAACGTTTTGTACGAGGGGACTTTGTACCGAAAAGAAAATCAGCCAAATCGATGTCACCCGACGAATGAGAGAGGTATTGTTTCACAGACGACAGCATTGAGTTTTCCGACCATTGCTGACATAATTTACCCACTGAATACGTGGTATCTGTATGAGAATGTGGGAAGTGTGGATCAGGTCTACTTAGCATAAAACCTTTTGTACTATTCAGAAAATGTAATTGACATGCTTTTGAAGTTCTTGGCCACACTAACCATCCAAATGGGTCAATATTGGACGCGTTAAGTGTGCCATTTTGAATTAAGACAGCGAAGTCGTCAATAGTGTAGTTAGTGTGTATTTGCCATGTATCATATGGAGTTAATAATGGAATGGAGGGAATATTCAGATTTTTGGCTGTGGCTAACCCAAAACAAGTAGTCAGTTGTACTGTATCATTTAAAAATAAGATCTGAGACGTTATCAGACATGCACGATGCAAAGCTTCTGTGCCCTGCACTTGCCAATACTTGGTCCCCCAGATGGATTTTAAATTAATTGTGTCCTTCCAATGCTCATAACCCTTCATGGACAAATCATTCCTGAAGAACATGGAGTAAACCAGTTTAGTCTGTGTTAACATAATTTTAGTTTGGGGGGCATCTTTAATTTATAAAAAATAGGACTGTTGGTCAGACAGATTGTAACCAGAAAGATATACGAATTTACTTTGTTGGGTCTTCGAACTTCCCTGCAATGGTGTTGGGCAATGCTCCCATTGGGTATAGTTAAAAAACGGTCTCTGTGTTTTTGTCTTGTGTAAGAAATGATGGCCATAATGTTGATAACAAAATAAATCTGCGTAATTAGCCGAATTTAAATACAAATCTTCAGAGTCAAATGCAGCATGATATTTTAAATCCGAGAATAACGAATGAACGGCATGAACATCCCAGTCATCAGAATGGATGTCGGGCAAAATCACATCTCCCAAGGAAACGCGGAAGACGTATGGAATGTTCAAAATTTCCGTCGGGCCATGGATATCGTATGCAACTTTATCCCAGACGATGCCTTCAACAACAGGGAACACTGATATATTGACAAGGGCCTGGTCTCTTTTCATTATATGGGAAGACGTGTGAGGGGCCAGAACTCCATCAAAAAAGTTCACATCATAGCGTTCAAGTAAATAATGGCCATTAATGAGCAGGAAAAACACTGTCACAAATCCGACCCACATGAAAAGGAATATCATCGTAAGCACCATCCAGATATATGTCCAGGGTGGGACCAAGTAAGTCTTTTTGAACCAGGAGATGAAACACTGGTACGGTAGGTGTCTCTTGCACAGTAGATGATGAGGAAGACGTGCCAGAGGACAAGCTATTATGAGCCATATAATAACCACTGGATACCAGCTGAAACAATGGTGGATGTGCTGCATCAGATGTTTCAGGTATGCCACTCTCAGGAATGTCAATTATGACTTCAACTGGAGGAGAATCATACTCAATATCCACAGATGTGGATGTAGATGGAAAAACTAGTAATAAATCATCTCCATCTCCCCTAGTGATTGCTGGGGAGGAGTCAAAGAAACAGAAGCCATCGGATTCAGTGAAAGATCTCGACGTGAAAAGCTTTGAGGCATACTATTCAGTATCGGCCATATGGTGTAACTTGACATGTTCAATCATAATGTAATGATTTTCTTTACGACCAGGTAAAGGAGGCAGGATCACAGTGCGGGTGCCCTTTAGACCAAGGACTCTGACCGGTGCACAGTAGGATGGACCAAATTCTTTTTTGTTCTCCACCTTTTCACGGACCAGAACTCCAACTTTAGGAAGCCAGCCAGAAACCGGAATCAGCACCGCTGGATCTGCAGAAGAAGGCAACTGGGCTCTTACCTGTGAATCACGAGCTTTTTTTAGATCCTGTAACACAGCACAATGATTATCTACGTCAAAGGTTGCGGCAGCCGCCACAACGTCTAGACCATCAAGGTCTGGCACAAACATTTTAATGCCAAAGGACATTTCGTATGGGATCCGCCCACCCAGAGATCTTCTAGGGAGATTTAGTGCACGTTGGACTCCATACAAATGAGTCAGCCAACCCCTGCCAGTACCTAAGACTCTAGCTGTCAAAGATTGCTTTAAGTCACGGTTCATCCGCTCCACAACTGAATTGCCCTCGGGCCGGTATGGAGAGGAATATTGCACCTGCAACCCCAGAGTCTTCATCGCATCCCGGTAAGCCTTAGAGACAAACACAGGACCTTGGTCCGAATGGAGGGTGCCACAAGCAAACGTCCCGACAAAGACAAGCAAATCTTTAATGACAGTTTGAGCGTCAGCACTACGTTGAGGCCAAACCCAAAGGAATCGAGTGCACGAGTCCACTGCAACCAAGATGTGTTTAAATGCAGTGTCAGAAGTCAAAAGACCGCAGTGATCACGATAAATACAGCTAAACGGCTGATTAGAGATGTAAAGCTGAGTATGTGGTGGGCGTGCAACAGTAGAAGGAAAACCTTGGGCAAATTCTGTCCCCTCTTTTGTCGCAGCAATAGCCGCTAAGATTTCATCATCAATTTTATTCATGGACCTTGTGACTGCTGCTACAGAACAAGTGGCTACTGCAGATTTGGTCACCTCATCAGCCAGTGAATTACCAACAGTGTGTGCTCCCACACGTGGATGGCCCAAAGTATGGATAACGTGTGAGTGGCAAGCGCTCCTTAAGAGCGGCCACTCGAACCCAAAGTGTTTTATGCTTAATTGCGCTATCTTTAGAATCACGGAAATCATGTTGTTTCCAAAACAATGAGTTGTCATTGAAGGATTGTACATAGTAAAACGAATCGCACACTAAGTGTAGGAACCTCAGGATCAGCAAATTCAAGAGCCAAAACCAAAGCATGTAGCTCCGCCAGTTGAGCCGTGCAGTCACCAAGAGACTGTGTGTGTACCAAGGAGGATTTAAAATCCCCATCCACAATTTTTCCTGCCACAATTGCGCACACCGCCGAATAAGCATGTTTAGAACCAACGGCAGGCTGCGCAGATCCATCAGTGTAAACAATGCATTTGTACTGATCAAGAGGAAGCAATGACGGAGGAAGTGGGTGAACATGTTCATATTGTAAAAACTCCTGTGTCTGCACAGACGGGTCAAAGATAAAAATTGACATCAGCCGATGTAAAAGAACTAGCCCATTGTATCCAGCGTGTATGCAAGGTTTTAGAATTTGGAACACTAGCCTTTGTAACTGCTTCTAAAGCAGGTACCGGCGAGACCATGAAAATGTGTTTACCCTGAGCCAGAGAGCGTTCTTTCAGAATCGCCATCTGGACAGCAGTCAAAAAAAATTCTGTAGAAGAGAAACGCATCTCAGCCGAAGTGTACAAATGCGATTTATATGCAATGGGGATCATGTCCCCTTCATTGAATGTCAAGTATGTGAAACCGAGAATGCCCCTGGCACAATCTTTATGACCACATTTGTAGAATTGTCACGTGATAACAAGAAGTTGGTCGCAAGCAGATCAGACTGCAAATAACGAAGAATCGCAGTATGTTCCGGAAGCCAACAGGAAGCTGAGAATGAAGGTTGTATCAAAGAGTAAATCGTTTGATACGCTGGGCCTAATCGGGAATGTATGTCCTCTCGAAATTAAGAAAAAAAACAGCAAAGATTGTAACTTTTTAAGAGTAGAAGAAGGTTGCAATTGAGCACATTTCTCCAGAAAGTGGGGGGCCAACCCCCTACCTTCATTGGTGAGTTCATAACCCAGAAAAAAAACAGCCAAACAGGCAATGTGCGACTTGGCAAAGTTGAATTTTTATCCCAAGTCTGCAAAAGACATTATGATGCGGTCCACATGCACAAGATGCGGTATAAATTAATCATCTGTCAAATAGATGTCATCAACGTACGAGAAAGTATCAGGGTCAATTTCATTCAAAACAGACACTATGCGTGCCGCAAAAGCGCCGGGACTATTCTTATACCCCATAGGCAAACGAGTATACCTTTTGTGATTGCCAAGGGCACTAAATGCTGTCAGGTCACTGCTCTCAGGAGCCAAATTGTGACTGTAAAATCCATTTGAGATATCAAGAGTAGTTTTATATTTTTTACGAACAATGGTATCGACTAATGCAGAGCTGTGGGTGTTCTGTACCGCGAAGGTACGAACATGACTGTTCAAATAACGGTAATCCATAACAATACGATAAGAAACATCCGGTTTCAATATCAGAAAAAGAGGATTATTCATGGATGAAACACAGGGTTCAATTACACCCTGATATTCCAAATGGGTCAAGATTTCACTGACGGACGCTTTCGCATCTCGCTTGATTGGATATTGTGGTTGGGGTTGTGGCATTGATCGCAAAGGAATTTCATGTGCTGGGGACTCCATATCCCAACCCACTTGATAACGATACACAGCAGGGGCAAGCGCCCATGCCCACTCCGACGTGTAAGCTTGTTTAGCCTCCTCCGAGACATAATGCGAAAAACTCGGGAGAATAACATCCTCCCCTTTAGAAGAAGCTAGAACAAATGGGGGAGGCCAATCAACCTCCGCCAACAAAATATCATAGGAAAAAGTAAGGTTGTCCCAAAAGACCACCTTAATTGTGCGTTTAATATCACCTTCAATTTGGAGGCCTATTTCATCGAGCCTATCGGGGTACAACTCGTGTATCAGCTGTTTCCACTGTAATGAACGTGTCAGTTGCTTTCGCCTCGAGACACTGGTGGAGTGCCTCCCGCACTATGGTAACTTCTGCCGCGCTGTTGAGGAGTGTTACCTCCCATCTCCAATCGAGGAGCAGGGTTCTCACCGTCTGAGGCATACTTCGCAGTCAAAGTGGCAACTTTTTTCTTCTGAAATGGGGCACGATATTGAGGTGGTCCCTCCGGTTTGTCTTTTACGTCAAACTGGCGCTGCGTGTCACGTCTTGGTTGCACAGACACACCTTCTCTGCGATCCTAACGTCCTTCCCCGCCGAACTGTTGATCTGACGATTCCTGAAAGGAATGAGGAGAACGAGGATCAGGAACCTGGAACCTCTCTGGTGTTTTAATTTTAGAGCGGTCACGCAAATCATATCAGAAGCGTCCGGTGTTGGAGAACCAGCACGAGAACTAGGCTTCTGCTGTTGCTGCTGCTTATTTGTATTCCATGCCTTTTTAGGAAAGACTGGACGACCCTCCTTGTCCTGAAAGGGTTTATTTTGTACCCAAGTATAAGGTCTTACTCCCAAACTATTGCGACCCAATGATGTATATACATCCGCAATAATGATCGCCAACTGCCGCTGCCGATCAACGTCCGCCACTGCCGAAAGGCGTTGACGCACTTGCAAGCTAACTGCTTCACCTTTGACATTGGCCAGAATCAGATCGGAGACAATGGTGAGCATGCCCACTAATCTCATCCCCAATTCCAGGGCTGGACCAGCCCCGTGTTCATCTTGAACCACCTTTGGAATGCTCGGCAGAACGCTCATGGAGGGGGTGACAAAGCACAGTGTGTACACCGCAGCAAACACCGTCCCCCAGGTGGTGCAATCAACTAAAGCGGGAACAATACCACTCAGTAAACTCATTGTAAGGATCCTGTGTTTTTCAACAAGTGTAGTATGGGGAAAAACAGCTTCGAGTTGCTCAAATGTTTCTGCAAGCCAGTAAGGGAAAATCATCCCTATTCTGAGGACGCTTGCCCATCACTGAATTAATCATGATGGGACTAATGACAAGACCACAACCATGTCCAGGTGGTTGAGGAGCGGCTCCAGCCAGAGCCACTTGAATATAACGTGACATAAACTGTATAACCGCTCTATGTATATGAATCAACGTTGTATGTAATTGACGTAGCTCTGCGAGAGGAACATTAAGATAATTTGGATGTGGTGTAAAATCAGCCAAATCGGGCCACGTGGCCCTGTCAACTAATAAGAGGCCTAAACGGACCACAGAAACAAGGTGAGGAAGGGCGCCATTAAACCATATGGTATGCTCCCAGGCTGTCAACGGAGCTTCAAGTAATCGATAAGGCCGATAATTCCGCGGAACCGTGGCCGCAGTATATTCATGAAACAAGTTTAATTCCCATCCACAGCTGGAAATGTAACCCAGGAATAGAAAACCTTGAAGCGGTAAGCTGCATCCGCCTCGACAACAAAGATAATATCAGCCCCCGCATTAGGGACTCCATATTGAGTCAAATGGGCTGGGACCGCAGCGCGGTTAGGATTTGCAATAGCGACCGCCATTACAAATGCCAAATAACAAATCAAAAGAACGGTAGCGCAAAAGCGTGTCTGTAGAGAAAGAAAACCTTTTAAATTTTAAGCTTGAAAAACCTATAAAATATAATTACAGGAGGTTAAGCCCTAACACCACGGACGTCTCCGGAAACTAGTGTGAAGAGATTGTGGACAAGCACAAGCACTACTCAGGGGTCTCGTGAATAAGTACCAGACCAATCGTTGATAGCGCCATGTTTCAGGGATTCTGCACAAATACAGAACTATGCACAGGAAATGGGACCTTGGTGTATAGGGACTGTCTTCCCACCACCTCAGTACCCAGGACCAACTAGCTATAGTGTCTCACTTGCTCTCCTACTCACAGAGAAGCAAATGATTAGACACCCCAGAACACAACAATCCCAGATCTCCCAGGAATCGCGTTAACAAGACACACCCTTTCGCTCACCCTCTTGTACTCGTCCACAATAAGATCTGACGGAGACACGAAACAGTTTAAAATATTTATTTTAACTAACGTGCCCTAACATGCAGTATATGTGCCACAACAAGCAGGAAAATGCATAATACAAATATAGTCAGCATAGCAGCTAGTCCATAAATCATGAAGGGAGATGTCATCATAAAAAGACAATGGAGAAAGGACTATAGTGTCTAACCTCCCTCCCCTTGCTAAGAAGAAGTATTATTATATAACAGAAGATCTCTGGGCTTTGTCAGCAGACCCCATACCTTAGCCTATAGATGGTAGATCTACATCATGGGTGCTCTTCTCCCTGGAAAGGTCCCTCTGCAAGTGTGTGTCACCTATTCGTGCACCCCACTAAAAACCCACGAACGCTGTCCAAACAACAGCTGCATCGGTATGTTTTGTCTAAGGGCTAAGGACTGGCCAGAACGACAATGTACCTATGGGCCACATGACAGCCTAACATTCATACCCCAAGTTTCCCGGTTGGTCGTCACAACAGACGTTTCCTTGGAGGGATGGGGGAGCTCATCTCCAAGATTTGCAAGTCAGCAGCAAATAGGAACCATCTCAGTTACTTCTGTATATCAACCTTCTGGAACTCAAGGCAGTACATCTAGCCTTGCAAGCCTTCCTGCCGAGGATACAAAGGTGTACAGTGCTCATCCCCATGGACAACACCACAACCATGCACTAAATCAACAAGCAAGGGGGCACAAGATCCCAAGGTTTCTTTCAAAAGGTGCAAAGGATATGGGAGAGGTCAATCAGTCACCAGAAAAACCTGAAAGTTGAACATGTGCCAGGGAAGCAAAATGTCATAGCAGACACGCTAAACAGAATGAGAAGCACCTGCCATGAATGGGAGATCAATTAGGAAGTCCTAGAGGAAATCTTCCACCAATGGGGCAACTCAAATCTGGATCTGTTTGAAACCTCCAAGAATCGGAAATACCAATTATACGCAAGCTGGCATTCACAACCAGGGTTGTGGGGAATTGCGTTTTCGATCGCATGGTCAGGAATCTGCATAGGCTTTTCCTCCAACTCCTCTCCTCGCATGGATTCTCAGAAAGATGAAGGCAGAGACCTGCAGGATTATTCTTATAGCTTCGAGATGGCCAAGACAACATTTGTTCAAGTAGCTACTTCTATCAGAGAGGCAGCACATACAACTGCAACCACTTCCATCTCTACCTACAACGAACCAAGGCCAAGTACTTAATCCGGAACTGAGATCCTTTCACTTGTCCGCTTGGCTCCTGAATTCAACAAGTTTGTGCATCTGAATATCCCAGGAGAATAAAGAGATATTTTAGCCAGAGCAGATAGTACGAACAAGACGTGAGTCTTAAATGGAAGCGGTTTTGCATCTGGTGTCAACGGTCAAGCGTGCACCCACTGTCATCTACACCAGAAAAAATCCTTCCTTACTTGCTGCATCTGGCACAGTCAGATCTCGCTCATTCCTCCTTTAAGATTCACTTAGCGGCCATGTCTTGCTTCAGAAGAGCAGGCTCATCAAGCAATTTCTGAAAGGTCTGTTTAAAGCTTACCCGCCGCTGAAAGGTCCTCCCTTGCTCTGGCCATTAAATACAGTTCTTTCGAAATTAATGGAGAGCCCATTTGAGCCTCTACACAAAGTGGATGTTAAGTTTCTTTCTTGGAAAGTGGCACTCCTGCTTACACTGACACCAGCAAGAAAAGTAGATGAAATACAAGCATTCACCATTCAAGAACCCTTTTTACAGTACAGGAACAATAGTGATTTTGCATACAAATTCAAAATTCTTGTCAAACGTTCCATCAGACTTCCATTTATAGTTCTAAAGGCATTCTTTCCAGATCCAGAAAATGTAGCAGAAAGAACATTACATTCCTTGAATATCAAGGGATGTTTGAAGTTTTATCTTGACAAGACAAAACAATTCCTCTAATCCAGTCAATTGTTAGTGGCATACAGTGCTCCTAGGAAAAGTTATCTGCTCTCTAAACAAAGTATAGCAAGATGAATAACTAATGCCATACAATTTTGCCATTAAAAAGCTGGCAGTCAGTTACAGACTAACGTGCAAACTCATTCCTCTAGAAGTATATCAATTTTGACAGCGTTGTTTGCTGGTATGTCTATCAGCAGAGTAGCGACCTGGAAAAATAGACACACCTTTACGTAGCGCTACTGCTTGGATTCAATAGTCCACAGTAATGCGTCACTCTGCCAGGCGGTGTTACGTCATCTTTTCCAGTAAAGATGCGCCATCATAGTAAGTTATATCCTGCCATCCGCTAATGCATTGTGCACATTTCATATATATGTAGAAGTATCTATGGGTATATATACACCTACAAGTATATTCTTATGATCATATATGATGGGCTATTTAGCTGCTAGGTAATCTTATTCAAGCATGCAAACCTATGGAAGCTCCCGTACTGGAGAAGAAAATAAGTTACTTATCTGTAACTGGAGTATTCCATTATTGGTATCTTTCATAGATTCACATGCAACCCACCCTCCTCTCCTGAGAGGGTCACCTTTCTCTTTGGTACTATGCATATTCACGCTTGTGCTTTGGAAATCTGAGAGAGCGAAGCCTCTGAGGGGAGGTTGCTGCAACCTGATTGGTTGAAGTTTGGTCTCTTTTGAATGATAGAGATGTGTTACTAAAGTGAAGGCTTTATAGCCTCCACAAGCTATGTTTAACATTACACTGCTCTTCTGGTTGTACTGTGGGACTCCCACTTCAATGACGGGGAACGATTCAAGCATGAGAATCTATGAAAGATACCAATACTGGAGAACTACAGTTACAGGTAACCAACTTATTTTGTTTTTCCTAAACGATCTGTCTACATCTTCCTCTAGAGGCATTTACCATTGTCTAATGCATCTTTTCTACATTATCAATTATCCCTTGGAGTACTGTACTCCTTTGCCTTTTTCTACTTGTGGTTCTCCTTATCTCTCTCTATTACACTCTAAAACGATACCTATTTCTCTGCTTCTCTTTCTTTACCCACATCTTCCTCTTTCTACCCATCCTTATCTTTCCTTCTGGCTACCTCACCTTTCCCTATTTACTTTCTTTCTCTCCCTACCTTCTAAAACTTTCTACATCATGTCTATCTGTATGCCCTTCTCTCTCTACTTCACATCTCCTGCTATACTGTTCTCTTTATGTCTCTGCCCATCTCTTATATCATGGCCTGTCCCATTTGGCTTACTTGGCAACACCACTTGGAACTGTCTAGATGAAGTGTACACATATAAAGAGGTGAAGATGGACAAGTGAGGGGAAGGGAAATTAGGGGAACGTTATTTAATTTCAATCAGTGTAATGGTGAAAATCCTCAGAGTAGCGCTTTGATTGTCACTGTTGCAGCAAGAACGCCAGTAGTGAAATGGGACATATTTATGATCACAAATGTGTGGCAACTAAAACTGCAATTTCAAGTTCTATGTGCATTGTGCATATATCCTACTTTAAAATGACACACTTGTCCGCTAAGCATCTAACAAGTCACCCGTAGCATGTTTTGATACAGTGGGAATAACAAGCTGGTGAGATACTGATCTCCATCTAAAATGTTGTTGTAAGTAAAACAAATCTAGGTCCAAAGTCAAAAAGAAATTGTTACTTAATGCGTGTTGAAGTTTTCTTTTTGTACTATTGGACACCAGGCAGCTTGAGCTTTTGGCTGTTTTTTGCAAGCTCCTCTTTTTGAAGGTTTAACATATAATTCAGTATTGTTCGCCATCACAAGAGCTTGAATGAGATCAAAAGTAGTAATAAATGCAGTTTCTCCAAACAGGGGGCTCCAAAATATATTTTGCCCAGGGCTCCACAAATCCTTAAGATGTCACGGCTGCCACTCCTTTGGGGAATGGCTGTTATGTTTCCCCCAGGAAAGGCTCTTACATGGGCCACAATACAGCTTTTTCTGGCTCCAAGGCTATAGAAGGGGCCGGATTGGCTTTTTATTGCATTGGCCATTTCTTCAGTAGTCTGGTTCTGAAAGCCCATGGCCACTGCGGGTGCCAGTTAACTTTCCCCAGTACCCCAAGATTAATTACAGCAGGCACAAGGGGGATTCAACAGAGGGTGAGGGAGATGGAGAGAAGGATCAGAGAGGGAGAGGAGAGAATGGATGGATGGAAAGCGAGATAGAGTGCAAGAGCCTGGGCTGCTTTTCGTTCCCCTGGCTACAAACGTCTATGTTTTACTCTGTCAATTTTGCCATAATCTGACATTTTATGCACAGGCATTTTAGCCAGTATGCGCCTCCCACCATTCCAGCACCTTTGATATTGCCACAGGATGACATGATCTCAGCTGAGGTGCTGCTATAGCTTGCTCATCATTCCTCTGCAATTCCAGTTTCGGGCTGCCACAACACAGGAACCACGCCAGTGTTTGAACTCTTCCTCTTCTGTATGTTGCCATCCACATTGTTCAATCGCGCTGGGCCTACCTCACGCCTCCTGCACATCATGTTGTGTTTACAGCCCTACAGGCACACAGCGCCCCTTTTGCTTCATGCTGGAATTGATCTGAATCCAGCCGTCATGGTGAACAGGTGTGGGTGAAACCTCAGGCTCTCCAACTACTAGACTAGGTCTTGCCCCGAGGCTGCCTCCTGCTGTCTCCCATTTTGCTCAGGGATCCCACCGTCTATCTCTGCGTCAGTCAGAGTGGCCTAAAAAGCTGGCAGCACCACTTCTTTCTGCAGTCTGGCCTTGTATAGGTTGCTAAATGCAGCCATTTAGAAGTAGGCTTTGGCCACACCCCCAGGCCTTATGGCTGTGTTCTACTCTTAGTACATGTGCAGCAAAGTGAAGCCTTAGCCCCAGATGTAGAAACATTCACATTTGCGAGTCGCAAATGGTAATGTACAACAGTGTCTGAGACACTGTTTGCCATTCCCAATGGGGTCGCAAATTGCATGCCTCATGCATATTAATGAGGTAAGCGCAATTTGCGACCCCATTGGGAATGGCTGGCACTCCCAGGGATGGTGCCCTGCTGGGGTCAGCAGGCCACCATGTCTGGGACTGCTTTTAAATAAAGCAGATTTTTTTTTTAATGCAGCCCGTTTTCCTTAAAGGAAAACGGGATGCATTTAAAAAATAAAAATGAAACTTTTCAGTTTCATTTTTTAAGGGCAGGACCACTGCCTGCCCTTAAAAAATATTTTGAGAGCCACTAACAAAGGAGAAGGGGCCCCCTGGGGACCCCTTCCCGTTTGCGAGTGGTTTACCACCCTTCTATGAAGGGTGGTAAACTGCGACTGTTTTGCGACTGCAATTGAGGTCGCAAAACAGTCATACATAGCTTAAGTAGTCGCTATTAGGAAGGGACGCCTTTGGAACGCCCCTTCCTAATAGCGAGTCGCAAAATAGGATTAGTACATGGGCCACAGGTTTTTTGCGGGCGCAAACGGGTCTAAAACCCATTTGCGCCCGCAAAAAACCTTAGTACATCTGGCCCTAAGTTCCTTACTCTGAGAAATAGGGCTGGTGATAGGACCTAATTGCGGCGGCCACCGCTTTGAGAGTTTCTTATAGATCTCCAAAGAATTTTTAGCATGGGAGTGATAACTGCTTATTTCAAGTTTGGGAGCACTAATGCTGAGGCTTTAAAAGCATTGCTTAGTAATGTGAATATAATGGCAAAAGAATTCTGCTGCCAGATATAACACTCACACTAGGCAAGCTTTCAGAGGAGAGCCCAACTTTAGACTTGTTAATGTCAAATGTAAGAAGCTCGGAACGAGACGAGTAACTTTCTGGTGATCCTCTTCCATGTCCTCCAAATCAGATGGTTGTAGGCCAGTTGGTAGAGCATTGATATCGGATGATGAACAGATGTTGTTAATATTTTTCCTCGAGGAAACCCCCAAAGAATCACACAGTTCTAGGTAATAAGTAAGTGGGTTTTCATTATAAATTGGTTTAATAAAAAAGCAATCACTATCTTCAACTTTTCTCTGTACGAATTTGAGTTTGAGGTAATGGCTGTCTGGTAGTAATGTGTGCGAACCCCATTAATTAATGTTATAATTATTGCGCAGAGCAGTAATATAAATGTTTTTGCATTCACTGTTATATTGTGTCCTACAAGTGCGGTTCAGTTTTTTACACTTAAGATAGGCTTGTTAAAGCTTCATTGTATATACTAGGGGGCAGTCAGTGTAAGTGATGAGCTGTGAATTTTTTAATGGGAGCGAAAACAGCTGGCTTACTACCAATCCAGGGCTCAATTTCTGAGCACATGCTGTGGACATCCTGGTTATTTGAAAATGTAGGTAATCGGTCCAGAACAAATCAGCTTCTCTCTCAGGGGATCGCCATTGATAATCATAAGCACTGAATAGTCCCGTCCACATGCAGGGATCCCGGAGCACTTCTTTACAATACATTTTCTTAAGTGTAGATGTTCGCCTTTCTCCAGAAAGACCTGCAGAAGCACTTAACATATTAAATGTTTTGCAGCCAATAAATGAGGCTATATAGTCCAATTGCTTTAATTTGCATTCCAAAAAAGGGTTAATATATTCATAAGGAACCAGGAAAAATGTGCTGGAATTGCGTTATTTGCCTTTACAAATCTCATTCACAAACCTTTTTAAGGGAAAATATGAAGAAGGAAGAGGACAACATAGACTTATAGGCTGCAGCTCAGCATATATGAAAAGAGTGTCTGTGCCTTTAAGGGCTCACTGCCCACCAATATGCCGTCATGTCCAGTAGGTCGGAGTTACCTCAGTTCTTTATTCGGGCTCCTGGTGACAGAATCTTGGAGCACTGAGCTCGGCCTTTTTGGCTTTTTTCTTCTAAAATGTCTCTCAGGAATTTTTAACAACTACTGCATTTGATGGATTTCAACATTTCCAGTGTTTTTCTATCATTTTCTGACAGGAAAGTTTTTTCCCTAGTAAAATAAAATGCCATCTTTATCTGACAAATACCCTGCCTGTGGTAGTAAGAAGGCCAAATCAGATCCTCATGATCTATGTGGCATCTGCCTTCCTGTCAGCCACATCCCTGACATATGTCCATTCTGCAGACCTTTTCCAGGCTTACCCTGAGGGACAGGGAGAAAATTAGCCTTCATGGAACAGAAGATCGGTGCAGGCAGAAGGAAGTGCAGCCTGAAGGATGAACGTCGTGGGAGCAAGGAGAGGGTCAGTCCTCTACCATGGCTTTTCCTTCTTCCTCTGAGGACTCTAGGAGAGGGAGATTAAAAAAGAGAGACCATCTTCAAAAACGACATTGTTCCATGTCAACGTCAAGGACATCGACAGTGAGACAAGATACAATGCCTACATGTTCGCCATTGAGAGCTGGGTCAACGCTGAAAAGGAGACGACATTTGATGTTGAGACATAGGAGGTTGACGTGAAAGGATTCCACAACGTCAAGACACCGGAGACATTTGACGTCAAAGTCTGTGGATGTTGAGACAGAGGAAAGTCGATGTCAAGAAGTCTGTGGGCGTCGAGACATTCCAGACCTGAGGAAAGAGTCAAAGTCGAGACCAAGACAATTACCTCCTACCCCTGACTCAGAATACTCCAGGGTATACTCTCCATTGTCACCCATCCTTCTTCCGGTCTCTCCTATTCCTCATCCACCTCTACCAGCTCCTTCAGCGCCTCTTCCACCTACTTCGCCTCCTCCTCTTCCCCCATACAGAGACACCTTTGGAAGCTCCTTCTCCGACGAGGCCTCTTGCTTCCCCTCGGAGATAATCTCGCCATAGAGCGAGAGCACAAGCACCTTCGAGACTTCATCATCGGACTAGGCACTCCTCATCAAGACGCTCCTCTCGTCACATTCATCATTTTCGTCCTAGGTCCAGATCCAGATCTAGGACACGAGCAAGACACAGATCATTTTATTCAACCTTTTCCTCTAGTACTGAAAGATATACACCGACACGGACTGGTTCACCCCAGCCAAGGGTCTCTCCAGTTGATGACATCAACACCTTCTAAAAGGTGCTTGGGTGAGTGGCAACAAAACTGAACATTCCATTGCCTGCCCCATCAACAATAACATTGGTGATCTTTGAAATTCTTCACCAACGTGCAGCATCAAGACCCCTCCTACCCCTAGTTCCGGGTTTATTGGAACCAGCTATCTACAGCCAAATCAGCTGCATCTAGGCATCAGAAAAAAATAGGACTCCAGAACAGGACCCATTATTCCTGCGATCAGATCCTACTCCTGATTCAATGGTTATCCTAGCTGCAAACAAAGTGCATTCTACTACTACTTCGTCCACAGTTACACCAGAAAAGGATAGTAAGAAGCTGAATTCAGTGAGACACATGGTACGTGGAACAGCTGCCCCTATCATGAAAGTGACAAGTGCATCTGCCCTGCTAGGCAGTTATGACAGAGCATTATGGGACTCATCACAACAGTTTGTTGAAGACGTACCAAGAGATCGCAGAGAGGACGTCCACAAAGTCATGAATGAGGGCATGATGTTCTCAAACCAGGTGATTAATGCTGCTGCCGATTCATCATCATGGCAGCACTTGAACCTGGCTGTCAGCACTTCAACCAGGAAGTGCTGGCTGCCATCTTGAGACCAATATACATGATAGCGCCCTATTGAAATGCATTGTAGTGAATGGCAAGTTTTGAGGGTCACAAAAAGGAGTACGTTTAAAGGTTAACAGATTTTAGTTACAATATAAATCATTTGTTGATGGTACCATACTAATTTTAGGAATTGTGGTGTGTTCTAAGGTGAGTTTACCCTGTCAAAAGCCTTCTGCTGGGATTTTATTAATCATGTTTGTGAGAAAACTGTTTTCTCATGATTTACCCATAGACATTATGGAAGGTGCTCCAGAAGCTAAAATGAGAGCATATTTTCTGTAAATTCACACCATCTTTCTCAGCCATATGAGAATGAAGTCTGACATTCTCAGTAAACCTGTACTTCCAACAGGAGCAGCCTGTCAGTTAATTTCCTTGTGTTCTATTGCAGCCTCCCATAGTGTTCTAAAGAACAACTAGAGAGCTAACAGTCTTACTTATGACAAAGGTGGGGCACACCTTAAGCCATCTTGATTGAATCAAACTGGTAAAACTTAAAACATTTAATTTAGAAAGGCGCAAAATGAGGGGGTTGATTTTATCATCGAAATTATGGCTAGTGCTGTGTAAAGAAAAATTAGGACCCATTTTAAGTGAGTTCTCAAATATCTTCCTCTATTTCATTCAAACATTCTGAAATACAGACTAAAACATGAACTTTCAACTCCAGCAGCAGACTGCCCGATAACTCGGTAGCTTTTCTACAGTGTTCTAATGAGCAACTAGAGTGCTAACATTCTGAATTTATGCCAAAAGTGTGGCACATCTGAATGCCGTTTTGATGGAATTGAAGTGGAAAACTGAAAGTATTTTCTACTGAGGATACTGCAGTAAATGAGGAAATTAGGGAGCTTCAGAACAAATAAGTCTCCCATGATGGCCACCAGAGAAAAAAGAGCCGAAATGTAGCACAAATATCACCCAAATGTAGCACAAGTATACCCAAGGACAGAAGTGTGCAAAACTTAATTTATTTTGTTTTTTTGCAGTTTTATATAGCGCAGACTTGACCCGAAGGTATTGGAGTGCTTTACATGAGCATCAGTTACATTACACAATGACACATTCATTTTGGTTTTAGGCCTGGGGAGATTGTGATTTGCCCAGAATCACAGGACGTCGAGCGGACGCCGAAGCTTGAACTTGGTTCCCCAGTTGCAAAGTCTGCAGCTCTGGCTGTAATGCCAGAACCTCTGTGTAACATATAATCAAATGATCAACTGGATAAAAAAAAAAAAAAGATAGATTGATTGATAGCAAATAATTTAAAAGTGCTTTATCGCTATTTGAGAACTCAGAAAATATGTCCTCATTGTAGTTTTTTAGAGCACTAACCATAATTTGTATGGGAATAAGACCCTCTCGTTTTTATAATTTCTAAAGGAAACTTTAGGTATTACAGTTTTGATTACATCAGGGTGAATTCAGGCGTGCCACACTTTTGTAATAAATATAGAATGTTAGCAATCTAGTTGTTCATTAGAATTCTGTGGGGAGGCAGAGGTCAGGGGCACGGAATTGGGTAATTGAGTGCAGGGAGGAGGGTGCAGAGGCAACAAGTTGGCCACACTGGGCAGGCGGGAGGGGCAGTGGCAGCACAATGGACCATGGAGGGCAGAGAAGAAGGGGCAACAAACCAACCATGCAGGACAGGCAAGAGAGGCTGTGGCAATATAACAGACCATTGAGTGCAGGAGGAAGAGGCAGTGGCAGTACAACCATTCATGCTAACAGACCCGATTCAGGCAGGAGACTTCTGCAGATGTTTTTAAGCCCAAATATACTTTATTTTTTCTGCCTCCTGCCTAAAATCCCCTCTTTTCAATATAAGACAATGGGGAAAATCAATTCCCCTGGTTTGTTTTTCAAAATCTCCCTCCTACCAAGTTCAAAATGTTGGCACATATGGTACATTGGATCACGGAGGGCAGGAGGAATGGGGTAGGGACATGGACTTGGATAATAGAGGGCAGGAGAGAGATGGGCAGGGGCACCAAACTGACCTTTCTGGGCAGGCGTCAGGGGTTGCAGCAGCACATTACACCACACAGGGCAACCGGGATGGTAGTGCAGCACAACGGACCATGGAAAGCAATAGGTAGAGCACAAGGGCATGCGCATGGACAACAGAGAGCAGAGGGGAAAGAGGCAAGGGCAACCGTGAAATTAACTCAAAAAACATAACATTACAGGGACATAATACTTTGAAAATAGATTTTGAAAAACTTTTGAAATTCACAGAAAATACCAAAGGTTACAGGAATGTTATAGTTAGGAAACAGAATTAAAACAACCTTAGAAATTCACTGAAAAAAACAAAGGTTACAGGTACGTTCTAGTTAGGCTCAGAAATTCAGCCGTTCTAGTTCCCTGAGCTAACTATAACTTACGCCCCAGCAATGCACTGCTTTTGACTTCACATATTACATCACTCCTGACATGGTCAGTGACATCACTGATGATATGACTGATGACATCATCCACAGAACCACTCACACACCCACACTATCTCTCATACACCCACTCACACCCATACAACCCCTAACACATCCACTCACTCCTCCATAGAGCCACTCGCTCACTCATACAGCCACTCACTTACCCATACACCTACTCACACAGTTACTCACTCATCCAGTCACACAGCTACTCACACACCCGTACAGCTACTCACACACCCTGATATTCACCCATAGAGCCACTCACGCACTTACCCATACACCCTCTCAACAGAGCCATTCACACACCCACACAACCACTTGGATATCCATTCACACATCCATACAAGCACTGACACTTCTACTCACTCACCCCTACAGCCTCTCACACAATTACTCTCCAATACAGCCACTCACACACTAACTCAGTTAACAAACACCCACTCAAATAGCCACTCATTCACCTATACTACCACTCACACAGCCACTCACCCATCCATATAGCCACTCACACCGCCACTCACTCACCAATACAGCTACTCGCACAGCCTCTCACACACCCATGCAGCCACTCACATATTCACTCATACACGGATACACAGTCACAAAACCACTCACATAATATGTTAGAAATAGTATCATTCATTAGCAGTACACAAAGTATACTAATTAAACTTTTGTAGTACCTTAGTATATATGTTTAGCACTCATAAACTTATAGAAAAAACTCACAATCACTGGATGATGTCATCAGTGATGTAATAGGTGAGGTCATAAGCTAGTGAGACACCCTCTCACATGACATGCAGTAAGAAATCTGAGGTATGGTTGCCCCGGAGGGAAAGGGTGCTTGGGGAACTGCTATGTGATTGGTTGAACTTTGGTTCTTTCTAAAACGATGTAAATCGGACCAAGTACTATCAGGAAATTAGGAGACAACTTAACAATCCAGATCCCTATGAGAGACTGGAGGAGGACCCTATGAAGGGAATTATGTTGGCTTTTCATGAGAATTTGAAAGGATGGCATTTAAGAGGGCCGCCTGAAGACGAGGAGCGGCTGTATCTGAGGGAAACTCATCTTACAACACCGACAATATATATATTACCCAAAGTACACAAAAGTCTAGCGAACCCTCCAGGACGTCCAATCGTGAGTTCTTGTGACTCACTGCTGGAAAATGCTTCCAAATTCACTGATATCCTCCTGTTCCTGCAACTCTCCTGTCCTACATTAGGGACTTTATGGATTTTTTTAAACCGGATCAATGGAATACCCTGGAAAAAAGAGAATATAATGCAACAGTAGACGTTGTAGTCCTTTATACTTCAATAACACCAGGATGGATTGCAAGTGTGCTAATGCTTCCTACAATCAAGATCATTAAGTCTACTGGAACACGCACAAATGCTAATGGAGATCATGGAATTTTGCCTGACAAATAATGTTTTTCTCTTTGATGGAAAGTATTATATCCAGAGGACAGGCATGGCAATGGGCATGTCCTTTGCCCCAACGTAAGCCAATTTAACGATGGGTCACTGGAAAGCTGAAACTGTGTGGACGGAGGAAAACAGTGAAATATTTAAGAAAGCGATTTTATGGATCCGTTTTATCAATGACTTGTTTTTAACCACCCTTTCTTTACTCTTTAGTCCCTGCCCTTCTCCACCATTACGATGTGTACATACTTACGTCACACACCCGGTGTTATTGCGTCAGGTGAAGCTCCTCGGTCCTGGAAAAGGTGCTTTTGCCCTTCTATGGGGATCGCATCTATTTAGCGACAGTTTTGAGTACTCCTCAGCAGTGACACTAAATGCATGAAGGAACGAAGACGGTGAATTGTCCGGGCCGCTCTGTCTGTAGACCTAAAGGAAGGGCTTCAGTGGACAGGTTCTTCTAGAGGAACTGGGTGGCTCCCTGGGAATGAAGCTATTGAATTGTCTTTTTTAATAGAATGATTTTAAGAATTTCAAAATTACACCAAGTATAAAACGGTTCGAAAGATTTTATGAGATTTTTTTTAATCCAGTACGCCACAGGAAGTTATTTGATTGATTGATATGTTATTTACAATACTAACGTATTATAAAAAGCCTGATTTATTTTGTTTCCTTGATTTTGTTGCTCCGGCTTTAATATTACAAAAAAACAGGATTTCTTGTCTTTTGTTTTGTTGCTCGCACCCTGATTATCATGAAAACAGCCCAAACTAAGATGGCCATTACTTTTGCTAAAGTTTGCTTAAGGAATTATGACCTCTCACCCCTTTGCATCAGTTTGGCTGTCCCTACAACACCTTAAGTTTCCTGTTCAAAAATGTCTGATCGTTTTATGTGTCTTCAAGAAACGGCGTCGCCATGTTTAAGTCCTCTATCTATGCCTATGTATGTCACTCAGCGACAGCTGGAAGAGGACGTACCCAGTTAAGGTCTACACACGCATGTATATTAGTATTTGCCCATATATGTATGCATATCTTTAACTATGCAAATAGACACGTGTTCATCTATGTCTACATATGTGCCTATGTACATGTATATGTTTGCATAGATGCATTTACAATAAAAATGTATATAGCGCAAACTTGTGGTAAGCACAAGGACACTGCACAAGCGAATACTGGCTATTTTTCCAAACAACTCCAAAAAAAACATGGGTAAAAGACATAGTTACTTACAACACCAATAGCTCAAAATCTCGCAAATGCAAAACCTATTGCATTGCAATGCTTGTTATTAAATGACATGAATCTATTGTTTATGTAACTAACTTTAAAAAGAAAAGTAAATGTAATCTGGCTATTTTTTTTCTCGCTATCTAAAGGCTGTGTGTGTGTATGTATATATATATATATATATATATATATATATATATATATATATATATACACCAGTAGGTAGTTCTAATTAGGACCAAAGTTTCCATAAGAAAAGCATTTTTTGTTTTGACAATAATTTTGGCGCCGCTTGACGAATCTTCACCCCTTTTTAGGTCTCGGCTTGCGCTGGTCTGGCCGAGAGTTTTAGTAAGCGGGTTTTGGAAGTGCAAACCCACTGGCTTTCGGCTGGCGACCAGCTTGCGTTCACGATGGAGTGCACGCGCGCAGCTGCCATCTGGGTTTCCTATCTCTTCCTCATTTCCTCGTCATGGCTCATTAACTCTCTGGACTCTGATGTTTCAATCGCAGCAGCAGCTCACATTACCAACTGACGGCCCTGGACTACAGTCACATGAAAAACAACAGCGATTAGCATTGAAATGCAAGCTTTTTTTTGTCTAGTTAGAAATATTGTTTCGGTGGGTTGATTTCACCTTATATCGCTATTTGTTTTATATTGGGAGTCACAGCCTAATTACCAGTATTTTTGTCTCATTCTGTTTTTTTAAAATATTTATTCGCGCAAAGCACAAAGCTATATTTAAGGTTACTTTTTCCACGTCACTTCTTCACTCTATTTAAACTCCACACCCCCCACTCTTATTGTCTCTCTCCTCTCTCTCTCCCCTCTCTAATTCTCTCTCTACTTAATTAACTCTCCCCTCTCTATCTTTTTTAGCCTTTCATTCTCTCTCACCCCTTTATCTGTTTCTCTTTCAAACTCCTTCATTCACTGTCTCTCCCCTTCTTTCTCTCTCTCTATCCCGCTCCACTCTTTATTCTTTGTACACCCTTTCTCTCTCTCTCTCTCTCACCACCCTCTCTAATTGGGCATTATATCTTCACTCTATCTCTCACTCGGCAACACCACAGCATCACTCAGCATCACCACAGCATCACTCAGCGCAACCACAGCATCAATCAGAGCCAGCACAGCATCAATCAGAGCCAGCACAGCATCACTCAGCACCAACACAACATCTCTCAACGCCATCACAGCATCACTCAACGCCATCACAGCATCACTCAGTGCAACCACAGCATCACTCAGTGCAACCACAGCATCACTCAGTGCAACCACAGCATTACTCAGTGCAACCACAGCATTACTCAGCACAACCACAGCATCACTTAGCGCCACAACAGCATCACTCAGCGTCACCACAGCATTACTCAGCAGCACCACAACATCACTCCGCGCCACCACAGCGTCACTCAGCACCACCATCGCTTCACTCAGCGACACCACATCATCACTCGGGGCCAACACTGCATCACTCAGCACCACCACAGGATCACTCAGCACCACCACAGGATCACTCAGCACCACCACAGCATCGCTCAGCACCACCACAGCATCGCTCGGCACCACCACAGCATCACTCAGAACCACCACAGCATCGCTCAGCACCACCACAGGGTCACTCAGCACCACCACAGCATCTCTCAGCACCACCACAGCATGACTCAGTGCCACCACAGCATCACTCAGCGCCACCACAGCATCACTCAGCGCCACCACAGCATCACTCAGCGCCACCACAGCATCACTCAGCGCCACCACAGCATCACTCAGCGCCACCACAGCATCACTCAGCGCCACCACAGCGCCACCACAGCATCACTCAGCGCCACCACAGCATCACTCAGGGCCACCACAGCATCACTCAGGGCCACCACAGCATCACTCAGGGCCACCACAGCATCACTCAGGGCCACCACAGCATCACTCAGGGCCACCAGAGCATCACTAGGCGCCACAACAATATCACTCGGCACCACCACAGCATCACTCGGCGCCACCACAGCATCACTCGGCGCCACCACAGCATCACTCGGTGCCACCACAGCATCACTCGGCGCCACCACAGCATCACTCGGCGCCGCCACAGCATCGCTCGGCGCCGCCACAGCATCGCTCGGCGCCGCCACAGCATCGCTCGGCGCCGCCACAGCATCGCTCGGCGCCGCCACAGCATCGCTCGGCGCCGCCACAGCATCGCTCGGCGCCGCCACAGCATCGCTCAGCTCCACCACAGCATCGCTCAGCACCACCACAGCATCGCTCAGCACCACCACAGCATCACTCGGCGCCAAGACAATATCACTCAGCACCACCACAGCATCACTCAGCACCACCACAGCATCACTCAGCACCACAGCAGTATCACTCAGCAAGACCTGAGTATCATTCAGCATCACCTCAGCATCGTCTCCGCAACAGTCACCACCACTACCACCTCAGCATCACTCAGCACCACCTCAGCCTGCTCTCGGAATCTGGCATCTGTTGATTCTCCCCTAGCGTCTGGCCGCTGCTAGTGTTATAATACAGGTACTAGTTCCCAACCTTCACCCTCCGATTGTTTATGCCCCCTCAAAAAAAAAAGCTTTAACAAACAACCATTGCAATAGGCAGAAACAAGTTGCCAGCATTGCAACAACAAAAGAAAACTGAGGACATTTTTTATTGTAAATACTTTTTTAATATGGTCGTTCAGTTTTACATAATGCCTTCTTGGTCATATATAAAGTAACAAAAATGCTTTGACACTTTTTTATTATAACTTTGCAGCATGCTGCACAGCAGCCACACTTCTCTACAGCACAGCTTGAAGACATTGGCAAAGTCAATAGCTCTGGCTAAACACTTATAAGGCCCCAAAGGCGAGACCTATTGGCTATGCCAATGCTTGTTGGTTCAGCTGCTGTGTTGAAAGTTTTGGGGTGATCCGTCTAGCGGGGCCGAGAAAAAAGGGGGTCCCAAAACACGTTTTCCCCATGTTATGTCTATTGGGATCTTTAATGTTTTTTAACACGACTACAGCCCGAACCGCTGAACGGAATTATACAAAATTTTGCGGAAAGCTAGATGTTGGTTCAGAAATCATGCTTCTTGTGATTTTGTGTAAATCCGTTATATATATCTGGGGATGCAAGTCCTTGCTGTGGACTTGCGGATCCTACTGAAATTTGATTGGTTGCCAACCAGGAAGTTTTGCCAGCCAACTTGAGACTCAGCTTGAAGCCGAGTCCTACAAAAAAGATAGAAAAAAAAAGAAAAGGGCCCGGAGTAGGGACACCCTGAGTCCCTGGCCATGTTGCAGGGGTCTCCCAGAGACCCTGCAATGGCCAAAAAGCATTTTTTTTTTTTAAACCCGCCATTTTACTTTATTTGGCTCCTGGGTGGACTAGGTCCTGGGGGTATTGGCGGCCGAAATAGGAGGGGGCGCACTGGGCCCCCTTCCTAGGTCTTATAGTGGTCCTGGGTACTGCCACCTCCTCAAGGCTTGCATTTTTGAAAAATGCGTGGGAGGCCCAAACGGCCTTCCCCACTTCCCCGGGGACCACCACCTCCCCGGGGCTTGTTTGTCTTTTGAGAGGCCTCCCCAAGCCCCGGGGACTGCCACCTCCCTGGGGCTTAATTATAAAATAATGTGGGATGGGCCGCGTGGACCCGCCTCTGCAGCCCCAGGAACCGCAACCTCCCTGGGGCTATAATAAAAAGTAATGCAGGGGGTGCGCTGTCGCCCCCCCGCAGCCCATAGGATTGCCACCTCCACAGGGCATAAATGTAATTGAATTTGGAAATTAGAAAAAAGGAGGGGGGGCCACGTGGCCCCGCTCCTAGAGCCATACGTGTCCCTGGACCGGCTCCTGCCATGTTTCGGGGTGCCCACCCCGGGACATGGCTGTTTGCTATGGCTTGATGGGAGCTTTACCATTCTCGCCGAACTATAGAAAACTGTGCTCCGCTTTGAGCAAGCGAGAGCCTTTTGCTCTTGCATGCGCAAAGTGGAGCACAATTGCTTTGACAGAGAGGGAGCTGCATGTTCAGCAGCATGCTCTCTGTCAAAGCAATGCCTGCTCTGCAGGAGGCGTGGAGCCAGCAGGGACCACGGGGGCCTTGAGGCTCCCCCCGCAGTCCCCAACATTTCTAAGTGGGTGCCCAGGGTTGGACTAATTGTCTCCAGTAATTTCCACACAGCGGGATTGCTGAGAGGTTGTCAGAGGCTGCGCCCCCCTTTTCCATCACTCTGCAAACGCGCCTCCTGGTGCACTGCTGCTTGAGGGATGAAGTCCCCTTGGCTGCTGAGGGTCCTTGGGGGCCAACTACTCCTGATACCTCCAGTAAGTTCCACAGAGTGCGATTGTTGTGAGAACTTCAGAGGCCATGCCCCCTTTCTCCACCACTCTGCAAACGCGCCTCCTGGCGCAATACTGGTTGGGGGATGATGTCTTCTTGGATGCTAAAGGACCTTGGGGGCCAAGAAGCCCTCCTGTTACATCCACTAAGTCCCTTACACCGGCATTCCTGAGAGTTGGCTGGAGGCCCACCCCCTTTCTCCACCATTCTGCAAACGCTACTACTAGTTATAAAACCATAGAAATTCACTGAAAAAAACAAAGGTTACTGGAATGTTATAGTTAGGAAATAGTATTTAAAAAACCTTAGAAATTCACTGAAAAAACCAAAGCGGGCATACAAAAGGTTATATGGGGGTGTGAGTGGGTGTGTGAGTGGTTCTGTTGATGATGTAACCAGTGATGTCATTTGAAAGGTAATCAGTGATGTCACTGACCGTGTCATCAGTGATGTAATATGTGAGGTCATAACCAGTGCATTGCGGGGGCATAAGTTAGTTAGCTCAGGTAACTATAACTGCTGAATTTGACTGGTTTTGTACGAGGGAAACCTAAGCCTAACTATAACATCCTGTAGCCTTTGTTTTCTTTTTTGGAGAATGTGTGTGTGTGTGTGTATTTACAGTACTACATACAGTGTTGCTACACATATTTATATTATTTAAGCAGTGTTCTGGGGTCCCCGCAAGTGGGCGGGACTATTCAACGCTTATGTCTTTGATGAGGATTTCCCTGGAAGAGATCTAGGATTACAGGTAAGCAATTTATCCTTCTCTTCTGGTTACAGAAAAAGAAGGCTTTGGAAAACCCTACTTATGGGAATGAGGGAGAAGAGATATCGTTTACCCTCAAGCATCCGCATGAGGAGAAAGTCTCCTCTGAAGAACCTTCAAAGAAGATGTGCAAGACTAAACATTCTGAAAAGACCTTACAGGTTGTGAAACCCCTGAAAAAGAAGGAATCATCTTCTCCTCCTGAGAAAAAAACATCCAAAATTAGGTCTGAGTCATTAACTCCCTCATAGAGGGAATCTTCAGACTCTGTAGTCATGCAGGCGGCCCAGAGGAGGCTGAGAAATCCGACGACTCCTTGCGTTGCATCATCTGACAAGGAAGGTAGACGTTCTAAAAATGTGGAGAAACTATCAGGGCCTCCAATCCATTGGCTGTTCTAGGAAGGTATGACAGGCAAATGTGGTCCGACTTGGACCCATACCTACAGTAGTTTCCCGAAGACAAACCAAAAGAAGCAAAGGTAATACTACAAAAAGGATAGAGAGCATCAGCCGAAATTATAGATATGGCAGTGGTCATTGCATCTACTGACTTTAGACAAATGGCTGAGGCAGCAGTCCTAAGAAGTCAAAGCTGGTTGAAAGCAATCTCCTTTTACCTTGATGTTTAGGCGAAAATATCAGATATGCCATACAACAGCAAAAACCTATTTGGCACACATATGGACGACACCCTCCAGTCTATTAAAACTGACACAGAGGCAGCAAGATATCTAGAGGGGCTACAACAGTGTTGTAACCAACCTAAAATTGAACAAGGACGTGTCCTGTCTTTAGCCTCAGTGGTCAATAAAGTTTCTGGGGGCCATCCTGGATACAGTTGCATGCAGAGTTTTTCCACAAAGGAAAGAATCCTGTTGTTAACAGGTTTAGCATCTCCTCTTTCAAAAAGGGATTATGTCATCATGCATTCCTTTAATTCCAAACTGTTGACTTCATATGATTACAGGAGAAGTTGGACAAACAGTGGATCCAGAACCAGGGGGACTTTCAAAGGTGTAATTCATATCACCACTGACAAGACATCACCGAGGGAGTGGTGGATGCAAGTGGACAACCTCTCTCCATGCCTGACATTCATCTCTACTCAGCCCCAGTTCGTAATGACCATGTATCCATCTTTGGAAGGATGGGGAGCACACTTACAAGACCTAGAAGTCTGTGGCAAATGGATGTCTCAAGAAGCAAAATGCACATCAACCTCTTAGACCTAAGAGCTGTAGCTCTAGGTCTTCAATCCTTTCTCCCAAGATTAAGGAATTCAGTAATACTAGTCCGTTCTGACAATTCTACAAAAATGTTTTACTTAACCCAGGAGAGACAAGATAACATCTACTATCCAAGGAAGCTCAGAGGACCTGGAAATGGACTCCTTGACACCAAATTATTTTGAAAGTGGAACACATTCCCAGAATAGACAGCTAGTGGGCTAAATCTCTCAACAGAACCTCAAAAGTTCCACAAGTGAGAGCTGAATCAGCGCCAGGTATCGGAAATATTTAAGGAGTGTGACTTATTTGCATCATCTCACAACAACAACTGTCAGTTCTATGCCATCGGATACCACAAGGAGGCTTGTGGGGAAACACATTTCAGAAAGCATTAACAGGGATATTTGCTTACACATTCCCTCCATTTTCATGGATTCCCAGGCTTCTAAGCAAAATGAAGAGGGTGCCATTTCAGATATTTCTTGTGGCCCTAGCCTGGCCAAATCAGTTATGCTACAAAGAGCTACTTCTCCTATCAGAGCATTAGCATATTCTACTCAGACCAGTGCCAGGCCTATTGGCAATGAACAAAGGCCAGAATGTTCATCAGACAATAGAATTACTCAATGTATTGCCTTGGCTCCTCACTACAATGAGTTCTGTTTCCTGAACATCTCTCAGAATTGTAGGGAGATACTGGCCAAGGCTAGCGTGCAAACAACAAACAAAACTTACAAGGTGATTTGGACTTGATTCTACACTTGATGCTCCAATAAGAATACTCATCCTTCTGATCTACTCCAGAACAAATTCTACCTTACTTACAACACTTGGCCCATTTATATCTTTCCTGTAATTCAGCAAAGGTCCATCTTGCAGCATTCTCACGATTTTGTAGATCTGTGAATTGAGCATCACTATAGTGGAACAGATTGATCAAAGAATTTTTGAGGACTCTTCCAGTCTTTCACACCAACGAAAAAGACTCAAATTGCTTGGCAATTGAACAAGATACTGTCACAGTTAATGAGGCTCGTTTGAACCCATCACAAGGCAAAACTGAAATGTGTATCCTGTAAAATAGCTTTATTACTAGCCCTTACTTGTTGCCAAAGGATTAGTGAAATCCATGATTTTACAGTTAGAGACCTACATACAATTCAAGCTTGACAGTTATTTTGAGAACCAATCCTGTTATTAGCTCTGAAGTCCCATCTAGCTTTCAATTCAATGAGTCAATAATCCTAAGGACATTTTTCAAAAATCCAACCAATGCAGTGACAGAGCAATTGATACCTTGAGTGTCAAGAGATGCCTGAAGTTCTGTATAGAAAGAAGTAAAATGTTTAAGAAAACAGATCATCTTCTCATAGTATTAGCACCTCCGTGTAAAGGTTATGCTTTATAAGGAAGCAGTATAACTGTTTGGTTCTCTGTGGCCATTGTCTTCTGTCATGAAAAAGCTTGATGTCTATTGACTGGCCCATTTGGCGCATTATCCTAAATGGACATATGCAGGGCTGCTACATGGAATAACGTACATATGTACATGCAATGCAACATCAAAGGAAGGCACAGCTGTGGGTCAAGCAGTCCTTTGCCATCGCTTTCAATAAGGTGAGCCTTTTCAACCTATAATTATTGTAATGTCAGTGTTTATTATTCGGGATTTGCAATTCTCACCTCCGTACTACCAGGTAATACTGCTCACTATTCCAATTCAAGCATGTGAATCTGTGAAAGTTTCAATACTGGAGAAAAAACAAGTTAGTTACCTGTACAGTTTGGTTCTCCAGTATTGAATTTTTCATAGATTCACGTGCAAATCTCCCTCGTCCCAGATTAGAGCTCACCTCATCGAATACCTCTTCTAGAATACCTGCAAACTCGTGCTTAAAAATCTGAGATACGTTAGCCCTGGAAGGAAAGAGTGCTTCAGGAACTGCTCTCTGAATAATTTAACTTTGGTTCTCTCTAAAACTATGTGAATTGGTTAACAATGTCACTCGTTTATGCTTTGCTGAAACTGCTTTTCTATAAACTCCTTTTTATAATTACCGTGGACCCCCTACCCTGACGACTGGGAATATTCAAGCATATGAATCTATGGAAGATTTCAATACCAGAGAACATACAGTGTATGTGGAAGAGGTGTGGTGCAGCGGCCAGGGTGCCTGACTTCGGACCATGGGGTTCACGGTTCGATCCCCGGTGCCGGCGGCAGGTTAGCCCAGCACCATGCGACTCTGGGCAATAGCTCGGTTAATCTTCCCGAGGGCCCCCAGCGCCGGGACACCTCTCCGGAGGTAGCTGTGCGCTTTACAAATGCTGGTATTTCATTTCAGTGTACAGGTAAGTAGCATGTTTTTTATGGTTCTGACTAACTTTCCTTTGAAAAGGCATTTTTTTATTTGCCTGTAACATTTGACCCAGTAGATTATTTTGCACAGAATTTGGCAAATCACTAGCTTGGGTAAGGTCCGTCATGCAGATTTTTGTGTAGAGTACTGAGACCTACGGGTGCATGGTCCGAAAGGGTGCGCGCCATATGCTCAACCGATGCGATCCATGAAAAAGCATTGCGAGAGGTGATCCAAAGGTCCAGGCGGGACCAGCAGCCCGAAGTGCCAGTAACGCAGGTGCCCTCGCGTGCGTCTGGGTGGGTATGGCGCCAAGCATCCAGCAGGGAATTGTCGGCCAATATGGAGCGCAGAAGAGAGGTGGAGCGGGGATGCAGAGCGCGGGACCCAGAGCGGTCCAGAGCGACCGAGGGTGTAATGTTAAAATCGCCCCCCCACAGTAATGCAGCGGGGCCCAGGGAGGATATGTGTCGCCATACCTGTGCGAAGAAGTCGGGGTCATCAGAGTTAGGGCCATAAATCGCAGCGAGGATCAAGGGCTGGGCTAAAAGGGTACCAAGCAGAATGACAAAGCGCCCTTCAGGATCGGCAATGGTCTTGGTGGTGCGCCAGGGGAGCCCTCTGCGTAAAAGGATAGACACCCCGCGGGAGTAGCTCGAGTAGGAGGAGTGGATTTCGTCCCAGTGTCGGGAGTGGAGCCTGGAGGCGGTTGCGGGAAGCAGATGAGTTTCCTGCAGGAAACAGATGTCAACTTTGTGACGAATAAGGTGTGCGTGTACGAGGCGGGCCTTGCGGTAATCGTTCAGGCTACAGACATTCCAAGTCCAGAGTGTAGTTGCCGTCATAGAGCAGTGCCAGGAAGGGGAATGCCGGATGAGGCAGTGTGCAGCAGAGGGACCTGAGAAGTGTAAGATGCGGTGTGCAGTACAGAGAGCAATGCAGCAGACAGCAAGGTACAGAATAGGTCCGAGAAGAAAAAAAAGGAAAACAACATCAAGCCTCGAAGGAGAGGCAACAGCACCCAGAGAACCCCCCCACCACCCACACCAACACCCCAATCAGGTTGAGAGACCAACCCCACCCACCCAGGGAACCCCCAACTGGGAAGGGGAAAGGTAAAGTGAAAACAAAGGGGAATCATCCCATAGAAACGTGGCTCGGTGCAGCGTACGCCCCTGCCGCTAGGACAGGGTGGCCAAGCCGTGGGTGGAGGCAGACTGCAAGGGGAGGGGCTGGGGACACGATATAGCTCCTCGGAGCCCAGGGCCAACAAGGTAAGCAAATATCAAATACAATGCAAGACAAGTATCAATGCTGCGTAGATAAGGTACAATAACATGAGTCCCATCAGCAGAACAGGGCAGCCGGGTCCAAGAGCTGGGGAGCATGAGGGCGGCCACAGTGAGTCGGCATAGGAGTAATGGAATGACAACAAGAACTGGGACCAGGACAAGCAAGTTCGTGCCATGTAGCGCAGGAGATCCGAGTAGATGAGCAAGGGGTAGTCTCAGTCCTTGTCACTTAGATCGCCAGTTGCGGCCGCTTGGGAGCTGGAGCGCTGTGATTTATCCAATTGTTTGGCGTAGGCCACCGCCGCTTTGGGTTCCAGAAAGGTGTGGACATGCGAGCCGTGTTTGACGCGCAGCTTGGCCGGGTACGCCAGAGAGTAAGATACGTCGTGTTTTTGCAGCAGACGTTTGGCCGGGAGAAATTTGCGGCGGGCAGCCTGGATCGCCATTGTATAATCAGGGTAGAAGGAGAGCGAGTTCCCCTGATGGCGAATTTCCCCTTTTTCCCTGGCAGCTCGGAGGACCGCGTCCCGGTCGCAGAAATTCAGGAGTTTGGCGATGATGGGTTGGGCTGGATAACCAGGAGCAGGACGGGGCCCCAGAGAGCGGTGGGCACGCTCGACGATGAAAACCAGGGAAAGGTCCTCCCCGAATAAGTCTCGAAGCAGTTGCTCAACAAAATCTTCCATTTTGGCAATGTTGGAGGATTCAGGCACTCCCGTGATGCGGAGATTGCTTCTGTGGGAACGCGCCTCCAAATCCTCATTCTTACTTTTAATGAGCTCCAAAATTTTGTCCATCTGCAAAAGTGCGTGGTGATCCCGGGCGGCAGCGTCCTCGGTGTCAGACATCCTCGCCTCAACTTGAGTTAAGCGTGTGTCGTGAGAGTCCACTCGAGCCTTGACAGAGTCCAGGCGGGTGGAGAGCTGATCAAGCTGGGCGGCGATGCCGGTGACGTAGATTTTACATCCAGCATGATAGCTTTGAGGTCATCCTCGCGGGTAGGGTCATTTTCAGGCTGGGTAGCAGGTTTGCCAGTATCCGTGACTGCCCCCTCCTGTCGTGACGATTTACGCTGGTCGAAAGCTATCTTTGGTTGCTTTGGGTCAGTTCGTCCCATGGTCAAGCACCGGTGCACTCCGCAGGTCAGGGAGCAGCGGAGCAGCGTATGTGGAAGCCGAGGCTAGCCGGGAGGCAGGGATATAGAGAGGGCGCCTGGGGAGGTGATGGCAGCCAGGCCCACGAGGTAGAGCAGGAGCAGGTGAGTTGCGGCGCGGCCGACCCGGCCAGCGAGGAGAGTCCCAGCGCCGAACGGGAAGGGGAGCCCAGCGAGGGGAAGGCAGGCCGTTCGGAGCGGTAGATCTGGCTAGGGCAGGTGTGGCCGCAGCGTACCGCCGTGAGACCTTGACCGAGTTAGAGATGAGAGGCCTGGAGGAGTGAGACGCTCCCAGGAATGGGCTCCGATCTCCAGGCAGAAGGTACTGAGTCAGGTCCTTGCAAGGCAAGTGGCTCCCAAACAATGGAGGCGATGGCCGGCCATCAAGAGGAGGCCCCCTTCCCGATATAGTGTCAGCCTCAGTGAGCCCAGGAGGGAGGTGGAGTAGAGGAGCGGAGTGCCAGCGATCCGCCGCGGAGCAAGGCCCGGCGGGGGACCGTCCACACTGAGAGAGGGTGACGAGGAGCCAGCTCGATGGTGCAGGTGGCAGGTCCGCGTCAGGGCAGAAGAGAGTGCACTCCTCGTATTAGGCCGCGCTGGGCCGTGTAGACGGCAGAGGGGGGCGGGCCGCAGAAGCACAGTAGCGGGCCATCAGGAGAAGTAGGTGGGAGCTCTGATGTCAGCGGCCAGGAACTAGAAGGGGCAGCTGTGAGCACACGCCCTCAGGGCCGATGAGCAGCGAGGAGTCGCGGGCCCAGCGGTACGGCGCGCGCCCCCCCCCCGCCCCGCCGCAGGGCACCCGCCTCAGAGGCGACTCACCGGATCCAGAGAAGCAGTGTAGCAAGACAGCTCCGATGACGGGACCCGGACCACTGGAAGCCGATCAGGCAGGATGTCGGATCAAGGACGCCGCAGCAGCTGAGGCCGAGCTCCTCCAGAGCGCCAGCCACGAGGCCCAGCCGCCGCACCAGGCCCAAGCGGAGATCTCGGCGTATCGGCGTGTGAGGGGGCCCACGAAGGCAGCGACAGAAGCCCCGAGGTGAGATGAGTCTGTGTGACCCAGAGTCGAGAGGCAGCAACTCGGCAGTCCGCAGGATTTTTAAGGATTATCGGCTTGGCCGGCAGAGCCCACTTAGAGTGCGGCCATTTTGCAGCTGGCCAAGCCACGCCCCCCCCCCACTGTGATTATTGACTATTTCGCCACTAATGAGGGATCCGTCTCCTCCCCTTTTACGCTGTGGGAGATGTTGAAAGTGGTTATTTGTGGAGTATATATTGCAAAACAAGCTGGAGAACTCAAGACGATCCGAGAGCAGCTAGCTAAGTTAGAAGGAGACATTTGAGCTCCTGAACTGGAATACTTCGCCACTAAATGCGCTTCCTCCATAGCAAATATTTGCGCTAAAATTTCGGAATACGATGCGCTGCGAGAAACTAGATACATTCATCGCGAGGCGACAGCTCGCCCGTACGGCTAAAAGAATCGTCCCGGTAGGACTTTGACTAATTTGGCCTGTAGGCCTCGGACTATGTAGTTGAAGTTTTGGATGAGAACCAGGAACGGCGGTCGGCGGCCTGCTCCAGACCAGGACTTCCTTCTGCACTTGACTCTATAGTGCCACACCAGTGCAAAGTTGAGAGGAATTGGCAGCTTATTTTGACACTATACAATTGCTCTAGCTCGACCAGGCCTATCGGCTCCACTTAGATTCCCCTTTCACAGAAGAGGAAGTGCATCAAGTCATACAGAGCCTCCCTAGTGGCAAAGCGCCCGGTCTAGATGGGTTCACCACCTCCTCCTTCTACAAGGAGTATGCCGTCCTCCTGATCCTACACCTCCTAACGATGTATGACAATGCCCTGAAGTTGGGGGAGTTGGCACCGTCACATTGCGAAGCGGTTATCATAACGATATTCAAGCCGGACAAACCGGCGAATCGCTCCGATTTGTACCAGCCGCTATCAATGATTCATGTGGACAATGAAATACTCACCAAATTACTGGCGAATCGCCTGCTTCCTCTACTGCCATTATTAGTTCTCCCAGACCAGTCTGGCTTCATCCCGGGACGTTCCACGGCGCACAGCCTGCGCATGATGTTTGCACACATGCACTATGTGGATCCCCAGCTCGCTGCGGCTCCCGCTTTATTTGACGCTTCAAAAGCATTTGACTTGCTGGAGTGGTCCTTTTTCTTTCCCCTCCTGGTGTGTCTTGGCCTCCGCCCTCAATTTGTGCGCCTGATTCGGCTATTATACACCTGCCCAACAGCCAGGCTATGATTAAATGGTATGATCTCAGACCTGTTTCTGATTATAAGCGGCACTCGACAGGGGTGTCCGTTATCCCCGGTTCTTTATGCAATTGGTATGGAGCCACTAGCTGCATCATCATGCCCGTAGGGGGCTCAGCTTCAATGCCCAACGGATCTTAGTATCTATGTATGCAGACGACATCACGCTGTATATCCGGGAACCTCAAACCAATCTCGACCCGGTCATTCGCGAGGTCATCAGATTTGGAAGTTACTCAGGCATCCACATAAACTGGGCCAAATCCACTCTATTTCCACTAACTGAAAGCACACAGCTGTTTGACTTAGAACATCCCCTGCAGTGGCCCTCAGAGCCAGTGCGCTAATTGGGTATCTGGATTAGCCGTGACATTAACGAGCACTGGCGAGCAAACTACGGCAGGGCCATGACATGGCTGGAGGAGCGGATCCTGATCTAGAACATACTGACACTGTCTCCGACAGGGCAAATTGCGATTGCAAAAATGGTCATGCTACCCAATTTTTATATCTATTTCTCAGTATCCCTCTTCCCCTCACAATTCCTCCGGTGCCTGCGCTCTATCTTGGTGTCCTTGGTCTGGGAAACCGCAGAGAATTCAATGGGAGATGCTTACACTACCCTTCCAGCAGGGAGGCCTTAATGCACCTGACATGACACTATGCCCTATGTGATCAGGCCCAATTTCTTCACTTCTGACTCTACCCCACACGCTTTCAGCCCCACACAGGATTGAAGGCAGACTTGGCGGCACTGTGTCCGCTATCCTCTGTGCTCTACCAGCTCTTCAAGTCCACGTGAACAGAAATCAACACAGTTGAGTGCGTCAGATGGGTTTGGGATGGCATGTGTCACCCTGCTAAGCTGTCCTGCCTCTATACTCCTTGGATCACCCTCACAGGAAACACCCAAATACTAGCGCTGCAAGGTGATGGTTCCAAGGCACGCGTGCATAGTCACAAGCTTATCACACTAGCTGACATTTATCCTAATGAACAATTCAAGCCCCCCTTTGCGGTTGCAGACCTACATCGCCCCACCGTGACCGACATTCTGCTTTATCACCAGATACGAGACACCTGCCGCTTGATGCACCACACATTTCCAACTTACCTCACCTTGCACGATGGGCAAACACAAGTTATGACGTGTGTTCTTTGTGTTGGGCAATCTTCGGTGTCCTCTTCTTAGAGAGACTGATTGATTCTGATATCCATTTCTTGGAAGCGAACAACCCATTTTGAAGCCTTCAAACTGGTTTGTGCACTGGCAGAAGCATTCATGCCCTCTAAATTTCCATCTTGGATGAGCTGAAGACAATAGTGGACAGCAATGAAGTTGCTGGACGACTACTGCAGCATCTGTCATTTGGCTTTTACACAGTCCATCAACATACCCTCCTGCTAAATCTAAATGAACTTGGCTTCCATGGAACCATTGTCAACTGGATCTTCTCCTGTTTCTCCTAGTAAAGTATCCTCTCTCTCCTCCTTTCATATCACCTCCTTTCAGCACTCTCTGGGGTGCTCTTCACACCTCTTGTATGTCTACCCATTAGCCTGTAACTGTACTTCATAAAGTTTTTGACCACCTTTCCAAGCCATCTTGTATTGGATGCTGTGGAGTCATCTGAAAGTAAACTTATTCAAAGCCAATATCCTAACTTGCTGAGAATGGATGACCTACCAGCGAACACCAACATAGCCCCAGAAAATACCACCCCTCCCCCCTTCCAAGTGGTGTAATAAATTAAAGTAAGAAATCTGGGAGTGAAGATGGATTCCAACCTTTCAATCGTCCCCCGAGTAAACCAGTCACAAGAAATGCTTTCTACACCATGGGACTTATTCACAACATCTTCCCTCATTTAGGTTTTTCACAGAAGCTCCATACTACTATCACCCTTGTCTCTCTTGCCTGGACTATGCACACAGACTCTGTGCATCTCCCACTACTCCATAGATGTAAAAGAATGCAAAATGTAGCAGTAATACAACTCCTACGCTTGCACCTTTATATAAACATCTCATCATATGTCTGGGATCTACACTGGCCACATGTGGCCAGATGCTCCTTCTTCAAAGCATTTGCCCACTTTGGCACCTATGTCACAGGCCCAGCCTTCATTGAAGCGAAACTGCAACAATATTCCCAATCAAGACCCCTTTCCTCTAGACTCTCACTCCTTCTAATCTTCCTACCCTACAGAGAGCCATGCATCAGGGGAACCTCCCTCGCCGTTAATGCAGCACAATTATGTAACTCCTCCTGACAAAGAAAAATATCTAAGACTACCTGAAATTAAGGAATCTTGTCCCCATAAACAATTCAGTATTGCACCAACCAAGCGACAGAAACATTTACCGTCTTAAACCGGGTATGGACAACACTGGACTAAATATCATACCCACTTAAGTACTAAAATCTCCCCACAAGGATGTTAGATGTCTCACTCTCTTTCACTCCAGTACACACCTAAGCACAGCAACATGACCACAGCATCAAGACAAGAGTAACCACTTCTAATCATTCATGACAACAGTACACTTCCAAGAGTGCCCAGACTTGCAAGTAAGCGTAACCACTTACTCTTATTCTCTCTTTCTCTCCTTCACTTAGCTTCAAACCTAGCCACTGAAGCATATGAAACAAGAGCACAGCCCTGGTCATAATACAAGCACTAACACTTCTACCATAGGCCACAGTACAAACCCACACCAGCCAAGCACAACCTTTGAAATATTGTGCTGCTCTTTTGCCAAAGCTTTTCGGTGCCTCCTCAGGAAGAAGCCCATTATGAATGCAATTACAGTGCAGTATAATACAAGCAAGTGTCAGATACTATGGTGGTTCATCAAACAGTTCCAAAGTTAATAGAACCAAAAAAGAGATTTCGTCTGAAAGTCTCAGTTTGACCATAACTACAGAACTGCTGTAGCAGACTTCATCATTGTATCATGTAGGAGACATGGATTGTGTTAATGCCAATTACAAATGTACAGATTTTTAAAAATTAAGTCAGGAGCTGTATATTAAGCTATTATAAAGACGTTAACTGTAATTTATGTGTAAATGGTGCAGGTTCCCAGAACACAGGCCGAAGTTCTCCTCCTCCTGGCTATGTGCCAGAACGACAGCAGCGAATGGCACGGCAAGGTTCATACACCAGCATCAGTAGCGAAGGTGAATTCATTCCGGAATCTAGCGAGCAGTGTGTAAGTTTAAAGAGACACACCTTACAGGTTGATTGCAAACTTGTTTGTACTGTAAATGTGCTTATGTACAGAATATTTACTTGTTATTTTATTGAATAGATACCCTGTATCTCAAAGTCACGGTAGGTACAGAAGGGAAGTGATTTGATTAAACTTATAGTTTATGAACCTTTACCGTTGTGCAGTCACATGGCTTTGCAGTGGGTTCCATCAGTTGCTTCATTCATGAAGTTGGACAAATTTGATCCCAGCATGCTTTTCTGCTTCCGTTTATTCCTGAGAGTTAAATATATGCAGAAAAAGTTTTCATGCATCTATCTTTCTCATGTTCCCAACCATTATGATCACAAGATGGTACTAGAAACATTGTCTTTATATAACATGTCAAAAATTGCCATATGGGCACATCAGTGACCAGGATATCTGTCTCTTATCAATGGAACCATGACTAAGAAATCAAAGGATTTAGAGATGATCTAGATATAGAAGTCACCAAGTGTTAAAGAGGAAATTGTTAACCTAAAATTGACAATGAGCTGAAAGTATTTTGAAGCTGTACATTTGTCATGAATGTTTCATCCCCAAGAAAACCCTTCATCCATTTTAAAATTGTATTTAAAGACTGCTATTCTATTGTGTTCTCTTCTCAACCTCTTGCATTTCACCTCTTCATTTTTGAGCCTTCATATAAGATGAACAAAGCAAACATTTGTTGCCGTTTAATTTTTTATGGGTATAACTGGTATTGAATTCCTGCAACTGCTTGCCAAGAAAAAAGAAAGTTAGATTGTCTTTTCTCATAAGGTACAATTTTTTCAGGAGGTCTATAATTTCCTTTTGTTGTACTGCCAGAATATTGGGAAATACAGATTTGAAATTCATCCTGGTTTTCCATTAGAAGTGTATTTCAATTACAGGCTTCTGGGTGAAGTGCTTCTTCAGCACTACTTAATGGATTCAGTTTAGCATGTATTTTGGTGAGTGCAATTCCAATATAAATTTTGTTGACCAGCCTAGGTTCCAAATGGAGCATTTCCTTAGCTGTAGGCTCTCTTTTGACCAGATCCATGCATGGCTGGAATTTTCATGACACAATACTAAGGCGTCAAATAGTAAAAACGTGGCGGTGGAGGAACATGTGGCTCGGCCTCTCATTTCAGGAGACAGGACTGAAACTACTGTTACCCACCGGTAAGAGTAGGTGGGTACAGATCCTATGCAACACACCTTTGGCAGCAATTGGAGAGCCAGCGCCAACATGCGTACATGTAAAATTGTAGATGTTTTAAATAAATAGCCATCTCCTAAAGCCTTTTGCAGCCTGTCATGCATGTTGTCTGAAAAAATGTCTGTTATGAGGGCCCAACCAAACTGCCAGTTGCCTAACACTCAGT
This sequence comes from Calotriton arnoldi, assembly GCA_963921515.1. Taxonomy (NCBI): domain Eukaryota; kingdom Metazoa; phylum Chordata; class Amphibia; order Caudata; family Salamandridae; genus Calotriton; species Calotriton arnoldi. The sequence continues at coordinate 2,235,572 of CAWUFW010000486.1, read as the reverse complement.
AAGCAATGGTACAGGAAGGTCAGAACAGCAAGGTACATTTTGCAAGGGTCGGTGTTGTACTCAGTAATGTAGGAAAATGAAAGAACATGTAAAGTAAGGAACAGGAGGCTGGGTAGAAGTGCCTCCCCACCACTTAGCCCCTCATTCCGAATTACACAGCCCAGGGACCTTGGCAAATTCATAAGCGATTTTAGTGTTACTGTCCAGGAAATCCAACCCAGCATTGTGCAACTACATGGATTTGGGAATTACCTGTGTAACCAAATTTTCTGGTTGTAATATCATACAGAATTCCCAATTTACATTTACCCCAAGTACTGCGCATGGATACGGGGACCTTCATATGGTTCCTACTAATTCAGTAAGACTCTAGGTTCGGGCAACCTAAGTATTAAAACTATGGGGACTGAGTCCACTCGTACCAACAGAACATGTTGAACTAGTTCCTGGCTAGCTCACAGTGCGCTATCTGGACTACTACACCTTACAAGGTACCAAATGGTGTCTGCAACCTCAGAACATGACGACCCTGATTCCCCCAAGGAAATTGTAGAAACAGATCTACCCTTTCGTGGTTAACTCAGTCATGCTCAAAGTTGGACACAAGAAATACACAAATTGGCATTTCAAACATTTATTGAAGCAATTGGATTCTTGTGTAAAATAGGTGTGCTGCAATTATGAGTAGAATAAAGCAGAGGATAGTAAGCAGCATTACGAGAATGGTGAAAAAGATAAACAGTTCAACCATTGTGCATTTACATTGATTATATGAATACATATAATTGTACTCCTGCCTAGCGCTGCCTATCCTAGAAAGCATAGGGTGTGTGGGTCTGCCAGAATACCTTAGAGTGGTCTAACTCCCCATTTACCTGCGTGCATGGATCATGTGGTAGCCAGTCTTGGTGTAGAGCAGGCCGCCGTCCCTCTCTGGATAGTGATGGAATTCAGCTGGGCTAGAATTCAGGTACGAGGCGACTGCGACAATCCATTGAAATGCTCCTCTGACTAAACAAAGGCTTGGTGCAGTTTATATAATAAAACTGAACACATTCCTACTGTGCCTGACATATGAAAGAGGCTATTAGTTATAGATTCCTTACCTTCGAATTACCCCCAGGCGTCAGACTGGATCCGGGGAAATTTTTTCGTAGCAGTACCCCTATGCGTCGATAGGTGGTGTCGGTCGACTTCGCGTTCGGCGTCGGGATGACGTTGCGGTATCTACTTAGACGCCGCCCTCGCGTGCTGACATCAGTTCTTTCTTTTTCCGAACCAGCCAGCGCAAATCTGGAGAGAGCGGTACCTCTAGTCACTTTTTAACGACTATTTTGTTTTACTTTTGTCGACTTTTTTTCAAGTCGTGTTGACTCCTGGTGCACGTAGGGAAATCACATTGGCCCGGCTTCAAGGCTTGTGACTCCTATCACAAATTGATGTCGGTTACGGACCCGCACCTCGTGTGCCTCTGGTGTCTGGAGCGCGACCACGACCTGAAGTCATGCTCCGAAAAGCTTCTCGAGGCCCGGCAGTCCGTTCCGTGCCGCTCGAGGTCCCAGTTGAGAGGGAGGTCACGGGACCGGTCGCGGAGCCATCACCACCACTCTTCGTCTTCGGGTAAGTCGAAGCACAAAAAGAAGGTGAAGAAGCATCGTCCCTCTTAGCGTTCTCCCTGTCCGTCGACCGACGCGATGCGGGATGCGGATGGTGGCCGTCCTGCGACTCCGCCTGTAGAGCCTGCTGGGTCGGTTCCGAGCTTCCCTCCTTTTCCAGCAGCCGCAGCGACCCCTGCCCAACTTCGTAGTTTTTACAAAGCCCTTCATTCGATCTTTGGGCAGCCCGACTCTGCCGGCGCGCCTTCAGACCCCGCACACTCAGCTGGCGGTTCTAGGCCTTCGAACCCGGCGTCTCTGGCCCTGGCGCCGCATGGCCCCCAGGGATCCAGGCCTGGATCCGGATCGGCGCCGGTCGATCTTACGACACCTCCTCCGGTGTCGAATCCACTGACGACACCTCCGCCGCCTTAGACGCCAGTTGTGTCCCCAGCCGACATCGACCCCGGCCTCCACCCTGACCTGGACACGGAGCCGGACCGACGTCGACCGATGCCGGATCCAATGCCGACCGGTACTTTTGTACCCCTGTTCTATCCTGGCATTCCTTTTCACCCTGAGTGGCAGCCAGTTGAAGGTGAGGAGGACTGGGAGGGGTCTGTTGACCCTCTAGCAGACCATTTGAGTGAACCGGACTGGAGAGAGGAGTAGGGTGATGCCAGTGGTCTGGACACCTCACCAGACCTTGGTATGCTTTCTCCCCCTACCGTGGCTACATAGGAAGGTGCATCATACGCAGTGGTGTTGCGTAGGGCGGCTGAGGCCTTGAACTTCGAGCTTCCTACGGTGGCGGTCAGGACCAACCTCCTGACCGAGGTGCTTCAACCGGCAGCGGCCTCTTCGGAGCCCCTGCTGCCATTCAATGAAGCCCTCACGGACATCTTTCTGGGCACTTGGTCCAAGCCCAGCACAGGGGCTCATGTGGATAGGATGATTGCCCAACGCCACCGCCCGGACCCGGGCGACCCCATTCTCCTCTCCTAACACCCTTCCCCTGAGAGCTTAGTGGTCCAAGCCTCTACTTCTAAGGGCACATTCCCTACTGCTCCCCCAGATAGGGAATCCAAAAAGCTGGATCATCTTGGGAAGAAGATGTTTTCTTCCGCCAGCTTGGGCCTGCGGTCGGTGAACACCGCATGTCTTTTGGGCCGTTACACCCACTCTGTGTGGGACACAGTTACGCAGGTGCTGCCACAGTGTCCGGAGGAGGCCCGGGCCGTTGCTGAGGGCAGAGATGCAGCAAAGTTCGCCATTAGGTGTCGGCTGGACACCGCCGACTTGCTAGGCAGAACAATTTCAACGTCGGTAGCCCTGAGACGCTACGCCTGGCTGAGGTCCACTGGTTTTTCGGGAGATGTCCAGTCAACTCTTTTGGACATGCCCTTTGATGGCCGTTGCTTGTTTAGCGACACAGCGGACAACGCGCTCGAGCTCTTTAAGGATTCTAGGGCTACGGCCAGATCCTTGGGCCTCGCTACCACTTCTCGCCCTGCGCAGTCTGCTTTTCGCCCTTTCCGTGGCTACGGAAGGGGTGCCTCACCACGTTCCGCCCAGAGCCACAGGCCTGCGCAAACTGTTCAGCCTCTGCGCGGCTGGGGACGTGGGACCCAGCATTAGGGGGCCAGCGGGCGGGCCAGTCCACCAGTGCCCCCTCTGCAGCAGCCTTCAAACCTTCCTAGTCCGACCCTCCAGGGCCACCAGTTGCCAGTGGGCGGCAGGATTCGCAATCACCTCCCCCACATCATGTACGACAGGTGGGTTTTGCGGATAGTCCGAAGGGGCTACTCCCGCCCCTTCGAGACTACCCCTCCATCCATGTCACCTTCATTCTATCGCATGTCGGAGGATCACTTGGCCCTTCTCGCCCAGGAAGTTACGGCTCTTTTGGCCAAGGGAACCATCGAGCACGTCCCTGTGCCAGAAGTAGGTCGTGGTTGCTACTCCCACTACTTTCTGGTGCCCAAGAAGGACAAAGGCCTGATCCTATCTTGGACCTCAGGGACGTCAACCGCTATCCTCCTGAAGGAGAAGTCCAAAATGTTGACATTGCCTCAGGTTCTGTCTGCCCTCGACCCTGGAGACTGGATGGTAGCGTTGGACTTGCAGGGTGCTTATTTTCACATCCCCGTGCTGCCTGCCCACCGGCGTTACCTACGGTTCACGGTAGGCCACGAGCATTTTCAGTTTACCGTGCTCCCCTTTGGCCTTACCAGCGCCCCTCAGGTGTTCACAAAAGTGATGGCAGTGGTCGCAGCTCATCTGCGCAGACCAGGGGTTCCATCTTCACCTATCTCGATGACTGGCTGTTGAAGGCGGGCTTGCCCCAGGCTGTCGTCTCCCACCTCCAAACTAGGGCGGACCTCCTGCATTCGCTGGGGTTCACCGTCAACGTGCCAAAGTCGCACCTGATTCCCTCTCAGAAGCTCCTTTTCATCTGAGCTGTTCTGGATACAACACAGTTTTGGGCTTATCCTTCCGAACAGCGAGTCCGGGATATTCGGGCTATGATTCCGATCTTTCAGCCTCTATCCTGGGTTTTGGTCAGAATGACCCTGAGGCTTCTTGGTCTCATGGCCTCCTGCATCCTGCTGGTGGATCATGCCAGGTGGCATATGCGGGCTCTGCAGTGGGACCTGAAGTTCCAGTGGGCACAGCATCAGGGGAATCTTTCCGATTGCATCCAGATGTCGGAGGGCACTGCACACCAATTGCAGTGGTGGCTAACGAACCAGGATTGGGTCAACGGCAGATCCCTCTCCCTTCCCCAACCAGAGTTCACAGTGGTGACAGATGCATCACTTCTGGGGTGGGGCGGCCACATGGGAGAGGTGGAGATCAGAGGCCTCTGGTCTCCGGTGGAGTCCGGGCTCCACATCAACCTTCTGGAGCTCTGGGCGATTCCCTCTGTCCGGAGAAGAGTAGTGCAGGTGTTCACGGACAACACCACCGCCATGTGGCACTGCAACAAACCGGGCGGGGTGGGGTCGTGGACCCTATGTCAAGAGGCTCTCCGCCTTTGGACCTGGCTGGAACATCAGGGCATATCTCTGGTGGTTCAACACCTGGCAGGTTCACTGAACGCCAGGGCGGACGAACTCAGCCGTAAGTGCATGATGGATCACAAATGGCGCCTTCACTCGGAGGTGGTGCAAGATCTCTTTCAGCAGTGGGAGAGCCTTGGTTAAATCTATTTGCCACCGAAGAGAACGCGCAATGTCAGCAGTTCTGCGCGTTGGAATTTCCAAGGTGGCACTCGCTCAGCGACACTTTTCGTCGCGAGTGGAGTTGCGGTCTTCTATACGTCTTTACGCCTATACCACTTCTGCCCAGAGCGCTGAAGAAGATCAAGCGCGACCGGGCCCAAGTCATGCTTGTGGCTCCGGATTGGGCACGAAGAGTCTGGTATCCCGAGCTCTTACACATAGCCATTGATCCTCCGATCAGACTGCCTCTTCGGGAGGATCTTCTGTCGCAGCAGCAGGGGACGGTCCTTCATCCAAACCTGTCCAGCGTCCACCTCCTTGCGTGGAGATTGAGCGGCGACATTTGACAGTTTTCGACCTTCCTCCCGAAGGCTGTAATGTTAACTTGGCAGCCAGGCGTCCCTCCACTAAAACGGTATACGCCTGTAGATGGAACAAATTTGTGGCATGATGCACAGCAAAGGCTATGGATCCCCTTTCTGCCCCTCTTTCTGAAGTTCTTTTGTTCCTCCTTTCCTTGGCCCAGCAGGGCTCTGCTCTGGGCACCCTAAGGGCTATCTATCAGCCATTTCAGATTTTCTTCGGCTTCCTGATCAGCCTTCTCTTTTCAAGTCCCCTATTGTAAATAGATTTCTTAAGGGCATTACTCACCTCTATCCTCCTATACCTTTAGTAATGCCCCAGTGGGACTTGAACTTGGTCTTGACTTACCTTATGTGTGCTCCTTTCGAGCCGCTACATAATTGTCCTCTCAGACTCTTGGCTTTAAAAACTGCTTTTCTGGTTGCCATCACCTCTGCTCGCAGGGTGAGTGAGCTTCAGGCTCTGTCTTCTAAGCCTCCTTTCCTTGCTGTTCATCCGGACAAGGTTGTCCTTAGAACTAGACCTTCTTTTCTCCCCAAAGTGGTTACTTCTTTCCACATTGGACAGACCATCACTTTGTCCACCTTCTTCTCTCCCCCGCATCCTTCACAGGAGGAAGAGAGGCTTCACCGTCTCGAAAACGTGCGCTATCTTTCTATCTGGATCGCACAAGACAATTCTGGGTGGATGACCAACTCTTTGTTGGCTATGTGGGCGCCAAGAAAGGTCGGACCGTGCAAATATGGACCATCTCTCGGTGGGTCGTTCTTTGCATCAAAATTTGTTATTCCTTGGCAAAGAAGGAACCTCCTGTAGGACTGCGCGCCCATTCCACCAGGGCGACGGCAGCCACTACTGCCTTGGAATGTGGAGTGCCCCTCGGTGACATCTGCCAGGCAGCCACGTGGGCATCCCTGCACACGTTCACAAAACACTACTGCCTGGACAGCCAAGTCCGGAGAGACGGCTTCTTTGGCCTTTCAGTTCTCCAGGACTTTCTGGTGTGAACTTAGTTCGCAGACCCACCTCTGGGGTTGGTATTGCCTGGGTATCTATTCTAAGGTAAGGAATCTATAACTAATAGTCTCTTTCAGATGAACAAGTTACCGAAGGTAAGTAACTTGTTCTTCTGATCCGGTTATCATCTTGATTCTACCCACCCAGAGCTGTCTCCGAACAGACAACAACAAACAAGGCCAATTTGCACAGTGTACCCAGTCCTTGGACAGAATGTTTGTTCTAAGGTGTGATAATGTGCCTTTGAGGAAATATAATTGTAAGCAAACCTTTTCCGAGTACACTATTTCATAGAGGCACGCAAGCAAATGTGTGTTAAAGGTCACCTTTTAAAAAAGTCAACTTTAAACGTGAAAATATAAAATAGAAGTGTTTGTGTACATGGCCTACTAACCGCACGACACCAACTTCTTGTCTTGACTTAAAAATTCATATTAAACCTAAAAGTTAAAAAAAAAAATCATTTTAATAACAGAGCATAAAGAAAGCCAAATTGCAATTAAAAAGCCAATTGAAAAAGACACTAATAATATCTGCATAGAAAAGGTCAATTTTGTATTAAAAAGTTGCTGAATTAAAAAGTTCTCGAAACTGCCTGAATGATTAAATGTTCTGAGAGTCAGTGGAAACAATGTTGTTTCCAGCTTCCGCAGACTATGTTTCTGTTGGCGCCCCAGTCACAAGTTCCAAAGAACAAACATGGTCGTATCCAAACCAGTCAGCAGCTGCTGAAGGTGTGACAGCCAGTAGTGCATCCACAGAGGACAAGCCAGGATCCGAAAATCTAGGAGCTTAGGCATCCACAGAAGGGTCATAATATGCATTTTACAGCCACATCAATCGCGCAGGACATTTTTGCAAATGGATTCGTAATGGACCCATCAGCACTTCTAAATCCGTAGATTGGACCAATTGCATACCAACGCATATATCTAAGGCACACTCAAAAGTGCTCAGCAAACAGCAGAACACAGGCTGTATGCAATGTAACCATACAGGTCGAAAGGACAGACACCAGTTCTTGTTCAGTTCCTGTAGTGAAGGTAGTACATGTGGTAGTGATATTCCCATTTGGCCGTGTGGCGGAACATTCATTGCGGTTGAGCAAAAATAGAATCAGGATACCAACAATCGGAAATAGAACAAGCAGAATGCCTCCAAAATCGCTGGAAACCAAGGAGTGTCTGAAAGATTGAATCACTCCTAAGACAGTCTGGAAAGTGCAAAACAAACCCAGACCCAATTGCTTTAAAAAGTGTACTATTCCTGCAGTATTGGATGCATTAAAAATGTGATGCACAAGTTCTCTGAAGTACTTTGGGAGGTTAGTGCGTAGCAGTAATTGTATTTTAGAAGACCTTGCAACTTGCGGACCAGACGTCTCTTGCGGATGTTAAAGAAACATCCTTCTGAAAAAATAAGGCTTTCAGTCTGCTCAGACTATCAAGGTTCACATTAAAATAGAAATTGAAGGCCAAACTGTCACTCCTATAACTGTACTGGCTGGTGGAGAAAGCTAATTTTTACAAAAGGTCACGACTCTCAATTCTATTACCACATAGGGTACTCACGGTTTCATCCCACAGCAACCTTGGTCATTCAACATCAAATAGCTTCCATTAGAAAGCAATCTGAATGCTGGAAGAATTACAGCAGCTCGGGAACCCTTCAGATAACAAACTGAAGTTTGCATTCGACGCATTGCATGCCTTGTGAAGTGTAACTTCCCTGCAAACTAAAGAATTGCCAAAAGTGTTCTCTCAGTCTGCGCTGCTAAGAAATACCTCTGTGTTTCCATTCCTACACCTGTAATCAAAAGGTAGGAGCCATGTCTCATATACAAATCACTCCCCTAACGCTTCATATCTGCCTATCTGATAGTGTTTTAAACCATTCGTAAAGTGGAATGTTGAAATTGCAGAGATATAAACCCATGAATTATCCAGTCGTCTGAAGGTGTTTTTACCACAGTGAATGGTAATTCTAGATGTTCTATATTTAATGTTGATTTTTTGTTCTCTGGTCAGATTATAGGGCAGAAATAAATCAGTAATATTCAGGTGTTTCCAGGGCACGCGACCATTCAGCAGTGTTTTTAATGTCCAGCTCAATAGCATAAAAGATCTAAGCGTGATTTTTCCATGTTGTTAGAGGGACATGTCACTCTGTATGATGTCAGTTGCAGACAACACAATGTTACTCTGAGAATAAATCCTGGTGCATAAGGTCATACCTTTGTCAGCTACTGCTAGAGCCTATTCCATTATCACTCTATCAGTCTCGCGTATCAGCTCAGCAGCTTCCTGCTGTGACACTTTCGACGACTCATTGTATACAATACATAAAAAGCGCTTATGACCTGGCTTTCTAGGACCTAACAAAAAAATCCTATAAATCCATGTCATCTGTCACCTCGTCTAACATGGAATATCGTAACCATTGAAGGCATAACTTTCCCATGCTGTACGCTGTTACCACCCCCAAGTGTTGTGTCTGTAGGTAACGTGGGTCTGGCCTGTTTATTTTAAAAACCTTTGTTTTGTTAAAAAAACATGCATGACAACCATTAGTATCTAATGGCCACACTAGTCATCCCTCTGGATTGGAATGTGAAGAATTGCATGTATCATTCCTTAGCATATTGTTGAGCTTTTCCTCTGTGTAGTTTTTGATTTAGTGTCAATTTTCGAAATGTGCGAATGTTTGGTGTATTCAAACCCTTTATCTTAGCCAATCCTGGGCAGGATGTTTATTGTACAGTTTAGTTCAGGAAAATCATTTGTCTTCGTGTTAGAAATGCTCTACACAAAGCCTCATTACCTTGAACTTGCCAGTCTTTGGTTTGCCAAACAGATTTTAAATCAATATTGTTTTCCAGTTGTTCTTTACTGAATCAGCATTAAAAACATTTCATTTAAAAAAAAATTATATATATATATAGATATATATGAATATGAATACTCCATCCCACTCCGACACCGAAGAAGGCACGTACTCGAAGATGTAAGGTATGGCTTTCTTTATTATATCCGGTCTCACACGACCCCATGACACATACATACATACTCTTTCCAAAAGTCGTACCCTTGTATTGACAACTGGGGAAAAAAGAAGAACGAATAAATTAATTTTGTGTCAGTCAGCATAGTTTTCTTTGCTGGGTAAGGGATGCGTTTATCATAATAAGACACTGGGTCAACAGGGGTGTTGCTTGAAAAATATGCAAACTTCTGTGAGCATGTTTTTAACTACCCAAATGTGGTGTAGAGCAATGTTTCCATTGTGTATAATTAAATACTGCACATGGAGTGCTAACTCTGTATAAGTAATGGTGTGCATAGTGATGATAATAAAATATTTTATAAAAATTAGATGTTCCACTATACAGGTCTTCACTTTCAAATACAGTATAATGTTCTAGCTCAGAGAGCATAGATCTTACAGTATTAATATCCCAATCATCAGAGATGCTGCCAGGAGCGATAACACCATTCAATGATATTTTGAAAACATATGGTATTTGTTGAGTTTCGGTAGGACCAAAAATATCAAATGGGACCTTATCCCAAACAATTCCATCCAGGACGGTGTAGGAGGCTGGCTTAGTATATTGTGCACACTTATTTAAGTGATGCATCTTGCACTAATCCAGGCAACACTTATGGTGATTTTAGTGGTGTTTGATAACCATAGAAAGCCATCAAAGGGGAAGCTGTGGAGAGCAGCCTTCAGGTTTATATTGAAGGAGTTTTAAGCAGCTTGCTTTAGCAGTTTAACCTTAGGATGTGAGTTAAATGACAGGAAACCACATAGTGTATATATAAAAATACTTCTATTTATTACACAACACTTACTAACACATTGGTTTATCTCCTACCCGGAGATATTAACACAAATACCCAATAATACTTCAATTGCAATAAGGTAAGTAGCACAAAATACTGTGCTTTCCAGGGGGGGAGATCAAACCATCTATTAAGAAAGTGGAATGCGAACTGCAGAAAAGCACGCGACTTGGACCAGAAGACCCAGAGGAGCCGGGGACACAAGGAACCACCCAAGGTAAGTCCCCAGGGACCCCACGGAGGCTGTTTGCAGAATGGGAACACAACCACGTGACCAATAGAAGTTGCAGATTTGCAGAAGAAGGACCCTTCCCAGATGACCCCGAAGAATTCCCTTGGAGAACGGAAGGTTGGAGAGCCACCCCACCCGTGGATGCCCCGGAGACCAAATTACCTACAGCAGGGAAGCCAGGTGCATAGGGGTGAAGAGACATCAGAAACCTCCGTAGACGACAATGGAAGACTTGGAGAAAAGTGCATCTGGAAAAGAAGGTGAAGAAGTCCGGTAGAATCTAAGGGTGGGTTCTTGAAGTGTCGAACCTGCAAGCAGAGGGGACAGAGTCTATACCACTCAGGAGTGACCAGGATGCACAGAAGAGCAATGCCCACCGCTGTCGGATGGTTCAGAAGAGTTGACAGTGTCCTTGTCACTGCAGCTTTGGGGACCAAGTGACGCTGAGGAAGACCAGGCACCATGCATGAGCTCTGTCCCAGGTCGGATGTCATTGGTTAGGTGGTCATTGTCCGGTGGCAGCACCAACAAGCCTTGGTAGTCGCAATTGGCATGGAGAGCCAAGAAGGAGCAACGTTGGGACCAGCAAGGCCCAAGGAATTCACACAACAGCAGGAGAGTCAGACCAGGCCCCGAGCAAGCAGGGGAGACCACTGAAGCAGAAGAAAAACCTCAGGAGGACCCACAGGCTGAAGGCACAGGAGTCGCAAGAGGACCTCAAGCAGCTCACCTAGAAGGAAGGAAGAGGATGTGGTGAGGACGCTGTACTAGGCAGAAAGAGATGCTGGATGCTGGAGCTTCTTGTAGCCCGAAGATCTGTGGAGTGCAGAGCCAACAAGTCTTGGCAACTGCAAGTTGACACGGTACACAGGGGTTCGGTTCCAGAGGTTCAGACGAGGGATACTGGCCTCAAAATTGCAGACAGGTCAGGCCTTGAAGGAGTTGCAGAACCACCACCTGTGCTGCTGAGCCTTACGAAGTCTGTGGAATGTCAGGAGCAGCAGACCGGTCTGCTTCGTTGTGGTGCCTGTGGATGCAGGGGAGGGACTCCTTCACTCTAAGGGAGATTACTTCAATTGTCCTTGATGCCCACAGGTCTGGTGAAGATGCTGGAAGAAGCACAGACACAGATGACAAAGAAGACTTGCAGAACAGTGATATAAGGAGCAGCAGGAGTCTTCCTTGATGCAGTCTCGGTTCCAGGCAAAGTCCAGCGAAGCTTAGAAAGTCTGGAAAATCGACTCCGGGGTTTGTAGGGGTGTCCTGCTCATGCAGGGACACCCTCACTCTTATAACCAAGCACCCTGCCCTCAAGACTGAAGAGCCTGCCATAGGAGTGACTTTTAGGTTTTAAGTGTAGTGACCTCATATATAAGGAAACTTATATCTGTTGTGAGAGGTGCAAGCACCAACTCACAAAGGCTGCAATGGCAGGCCTGTAGCCACAGTTTGAGTGGTCTCCCATGGGTGGCACAATACATGGTGCAGCCCATGGGAGACCCTTGGTGTACCTATGCCCTGGGTAACTTAGTACCATATACTAGGGACTTACAAGGGAACACCAGTAGCCAATTGTTGATGTACAAAAGTACTTACCATGGTCAATTTAGGGAGGAAGCACAGTGACTGGGGTCCTGATTAGCAGGATCCCAGTCAGACTAGGTCAAAAACAGAATGATATTAAGCGAAGAGTGGGGGTAACCATGAAAGCACATCCCACTTTCCTACAGACGGGACCTGCAGAAATGTTCACAAGGGACAGGTCTCTTCGCACTTTATGTGATGAAAGAGGAGGCTTCAATACCTCAGCTACCAGTTCAGCTGCAGAGCGTTCTTGGAAATAATGTCCATTTAGAAGCAAAAAGAATACTGTCACAAAACCAATCCAGATAAAAAGGAAAAGCAACGTAATGTAAATCCAAATGTAAATCCAGGGTGGAAACATATATGTCTCTTGGAGCCAAATTACTAATGCATGAGTTCCTTGCAGTGGTGGTTCTGATGAATCTGAGGAATAGTCATCAATGTCTGCAAAATAGCCAGTGGCAGTCTGTGCAAAAAGAGGGACCTCACATGTTGGTGTAGAACTGGTAGTTAACTCCAAAAGTGGATCATAATAAACAACTTTGTTGTTGATATATGATGATGAAACCTGTGAATTCACACGCGTGGACCGTACCTCGGTAGAAAAACGAGATACGGAACGCCGATTTAAATGCGACCATGACGGGCGCACCTGACTGTTATACAGCCAATCCCCTGTTTCCTTGTATACGGGGATACTATGACGCTCTCAATGGCATGAATCACGTGCAAACAAAACGTCAGGAATAAAGTGTACCATGTCACCTAAACTGTGGGTGCCATCTTTAAGATAATCAAAATAGTATAAACAATATCAAAATTAACGCTAATCCTCAGGGATTCGACTATATAAATTCACGGGAGATTCTCTGCTTCAAATCCTCATATTTTTCTATTGCTAGTTCATAATTATCCAAAAATAAACCGGACAATGGTGTTAGCGGAATATGTTTCTAAAGTCTACATCCAATGTAAATACATATTTGGTATATCTCACTGCACTGACTATCTTGAAACTATTTCGTAAATAGTCAAGAATAAAGCGTTCCAAGACGCTTAAACTGTGGGTGCCATCTAGGAGATGGTTGGAATATAAAGAATATATCAAAAATATTGCTAGTCTTCAAGGGTTAGACCATATAAAATCATGAGAAATATTATGTATCAAATCCTCATGTTTATCTATTACCAGTTGGTAGTTCTCCAAAAAGTTACCCAATAGAGATGTTGGCCAATTTTGTTTATAAGGTCTACCATTAATGTAAATTCATAGTTGATATATCTCACTACACCAACTGTATCTAAAACTGTTCAGTGAATGTTATGGCCCTAAGAGCAGGTTAAGTTCTAATTAATTAATCGGTCCCATTCTTCTCTTGAGTTTAACCCCTTACGGACAGTGTTTAATTTGGAAATATACCACTGTTCCCTTTCTTTCCTTCTCTTGGACATATCTCCTCCACGTTTACCTATCCAAATTTTTTCCAGGATGAACCAACGTATATTTATGGCACTATGGCCAAATATCTCAAAGTGTGTCACCATGAGAGCATTGGGCTTTTTTGTTCGAATTGCTGACATATGCTCTTGCACTCTTGTGCGTACTTCCCTACTTGTTTCCCCTACATATCCTAGGCCGCAGGGGCAGCATATCAAGTACACCACATTTTTACTGCAGCAATTATTCAAAGTCTTACAAGTTACACTAATACAATTATGTTTGATTTCTTTTGTGGATATACAAAGATCACAAACATTACAGTTGCCACACCGTGTGTTACCAGTGACTCGAGTGTTGAATATGGTGTTTTGGGTACCTCGTGGTTCATCTCTATAAGTATACACCAATTCAGATCTTAGATTTTTATTTTTATTAAAAGCAAAAAGGGGTTTCTCAAGGTTAACGTCCTCCTTATCATTTAAAATATGCCAATTTCGATTGATCACATTCTTAACTTGATTGCTAATATTTGAAAATTGGCTTACAAACACCAATCGATTGTTATCTTTTGCCTTTCCCTTGTTCCCATTGATCATAGCCTCCCTATCGTAGAATCTAGCCCTTTTACAGGAATTTGAGATCAATTTCTTAGGATACCCCCTTTCTTTGAATTTTGTTTTTAGTATTGCTGAGTGTTTATAGAAATCTTCAATTTTTGAGCAGTTTCTTCGAAGACGAAGAAACTGACTGAATGGGATATTGTCCCTCTGTGATTTTGGATGGAAGCTCGAGTAGTGGAGCAAGGTGTTTTTATCTGTCGGTTTAGTGTATAGCTCCACTACAAGAGCTCCCTCATCTTCCCTGACAGTAATATCAAGAAAGTCGACACTAGATCTACTCCAGTTATAAGTGAATTTAAGATTGGGGTCCCACAGATTCAACCAAGCTAAAAATTCAGTAAGATCTTCTGTGTTTCATTCCCAAATACATAAAATGTCATCAATGTAGCGGTACCAACCAACTACATTTTCGAAAAACGGGGCCATCTCGTTGTAAACATGTTTGTTCTCAAATTCCCCCACATAGAGACAGGCCAGGCTCGGTGCGCAGGTGGCCCCCATGCTGGTCCCTTTCTTTTGCCTATAAAGCTGATCTTTGAACAAAAAAATATTGTTCTTCAAGATCATAGAAGTACAATCAACAATAAATTATTTATTGACACCATCCAGTGTCACATCAGACAGTAACGTCCGTATCATTTCTATCACGCTTTCCCCTGGAAGGACTTTTCGTACAAACTCAGGGGCCAATCTTTTTCAGCCTAGAGAATGTCAAAGCCAAATGTTAAGTTCTCCCAGTAGAGAACTTTAATAGTACGGGGTATATCGCCCTCAATTTGGAGTTGCAAATTATGTAATTTGCCTGGAGAACTAACTCTCTGATTCGGTGTTTCCACCTGAACAAACTCAGTTGCTTTCGCCACCAGAAACTCTTGAAGATTCTGGTGAACTATTGTGACTTCTGCCATGCGGTCTAGCAGAGTCGGAGCCCACTCCTTGTTCAGAAGCAGGGTCCTCAATATTTGTGGCATATTTAAGTCCGATACTAGTCACCTTTTTCTTCTTAAATTGAGACTTTTGTTGGGGAAGTTTATCTTCCCTGTGTATAGTGATGTCAGAAGAGCGTTGCAAGTCCTACTTCGGTTGCACGTACTCCTCTGATCTGCGCTTTGATTGTCCTCCTCTCTCCGAGCATTTTTCGGATGACTCCTGAAAGGAATTAGAAGGATGTGTCTCTGTATACAGATACCTATCGGGCTGTTTAATTGTATCATGGTTCTGCAAATTGTAGTGCTTTTCAGAGGACTCCTGTGGAGGAGATCTAAGCCGTGTTTTAACCTTTTCCTTATTTTTTTTTATAATCCCAGCATTTTTCAGACGTTTCTGGTGCCTGTTTCGAGTTAACCTTTTCAGAATTATCCCCAAGTTGTGGCTTATTAGGTCTGGCCCCAAATGATCTCAACCTATTGAAGTATAGGTTTCAGCAATAATTTCAGGTAGTTGGCACTCCTGGTCTGCCAGAGCGACCTACATGAGGCGTTGGCTTACAACCAAAGCTGGTGCTTCCCCTTTAATGTTACTTAAAATTATTGCCAATAAGTTTCATCCCCAAGTCCAGGGCAGAGGCCGCCCCATAGGCATTTTGAATTTGCTTGAGTACTTCAGGCAAAACAGCTATGGATGGTGTACCATGCATGATGGTATAGATTGCAGCAAATACTGTGCCTCATGTGGCACACTCTTCTACCAGGAGAACCATCCCTAATTCTATGTTTATCTTGAGGTGCCGTATGGGGAAACACTGCTTCAAGCTTATTTGTTTTTTTTTGCAATCCAGAGTGGAATTTTCTCCCGTCTGGTGGGAACCTTTCACATAATCGAATTATTAGTTACTGGACTAATCACTGGCATTGCCAAATGCAGTTGTGCCGCTTGAGCAGTCCTCGCTGGGTTTGTTGCTATTGTTCGCATAACAAACTGTGTCTTATGTCTGTATAATCTTACTAGGCCAGTGTAAAGAGTATGCAGCTCAGCTGCTGTGAGTTCTGCTATTTGTGGATATGGTGTGCAGCCGGCTAAGACTGGCCATGTTACCCCTTTATTGCTGAGGGGGGGACCCAGTCTTACATTTGCTAATGGATGTGGTTGGGCGCCTTGGAATCAATTTGTGTGTTCCTGAAATGTTAATAAAATTTCCAAATCTTCATAAGCTCTGTAATTGTTTGGTGTGGCTGCTTCAGTGTATGTGTGAAAATTTCTTGCATTGGCGTCTGCTGCTGGAAATGTTGCCCATGAATAGAATACCTCTGTTTTATACGCTTCGTTGGCCTCTACCACAAAGGTAACATCTCCTCCAGTAACAGGAAGCCCTTTTTGTAACATTTCTGTTACTGTATGTCTGCAATTCAGTGATATATCCACTGCTAATGGATTAGCCATTTGAATGAATAGAGTTCAAAGAAGGTAAACTATAGTGGGGTGATCCTTTTAAAGGTTCAAGCATGAACAGCTTACAGACAGAAATAGGGGTTTCCTATTTTACTGAGGAGGAAGGGTTTTCCCTCACACCACGGATGTCTCCTGTAGGATGGTGACTAGGGGCTTTGGGCACACGCAAGAAAACTGCTCAGGAGACCTATCAAATAAGGGCCTGACTAAGAAGGTTGGTAGCACCATGTGGAACAGTTTCTACTAATTCAGTAAGACTGTGCGTTTGGTCAACAAAAGCGTTAAAACTATGGGGGACTGGGTCCACTCATACAAGCAGAGTATGTTGACCTAGATCCTGGCTAGCTCACAGTGCACCATCTGACCCTCTAAACCTTACAAGATACCAAATGGTGTCTGCAACCTCAGAACATGACGTCCCTGATTCCCCCAAGGAAATCGTGGAAACAGGATACTCTTTCGTTGTTAAGTCAGGCATGCCTAAAGGGAGACACAAGAAATTCACAAATTTGCATTTCAAATATTTATTGAAGCAGTTGGATTTTTGTGTAAAATACGTGTGCTGCCAATATGAGTAAAATAAAGCCGAGCATAGTAATCAGCATTACGAGAATGGAGAAAAAGAGAAAAAATTCAACCATTGTGCATTTACATTGATTATATGAATACTTATAATTGCACTCCTACCTAGCGCTGCCTAGAAAGCATAGGGTGCACTAGTTTGCCAGAGTACCTTGGCGTGGTCTAACTCTATGGGCTAACGCATGCGTGCGTGGGTCATCTAGTAGCCATACTTGGTGTAGAGCAGGCCACCGTCCCTCTTGGGATATTGATGGAATTCATCTGGGCTAGAATTCAGGCACGAGGCGACTACGAAAATCCATTTAATGCTCCTCTGTCTAAACAAATGCTTAGTTCCGTTTATATAATAAAACTGAAGCTATTCGTGCTGTGCCTGAGTTATGGTCCGGTTGTCATGTTGATTCCAGAGCCAGACTGGGAACCCAAAGCAGCCTTGGCAATGTTGACGGACCGGCTCCCCTGCTGCTTCTTGTACTGGGGGCCGATATAACAGCACCACTGCAGACCGGCCGCCACCACTGCAAAATCAGCCCCCACCCTTCCAGCCTCCCAGGGAAACGCCCGATGCCTGCTATGGCCAGTCCGACCCTGGTTGATTCTACCCACCCAGAGCAGTCGCCGAACAGATGACAACAAACAAGGCCAATTTGCGCAGTGTACCCAGTCCTTGAACTGAATGTTCTAGAGTATGATAATGTGCCTACGAGGAAATGTAATTGTAAGCAAACCTTTTCCGAGTAGACTGTCTCATAAAGGCACGCAAGCAAATGTGTGTTAAAAGTCACCATTTAAAAATGTCAACTTTAAATGTGAACATGTAAAATGGAAGTGTTTGTGCACAGGGCCTACTGACCTCACAACAGGACCTGTGAGTGGGGTGTGAGTGTGGAGAATGGAAGTGAGGCGAGTTTGGGGTAGGAGAGTTAAGTGGAAGGTATTATCCAGAAGGGGGAGCATTGTATGCTTCCCCTGTCAAAAAAAATGTTGAATGAGGCGTGCAAGCCTCATGTGATTTTACTGTGTGGAATTAATGCACATTAAACTCAGGTCTGCTTTTCCCACACCTGTAAAAACTGGGTCCGGGAAAATCTACCCATTTGAAGTCAGATGAAGCTGAATTCCAGGAGGCAATTGTGCTCTGACTGACTTGTAATCAGGGGCTTAGAGGGACATTGGAAAAGAGCGAAATTGCAAAAAGCTACTACAGCTCAAGGCAGGTATTTACCTTAGAAGGATCAAGATATTAAAGAAGAAAACAAAG
The DNA here is from genome assembly GCA_963921515.1 of Calotriton arnoldi. Taxonomy (NCBI): domain Eukaryota; kingdom Metazoa; phylum Chordata; class Amphibia; order Caudata; family Salamandridae; genus Calotriton; species Calotriton arnoldi. Next base: position 2,217,420 of record CAWUFW010000486.1, on the reverse strand, counting down.
TCCTGAGAGAAAAGAAATTTACTGGAGCTGATCCCAACTCTAGCACAAAAGAAGGCCTTATTCTGGTTACCCTTATTTTAACAAGATCGCTTCTTGTGGGACTGTTGTAATAAATAAGGGGAACATGGCAGCTGCGAGCTAAGTGGTCGCAGGCTCCCGAGGAGGAGAGCGTTTCTGGTTGGTGGCGCCACCCCCCCCAAAACCCCCCATGCACTTACCAACAAGAGGACGTGCCGTTTTTAATGCTATCACGGCGGTAGTCGGAGCGATCGTGGTTGGGTTTCGCCCAGAGGCGGCGAAGGTAATTCCACGTTGGGAGACGGCTGCAATACAGTTGCAGCGGAGCAGGGCAGCCTGCGCTCGGGCATGCCATCACAGTGACAGATTCAGCACAAGCTGTCTGGAAGGCAGTGAGAACCTTCCACAGGCAGTTCCCATAGCTATTGACACTCCCAGAAGCCTCCAGAGTTTGGGAGAAAACTGGGAAGCTGGGAGAGAAGTTCGGTGGGCACAACGGCCCACACCTATGGAGAAGAGCAGTCTGGTCCCAGAGAAGGCGGGTAATTTCAGAGGCAAGGTCTCCAGTTACACTTAGCGTACACCCGCAATCACCACATCCTCAGGGGTAAGTTCTGGGTTAGAGTTACCCTCAGTCTTTGTGGCCCCTAGCGACAAGGGTACTGCAATGGTAGTGGGTGCGGAGACTACCCTAACAAATTTGGGGAAATCTGGGAAGCCCGTAAAACAGCTGGGGAAGAGTCCGCGGGGTAGGGGCAAAAGAATCTCCCCTCTTTCCCCCAGGTCAAGGTGACTCCTTCTACAAAGTTTTGACCCAACCAGTCCTGCAAAGGGAAGAGAGTGGGTCTGAAGAGAGTGTAACCCAGAAGAGTCTCAGTATGGATAATGCTAGTACTGCGTTGGTTGCCGGTAAATATACTCTGCCTAGTAACAATAGGAATATAGAAGTGGTCAACGGGTCTAGCGAGGACCCTAGCAGCGCTGTCCAGGTACCTACGCAGAATAGATTTAATGTTCTGGCAGTAGGAGATGAGGCAGTTTCAGCAGTGGGGTATCATCAGCATCTTCTGCAGACGACTGAGACAAGCGGTCTAAATGGGGGACAGCCAGAGGAGTCTTTGGCCTCTAGCCTCCTAGGTTTAAAACAGGAGATAAAAAACAGGTTCAAGATATCAAGAGGCCAATCAGGCCGATATTCAAGCTTCTTGCACTGCGCTAGCACAAAAACTGTAAGAAGTAGCTGCCCGGACTGGTGCGCTAGAGGAAGAGGTCGTCCTGATGAGAAAAGATATTGCTAAAAACTCCTCCGGTTTAAATATGCTTTCGAAAGAGAATCTAGGATTAAGAGATGACCTGGAAAGGATTGAGAATCATTCACAAAGGAACAACTTGAGGTTCCTAAACATCCCGGAGGCTGAGGAGGGCTCTAATATCAAGGCATTCATAATCACACTGCTGCGAGAGACAGCCTTAAAAGACAGGGCAGATCTTTATTGTGATCAAAAGATACAGCATGTGCATAGGGACCCCTTCAAAAGGAACCCCCACAGGCAGAAGCCAAGGAAGATCCTTGTGAAGGAGGCAATATTGTCTGCCACCCTGAGAAATGGCCCATTCTCAGTAGGTACTTACTCCTTCTCTTTTAGGTCGGATGTCTGCCGGGCAACGGATCAGAAACAGTGGGAATTGGGTAAAAAGAATTCAGGAGTTGAATAGGCTTGGGGCAAAAGCACAACTGAAATTTCCCGCAATGCTCTGCGTCATGTGGAATAATCAAATGCGTAACTACCGGACTGTGGAGGGAGCGGGTGCTGTGATCAAAGCCATAAAAAGAGGAGAGGAGCCTTGAGGCCCGGAGAAGATGCCCCTAATGAGATTGTAAGTGCAGTGTGGGGGGTGGCGGGGGAGGTAAAATACACTCCAATATAAATTTTCCTCCATCGGGCTGCCCCACAGGCTCACCATGCCTGATAGTCAAGGGAGGGTTCCCCTGGGAGGGAGAGGTAGCGGAGTGGGGATGGTTTGGAGGGGGGTAGGGCACTGGGTGGGGAGCAGTGGGGAAAAACAGAAAAAAAGGTCCTTGATATCACCTAGTCAGACCTTTGTAGCTGGATAATGTATCTCAAGATGGTCCTTGAATTTGTGAATGATGGTGGGTGGTGATGAAGAATTTTCATTTTTAACATGGTACGTAAATGGTCTCAGAACTAAAAGTCGGCAGAGTGGTGATGAGATACTTGGAGGATAGTCTGGCCCATATTATTCTATTACAAGAGACACATCTAACAGCCAGTGAAAGGAGAACCCTCTTTTCTAAATTTAGGTGGGTAGAAAGCTATGTAGCCTCGGATCAACCAGAGTATTGTAAAGGAGTGGATATTTTGATAAGGAGGGTAGCTGGGATTGATGTAGTGTCCTCAAAAACTGACAGCTCAGGCAGGTGGGCCCTGGCAACTCGCAAATGCCTCGACACGGAACTCGTATGTGTAGGATATTATGGCCCGAATCTAGATGATCCCCATCATATAGTAAACCTGGAGTGGAACTTAGTGGGGATAACCACCCCTGTGATCATTGGGGGAGATTGTAATACCCTCCTAGATCCTATCTTGGATAAATCCACCCGTAAGAATGGTGTTCAAGCCCGAGGACAAGGCAGGCTCTAATGCATATGCTTCAGGACATTGATAGATGCATAGAGGCATCTAAAGGGGCCAAAGAGCGGTTATACTTTCCATAGTAAAAAATATGGCCACTTCTCCAGACTAGACTATATGTTTGTGGATAGAGCCTTAGCTGGAAAATTAAAAGAGGTTAACCTGTTGCCGGGGCACATCTTGGATCATGCTGCAGTCAGCGGCTCACGTGCAGCTCTTGGGGCTCGGTACAGTATAAGATGGACATTAAAAAGGGCTATCCTCCTAGACCCAGAGGTAGTCACTGTTGATTTTTTTCTGGATAATGCCTGATCGGCCCCTCTAGATGTAACCTGGGACACCTTCAATGCATACATTAGAGGGGTGCTGCAAAGTCAGGTTCATTTTAAAAACAAGGTAGAAAAAGCAGAACTGAGTGGTTTGGAGGAAAGAGTGGGGATGCTGGAGGCCGAGCTGCAGCAGCAAAGCGTAAGGAATAGCATGGATAGGGAAAGACTATCAAATCAGCTAGAGGAGGCTAGGCTGAATTATAAAATCAAATTGGAGGCGAAGTGTCGAGAGCGTTGGCTAACTGGGTGTATGCGACAATTTAAATATGGGGAAAAAGCTGGGGCACTGCTAGCCTGGAAGGCAAGGGTAGAGAGGTCTCGAAATTACGTCAGGGAACTGATCATTAACTCTCAGGGTGACGTTTTGAATAAGGCGGACGAAATGCAGGCCTTGTTGGTTTCTCTGTTCTCAGAACTATACACAGAAGAGGTTCATCCAGATGTAGGGAGGCTCAAGAAGTGGTTGATTAGTATAGGATTTCCAGAGGTCACAATGGGGGGCTAGAGATTTTTGGATGCTCCAATAACTGAGGGGGAAATTAGGGAGCATCTTCTACGGATAAAGAATGGTAAGGCTGCTGGCCCGGATGCAATACCTGCTGAGCTATATAAACTATTAATGGAGGAGATAGTCTCAGAAGTTGAATTATTGTTTAATTCAATATATAAGGGGGTAGGACAGATTCTAGTTTTAAAACCTGCTAAGGATTTTAGGAAGGCAGACTCATATCGCCCAATCTCCCTACTAAATGCAGATTATAAAATCTTTACAATTATCTTGGCAGGGAGACTGGCCAAGCTGGTTAGCTGGAGCTGGAGCTGGTTAGCTCCCCAGTTGATACATACGGATCAGAAAGGATTTGTCCCAAAGAGGCAAATCCAATAACTCACAGAGCAGTTGATAGGCACTATTGATCTCGCCACCGCTCGTTCGATCCCCTTGGCTTTGATTACGATAGACGCGGCCAAGGCGTTTGACCGGGTATGTTGGGCATACTTGTGGGCGGTACTGGATTTGATGGGATTTAATGTCGGTTTTATTTCGATACTCTGGAAGCTCTATGAAAATTCCCTGGCTAAAATCCTCCTAAATGGTTCCCTGACTAGGCGTTTCAGCATTCAAAGAGGTACTAGTCAGGGCTGTCCCCTGTCGCCCCGTTTGATTGATATTTACATTAAACCTTTAGCACAATTCCTACGGAAAGATAACCAGGTTGTCCCTCTTTATTCACTCCCCTCTAGTAATAAGATTGCGTTATATGCTGATGACCTGATAATATACACATCAGACCCTGCCCGAACTATACCTAGGGTGGAGAAGTTGATGGAGTAGTTTGGGGCCATGTCTGTATATTTGGTGAACAACTCCAAGACGGAGGTAATGTGTTGGAATATAGATGATTGGAGGGGGAAAGTGTGTGCAGAGATAAAGTATCTTGGGATTGTAATTGTCAACCAGATAGTTGAAATTCCACTGTATAATTTGAAAAGGGTGGCTAAGGAGGTGGACATGTTACTATCTGGATGAAAGAACTTGCCTTTGTCCATATATGGGCGAGTTAATCTTATCAAGATGTTGATCCTCCCTAAAATGACATACCTATTCAATTGTATCCCCCTCCCGTTTCCAAGATCAGTTATCGGTAAGATCCAGGGGAAAATAGACAGTTTTATTTAGGCCTCCCGAAGAGCAAGGCTGGCATGGAAAAAGTTGAGGCTCAGGCTAGAGAAGGGCGATTTAGCCCTTCCTGATTTGAATCTATACTGCATAGCATTTCAGTTCGCAAATTCCGAATGCTATTGGGAAAGCCGGATCCCACAACATGGGGAACACTTTTAGGTGAGATGATTAGTGAGTTTGGATCAGTTGGCTTTCTATACAATTGTGGGGCCCCGTCATTTTAAAAAAAGGTATGGCTGAAGATAAAAAAAAAACAGCATTAAACCTTTGGTACCGGGTGAAAAAGACTCTTAGCATTGGATACTACTCAGTCTTTCTGGGACACTCCTGTCACTCCAGAATGTATGGAGGATAGACTGAGTCTCCCATCAAGGCAGACAGGAGTAGTCCCCTGGGGGGATGTGATGAAGGTGGAGGGTATTTTACCTTGGGAAGTCCTGAGAGCAAAAACTGGCAATAGTCTATCTAGGTTTAAGTAAGTGCAGTTGTCGTCCTGGTTCATGGCATCTGCCTTGGAGATTGGGGGGATTGGGAATTTGAAGCCTCACTCCAGGATGTGAGATCTAAAAATAAGGAGGTGGCTACATGGTACTGGAAATGTTTAGAAGCTGAAGATATGAAAATGAAGCCACCATGCATTGTGTGGACAGATATCTTCCAGGGAGAGGACATACAACCAATATGGTTTGACTCCTTGAAATTGGTATACTCTGTCTGCATAGCTGCAAACTTTAAACAAAATAATTTCTTCACTATTAACAGACTTTACCGGACACCCGAAAAAAATGCCAAGCTTGCGCCACAGCCTACCTCTAGGTGTAGAAGGTGCGGTCTTTTAAAAGCCAACGAAGAACACGTCTTCTTTACCTTTCCTGAGATCAAGGAGTTTTGGGAAGGTATTGAGTCAATCTTTAGAGACATTACAGGATCATCTATAGTTCTGAACCCTGTTTTAGTGTTTTTGGGGGTTGATAAGTCTTTGTGCAGTATTCTGAATAGCGAGCAAAGTGGCCTTTTCTTTTATTTGCTGCTCTTAGCTAGGATAGGAGATCTGTAAACTCTGGACTTTTCCCACTCCCAGGTTAGTACAAAATGTAATTGAATAATCTTGGTGTTTTACTCAACGCTCCACTTTCAAAATAAACCTGTAGGTCTTGTCACTGGTTTGCTTTGACCCAGCTGAAGGTACATAAATAGTGTCTGTATTTGTGAGGCACATGCTCCCTGTGGCCACATCATCATCTGTGATACTCTTATAACTGGTGTGTGGAGTGATGATGATGTCGGGTGAGAGGTCGCTCACCGGAGGGAAGATCATTGTTTTTTTATCTTATGCTATTTATTGTACTTATTTAGCATATATCCCTGGTATAGTATGGGGGAGTGAAATATCTCAAGGGTTTGGAGTGTACGGTGAGGGTTAGTCATGTTTAGGGGTGAAAGATACCGTGTGTGTGTTGTTCTGATGTGAGGCGGAGTGGGTTATGTTGACGATACCACTGTTCAAGGGTGGAATGGTACCTAGTATGTTGTGCCTTGTGTGTGAGATGAGGTGGGGTGAGTACCCAAAAACCACTCAAATCATGAATCCAGGAAGCAAGGTCTTGGCTGCTGCAACTTCAAATGTTGCTTGCCTAGAAAGGATGTGTGAAATATGACAAATGTTATACTCCTATATCAAGATTGCTACATCCGCACTTGCTATGCACCTCCAGCCCCTCTTCCTGTTGAAAGTAGACATTCTCAGCACACAATGCCCTTGCACTAGTTTCACAATCAACAGTAAGCCATGCCTCCTGACAATACAGAAGATTTATGACTGGTGGGTATATGATTTAATCAAATTAACCCCATGTTTTTAGCTTTAGTAACTCGTTGATTCAACACCAGCCTCACAACTTGGATGGCTTGATCCCTCCATCTTAGACAACTGTTGTCCTATTACTCTTCTTGCCACCCCGGGGATGCTGTTGGAAGAAATTATTGGCCCGACTACCTGAAGATTATCAGTTTTCTTGACCTAATTTAGACCTTCTTCCATCCAAGGCATGGTACCAAAACGACTTTGGTGGCCGCCTTTGGCGACATTAAGATAGACAATGGTGATGTGATAAGAGTTATCCTGTTCGGTTGCTCTGCAACATTCAGCACAGTTGGCCATGGTCTGCTGCTGCTGCAGCAACTAAAAGAGATAGGAGAGGCGTCCTTTTCAATTGGTTCACATGATTCCTTACAAGAAAATCCCATAATCTTCCCCCTTTCAGGTAGGCGAAATCAGAGCTGCTTTGTGGTGTGCAGCAGTTAAGAAGTGTATGGGTCAAAACTGTCTAAAATTGAATGTACAACCAAGGCAGAGCTTCTTCATGGGGTAACATCAGACACTTATTGATAGTAAAAATAATGTCCCTAGGGGTGATCATTGATCATGAGGCAAAAATAAAATTCCAGGTAAATAAATAGTACTCTCTCATGAGATCTACAGTGGAAATCATAAACATGGAATGGTCCTGCCCACGTGAAGGGACCCCCTGAGCAGTTCTTTCAAAGACACATCCACTTTGCCTTACTTCAGAAAGGCCAGGAGATATATGTAACAGACATGTTAAATATTTCAGGCTTAAAACAGGCTACATTGCCATTCTTAATGAACTACTTTAAAAACTAGAAGGAAAAAAGGGTCATATCCTTAAGTCATTTAAATAAAATGAAAAGTGACCTTTTAAAAATGTCCTTCACAAACGATTTTTATTTATTTTTAAGGTAAGAGATGGGATAATATGCAGAGCTATGTAGATGTATAGGCTGCAGCATTGTGAACAATGAGAACAGGACACTGCTCCTTCAAGGGCCTCTTGACATAGTGTCCCATCATGCCCTGTAGGTGGCAGTTTGCTCAGTTATTTTTTTTTTCTGGCTCCCACAGAAAGGCTCCTGGAGCAGAGCTCTACCAATTTAAGGTTTTTCACCTGTAGCTTTTCCAAAGCTGATTCGTTCGACGTCCTTTAGGGCATAGACTATTTTTAGATAGTTCCCTGACTGGAAATATATCACATTTTCTTTTTCAAAATGCAATCTCTTTTTTGTGAACTGCACAGATTGTGGAAGAAAAATGGCATAAACTGACCCGCACAGGATCGGTATTCTTCGTTTTCTGGACTCTCATGACCCCAAGAATGTCGCCACTTCAAGACCGTCTCCAGGTGCATTTGATGGAGAAATAGAAAATTCGCTTCCGTGGCCAGTTGGAGCACCGCAGATGACAAGATTCAATGACTGGAGAGACTTCTGAGGGGTGAAGAGAGACTGCTCCCTCTACCAGTGCATCTAAGTCACGCTCTGCAGACTCCCGCAGAGGGAGATCCAATAAGGGGCAATCTGGGAAAAAAATTACACTCCCGCTTGAGGACATCAACGTCCTGAAGAGCTACAGCACCTACTTTCTCTCCGTCAAGGGCTGGGTCAACGTCAAGAACATTCCTTTGAGGAGGAGAGCACTGTCAGCATCGAGACACCATACCACTTCGAGAACTTTGATGACGAGACAAGGTTCGACGTTGAGATATCAGTCAAACTCCCTAATTATGACGGCGGAGTACGTTTTAAGCATGAAAGTTCGCAGGCTTCCATCCAAGTCTGACTCTGAGTATTCCAGAGCCTATTCAGCGTCCAGACCAAGGCCTCCAGTCACCATACCAGATTCACCAACACCTCCTCAGGCTCCGACGGGACCTCCTCTTCCAACTGCTCTGCCTCCGAAGTCTCCTCCACAACCAGCCGTTTCAGTTGTACTTCCGCCATCAAACCAGCCAACTACTCAGTTACGGCAATCTCATATGCCAGTGGCATTCTTCACTGAGGTGCCCTAAATCTAACTCACGTCTCACCAGTCCTCACAGCTATAGGTCTAGGTCACGCTCAAGATCAAGATCTCGCCATTGTCATTCCAGACGATCACACTCACGGCCAAGAAGATATTCTTTCTCCAGATCGAGATCCTCACGGTCTCATCATACTACTTCATCTTCACGTCTGTAATCACCTACTCTGTCAGGTTCTTCATCAAGAATATCTCATATCAATGATATTAATACCTTCCAGGAGGTTCTCAACAGAGGAGCCAATACATTAACTGTTGACTTACTCCAGTATTGGAACTTTCATAGGTTCACATGTTTGAAACATTCCCCGTCTTTGAGATGGGAGTCTCATGGTATATTATAATAGCAATCCAGAGTTAAACATAGGCTAAAATGGCCCTAGGTCCCTTAATTTTGCAACATACCATACTCTTTGTTTAAAACCAGACCAAACATAGGTTTGAACCAATCAGATTACCCTACCCTATAGAACACTCTGTTGAGAAGCTCCAGTACCTCAGATTTTCTACCGTACGTTGTGCTAGGGAGTCTTCACTGAGCTCTGCGCGGTTATCTTGTTCTACAGTGTTCCAAGGCTTCAAAACCCTTTTATTTCTTAAGATATCTACAGATTACTTTTTTCTTTATATTGGGTCTGTATTTTCTTACCTATATTCCGACTTTGCCATGTCAGATAAAGAGAAGAGGAGCCTGTACAGTCCCTGCGCTACCTGTTCTAAGAAGAAGCTCCAGACAGATGACCCTCATAAGGACTGCATTTATTACCTTTCTCTGGATCTTAAGGCTAAAGAATATAAGGTATGTCATACCTTTTCTAATAAAACCTTAAAAGACCGTGAGGGTCGGCTTCTCATATGCCTTCAGAAACTTAAGGCAAGGAAGGAGTCAGTGTCTAGTGACGACAGTGAGGAGGAATCTTCATCATCCTCTAGGAGGTCACATAATAAGGAGAGGTCCCCCCGTTCTCACTCTTCTCTTCTCTCTCTTCTCTAACAAATCCGCAAAAAAGACCACCATGGGTCTTACAGGCACATCCTTTCTAAATCTCCTCAAAAAGAGCTAACGGAGACGAAGGAGAGGTATACTTCCTCTACCAGAAGAAATGAGATCTGAGCCACCTACACCACCCCCTAATGAGTGCCATTCCTTAAAGAAACCTTTTTCAGTTCCACCTGCTGACAAACCGTTGATGAGAGACTCACTGTCGACGAGACCATGGTCGACAACGGCGTTGTAGACGAAGAAATCCTCAGTCTCGTCGACAACTGCCTCTGACCCTGTATCCATGTTGTTGCTGCCTTCAGCTGCTTGCTCAATGACATCCTCTTCAACGACCCATCTGCCTAACCCGTTGATGCCCAAAGTTACCGTTGACGATGGCACTTCCGCCGATATCGTCGACTTCCACCACGACGATGACAACAACTTCGACGACGTCTAGTCCGTCAATAGACACCATGGTTTCGCCGTCGCTAATTACATCCACGAAGACGGCCCGACGACGTCGATGATCCCATCAAAAATAGAGAAAGAGTGGCACACTTCTCCCAGAAAGGTGTCACCACAGCTTCCTTCCCAGCTGTTAGAGGAGGAAGATTTTGAGGACAAAGGTCCTTCTGGGTATGCTCTAAGTCCCTCAGAATTACACGTCAAGTGCCAAGAGGAAGATTATGACGAGGAAGAGTATAAGGGTCATGGTTATTATGCCCCTCAGGAGCAATATCATCTGCAATATCAGGAGGAAATGGTTTGCCTGCCTTCCTCACTTGTTACAGATTTACAATTTATGCGTTTTCCTCCATCGCCTGCTATCACAATGCCAGTCTCTCCACCTGCAAAATCTCTACCTATACCTCCATCTACTCCGCAACAAATACCACTATTGTTGTCTGCTTCAGTCCGCTGCACACCACAAACTACTCTTCTTAATGACCCTGCATCTTCTGATGGTGACAGGGAAAAGGGTGAGCTCCATGACCCCCACCAAGAATGGGATAATTATCTCATACCCACGCCATTGTCTCCTTCTCCAACTCCAGTGGATTCCCCACCCGGAGACATTGGGGGTTTCACCAACTTGCTTGAAAGAGCAGCAAAGAGGTTTTGATTTACCTATGCCCACTACACAGATGGACTGCTTTCTTTATGATTTTAAAGAACTTTTTCGGAAAAGCGTGAGAGCCATGCCCATTGTAAACTACATCTGGGAAGAGGCCTTAAAAGTCATGAAGACTCCAGCCACAGTAACTGCGGTACTTCCTCGCTTGGATAAAAAGTACAAAGCTCCAAAAGACTCTCCTGCTTGCTCTACTGGTCACCCGAAGCCTGATTCAGTTATCTCGCAGGCAGCACAGCGCAGATCAAAAAACCCATCTGCACTGATTACAGCACCTCAGACAAGGGAGGTAGGCGCCTTGACAACATAGGAAAAGCATTTTCATCTATGTTGGCGCTTACAGTTAGGACAGCAAATTCACTCGCTGTTCTTGGTCGGTCTGATCGCCAAATGTGGTCCCATATCACACCGTATCTGGATCAGCTTCCGGAGGACAATAAAGCAGAGCCTAAGAATATTCTCCAGGAAGATTAACGTACTTCATTGCAGGTGATCGACTGTGCTATGGATATTGCCACTACTACATTTAGACAACTTGCAGGTGCTGCTGTGTTACACCGCCAGGGTTGGCTAAAGGCTACTTCATTTAGGCCTGAGGTCCAAAACTAAATACTAGACCTCCCTTTCGATGAGGAAGCCCTTTTCAGCAAGCATGTCGATGAGGCTTTACAAGCTATCAAAACGGATATAGACACAGCTAAGTCACTGGGCACGCTTCAGTACAGGAAAGTACTCTTTCAGGGCGCCCGAGGAAGAGGCCCTCCATCCTACAGGGGAGTTTACCAGCAATATCGCTACCCCGCTTACACATCTTCCTCACAGCAAATTTGTCCACAGTAAAAGCCAACCACCACTAGCAGCTTACAATCGACCTGCATCAAAAGGTAGAGCAGAGCGTCAAGGCAAGGACATGGCCCGTCCCCAATGACCACCTACCTACAGGCTAAGGCTATTCACCCTTTGTCATAAACCAAGTTAGGAGGCAAAATATCTGCTTACCTCCATCGCTGGCAGCATATACCTACAGACCAATGGGTCCTGAAGCTTATTAATTTTGGCCATACTCTAGAATTTTTTCAAACCCCACGCCCCACCCCCCCACTCTACCTCAACCCTCTGTTCCAAAGCATCTACATAGTCTCAAATTAGAGGTCATGACAATGCTCCAAAAAAGAGAAATCGAACCAGTTCCTGCTTCACAACGAGGAAGGGGATTCTACTCCTGTTTCTTTTTGGTCCGCAAAAAGTTTAAACAATGGCAACCAATTTTAGACCTGAGGAATCTCAACACCTATCTCAAGAAACAGTCCTTCTGCATGGTGACTTTACAAGACATTCTCTTGCTCTTAAATCAAGGAGATTATATGTCAAGCCTCAACCATCAAGGTGCATATTTCCACATCCTCATCCACCCATCCCACAGGATATTCCTACAGTTTACAATAGCCAGGAGCCATTACCAGTTCAGAGTCCTTCCTTTTGGCCTAAAATCTGCCTACCGGATATTTAGAAAGTGCTTGCCGCCGGTAGCAGCTTTTCTAAGAAAACAAAGACAGCAAGTGTTCCTGTATTTGGACGATTGGTTGGTGAAGGCGCCATCCATTTGCGCAGCACAAGTATCTACTGCGGCCTGTACAACACTGTTCAATGAGCTAGGCCGGGCCCTGAATCCAGAAAAGTCAGTTTTGCTTCCTTCAAAAACGAGTGTTGTTCCCAGGAACGTGATCGACACAATGCTCAACAAATCATATCCGTCTATGGAGAGACAGTTAAAACTAACGTCCTTAGCCGAACTGATATGAAAAAAAGTGTCTCTTTCAGTTCGCCTTTACAAATAAAGCCCTATTGGGGATGATGTCATCCTGCATCCCCCTGGTTCCATTCTAAGGATGTGTCCCCTCGAGGAGGAACTTGACAAGCAGTGGCTACAGGCAATGGGATCCTTCGATCTACTCGCCATCACTCCAGCCATTATCAATGCCTTATGATGGTGGACGCATCGAGAAAATCTGTCAGTCGGTGTGTCCTAGCTGAGCATACCTTCTCTGTTGGTCATAACTACTGACGACTCCCTCGAAGGTTGGGGGTCATACCTTCAGGACTTGCAAGTTAGTGGCAGGTGGCAAAAGCCTCATCTCCACGATAGCGGACACGTTAAGCAGACTACGGTCATCTTGTCACGAACGACAACGGGATCAGGAAACTCTCAAGTGCATCTTTCTCAAGGGGGGCAAGCCACGTCTCGACCTATTTGCGACCCCCTAGAACAAGAAATGCAAGTTCTTCGCAAGTTGGAGTCACCATCAGGGATCTTGGGGGAATGCATTTTCAATGGCATGCCCCAGCATCTTTGCCTATGCCTTTCCTCCCATTCCTCTCCTCCCAAGAGTACTCACAAGGATGAAGGCCAAACCACGCAGGATGATTTGCATAGCCCCATTCTAGCTATGCCAGCACTGGTTTACAGAGCTGCTTCTTCTCTCTGAGAAAACTCACATTTAGTTGAAACTGATAACATTTCTCTTAACGATGTCCCAAGGCCAAGAGTTTATTTATTTATTTTTTATTTTATTTATTTTAAAAGTTTTGTATAGCGCTAACATGACCCAAGCGGGTATCAGAACGCTTTACATACGGGCTGCGGAAGACATAGGAAGATAGCTGTTGGAGAAAAGAAGGAAAAATAATATACAACGGGAACAAGAAAAGCAATATACAACAGGAGCAGAATGACATAGTGGCGGGCGACACGGGCCGTAACAAATGTCAGGTAGTAGCTAAAACAGCTAAGCAAGATCGGAGGTAGAAGGAGAAAAACTTCTAGCTCAGCGCATTGTTCATTAGGAGGGCCTTAACTTCCCTTTTGAAGACAAATGTTGAGGGAATCAGTCTTGTTTCCGCAGGTAGGGAGTTCCAGATTCTCTGAGCAATGCCAGAGAATGAACGATTGTATGTTTTCAGTTTTTTAAATTTCTTCGGCTTAAGCAGCAGTGTGCTGGTGCTCCTTGAGGGCCGGTTGCAGCCGGAGAGTTCGAGCTTGTTTTTCAGGTAGAGTGGGGTATTGAAGTGCAGGGCTCTGTGAGTCATGCATGCAATTTTTAAGTGGATCCTTGCCTCAAATGGAAGCCAGTTGAGCGATGTAAGAAAAGTGGCTCTGTATATACTGAACCAAAGTAAGGTTCAGTGTGCACAGAGTCCACAGTCCCCAGAGGTTTGGCAGAGGCTAAAGTTAGATATAACCTTACTCTCTAAAGTGGTAGCTTGGTCGAGCAGTAAGGCAGTATCAGAGGACAGTGTAAAGCATTTGTTGTACACACTCAGTCAGCAAATGGTCTCACACACTCAAGAACTGAACTCTAGGCCAATGGTTTTGTATCAAAATATATAGTTTTATTTTAGAACCAACAATAGGTATCAAAATATACTTTCTCAGAATGAGTTACTTTAGTTAAATACTTTTCAAATGGGCAATAGACTTTTGAATACAATAGTTACAGTTGTTGCAATAGGCAACACAATTTCAAACACAATAATACATTGAGCTCAAAGGGAATTTCTAGTTAAATGCAATAGATTACTTTTTGGATTACTTTTCTTACCACAGGACTGGATCCTAGATTCAGTCCTGGGACATCTCCTGTAAACAGCTGAGTAAAAACGTTTTGGTTACAGTTGTGATTTTTAAGGAATATTATTGTATTTTAAAAGTTGGCACTTAGAAACTTTTTCACATAGAATCACCAATCTTATCCTATGGGAGGAAATTCACTTAGCAGGTAAGTAGTGTTATCGTTACTTTTTCTTACTCAGTGTTGGATCCTGGATCCAGCACTGGTGCATCTCCTGTAAACAATTGAAAGAATCGTTTGTCACACAGGCGATTATTAGCAAATATTTGTAAGTTTCAAAAATCGACACTTAGAAACTTTTTCAGCAAAAACCAGGCAATGTTATCCTATGGAAGGAAATTCAAGTTACCGGTAAGTACAGTTATGATTACTTTTCAGGGTCAGTGCTGGGCACCAAGATCCAGCACTGGGATCTCTCCTGATAACAGGTGAGTAATTTCGTTTTCGTTGATCGGACGATTTTTAGTGATTATTTTAGAGTTTCAAAACTCGACACTTAGAAGAAATTTCAGTGTAAACCAGTCAATGTTACCCTATGGAGAAAATGTAGGTTATCGGTTTTCAGGTAAGTACTCGACTGGCAGAGTTAAGGTTCTGGGCATAGACTCAGGGGTCTCCCAGGGTCAGTGATGCACTGTTGTTGCACCCTCAGCGGCACTAGGGCGGCCGGGTGCAGAGTGTTGAGGCCCAATGTTATCCTATAGGGGATAGGAGGCCTCCGGTTGGTGGCTGCTGGCGAGCAGGCCACAAGGTTGTGGGAGCAAAGCTCCTAGGGTTTAGGTCAGGGCAAATTGGAAAACAAGCCAGCACAAAAGGTGCACCCTCAGCGGCGCTGGGCGGCCGGGTGCAGAGTGCTGTTTGGCATCGGGTGCCCTGTTGTTTTCAATGGGGATTTTCGGTTTTGGTTTTCAGCTGCAGGCTCGGTCCAGGAAGACTTCCAGGAGGAACCAACAGCTGGGCAGGTAAGTTGGAGGGCTCGGGGACGTGGGTGCACCTCTGGTTCCTTTCTCCAGGGCGCAGGGCGGCTGGATGCAGGGAGTGTCTTTTGAGGTCGGATTCACCTTACCGGGCCACTCGCGGTTGGGGGGGGGTCTCGTGCAGAGGCTGCAGGCGGCGTCGGGGAGTCCTGGAGGGGTCAACCCACAGTGGACTCGGACTCTGGAGCGCTGGGGACCTCGCTGGGACCGGTGGGCCACTTGAACTCGGGCTGTAGGCGACAGATGCAGTGGTGGTTCCAGGCGTCGGGTTTCTTTTTCCTCAGCAGGCTCGGAGTCTTTGTTTGGTGTTTCTTTTGAACAGAGCTGCTGTTCACAGGAGATCCGGTCTTTGTTGAAGGCAGTCAGTCCTCCCGGGGTTCTCGTGGTCGCTGGCTGCAGGACAAGACGATTTTTGGCGCAGGATCTCTGGAAACTGCAGACGGGCCGTTAGGGCTGGGGCCAAGTCAGTTGTTCTCTGCAGTCTCCTCTGCTGGGCGTCTTCTTTCGTCCTTTTTCTTCTTAGGTTGCGGGAATCTGAGGAAGGAAGGTTCAGGGTGCCCCTAAATACTAAATTTAGGGGCGTTACAGGATAGGTAAAGGGCAGGGACCAATGGGTCCCTTCCCTGGGGTGGGTACACCCCCTATCCTGCCCCTCTCCTGTGGGTGGGGGGCAGTAGCCTAGTCCTGATTGGGCAGGGCTCCCCATCTTCAAGATGGCGAGAGCCCGGAGTTGTTCTTCACCTCGCCTCCCCCACCTGAGGGGTGGGGTTGGCAGAGGCTGGCACATCCCCTTTCCTCCCTTGGGGTTCCCCGCCAGTCTTCCCGCCAGAGAGGGTCCGAACCGGTGGGGGCCAGTTGCTGAGTACAGCAAGTGGCCTGGAGAAGCTCACAAAGGCGGCATGCCTTTGGAAGCTTCCCCTGCCCATCCTGGGGAGGAGACCTAGCACCTCGCCCAGGATGTGCATTGTTGCAGGCCCAGGAGAGCGGATGGCTCTCCACCCAGGAGTCCAGCAACATGTCTGCTGTGTGGCAGCCGGGCAGCCCCTCAGACAAGACGTGGATTGTAGGTTAGGTTCAGGGGCAACTCTAAGTTGCCCTCTGTCGTGCGTTTTACATTAAATCCCACACTGGCATCAGTCTGGGTTTAATGTGCTGAGAAGTTTGATACCAAACTTCTCAGTCTTCAGTGTAGCCATAATGGTGCTGTGGAGTTCGTAATGACAACCTCCCAGCACCATATACACTTAATGGCATCACTGCACTTACAGTGCCCAGGAATGGCCCTGGGTACTGTAGGGGCACAGGGCTCATGCACCTGTGCCCACACCACTGGCATAGTGCACCCAGCTAGAGTGGTGACTGAGGTATGCCAGGGCAGTGTGTTTGTGGGCATGGCACACAGGGATGTGTGCCATGTCGACTCTCTGTTTAGTTCTGCACCAAGACACTCAGCCTGCAAAGGCAGGGTGTGTGTGTCAGGAGTACAGGGCCTCTAAGGGTGGCACAATAAGTGCTGCAGCCCTTAGGGGCCTTCTCTGGTCACAGTGCCCTGGGTACCTAGGGTACCATTTACCAGGGGCTTACCTGTGGCCAGAGATGCCAATTGGGTTTAGGCTTTAGTACAGTTTTTAGGGAAGGAACACAGGCCCTGGGTACCTGATTGGCAGGGACCCAGGGCACACCATGGAAAAGTGCATCAGTTATCAGGCAAAAAGTGGGGGGGTTACTGCAACAGAAACCCACTTTCCTACAAGCGATTTCAGGTCTGGAGAGATGTGGTTGGGTTTTCTTGGAACCAGTGATGAGTCTGGTCGCCGCATTAAGAGAAGCTCTGAGGGGGGCTAAGCTGAGTTTTGGCAGTCCGCATAGAGTAGCACTGCTGTATTCAAGTCTAGAGATGACTAGTGCTTGCACCGCCGATTTGAAGTCATCTTGGGGAAGGTAGGGTTTGAGTTTTCTTAGGATGCTCAGTTGGAAGTTCGCTCCTTTGGTAGATGCTCTGATGTGATCTTGCATGTTAAGGTTCTTATCTAACACCACTCCCAGTGATTTTGTGGAGTCAATTATGTGTGGTGTGCAGTTGAGAGTGGTGAGGTTACTTAGATATTTCACAACAGTGGGGGTTTGCTTAGTGGGTGAGATGAGGAATTCCGTCTTGAGGGCGTTTAGTTTGAGGTGGTTGGTGGTTAGCCAATTTAGGGTTTTGAGTAGGGTTCTGTTGAGTGACTTGATGTCTTCTGGGGAGGATATTTTCATGTACAGTTGGGTGTCATCCGCATACATGTGATATTGTATGTTGGATGTTTTGAGGATTACAGTCAGTGGTTCAATGAAAAGGTTAAAGAGCGTGAGGATCATTAGGGGACCCCCAGAGTGCAGGGGCTGGAGTTGGATAGAGTTTGATTGGATTTGACTCTCTGCGTTCTGTTGTTGAGAAAAGAGGCAAACCATTTAAGGACCGTGCCTGAGAGCCCCATTCTGCATTCCAAGAGGTTAAGTAGATTGTCATGTTTGACAGTGTCAAATGCAGATGAGAGATCAAGTAGTATTAGTAGGCAGGTTTCATTCCGGTCAAGCAGAGTGAGAGCATCATCCACTATATGAGCGATGGCCGTTTCAGTGCTGTTGCCCGTGCGGAAGCCTGATTGGAATTGGTCGAGAAGTTTGAATTGCTCAGTTGTTCATGTACACATTTCTCCAGGAGTTTTGCAAGGGTAGGGATGTTTGTAATTGGTCAGTAATTATTCAGGTCTTCAGGGTCCGCCGTGGGTTTTTTGAGAATAGGGAGCACAAGGCCAGACTTCAGGCAGTCGGGGATTTCACCTTGAAGAAGGGAGGCATTGATGATCTTGGACCAGAGCGGGACTAGTGATCCTATCATTTCTTTGAAGAAGTTAGGGGGTCATTGAAGTGATTAGAAGGTTTCAGGGTCGAGAGTATGTTGAGGATGGCAGTGTTATTGAGGGTTGAGAATTGACTCCAGGAGGCATTGTTTTTGGGGGAGAGACAGGGCGGCGTGGGAGGGGGCGTGGGTAAAGAGGAGTCAGGAGAGGGTGCAAGTTCGAATAGAGCCGACTTAAGATCTGCTTTGATCTTGCTCGCCTTACAGAGGAAGAAGTCAGCAACAGCATCACAGTTTGGTTGAGGGCAGGAGACGTGCGGAGATTGGATAGAGGTGTTATTGGATTGTGATTTAATCAGCTCAAAAAGCCGTTTCGGGCGATTTTTGGCTTTGTCCAGTTGGTCTTTGAAGAAGGTTTCTTTTGCCGTTCTGATGAGTTTGTTGTATCTACTTCTTTTTAGTCTTAGCGATTTTAGAAGAGCCGTGGATGGAGAGGTTCTTCAGGCTCGTTCTGCTAATCTCAAGCTGTGTCTGTCAGCATTTAGGCTGTCATTGAACCATGGTTTGGAGTCTTTGATGGGTATTCTTTTTAGTTGGAGGGGGGCGGGTGCATTCAGGGCAGACATCATGGCGTTATTATAGTGTTCAGTGAGGTCGTGAACGTCGGTCATGTTTGTAGGCGGCGGTAGGGAGATATTTCAGCGAGATATGAGCTCATTGGCGTTTGTATTATAGAGCGATCTTTTCCACTGTTTTTGTTTTATAGGTTGTGATCTTTTGGAGTTCCAGCTTTCAAGGATACGGAAGTTGATATAGTGATGGTCCGACCAGTCACAGGGGAGAATAGATTCGAGATGAATGGAGTTGGGATTGGAGATAATTAGGTCAAGGTTTGAGCCTAAGTTGTGTGTGGGACTGTCACAGAATTGAGTCAGGGAGAGGTCAGTTAGGAAGTTTTTAAGCGTGTTAACCGCCTGATCGTGCGGGTCATTCCAATGGAGATTGAAGTCACCAACGAAGATCTGGGGACAGTGTTGGCCCAGGTTGGAGGAGATGGTCTCCATAGTTTGTTCAATGAGGGATGTTGTCTCCTGGAGGGTGGTAGAAGATGTGCAGGGTGCATAGGGGTCTATGTGTGTTAGTGATGTCTATGCATAAATATTCACAGGATGAGAGATTAGCTGAAGGGGACTGTTTTGCTGAAAGAGAGTTGTGGTAGATACAGGCTATGCCACCTCCAATTTTCTTAGCTCGATCGAGTCTGATAATATTGTGGCTAGGAGGGACTAGAATGTCAAGGACGGGGCCTGAGGAGTCAGTGAGCCAAGTTTCGTGTAAGGATAAGGAGGTCAAGTTCTTGAGCAAGGATGAGATCTGCAAGATCCGTGGCATGTTTCGCTGCTGATCTACAGTTGAGTAACATGCATTTCAGGTGTGATTTGTTGTCAGTGGTCAAGGGCTGCGTAGTGGGGATCTGCCTGAGGTTATTAATGTTTAGGGCATTGGCGTTTAGTCTGGGCGCTCTGAGGGTTAGCTGTGATGCTTTGGATACCCTCCGAGTTCCCTTGCTTGGGATAGGCCGAGCCCGGGCATTTAAAGGGACGGTTAGTGAAGTTCTAGGATGGGATGGTATGGGCGTAAGAGGGGCGTTGTAAGCTCGGAGGAGGGAGAGAATGTGAGGTTCTGATAATTGGTTTTTGGATCTGGCGGGTCTAGAAGGGGCATTCGGGTAGGGAGTGGTATTCCAGGTCAGGGCTGGAGGTTTCAGCCCGGGGTCACTCAATAACGTAGTGGAAGGAGGAGGAAGATTATGGTGGGGTTGGATCCTATGCCGGATTTCCTGCGAGGTCTTGTTGGAAGAGAGATCATGGGCCAGCTACTCAGTGGAATTAATGAGATTTTGAATGATAATTTTGAGATTTAGAAGTTCCTGGTTTATTACCTTGAGCTTAACAGCAGGGTCCGGATGTGGGTTATGGGTCTTGGGGAGGAGGAGGGTTGTTCACTAGGGAGGGCGTGGGCGAGTTCAGGCCCAGGGGACGCTGGGGAGGGGGAACCTCATCTGAGGAAGAAATCCATCTCAGAGGAATGGGAGAGCAAGGTGAGTGGGCGCTGGAAGGGATGTTAGGGGGGGCTGAATTCCTGGTGTCGAGTGGGCACGTCAGCTGTGGGGAGATGGAGATGGAGTTGCTTCCCGATACCAAATCCCTTCATTTATCGGCTTGGCTCCTGAGCACAATGTGTTTGCCCATCTGAACTTATCTTCGGACTGCAGGGAGATACTATCCAGAGCCAGAGCAGAGAGTACTAACAAGACCTATTGCCTTAGGTGGAAGGGTTTTTGCATTTTTGTCAGCAAGCTAACGTACATTCGCTCTCTTCTTTGCCTCTAGAGATTCTCCCTTATCTCCTGCACTTGGCAAGATCAGGATTGGCTCACGCATCCAACAAGGTCCACTTGGCAGCTATCTCCCTCTTTAGGAGATCATCTACTTTGCCTTCCTTATGGTTTGCTAGAATTGTTAAACAATTCCTCAAAGGTTTCTCCAGGATGTTTCCACCAGTAAGACCTCCTCCACCGCTCTGGCAGCTCAATACTGTTCTCTCACAGCTTATAAAGCACCCGTTCGAACCCATTTCCAGAGCTGATCTGAAGTTCATTTCCTAGAAAGTTGCTGTCCTCGTAGCTTTAACGTCTGCCAGGCGAGTGAGCACAATTCAAGCCCTCACCATTCAGGAACCTTTCCTCCAATTTCAGGATAATAAAGTGGTTCTTCTAAGTTCATTCCTAAAGTTCCCTCAGACATTCATTTAACTGAGCCTCATGCTTCTGGAGCATTAGGAAACTCAGATTGCTAAACAGAAACTCCTCTGTTTGCCACTTCAGTGAGGGGTTGGATGTAATGGGGAAGAATCAGTAGTCTTCTGGAGAGGTGGCAAAATCTGTCAGGAGATAGATTGGTGCGGAGCATTGTCAAACTTGTATTTCTGTTAGGCTCAGAGCTTCTCCACCAGGTATTCCTCCCAAAAAGTCTTCCCAGTTCTAATGAGATTTCCTTCTGTAAGAGGGAACATATTATGAGGGAAGGAAGCTGTAGAGAAGGCGTGGATGGCGTGATGCATAGTTCATATTCCAAATGGAAAGAGACATCACAAATTTCTCAGGTTTATGATGGGGAAAAAATTGTTGTCAATATAAAGTTCTTCCCCAAGAACTCAAGTTCTTTCCAACAACCTTTTGAAAAGGAGTGTCAATGGTGTCTACCCACCTCAGAAAGAAAAGCATATTTGTTTATCGTTAACCAGAAGGCATGCATCTAAAACTCTCCATGTCTCAAGGGGCTCAGCAGCACTTCCAGATGATGATGTCCATTGCACAATGCTTCGGCCTATCAATAAAATAGCCAAAGTCATCACTTGTTCCAGTCATTCCATTATCTGGGATCACTGCTGGCAGAAGTATATCCTTGGGAAGAAATACTCTTTTCTATCTGTCGGATGTATGGCAATCTTCTGAGGACATTGTCTTTGACAGCCCATCAGAGCTCCTGTGTGCTGGTATCCATTGCGCATTTTCTAGTACCACATGCATGACTGCGGATGAGACCGTTAAGTGGTGCCAATTCTCAGGCAGTTGGGAGGACAAGCTAACTATCTCAAAAACTGTAATTCAGTTTCTCTGTTGATGAGACTGGTTAGAGAACCTTCTAAAAGGTTATGTTAGGAGGTATTTATAGAGCGCACGTACACCAACAGGTCTCTTTGTGCTGGGTTGAGAAGCAACCATTATGAGGTTCCGTACCTAACTATATGCTTGGGTGAAAAGCCATGTTTTCAACTTTTTCCTCAAACACATGTAATCTGCTGCCTGTCTGATGGCGATGGGCCTAGAGTTCCAAAATTGGGGTCCTAGTATGGAAAAACATGACCCTCCTGTCCTTTTACGTCTAAATCTCGGGACCTCCAATAGATTCATTTGCACAGATCTAAGATTGCGCTTCGAGGAGTATCTATGGATCCTTGAGGATAGGTATTTGGGGCCTTTGCTCTGGATTGCTTTAAAGATGATGCATCCTATTTTGAACATAGACCGCTGCGCCACTCGGAGCCAATGAAGCTCCTTCATCAGTGGCCTTGTATGGCAGTGCATAGGTTGTTGATAGATGATTCTGGCAGCTTGGTTTTGTATCATCTCTAATCTGTAATTTTTATTAATCGGGAGACCTAGATAGATAGCATTAGCGTAATCAATTCTAGACAGAATCAAGGCGATAATGATTTGTATGCTGGCCTCTCTACTGAAGAATCTTCTAATTTTCCTAAACTTCCTGAGTTGGAGAAAACAGGAGAACGTAACCAAGCTTATCTGGGATTTCATGGATCGATCTGCATTGGTTTGGATGCCAAGACTTTTTATCGTACTCTTAGGAGTGGGGGCGGAGCCAAGCTCCATTGGCCAGTGAGCAGGGGTCCAATAGTTTAGTTTATTGTTGGGGATGAAAATCTCTGTTTTATCAGAGTTAAGTTTTAGCTGATTGCTGTTCCTCCAGTCTCTGACGAACAGCATGGTATTTTGAAGGAACTCACTGGAGTCAGATGTCAAATCAATTGTAAAAATCAACTGTATGTCATCCGCGTAATTGTAGATTTTAAAAATGTTTTGTTGTAAAGTATGTATCAAAGGGCGAATGTAGATGTTCAAGAGATTGGTTAAATGGGAGGAACCCTGAGGTACCCCACAGTTCATACTAACAATAGCAGAACTATGGGGGGAGAGACGGACTGATTGCTTTCGGTCTTTTAAAAAAGATTGCATCCAGTTTAAGGCAATGCCTCTGAGACCTGCTGCAGCAATTCGATCCATTAAGATCTCATGGTCAACGATATCGAATGCTGCAGATAGATCCAATAGGATCAGTGCCTGAGTACATCCCTCGTCAGCCTTTTCTTTTAGGTCGTCCACTACGGATAGAATGATTGATTCGGTAGAGTGAGAGGGCCGAAAGCCTGCCTGGTGGGAATGCAGGAAGTTGGTTTCTTCTATGAAGGAGCAGAGATGTTTGGCTACATGTGCCTCTAGAATTTTAGGGAGAAAAGGAAGATGAGATATGGGCCTTTAGTTATATAATTTCTGGGGGTTCACACCTGGTTTTTGTTTGGAGCATAATAATCACTGCTTCTTTGAAGGCTGAGGGTACAACTCCTTGTGTGAGGGATAAGTTCAATAGGGAGAGAGTGCTCTCAGGAAAGGAGGTAAAAATTAGTTTTTGTATGTGAGGGGGACAAACATCTTTGGGAGAGCCAGATTTTACTTTGCTTAGTAGTTCTGAGAGTTGTTCTTTGTTTATGCAGGGAAAAGTCTCCATCGTACTAGAATTACTATAATCAAGTAAATCTTGCATATCCTGGTGGCTAGAAACAATGGATTCTTGTATTTTCTTTATTTTGTCTAGGAAGAAGACAATAAGGTCATCACATAGTTTCTGTGAGGGAGTGATAGGGGGAGTTATTCGATCGGGGTTGGATAAGTCCCTTACTATATTGAAGATGTCTTTTACTTTATTATCGGAGTTTATGACTTTGTTAGTAAAAAAATATTTTTTTGCCTCTAAAATAGCTTTTTTGTAGGCTGTCAAACTTAGATTGAATAACTCCTTGGTTTAGGCGAGTATGTTTTGCGCCATTTCCATTCAGCCTGGTGCGTTCTTAATTTAGCAATTTTTAACTCAGTGGAAAACCATTTTTATGCTTCATGTCGCAGAGTATGGCTGGTTGGGGTCTGTAGAGGGGCATGTATATTGCTGGCCTTCAATTGCCAGTAAGAGATTTCTTTCTCATAGTTGTCTACGTTATCTGACATGGTAGGTAACTTTGAGTGCCAGGGTGTTAAAAAAGGAATTCGTGTTTATACAATTCCAGTTTCTGGTCATACCTTTGGGAAGAAGCAAGGATTTGGGCAGGATAATATCACTCAAAGGAAAGCGAATTATGTGATGGTCTGACCAAATGCAAGGGTGAATAATCAAATTCCAGAGAGTGAGGTTGATGGACCAAGCTTGATCAAGTGTGTGTCCTTTGATGTGCGTAGGCACCTGGATATGTTGTTCAAGGTTCAGACTTTGTAGTGTTTCGGTCAGTTCCCTGGAGCCCTTTCCCCCTTCCTCCTCATTTGCCCAGTAATTCATATCTACAATTATCAAAACTTTGGCATAGTCCATGGTCAGTGAAGCAATGCAGTTTGCTTGTGCCTGTTGTCCTGTTTCATCAAAATGTGCCGTTTTAGATTATAGTGACTGATGCCTCCCTTCTGGGATGTGGAGCGCACATGCATCACCTGCAAATCCAAATCATATAGAAGGAGAAAGATAAGTTGCACCATGTCCGTCTCCTAGAACTAAGAGCAGTCCATCTGGCTCTCAAATATTTGCTACAAGCTGTCAACTCAAAATCTCTCATAATTATGGTTGTCCTGACAAAAGTGCATTATTTAAACAGGCAGAGAGAAATTTGATTCACAGTTTGGTTTCCAAAAGCTCTGACTATCTGTACCTGGCTCATGAACAAGGATCTCTGCATTAGAACAGTCCATCTCCTGGACATTCAGAACTCAGAAGCAGACTTCCTCAGACAGATTTTTAAGGAAAACCTCAAGTGAGTATTAAACAACTAAGTGCTGCACGTTGTCAGCTGTGAATGGGGTTTTCACAGATAGACCCATTTGCAAACACAGAAGAAATGCCACAATTACACTACCATGTTTTACCAACCAAGCTCATTGGCAAATTACTTTTTGATAAGCTAGTCAAGGAAGTTTGTTTCCACACTTGCACTGGCACCCCAAATTTTATCTGTCATCATAAAATTGGTTTAAGACTAGGCTTATATGACTCTTATATCCCTGCAATGGCTGCATATAGAGTGCATATATCTGTATCAATTCATTAAGTGCCCCACCCACTGAGGTCAGTAATACTATCTTGAAGGAGGGGCTAACTCAATTTCAGAAGATTTCCCTAACCCATTCCCGTCAGGCTATTCTATGGCTTTATTCACTTCCTACATCTCAAAGGTGATCTAGTTATCATTTGTAAGATTATCTGGTGTTAAATATGAAATAAATGATACATAATATGCCAGGCAATAAACTGCATAAAACAAAATATGAAAATGATGACATATTTGTCATTTAAATAGAAATGAACCTTATTGGATTTATATCTAGAAACTAAAACCCTATACTAATTAGACAGTACCCTAGTTCCATCCTGTGCAAAGCTCTTTTTTCAGCTTTGGCCGACCTTATAATGGCATGAATCTATGTCTCGAACTTAGCAGTTGTTGCCTTCTGTTGCATAGTTACTACTTGCTTGGCCTACAGCAGCTCTAGATCCAATAAACAAGTTACTACCTTATTCTTATTGGGCCTCCTATATAATCCCAAAGCACAAACTTCTCAGGAGTTAACGCCAGGTACCTCGTCTTAGCTGTCAGTAGTTTTGTCAGAGTTAGAATGCTGCCAAGGACAGGCAATTCCATAAGATGTGGTGAAAGTTGTCGAAGGTGGCAGTACAGTGTGGACAGAAGTGTTGGCAGAAATTTTATTCATTTTTTTCGAGAGGTTACATAGACCCTGTGTAAAATTTTGAACTGGATGTATTTAAAAAAAAAATGTATTTATTGAGCTTTTATGAATAACAGCAATCATGTAGCATACAATCATTACATACGTATCTATGCAATCTCTAGGAACATGCGCATCTTTTACAGAGTTGTGATGAGGAATACATTGTAGATCATTACTTTGTGGCGTCCATTCTTGGTCCTGAAATACAAGAGGTACAATATGGTGGGAAGTGCATTATGGCGACATCGCTGGGAGGTATCTACTTGGGAAATTCTGATATACAACAAGGATCAGCATTCTAGAATAGGTCATCAGAGCAGTATCCAGTTATGGCTTATTCATTAACCCAATCTCGTGTAGCCAGATAGCTATCCCGGGCCGCACATTACATATCATGTCTCCGATCGCCTATTTGCAGCTGTTGTGTCTACTGGATGAGATAGGAGGTAGCTTTGCAACGGACCCCATATATCCTTAGGGCGTGAAGTCATGGGGAGCAATTCTGCATAATTGGTCAGTTGTTCATGACAATATATTAAGTCAGTAATCCAATCTTTGAATTTCGGAGCCCTCCCTCGCCCCCATCTACATGCCACTCGGCGTTTGGCCATCAATAATGCCAATGCAACATATCTGCGGAATGGCTTGTCTATAAGATCAGTATAACCCAGCAGCGCTAGTAGCGGGGTCATTACGATGGTCAATGATGTCATCTGCTCCAAAGCCACAAAGATTTGTCGCCAGTATTCATGTACACCTGCGCAGCTCCACGCTAAGTGGAGAAAGTCGGCCCCCTCCACACCACACCTGTCACACCTATCTGTATCTCGCAGTTTGTATTTGTGCATTTTGACTGGCGTGTAGTATAGGCGGTGCAGGAATTTAAAGTGTGTGATCCGCAGCCTGCTATTTGCTGACACCTGTGCCGTCTGCAGGCAGCAATAAGTCCATTGCTTATCTGATATCTTGCAGCCAAGCTCCGCGTCCCATTGTGTGCGGGCATGGCATCGCTTCATTTCTTGTTGAGTATGTATTGCATGGTACAGTGCCGAAACAGCGTGCGCCGGGGAGGTGGCTTGAAGCAACGTATGCAGTGGGGTTCATGTCGGGGGCTCTTGTGGCTATGTAGGGGTATTGTTGCGCACACCTTGCCTAAGTTTCACATAAAGAAACACGTCTAGTGGCGAAGTCTGTGTGTTATGAAACAATTGTTCTAAGGTGCGGAATGTCCCGTTAGGATACAAGTCCCCCCAGCAAGTAATGCCCGTCTTCGCCATGACCTTCCTAAAAAACTGTATCCTGAAGCAATTGTATGCGGGGGTGATACGGCAGCGGGAGCAATGGTGAGTAAAGCATAGGGGCCTGTAGTTGTTTCATAATTCGTCTCCAGGCAAGTACTGTACATGTGACTGTCGTGGTGTCTTTGTCCGGGGCTGGGGGACGCTACATATCATGCCTGCCAAGGGAATGGGGTCTGCGAGCCACTCCTCCACCGCGACTTGCGGCATGTATCTGGGTGGGTGGAACCAATAATAGGCATAGTGAGCCTGTGCACATAAGTAGTATAGTTCAAGGTTCGGGATGTCATAACCCGCCCTGTGAGTAAGGTCTGGTGATCACATCCCATTGTAGGCGCTGCTGTTTGCTCCCCCATAATAATCTGATCATTTCAGAGCGTAAGGCAGTGAAGAAATGTCTACCTGGGTAATATGTAATGTTCATGAATAAGTATAGCACCTGTGGGAGGACCACCATCTTGATTAGTGAGGTGTTCCCTGCCATAGATAGTGGCAGAGAGATCCAGCGTGTGACACAGCTAGTGACGTGGTCGAGTGTCCTGCCATAATTGAGGCGCATTAAATCCTCCCTAGTTCTGGAGATGCGAATACCCAAGTACTTTACTTCTGTGTTGCACCACTCTAGCGGGCAATCCAAAGGAAACTGTATGACTGCAGAGGTGAGAGGGAATATCTGCGACTTCCCCCACTTTATGTGAATCCCCGAAAGTCTCCCGGAAATGATGAATTCTCTCAGGAGGGGATTGAGGTTTTGTTCTGGATCTCTTATATACAGGGTGATGTCATCCGCATAGAGAGAGATGAGCACTTGGCGCATGGGGCACCCTCAAGGCTTTATCTTGGTGATGTAGCTGCAGTCTGGCCGCAAGAGGCTCGACTGCAAGAGCGAAAAGCAGGGGGGAAAGCGGGCACCCTTGCCTGGTACCCCTGGTAATTGAGAAGGCTGGAGACAGCTGCCCATTAATTAAGACCTTCACAGTTGGAGACTGGTATAGCAGACTAATCCAAGATAGGAATCCTGGAGGCATACCCATGCGTTGCAGTACCCCCAGTAAGTAATCCCATTCCACTGAATCAAATGCTTTCGTAGCGTCTAGGAAAACTGCTGCAAGGGCCAAATTGGGGTCCATGTTCTGTAGTATGGAAAACAAAGTGCGCAAGTTGTGTGAGGTTGCTCGGCCTGGAATAAACCCAGCCTGGTCTGGGAGGACTAGCTTCTCCATCAATATATTTAACCTATTGGCCAATACCTTAGCCAGTATTTTGGCATCATTATTGATCAGAGATCGAGGCCTGTATGAATCACAGTGATCCGCAGGCTTCCCTGGTTTCAATAAGGAGGTAATGAGTGCCTCTCTCATCGAGGGTGGGAAGATTCCATTCGCTTGAGCTTCTTCGCATACAGCCTTCAGGATGGGGGCTAATTGATCAATATATGCTTTATAAAAATCTATAGGGAGCCCATATAGCCCTGGTGCCTTACCAGATTTCATCTGCATGATAGCCTCTCGTATTTCGTCCAGCTCAAAGGGAGCGACTAAGAATTCCCTCTGCAAGGTTCCCAGCCACCCCAATGCTACCTCATTCAGATAAGAGGCCAGATCAAGAGTGCCTCGCCTACTAGTGGAGTATAGTCTGGAGTAGTGTGTGGTAAACGCGGCAAGTATGTCAGCAGTATCTCTGCATTGCGCGCCATCAGGGCCTGTGAATTCTAACACATAGCTAGAGAAGCGGGGTTTGCGTATTGCTTCAGCTAGGGCTCTGCCCGGACGGTCCCCTTCCCCATATCTGCGAGCCACCCAATGTTTATTTCTAAATCGGGTCTCCCGATCAGCCGTCTCTATATATTCAGAGAGTATCTCCCCGAAGTCCCGTTGCGCCGTACCATCTGTACCTCCCGATATTGAAGTCTCTAGCGCTTTGCGTTCGCCTTCCAGTTTCTTTAGTGTGTTCTGGATGTCGCACAATTCTCCTGAACTCTTAGAAATGCAAAAACCTCGGATTGTGACCTTGAAGGCCTCCCAAACCATCTCTATACTGTCAACTGATTCTAGGTTTCTCTGAAAAAAGTCTGTGATTTCTTGCCGTAATTCACTGCGAAATGCTGTGTCCAGTAAGGTGAGAGGTGAAAGTCTCCAGCTTCTAGGGGAAAGGTCGCATCCTGGGGGGTTTAGTGACAGTCGGACAGGAGAGTGATCCAAATATGTCCTCGCCAAATGTGTAACTGCTGTTATCAAGGGGCCCAGCCCGCGAGATATCAGGCAGTAATCTAATCTAGCCCAAGATGCATGGAGGGTTGTGTAATGTGTACCTTCAGTTTTATACTGGTGGACATGCCGCCATGCGTCCAATAGTCCTTTGTCAGCTACCATATCTTGTAGCAGCTTATGTGATCTAGTGTAATGATGCGGCGCCGGGTTGGACCTGTCTATCTCTGGATTAAGGGTAGTATTAAAATCACCCCCCCATATGAGATGAGTAGAGCCTACGTCAAGTATCTTCCCCCAGAGTGTGGCGAAGAAATCAGGGTCGTCAACATTGGGCCCATAGCAGCAGACTATTGTGACGGAACCTGCGCCTAGCCTGCCCCAGACCATGCAGTAGCACCCTTGCTGATCTTGCGCCATGCCAGCAGGGGTAAATGGAGTGCCTTTTTTTATAAGTATGGCTGTACCTCTGGAATATGAGGAGTATGAGGAGAATATCCTGTGATCTGCCCATTTACAAGCGAATGTAGGAACCTGGTGGGTGTTTAGGTGTGTCTCTTGGAGCAGTGCAACTCGGATGTGATGTCGGTCCAGGTATGCTAACACCTACCTGCATTTTTGCGGATCCCCAAGTCCTCTAACATTCCACGTCAAGAAGTGCAAGTTCTGATTGGTTGTTAGGTTGGCCATATGAAGGGTTGTATGTGACAATAAAAAACAGTGTGTGATCTACAACTACAAGTATGATGCGTTACATACCATAGAAATGTTCTCTGCACCTTATGCATTGTTGCGTCATGTCCCATAAACAAACCCCATCCAACCTCCACCCACTGTAGCATCCCAATCATGCCAGAATAAACAATCCCACCCCCACCCACATAGCCCAAATGAACAGGAACATCTTGCATTTTTATCTGCAGTAAGGGGGATCGCCCTTGGGGTGGGCGGGGTACTTCTAGGCTCATGCACGGTAACACCCTCCCCTCCGAGTTGCTAGGTATGGGAGAAACAAACTCGTCGGGGACAGGGGTTCCCGGTGCTAAATGCCATACATTCCCAGGAGGGCACTTATCTGATCCTGATGTTTCAGCCGCCGTACTCTGTCTGGACTGCGTTTCAGGGTTCCATTGTCTCAGCGGCAGGCAGGGAGTACATTCCGCGGCCGGAGGAGGAAAAGAAGGTGGGTTGTCGCGCCATCCCCAACAGGTGATCAACAGGAGGTGTGAGGTCATGCTATTCTCTGGCAGGGGATGACGATCCCGATGACCCCTCTCGTGTAGCGTGGAAGTTATTTGGCCGCTTGATGCGCTTCAAGAAGTCATCTACTTGTTGCAGATTAGTAAAAAAGTGTTGCTTGCCTTGATGGGTCACTTACATGAGTGCATAATCGATTTGTGCCTGGCGAAGTTTGTGCTTGACAGGAGTGAATTTCCGCCTCTCTTCCTGGACAGTAGCTGTGAAGAGTCGGGGTAGAGGGTGAATGCGTTTCCTTCAAACGTGAGGTGTCTCTTTTTACGTGCTGTTTTTAGCGCCACGTCTCGGTCGCGGTAGTTAAGCAACCTTGCGATGATGGGATGTGGTGTGCTTCCGGGCGGCAGCCTAGGACCCAGAGGGCGGTGCGCCCTTTCTACTATGAATTGTGAGGACAGAGCGTCAGTGCCAATTGTTTCCTGAAGCAGCCTCTCTATGAACTCCTCCATCCGGCCGGTGTTGGTGCTTTCCAGGATGCCAATAACCCGTATATTGTTGCGTCTACTGCGCGCTTCAAGATCTTCCTTTTTGGCAGCAATAATGCGAAGTAGGTTGTCCATTTGTGCCATTTGCTTTTGCATTGTTGATGCGTTGTCCTCTCTGTCGGAGATGCGGCGTTCGGCTTCTTTTCTGCGTTCGTCATGGTTGTCCAGCTTATGGACTATAGCATCCATACGAGTGTCCTTTACATCCAGTTTGCCTTCTATAGAGGCAAGGCTTTGTCGCATTGCAAGGAGGAGTTCTTTCATGTCTGCGTCTTGTTGTTGCGCTGTCTCCTGTGTTTGCTCCTCAGTGGTGCGATCAAGATCCTCCTGTTGCGCTCGGGTGCCTTTTTTGGCCTCAAAGGTCAATCTGGACTGTTTTGCATCTGCCTTACCCATCTTGGGGAGTCTAGCTGATGCCGTTAGCAGGTGTTCTGAAGCCGGCAGCGTGTAAGTTCCAGGCGTTTTGTCGCCAGGATGAGGATTGCCAACTTGAGTTCTTCGGAGGACCCCTAGAGAGATGGTACCTTAGTTATTACCAGAATTGTCTCTTTATCCCCAGCCGCAGGGCGGCCAAATGTAGGAGGGGTCGAGGATAAAGGGTCAGTCATGGTAGCTTTACTCCAGCGCAAGGCGAATAGCCCCACGCGCAGCCTGCCTTGTGTGGAGCCAGGGCAAGTCTATGTCCGTTGCGCACGCCAACATTCAGCCCGGTGGTTACAGGTAATCCGGGGGGAGGGGGCGGCTTCAATGTTGAATTTCTTTACTGCTGCACTCTCTGGTGCCAAGGAAGGTGTGTGTTGGCTCTTCTGATGGTGTCCTTTAGGCCGCCCAGTGGCATGTCATATAGGCAGCAAAGGGGTCGAAAAGGCCGCTTTCCTGTATATCGGTCTTGGGTGGCCCCCCGCAGCCGTGCTGTCCGTTCCTGCAGCTAATAGGCAGTGGGTGTATTGAGGTGCCTCAAGCCCATGCAGGCCGTCGATCTAATGCTGAGCAGTGTGTGGGAGCGCCACTCCTCGTGAGGCCCACAATATGGCTGCCACTTACGAGCTATTGCCCCCTGTTGTATCTCGACATTCAATCGATGTCAATGGAGGCCAGCCACATTCCTCCTTATGACTTGAGGGAGCGAAGGATGCGGTGCATAATTTAATCCAGGAAATTACATATTCAGCGCGCCTCGCGGGTGTAGTGGGGTTCACGCTGGTGTGCCCCTGTAGGCGGCAGCGTTCCCGGGGATCGCCCGGCCCTCCCTGGTCGCAGGGCGGGGAGCGCCGCGGGTAATGCAAAAAAAGCCCACTCGGGCCCACAATCACCAGTTTTCGGGTCCGCGGGGGGCAGCGGGTACCTGCGGGTGTCTAGGGTGTAGGGCGCTCCGCCGGCGCCAGAAACCAGGCGCGCCAGGCCGCTCCACCGGTAGGGCTTCGGGGGAATCGTTGTAGCAGTCGGAGGCGGCCGGGAGCCTCCATATTCATGCAGCAGGGTCACCGGGTTCCAAACCGCATTCCGGCCCGGTGTTTCCTGTCTTTAGCCCTCCTGGGTAGGATAAATGTTCGGATTCTTGGACTGACCTGCGAGAGCCTCACGTTAGTGCGGCCATTACGCTTGTGCGCCACCTGGCGCCCTCGAACTGTATGTATTTACATTTAGCGTTACACAAAACCGTTTATAAATATGCCTCTGCCTTTGCCACTTCTTTTCATGGACTGCCCCCTCATTTCAAACTCCTGAGTGTCTCTCAACTGTTTCAACAATGCACATGTTTGGTGATCATCAGACTGGCCTAACAGAACAGAGAGAGCATCACTGTATACAACAAGTGAGGGTGGTCTCGCCTTAACTTGGCACCCAAAGGCATATCTTTACACAGATCCTTGAGATGCAACGGTCAACCACTAGCACAGGTCTCTCCAGTGACAAACCTGACAGCCAGCCATTGGAGTTCAGTCGCTAGGTAATAGTGTTCACAATTTGGAGCCTCCAATCCTACTAGGAGACACAGTTTGGCTAGTGCGACACTGTGGCGGCCATTATGCCAAATGATGTCCCCCAATATTGTATCTATATCGTGGATGAACATCCTAGTGTGCAAAATGGGGGTGTTGGGCAAAATAGTTCAGGAGGCAGGGCAGCATCACTATCTTGGATAGAGGTATATGCTCCGCAGTCAAGAGTGCGAGCGAACCCCAAAATGCCACCTGACCCTTTGCTGTTAAGATTCCTATTGAGGAGGTCCCGATCAGCATGGTATATACGCATGCATAGATAACCAAAAGAGGTGCCCTCCCATTTAAGATGGCCAACCCCAGATCCAGACGAGTCGGCCTGGTATTAGGGTAAAATAGGAATAGACAAGGTTTTGTCCAATTGATGGGAGGAGCTGACCACCATGGAGTGAGGTCATCTGTCCCTGGCGCTCTGCCCGCACCTGGAGTGTTTCAGGACTTAAAGTGAATTGGTCCACAACTGCACGTTCCTGATTAGGTTGGGTGATCGTGACACCCAAGACTGGATAAGTAATTTTAATATCACGTTGGAGCCTCATACATTTAGAGATTTGATGATCCAGGTACATCAACAGGTTTGGATTTGCTAGAGAGGAACCTAAGTGAAACTATTTCTACTTTAAAAGGCTGTGTACAATTTTGGAAGATGTTGACATTGACGATATGGTCATGTAGCACTCTCCAAAATGATTATGCTTATTCAACTGCTATATCGTTGTGTTAATTTACCAAACCAGTCACCTAAAAGCATATTCAAGTAGCTGTACAAAGAGCTGACTGATTTAATCTAGGGCACAGAGAGACATTGTGCTGCTTTGTGCAAGCCAAAATTGCCATTCGGCGAGAGTGGCCTAAATGCTCCTGATTTTGAATTGTACTACCTTGCTGCACAACGGCAATTAGTTGCAAGATGGTTGGAGGGGTACATGTAGCTGACACTGGTGTTAATGCCCCACAATTCAATAAAGGCCTCTTAATGAATCTGCTTGTCAGGAAGGGCCTATTCATAAAGGGCAGCCCCATCTTCTGCAAACAGCCATAGATGCCTGCAAAGAAATTTGCAAATCTCTAGACAAATCCCTGTTTGTCCCAGGGATCCCTTTAGTTGGACTGGCCAGTTGAGAGAAATGTTGCACGCCAAACCAAATGCCTCTTCAATAGCAGCCTAAGTAATAACAGTGGGGGATTGTTATTCTGTGGGCACTTTGAAATCAATCCAGCATCTGATAAAAGAGGCAGGACTGCTAGAAGGACAGTACCTATAGTATGTGGCTGTACTGGGAACAATATGTAAGATGGGAGGTGCGACAGAGACCGAACTAAACACACATTGGGTATTACCACTTCTCTACATGATTGGAGATGGAAAAAATCTAGTATCATGGCTCTACCAAGCACTACTCAGTACTACAAAGATGAACTTATGCAGCTTTAAGATTAAGTGGGAGAATGACATGGGGAGTGGGGTGTGAATTGAGAATGATGAGTGTTGTCTGATCCTAGCACATGCAATCAAAATAACTAGAAATTCCAGATATAAATTTATTCAATACAGTTTCACTCATCAGACTTACTTAACCCACAGAATAATCAGAAGGTTCTCTGGGAGAGGCTTAAGGCAAGTTTCTTCCATTTGATAGGGGAATTTCCAAACCTGAGGAGTTGCTGCAAGGATGTCGCAGAGAGGTTGACAGACCCCACAGGCAGGGAAGTTTTGAAAAGCCATGCAGTATGTTTACTTGGCCTAGTCCCATGTAAATGTAATGTAATGTAAATAGGTACTTGTAAAGCGCGCGGCTACTCCACAGAGTGTCCCGGCGCTGAAGGACCGCAAGACAGACACCAGCGCTATGACAGAGGAAAAGAGAAAAGACTATTGTTGGAAAAGCCAAGTTTTCAGCTGTTTCCTAAAAGTCAACAGATCTTGGACTTGTCTGAGGAACAATGGCAGACAGTTCCATAAGCTGGAGGCCAGCACTTGAAAGGAGCGACCGCCCATGCAGGAGCGAGCAAACTTAGGAATGGGCGTCCGAAACTGCACTGAGGACCTCAGGGCTCTTTGTGGCACATAGTGCTGAATCCTCTTCCTAATATAGACGGCTCCCGTATCATGGAGGGCCCTGAACGCCAGAACCAGAGCTTTAAACTGAATCCGCTTCCGGACCGGCAGCCAGTGCAGGGCCCTCAAATGGATGGACATACGTGCTCTGGGCCCTACCATGAGAATTGCTCTGGCCGCCTCCTTCTGGACCACCTGCAGGCGTTTTAATAAGTACTCCGGAAGGCCCAGGTACAAGATGTTTACGTAATCCAGTCTAGATACAATCAGGGCCTGGACTACCGTCTTCCTTTACTTAATCGGCAATAAGGGAAGAAAGTTTTTTTAGATTTTTAACATGCCAAAGCAAGTGCCGGCGACTGTTTGGATCTGAGCCTTCATGGATAAGTTGGCATCTATCTTAACCCCTAAGTTCTTTACAGTGCTCATTGAGGCTGTGGGGGGGACATATCCAGGGGTCACCACTAGCGCCATGCTTCGCATGGTGGGCGTCCAAAGAAGATAATCTCAGATTTTTCTGGATTACATTTTAATTGGTTCCGCCTTAGCCAGGAGAAGACCTCCGTCAGGCAGATGTTAATTTCGGTACCTCTGAAATCGGCGCCTCTATCACAAGTGAACAGCAGTTGAGTATCATCTGCATATGATACTATTTTAGCGCCGTGTGCCTCGGCTAAAAGCCCAAGGTGAGCCATATAGATATTAAAGAGTGACGGGCTCAAGATAGACCCCTGCTGCGGGATCCCCACCTTCATGGGAGGGAATGTCCAAAATTGAAACGAGCGGGCAGTAAATTCCTTGACTTGGCTCTAGTGTTGGATAAAAGAGAAATTGCAGTGTCCTGGAAATCAGCCACTACCGCCTGCCTTCATTGAAAAATAGTTTGTGTGTAGAAATTGTCAGAGGGTGGAAAGCATGATATTACACAGAAAAGAGAACAGGTGAATGCATGGAAAGCAGATAGCGGCAGCATGGGAGGAGATGATGCTTTCCTTTATGTAAGCTTAGATGAGTAATGAAAGGGTAGCAGCCCTGGACACTACATAGCCATAGACCCTGGATACACTTTACAAAATCATAGTTTAGTTGGCCATGTTAGTTCCTTGTAGAATCCATTGTAAAGTTTGATTTCTGTCTTTGGTCCCTCTTCTTCATCTCCCTTATAAAGAAAAGTTTATTCAATTACAGCTGCCTAATGAAGCACCTAAATTGTAACTCGAGGATGTTCTCCAAGATGCATCATGTAGAAAAATGGACCCTATGTTCAAGTATTTCAAAGGTTAATTTCCGTTAGGTAGTTTTTCAAATTGCTCATCCTGAGTTGCATTGAGATCACACTATGAATGATTTAGAAGTACCGTTGACAGCACTATAAATGAAAAAGTACTGTTGACAGAATTCTGGGTATTATTTGGACAGCAGCCCCTAATACACAATGATCTGTAATATTGATTCAGCGCTAAAAAGCCAAACTAAAAGAGAATGGTCAATATCAGTATATTGTGAGTAAATACAGGGTAAATTTGATAGATCACATTCTAATCAAAGTTAGCTAAATCTGAAGGCTAAGTCTGTGGCACTTGGACCTTCTATAGATATTTGTCAGGTCACACAGGAAACTCCTGTGCTAACCCAACCAGCTAAACAGAATTAAGGGACAAATTCAACACCTGAACCTAACATCATTGAATTTGGCAGCATAGCTCCTGAGGTCAGACAGTATGAGAATTTAAAACTTCCTCCGGCATGCATGGAAATTTTGAGAACCAGAATACTCTTCCACAAGAACATATTATTGAATGAAATGGGAACGGTTTTGAATATGGTGCAAAAACACTGGATAGGATCCTATTGCATGTCAAGAATACTTTATTATTTATCTGCTGCATTTATCTCAGTCCAAATTACAATTTTCATCAATAAAGGTTCATTTAGCAGGAATTACAACCTACAGGAAATCTCTAAACCAAGTGTCTTTTTTTCAAAATTCAGTTATTAAAGCTTTTTTAGAGTGACTCAAGAAAACCTTCTCCCCAATCAGATGACCACCTCATCTATGAGAGTTGAATCTTGATTATGAAAGCTGAGGGGTCCTCTTTTTGGTCCTAACCACAGCATCTTTCTTGGAAAGCAGCCTTTCTACTGGCAATCACCACCACCCAGAGAGTGAGCGAGCTACAGGCCTTGTCTGCCTTTCCAAGGTTGTCTCTGATTTTCATATAAACCAAATTATTTAACTACCCACATGCTTACCCAATCCATCCACTCCAGCAAAAGCATTCGCCATCATCCTTAGGATTCAGAAGGGTCTTGATAAAAGTCTAACCAGTTATTCATAAATTATGGCCATCTCAGATAAGATGTACCAACGTATAAACAATCCATTGTCAAGTAGCTTGTGTTACAAATTATCAAGTAGCAGGTAAACCGCTTCCAGGGAAACCAAGACCACACTGTACTAGGTGGAAAGCAACCACCACAGCATGGTTTAGAAACGTCCCAATTGCTGACGTTTATAA
This sequence comes from Calotriton arnoldi, assembly GCA_963921515.1. Classification (NCBI taxonomy): domain Eukaryota; kingdom Metazoa; phylum Chordata; class Amphibia; order Caudata; family Salamandridae; genus Calotriton; species Calotriton arnoldi. Next base: position 2,179,844 of record CAWUFW010000486.1, on the reverse strand, counting down.
AGCAGCAACATGGGAGTCAGAGCTCACATTCACTAGACACTATTGATTAAACTCAGAAGCTAGATTAGGTTAGGAAACATTTTGAAACCTATTCACATGATACATCCTGTTACACCTTGGGGGAAGAGGGCATCGAAGCCTTGATTATTCCTGGTTCTGCATCGGAGGAGTCTACTTTGAAGACATAAATGAACCACCCACCTCCTTGGCTGGGTAGAGTTGGGCGTTGGAAACTGTTCATTACACTTATTCCAGAAAAAGAACGGGCTTTGTAAAATAACTGCCAGTACAGTGCATTATAGGCAAGGAGGGGAAGTTCTCTGTTCCCGGTAGCCTTTGAATAATCCTTTGTAGCACCAGGTTTTTTTCCCCATTCTGTTGTGGTCCTTCCATCGGATCTGCCTCTTTGGGTTTGTCAATGCGGCATTCGGGGCTTCACCCCTTGTGAGCCTCTTTCGTTGAGTTTCACACTTGAGAATGCGAATACCATGATTGAAAAGACACCCTTTCGCTACAGTCCACAGTGCCATTCCAAGTACTCGTGGGCACGCAGTTTGCAACCTCAGCCTGTCCCTGGAGCATAACAAGGCAACGTGTTCCGCTCTACTCGCCTTCTGCTCCAAAAAGACCATCCGGAACTGTTGTGATTGTCGACTTGCTCGACGAGCCATGGAGCAACACCGAGACAACAATACTACCGACATCTTAGGGGAAGATGTTGAAGAGGAAGAAGCGGCAGGAGAGGTCGAGCAGTGTTTCCCTCAGCCCAGAGCCCAATTCCCACTCGGGCTCCAAAATCCAAGACCCACAGCCCACGCCGGGCCAGCGTCACAAGTGTGAGTACTAGTTCACACCAAACCACTCACCTTCCCTCTTGGGGCTGGGTGTCGAGCCCATAGTTGGGGACACAGCCTTCCGGGTTGCCACTGCCTCTAAGCCATGGCCGGCACCAATCTAAGGCGCAGGAGGGGACTTTGACTATGACCCCAGCACCGAGCAAGCCACCCAAGACCCGGTCAGCTTTGGTGCTGACAGCTCCATCAACAACCACTGGGGGCTCGATGCTGGCACTGACGGACACCTCAGAGATGAAACAATGGTCGATGTTGAAGACGGCTTTGAAGTTGAAACAGCCTTCGGTGTCCAGTCAGCCGTCCAAGGCAGAATCCGAGGACCGGGAGCTGTCCATTTCACTATGCCTTCAGGAGGACCTGGACTCTCTACAGCAAAGACTGTTCATTCATCCCCAGATGGGGAAAATCACTACAAACCCTACACCACAGGCACAGGAGACTCTCTCTCATAACAGGAAGTTGACTTTTGAGGAGCAACTCACATTGGAACCCCCTCTACCTCCAAAGCTCAAGAAGCATCAAGACAGGGGCAACAGTCCGCTGCCCCCAATGCCTGCTCTTCTAGCTCTTCATCCTTGTCCTCCTTGTCCACCACCTCCTCCCCCCATCCACGACCACCGGGGCCCCTACCTCCTTCCCCGGAAGATTCTACACATTTCTCCTATGTGGAGGGGAGCCCTCGGCTCGTAGGTCCTTATGATGCTCCCTATGGCCAGAACCCCAGGATGACCCGGGGATGATTATGGGATGATCTGTCCCCATTACCTGGCGGGACAGAATGTAGCACCCCGTATTGGTCACAAATTGGACACCCCTCATGGAGATGTCCGGTAGCTGCTCGGCGAAGCCTCAGCAAGCAGGACCTTTCAATGTCAGCTGAAGTGTCACCCCTGCTAACCCCCGGTAATGCGTCTTTATAATAAAAAGCATCCTTGCGATGTACACGCATAGTAGCATTGTTATGGATATGTAGATAGCCCTGTCACCCCATGGATGAAGATAGAACGACATTTGTACATCATGAGTAAAGGCCTTGTACTTGGTGTCCGAGGCATTGTGATAATGTTGCGTGAAGCCAGATGTGCAAGCAAAGGTAGTTTCAGAGACACTAATCCAACATTGTCTCACACACATGAATATGTGCAAAAGGTCACTGAAAATAATATTATTGTGCAGGGACGAGGACAATGTAAGAAAATGGGTGGCGTTGCTACATGGGCCTAACTCAGGCTCATAACAGGAGGACTTCCTAGTGGAAATGCTCTCCCACACCCAGTGTGCCACCCAATTTTTGCTAATGCTTAATCCTGCACAAGAGGTCTTCAAAGATCCAGTCATGGTCAGAATGGAACCTAAAAAGACAAATAAGACCTCACTATCAGACTCACCCCGGATCGGAGGCCAGCACCTGTTAGCTTCATTGGTGGTGCTCACTGCCCGTAAATGGGCAAATGATCAAGGTACTGGGGACGCCCTGCCATCTGAAAAAAGAGAGTAAAAAGATCAATGCAGCATAAAAAAGGATTGCTTCACAATCTGCAACTCATTGGCGCATCACCAACTCTTTAGGGTTGTTCTTGAGATGTGACTGTGCTCAATGGGATGAAATGGGGGACCTAATCCAACATCTCCCTGAGCAGTACAAGTGACGGGCACAAGCAATTGTAGCTGAAGGACAAACAAGCTCCAACACCACCATCAGGTATGTTCACAATTCGGCCGACACTGCCGCCAGAGGCATAATTTCAACCGTCCTATAGCATGCTTAGCTCCGTATCTCTGCTTTAAGCCAGAAGTCCAGCAGCATCTGCGCAACATGCCCTTTGATAGAAAATTCTTCTTCGGACCACAAGTTGATCAGATGATGGAGAAAATCAAAAAAGACACAGGTACAGCCAAAGCAGTGGGGGGCTCTCCAGTGTCCATCACACGTGCAACTTTTCACCTATCACCACTCCATGGTAGTGTGAAGACTACCTCCACATAGGCCTCCTCCTCCTACCAGAGAAAGCGGCACCAACCACAAGCCTCCCGGGGATATTCCAGGGGTGTTATTGGGAAGCCATTCATTCGCAATGAGAGAACGAGAGAAAAGGGGTACTAGTTGCGTTCTCCCAAATACAATCACAAATACAATAGGGCAACTAGGAAAAACTTGCCAGAAGAGACCGCCATGGGGTGTAGGAAGCTGGGTTTCTGTTGCAGTAACCCCCCCCCCCCCACACACTTTCTGCCAGATTTCTGATGCACTTTGACTTGATGTGCCCTGGGTCCCTGCCAATCCGGTTCCCAGGGCCTGTGTTCTTTCCTAAAACTGTACCTTTGTACCCCCAATTGGCACCTCTCTGGCCACATGTAAGTCCCTTGTAAAATGTACCTTGGGTACCAAGGGCACTGTGACCAGGGAAGACCTCTAAGGGCTGTAGCACATATTGTGCCACCCTTAGAGGTCCTGTACCTTAACACACACACACTGCCATTGCAGGCTGTGTTTTGCTGCAGAGAAAAGTGAAGAGTCGACATGGCACACATACCTGTGTTCCATGCCTGCAACCCACTGCCTATGGTATAGGTAAGGCACCCCTCTAGCTGGGTGCACTATACCACTGGTGATGGTACAGTTATATGAGCACTGTACCCCTACAGTGTCTAAGTCCATTCTTAGACCTTGTAAGTGCAGTAATGCCATAAAGAGTATATGGTCTGAGAGTTTGTCATTACGAATTCCACAGCACCACAATGGGTTTTACTGAATTACTGAATTCTGCGAAGTTTGGTAGCAAACCTCTCAGCATAATAAACCCACACTGATGCCAGTGTGGGATTTATTATACCAAGCACTCAGAGTGCATCTTAGAGATGCCTCCTGAAAAACGACCAGCCTCTGGTGGGTTCCCTGATTTGTAAACCCCAGCCTGCCACCACAAGACAAGTTTCTGGACCCCTGGGGTGCGAGTCTTCGCTCCCTGAGCCCAGAAACAAAGCCTTTCCTGGGCGGAGGTGTTCACATCTCCCCCAGGTCAGGAAGAGTCATCTGTGGCAGGGGAGCTGCAAAGGCCTTACCGCCTTTGTAACGCGACCCCCAGCCTCTCCTGCTATCAGAAGCAGGCCCCCTTCCTGTCACTCCTCTTTTTCGGTGGGAAGACAGGCGGGAAAAATGAGAGCAGCCCAGAAGATGTGCCCTCCTCTGCCAACCCCAGGCGATGTTGGCAGGCGAGGTGAAGCCCACTCTTCAGTGCCCGCCATCTTGCAGATGGCAGGCAATCTCCAATCAGGATTAGGGATTGTGCCCACTCCCCCACGTGGGGTGAGCACACCAAGGGTGTAGTCACCCTAAGGTCAGTAGCCAAGGTCAGTAGCCCCTAAAATGCCCAGAACCAAGAAGGCAGATTCCCGCAACCTACGAAGAAGGACAAAAGAAGACGCCCAGCAGAGGCGACTGCAGAGAACAACTGACTTGGCCCCAGCCCTACCGGCCAGTCTGCAGTTTCCAGAGATCCTGCGCCAAATGTCGCCTTGTCCGGCAGCCAGCGACCTCCAGAACCCCTGGGAGGACTGACTGCCTTCCACAAAGACCGGATCTCCTGTTAACAGCAGCTCTGTTCAAAAGAATCTCCAAAGCAAGTCTTCTGTTGAAGACAAAGTAACCCAACGCTGGGAAACACCACGGCAACTGTCGCCTACGGCCCGGGTTCGAGTGGCCCACTAGTCCCAGCAAGGTCCCCCAGCGCTCCAGAGTCCGAGTCCACTGTGGACTGACCCCTCCAGGACTCCCTGACATCGCCTGCAGCCTCTGCATGGAGACCCCCCCCCCCAACCACAAGTGGCCCGGTTAGGTGAAATCCGACCTCAAAAGGCACCCCTGCATCCAGCCGCCCTGCGCCCTGGAGAAGAGAACCCGAGGTGCACCTATGTCCCCGAGCCTCCAACTTACCTGCCCAGCTTTTGGTTCTTACTGGAAGACTTGCTGGACTGAGCCTGCAGCCAAAATCCAAAACCGGCAATCCCCATTGAAATCAACAGGGCACCAGACGCCAAAACAGCACCCTGCACCTGGCCGCCCCTGTGCTGCTGTGGGTGCACTTTGGGTGCCAACTTGAACCCCCCTTTGCCCTGAGCTTAAGTCCAGGAGCTTTGCTCCCACAACCTTGTGGCCTGCTCGTGAGCAGCCACCAACCGGAGGCCCCCTATTCCCCGTTGGATAACATTGGGCCTCAGCACTTTGCACCCGGCCGTCCTAGTGCCGCTGAGGGTGTTTTGAGAGTGCATCCTTGACCCTGGGGGAAACCCTGGTTCTAACCGCAGAATACCAACTCCAAAACCTTAGTACTTACCATTAAACCGATAACACTGTTTTCTCCCATAGGACTGCATTGACATCTTTTCTGTGAAAAATCTTCTAAGTGTGGAGTTGGTTTGTATGAAAACCTAAGAAACTGCAAATGTACAAAAACTGAATTACTTACCTTTTCTCTAGGAAGTGTCCCAGTGTGATATCTAGACATGAGTAGAAAAAACAACTTAAAAAGTTATCTGAAAAGTAATGCGCAAAGTAATTACAATAGTAATTGAAAAGTAATTTTGACTGTTGTCTTACCTGTGAACAAACCAATTGCATTCTACTGCATTTCAACTGTATTCAACTGCATATTCTTGCAAAGTATTACACTTACCTGTACCAGGCCCGGCTTGGTTCTAGAAAAATAAAACACCACTAAATAATATTTTTATACAAGCAAATTGGTCCGAGTTCAGTCTTTGAGTGTGTGACATCATTTTTTGCCTGAGTGTGTACAATAAATGCTTAACACGAACCTCTGATAAAGCCTTACTGCTCGTCCACACTACCACAAATAGAGAGTAAGGTATTATCTACTTTTACCTCTGCCTACCTTTGGGGATCTACTGGACTCTGTGCACACTATACCTTACTTTGGTATAGTATATACAAAACCAGCTTCCCTCATGGGGGAAATCCAAAGATTTTGGAGTAGACGCCTCACTCACTTAATAGTGCCATGCTTCATCATCTGCGTCTATCCACACCCTGTTATGATGGTACAAGCAGGGCACACTCAACCCAAAATAAATTGCGGGAGTTCTTACATAAATTGTAGCTGGATTTGCGGCAGGGATCCAGAAGGTAAGAGATCTAAATGACTCGGGTTATACCCCAAGAATGTTCCTTTAATAGCTGGGTACCCTAGTCATAACTAAAAACAGAGTGTGAGTTTATAGTTGAGTATCAATGTCTCAAAAAACCCTTTGTAAGGCCAACATGTTTCGGCCCACCTTTAAAGCCCACATGGGTCCTGGGCCTTCGTCAGGGCTGTAAGTGTCCCTGCCTGTCTAAGCAGTCATGCCATGCAAAAAAAGTCAGGCCTACGGCTCTCTGTGTTGCAACATGGATCTCTTTTCATAGTTTGCATCTGGTTTCTAGCTGCTTTCACCTGATGGTAATTTGCGAGTGCAATTTGAGAATTCGTCGTACATTGATTGTGGGTATTGTTATTTGGAAAATGCTTTTTGGCAATCACTGTTACCAAATGCATTTTTCTGAATCGTAATTCATTTGATAAGCAATGCTATTTTTGTGATGTCATGATACGTTGTTTGGTGGATCAGTGTGTGTCTACTTTTGTGGTTACTAATCTGTTTTCTTTTAAATGTTTCTTGGACTTTTTACTCAACAGAACCGCCACCACTCTTTGAGCAGCTGAGGCAAATGAAAATAAAAATATGTCTTCTAGAAGCAGACTCCTAAGTTTGGTTTTCTGGCCCTTAGGGAGAGGGATTTCCTGACGTTAGTGTAACCAAAGACCACAGGTCTTTTAAGTCAATTAATTCCTGAATCGAGCTTTCACCACTGATTCAGGGCGTTTACATTTAAACTCATTATTGTAATCTCCCTACTTTATTTTTTTATAAAAGTGGCATTTTATCGACCATTCTTCAAATCCATTCTCAATTATCATTTTTTGGCACCATTGCAAAGAATCCACGTTCTCTCCTAAAACCCTCTTCCCTTCACCCCCTACTTCCCCATGACTAGTCCCATATGATTCCTCATAAGCACCCTTACCTTTGAAAAGTGTCAAGAAATGGCAACTAACTGCCCCACCTATTGGTCAGAATTGTTAACCCCTACCAACCCCTTCACCACCACTCTCCCCGGTTACCCCAGATGTACCAAGGTAAGTGAGCAAATAGTTGTCTGCCATACCCAGAAAGAAAAAAGGGCATCCCCACTAATGAATTAGAACATATCTATACAAATGCTATGTAAACTCTAGATATCGAGAAGTTCTACACTAAATGCTAATAGCAAATCATATAATACACATTGTGTTAACCCAATGCAAAAATACTATTACTTCATTACTACCCACCACCACCGCTCTTTGAATTTCTGACAAACAAGCCTAGTCAAAGGCATTGTATCCAGAAAGATGGAATCTATTGGCCCATTGCACCCTCCGCTTTGCCTGTTCTGCTGTAGCTTATCTGAAATGGGATAGTAACTGTTTCACATGCTAACGTTGTTTGAAGTGTCAGAGCTGATGTCTGCTCAGTAGAAATTTGAACTCATTTCAAACTTTTACTGACTTATTCATGTCTGTAGTCTTCCATCTGTTTGCTCATTAGTTAAGTAAGTAGTTTATTGTATGATTAATTAAAATCTTCACAATATCATCACAACACGTAAAAAAATGTTCAGTGCGTCACTTTAAAACAAAAGGAAGCAACAAATAGAATAAGCCTTCCATACTAGAACTTATTAAATAGGTTCTTGGTCTTTTGTGCTTCTAGGAGCCCAGTACTCAGTGCAACTAAGACCAAATGTATGGTATTTGGGTAGGGCAAAACCAGAAGCTGCATTGTTAAAGTTTCTGACGAACCACTTGAGAGGGTCCTTAGCTTTGATTACTCTTAGGTGTTAAGCAGACTGACAGCTGTGCTGGAAATCGCAGCTCAGCAAAAGCCATCTGCTTATAATACAAAGATCTAAATCCATACTGAGACTTCACAAGCAGACACAGTCGCGATCAATAACGCCAGCCCTGGAGATTTATCGTGCCAAGGCCCAAAGTGCTGCACTTTTTGGAGCTGAAATTTGGGACTACGCTGATACTCATAAACTGGTAGTGGACGAAAATAACTTTGTTAGGTCCCTTATTTTGTCCCGATCAGCACACCCCTCATTCCTTTGTTTTTCGATCTAGGTATAAAAAGAATTGCAGATGTGGCACTATTAAAACCTGTGATGTATTAGATACGATTATAGTGTACACCTGAGCTAATCAACTATCAAGAGGCATTGGGGGAATTATTGAAAATGAACAGCGCTACAAAAAAATCCCTGGTTGAAGTACATTGCAATTTGGTGCAGGACACTTGGGTTGGCTAGATTGTGGGACCACCCTGAGGAAGGGAGAGGTAGCTGTTCTAAAAGCGAAGTATTGGGCATTTGTTTGTGACCAATATGCTATGAGTGCTACCTCAGGACGCTTCACCTATCAGTTCCTGAGTTTCAAGCCAAGTCCTAAGTTTGAACTCTTCCTAGACATGATCTCGCCACCTTTGGCGAAAAGCTTGTACGTGCAATTTCGCTTGGGTTGGTTGCCGCTAAAGAGCTTTAGTGAATGGACCAGAGATCAGGTTTCAGACAAGTGCCCAGTATGCAATTTGGCTCCAGAGATGGAGGAACATGTTTTGCTCTTTTGCACTGAGTACCTCTATCCCCGTAGAAGGTGGATACGCCCAGTATGCTTGAATTTAAAAATTGTGCGTTATTTGGTTGCACATAGAGTCTTAAAGACTGATACCTCAGGGCTAATTGTTTTTTTTACTAAACATATGGTTCTAATGGTTAAAGATTATATCCCATTAGTGTTGAAACACAAGTTAGTTTTACTTCGCAGCAGAGTTTATCAGACATATTCATGTGAGAATTGATATGTACTTAAGATCCCTTTCTCTGACTTTCAGATGTTAGTCTTTCCAATGCACGGTGCACTTTACGTTCTTGTAAGACACACCAGTGATATATTGAGGCCGAAGAATATAGATTATTTTACTTATATAATTTTCCTTTTATTTTCAGTGTGCATTTTATCTGTTTGCTTTTATTGAAAGTAATTGTTTACATGTTTTAAACCATTCCAGTGAGTTACTCACTGTAAGGTATTATGAAGTTAATTGTAAACGCACCCCGCACAAAAATTGTTTTAAACTGTGTTATTTTTATCCGTGTTGTTTTGTACAGTTTGATGGGATTTTTACTAACCAAATAAAGTTTCAAGGGATGGCTCCGCAATGGCGGAGAAGCGTCGCCCAACTGGCTCAGAGCCAGCAGGTGAAAAATAAAACAATATACTATAATTGTTTTATTTTTCATTTACCAGCTCTGAGCCAGTGTGTGCAGGGAGGGGCAGTGCATGGGCATGGGAGGGGGGAGCAGGAGTGCACTTCTTGTGCACATGTGTGTTCGGCCGTCCCAGGCCGGTCAAACACACATGTGCACTTAGGTTTTTCCAACCCGGCTGTATTGAACGTCTTTTCAGCCCGCTCAGGCCAATCCCCGCACTGCTCTCATAGCATGAGAGCCGTGCAGGGATTGCACAGGGAGTCTGATGCTGCCCCAGTGCCTGCTGGGATCAGGAAGACCGAGGCATGATGCGGGAGGCGGCCGGCAGCTCCAGAAATGTTTTTTTACTATTAAACAGCCCCCCCACTCTCCCTCCACCTGCCTCACCACCCCTTTGTTGTGTCGGCCGCCATTGAAAGTTTCTTTGATGAATTTTCAGCGAATAGGGGTTGTAATACTGGCAATACAGCTCATTAATTTAAATGGGAAAGTCAAACCATTAAAACAGCGACAAGCTCTTAACAGAGGTTAAAACCAATGTACAGTTCACCAATCAAAATACTTTTGTGGCAAGCATTAAAGCCAGTGCAAATTCGCAGGGAGTGCACCATGCTGTACTAACATCACATTCCAAAGTTCTGAGCAATTGTAGTTTCATGTCGAGTGTTAAAACCAAAAGAAGTTCACGAAGTGCAACAAACTGGGCTACCGTCCCATTCAAGGAGGGGAGTCCCCTAGGGGCAGTTGGGATTCACGCCATGCCTACAATTTTGGGCACATTTTATATTCACGACCACGGTTGCAAATTTGTTTCGAAAACTATTACCTTTCACCCTCATATTTTCAAAGTTGAGTTCAGAAAAAGAGTATTGCACTCTGCTGTTAAAGTGCACCAGTGCTCATACGAGAGTCAAGGATTACAGACAACGTTCTCTCAATAACCCTCTTGCCATAATGAAGAACTTAGCAATTCTTGCTAGCTCCATTGGGACATCACACATATAGACATAAGTCACTGCCTCTTTACAAGTTCTGATGCCGTGCTGCAGAAATATTGGCCTTAGAAGGAGGTGCCTTTATGGCAGCAGTGGTGGGCAACAACATACAGGTGATCTACAGATTCTGAGGCTGCACTGCCTTTGCCCTGGCATTTTTGTTTTCCAGTGCACTCTGATTTCCCATATTGGCAGCGTCAAAAGTCTGGTGAGTGAAATGTTCCTTAGGGTTTGCCTCCCCATAGCAGATTTCAAATAAGGCTGACAGACCACATCCTCATGGGATTTGTGGAGACCCAAGGCACCCGGGATGTACTTGATTTCATTCACATCATGCTCTTTCAATAGGTGCATTCATTTTTAGGGTCGAGCCTGCAAGAGCATGCGCATGCGTCTCGCTTGCGAGACACTGTTGTCAACAAAAAGGGCTTGGAGCCCACCCATTGCTTACCATTTGCTGGCATGCGTGGCACTCCTCTTTACAGCCGCATAATTCGTCAGGGCAGGCTTAACATCATTCCTGTTCCTCTCTGTAGAGCAGGGACCAAGCACTGATTGATTCAACGTAATCAGTGCCCGTCCGCTGCTCCCAACGTGATAGTTACTATTTTGTTCTGTTTAACTTTTAGTGCCCTGCAAACAGAACGTGTGTAACTAGCAAAAACTTGCCCAGCAGGATAAACAAAATTGCAAAGATTTATTTTCTAGAGTAAACTTTCTTGTATTTTGCCAAGTCTTTTCTCACTTTGTACTCGTTTTCTTTTGATTTTTTTTCTCATTGAAGCTGTTCTCAAAAGATGAGGATTATTTTATTGCAAAGCAACATTGTTTTTCTTATGTGTAATTTCTGAAATGATGCTATAACACATAATTGTGCAGTACACCCCACTCCACCCCACCTCACCCCAATCCGCCCCACTTAGTCCAGTCCACCCAGACCAATCCAATCCGCCCCACTCCAATTCACCCCACCGCAATCCAAAACAATCTGCCCCACTGCAATCCAAAACAATCTGCCCCATTCCAGTCCCAATAAATCTGCCCCATTCCAGTCCAAATCAATCTGCCCCACTCCAATCCAAAACAATCTACCCTACACCAATCTAAAAAAATCTGCCCCACTCCATTCCAAAACAGACTGCCCCAATCCAATTCAAACAATCTGCCCCACTCAAATCCAATCTGCCCCACTCGAATTTAAAACAATCCCCCCTACTTAATTCCAAACAATCTGCCCCACTGCAGTCTGCCCTACTTCAACCAAAACAATTTGCCCCACTCAATCCAAAACAATCTGCCCCACTCCAATCCAAAACAATCTGCCCCACTCCAATCTGTCCCACTCCAGTCTGCCCCCACCCCACTTTAAAACAACCTCCTGCCCATCTCCAATCTGTCCCACTCCAATCTGCCCACTCCAGTCTGCCCACTCCAATCTGCCCACTCCAATCTGCCCCACTCCAATCCAAAACAATCTGCTCCACTCCAATCCATCCCACACCAATCTGCCCCACTTCAGGCTACTTCCCTTTTGTTAAAGGTAGGGCGTAAATCTCTTGTTGTAAAAGCGTGCTCCATACCGATTTTCCCAAGTTCCGCTTTAATATATGCCCGCCACAGGATTTGAAGTCCGTTATCGCAAGAGATACAGTCATTTATTATATCTCTTGTGAGCAATGCCTGGTCATTACTCCAGATGGATAGCCAAAGTAACAATGGTCTCACTCTAATAAAATCGGATATGTATAGCAAATCTAACTCTGTATGGCAAATGTGGGGGGTATGAAAATGGTACACCCAGCAGGCGCCTGCAAAACCTATTTTCCTCAGATTGTATGGTTACGCAATTCACCCAGTCCCCCCACCCCCCAAATATAGCGGCACCATAGGTGGCAATTGGGACACACTGAGACTTATATATTTGTAGTATTGCTTTCAACTGCCCCCCACCACAAGGTTGAGGAAGGGAAAGCAATGATCCAGTTGCCTTTGAAAATAACATTCTACGGTGTGCGATATTATTTGACCAAGCTCCAGAGGACGAGAACATAACTCCTAGGTAAGGGAAGCTCTTCACACTTGTTAGTGAGTTATTTCCTACTTGCATAGAAGATAATTGAATACAATGTGGTACACATGCCATAATATGATATTTTGAAAAATTTGTTCGGAGATCTTGATTAGACATAAAATCAATAAATGCTGACACTAGAAGACGTAATGCCCTGGGGGTCCGAGCCATTAAAACTGCGTCAATCCGCATATAAAAGTGTAGGAAGGGGTTTCCTTTGACAAGTGGGACATCACTGGTTATTGGAGATAGGGATGGGTGGAGATCGTTAATATATAGTATGAACAGGAGTGGGGCTAACACACACTCTGTCGAACTCCCTACCAATCTCAATACCCTTGGATACATTCCAATTATTATTTATTCTGACTGTCGCTCTCATGCCCCTATGAAGAAATGCGAGAAAGTGAACAAGCGTCCTGGCTGCGGCACCCCCTCCCTGACCCCAGTCAGCCAAGTCGAGAGAAACAGCCTTCTGGTCCATGAGTGCTGCTGAATGGTGCGGCTCCATCCTCCGTGCAGTGAACTGGCATGCAGCTCATTAGTTGTACTATGCCTTTATTTTCTTTCCTCTCAAGGATGCCCACTCTGGGATGCCCGTTTAGCGGGGAAGGGGAAGCATGGGTAATATGCGTATTTTGGGTCGTCAAAGGTCAGATCCCACTGCAGCCATTCTCCTGTGGGCTGGTGTAAGACAATGAACTCTATATCAGCCGCTTAAGTTCCATCCAGGATCAGCTCTCTAAATGTAGTATATCCTCAGTAGAGTTTCATTAACTGGCAGACTAGTGATTCGTTACGGGGAGTCGAAAAATGCGATGCATCAGAACTGCCAGCATATCACGTCGTTAGCCCTTTTTCAGACAGTCTAGTACCATCAAAAGAAGTCCCCAGCATGACCAACCCATCTTCATAGTTGTCCCACAGCGGCCCTCCAGTCAGACCTTCACCTCGGACTTTCCAACTTCCCAAAAGCTTAACTTTGTCATTGCGGAGAATTACATTTACAGGTCCTCTGAGTTTGGGTTACTTTCATGGTTGAACCCAGCGCAGGATGCTTCCTTCTGCAGGCCTGCCACTTTTGTTGCATGATTGTGGTCTGAGGAATCCTCCAGTGTTTAGTAGGGTGGTAGAGTGTTCTCGTGTGCTTTCCTCCATTTTCACCTGTCTCCGATACAGTGATTGTCTGGTGTGCAACATTGCTCTTCTGCCAAGCTCGATATGCTCTCTTTCTTCTTCTGAAACGCTTGCTACCAAAATGCCACGGATTGTCTTTTAGCTCCATGCTGTGCAGATTTGGTGCATAACTGGAAGTTATTCCTGCCTACCCAGTACAACAGCCCCCACTTACACATTATTCAAGGGACCTATTTTTCCTCTCATCTTTTCTTTGTCACACCTTGGTTACTCCAAGCTGCACACCAAAGTCAATTGTGCCTGAGTGGAAGAAATGGTGTTCTGGTGATCCCTGCTCTGCCATCTCGTATTATGTCCATGTAATCCCACAGCACTCCAGCAGAAACCGGTGTCCTCCCACAGCTCCTAAATTGGCTCCTTTTGCCCAGCCACTCAAATCCTCATTGGCCCCCAGAGAAGAGTGCAGGCTTTTCTCCTCATCTTGTAGAGCCACATAGCCACTCTGAGGCTCTCTAACAGCCTGTCCCTCCAACACCTGTGAGAGTCAGTGTTCACCAGCTGTCACCACCTTGCATACTGCACCTTGCATGTTGAATATGGCTGCAATCATTGCCATGTGGTGGAAAGGGGGTCTGGGACTTCTAGCATCTTGCTCAGTTGTACACATCTCAGCTTTCAACAGAGGATGTAGTCACACATTTACCTTCATTTACTCCATGAACCAAGAATTGTCGGATGAGCCTTCCTCCTCCTCCCACTGCCTGATTTCTTTTTCAGCAGCAAGAGCCTTCTGCAGCCATGATGGTCACCGGTAGCGCCACTCACTTTAAATTATCTCAGGTCCAGAAGCACCACTACTAATTATAACACCAGATGAAAGCAGATCAGTGCTTTGAGATACAGTCACAGCCAATCTTAATGGACTGGGTGCATGAGGAGCTTGCAGTCCTGTAGCAATTCAATATCCGAGACTGCCATGTCAATAATAATATCCAGCTCTCTTGCACTGTTTCCATCATCCTGCATAAATACTGACATAGAAGCAAATTTTAAGGGTTTTGAGGCCATAGCTAAGCACCCATTAGGATGTGGGTGTATTTACCCTTTTGATCTTGATTATTACATGGTGCAGTACAATCTTTTAGACAGACAGTACCCCCCATTATTTTTGCCTCGCCTCTACCCAAGTACATTCTTTGCTACTTAACCGTCACTGTATAGGCAACCTATGTGAGTTTGTGATTCTTGGGTGTACTATTCAGCCATGGCAGTTTGCTTCCCTTTAGCTTTAGTGATTGTCGCTGAGCCCTTCTCTAACCTCTGCGACATTGTTGAGTCACAGGATATCATCTTTGCCTGTAACCCTGGCAATTTCTGTCCTTCTGGCATAAGGAATACAAGGTGAGCAATAGCAGTAGTAAGATGACCGCCCACCACGAAAAGAGCACCAACCAGGTTTCTAGTCAAGTACAATAACCTATCTTTTGCATTCAGCGCTAGTGTGTGAACTGAAACAAGTTCACCTGTGTCACCCATGCATGGGAAAGCACACCTTGAACTACAGCAGAGCCTTCATTTATGTAAATTTTTATTCTGTGCCTCTAGGTTGGGCATTTTCTGTATCACCCTTTTGGGTTGTGAGCCAAAAATTGGCATTGAGCTGGAGGCCTAGCTGCCATCAGTCTGTTCCTTATACTTTGCTTTTATGTTTCCCCCTACCTATCTTTTATTGAACAAAGCCTAGTGGGTAGAAGGTGAAACAGTGGGAGAAGGAGATCATTGAAATACATATTATCGCATTCAACTTGAGAACCTGGTGTCCAAAAACGGGGGAAGCAAGGAATAACTGAATAAAGATAATGCCTTTGCTTTCATGAGATGTTCAGTATTTTCCATGCCTGCCAGTGGTTAATACTGGTCAGGGTAATCTCTCCCCAACAACCTGCATCTCATTGCCTCATTCTGGGTAACTTCGCCCCTCCACTCCTTCGCTTGCCTCTTGAAGATATCTTTCTTGTAGTCCCCCTTGGAAGTCCCAATACTGCCTCTGTCTACAGAGAAGCTCTACTTTTGGGGTAGGCAGCCAAGAACAGCGTTATCAACAGTAACAGCAAGAGCAAAAAGTCAGAGGGTTGCATGGGAGCATGGAAGCATGAAACACAAACTCATTGAAAGACTAGGATGACCTGGGCACGTTTGTGAGCTAAGCAGAATGGAGCTTTAAATAGGTTGAATGCCCACCATGAGCCATCTCTGCCCAATAACTCTGCCTGATTGCTCTTGGGTATGACGAATATGGCAGGTAGGCAGGCCTTTGGTTATGAACAGCCAGGATTAGGGGTTCAACCTCATCGTAACCCCCCGCATCTGAAAGGTATTGTTTTTAGAGGTATTGGTTTGTATTGATTCTGACTGCAGAGTGGCTAACCTAGTGAGTTAGGCTTATCTACACAAGTTATTTGCTTAAATTTAGTTCCTCTGCAGGCTATGCTTTTGGATCCAGAATAGAATGTTATTTAGCTTGCTACTGGGCTCTTCTGTTGATTGATATCAGATAACATCCCATGACAGAGACGGAACAGGTACCTGTAATCCTAGATCTTGGTCGTGGGTATTCTCTCTAATTCTGTAAACAGCTCTGCACCTCTCCATATTCCAGAGCATAGTAAGAGAATTTAAGGATGTCTTCCACTGTATTTACATAAATCAAACTTCCTCTCTGTCATGCACTGCGTGATGGAAGAACTGTCAGCTTCTGTAATTTGTAAAGGTGTGGTGTCAGTTTAGCTTTCTGTGCGTAAAGCATTTCCAAGTCTACATTTTACTATGTTTTTTGGTATTTCAAAATGTTGAACCCTGTTTAATCAGCTAAAGTAATTTTCTGTTTAATTTGGCTGATTAGATGTATTTTTTAAAAGGAAAAATAAAGATGAAACAATGTTGCCTTATAGACATTTTTTTCTTTTTGTTGTGATGATCCCAGATGTGCAGAGCCATTTTACTATTCATAGATTGAAAGTGATTAGCAGTGACAAGGTACTTGAATTACAGGTAAGTAACTTTTTCTCTTTGTGGTTTTACTTCTTAGAATTTCACATGTTACTAGAGGATCTTCTGCCTTTTAGTCTTCAGTGTGTTAGTCCCTTATACTGTAACCTCTTTCATGTAGGTATTGGACCCTCTAAGCAGTGCTGAAAATTCTATATCTGGTAGTTGTCAGTCCTTGGATCGGTCAGGAGACGGGTATGTATGCTTATGTACTCTAAACTCTTTTATATATTCCTTATATGTCAATCATTATTCTTGTGAAACATTATGTTCGTAGCACGTGTGGCTGTAGATTCACATGCTCTGCATACTCCTGCCATTTAGTGTTTGGCTTGGGTTTCTTGAAAGAAGTATTTCCTCTCTCTGGAAGTGAGCGTGCCTGGCACAACTCTATTTTTAGATTGTTTTTCTCCACCATTGGGAACGGACGTGTTTTGAAGTTGCTTCCGGTATCAATGCTTTCAACTCTGAATATCGTGTTCCCTTCCAGTTAGCCAAAAGAGTTTTGTATGCCGGCTCTCATTCAGTCCTTTCTACTGTTCGTCCACTGCTCCGAACATCGTCATCGAATTCTGGGCCAGTCGGCCCTTGGGGCACCCCTGCTCTTCGGTGCCCTGCATTTTCCTTATCAATGCCATGGATTGAAAATGTGGTGCAGACAGTGATAGATCGTACGCCATTCAAAGATGCTTTAAGTGCCACTCAAAATACCACTGGGCCTATCTCCCCGCTGTCTGCAACTACTGACTCTTCGCAGAGCGTGACGACACCCGCTGTGATTTTTTCTCGGTCTTAAGGAATAAAGAGACCATTCAGCAGTAGAGAGGCAAGTGGTGGGCCCACAATAAGATGTTTCAGTCCTCATCGAAGATGCTGGACATCTTCAGTGAGTCAGAACTACTTAATGGCAAAGAAGAAGAGTTCTGTGAGACCCCCCCCCCGTGTGCCGACCCAAAAACTCAGCCCCAAGATTATTGGATCTGATTCCTCGGAGTTGGAAAAGGAGGAGCTCCAAGAGGAGAACGAGGCACTCAACGATGCCGTTTAGTGGACCCCGGACCTCTCACCAAGACAACACAGAGACGTGCAAGTACGGTTGACACCCACAAACCCCTGTCACGTCCGGCTACACCACCGCCCATGGACTCTAGTTGGCTCTGAGATAAGGCGTCTGAGCTGAAGTAGGATCCAGCTAAGCCCTCTGACTCCCATCGACCTTCGAGTCTGCGCTGACCCTTCGAGGCTGAAAGCTACATCAGCTCCGAACCCAACATCAGCTCCGAGACCGTCGACAGCCAACTCCAGAGAAGAGGCCCATCCTTGAGAGGCTTCAACATGAGCTGGATGAAAGATGTTGGATCATAACTCACCCCCCCACAGACAAGAGTTCTGACACTAGGAATACTTTGCCCAAAAAAGAAAACGCTCCTTCGAGGACACTCCAGAACTGGACACTTAACCTCAGCTGGTGCCTTCCAAGAGGCCTTGGGACACTACTTCTAGCCCTCCTCCTGAAACACCTCCGGCCCCACCTCCATCTCCCTCACCTTCTGCGACTTCCCCTCAGGGGTCAATTCAAACAAAGCTAACCTTCACTCCAGCTGAGGACTTTGGTGCGCAAGCCTATCCGCATCCTACAGACGATCCTTGGGAGGATTAAGACGTGGGACCCATCCCTCCTCTCGTCTCCACGTGGGGTACTTAGACATGGATCATGTCAGTTTTTTGGCTTCCCCACCAGACAACACAACTGCATACCACAATGTCATTGAAACATGCAGCTGCCTACCACAAGGTGCACATGTACATCACCCAGGAGAATGGTGACTTTCTGGTGGAGATGCTCTCCAGAACTAAGTGCTCACTTCAGTTTCTCCCTATGCTAATGGTAAAATCTTCCACAGAGATTTTGAGGGAGCCAGTAAAATCCCGGGTGGTAACACCCAGGATTGAAAAGAACTTCAACCTGCACCTTCTGACCCTCTCTGTATCAGGGATCGTGTCCCCTTGGCTCCCTGGTTGTCTCCATCGCTCGAAAGAGAGCTTTAGCCCAGGCCACAGGGGGTGCCTGTGCATCTCCAGTTTGGTAGGCCTCCTGTCTCGCTATAAGAGGGCCCAGTGGGAAGAGATGGAGTCCTTGCTCCAACATTTTCCTGACCAATACTGAAAGAGGGGAGAAGAGATTTGGTAAGGAGGGGAAAGCCATATCTAATGCCACTATTCGGTGCGCATTGGATTTGAGTGATACAGCTGCTAGTGGGGTCAACACTTCTGAGATCCTCCACTGTTACTCTTGGCTGCGTACCACGCACCCCACCCCTAGATCACACTGCATCTGTCATGGGGAGGCTTCAGGGGTTTTGTGTCCGCTGGGAGGAGATCACCACCGACCGGTGAGTTCTATCCATCGTTGAGCATGGCTACTACCTAAAGCTCACTTCAACATAAAATCCCACCCGCAAAAACACACACAGCCCAGAACACCTCCTCCCACTACAAGAGGAGGTCCATGGACCTCTTTTCAAAGGGGCCATAAAGTCACCGCACAGTAGGGCAAAGGCGTCTACTCCCTGTACTTAGTCATCCCAAAAAGGGCGTGTCTCTCAGGCCAATCCTTGACCACAGTCTTCTCAACAGATTCATCCTCGCTGAACATTTCCATATGGTCACCCTACAGGATGTGATCCCCTGCTCCAGCAAGGTGACTTAATGGCTGCCCTAGACCTGAAGGAAGCCAGCTTTCATATCCCAGCCATCCAGCCCATGGATGCTTCCTACATTTCATGGTAAGTGGCCAGCACTTCCCGTGCAGAGTTTTGGCCTTTGGAGTCACCACGTCTCCAAGGGTCTTCACCAAATGTCTAGCAGTGGTAGCGGCCCACCACAGAAGAGAGACTCTCATGTCTTCCCCTACATAGACTATTGGCTGATCAAGAGTACAAGCAGAAAAGATGTTATAGCCTACACCCAAGCTGCTATCTCCCTGCTCCACAAACTGGGGTTTACAGTCAATGCCACAAAGTCCCATCTCCAGCCACTTCAGGTTCAACCCTTCATTGGTTCAGTCCTCAATGCAGTCTTGGGCAAACCCGACCCTAGTGAACAAATGGTGGCGGCGTTCCAGCAG
Source organism: Calotriton arnoldi (assembly GCA_963921515.1). Lineage (NCBI taxonomy): Eukaryota > Metazoa > Chordata > Amphibia > Caudata > Salamandridae > Calotriton > Calotriton arnoldi. The sequence continues at coordinate 2,160,244 of CAWUFW010000486.1, read as the reverse complement.
CTGCTACCTCTTTTTCAGCCCCACTGTCCTTTCACAGTTCGAACAGTGATACGCTTCCTAGGTACGATGGCATCATGTATACCCATAGTCCCTCACTCGTCTCCATATGCGTCTGCCTAAAGAATGCCTCTTGGCATAGTGGTCACAAGTCTCCACTTGTCTAGTCAAGATCTAGTGTTGATAAGGGCCAGCATCCATCTCTCTCTGCAGTGGTATAATAGCAACAACTTGTGACTGCGAAGGCCCTTCGCAGACTTAGTTCCGCAAGTGACCATTACCACGGACACATCACTCGCAGGGTAGTGAGCGCATCTCAACGACATGACAGTCCAGGGTCTGTGGCCATTTTATCAACAGGGTCTCCATATCAATCATCTGGAACTTTTAGCCATACACGTAGCCCTAAATGTTTTTCTCCAAAACATTAGGGGCAAGGTGGTCCTGGTATGGGCAGACAAATGACTGCCATGTTTTACCGACAAAAGCAAGGCAAAACACACTCTACTCAATTGTCAGCACTAGTGTAGCAAATTTGGCATTGGGCAATTAACCAGCAAGTAAATCTCCTAGCAGAGTACCTCCTGGGGTTGGACAATAACTTTGCAGACCTGCCCTTCAGGACGTAGCAACAAGTGCATGAGTGGGAACTCCACCCACAAGTCCTACTCCCTTACTTTCGTTTATGGGGTGCCCCAGATATTGACCACTATGTTACTTGCGAAAACGCAAAGTGTGCAAACTTCGCCTTCAGGTTCCACATCCCCATTCCAAAGGCAGTGCTACATGGATGAGCTAGTCAGGGATCTTGCCATATGTTTTTCCTGCTCTCCCACTTCTGCCATACGTAGTCAGGAAACTGTGACAAACAGCCCTCATGTTCATCTTGGTGGTTCCGATGCGGGGTTGGCAAACATGGTTCTCAACCATTCTAGAAATGTCCATTGCCCTCAAGAGAAGCTTCCCACTTGGCTTGACCTTCTCACACAAACCCCAAGCAGCTCAACCTTGTAATTTTGCTCCTGAGGTCCTAGAGTTTGGGTATGTCAACTTGCCTCAAGAGTACATGGATATACTAAAGGAAGCCCGTAGGCCTACCACACACTTTTGCTATGCTGCTAAGTGGAAAAGGTTCGTTCACTACTGTACTCTGCTCCGTGTTAACCCTCTTAAACCTACAGTACAAGACATAATTTACTACCTCTTACATTCGCAAAAGTCAAGGCTAGCTAACACCTCAACTCGGCTGTTGCCGCATACATGCACAATAGAGAACACTCCTTATTCTACAAGATCCCTGTAATTAAAGGTTTCATGGAGGGCCTTAAATATGTCATGCCACCTAGGGTGCCACCTGCCCCAGTCCGGTACCTGAACATTGTCCTCACCAGACTCATGGAACCTCCCTTTTAACCACTCTGTTCTTTCTCTTCTAGAAGGTCTCCTTTTTGAGTTTCTATAACGTCACTTAGGCCCTCACATTAGATGAGCCCCTTTTCCAGGTCCTCAGTGACATGGCTGTCCTTAGAACCAAACCCAATTTCCTGCCTAAGATGGTCTCTCCTTTCCACCTTAATCAAACAATTGATCTCCCTGTCTTTTTCACCCAGCCAGACTCCGTAGCAGAGAGAGCATTTTACACACTTGATGTAAAACATGCTCTCAATCAATCAGGGGAATTGTAAGCGTGCTACTCACCCGCGAGGGTTTCACTGCGGTGGGGGCGGGGGGGAGGTAGGCAGCACCGTCAGTTGCAGAGCTAGGTCTTGAGTGTCCTCCTGAAGATGTTCAGGGAGGGGGCTCGTCTGATGCCGATCGAGAGCTCGTTCCAGGTCTTTGCCGCGATGTAGAAGAAGGCTCTTCCACCTGTTCTGGCTCTGCAGATTCATGGGTTTTCGGCGAGGTCGGCGGATCAGAGGTTTCTCTTGAGTACGTGGAAGGAGATTCTCTCGTTGAGGTATTGGGGTCCGGTGTTGTGGAGGCATTTGTAGGCATGGGTGAGCATCTTGAAAGTAAGTCTCTTCTCAACAGGGAGCCAATGGAGGTTACGCAGGTGTTGGGTGATGTGTTCGTGTTGAGGGATGAGGAGGACAAGTCTGGCTGCAGTGCTTTGTATGGTCTGGAGTTTGTGGAGCAGCGACTTGTTGATCCCGGCGTAGAGGGTGTTTCCGTAGTCTAGTCTGCTGGTTATGAGTGCGTGGGTGACGGTTTTTCTTGATTCGGGGGGCATCCATTTGAAGATCTTTCGGAGGATGCGGAGGGTGTTGAAACAGCTGGAGGCGATGGCGTTGACCTGTCGGGTCATGGAGAAGGAGGAGTCGAGTATGATGCCGAGGTTTCTGGCGTGGTCCGTGGGGGTGGGAGGGCTGCCGAGGGCAGTGGGCCGCCAGGTGTTGTCCCATGCGGAGGGGGAGGGTCCGAGGACCTCTGTCTTCTCCGAGTTGAGCTTCAGGCAGCTGCTGCTCATCCAGTATGCGACGTCCTTCCTTCCTTCCTTCCTGGAAGTTGAGTCTGGTGGTGACGAGGTCCTTGGTGAGGGAGAGGATGAGCTGGGTGTCGTCGGCGTAGGATACTATGCTGAGTCCGTGGTGTTTGATGATGGCGGCCATGTAGCTGTTGAAGAGCGTGGGGCTTAGCGACAATACTTGGGGTACTCACAGTTGATTTCCGTGGGTTTGGAGAGGAAGGGTGGTAGTCTGATTCTTTGGGTTCTGCCGGTGAGGAAGGAGCGGATCCAGTCGAGGGCGGTTCCCTGTATGCCGGCGTCATGGAGTCTGGTGGTGAGTGTGCGGTGGGAGATGGTGTTGAACGCTGCAGAGTGGTCGAGTAGGATCAGGGCCGCAGTGTGTCCTTGGTCGAGGAGGGTGTGGATGTCATCTGTGGCGGCGAGTAGATCGGTCTCGGTGCTGTGGTTGCTGCGGAAGCCTGATTGGGAGGGGTCGAGGATGGAGTTTTCGTCGATGAATTTTGTTAGCTGGGCATTGACGATCTTCTCAGTGACTTTGGCCGCGAAAGAGAGGAGGGAGATGGGTCGGTAGTTCTTTAGGTCCGTGGGGTCTGCTGTGGGCTTCTTGAGCAGGGGTCTGACTTCTGCGCGTTTCCAGTCATTGGGGAAGGTGCCGGTCTTGAAGGTGGTGTTGATGGTGCGTCGTAGTTCTTGATCGATGGTGGTGGCGGCTCTGTGGTGGATGTGCGGCGGGCAGGATGCCGTGGAGGCCCCCGAGTGGATGCCCTTCATGGTCGAAGTGGTATCTTCGGTCTTGACTGGGGTCCAGGAGGAGACGGTAGGCTGGCTGGTGTTGCTGGGGAGGGAGGTGGTTTCGGCGTCAGATGTCTGGTCGTTGAAGTGGTTGTAGAAGCCCTTGATTTTCAGATGGAAGTAGGATCCGAGCTTGTCGCAGAGGTCCTGGGAGGGGGTGATGTCTGTGGTTTCGCTAGGGGGCTTGGTGAATTCCTGGATGACGCTAAAGAGTTCTTTGGGGTTGCTGGAGTTGGCGAGGATCTTGTTTTGGATGATGGTCCTTTTGGTGGATCTGATGCGTTGGTGGTATTCCGTCATGGCGTTCTTGTAGGTGGTGCGGTCTTCTGGTGTTTTGCTGTTTCTCCAGTTCTTCTCGAGGCGTCTGCAGGTGCGTCTGGATTCTTGGAGATCGGCGGTGAACCAGATGGCTTTCCTGGGGTGCTGTCTGTCGGAGTTGCGTAGGGGTGCGAGATCGTCTGCGCAGTTGGAGATCCATCTGTGGAGTTCTTTGGCTGCGAGGTTGGAGTCGGTCGAGGTGGTGGGGGCCTCGCGGTTGAGGGTGGAGTTGAGCTGCTCCTCAGTGATTTTGCTCCAGTTCCTTCGTTGGGGGAGCGGTGCCGGTTTGGGGGCGGTGGGTTTGTCGGCGTTGAAGTGTACGCAGTGGTGATCCATCCAGGGGGGTTGCGTGGTGTGGCTGAAGTGGATGCTGTTTCCTCCTGCGAAGATGGGGTCGAGGGTGTGTCCTGCCTTGTGGGTGGGTGTGGTGACGAGCTGTTTGAGGCCGAGGTTGGCTAGGTTGTCCAGGAGGGTGGTGGAGTTGGGGTCGCTGGGATTGACGAGGTGGAAGTTCAGGTCTCCGATGAGTATGTAGTCCGTGGAGGCGATGGCGTGGGGTGCAATGAGGTCGGCGATGGTTGTGGCGAACGGGGCGCGGGGTCCTGGGGGTCTGTAAGCGAGGGTGCCGCGCAGAGTGGTTCTGGGGCTGGTCTGGATTTGGAAGTGAAGGTGTTCAGTGGTGGAGATGGAGTCTGTGGTGGAGCTGCATAGTCGGAGGGAGCTCTTGTGTGCGATGGCGAGTCCTCCTCCTGGGCGGTTGGGGCGGTCTTTCCTCTGGATCTTGCATCCGTCGGGGATGGCGGTGGTGATGTCGGGGGCGGATGAAGCGTTGGTCCAGGTTTCTGTAAAGAAGGTGACGTCTGGTGAGAGGGTGTCGAGGAGGTTCCAGATCTCAACGGCGTGTCTGTGCAGGGAGCACACATTCAGGAGGATGCACCTCAGGGTTTCGGGGGTGTTGACGTTTGGTGCGGGGATGGTGCGCAATGGGGCTGCTGATGGTGTTGAAGGTCTGGCGGCAGTGACGGCAGGAGAACTGTCCGTGGGTGGTGCTTGGCGTGGACAGCTGGCAGTTGTTCCTCCCGGGGTTGAAAGCGAGGAGGGTAGCTAAGTCGTAGCGGGGGATGGTTGGAGATCCATGGTCCCTGGTGCGGGTCGCGGACGGGCGCAGACAGCCTTGCCTTTGGCGCGCCTGCTACGCGTGGCCGCCATTAAATAGGGGAGGGGGGAGGGAAAGCGCAGCTGGGAGGCGGGAAGGGGCGGGGGGAGGGGCCACGGGGGCAGCAGCAGCGGGAAAAGGGCGGCGGAGTGGAGGAAAAAACAGGGGCACAAGAGAGCAGGCACAAAATAAGGCACAATGCAGGGGCACAAAAGAAACAGGCACAGGCACAAAATAAGGCACAATACAGGGCTAATGCAAACAATACCTAACAGGAACCGGCGGACTCGAACCCTGCTGATCAGGGCAGCGTCCACGCAGCAGAAGCGGCATACCAGCGGAGCTGCGGGGGTGAGAGCAGGTCTCTGACCAGGAGGTCAGAGGTCTTTCTCCGCTACCCTCGCAGCGGCCACCATTAAATAGGGGAGGGGGAGGGAAAGCGCAGCTGGGAGGCAGAAGTGGCAGGGGGGAGGGGCCGCAGCGGCCGGAAAAGGGCAGCGGAGTGGAGGAAAAAACAGGGGCACAAGAGAGCAGGCACAAAATAAGGCACAATGCCGGGGCACAAAAGAAACATGCTCTCATGTATTACATACAGCAGCTTTGTTTTGCCTTTGCACAGCCTCATAAAGGTTAGCCCATATCTAAGGCAGGTATAGCCAGGTGGATTGTCAAATCTATCCAAACCAGTTACCTTAAAGCCAAAAAACCCTACTTGCTTTCCCCAAACCTCATGTGCCCACAATCAGGGCGCTGTTATGGCCTTTCTTGGGAACATACCCATAGCTGACATCTGTAAAGCTGCCATGCGGTCCACTCCACACACTTCCACAAAGCATTACTGTGTGGACATTCTGGCAAAGCAATATGCTAGAATCAATCGGACTTTCTTAAGGGCTTGTTTCAGACCTCTGCACCATCGACTAGCTAGCCACAACTTGGAAGGTAACACTTTACAATCTATGCAGAGCATGTGTATCATCAGCCACACGTTGCGAATGGATTGTTACTTACACAAAACGGTTGAGAGGCAACACAATCACAGTTAGCACTGTTCAGTAGAAAGCAGAATTCTAGACAAGTTAGTCCATAACTCCCAGATTTGGTAGGAAATTCTTTTTTTATTCTTTTGGTAATTCCGATATCCCCCTTTGTTGCTTACCCTTTTAGCATCTGTTCATCACATGTAGTGCTGTAGATTTCTATGCGCCCACCTGCCACCCCGAAGCCAACAGATATCTTCAATCTACATAATTATTTAAACTACATGCATGGTCACTATACTATCCTACTCACTACCCCATATGTACTCTCACCTGCCGTGTGAAAACAATCTAACAATGGAGTCAGTGCTCATGTGCGTTTATTATCAGACGAGGATTTACCAGGACTTGAAAGACTACTTCGAAGAAAAACAAGTTGCAACAGACCTAGGCCCAGATGCTTGCAGGGTAAGAAGCATAGTCCTTTTCTTTGATTAGGAGACTTTTCTGTTTTTTTCCTAGTCCTTTTTTCATTGCCTCTTCCTTTTTTCTGTGACTATTTAGCTTATGCCATGCTAGTCAGACAGTAAGGCCCTTTCTGGTGGGAATATGTTTCTCAGCTGACCCTGAAAAAGCCTACGGCACCTGTTAAGACTCAGCTATCATAATGTAATGTTTGTGCTCTTTTGTGCACTTTTTGCACTAAAGTTCCTAAGACATTGTCTTCAGCGGATGCAGGACTATTCCTCCAGAAACAAGGGTATTTCTATGTAAACGCTGATAGGCATGAACCAGTTCCAGTTGCAGAACTGCTGTTGGCAGAACGATTCTTTAGTGTACTGATAACAGATTGTCCTGTCTTGCTCTGGGATGGATTTCTATTGGGCCTGGAGCACTGGGGTCCAACAAAAAAATAAGTAGTTGGTGCGAGAGAAAATGTTTGCTTCCATACCAGACATGCCCTATTTTTCAGATAACATTTGTTAGTATTGGTCTTCTTTTGGTTATAAATGTCTTGAATTTGATGAGGCTTCATCAAAATCCTCTGTCAAAAGGTTTAGGACAAATCCCTCCTGCCTTTGCCCCAGCCCTCACTCTCTTGTTGACCACTCAGTGGAACCACCTGCTCATCTCATGTATGCATTGCCCATCATGACTAATTGCTCCCAAAAACGATTTATGTTTGCACCATTGATTTCTTCATCGCAGGGAGAACCAGAGACAACCAGAGAGTGAATGGGTTGCCACAGAAGCATACGGTTTGTTTTTCTAAGCTTAACTTGGTAGTAAAAGCTTCCTAGGATAAAAGATGAGGCACCAGAAAAAGAGAGTAAGAATGATAATGTTTTTTCATTTTTGTTTACCTTTTTTCGTCCTTCTGTACCCAATTCTCCTCCTCATGGGTGTCTGTGTTTCATTTGCCATCCCTTTTGTCATTGGTACCAGAGACGCAGGCCCGTTCCTTGCCAAGTATCTGTTAATTGTATCATGAGGATTGGCTTCCCTCTCAAGGCCCCTGGGACAGGGACCCATGGTAACTTTCAGCTCTTCTTTCCCTGGATCATCCTTGAAGTTCTTTGCCCCCACCCCAGAGTGTGACCATGGTATTCCACGTGGATCAATACCAAAGTTGACCCCTCAGTATTGTGAGGCACTTGAGTCTTTGCTGTAGGAGTGAGGTAACTTGTCCTCATCGTTGACTGAGTTAAGATCCTGCCACCTTCTGCAGTCTTCCAATAGCAGCATGATCCACTGCTTTCATCCTTGTAATGAATTCCTAACCATCAGGACTCTGGTAGGGGACTTGTCTTTGAGTCCACTCGTATGCATTGTTACACCTTCTTGTAATTCCATTTACGCATCAGTTTGCAGACAGTCTTGACATCTGAACCTGGAGAAGTACATCCCATAAAAGAAGTATCTCAATTTTATTCTTGCCATTAAAGGATAGTAATTTATTGAAGAAACATCTGAAACTCATGACATCCTGCATAAATGACAGGCACTCATTAGACCTCAGCTACTTTTCAAGGCAGTTAATATTGCGCTTGGCATGGTAGGTAGCACACATGCTTGATAGTGTATGTGACCTTGCCACCTTGACCCTCTCTGGTATGTACCCTCTAAAATTCCCTTTTTTGGGCTGATCAGTTGGACTGGAACATTCTTCACTCCTACTCAGCGGTTGCATTCCATGGATCACGTGTACTACAGTTTCCTTGAATTTTTCCTGAATTTTTGCTGTTTTTCATATTATTTTGAATTTAGTATCCTATACCTAAATTATTGGGATGCAAACCTTGTGCGAAGAGGCAAAAAATTCTGAGTGTATTCCCAAAGCAGATAGATAATCAATAAATGCATGTGCTCTGTAAGCATCTGTCGCAGCAAGGTCTCTAAATAATCATCTGTTTTGCATGAAGAGCAAAGAAGACCCATACTGCAAAAGACATTACATCTCATTTTTAAGGACAGAAGTCAAGAAGATTGTGCAAGGGCTTATTGGGTGTGGTAACATGCACATGTTTAGTCAGCGAGAAAGCGAGGCACCCTATGCAAAGGCGTTTCCCTTTTCTTATCAGAGTCACTCTAATTGTTCAAATTCAGCATGTTCACATAGTAACCCCTCAGGAGGAAAGCGCTTGGTCACATGACCATCTTTTCCCCTGTTATTGAGCAACTTCTTTTGGGTTAAATCCAGTTGTCAAGATCCAGGGAAACATTTTCAGCGCCAAGAAGCTGTCTGGTAGTGTCAAACTACTTGCCTGAGTAAAGTGGTTCCAGTGAGCACTTGTACCTTGAGATCAATCTTTTATCAATTTTACAGTTTAATTTCTTGCATTCAATCTCTTAGGAACATTTGTGTACAGAAATTGAAAGAAAACTTGACAGCAAGTCAGTTTGATAGGTAAAAGGGGAAATGGTCCACTTGGGGCAGGAACATCTAATTTGTCCGAGACAAAGAGTTGTGATTGGTGGTAACAGCTTACATCTGTGTCCAGCGCATATTGGACACAGGAACTGGCATCTGACCATACCTGGAGCTCACTACCCCTTCCTCTAGTACCTGTTGAGAACAAACAGCAGCCGAAGCAGCTTTTACTAGTCTGCCCACTGCAGAGCCTTTAGTACTGTTGTTTCCAATAAGTCCTCAGTCTTGCTGTTTTTTCATATTTTTGTGGAACTCAGTATGTTTTCAGGAAGCTAAGTGCAAATAAATAATGCAGATCATTTTGCAAACCCTTCAGCCTCATTTTTCCCCATTAATGAAACAAATTAGGCTTGGCCATAAGAACAAAGGGATTTTTGTGGTTGCAAACCATCGGATTCAGTAAAATGCATAATTTGCGAGCACAAAAACCCCTTTTACACTTGTACTAACTCTATTTTGCCATCAGAAAACGTGTTTCCATATTGCAAATTGAATTTGTAAATAAATTGGGAGGGGCATGTTAGGGGTGTTGCTTCCAAATTGTGATTCAGTATTCATAGTTAGCAACTGTAAGTCTGGTCGCAAACCATTGATCAGTTACTGACTCCATGGGACCACTCACTGAAGTTTTCCAAAACCTTTAAGAACCTTAACCTGCTTTAATAAAAAATAAAATATTCCATTTTGGAATGCAGTCAAAGGGATGTTGATATGTTGTTCCAGACCACCATCCCTCTGATTGTATTCATAAAAAGGGGGTTGCAAATTCCACACTGCCTAATGAATATTAAATAGGCAGGTTGTTTCTGTGACCGCCTGCAAATTGTCTTTTTGTGAACCGACCTATTAGTGCATAGGTTGTTACGCAAAATAAACAGTGGTAGCAAATGAGTCTCTCAATTTGTGCCCACTTCCAAAGTGCATCTGGCTGTTAGTTACTTATCTGTAACTTCAGCTGTCGAGTGTTATCTTTTATAGATTCACATGTTTGAATTATTCCCTGTCATCAAACTGGAAATCCTTGGTAACTTTGAAAAGCAGTAACTGTGTTAAAATGCCCATAGGCCTTAACAACAGTGTTTATTTAGGAATACAACCACCTTGTTTGAAAAAACTCAAACTTCAGCCAATGAGGTGAAAGTGATGAGCTATCTACTCCCCTTACAGGTCACCATTGCTCAAATTTCTACCGCTAATATTGTATGAGACAGTCCCTAAGAAGAGCGCTGCTCTACTATTAAGTATTTCCTTTTCCTACCTTCCTAAGGGTTGGTTTTCGGCACTTTGAGTCTTTTGTGTTTACCTCACCAATTGTCTTCATTAGCATCACCATTTGATGCGTTTTCTAAAAGGTTTGATGTACGTTTCCTCTCCAAAGTCATTTGTGATGCGACTTTGGGACCTTAATCTCGTCTTGACATTTCTTGTGTGCATGCTCTGGATGTTGCATAGCTGTTTCTTGAGGTTCTTGACTCTGAAAACCGTCTTTCTTATTACCATTGCGTCAACATGCCATGTGAACGAACTTAAGGCACCATCTGTAAAGAAGCCTTACACCACTTTTTTCCCAGTTGTATTGGTGTTAAGAAAACGGGCAGTATTCATGACAGCATTTCAAATTGGCCAATCGAGTACTTCGCCAGCGTTCTTTGCTCCGCCTCATCCTTCACATTACAAGGAGACACCATTGTCTTGACCCAAGAGAGCGCTTAGCTTTTACATTGACCATACAAAAGCGTTCACTGCTCCACGTCGACTTCGTTCTGCGAGGTGTCATGCCGGTGTAGGTACCACCCATGTGCTCCAACATCAATTTCTTTATATCCGCGCCAACAGACATTGATCCAGAGCTACCCCTCATCTCATTGAGACAATTTATAAAACATTCTGCGCCATCTGGAATTTCCAGGGCCTTGACGCTGCTGTAGCATATTAAGGGCTTTTGCGAAGCCACACTGCGGCTATTTGGCACGTTACTGGCTCCCTCTGGTGCGCCTGCAGACCCTCTGATTCGCCGACTTCAGTACTGACCCCATCCCTGGTGCCGCAACCCATCTTTGAACGTGATTCGCTGCCACCACCATCGACTGAACGATGATGGCCAACCCATAGTGCTGTCCGACACTGAGACGGTGCCACCCCGACTGCGACCAAGGACGTTTACACCATTATCTCAGCTGCTACCCCCTTACCACATTCTGATTCTGAAACAGTGCCTCTGCTTCTGGTAGGGCCCATGTTCTTAATGAATGATTTGGCACAGACTCTGATAATGGGAGCCGTGATGCTGGGGATGAGATTGCACAACCTTACCAAGACGAAAACTGAACCTCAAGGATGCCAGTAGTCTGGATACCTCCCCACATATTGAACTAGTCGGACCTTCAGGATAGCCTCATGTACATGCAAATGACGGTTCCTGTTTTTTTCGGGGATAAAACTGACTGTGCCCTGGAGCACTTCAAGTATAGCAGGCCATAGAGCGCTCTCTTCTCCACATCAGCTGCACCCAGTAGTTTGGACCCTCCATCCAAGGCTAAGGTAGAATCTTCCAGCATTGCCAACAGAAGCTGCTTAAGTGGGTCCTATATAGCATACAGCAACCCTGTTGGAGGTAGGATCCAACATTTTCTGCCACGGTGGCAGGCGATAACTTCAGACAAGTGGGTCCTGCAAATTTATTCAGCGGGGTTACGCTTTACCCTTTCTCGACACACCGCTGCAATTTTCTCCATTGCCAGACTGGTTGACAGAGGACCATCTGCTGCTTTTGCAGTGGAAAGTGCAGGCTCTTTTGCCAAAAGATCTATAGAGATCTCCTCCTGGTCAGGGACCTGCTTTCCCCCTGCTCCTAAGTGCCACTGCTCCGGCACTGTGCTCTGGGTGCTGCTGCCCAGGTAGGTGTTGAGGCCCTCCGCCACCCGCAGGCTCCTGCCTGCGCCTCATCCCTGGTGGTCCAGTGGGAGAGCCTTCCTCTTCTTCTGGCCGCTGTTGTCTCCGTCTGTCTTTGTGCCACTTTGCTGTCTGTCTGTGTGCCCGTGTCTGTCTTTGTGCCACTTTGCCGTTTTATTGTGTTTGTTTCTGTCTCTCTTGCGCCCGTGTCTGTCTTTGTGCCCCTTTCTGTGTTTTCTGTCTCTCTTGTGCCGTGTCTGCCTTGTGCCTTTTTCTGTTCTTCTGTCTCTCTTGTGCCCGTTTTCTGCCTCTGTGCCCTTCCCGCCGCTGCTGCCCCCGTGGCCCCTCCCCCCCCCTTGCTGGTTCCCGCTTCCCGCCTCCCAGCTGCGCTTCCATCCCCCTCCCCTACTTAATGGCGGCCGCTGCGAAAGAGTGTGAGCAAGACCTCTGACCTCCTGGTCAGGGACCTTCTCTCCCCCCGCAGGTCTGCTCCTAAGTGCCACCGCTCCGGCACTGTGCTCTGGGCCCTGCTGCCCAGGTAGGTGTTGAGGCCCTCCGCCACCTGCAGGCTCCTGCCTGTGCCTCATACCTGGTGGTCCAGTGGGAGAGCCTTGCTCTTCTGCTGGTCGCTGTTGTCTCTGTCTGTCTTTGTGCCACTTTGCTGTCTGTCTGTGTGCCCGTGTCTGTCTTTGTGCCACTTTGCCGTTTTATTGTGTTTGTTTCTGTCTCTCTTGTGCCCGTGCCTGTCTTTGTGCCCCTTTCTGTGTTTTCTGTCACTCTTGTGCCCGTGTGTGCCTTGTGCCTTTTTCTGTTCTTCTGTCTCTCTTGTGCCCGATTTCTGCCTTTGTGCCCTTCCCACCGCTGCTGCCCCCGCGGCACCCCCCCCTGCCGGTTCCCACTTCCCGCCTCCCAGCTGCGCTTCCCTCCCCTACTTAATGGCGGCCACGCAGCGGACGCGCGCAGCAGGCGTGCTGCCGGCGCGCCAAAGGCAAGCCCGTCTGCGCCCGTCCGCGACCTGACCGTGGCACGCGCCAGGAACCCTGGATCTACAACCCCCCACCGCTACAACTCCGCCGCCCTCCTCGCACTCAACCCTGGAAGAAACAACAACTGCCAGAGATCGACGCCGAACACCACCTACGGCCAGTTCTCCTGCCTACACTGCTGACAATCCTTCACCATCAACAGCCCCCCCACGACCGCTGAACCCACGCCGGACTCCCGGACCACCGAAGCCCTGACGTGCATCCTCCTCAACGTGCGCTCCCTCCACAGACACGCCACGGAGATCTGGGACCTGCTCGACACCCTCTTGCCGGACGTCGCCTTCTTCACAGAAACATGGACCAACACCACCTCCGCCCCAACATCGCCACCGCCATCCCCGACAGATACAAGATCCAAAGAAAGGACCGCCCCCACCGCCCAGGAGGAGGACTTCCCATCGCACACAAGAGCTCCCTCCGATGCTCCACCTCCAGCACGAGCGACCCCCTCTCCAACATAGAGCACCTCCACTTCCAGATCCAAACCAGCCCTAGAATTACGCTGCGCGGGACTCTTGTCTACAGACCCCCCCACCCTCGCGCCTCTTCCGCCACCACCATTGCCGACCTCGTCGCACCCCACACCATCGCCTACACGGACTACATTCTCATCGGAGACCTAAACTTCCACCTCGACAACCGCAGCGACCCCGACTTGTGAGAAAGTGCCATCTTTCTTGCATGGTATGCCCCCCACTTTTTGCTGAATTGCTGATGTACTTTGACTGAGTGTGCCCTGGGCTCCTGCCAATCAGGTGCCCAGGGCCTGTGTTCCTTCCCTAAAACTGCATTACAGCCTAAACCCAATTGGCACCTCTGGCCACATGTCAGCCCCTGGTAAATGGTACCTTAGGTACCCAGGGCATTGTGACCAGAGGAGGCCCCTAAGGGCTGCAGCACTTATTGTGCCACCCTTAGAGGCCCTGTACCCTGACACACACACCCTGCCTTTGCAGGCTGAGTGTCTTGGTGCAGAACTAAACAGAGAGTCGACATGGCACACATCCCTGTGTGCCATGCCCACAAACACACTGCCCTGGCATACCTCAGTCACCCCTCTAGCTGGGTGCACTATGCCAGTGGTGTGTGCACCAGGTGCATGAGCCCTGTGCCCCTACAGTACCCAGGGCCAATCCTGGGCACTGTAAGTGCAGTGATGCCATTAAGAGTATATGGTGCTGGGAGGTCGTCATCACGAACTCCACAGCACCATAATGGCTACACTGAAGACTGAGAAGTTTGGTATCAAACTTCTCAGCACATTAAACCCACACTGATGCCAGTGTGGGATTTAATGTCAGATGCACGACAGAGGGCAACTTACAGTTGCCCCCTGAACCTAACCTACAATCCACGTCCTGTCTGAGAGGCTGCCACCCAGCAGACATGTTGCTGGACCCCTGGGTAGAGAGCCATCCGCTCTCCCGGGCCTGCAACAATGCACGTCCTGGGCGAGGTGCTAGGCCTCCTCCCCCAGGATGGGCAGGGGGAAGCTTCAAAGGCATTCCACCTTTGTGAGCTTCCCCAGACCACTTGCTGTACTCAGCAACTGGTCCCCACTGGTTCTAGCCCCCACTCTGGCGGGAAGACTGGCGGGAAACACCAAGGGAGGAAAGGGGGTGTACCAGCCTCTGCCAACCCCACCCCTCAGGTGGGGGAGCCGAGGTGAAGCACATCTCCGGGCTCTCGCCATCTTGAAGATGGGGAGCCCTACCCACTCAGGACTAGGCTCCTGCCCCCCTCCCACTGGAGAGTGGCAGGATAGGGGGTGTACCCACCCCAGGGAAGGGACCCATTGGTCCCTGCCCTTACCTACCTGTAACGCCCCTAAATCTAGTATTTAGGGGCACCCTGAACCTTCCTTCCTTAGATCCAGATTCCGAAAACAAGAAAGAAGATCAAGAAGACCTGCCGGGCAGCTGCTAACAAGAGGAAGACACCAACTGATTTGGCCCCAGCCCTACCGGCCTGTCGACCCTCGAACCTGCTCCCTCTAAACCCCGGTGTCTCCAGTGGTCAGCAACCTCAAAAACCCCGGAGGACCTGACTGCCTTGTGAATCTAACTACCTGGGACTCCCACGAGCAGTGGTACTGCTCAAAAGCAAGTAACCTACCCCTGGTGCCAGCCAGGAACCACGAATCCAGCACACTCTGCACCCGCCGAGCCCGGCCTGTGCCTGAGTGGACAAAGACCACGAGGACGTCCCCCCAGCGTCTGTGACCCAGAATCCAGCACCCAAGGACCCTCCTCGACGATCCTGACGACGCCTGCAGCCTCAGAACCTGGGCCCCCTCCAACCGCGACGAGCAGAGGGTAAGATTTCCCGACGCGAAAAGACACCCCTGCACCCGGTGCCCTGCGGCCTCCTGTGCCCAACTCCGGGGTGCCTACCTATCCTCCAACTACCCAACTTACCCCTCGAAGTGGTGGTCGCACCTGAAGAATCTCCGTGCCCGAGCTTGCAGCCTTTGTTCAGTTTCCAACTTCTCCATTGAAATCCATTGAGCGCCCGACGGCTCAAAAGCACCCTGCACCCAGCCGCCTGAGTGCCCCTGGCAGTGCAACCTCTACTCTAAGCTACTTTCCCATTTGCCCTGAGCAAGTGACCAGGAGCCCAGCTCCCACAGCCGCGTGGCCTGCTAGCCAGCAGCCACCAACCAAAGGCCCCCTGCCCGCCATTGGATAACATTGGGCCTAACTCACTCTGCACCCGGCCGCCCCTGCGCCGCTGAGGGTGTACCAACTGTACCTACCTGACCCTGGGAGACCCCTGAGTCTATGCCCAGAACCTTAACTCTGCCAGTCGAGTACTTACCCAAAAGCCGATAACTCACTTTTCTTCCATAGGGTAACATTGACTGGTTTCACTTGGAAATTCTTCTAAGTGTGGAGTTTTGAAACTTTAAAATATTCATCTAAAATCAGCTGAATCACGAAAACGAAAATACTCACCTGTTATCAGGAGAGATCCCAGTGCTGGATCGTGGTGCTCAGCACTGACCCTGAAAAGTAATTATCACTGTACTTACCGGTAACTTGAATTTCCTTCCATAGGATAACATTGCCTGGTTTTTGCTGAAAAAGTTTCTAAGTGTCGATTTTTGAAACTTACAGATATTTGCTAATAATCGCCTGTGTGACATAAACGCATTCTTTCAATTGTTTACAGGAGATGCACCAGTGCTGGATCCAGGATCCAACACTGAGTAAGAAAAAGTAACGATAACACTACTTACCTGCTAAGTGAATTTCCTCCCATAGGATAAGATTGGTGATTCTATGTGAAAAAGTTTCTAAGTGCCAACTTTTAAAATACAATAATATTCCTTAAAAATCACAACTGTAACCAAAACGTTTTTACTCAGCTGTTTACAGGAGATGTCCCAGGACTGAATCTAGGATCCAGTCCTGTGGTAAGAGAAGTAATCCAAAAAGTAATCTATTGCATTTAACTAGAAATTCCCATTGAGCTCAATGTTATATTGTGTTTGAAATTGTGTTGCCTATTGCAACAACTGTAACTATTGCATTCAAAAGTCTATTGCTTATTGAAAGTATTTATCAAAAGCAACTCATTCTGAGAAAGTATATTTTGATACCTATTGTTGGTTCTAAAATAAAACAAGCATATATTTTTATATACAAACCATTGGCCTAGAGTTCAGTTCTTGAGTGTGTGAGACCATTTGCTGACTGTGTGTACAACAAATGCTTTACACTGTCCTCTGATACTGCCTTACTGCTCGACCAAGCTACCACTTTAGAGAGTAAGGTTATATCTAACTTTAGCCTCTGCCAAACCTCTGGGGACTGTGGACTCTGTGCACACTGAACCTTACTTTGGTTCAGTATATACAGAGCCACTTTCTTACACGACTCCACCACCCTCCTCGACAACCTCGGACTGAAGCAGCTCGTCACCACCCCCACCCACAGGGCCGGACACACCCTCGACCCCATCTTCGCAGGAGGGACAAACATTCACTTCAGCCTCACCACGCAGCCCCTCTGGACAGACCACCACTGCGTACACTTCACCACCGCACCCAAACCCGCCCTGCGTCTGCCACGAAGGAACTGGAGCAAGATCACAGAAGAACACCTCAACACCACCCTCCTCCTCGACCCCCCCCTCCACCACGACCGACGCCAACTCTGCAGCCAAAGAAGTACATCGCTGGATCGCCGGCTGCGCTGACAAGCTCGCACCCCTCCGCCACCCCGTCAAACAACGCCCCCTGAAGGCCACCTGGTTCACCACCGACCTCCAAAAAGGCAGGCGCTCCTGCAAACGCCTCGAGAAACTCTGGCGGAACAGGAAAACCACCGAAGACCAGAACAACTACAGGAACGCCATGAATGAATACCACCAGCGCATAAGAGCCACCAAGCGGACCTTTATCAAGAACAAACTCCACACCAACGCAGGTAACACAAAAGAACTCTTCAACGTCATACAGCAGTTCACCAAACCCCCCAGCGAAGCCACGGACGTCTCTCACCATCTCAGGACCTCTGCAACAAGCTCAGCTCCTACTTCCACCTGAAAATCAAGGCCCTCTACGACAACTTCAGCGAACAGACTATCCTCTCCACCACCGACAACCAGCCGACCATCACCGCCTGGAAACCCGCCACCACTGAAGACACAGCCACGACCATGAAGAACACCCACTCAGGAGCCCCCACTGACCCCTGCTCACCACACATCTACCACAGAGCCGCCGCCATAGCACCCGAACTAGGCTGGACCATCAACGCCTCCCTCGGATCCAGCATCTTACCCGACGACTGGAAGCGGGCAGAGGTCAAGCCCCTCCTCAAGAAACCATCGGCCGACCCGACGGACCTGAAAAACTACCGCCCATCTCTCTCCTTCCCTTCGCAGCCAAAGTCACTGAGAGATTTATCAACGCCCAGCTGACCACCTTCATCGAAGAGAACGCCATCCTCGACTCCTCCCAGTCCGCAGCAACCACAGCACTGAGACCGCCCACCTCGCCGCCACCGACGACATCCGCATGCTACTCGACCAGGGCCATACTGCGGCCCTCATCCTACTAGACCTCTCCGCAGCCTTCGACACCGTCTCACACCGCACTCTCGCTGCCAGACTCCGGTATACGAGGAACCGCCCTCGACTGGATCCACTCCTTTCTCTCCGGCAGAACCCAAAGGATCAGACTCCCCCTTCCTCTCCGAACCTACAGAGATCAACTGTGGAGTACCCCAAGGATCCTCGCTCAGCCCCACGCTCTTCAACATCTACATGGCCCCCCTCGCCGCCATCTTCAGACAGCATGTGCTCAGTATAGTATCTTATGCCAACGACACTCCGCTTATCCTCTCTCTCACGAAGAACCCCGAAGACACCAGACTCAGCTTCCAAGAAGGAATGAAAGACGTTGCAGCCTGGATGAGCGACAGCTGCCTAAAACTGAACTCGGAGAAGACAGAGGTCCTCGTCCTCGGACCCTCCCTCACTGCGTGGGACAGCTCCTGGTGGCCCCCTGCCCTTGTAATCCCACCCACCCGACCGACCACGCCCGAAACCTCAGCATCATTCTAGACTCCTCTCTCACCATGACCCGCCAGATCAACGCCGTCGCCTCCACCTGCTTGAACTCCCTCCGCATCCTCCGCAAGACCTTCAAGTAGATCTCCCCCGAATGCAGAAAGACCATCACCCACGCACTCATAACCAGCAGACTGGACTACGGCAACGCCCTCTACGCCAGAATCAACAAGACCCTGCTACACAAGCTCCAAACCATCCAGAACACCTCAGCCAGACTCGTCCTCGGAACCCCATGACACGAACACATGACCCAGCACCTACGAGACCTCCACTGGCTCCCCATCGAGAAGAGAGTAACCTTCAAGCTACTCATCCACTCCTACAAATCCCTCCACAACATCGGACCCAAATACCTCAACGAAAGAGGCTCCTTCCACGTACCCAAAAGGAACCTCCCCTCCGCCGACCTTGCCCTGGCAGAGACCCCACGCATCCGCAGAACCAGAGCAGGCGGAAGAGCCTTCTCCTACGTCGCAGCAAAGACCTGGAACGAGCTCCCAGTCAACATCAGACGCTCCCCCACTCTGCACACCTTCAGGAAGAACCTCAAGACCTGGCTCTTCGACTGATCCGGAGCTGCACCCCCGCGCCTTGAGACCCTCACGGGTGAGTACGCACTTTATAAACCCCTGATTGATTGATTGAGAGAGGCTGCTGGCCCAAGAAGTTGGTCATGGTTGCTATTACTGCTACTTCCTGGTGCCGTAAAAGAACGGGGACCACCGTCCCATTTTATGGTTTAAATCTATTTTATTGTTTGGCAGAGTATAAATAAACATGAACAACCCAATACATTGGTGTCAACATAACCCACTTCTCACCCCGTACACCCCTACCCCCCCCACTCTCCATGAACTCACTCTTCAATAGTATGATCTGGGTTTTTGTCTCTCCAAAACTCTATAGTGCAGGCCTAGGCAGCCCGCTCGGCCGAATGAGTGTCATCATTCGTAGCTGACACACGCAGGAACTGCAGGTATCTAGGGCAGGTCAATTAGATAAACTATGTAGAGAATAACACAATGTACGGAGCCTACAAGTTATGGTAAGCTGCTAGGTTATTGGTCATTGCCAAGGTCAGTTTCTCCATACCCAGGGTGCGCCATATTCTATGTAGCCTTGTTGTATGAGTGGGAACTTTATCTGTGCCCCAGTGTGAGAGTATCACCTGAAGCTCTGCGCCTAGGGCCAAACTAATGTGTCGGGAAAGGTCAGGGGATTATGGAGCCCCAGGATAACATCGGTCGAGAAGCACGGGATCTAGGTGTCTGGATGGGTATCTGTCTGTCAGGACTGCGTCCCAGTGTCTAGTTCACTTAGGGCATGTCCACAAAAGGTGCAACAGTGTACTTGGCGCATCACATCCTTGCCAGCAGAGCTCATTGCGGGTAGTATTGCACTTGTGTAATCTGTCGGGGTGAGGTACCAATACGTCGCTATCTTAGTGGACGTTTCCACACTGATGGTGTTACGTGCTGTATGTTTGGCCCAGTAATAAATGTCCTCCCATTATTTCTCATGAGGTGGCGTCCCAGATCATGTTCCCTTCACCTCTGCCCCACCGTTTTTTCCCCTGTGTGTGGAGTTGCATCAGGAGAACGTATAAATTGGTGATGATGCACTTGTCGCTGTCCTTAGTCAGTCGCCATTTTTCATACAGTGTAAGTGGTCTCTGTGCGCCGCACCGAAACTTAGGATGTGTTAACCAGTGCCGAATTTGGCAGTAATGGAGACCCTCTGTTTCGGGGAGACCATCGTCTTTTTTCAGTTGTTCGTATGGGATAGGCTCATTGGCATCCAACAGTTGTTCTACAGACCTATAGCCTGAACAGGGCCATACAGTGCAAGCCATTGGCTGGAGGCCCGTGGCGAAGTCTAGGTTACCCAGGATGGGCGTCACTGGCGAGGGGAAGGATGTCAGCCCCTTCTGAATGGCCACACTATCCCAATCTGCTTGAGTGGCCCTGGTTACCGTTGATGAATATAGGCCCCAGGCTCTTTGTTTCCGGTGTAGCCAGGGCACTTTCCAGCAGTGGCCAGCCGCTATCGTGCGGTCCATAATTCACCAACGCTTTTCGGTCTCTGGGCGCTTACATTATATCAGAAAGCGAAGCTGGACTGCTTGATAGTAAAGAATGAGTTTAGAACAACCCCTTTGTCCGTTGGGCGATATATCTGATTACGATGCATGTGTGAGCGTTTCCCATCCCAGACAAATCGGTTGAGTGCCGCCTGAAGCGATTTGAGCACGCCTGCGGGTGGAGTCAATGGAAGGGCGTGGAACAGAAAAAGAGCCCTGGGGAGTGTAGTCATTTCTCCTGAGTCAGGAAAGGTGATAATGTCTCCATCTAGCAAGTTCCGCCTTGATCTAGTAGAGCAAGGCTCAATAGTTGGTGGTTGCCGTGTCAACGATTGTTAGAGCGATCTATATCCTCAGATATGAGATGGAGGAGTCAGTCCAGGCCAAAGGGTCCTGGGCAGCTACCTGCTCCAGTGTGTGAGTGCCGTGACTGATAGATTAAGAACATGTGGCTTTTGGGGGTTGGTGCAAAAGCCTAATGCTTTGCCACATCTTTTGAGTTCTTCAAGGAAGGGTGGCAGGGAATGCAGGGGGTCATCGAGTGCTACTAGCATGTCATCCGCTTGGAGGCGTATAGTGTGCACTACACCCCCACAACCCTGCACCTCAGTGATTTGTGGGTCAGCTCGGACTCTCTGCTATGTATAGTTCAAACAACAGTAGGGACAGCAGACACCCCTGCTGTGTCCCCCTGCGTATTGAGAATTGGGCTGAAAGGGTTCCGTTCACTCGTACAGCCGCTTTGGGGTTTCTACAGCTGCTGAGTATCCAGCTGTGAAACCTATTCCCAAAGCCATAGTGGCTCAGGGTTATGTGCAAGTATGGACTAGTGCACTCTGTCGAACGCTTTTTCAGTGTCAATAGCTAAAAGCATTACCTCCTGTTGCGACCATTAGGCTCTGTCAACTATATGAAAATTTGTTTAGCATTGTCTCCGCACTGTCTATGGGGAATAAATCCAGACTGGTTGGGGTCTACGAGTCCCAGCATGAGGGGGTTGAGTCGCACTGCCATGATGCCAGTAAATAGTTTAGCATCCAAATTTATGAGCGAGATGGGGCGATATGAGCCACAGTGGCATGCATCTTTCCCAGGTTTGGGGATGTCCGAGATCAATGCCTCCAAGATTTATCGGGGAAGAGTGCCCATGTCCACAAATGAATAAAATAATCAAGTGAGGACTGGAGCAAGCGTCTAACACAAGGTTTTATAAAATAGGGTGGGGAGATTTAAGTGGCTTCAGTCGTTCTTTGGCAGAAATGACCTCCTTGACGCATATAGGTTGGTCGAGGGTGTGAGCTTGTAGTGGGGTCAGTTGAGGGGTGTGTGCTCCCTGCAGCTATGCATGAAACTCTGAAGCCAAAAGGTCTTGAGCCTCGTAAAGAGCCTTTTAGAAATCCCTAAAGGCTGTCGCTATTTGCGTGTCGTCCAAGACCTCAACTCCATTGGTGGTTAGGAGAACCTCGGCCGTCTCTGCCTGTCGTTTAACCTGAAACCTGTGGGCCAGGAGTCCGCCACATTTTTCATCTTCTACGTAGAATATATGTTGGAAGCAGAGTAGGGCGTATTCTGCCCTGTCCATGTATAGGTCCGCACTGCCTCAAGCTGCAGCCAGATTCTTGGGGCTCCTGTTCTATTGTGAATAGCCTCTAGTTCACACGCCTGAACCTCCAGCCCCCTTCTCTTGTTCTTATGAAGTTCGGTTTTGGCTACAGAGATGGCAAAAAGTTCCCCTCTCACTACCACTTATGTCTCCCAGTGGGTGCAAATGGCGGTGTCGGTGGTGTCATTGGTTGTCAGGAAGTCGATGCACTAAACTGTCTTGTAGTTGCCATGGGCCCTTCCCCTCTGGATGTCCACCCGCATGTTGGGGGCTAGGGAACATGGTCAGACAGGGCCCTAGATTTAATGGTTGTACAGGGCACTAGATTCAATGGCAATCTCCTTAATCGTAGTTTACAGGGTCGGTGTGTCTAAAAAGTTGTCAGTGCGGGCATTTGTTTTGTGAGTAGTAGGTGCAATTTCTAGTGTGTGGGTGGGTGAACCTCCAAAAGATCCAGGGTTCCACTTCTCACAGCCACTCGGCCCCCTCCCCCCGCCCCAAGAGAGAGCCCCAGCCTGGCCATAGCACTGCCCTGATCTTATCGATGTCATTGTTCATCACAAGGTTGAGATCCCCCCCATCATGATGGCTTTGTCTGGGAATACCAGGGCTTTCCGCATTGCACGCTTCAGGAATTTCTCCTGATTCTCATTAAGGGTGTATATAGAAATTATGGTAAATGAGAGCCCCCCCAACATGTCCGCGATATGCTAGTAATCTCCCTCTTATGTCAGCTACTTTGTCCCCAACTGTCCCTTAAAGGAATGGGCGAAGAGAATGGCTACACTCCTCCCCCGGTCTTTGTTGGGCTGGAATAAAAGTATTGGTGTGGGAAGTAGCGGGATTTCAGCCTATACCTGTCCCGGGACAGCAAATGTATCTCCTGGAGGAGGCAGATGTCCCCCCGATTGCGCAACAGGAAGAACTGTACAGCCTTCCACTTGACTGGGTTGTTAAGGCCTTGGACATTGAGGCTAAGGATCTTCAGGTCTGCATGGACGGGGAAGGATGTGGGTGTGTGCTGTTCCATTCCATTCCATTCGAACTAGGTACGAAAATCCCAGTCGAAGCAAGGGGTGATTTCATGTCCCAGCGTGTAGAAGTGAAGAGGGACCCAGGCTAATGTGGCTCTTCTAATGGTTGAGTGAGTATAGTTCCCTCGTAAACCCCCCTACAGTGAAGTAGACATGTATAGAGCAAATGGAAGGAAGATTACTAAACCCCCATAAACCCTTAACAAAAACATAACCAATCAAACAACAACGTAGTCCAGTATATACTGTTGACTGCCAGGACGGACCCAAGGTTGATCCCAGGGCTGGGGGTGGGGAATTCCACATCCAATGGTTTATAGTGGAGTCTCCGGCACCTCCGCCAGCCCCTGCGTCCGGTACAGGAAGCGGCATTAGCATTACATCAGA
The DNA here is from genome assembly GCA_963921515.1 of Calotriton arnoldi. Lineage (NCBI taxonomy): Eukaryota > Metazoa > Chordata > Amphibia > Caudata > Salamandridae > Calotriton > Calotriton arnoldi. The sequence continues at coordinate 2,136,980 of CAWUFW010000486.1, read as the reverse complement.
CATCCCATCAGCAATGTCAAGCGTGGATCCAGTCTTAGTTTGTGTCCTGTCTCTCCGAGTCGCTCACTAGGCTGTCTATGACTGTCTGACTCTCCAGGGCAGTGGTTTTGGGGACTAGGCGAAGGCCCTTGAGCAAACTTACTACTCGGTTCCATCGGTGTCGTCATCCCTTCTACTCGTGAGTGACCTAGGCGGGGAGTCCTATCCCACTTCGTCAGGGATGTTCAAAGACGACAAGCCTCCGCCACCATTTTGAGTTGATGCAATGAGACCTCCCAGCATAGGATGAGGCAGAATGGATGGCCCCAGCTGTATCAGACCCCTTTATTCCGGAGAAACCCAGTGATGGGGCAGAAAGCTCTGCGGTTTTGGAGGGTGAGGGCGGAAAGGTACAGCCCTAGTTTGTGGCCCCGTAATTGTATGGGGTGGGCGTCTCTCACCCATCGCAGAATGGTGTTTTTTAGTAGGAAGTCATGTACGCTGGCAAGAATGTCTTGTGGGCATCACAACTTCACGTGAGGCCTATCTCTATATTCCACGATTACACACTGAAGGTACAAGAACAGAGAATAACTTAGATAACTTTTTTTGCCACCAAGAAGCGAATGAGAGACATGAACTTGAAATACAGCCTGCTCTTTCCAGCCAAGCTCCACGTCCAACATGAAGGGACAGTGCTGTTCTTTTTTCAGCTCTGGGATTGCCAGTGATTGGTTGGACACCCTACCGCAGACTTCTGGCCAGAGCACGGGATGGCAGGATTGACATCTCCCAAGCACCCAAAGACAATCTGCCTGCCTAGGGAGGTGAAAGGTACTGCAGATAAGTCTTGACGACGTCGACAATCAGAGAAAATTGTGTCTGTCCTGATGGTACGCTTAGGGCCACGGATGTGGTCCCAGACTCAAGAGACTCTTTTTTAGAGATGCCGCAGTGACCCTGGCACAGCTAGTGACAACACTGGCATGGGATGATTCTAATGTGTTGTACGACTAACTGTGAGTACTGGGAGGGCCTGTGCGGGGACTCCCAGAGGTGATTTCTCTGTTCCCTCATGCAAATCCAGCTAGAACTGACTCAGCCTGAATGGTAAACCTACTTGAAGACAGTGATTATTTATTGCAATGTTAATGGGGGGGGGGAAGGGTGTAGAGATGACTATGATACATAATATGATCATGTTGAAGATATATTATGCCGACGGGTAGACTTAGGAGAGACGGGAGTAGACGCGGAGAGGTTGCTTTAGTGCGCTTGGGCCCGAACCCTCTCCTGTGTCCTCACCTTTAGCAAAGCATAGAGTTTTACAGCATTCACCTGTTTCTTGGTTTTCTTTTGCTTTCCGATTTGGGGGAATGGGGCGGCCTAAGCAGGCCCTCGACTGGCAACTAGCTGGGCGGGAGGATTTAGCGCAGCTGCCCAAGGGGAGGGGAGTTTTGGGTAACAGTTCAGTTTTTAGGGGTTTGTATGGTTGGGGAATTGTAGGTTGCTCTTGTGTACTATAGACCCAGTTACTAATCCTGTCCCACCTCCTTCTCAGTGTACCTGGAGTGAGACTGCTCCACTTGAAGGGAGGGGAGGAATTACTACTATCTACAGATAGCAGAACATGTTACTAATCTTTTGTCATGGAATGTCTGAGGTATAGCCCAATTTGAAAAGTGTGGAAGGGTCCATGCATATCTGAAATGCTACAAGGTGACAATCACCTTTCTACAAGAAACTCACGTATGGGGAGAATGCATACCCTGGTCCTGGAAGCATTGAAGAGGGCAACTATATGCCACGTCATACTACAGTTATGCCCGAGGGGTGCTGATTTGGGTGACTCCTGGGTGCCCTTTTTACATGGAGCTCATGTCCTGGATCCGGAGGAACAATACATAATATTACATAGTACCATACATACTTCATATGTTAGGTGAGTTAACATTTTATCTAGGCAAATCAAAAGATATCTGCAAGTCTGATCAATTGTTCATAAACTTTGGCCCGGTCCATATAAGTTTAGCCAACTCTAATCAATCTATGTCCCAATGGATAGTGTCTTGCATCCTATTATGCTACCGGAAAGCAAATAAGGTTCTATCCAGTAAATCAAAAGCTTATTTCTCTAGAGGGAAAGCGGCTATGTCTGCTTTAATGAGGAATATACCCATTGCTTAAATATGTAAAGGGGCTCGGTGGAGATCTGTTCACACTTTTACTAAGCACTATTGTTTGGACTCAGATGCTAGAACAGATGCTCAAGTAGGACAGGCCCATCTGAGGAATCTATTAGCTTAATCTCGTCTAGGGTCGTCTCTTTTCCTTTTCACCGCAGTTGTAGGGAAGGGCATGCTACTCTATTCAGTGCTTATGGTTATCAATGGATATCCCGTGAGAGGAATAGTTTCTTACCTGTAATCCTAGTTCTCCATTGAAATCATAAGTAACCCACCCTCCTCCCCGGTGAAAGAAACCGAGACGATTAAAGGACAATCAGTTTCCCTAGCTAATGCTACTACTGTCTCAGTAAAAAAAGAGCTGAGGTAACTGCCACCTGCTGAGCATGATGGAATACTGGTGGACTGTGAGCCCTTTAAGGCGCAGGCCCTCTTTTCATATCTGAATTGCAACCTATGAGGCTACATTGTCCTCTTTCTTATTCTTTTTCCTTTAAAAATAGGTTTGTGAACGAGCTTTAGATAATCAAATAATGCAATTCCAGTTAATTTTTCTTGTCTTTATAATTATATATTACCCATTTAGAAATGTGCAGGACTATTCAGTGCTTATGATTTCAATGGAGATTCCCCTGAGAGAGAGCTAAGATTACAGGTAAACCATTCCTTCTGAAGAAGCAGTTGCAGGACCATACTTAGAAAATTCTGATTGCGCTGGACTGGGCCATGCTTGAGGAGAACCTCCTGTCACCAAAAGGAAGGCAATTTGCATGAGTTTGATCATGCATCAGAGGTTGTGAACCTCTCTCTGCACACCGACCTGAAACAAACTGTGTATTTATACCACGCTGATGGTGTTTCATCATTCTAAGTCAGCCAAATGATTATTCTGCCAGTGTTCTTCACTCCTTGATTAGCTTCTAAGGAGGAAGAGTCTGCATTTATTGTTCCCTCATTAGGTTCTGTGCTTAAACATTGAGAGAACTCTATACCAGAAAGTTAAAGACCAGTTTTCCATGGTTTTGCAGGATTCAAGACAGACAGGGAGGTCCACAAGAGGGCCATTTCCTGTTAGAGTGTCCTTTGCATTAGGTCGTGATATGCCCTTGCCCAGAAATGGAATCCTGCAGGCATCAAGCCACATTCAAAGACCGCTTATTTGGAATTGTCCAGGGACGTTACACTTATGGATTGGGTGTGGGCTTAGATCAACATCTTCAGCAGGGAATACTGACTGGATATTTGGACATTTTTACCAGGTGTGTACTGGAAGACATTTTGGTGTGGTAATCACCTCTGCAAACAGTTTGAGTCAGGCTTAGTCACAATGTCAGTGAGTGTCTATCATAGATCTAATATTCTTGTATTGTAATCCACAGACCGTTATGATTTACAGTGGTTGGACTTGCACCGCTTTCTTCTGCGTTTGGCGGCTCTCATCCAAGTGCATTATGGAGTGTGTTATGGCGCATGACGTCAGGTGTCGAGCTTGGGTACACAGTTGCTGGGATGTGTTGTCACCAACGGCCATGTGTGACAGTGATACATACTTAGTATACTCCCTGCTTGATCAATATCAAGGTTGGCACACATAATGTGGTGATATCACCATAATGTTTGTTGATCTACTAGCGATATTTAGATCAAAAGGCCTGTGGTCCCAGGAACTCTGTAACCGAGCTCGATGCCAGACGTCATGACGGCATAACGCATCATCTCTCACTGGGATCTTTTTTGGCATCCAGAGAATTAGGAGGCCGTGTATGAGTGAGCCAGCTTAGGATCCTGAGAACAGAAGAAGGCTTTTTAACTGTAGAGGTTTTGAACTGTTTCGTAAAACTGCATTATCTAAATGTGCAGATAATTGTATTGTTATAGCTCTGTGCTTTTGATAATTTGAAGGGCATTGATTATTTTAGAATGTCAAGCCACAATATAAATTAATGCGGCCAAAGATTTGTAGGCAAATGAAGCTCAGATAGGCAGCCACATTTTCTTCAAAAACAATTTGTAGAATGGACTCGCAAAATGGCCTCAAATGCTTCGACTCCTGAGTTGAGTCTCTTGATGGTTCTTTTTAAAGTTTCCATCGCTCTTGATCTGCTTACTTTCAGATCTTAGAAAGTGATAAAGTTGCTAAACAGAGCTGGAATAGACATACTGGTCAGGCTCTACTATTCTTCATTTAAGTGGACGCAATCCATCAACATCACTTTGTTGAACTTGAAAAACTGATGTTATTTTTTGATGAACCAAAAACAGATCTCAAGGTCATTCAGATGGAATCATGGAAGGACAAAACAATAAAACTGGCAAAATTGTTTGCCCTGACCTTGTATTTGTTTTCCCTAAAACAAATTATTCACAGGTTTTGTTGCAGACTACATTAATGCTCATTGTTCATCTTGATGCACTATTTACCAAAAGGTATCATTGACGTTGGTTAATGGTTGTGTTATTTCCTAGAAGAAGGTGAACATTCATAACTGGTTTATAAATTTATGAACTTGTCTGTTTGGTTTATTACCCAAAAAATGGCTATCAGAACATTTTGCCTCGAACCTTACTACATACCTTTTCATAGACATAGCAAATATTTGGACTTCCCCCTCCTTTATTCAGAAGGTCATCTCATTGCTATATGTCAGTTATTAGAGAGAGTTCTATTTCTTTTACTTGAGCCCCTCTAAAGATACCTTTAGTCACCCTAGACAAGGGACCATTCATATTAGAAATGGGGGTCTCTAATTGGCAGAGGTATGCACCTTTGTCCAAGTAGGGGACCCTTGCTTCTAGTCAGGGTAAGGGGGATACACACTTTAGATAACCCCTGCTCACCCCCTTCGTAGCTTGGCACGAGCAGACTGGCTTATCCCAAAGGCAATGTGTAAAGTATTTATACTCAAAACCCACAGTAATACAGTGAAAACACCACAAATGAACACCACACCGGTTTCGAAAAATAAGGTATCTTTATCTAAACCAAACAAGACCAAAATGACAAAAATCCAACATACATATATCAAAATAGCACTTGAAAACAGTTACTTGCAGAAATAGCATTTGCAGAAACAAATAGCTCCAACTGGGGCTATTACGACGTGGTCACAGGCATAAATCCAAAGTACGGCGCCGACCGCAATGTGCGAGGCGTCTGGCATAGAGTCACATGGACCCCCAAACAACAGTACCTTGGAAAACTAAGTCTATGGACGATGCACGGCGTTGTGGAGGTAAGGCGTCGGTGCCCAGGTCGAGGCCGGTTCCACGGGGGAGGCGAGGCGTTGTGTCTGCGAGGAGGCGACGTGTCGAATCCAGGGAAAGTCGGCGGTGAGGCGATGCGAAGTCGAAGAGTTCATGAAGTTACCCTCATCGGTTATCGGCTCCGCGATAACAGGATATTGGCAGTGATGCCGTCGGTGCTAGTGCTGGCATTGGGAAGGACGATAACTGCAGGTGTCGAAGGGCATCGGAGCTGCGGTGCAGGCACTGCGCCGTGCACTTCACGAGCGGTGCCCCTGTCCTCGGTGCAGGTTGCGGTGTCACTGGCGGCGGCGGCGGAGGTGTTTTTCTTGCTTTCTGTACATTTCTTCAAACTCCCAACCGCAGAAACAGCCTCCAGAACCCCAACACTGGAATAGGCACCTCCTAGCAGGTCAGAACTCCCAGCAGTGGAGTTCGAGGGAGCTGGTAGTTAAGTCTTTGTGTCCCTGAGACTTCAGAACAGGAGGCCACCACACACAAGCCCTTGGAGATTCTTCTTCAAACAGGTTCACGACAAAGTTCCAATCTTTGTTCTCTTCCTTGGCAGAAGCAGCCACTGTTTTCTTTCTGGTAAGGGTCTCTGAGCCCAGTCCAAACCAGTTCTGTCCTCTCTGGTGCAGCATGACCACAGGGAGTGAAGACAGCATTGTGCAAAGGAGACATAGCCTATTCAGGTGCAAGGGAAACTCCTCCCACCACTCTAAATGCAGCCAAGGTCTAGTCAGCTCAGCTATGAGTTACCCAGGTAAGGCAGGACACACCTCAACCCCTCCTTGTGGCTGTATACAGTGAATACACATCCTCAGCCCCTGTCACTTCAAAACCAGACAGTCAATACACAAACAGGCAGAGGCACACAGAATGGTTAAACAAGAAAATGTCTACTTTCTAAAAGTGGCATTTTCAAAACCCTCTTTACTAAAAGATGGTTTATTAAATTCTGAGCTCAGAGAGCCTAAACTCCATTTCCCTATCTTGTCCCAATGGGAAGTTATGCTTGTAAGATTTTGCAAAGCAACTCCCATGTTAGCCAATTGGACAGATAGCCTTTCAATAGTGGAAAACTAAATTGGCAGTATTTCACTATCGGGACATTTAAAACACACCAGCACACATCCTACCTTTGGTACCTTGGGCCTACCTAAGGGGGGGCTTACATGTAAGAAAAGGGAACGTTTCGGCCTAGCACGTGGGTGCACTTGCCAGGTCGATATGGCAGTTTAAAACTGCACACATACACTGCAGTTGCAGGTCTTAGATACCTTTACAGGGCTACTCATGTGGGTGACACAATCAGTGCTGCAGGCCCACTAGTAGAATTTGATTTACAGGCCCTGGCACACTCAGTGCCCTTTACCAGGGACTTACCAGTAGATCAAATATACCAATCATGGATAACTAATCATAATTTACACAGAGAGCATATGCATTTTAGCACTGATTAACAGTGGTAAAGTGCCCAGAGTCCTGAAGCCAACAAAAATAGGTCAGGAAAAATAGGAGGAAGAAGTAAAAACGTTTGGGGATAACCCTGCAAAAAGGGCCATTTCCAACACTACACATCTTAGACATAGGAGGCAGAGTTGGATTTCTTTCAAATTGTTCGTAACATATGACATGACTGTTTTTAGCATACAAACAGCTTATTTGGCTTTCTTTAATTTTTCATTATCAACAGCTCCTTCTCCTACATTTCAGCATAAAGTAGCCTCTTATTTTTCTTCAGCGTTTTTTCAGTTTTCAATTCTCTTTTTAATTCCAGAGGTTGAGCTTGGTGGGTGTTTTTGACTGTGTCTGTGTTCTTGTGTCTTCAAAATATGCCCTTCCCTCCTGTATCTGAATTATCCTACCACCTAAAATCAGATGCTTAGAAAATATTGCATCCTTTTGTCATGCCGTCAAATTCATGCATTTCTTGCCCTTAGCCGTTTTTACTAACTCGCAGAAAGCAGTTAATTTAATGGTGTGTACTTCATAAATGTACATAAACATATTTACTTTTTTTTTCAAACTTATTTTTAACATTTGAATTAATCAAATTCACATATATCATCTCATAACCTTACATGCGTTACAAGTTATAACAGTGTTGTACTGCGCATTACACCAACTTGTAAGCCTGGGAGAATAGCCATGTCTTAAGTAATTTCCTGAACTGAGTATAGGAGGTGGCCAATCGTAGTTCAGGAGAAAGAGAATTCCAAAATTGAGGTGCCAAGGTCGAGAATCTGAGGCCCCCATGTTTCTTACGTTTAAAAGAGCTAGAGATCAGTAGGTTTTTATTTGAAGAGCGTAACTCGCGGGAGGGGACATACCGCTGTATCTTTGAGGCGATGAAGGCCGGACCACAACCCGAAAGGGCTTTGTAGATGGTGCAGCCCAACTTGAAGAGGCAGCGTTGGGCCACCGTGAGCCAATAGAGGCTCTTCAATAAAGGTCTCACGTGATGGTGCTTAGGTTGACCATAATAAGTCTGGCCGCTTGAGGGGTGGGTCCGGAGATGTGTGATGCTCCAGGATGTTCAATGAATCAGTGCACGGTTTGCTATCTTCTAGAGTGTGCAGTCTGTCCTGAGAAAGGGAGCTGCTAGGTGGTCGCGCCCCTAGGGGTACAATTCAGTGAAGTGAAAAGAAATTAAATAGGAACTAAATAGCTGTGCAGTGTGGTCCTTTAATGCGATTTTTTTCGTCAGAGCTAGAGGAAGGGGGGAAGGTCCGGGGGCAGCTCAGGAAGCGGGGGGGGTTTCCACCGCTCCTCGAGGGCGTATATCGCACACTGACTGGAACAGAAGTCAGTTGTTCCCGGATATATTGAGTTTGTCGGGGGCTGTGTTATGACGTGAGGGAGGGGTGAGGGTCCTAAGGGCTCCAATTGCCCCACTACTCAGGTTGACTGTTCATGGTTGCTCTCTGGACCAGGGCCGGGTTTGCCTTCACTGGATAGGGATTGATATTTCTCAGGGTATTCCCAAAACTCCAACAACTCATTCCAGAGGTCCGCCATGGGATGTCGCTGAATCCCCGCTTGTCTTCCCTGGCCAGGGCTCTCCCTTCCGCTCCCGCCCAGTGTGTCACGTTTCGTTTCCAGTCCCCCACTGTGGGTCCCCTTGTCAATTTCAAGGTTAATGCTATCCTCCTTTTGGCCAGGCCCAAGGCTAGGTCTACAAACCTTGTGGCCACTTTCCGTTTGGGCGGCCGGGGGAAGAGTCCCAATATGCAGGTTTCAATTGTGCGGTCAAATGTGCGCCCCACCACTGCCTCTATCGACTCCAAAACGTCGTTCCAAAATCTGTTTACTGTGGAGCAGTCCCAGGTCATGTGGATAAGGTCCACATCGGCGGCGTCGCACCTCTGGCAGTTACGCGTGTCAATCCCATACGTGACCCTGATTCTGTGGGTCGTCATGTATTTCACATGGCTGTAGTTGAACTGTATGTATTTCATCCTAGTATGGCGGGAAACCTTTTTGGGGTATGCTAAGATTTTGTTCCATTTTGTGTCTGAGAGCTCCCTACTCAGTATGGTGTCCCATTTGCCACGCAAATTTAGAAGTGGGGTGCGGAACAACTCCGACAGTGAGGTGTAAAACTCTTTTACCTGGTGCTGCGCCCTACCCATGGTAAGTATAGACTGCAATAGGACATGAGTCTTGGGCTCTTCCCTATCTGTGCCCCACAGCACGTTGAATGTTCGTATTAAGGCTTCGTTGTGTAAGAATTGCCCCGCTTGGAGCCCAGTGCTTTCAACCAGGTGTTCCAGGGGTGTCAGGATGGACTGCTGGTAACAGTGCCCTACCATTTCTAGTCCCACCGCGGTCCAGGGTGACAGCTGTTCGGGGGTAAATGGCCTTCTGGGGTTGCCATGTGGCAAACCGATTAGGGGCAGGGCCGGAGCGTATAGGGGAATCTCCGGCCGTTTCGCCACGCAGCGTCTCCATCACTGCAAGGTAGTGGTCTGCAACAGGGATTGGTGGGAGATCACCACTGACGCGTCTAGCATTTTAGCCAGCAACAGAGGTGTGCGATCCCCAGCATTCGTCAAGTTCGTTCCTTCAGGGCCTATGCCTTCCAGCCATTGTGCCAGCCACTGCAGTTGGGAGGCCAAGAACCACTGACGCGTCTAGCATTTTAGCCAGCAACAGAGGTGTGCGATCCCCAGCATTCGTCAAGTTCGTCCCTTCAGGGCCTATGCCTTCTAGCTATTGTGCCAGCCACTGCAGTTGGGAGGCCAAGAAATAGTGTTCAAAATTCTGTACTCCTAGGTCACCCTCTGCCATGGGACGCTGCAGTGTGGCCAAGGACACCCTCCCCCGCCCCCTTTCCCATATGAGGTCACAGAGCAGGGTATCAAGCTGGCGAGACCAGCCTGCGGGCATCCCCGTTGGGACTTTAACAAAGAAGTACAACAAACGCGGTAACATAACCATCTTTGTTATTGAAATTCGAGCAATGATCGGAAGGAGCAGAGAACACCAGAATGGTACACAGGCTTTAAAAGCTCTAAGTTCCCGCCCGAGGTTTGCATCTTGCAGATCTTCCAAGGAGTGAAAAACATGTATCCCTAGTATTTGAAAGTATAGGAGGCCCTGTTGAGATCTAGTGGGAGCTCCACAGGGCGAGGGCTGGTTGGTGAAATTAGGAATAGATAGGTTTAAAAAATATATATATATATATATATATATATGTTTTTTAGCGATTGCAGAGTACAGTAAAAGTGAGGAGAGAAAACAAGAACAGCAAAAAAAAAACCTAAACAATAAAATAAAGAGACGGTCTCTTGTTTACATACAGTTATACATGTGTCTTAGTCGGTTCCAGGTCACTCATTATGTTGGAGCATTCTTATCCAACTAGACCATTGTCGCAACGCATCACCAAGATAACATTAGTAGTACGCTCGAAGTGCGGCCACGAAGGTAGCATATTATGGGGCTCAGTGCACTGAGTAGAAATGCGCATTGGCTAGCAGTGCTTCCCGACCAAGGAGCAGAATACATATGATAACATAGAATTACTAGCCTCGGCCCCAAAGCCAATTGGCACCCCCCCCCCCCATTCCTCGTGCACACGTCTGTGTGTATCTGGCATTAATTAGTCTGAGGGGTGACCTCCAGACCCTAAGGGAAACATTTGCACATATGACCTCAGTGATTGCCAGATGTTTTTAGGCCTGGATGCTTGCGGTTGTAGAGAAGCATATATGTCACTTGTGGTATCACAACTTACTAAGTCCAGCATCCAGTGCTTGACCATGGGGGAAGTGGAAGCTCCCCAGTGTATAGATACCTGTCGCCTAGCCAATAGTGGCGCCATAGCGTTGTAGCGCTGAATGCCCTTCCGTAGTGGTTGGACATAACCCAGCAAAGCCACTAATGGGTCGGGCCTATCTCTGTTTCCACCATCTGCGGCAGGACCCGGAACACCTCCTCCCAGTACGCTAGCTCTGGTGCACAGCTCCAGGCCAAGTGTATGAATCAGCCTGATTTGGCGCACATTTTGGACAAGTATGGGGTCTGGAGCGATCAAATTTAGACACGAAGTATGGGGTGGAGTACGCATGTTGTAGGTATTTAAAATGCAACAACTTGTGTCAATGATTATTTGAGCCAACCAAAAATTATATGTCCCGTTTGTACTCCTTAATCTCTTACTTAATTTTCCCAGCTATTGTTTCACACACATTCATCCCAAACTATAAATCTTGTTTTTTGTAAAAGGTATCTCCTCCTTTATTAAAATAATTTTTCAAATACAACCGTAAAATCTATTTAAAACTCATCATTTCATAATCAATTGTGTAAAAGAGGTCACAGAAGGTTATTCTAATATGCTGAGTCATTAATGCCTACACATAATAATCCTTTTTCTTCAATAGATTTTTGGTCTGCTTAGTTTTGCATTGTAAACACAAAGCCTAATATAACTTTGTTCCTAATGCAAATATTTTCATATATCTTTGTTCCTAATACAAGTATTTTCATAGGCAGCACTATTCCAATAATCACTTAAACTGTGAATCTCGAAAAAATCATTAAAACTAATGCACATAACAGAACAATAAAATGAAGAACAAGTTGTCGACGCGGAGTTTCGGTGGACTTGTGTTGATTAATACCACCTTCTTCAGGACAAGCTTATTTTAGAAAACATAATGTTGTTCACTCTACGAATAAAAACATTAAATAAATACAATAAAAGAGGACCACTATTATATACAAAAAACAGGCAGATGGTTAACCCCTACTTCATGCACCAATTCACATCTTTCTAACACCACTCTTATTCCTCTATTAAAACCACTCTTAATACATTAAAAACTATATATTCTCGCATGAGAATTAGCAATACATATGTGAAAATCATGTTCAGGAAAAGGTTCTGTCATTTATCTACAGTAGCATCCTCCCACACTTTGTTAGAAATTACTTACTTCGAATTTGTTCTACACAACATATGGGTGAGTCCCCCAATATATGGGTGATGAATCACTTCCAGTGTATTATAATCACCAGGAAACTTGATTAGCCGTGAATTCCTCTCTTTTATTCCTTCAATCTGAAAGGATACATCTCTGTCATTATTCTTTATATTAACTTCACCCTAATTTATTATTGATTGTAGATATTACAATGCAACTGCTTACCCTTTAATTCAATCTTCTTATATATCCACTCATTCCATAAATCAATGAGTTACTGTAGTCTTAATTTCTTTAGACTAAGGTTGTAAGGGCATCAATAGCTTCTCCACCCTAAGAGAATTTTCCGGCTCTTGATGTACCAATTAGTATTCCTCAGCTACAGTATCTATAAAATATATATAAAGATATGTATAAATTTGGACTCAAGGCAATTCTTATGTTTTTAATTCTCCTGTCTTTTTGTCAAAAGAAAGGCACACCTTGAGGGAAACCATACCTCTAATATTTGCTATTTTATTACATATGGTTTAAAACCAAAAGAATCATTCTTTTTGTTGTAGAGTACTCTTCTGGATCAATATATTGGATATCACTCTTACATTAGCGTATAAAATACCACCTTAACAGACAAAGGGAGTTTGTATGCCACATTAGAGATACTCTGGGACAGTAAACAGACATGTTATTTGTATAAAAAAGTATAGGGATACCATTGTTTTACACTCAATACCATGGCAGTTAAATTAAAAATCTCTAATACCTTTTAAGATTTGGCACGTCCTTGCTCGTTACTTAATTTCTCAGCGGTTGTATTCAACTCTCTAATATCGAGTACAGTGTCTAGGTTACCCATTACCAAATAGGCCGCCATATAACCAAGTCCTAATTCTCACTTATAGTGTCAATGTTCTCTCATCCCGCTCGGTCGTGGTCACCCACTTAATAGTAATCTGCGGTCAGGACGCAGCCAAACATATACGCTTCTCGTTTGTATCCTCAACTACGCGCTGCTCGTAATTAAATACCAAGTGCTTCCGGGACGCAAAGCAAAGAACGATCCATTTTAGTTTGTGAATATGGTGGCCATCTTAGACTAAGCAAACACAAGGAGATGATGGACGGAGCGCTGAAACTTTTCAGACACTCACCCCCCGTCTTAGACTAGCCCATTGCTCATACTCGTCTTTCTCACTCGTCTATATCATTTCAATGGAATGGAAATATAAAACTACGAGGCGTTGTCTTTTAATGTTGCCCTCTTTAGGGGACAGTACATTCCTGAAGAATAACAAACTCCTCAGAAAAAAAGTGTACCCTAATTCTAGTCCCTTTAAGCGATCAGATTTTTTTAAAATTGGAATATAAAGGATTTTATTTGGGAAAGCTGAAACATATAGTGCAATGTCATATGGATAAGTAATACAAACCCTAAATATATTTATTGGGAATAACTCGACCGTGTGATGCGATCTCCTGTAAGTGAAAGGTTTTAATCCACTATATATTCTCATGAGGAATGGAAGAATTCCTACATAAGAATAGAACCTAAATCCAATATACTTTTCTCATTACCTAAAAGAAATATATATATTAAAATGAGTTAAAAATATATATCTGTATGTTGAGGAATGCTCCTCCTAATTATAATATACATGTGCATTAAACTACAGAGTAATCCTTCCATTGTACCCTCAGATCTTGTTGTTTGCCTCTTTAGTAATAAGCACATATCTAATATGTGTAGAACATCATTTCTCATATATCTTGATTCAAGTATATTAAGGTGTTGTTGTTAGGTAGAAGGAAATCATAAAGACCTAATGTATACAGTGTATTCTTATAATATCGTTACTTTAAAATTCTTTCCCATTCCTCCCTATTATTCAACCCATACATATATGTTTTGAATTTACTCATATAAAACTGTTCCCTACATTTACGCTTTTATCAAGACTACCACCCTCCTAGTTCCGGTTATTCTTTCCAGTATACACCACTTAATGTCATCTACCTTATGATTACAGTCTAGCCAGTGCTCTGTCAAAGGGGCATTACTTTTGCACGTTTTTAGGGCTGATCTATGTTCGTTAAGGCATGTTCGTATTTCTCGACCTGTCTCACCTACATAGCCTCTTCTACAGGGTCATAAAGCTAAGTATGACATTTTTGGTTTTACAATTAAACATTGTGTTGAAGGTATGTTTAATTCCGTCCAACACAATTTCCTTCCCTCTTATGATTGAACTACAGTTGGTGTAGGTGCTGCATGGATAGTTGCCTATCAATTTTTTATTATCTATACCAATCTGGTTAGGTTGTTTGGGTTCTCTATATTTATGAACTACACAATTTCTTATAGTCCTATTTCTGCGATATGCAAAAAGGGTTTTCTCTATTTTTTCTGTATCTTTTTCTGATTGGAGGGACCAATTTCTCTTGATCAAGTTCTTTATTTTATTACTCATAGTCGAGAAATTGGTCACACATACTATTCTATCATTATTCATAGTCTTTTTAATGTTATTCTCAAAAAATATGTCTCTACTAAAATATTTTGCTCTCTTATAAGCCTGTCTAATTATCTTTTTCGGGCAACCTCTATTTCCTAGTTTCTCTTTTAGAGTGCCTGCGTGGGTTTCAAAGTCGGTCATATTTGTGCAGTTACTCCTCAAACGGAGAAACTGTCCATACGGTATATTATCTGTCTGACATCTTTATTTATTTGGCAAGGCGATAAAGAAACTCTGGAGATCTTCATACAATGGTTAAACTGTGGAGATCCCAACCTAATATTCACATCTACAATAAGTCAGGAATTCTGTGACTTTCTTGATACCAAATTCTAGCAAGGGACGGTATATTAGAAGTAGAACTTTACACGAAACCTACAGATAGAAACACAACCCTCCACTATGAAAGTAACCATCCAAGGTGTCAGAAAGATAATATACTGCATGGACAGTTTCTCCGTTTGAGGAGAAACTGTACGAATATGACCGACTTTGAAACCCACGCAGGCACTCTGAAAGAGAAACTATGAAATAGAGGTTACCCGAAAAAGATAATTAGGCAGGCTTATAAGAGAGCAAAATATTTTAATAGAGACATATTTTTTGAGAATAACATTAAAAAGACTATGAACAATGATAGAATAGTATGTGTGACCAATTTCTCGACTGAGTAATAAAATAAAGAACTTGATCAATAGAAATTGGTCCCTCCTATCAGAAAAAATAGAGAAACCCCTTTTTGCATATCGCAGAAATAGGACTATAAGAAATTGTGTAGTTCATCCATATAGAGAACCCAAATAACCTCACCAGATGGGTTTAGAAAATAAAAAATTGATAGGCAACTATCCATCCAGCACCTGCACCAACTGTAGTTCCAACATACGAGGGAAGGAAATTGTGTTGCATGGAATTAAACATACCTTCAACACAATGTTTAATTGTAAAACCAAAAATGTCATATACTTAATTGTATGTCCCTGTAGAAGAGGCTATGAAGGTGAGACAGGTCGAGAAATACGCACACTCCTTTACAAACATAGATCAGCCCTAAGAACATGCAAAAGAAATGCCCCTTTGACAGAGCACTGGCTAGACTCTAATCATAAGGTAGATGACATCAAGTGGTGTATACTGGAAAGAATAACCCAGAACTAGGAGAGGTGGTAGTCTTGACAAAAAGCGTAAATGTAGAGAACAGTTTTACATCAGTAAATTCAAAACATATATGTATGGGTTGAATAATAGGGAGGAATGGGAAAGAATTTTAAAGTAATGATATAAGAACACACTGTGTAGATTAGGTCTTTATGATGTCCTTCTACCCAACAACAACACCATAATATACTTGAATCAAGATATATGAGAAATTATGTTCTACACATATTAGAAATGTGCTTATTACTAAAGAGGCAAACAACAAGATCTGAGGGTACAATGGAAGGATTACTCTGTAGTTTAATGTACATGTATTTCATAATTAGGAGGTGTAGGATCCTCCTAGCATTCCTCCACATACAGATATATATTTTTAACTAATTTTAATATATATATATTTTTAGGTAATGAGAAAAGTATTTTGGATTTAGGTCATATTCTTAAGTAGGAATTCTTCCATTCCTCATGAGAATATGTAGTGGATTAAAACCTTTTACTTACAGGAGATCGCATCACATGGTCGAGTTATTCCCAATAAATATATTTAGGGTTTGTATTACTTACCCATATGACATCTCATTATATATTTCAGCTTTCCCAAATAAAATCTTTTATATTTAAATTTTAAAAAATTCTGATCGCTTAAAGGGAATAGAATTAGGGTACACTTTTTTTCTGAGGAGTTTGTTATTCTTCAGGAATACACTGTCCCCTAAAGAGGGCAACATTAAAAGACAAAGCCTCGTAGTTATACATTTCCATTCCATTGAAATTATATAAACGAGTGATAAAGACGAGTATGAGCGATGGGCTAGTCTAAGATGGCTGCCATATTCACGAACTAAAATGGATCGTTCTTTGCTTTGCAACCCGGAAGCACTTGGTATTCAATTACGAGGAGCGCGCATAGTTGAGGATACAAACGGGAAGCGTATATATTTGGCCGCGTCCCGATCGCAGATTACCATTAAGTGGGTGATCCGCGACCGAGCGGGATTAGAGAACATTGACACGGTAAGTGAGAATTAGGACTTGGTTATATGACGGGTAACGGGTAACCTAGACACTGTACTCGATAATAGAGAGTTGAATACAACCGCTGGAACGGTATTAGAGATTCTTAATTTAACTGCCAAGGTATTGAGTGTTAAACAATGGTATCCCTATACCTATTTATACAAATAACATGTCTGTTTACCGTCCCAGAGTATCTCTTATGTGGCATACAAACTCCCTTTGTCTCTTAAGGGGGTATTTTATACGCTAATGTAAGTTGCGATATCCAATATATTGATCCAGAAGAGTACTCTACAGCAAAAAGAATGATTCTTTTGGTTTTAAACCATATGGAATAAAATAGCTAATATTACAATTATTAGAGGTATGGTTTCCCCAAAGGTGTGCCTTTCTTTTGACAAAAAGACAGGAGAATTAAAAACATAAGAATTGCTTTGAGTCCAAATTTATACATATCTTTATATATATTTCATAGATACTATAGCTGAGGAATACTAATTGGTACATCAAGAGCCAGAAAATTCTCTAAGGGTGGAGAAGCTATTGATGCCCTTACAACCCTAGTCTAAAGAAATTAAGACTGCACTAACTCATTGATATATGGAATGAATCGATATATAAGAAGATTGAATTAAAGGGTAAGCGGTTGCATTGTTATATCTACAATCAATAATTTGGGGAGAGGAGTTGGCCTAACGGCTAGGGCGGTCAACCTGGAATCTGGGGAACTGGGTTCGAGTCTCGGCAAACATCCTGTAATTCTGTGCAAATCACTTAATCTCCCTGTGCCTAACAAAAATGAATGTGTCCTCTTGTAATGCAACTGGTGCTATGTAAAGCACTCTGATACCCGATTCGGGTCAAGTTCGTGCTATATAAAACTCTGTAAAATAAATAAATAAATAAATTAGGGTAAAGTTAATATAAAGAATAATGACATAGAGATGTATCCTTTCAGATTGAAGGAATTAAAGAGAGGAATTCTCGGCTAATCAATTTTCCTGGTGAATATAATACACTGGAAGTGATTCATCACCCATATATTGGGGGGGACACCCATATTTTCTGTAGAACAAATTAGAAGTAAGTAATGTCTAACATAAAGTGGGGAAGGATGCTACTGTAGATGAATGAGAGATGAATGACAGAACCTTTTCCTGAACATGATTTTCACATATGTATTGCTAATTCTCAAGCGAGAATATATAGTTTTTAATGTATTAAGAGTGGTTTTAATAGAGGAATAAGAGTGGTGTTAGAAAGATGTGAATTGGTGCATGAAGTAGGGGTTAACCATCAGCCTGTTTTTTTGTATGTAATAGTGGTCCTCTTTTATTGTATTTATTTAATGTTTTTATTTGTAGAGTGTACAACATTGTTTCCTAAAATAAGCTTGTCCTGAAGAAGGTGGTATTAATCAACACAAGTCCACCGAAACTCCGCGTCAACAATTTGTTCTTCATTTTATTGTTCTGTTATGTGTATTGGTTTTAATGATTTTTTCGAGATGCACAGTTTAAGTGATTATTGGAATAGTGATGCCTATGAAAATACTTGTATTAGGGACAAAGTAATATGAAAATATTTGCATTAGGAACAAAGTAATATTAGGCTTTGTGTTTACAATGCAAAACTAAGTATTAGCAGACCAAAAATCTATTGAGGAAAAAGGATTATTTTGTATAGGCATTAATGACTTGGTGTATTAGAATAACCTTCTGTGACCTCTTTTACACAATTGATTATGAAATGATGAGTTTTAAATAGATTTTACTGTTGTATTTGAAAAATTGATTTAATAAAGGAGGATATACCTTTTATAAAAAACAGGATTTATAGTTTGGGATGATTGTATGTGAATGTGTGTGAAACAATAGTTGGGAAAACTAAGTAAGAGATTAATGAGTACAAAGGGGACATATAATTTTGGTTGGTTCCTGTAACACAGTTCCCTTTGTTTTGAAGGGTTGCTCTCACATTTGGTTTTTTGAATTACTATTTGAGATCAATTTGGTCTGTTGGCAACAATAGAACCATATCTTGTCTGGTAGTTGGGTTCCTAAATTTCTCTCCCAGGCCATCCTCGACCCCATGTCTGTGATGGGCTTCGTATTGGATGCCGTGCAATAAAGCCTGGCCACTAAGTGTGTTGCGTCATTTGCCATGATAACCACTGAAAGTAGGGGGAATTCAGGAGGCTCTAGGGAAGCGGTGTCGCACTTGGAGCACAGAGTGCTGTGTAATCTATGTAAAATGAACCTATCCATTTGTGTGGCATTGTGCCCTTCTACTAGGGATGTAACTGCACAATCCTGTCTCGTCAAACATGTCCCCTAACTTTTGGATATGATAAGTGTATAGAGTTCTCTTGGTAACTAAGGATTATCTGGTATCGGAATGTGCGGGGAGTACAGGTGTTCATAGCCAAGGTAACGTTGAAGCTTGGTCCACGCCCAACAGGTGGTTACGATAGTTTGTATGTCTGCAATACTCCTGGGAAGCCCATGTGGCAAAAGCGTATCTAATGTATAAGGTTGGATCTGTGAACTTTCAGGTTTGAGATATTGTAGGCGTGCATCATAGTAGTACCAATGGTACGAGAAATGTACGTGCGCTACTAGATAATAGAGATAGAGATCCTGTACTCCAAATCCTCTGCGTTCATAAGGTAAGGTTAGAGTAGCCCATCCGATCCTAGGATGTCCTCCCGCCCATATCATTCGGGTAAGTATACTACGAAGGTGATCGAAAAATCCACTGGTAAGCACGATTGGGATGTTTAAAAATAGATATGAAAAGCGGGGGAGCACTACCATTTTTATTATCGCGAACCTACCGGCCATGGACAGGGGGAGTTTTATCCATTTGTCAATGAAAGTGGTTAATTTGCCCATCGCAGGGCCATAGTTCAGTCTAATTACCTCAGAACTAAAATGGTGTAAATATATCGCTAAATATCTAGGGGGATCCGTGCACCATTTGTGAGGGAAGTCAAGAGCAATCTGGGTAGTAGCGTCTGTTAATGGGAAAACTTCATACTTGGACCAGTTAATTGACAGCCCAGACAGTGCTCTATAGCGGATCACTTCTCTCAATACTGGGGCCAGATTGGATTCCGGGTTTCTGAGGAATAGCATTACATCATCTGCATATAACGATGCCAGCAATGGTCCGCGCTGGAATTGGAGCCCTTTCACCAAAAGGCTTTCTTGTAATTGGCGAACAAGTGGGTCCATGGCAATTATAAATAACAGCGGGGATAGCGAGAATCCCTGTCGCGTGCCTCGGGTCATTGAGAACCGATTTTTTATATTGCCATTTACTTTTAAGCGCGCTATGGGCTTTGTATAAAAGAGTCGAACTAGGTTACAGAATCCCCTAGGGCAGCCAAGTAAAAAAGGCGACTCTAGCGAATCAAACACTTTTTCAGCATCTAATAGGACTGCCACCGCATGTAGCTCAGGATTAATTTGGTTAATTACTGCGAATATAGTGCACAAGTTGACGGACGTGGAACGATTGGGCATAAAGCCTGATTTTAGTGGGGATATAATCATATTCATTAGCATGGACATTCATGTAGCAAGGACTTTGGCCAAGATTTTGTAATCCTGGTTTAATAAAGACAGCGGGCGATAAGACATGCAGGAGTCTGAGGATTTGCCAGGTTTTAACAGGAGGGTTATGACCGCTTCCCGCATAGTTTGGGGAGAATACCATTGGTAAAGGCATCCACGTAGACCTCGATAAGGTGTGGAATCAATTCAGCTTTATATGCTTTATAAAAGGCTCTGGTGACGCCATCTAGTCCGGGTGCACGGGTTCCATTAAGGTCATCTATTGCTTCCCCAATCTCATCGTATGTGATAGGCGCGGCTAGGAGTTATTGCTGTCCCGGTTCTAGCCAGACCATGGCAACTTCCGCTAAATAGGCCGCAATAGTTTCTGCAGAAGCGGAACACTTAGCCGTGTATATTTGTGTGTAATAATTCGTGAATATACTAGCTATATCTCCTGGATCTGACAGTGGTTCCGTCCTCCAATCGCAGAGACGGGATCAGTGCTGCTTGGTACGGCAAGCTCAGGGTATTGGCTAGCGTGCGACCAGGTCTTTCTCCCTCACCATAGACCCGCACTTCAGCGTATTTACCCAGGTATGCCACTTCGCGGTGAGCGAGGTCTTGGAATTCTTGCATTAGTGCAGCCCTTCTAGGCAAAAGTGGCAGGTGGTCCCCTGCAAGCATCTCAATATCAAGTGATTTTAGCGCCTTCTCAACTCGTGCCAGGTCTTGTCGTATTGATCTAAGCACCCCAGAGTGTTTCGCAATGCACACCCCCCTTATGTATGCATTGAAAGCATCACATAATGTCGAGTACTTCTGTACTGTACCCTTATTATGTTGTAAATACTCAGCGATTACATCTCGCACTTCACTTTTAAAGATCTCATCTAGTAATGCGTTTGTGGGAAAGCACCAGGGTGCCCGAGGCATCGAGGCCTTAGGCACCTGTAAAGTGAGTATTACCAGAGCGTGGTCTGACAAGGTTCTGGGGAGGTGCACAATATCGATTAGTGCTAACAATAACTTAGGCGTCATATACCAATGGTCAATATGGGACCAGGTTCCATGTGGCGCAGAGTAGAAGGAGTATTCCTTGCCATTTGGATATTTGTGCTGCCATGCATCAATTAGATAATAGGAGCGTGTCATCGTGGTCAAGGCTTGCAAAGAGTGTGGCTTTGTTACAGGGCCCAAGCCTGTGGTGTCGAGCAGGGTCTGGGGAGAGGTTAAAATCTCCCTCCATGAGTACAGTGGGAGTGTGTAGTCGAGTGAGGTGCGCCGATATGCATGAGTATATTTTGGGAGAGTCCGTGTTTAGCGCATAAATGTTTACTAGCAGCAGTGGGGTGACAGCAAGTGTGTCGGCTACTATTAGATAGCGACCCCCAGGGTCAGCGATCACCTCCTGCGCTTTGAATGTTATAGGCCTGTGCACAAGGATAGCACCTGCTGGCCTTTCCGTGGATTAGAGAGCCCTCGAATATTCCAAGTAATGCATGATAGTGAGCGTTGCTCAATAGTTTTAGCAGTTGCGCACATGGACGACTGGGACTAGTGTGTGTGGTGGCCAATCATACGCAGATTGGCCCCTTAAGGCGAGGCACCTTGCTCGTATAAGACACCACCTACATTTCGTGCAAATATAGAGACCAGTTGTATGAGAGATGAGAGCAAATGAACAATAATAACTGAGTGCAATAACCCCTATTCCCCCCTCCCACTTCCGGCAGTAAAACAGATGCTACCAGAGAATCCCATTAAACGTATATGTAGTAATCTTACATATACTGTGCTTATATGTTGTTATTACTTCGTGCTGGGAGCAGAGAGTTCTTAGCTCTGTCTGTCAATTCTCTCCCAGAAGTTCTAGTGTTACCAGGTAGCATAACTGTTGGGAATGCATTGTTCAAGAGGTGGGCGGTTGGAGCTGGATGGGAAGCTGGCTGTGAAGTCCTGTCTACTGTGTAGCCTTCTGCAATAAATCAACTTAAACTTACCTTCGTCTGGCGTAATCTCTACAAAATATGGCGACGAGGATTTCATGCCCGCTCACCAGAAGGACTAAGGTCAGCTGTTTTTGACTTGTTTTGCTTGTGCTATAATATATTTTGGGGGAGCAGTGTGGATCCACATACGGGTATCACAAGCGAGTGAAGGTGACACACGCCGCTTCACATCATGTCTGTCCCACCCGTCGTGCCTGGTTTGTGCGCCTGACGTCACACAACGTCTTCTGTTACCCGGAGGCCCTCCATGTCTTGCCTAGGCCGTGCATCTGGCGTCTCCACACCAGTGTTGCCAATGCGGTATCCTGGCAACGGATTCCCTTGTGACGGCACACAGCTGCTGTGTTCTTCCTGTTAGCCTTCTACGAGGCGGATCTCGGTGATTCGCACATCTTTGTCCCGCACAGGCTATGTCGTCACACAGTACTTGGATTTTCCATTCTCGCTACTTACTTCGAGCTGGCGGATCACGATGATTCGCACACCATTGCATTCTTTCTGTGTAATTTCCTCACAGTGATCCGCACACCTTTTTGGGGCGCAAGCGGATCTCGGCTGCATCCATTGTGTGCGAGTAAATTAATCACGATGATCTGTACACCTTGCTAGGGAACAACTCATCACAGTGATTTTTTTTTTGCCTTTGTTTGTACATTTCTTTTCTTTTTGCTTGCCGCGGATCAGTGATTTGCACACTTCTGTTCACGCAAATATTCTATCTGGGAGATTACATGTTTACTCCTGAAACATACATTGTCTCCTTGTTTAGCGCGGATCAGTGATTCGCACACTTTTTAATTTTTACAGGTGCTGCCTTTGCTACTCTTATTTTCTATTTCTTCATCTAGCACTATGTGTACCATGCAAGCTGTTGCACCTCCTCCCTCATTTTTGGACAGTCCCGGCGAACCCCTAGTTAGATGGGAGGTATGGTTCAACGCATTTGAAACCTATCTCTGGGCCATTGGTGCATCAAGATACACTGCTGAACGTGAAAAATGTCTCTTGTTACACTTATTGGGTTATGAAGGAAAGTCTATATTCAAGCATCTACCTGAAGTAACACACCAAGATGGTGACGCCTTTGACGAATATCAAGACTCTATTACGAAACTTAAGACTAGGTTTGACAAACAACCTAGTTTCATGGTCTTTAGACATAAATTCTTTAAAAGAAAGCAAGGCGATGGTGAAGATGTTGATGCTTATATGTCGGTGTTACTTAGGCTGGCAGCAGTGTATCAATTCGAGGTATTCACTGATCAACTGATCAGGGATCAGTTTGTCTGCCAATGTAAAGACAAGCAAATCAGGCAAAAATTGTTATCAATGGGAAACCCATCTCTAGATGAAACTATCAAAGTGGCCAAAAGTATTGAAATTTTGCAAATTTCGCTGAAGGAGTTAGATGATAAAGTTCTTGAGCCAGTACATGCTGTGGTGGGTAGTGGGAAGTTGAAACCTAAAGACTCTCGCAGTGGGATGTCTACCATTGTCAAAAGTAAGAGTCAAGTTGAGTACATTAATTCTAAATCAATGTGCTTTCGTTGTGGTAATTCCCCACACCCCAAGGTAGGGAGGTGTCCTGCAGGTGTGCAGTTATTGTAAGAAAACGGGACATTTTGTCAAAGTTTGTTTAAGGAAAAAGAAGGTTGTGGCATGTGTGGTGGAGTCTGATTGTGATTCTGACTCAGAGGTCGTTTCGATTGTGATGGATGCTCCGATGGGTTTGTTGACTGAGGGATCACTGTTGGGTCTATTTGAGTATTACTCACGTTTTATTCCAGATTTCGCTACAATTGTACGCCTCATTAGCAATCTGCTCAGGAAAGGTGTGAAATTTGAGTGGTCCAAGGAGTGTGCTTCAGCCTTCCAGCAGGTCAAGTGGTGCCTGAGCGAGAGTAAAGCTCTCAAGCCTTATGACCCTGATTTTCCTTATTGTATAGCTGTCGATGCCAGTCAAGTTGGACTGGGTGCGGTTTTGACACAAAATTCTCAAAATGAAGAGTACACAGTAGCATTTGCTTCAAGAGTACTGAAGGATGCAGAATTGCAATAT
This sequence comes from Calotriton arnoldi, assembly GCA_963921515.1. NCBI lineage: Eukaryota > Metazoa > Chordata > Amphibia > Caudata > Salamandridae > Calotriton > Calotriton arnoldi. The sequence continues at coordinate 2,112,819 of CAWUFW010000486.1, read as the reverse complement.
TCTGTCATTGAAAAGGAGCTTTTTGCTCGTCTGGGGGCAGCGAAAAGTTTTGCCCTTCTGTATGGGGTAGGCGGTTTCTGCTGCGGACAGACCACAAACCATTGGTCAATATTCTGGGCACAGGTGCTAACAAGTGTTGTACACCAAGGATTTTGAGGATGGTTTCTCGGTTAATGCAATATCAATTTGATGTCATTCATATTTCTGGTGGTAAAAATGGTAGGGCTGATTTTCTTTCCCGGTTCCCTTTCAGCAGCAATGAAGGTGATGGGCAGGAATTTAATGAGTTATGTGAAGAAGACTGATGATTGTTTTGTGGCTGCCCTGGAATTGTCAGAACTTAATCTTTGCTCGGAAGAGAATTGGATGAGTGCATTGAGGGATGATGTAGTTTTACAGCAAGTTTGCAATCTAGTCAGAAGTGGTTGGCCTAGGGAGAAAGTCCTATCTCCGCTTCTACAACCTTATTGGAAGGTTGAGGTGGAAATATTCATGGAAGATGGGCTTTTGTTGCGCTCTGATAAACTAATCCCTCCTCACGGTATTAGGAAAGATATCATCAGCAAAGCCCATGAAGGTCATCTAGGCGCAACTCTCACCAAACGTCGCATCCGCAAGACCTTTTGATAGCCTGGCATGGATGCACAGATCAGTGATGCAGTAGAGAATTGTGTAGTGTGTGATTCGACAGATAAAAGGCTGAAAGTGGCCACACCGCCCCCACTTCCTATTGATTGTCCTTCAGGACCGTGGCTCAAGGTTGGTGTTGATATCATGGGTCCTTTCGAGTCCTTACCTGGGGGTTCCCGGTATATTTTTGTGTTGGTGGATTATGCATCCAAGTGGCCAGAGGTCAAGATGGTCAAGGACCCTAGGGCATCCAGCTTGGTATTGTTTCTCAAAGAGATTTGCATTAGGGAGGGTTTTCCTGAGGTGCTAGTTTCGGACAATAGTACGCAATTCGTGAGTGGTGAATTTAAATCTTTTCTTGATTCTTTCAACATCAAGCATGTGAAGAGTTCCCTTTATCACCCACAAAGCAATGGCTTGGTTGAGCGTATGAACAGAGTGGTGGGTGAGTGTGTCAGGTGGGCAAAGTCGGGCAACCATGATGTGGGGAAGTCTTTAGACAACATGTTGTGGTTCTATGGAACCACTCCTCGACCAAGATTTCTCCTTTTGAAGTGTTGAGGGGAAGGAGAGCCAACACTAGTTTTAAACTGGGGTGGCTGAATAAGTGGATCAAGTCTGAGTCTGATGTAGAGAGTCTGATGGACATTGTCAAAGAAAATGTGTGAAGAACACAGTCCAGATAGAAGTGTTGGTTTGATCAAAAAAGAGGAGTCAAAACCGTTCCTGTGGTTGTGTGTGATTTGGTGCGGGTTAAGTCACCTGTCCATGTGAAAAAGGGTTTGAACAAGTTTGGTGCTCCTACTACTGTGGTAAAGATTGGGAGGAATGCTGTTCAGGTTGAAGGGGGAAAATGGAATGTTGAAAAAATTGTTAAGGTAAAGAGGAATGTTAATCAGGAAAGTGCTCGCGAAACCGAAAGTGTGGGTGATTCCAGTGAGTTTTCTGTTAGAAGGAGCACCAGACCCAGAGTCATCCCCAGTAGGTTTCATGTGTAAGCCTTGGTTGATGTGTGCACTTCTATTTTGCATTTCTGTTTTGTTTTTGTTATTAATGAGGAAGGAGGATATGTAATAATCTTACATATACTGTGCTTATATGTTCTTATTACTTAGTGCTGGGAGCAGAGAGTTCTTAGCTCTCTCTGTCCATTCTCTCCCAGAAGTTCTAGTGTTGCCAGGTAGCATAACTGTTGGGAATGCATTGTTCAAGAGGTGGGCGGTTGGAGCTGGATGGGAAGCTAGCTGTGAAGTCCTGTCCACCGTGTAGCCTTCTGCAATAAATCAACTTAAATTTACCTTCGTCTGGCATAATCTCTACAATATCCCTATCAAAAAATAACAGCTTGTAGGAGCCATCCTTGGGGGGGAGGCAACACTCAAAGGAAGCACTTATTGACATGGTTATATATCAAATAGTAATGGCCTAAGGAGTAGTCAGCGATGATGAGCGAAGCAAAACTCAGTCGCCAATGCGACCACAGTACAGAATCACAGATACAACCATCTGGTGTAGCGCATCGTCGCGCCTCCGCTGGCACAATGAAAGAACAAAGAGGCCAGTGATCAGCCCCACAACAGCACCAAAGCAATGCGGATAAATCCAGTCCCGGCAGCCGCCGGTTGTATAACAGTGTCATGTGGGCTATGAGTGGGCAGGGGAAGAGTCGCCCGCTCTCATGTTCTTGGCAGTAAGCTCGGCACGATGCCGCTTGCAAAATTGGACGGCCTCTTCCGCTGTTTCGAATATGGTCACCTTGCCGTTGTATGCGTAATTTCGCTGGGTATAGCATTGAATATTTCACATTGGCTTTACTTAAGGTTTTCTTGGCTTCTGTGAACCTGCGTCATGCTTCCTGCACAATTCGAGTGTAGTCTGGATATATGGCTAGTGTCATGCTTCGGTATTGTAGCAAGCCTTTTTCTCGAGTGAGCTGCAGTGCCAAGTCACGATCTTGATAGTTGATTAATTTGGCGATTATCATCCGGGGGCAGGGACCGGTCTTGGCCCGAGGGTTCTGTGGGCCCTTTCTATGGCAAACGTGGCTGTAAAGACCTCTCTGTCGAACAAGTAGGTTAGGAGTCGCTCCTCATAATCACTCGTGCGCCCCGTGTTGATAGTTTCCAGAACTCCTGATATGTGTAAATTGTTTCTTCGTAATCTCGCCTCTAAGTCTTCAGCTTTTGCCGCTGTTTGTCTAAGCTGCTTCTCCAGGTTGTCTAGTCGTTTGGAGCCGGAGGAGCCAGCATCCTCCATATCAGAAATACGTTGCTCTGCTGTGTTTAGTCGCTCCTCGTGCTGGTCAAGGTACTGGTGCATGCTCTCCAGCCTGGCAGCTATGTTATCTAGTCGCGTGTCCACCGCCTCGAATCCCGCCCGGAGTTCTTCAAGTATCGCCACAGTTCCGTCACCTGCTGCTGTGTCTGTGCATATTGTGCGTGTATCAGTTCCCCCATTGGGCTCATCCGCCCCCCCCGCCTGGGAGTCATGCAGGAATCTTATGACAAAGGGCGGTGGCTGGGATCTGTGCACCCCATCGTGGCAGCCACTTCCTTTAGGGGCCTTAGCTAGGGCTTCAGTTACCAGGCAGTCTTTTGGTAATTTGCCAGTGCGCAACGTGGTTTCCTTTGGGCTGAGGCTACACCTTGTTCAACAGGCACCAGTACTCCCACTGTGTTGTCTTAAAGCTTTTAGGTCAAATGAGGGCAGACTTCCTCCTGCTGTGCCTCAGTTTCTGGGGAGATTGGCGCAGTGCCGGAGTGTGCAGATATGGTGGCAGAGTCAGGACACCTGTGTTTCTCCTGGGGCTCAGTGGGGCCGCCTGCACCCTGAGCATGTTCGGAGCATTTTAAAGGTAATGACGTTAATGTATCGCCCGTCTGTGCTGTGAAACCGGCTGCGCGCTCTGCAGCTCCCTTGCGCAACCACCGGTCGGGTCCCGCCACCCCCAGCTCCAGGCAGAGGCGACCACAGATCGCAGCTGTGATCCAACTCACCAGCACTACTGAACTCCCGTGCCAGTGCCGTCTCAGCCGGACCCCACTCGACGGGATTCCTCCGGCCAAGGCCAGCACATGTCACTCCGCAAGCCCCCGCACCAACAGGTCTCGATTTCTAGGCTGCCGGCAGACGCAATCACAGCCTCGCCCTCAGGCTCGCCCGCAGTCCCTGTCACCGTGGGGCCTCCGAGGGCCGCATCAGGCTGCAACCGCCGCCGGCCAAGTCTCTGCCGCTCCCGACCCCGCGGCCACCGCCAGCCCCAGCTACTTCCCAGGGGTTTTACATGCCGCGTCATCATGTTGAAGGGCATATGGAGACGATGTGTCGCCTATAGGCCTTTGGTTGTCGGTGCGACCTACGGAGCATCAGGCTCGAGCGTCCATCTTAGTCCTTGGCCAGGCCACACCCAGATAGCTTTTGTTTCTGTTGACCTGTAATCCGGACACGTGTTCGAATCTGGCCAGTAAGTCCAATGCTACTGCAGAACCCCGTACTGCGTCGTTAAGATAAATCAGGAGGTCATCCGCATAGAGTGAAATGATATGGTCACAGCCACCTACTGTCAGACTCATTCCCTCGCCTCACTGGTGGAATAGCGCTGCCAGTGGTTCTATCGGCAGTGCAAATAGGAGGAGTGACAGCGGGCACCCCTGACGGGTGCCGTAGAATATTCGATATTGTGCTGAGACTACTTTACCTGTCTTGACCCTGGCCTTGGGATGGTCATAAAGTACCCTCACCCATTTAACCCAGTCATCACCCAGACCCATGCGCATCATTGTCTCAAATAAAAAGTCCCACCTGACGGTATCGAAGGCCTTTTCAAGGTCTATTGATAGAAGGGCCGCCCCGGGAGGAGCCTCAAATCAGGGTGGTAGAGTACTGAGTACAGTCTGTGCAAGATGTTGAAAGTGTTTCAGGACGGAATAAAGCCGCTTCGAAATGTGTGGATTAGCGCAGGCATGTGTGGCAATAACCGGAGTGCCAGTATCTTGCTCAGGATTTTAAAGTCCATGTTGAGCATAGATAGAGGTCTAAAATCATAAACCCGAGCCCCCTCCAGGGTCGTCTTGGGGAGAGGAACCCCCAGTGCATCTGACAGATGCAGGGAGTTGCCCAAGTCGCAGCGATTCTGCATATATGATCTCCAGGCGGGGGGCCAGTTTCGGAGCACTTGCAGAGTAAATCTCCGCTGGTAGGCCATCTGGGCCTGGAGTCTTACCTGTGGCCATATTTGTATTTGCCATCAAGATTCCTGAGTCTCAATCGGGCAACCTATGGTTGCCTTCACTTGTGGGTCTAATGTGACAAGTAGCAGCTGAGTTAGAAAAGCTCTTTGTTTTACCTGCGGGACCTGGGAGGGTGCCTCATATAGGGATTCATATTAGTCACCAAATAGGTCGTAGATACCCTCCGGGTCATGGACCGATTAGTTCGTTCCTGTCCGCACATGGGTAATTGGGGAGCCCAGCGTTTCCGGCTTAATCAGCCATGCTAGCAAGCAGCCAGGTCTCCCCTCCTCATGCGCTTTAGCATGGAACCCCTTATATTCTTAACACCTCAGCCTTTCAAGGGCTTGATAGTATCATGTCTGTGTTTCCTTCAGTAGCCCTTGCCGTTCAGGGACCTGGCCTTGTATGTTGTCCAATTTGTGTAGTTTATCTTCTAATTCCCTTATTTCCTGGTGTAGCTCTAGTTGTGCCCCGATAGATTGTTTCAGGCAAAACACCCTTATCACCATCTTGAATGCTTCCCACTCTACCAGTACTGTGAAAGCTGTGTGTGCGTTAGTGGCAAAATATGTATCTATGGTAGAACCCAAGGACTCCTTAAAACAAGGGTCCTCCAGCATCTGCATGTTAAGACGCCATAGTGGGACAAATGGGCGCTTCCCTACCGGCTGAAAGGTCATCAGTAAGGGACTGTGATCAGAAAAGGTGCGCCCCAGGTATTCAGTCTGAGTAATAGCGTGTCCCAAGCCAGAGGAGCAAAGAAATGTATCTATCCTTGTGTGCAATTGGTGTATCGAGGAGTAAAATGAGAGGTCTCTGTCTTGCAGGTGTTGCGTCCTCCAGATATCTTCTAACCCCCAATGTCCCATCCAATCCCTAAATCCTATCACTGTGCGATGGGCCTGCGCTCCCGGTAGTGGGGGATGCGATCGGTCCAGTGCAGTGTTAGCAACACAGTTGGAATCACACCCCATGATCACTTCAGACACTGCTATTTCCGCTATGTGGGCTGAAAGACCGTAGAGGAAGGGAACCTGTTCTTGATTAGGGGCGTACACACGGCCTAAGGTAATCTCTCACCCATACAGTCTTTCATTTCAGGAACATGTATCTGCCCTCTCTATCTATTAAAGTATGGATGGGCTCGAAGGCTACCTCTGCTCGGACCCATATTAGCACTCCCTGGCGTATGCAGAGTACGATGTCGCAAAGACCTGCCCTCTCCAGCGTCTGCGTAATTTCTCGGTTTCGCTGTGTATAAGGTGAGTTTCTTGTAATAAAGCAATCTGCACCCCCTCCTCCGCAGGTACCGGTGTATATTATGCCGTTTCGCCGCAGTCCCCATCCTTCTGAGATTCCATGTCATAAATTTCCACGTGTGGTGTGTAGGCATCATTCAAAGAAAATCTACCTCGATCTCTGCTTCCCACCCACCTATCGGCCGCCCCCAACCTCTTGGGACTGTGTAGCACCATTCCTGCAACAAAGCATAACCAAATCATAAACAAGAAAAAACAATTAAATCCGAACTCTCCTTCCCCAGAGCAGTCTGGCAACGGCCAGCTGCCCAAACATCAAACAGTACATCTGACTCAACAGAGGGCCCCAACCTAGTCTGGGTGTGGACTTCTGGATGGGGGTAGGATATTGATCACGGGTCATGAAGGTTTCGCCAGCCTGCGCCGGCCCAAACACCAATAACTTGAGCCCTCTGAACTTACTACATCTGCGGAGTGTTCTAGTCCAGAATAGTGCCTCACTCCCTCTGACAAGGTCGTCTGTTCAGAGATCGTCCGCTAACCTGGGGGTAACCTGCTGCAACAGAACACTGTCTACCCGAGTTGAGGCTGACTCAGTCCCCAGTCCCTTTCCCTGAGGGTGAACCAGCCTCCGATCCTGACTCTTTAGGTTTCATGATGTCGGCCACTGCCTGGAGAGCAGCAGCTCTTTCTTTCTATGTTTGGGATGGGCTCAGCTTTTTAGGCGGTCTACATTTGGGCCTCTTTCGAGTCCGCTTCCTAGCGGGAAAATCTCGACTTCCAGTAGCAGAGTCCATCTTTGAGGGTGGGCCCCCTGATTTATAGGCTTCAACACACTTCCAAGCCGTCCAGGATCCTCACAGAAGTGAGTTTTCCCGTCCAGGGTTATGCGTAGTCCAACAGGGGACATTAGGGAATATTGCAGGCCTTCGTCCTGTAGTGCCTTTTTACTTCTACGAACGAGGCTCGTCGCCGCTGCACCTCGGGGGTGTAATCTGGGACAATTGATACCTTACTATTATCGATCACAAATGGACCTGCGGTTCTTGCTATCTGTAGAAGGGTATCTCTGTCTCTAAAATGCAGAAGCCTCGCCACCACTGGGCGCGGCAGGTGCCCCGGTGCTTTTGGACGGGCAGGGAACCGGTGGGCCCTCTCGAGAGTATAAAAAGCAGTGAGATCCTCTGGGGTCACCACTGTACTGGGCCAGATTTCAAGGAAGGTTAACATGTCCTTACCCTCTGTCCCCTCTGGTATACCAACCACCCGAATATTGTTCCTCCTATTGCGACCTTCGGCATCTTCTGCCCTGCGTTCTAGGGACAAACTTGGTCTGTGAGTTCCTCGACTGTGTGAGCCAGTGCTTGTTGCGTAGGTTGGAGATCTGCAATGGAAGTTTCTACAGTCCCCACTCTCTCCACCAGTTTGTGGTGTTCAGCACGGAGCAACCGTAGACCCACTGATACTGTACTAATATCTTGATGAAGGGTATATTTAGTATTCACTATGGCCTCTAGTATCTTGGCCAGTTGTTGTTGAACCGGATCGGTTTCCACAGGGATCTCTTGGTTGTGGTCAGGAGCGTCTTCTCCATGATCCATTGTTGTTCCAGTCGCCCTTGCCCTGGGCTTCCCCATCTTCACCAGCGTATGCTATCCTGCCGCTTCCGCAGGTATCACCTCGGGGATAAACACAAAGATGTGAGGCTACTGGTATTCCGCTGTATCCAGGCACCTCCTGTATCAACCAGCAATACAACAAGTAGTGAACCGGTAGCCTGCAGGGGCAAGAGATTCTCAGACCAATGATGGGGTGGCCTTGTAGGGGAGGCAAGGCACAGCTCAACTCCAGCAACCGGGCAGGTCACTTCTCCGCTCCGAACCCTTGTGCACTGCAGGCCAAAGTAAAGGAGGCGGGGGCAAACCAGCAGGCCAGTCGGGCAGAGTCTCGTAGTGCCGTGGCACCGTCCGTCAGGGCTACCCAGTCCCTCGGTGAGCTCAGACCTCCACAAGCCCGGGTAAGGCCTCAAATTAGAGCCACTTTACAGACAACCCCACTTCAATGGGGAGGGGTGAACACAGGAAGGAGGGCAGCCTGCAAGGCTCACACACACAGAGCGGCCTCCAAAACCCCGCTGGGTTCTGGTCCAGGTCCCGGACCTCCACAGACTTGGTGTATTCTCAAGCGGACTCAACAGGTGCCCTGCCCCTGTGGCGCCAAGTCTCCACCTGCGCCGGGGCACCAGGGGATGCCCATGGCAGCATCCGCTTATTTTCACTCCTGTGTAGTCTCTCCCGGGTCCTGCAATCTGCCAGGATATAGTAGAGCACGACAGTCCAAGGGGGCCAGCCACCCCCAGCTCTACAACAGGCGGCAAGGAGGTTTCATAATGGTGGTCACCACTCCCAGGACCCAGGCCCCCAGATCAGTGAGTGGGAGAAGGGGAGGAAGGTCTTTCTCCCCGTGGCCCGCCAGGTACTCAGGCAGAAGCAGCCGGTGGGGCTCATGCCATCTTGAATCAGGTGGGGGTTACACAGGCTCATCTGGAGTCTCAACTCAGTCAGCGGTCCCACCTGCAATCGCGGAGCAGTTGCTGTCCCATCAGGTCCTTGGCGGTCGCATCTTGTTTACTGAGGCAGCGGCTGCTCCCGCGATGACGCAGCGGTCTCAGCGGCCGTCTGTTGCTGGGTGACCTTCGACTTCGTCACGGGCCGCGCTGTGTCACAGTGGAGATCTTGGCTATCCCTGGTTTCTTCTGGGGGTCGCCGAGTCCCTGCCACCCACCAACTGCAACCAGCCACCAGGGCACCATGTCCTTAAGCCTCTCAGGTCTGTATCGCTCCACCAACCTGCCGTTGCAGTCTGCGGCTGGTCGCAGGTCCGCGGCAGCCACTATAACAGTTTCGGGGCTCCGATTCTACCTGGGCATGGCCCCACGTTGTCCGAAGAGGTATGTACCTCGTGCGTCTCTCTCTGTCCGCTCGCCTAATATAGGTGTCTAAAGCTGATGTTTCCTTCCAGTCATCTATTTTTCACAAACTATTTCCTAAAAGTTGATTCTGTTAAGAAACCATGCATAGATGAGGTAAACAGAGGCCCTTCCAACTTTGGCAACTCTTGATGTAGTTGACTGTTGTAATTTCTGGATTGCAGCTGTCCCAGATAATTAGCCCTGTGTGTGTTTTTTTAATGCAATCAGGTTATTAGGAGACCAAGGATATAGTATAAAGGAATTATTATCCAAGGCAAAAGGCACTTTCAGGTAGAAATTGACTGGTAGCCCTACATTCCTTTCCAACATTGTAAGTTTGCTGCTGGGAGAACTGAAGCTTTCCAGCCTTGGAGAGCATTGCAAGTTATTCTGTCTGGCTGCAGATAATTGAAATTGGGATTTGATGACAGTTTTACTTTTCGTACACAAGAAACTGTAAACTTATTTGCATGGAAAGCTCACTAAAGTGCCACTTGATAAGAAAATCTACAGCCGCGAGAAATTGCGACATGCCTGCTAAGTACACGTGTAACTTTAAATTGCTGCTGTCAATAGAAAAATTGTTGTTCCATAAACGTAAAATAAGACAAACATCACACCAGGACAGCTCACTACCACGCTCAACCTATATGGATTATACAGTGGGACAAGTCAAACCAGACGGTGGGAAAAATCCTCCTTCAGACTTGTGTTAGGAGCCTCTTGAGATACATGGCATGCTTTCACAACCATCTTTTATTTAGTCTATATCCCTCATGGACATGCTGAATTAGCTACCATTAAAGAAACATAAAACATACCTCACTGTTGAAATAAGACCAGAATAGCCAACTGAAACAGTGTGCCATTTTTTTTCATTTTAAAGAGTAATATTCAGATCTTGTATATCTAAACTTGTCGGTATTCTGGGCAGTTTCTCTTACTTTGTACTTTACTTCCACCACCATGATATGGGAAGCCACTGAGACTTGTCCTCCGTGGTTGTCTCCTACTGAAATAAATTGTCAGATGCCACCCTGATTTCCATTTTCTCTCTCATGCTTTGTCAAGATACCTGACCACTGCCTTTAAAGTTCTGGATTCAGTGTCTGCCTCTAGCATTTGTTTTATCTTGAATTTCGGCTGTCAATAAATGCTTCATTTGTCTTCTTTTCTTGATGTTTTTGTGAGCTTAAAGAGCAGCAAATAAAAGTTCTGGCCTTTCACATCGGATCTGTATCCTGAATAATAAAATGCAGCATATTTTGTTCACCTGCAAGAAATATTGGGAGTTTTTCTGAGCTGCAGTCAGTGTGACATACATTGAGTGATAAATTATCTTGAACAATTTAAAATTAATCAGAAAGGTACCTGTTACATTGATCCTTTCAGGGATTACATTGTGTATTTGTGTAGCTCTTGGGTTCATGAAAAGATGCTTTGTTTCAATGTTCACAAGTATAGGGATATAGAGGGCTCTGTCATGGTTCTAATTATGTACACTTTTTGTTCCAGACCATCTTTCAGGAAGTCCAGGATGTCTAGAGCGCAAAGTTTCCCTGACAACAGACAAGAATTCTCAGGTACATTATTTTAAAAGTCCGTCATTTTATGCATTGACATAACTCCAGTGATGAAAGAAGAAGAATACTCTACTATGTAGCTGGACGCAAAAGTATGCCAAGTAATTACTGTCATATTTGCAGCCTTAAGGCTCAAGATAACACAATCCAGTAACTTCAAGAGAGCAAATTACATCAAATGCAATTTAAATGAGTGAAAACATGTGAAATAATCAAAACATAAATGGTAAAAGATGGTTAGTACAACATTTTAAAAAATATTTCAAAACACGGAGCTGAGGTTAGTATTGGGGTGCCATTGAGTGCAATAGGTGGCGTGTGTTGCCTTTTTTGGTCCCTATCATGCTTGTATAAGTCGTAATAACATATGTTCCAGGAATAGTAGAAAAAACAAATCTGAAAATACTATTTGATTAAAAAAATGTTGATCTACTGATAGTGTACATTAAAAAATTCAAGTTGAATTAATGATCAATTCTGTCTTTCGTGATGCGGAAAAACTACTATTACATTTTGATATAGTAATGCTGATGAAGTAAAAGCCGCTCACAAATGCAGCTCTTGTAGGCTTAGTCCTGCAACCATTTCAGTCCTTTGTTAGGGACATCTTGTAAAAATAGCTCAAAGGAAGTAGGTGCTTTAGCACTTTAAGCGAGCTTTAAAGATGTACCCTTTAAACTGAGATCCAGTAGCTCCTCCTAATCCCTATTCCTCTCACCCTCCTGTGGCTCCTACCACCTCTGTCCTCTTTTTCTGCCCTTGGAAGTGGAAACTATTTGATGGGGAGGGCACATTAGAGGGGAAATTGGAGAATCGTGCATCAGAAGTAACTCTAGGAGTCTGAATAATATATTTTCTAGGGTGAATAACCTTTACTTATTTATACACGTCCTCCTCTTCAGTTCTGCGTAGGGGAAGATTCTCAGCCATGAGATACAGTTGGAGGAGGAAGAGATAATTTGGATTGAATCTATCTTACTTTCACTATTCACCTAGAATGTAGAGTAATGGTATCATAAATCAGTGGAAATGGATCAGGTATCATCCTTGCATATCTTGTGAATTGGGGCACACCGCTGAAAAGCAGTGCAAGAAGCTCTCACTTTTACTCCTTCAACTTGATTGTGCATTGATAATCGGGAGACGCCGAAGACAGTGATTGTAAAATGCAGGAAGCTATCCAGGGAACATCGGAGATCTTTGTTAACATCATTTAACCAGTAAACATCAAAGAAAAGGACAAAGAGCCTTGTCTAACAGAGACCAAGAATAATCTCACCAAACTTTACATTTTGGTTTGCCGCCGCTTGTGACATCCTATTCACAAGTCGTACTTCAAATACTTTCATGAAAAACTACTTTCTTCTGAAAACTGCTTTCCACTTGGCTATATCTCCCGCTATAAGAATGGGAGAAAATTAAAGCTTTTTCACTAAAAGTTTTTACAGGTAAGGTTTGTTACTCACCAATCCATATTTTATTCCAAAAGTGCCTTCTTCATTCCACTTGAATGAGAAAGTCCATTTGGCAACATTCTTCACTCAGCTGTCCACTCGGACAGACAGCGGGCATTGCACATATTAGACTTTAAGGAATTCTTAAAATTCTACAAAGATACCACATTCTGCAAATCTTATGTCATTTGGGTACAAGGGTTGTGGTGACCCGATTTCAAAACAATGTATTTGCGGATGTATCTCAGGTGGCTAGACTACATTTAACCTACGGCTCTTTCAATCTTTAAAAATGTGTCTTCAGTAACATGGCGCATAGAGTATGCATTCAGTGTACGCCAAAGTAGTATTTAACAATTGCAACCCCCTGCTGAGAAACATATGCACGTGTCTAGCAATCCCTATGGGTATGTTATGCGCCAAACAATTCATATTAAGTTTTCGAACATTTACTACCAACATGGAAATCTCAGAGTTTTCAAGGTATGAGATCCAAAATGTGGAAGATTACTTAAAAGTGGAAGGGGTCAAATGTAGGAGTAGTCCACATAGGGCAATGCAAATCAAGCGAAATACCCACAAATGAGTCTGCCAACAGAAAAGCTGATTGACATAGGAAAGCACACACGCCAACTCAAATAGTAATCCAAGCCCAGCTTGCTCAAAGTTAAACATGTTCAGCTTGAAGTAAGGTAAACATGGCTCACATGCTACTGAGTGGAATTGTAGTGGATGCACACAAATACTAATTACTGCATGTATTTTTTCAGCCTAGAACTGACAAAAAGAAAGGCTAGCTATCAGAAAGGAGAAGTGTTAAAACCCCACAAACAACTATCGCATGTAAAACATCACAGCATTAATAAAGTCAAATTGCCAAACCATATTAATAGACTATCCTGTTTTAGGTTTACACATATAATAACTGATACAACCCCACCAAAAGGGAAACAGCTCTCATCAGTGTAAACATATAAACACTGATAAACACCTGCACTCCACAAACTAAAATGACATTCAAAGAAAGGAAGGTGAGATAAAATGAGTAATTTTTATTTATTTCTGAAAATTATAAGTCTGGTATACAAGGTTTTTCCAAGAAAGACTGATATAAGATTATTGTACGTGAGTTTTGTTGTTTAAGGATGTCACAAAGACACTGTTTCCTCTTCCTTGTGGTTCCTCCAGTTTAGTGTTCTTGGATTAAAGGTGCAGGATTTAAAAGCATGGTTTAGGTCTGATATAATGATATAATTATTTTATAAACTGTACACTGTATAGAATCTCGGAATATCAAGCTCATAATTGATCTTTTGCCAGTGTTTAATTCTTTCACTGAATGATAAAATGGCTGGCTCATACGAATGGGGTGAAATGGCTGTCTCATAAGAATCCGACAGACACAGAATGGGTAAAGCCCCTTTGCTACATCAGACCCCTATAAAGTCAGTATTGATAGCAGATCACCTGTGAAACCCCAGGCTTCAAAAATTAAATGCAAGGTGTAGTGAATGGTACCTGTGAAAAGAGTGCATTCGCCATGCACATGGGATAGTGGTGAAAACATGCCAAACGACTTTTCACATACCAAAAAAATTATTAGCTGGAAGATGTTCCATTGTTATGTGTGATACCTTCAGCTAATCCTGGCTTTTTATCCAAATGCACTTGGGGGGGGGGTGGGGGAGGGAGGTTTCGCCCATAGTTACAATGTTAACAGCAAATTTCAAATCCCAGAATGTGATGTATATTAAGAGATCAGGACTGACCTAAAGTGAGCCATATGCCATGGGGACACTTGACAGCTATGAATGTCGACACAACAGCTGCAACATCTTTATGTAGTCAGGCAAGGTTTGCCATATGGGACACTTGGCAGCTATGAATGTCCACACAACAGCATGCAGTTAGTCAAAGAGTGCAGAAAAGCAGTGGTGAGCATGCATAAAGCATGAGGTTTGAGGTACATTTGAATGCAGGGCTACAAATGCATCTGGTTTTATTCACATTTTTAAAGGTTTCACAAGGCATTGTGCTGGTGGCAGGGTTGAATCCCCCCCCCCCACTTTCAAGGTAATAATATTTAGTAAGAAGTAGATGAATGACCCCCAACTGTGTCCAGAAATGTGTTTATTAAAGTATTTGACTTTAGCACTCTTACAGTGAAAGAGGGTAATGTGGTGTTAGTGAGAGTGTAATGCACATACTTTCTATCCTTTAAACATTCGAACATAAATACATTGAACAGACTTCCAGCGGGAAGACACTACTTACTCTGCATTACATCGTCTTCAAATTTAATGTGTGCTTTATAACAATCACTGGAAAAATGTTTTCTAAACACTGAAAAACACAGTTTTTTTATTTTGGGAGTTAGGCAGTTGAATAAACATTGATAAGCACTGATTTAAATAACTTGGAAAACACTGAGAAAACACCACTGAAATGCACACAAATTAAACACTGAAATCAGGACAGCCTACATAGCTATGACTCCAGAAATACTTTAAATGCATTCCCATTTGTTGGGATGGAAAAGTCCCTTATATGGTGGTTCTTATGCACCCCAACCCCACGTGCCCCAACTGTACTGATGTCTGGATCCCTAGTGCAGATTTTTGTTGCCATAGCTGAATATATGTGACCCTCTTGGCTGATCTCATTAAATCATTTGGTTTTTCAGTAGTGTCCTACGCTGATGATACCTAGATTGTGGTGTCAGTGGACAGTAATCCTGACGACACTGCCTCCAGATTCCACAACTGCATGTTGCAGATTGGGAGATTGATATCCCAAAACTATCTCAAACTTAACTCGGGTAAAACCGAGGTGCTACTGTTTGGTAGAAATACATCTTTTTGGTCTCCCAGATGGTGGGCACAGGATATTGGAACACCCCCCCATCCCAGTCTCCAAGGCTAAAAACCTAGGGGTTGTCTTTGACAGTAATCTTTCTTTTGAGGGGCACATGAACACTATCACTTCTTTGTCTTTTTGCATGCTTAAGAAACTAAGGAAAGTACTCCTGTTCATACATATGATTTACGGAAAAGTGTAGTTTCCACTCTCATTATTTCTAGATTAGATTACTGCAGCCCACTGTTCATTAACATCAAGAAAAGATATCTACAAAAAATGCAAATTCTTTAGAACGCTGCAGCATGATTTCTCATGGGAATTCCTAAGTTTCAATCTGTCTCCTAGGGTCTTGTCCAGTTACACTGCCTGCCCATAAAAAGCGCATAGATTTCAAGGCCCTCTGCATCGCCTTTAAGGCATTGCATGATTTGGGGCCTAAATATCTGAAACATCGTTTCCAGTGGTACACTCCCAGTAGGTCACTTAGATCATTGTCAATTCATGACCTAATAGTACCCAAATTTAAAAGATCTGACTGGGGCGGCAGGAGCTTTATCATGTGTACTGCTAAGCTTTTGAACTCCATGCCCCTTCAAGGAAAAAACAGAATTGTTCTCCTTCCGGAAAGCTCTTATAACATGGCTTCTCAACAGTTAAGAGCATGTGTTCCAGGTCTATTAATAAAGTTGTCTGTTTTGGATTGTGATCTATCTTCAGAGTTATAGCGCCTAGACACCTCAGGGTAGTAGCACGTTCTACAAGTCTAATTTTCATTTAACTTCAACACTGATGCATGTGCGCCATGACATTGGCCTGTCTTATGGATTGCTGTCTTTTTGGACCGGGATGGGCACCCAAAGTGCTACCCTCATAGTGATGAAAGGCTACTGTCTTTACCAAGAGTTAAGCAGCACGAGCAATGTGGTGGCAGCATACCATGTAGGTATCAGTAGGAGTGAACAGGTCCTTTTTAAGTCGAGCCTAGCGCCGCGCGCATGCGCTGCTCTATGGGGAGGCTTCTTGTGATCACTCTAAACTTCTTCTTGTGGGTCTGACTCCTCCCACATATTGGATTGGCCTTTGCGTGTGGCTTTCAATAATAAAAGCACGCAAATGGCCAAAGGTGGGCGCATGTCCCACCTCTTTGTTTACTGGTCACTCCCACGGCGTTGTGCTGTCGGGAGCGAGCAGGGGCGCGCAGGGTGTCAGCTGCATTCCTCGCATCCCACGGCATTTTTCCTGCGGGAGCGAGCAGTGCCTCCTTGTTTATCTTTCCATTCCTGCCTCGCGCCTTCCTTCTTCCCTCCCTGCCTCCCTTCCCACCCTCCTCTTCGCTCCACGCACCTCCAGCAGCCCCTCTCGTGTTTTGCAGCGCCTGCTTGAGGTGTCTCCCCCTCACCCCTCCTTGGGCACATCGCAGTGTGTGTACTGAGAGGACGTTTTTACGGCGCGCAGCCCTGCGCTTCTCAGAGGTGCTAGATGTGTAACAAGGGCGCGGTCGGCTCGGCTTTCTGACATCTGAGCCCTCGGATCACGGAGCAACTCAGCACCCTGATTAGGCACATCTGTTGTAGGGCAAGTTACTGCTGACAGGTTGTGGGACCCAACTCACTGGAAGGCGTAATAAACGGTCTTCTAGCGATTGCACCATATAAAGCATTTACCCTCAGATGTTTACATGTCCGGAAATGTATAACTCTCACGTCACAACTCACAATTTCCTTCACGTCTGCACAATAAATATAGTTCTCTTCCAGGGGATACTCATCAATAGTCATAAGCACTGAATAATCCCCGCCCACGTGCGGGATCCCGGAGCATATAGAAATATATGTATATATACACATATATATGTGTATGCTCGGGCCCACAAGTGTATAACACTTCCGAAACATACACATACATATGTATATACATATAAACATGCAGCCTAAAACTGTTCCAATAGGGCAAACCGCCAAAATTACATAGGTTTCTCTTCTATGAAAATAATCCCCTAAATACATTTTGTAATAGAGAACATACACTGTAATAAGTATCATACAAGAATCCTTTATTTTCAGAAAAGGAAAACAGGTAATAGCAGGCAGTTGGCCCATAGACTGCATAGATAAATAACTATCATAGTACAGTAAGAAAACTGGCACCTTGCCTTTAAGGCTTCCAAGATTCTGGACACCGTGCCTTTAAGACCTCCAGGAGCCCCTCTGCTCCCATCATGCACCACAGGTGACAGTTAGGTCAGTTCGTTTTTCCGGCTCCTTCTGTGAGGATCCTGGAGCTTGAGCTCGACAGTTTTTGATTATCTTTAGTCAGAAATTGGTTTTTTCTCTTATTTTTGGACATTTTAACTGCTGGTTGTTTTTTATTAAACCTTTCTGACAATTTACCATATTTTTTTCTTCCAGAATGCCAGCTTTATTCAATAAATGTCCTTCTTGTGGTAAAAAGATGGCAAAATCAGACCCACACTCTGTGTGCATCGTGTGTTTACCATCTTCACACAAACCTGATACTTGCAATTATTGTCAGCAATTTTCTAAAAGGACTCTTCGGGACAGGGAGAAGATTAGGCTCCATGCCCTACTGGAGAGAGGAAAAAGTCATCACAAAAGTGGCCTTGGGGGCTCCCAATGGGCCCTCTTCTCATCAGGAACACCGAAAGAGGTGAAGATCTACCTCTCCAGAGTCCAGAAAGAAGCAGATTCCTGACTGTTCGCCGTCGGCGTCGAGATCGCCGTCGAAGAAGCAGGCAAGACACTCTTTAGCGTCGAGGGACAGATCGCTGTCGAGACGACGACACTCTCCGTCGCACAAAAGTAAGTCGACGTCGAGACATTCTTCGGGCTCGAAGTATTCTGGTCCCGAGAGACCTGATAAGCACCCGCCGACGTCGAAACATCCGTCGACGACGAGGAACACTCCGCCACCTTCTCGGAGGTCGGCGTCGAGAGGTTCGCCAGCGAAGACTCTGCCGAGAGCTTACCGACTGTCGACGTCGAAATCTCCGTCGCAGTCGAGGCGCTCATCGCCAAAAAAGGCGACGTCGAAGAAGCGCCAGAGACGTTAGACGTCGAAATCTCCTGTTCGCCGGCGTGGGCGTTCAACGTCGAGGACAACGCCGAGATCTCCGCGGAGAAGAGGGTCTGCCAGTATCTCACCGCCAAGGAGATCAACGTCGAAGACGGCACAGTCGGTGTCGCCGTCAAGACATCGGTCGACGTTGAGAAACAGAAATCCTGTAGTCTCGGAGGAGGCTACAGAGAGGGCGCGGTCGAGGTCAAGACGTTCGACGTCGAAAAGACCATCATCCCCGGGTCTTAACATCGTCCAGATTTCACTGGAGGGTTCTCCGGTTCCGGCTAAGAAACATCCTTTCAATCTTTCGCCAAGATGGCTGGAAGGTACCGGTTCTGCTCAGGGAAGCCCTGATTCAGATTACTCTCGCACCTACTCTCCGTCGAAAACTTCCAGGGGTCTGCCTCAATCGACATCGAGGGTCTCTCCGAAAAGAACCCCGAGAAGGTCAAGGTCCCCATCCTCCCGCCACACGAGGTCACGGAAGCGGTCTCGCTCACATCATGATTTCTCTCCCAAGAGGAGGAGACGAAGATCACCAGCGTGGTCTACATCCACCAGATCTTCGATCAAGGATTATTCACCAACTCTGTCTGCAACTTCACCATCCAGAGTGTCCCCGATTGACGACATTGGAACTTTCACTGACGTTCTCTGCAGAGGGGCCAAAAAAACTCAACATCAGTATGTCGGCCCCGACGGTCTCCACATCTGTCATCTTTGAGACATTACACCATCGCTCGTCAACCAGGTCTCTACTGCCTCTGGTCCCAGGTTTTTTAGAGCCTGCCATGCAGACTTTCTTAACTCATTCCACAGTGGGCGCAGTGCCATCTCGTATTGCCAAGAAATATAAGGCCCCGGCTCAGGACCCACTGTTCTTACGGTCCGATCCTCCACCAGACTCGGTCATTGTGGCGGCAGCCAGGAAGGCACACTCTGCGACTTCTTCCTCGTCAGTCCCTCCCGAGAAAGACAGCAGGAATATGGACTCACTGGGCAAGAGGATGTGCAATACCTCTGCCTCTGTTATGAAGGTGGCCAGCGCCTCAGCTCTTCTAGGGAGGTACGACAGGTCTCTCTGGGACTCTCTTGCCAGATTCACGGACAAACTCCCGAAAGAAGACCAGCAGGACTTTCAGGAAATTCTGCAAGAAGGGGGCTTGGTGGCTAACCAGGTGATAAGCGCAGCTGCAGACTCATCGGATCTGGCCGCACATGGCTATTTGCACGACATCTGTTCCAGACGCTCGGCGTTGCTGCGTCTCACAGGCTTGAAACCAGATGCTCAACGGAGGATTGTCAACCTTCCGTTCAATAGGTCTTCGCTGTTTGGGTCTCACGCAGATGATGAGATGGCCAAAATGAAAGCTGAATTGGAAACTGTGAAGGCCGTTGGCCTAGAGAAATGGAAAGAATTCCGCAAACTATTCCGTCCCTACGACAGGCGCTCCTTCAATCAGAGGGTTCAAACCCCTCAGTGGTCATCCCAGAAGCAGCAGCAGCAGAGGTCGCAATTCCATCAAAGACGACCTGGTAGAGGTAGAGGAAACAACAGGCAGCAGGCTTCAACTGCTAAGCAACCAGCCAAGCAATGAGCAGAGGCTTCCTCCGTGCCCGTTAGCCACTCCGATAGGAGGAAGTATCACTTTTCATCTGGTAGAGTGGAGATCAATAACAAAAGACAAATGGGTGCTGAATATTGTGCAAAATGGATACTTGCTGAAGTTCAAAGCCCCACCTCCATCAGTTCCTCCTCAAAGAAAATCCAGCAAACATCATCTACTGTTACAAAAAGAGGTGAACAGTCTTCTGCAAAAAAACGCCATAGAGTATGTTCCAAAGCAACAACAAGGGCAAGGAATTTACTCTCGTTACTTCGTGGTCGAAAAAAGAGGACCGACCAGAGAATACAGACCAATTCTCGATCTGCAGCTCTTGAACAAATTCATCCGCAAGGAAAAATTTCGGATGTTGGCTCTGCACCAGATCTTCCCTCATCTACATCGGGGGGACTGGATGTGTGCTATAGACTTGCAGGACGCCTACTTCCATATCCCGGTGTCCAAAATGCATCGAAAGTTTCTCCGCTTTCAGGTAACCCATCAACATTTCCAATTCTGAGTTCTACCGTTCGGGCTCAAATCAGCCCCCCGAACGTTCTCGAAGTGCATGGCGGTGGTGGCAGCTTTCCTACGCATGCGCAAAATCTTCATTTACCCCTATCTGGACGATTGGCTCCTGAAGAGTGCTACACCTTCTCTACTTCAGAATCACCTCAACTACTGTCTCCAACTGCTGAACACACTGGGACTTCAGGTCAACTTCAAGAAGTCAGTCTTCAATCCAACCCAGAAAATCCATTACCTGGGCTCTTCACTGGATACCGCAAAAGCAAGCGTGTGTCCTTCGGAGGAGAGGTTGTCGTCAATCAGAAACAAATGTCGTGATCTCCTCAGCGCCCGTCATCCCACAGTCAGACAGGTTTCGTCGCTGTTGGGCTCCATGGCCTCTTGCGTGTTCATCGTCCCCAATGCCAGATTGAACATGCGTCCTCTACAGCAGTCTCTGGAGGACCAGTGGATGCAAGTCTCAGGTCGCTGGGAAGACCGTGTGACTCTACCTCAATCGGCCAAAGACTCCATCAGATGGTGGATGAAGCGGTCACACCTACTAAAGGGAGTCCCATTCCATCAAGACCTTCCCACTCAGACTATAGTCACGGATGCTTCCCTGCAAGGTTGGGGAGCGCACATGGGGCCTTTTCAAGTACAAGGTCTCTGGTCAGAGACAGAGCAAGGGTATCACATCAACTTTCTGGAGCTAAGAGCCGTCCACCTGGCTCTCAAGTCTCTGTACTCTTCTCTCCAGTCCAGCTCCCTCTTAGTTCAGACAGACAACGCCACCACGATGTATTATCTGAACAAGCAGGGGGGCACCAGATCGAGGACTCTCTCTGGAGTCACAGACCATCTGGAGGTGGCTTCTCGCCAGGAACCTCAGCATTGTGGCCATTCACCTTCCGGGGGTCATGAACGTTCAAGCAGACTCACTAAGCAGAGACTTCGTAGAAGCGCACGACTGGGTGCTAAACAGCACGGTCGCGCAAGACATCTTCCAACCATGGGGAGTGCCAGACATCGACCTCTTCGCAGACGTGGCCAACACCAAATGCCCCGTCTTCGCGTCCAGGTTTCCCCAACCAGGGTCACAAGGGAATGCCCTTTTGATAAACTGGTATCAGACATTACTGTACGCTTTTCCTCCGCTTCCGCTGATCCCTGCAGTGATCAACAAATTTTACAGGACCAACACCAGAATGATCCTGATAGCTCCGGAGTGGCCGCGGCAGTGGTGGTATCCGGACCTTCTGCAATTATCCGAGGTGCCACACCGAAGGTTGCCTTGCCGTCCAGACCTGTTGTCCAAGAACGAAGGGAGAGTGTTTCATCCCAATCTCTCATCCCTCAGATTGACAGCATGGCTCCTGAGGTCCTGCAATACGGACACTTAGACTTACCAGCGGACTGTATGACCATCCTCAAGGAACCCAAGAGACCTTCCACCATGGCGTCCTATGCTTTCAAATGGAAGCGATTCTACTTGTGATGCATGAACAATGCTCATGATCCAGTGAGGGGTCAAGAGCAGGTGATCTTGCCATACCTACTACATTTGGCCAAATCTGGCCTGCAGTTTTCCTCGATTAAAGTTCACCTAGCAGCAATCACTGCATACAGAAAGTCCCCTACACAGGTTTCTTTTTCCAGATGCCAGTGGTTAAAGATTTCCTTGAAGGGATAAAGAAGGTTTACCCCCCAGTGAGATCTCCTTCTCCACCTTGGGAGCTCAACATAGTCCTTACAAAATTATTGGCGGCTCCTTTTGAGCCAATTCACAGGGCTTCTCTGAAGCACTTGTCATGGAAAGTTGCCTTTTTAGTCGCCATCACTTCTGCCCGCAGGGTTAGTGAAATACAGGCCTTGTGCTGTAAAGAGCCCTATACTGTTTTCCATGCAAACAGGGTAGTTTTAAGAACCCGTCCGAGTTTTCTACATAAGGCTGTCTCGGATTTTCACATCAATCAGACTATCTGCCCACATTTTTTCCCAATCCCACGACTCCTCCTGAGAGGTCCCTCCATTCCCTAGACCTCAAGAGGGTACTGAAAGTTTATCTAGACAAAGCCAAGTCATTGAGAAAAACGGACCGGTTGTTTGTTAACTATGGTTCCATAAATACCAGTTTGGAAGCCTCTAAAAGATCCAGCTCTAGGTGGATAGTCTCTTGCATATCTTTGGCTTACCAACTAGCCAACAAGTCTCTTCAGGGGAAACCTAAAGCACATTCTACCAGGGGAAAAGCCTCTACCACGGCTCTCCATAGAAATGTTCCTATATTAGAAATTTGTAAAGCAGCTACATGGCGTTCTGTTCATACTTTCTCTCGCCATTACTGTTTGGACTCTGATGCACAGGCGGATGCCCAAGTTGGGCAAGCCTCGTTGAGAAATTTGTTTGGTTGATTCCATTTTAAGATGCATTGTTTTATATTTTGTGTACCGGTTTGCTCGTCCGCGAAGTAGTGGGTATGGGCTTGCTACTCTATTCAGTGCTTGTGACTATTGATGAGTATCCCCTGGAAGAGAAGGATAAGTTACTTACCTGTAATTCTAGTTCTCTTCCAGGGGTATACTCATCAAAGTCATAAGCAACCCTCCCGCCTCCCCGGACGAGCAATTATGGTACAATACTGTGTGTTGTGCATCTTATACTCCGGGTGATACAACTTAGTACACCGTAAAAAAGAACTGACCTAACTGTCACCTGTGGTGCATGATGGGAGCAGAGGGGCTCCTGGAGGTCTTAAAGGCACAGTGTCCAGAATCTTGGAAGCCTTAAAGGCAAGGTGCCAGTTTTCTTACTGTACTATGATAGTTATTTATCTATGCAGCCTATGGGCCAACTGCCTGCTATTACCTGTTTTCCTTTTCTGAAATTAAAGGATTCTTGTATGATACTATTACAGTGCATGTTCTCTATTACAAAATGTATTTAGGGGATTATTTTCATACAAGAGAAACCTATGTAATTTTGGCGGTTTGCCCTATTGGAACAGTTTTAGGCTGCATGTTTATATGTATATACATATGTATGTGTATGTTTCGGAAGTGTTATACACTTGTGGGCCCGAGCATACACATATATTGTATATATACATATATTTCTATATGCTCTGGGATCCCGCACGTGGGCGGGGATTATTCAGTGCTTATGACTTTGGTGATTATACCCCTGGAAGAGAACTAGGATTACAGGTAAGTAACTTATCCATATTTGTAATTCCAAAATCTGTCCTGCCGCCTGCGGGGAGGGCTGTATGTGGCAATCGCAGGCTGACAGAGGTGCTGTCACGACTGTAAATAATGCTGGCAAACACAAAAGTGTACGTCCAAAGCGTGCTCCCTCTGTTGTCTGTAGAGCACAAGTAGCGCCAGAACTGGCAAACAAGTTAGAAGGGGGATCCGGTTACGCTGCAAGAACCAGTTTTAACCCTTCGTTTCCACACTGCACTACAGGTGGGCTGCTCGGGGGGGTCGGGCTGGGGGATTGCTCTTTAAACGGGCCCAAGACTGGAACCCCCAGCTTCGAGGTCGATCGCTCTAGGCGTTACGCCACATCCTCGAATGAATGAATGTATGTGGCTGGGTGTGGCAATCGCAGGCTGACAGAGGTGCTGTCACGACTGTGAATAATGCGGGCAAACACAAGAGTGTACGTACAAAGTGTGCTCCTTCTCTTGTCTGTAGAGCACAAGCAGCGCCAGAACTGGCAAACAAGTTAGAAGGGGGATCCGGTTACGCTGCAAGAACCAGTTTTAACCCTTCTACGAGCGAGCTCCAGAACAGCACAGCAGCTAAATCATACCCTGACCATTTCACTATCCCACGTGATCCACTCGGCCTCAGACTGGACCCCGTGCCAGTGCAGACAGACACTACATGTGTGCATGTGTATACAGGTAACACGTAGCTTCTCGATCCTACGCGAGCCACCGGGCCTCAGACTGGACACATTGTCAGTGCAGACAGACACTACATGTGTGCATGCGTATACAGGTAACACGCAGCTTCACGATCCCACGCAAGCCACCCGGCCTTAGACTGGACACAGTGCCAGTGCAGACAGACATAGTGTGTGTGCATGTGTATACAGGTAAAACACAGCTTCTAAGAGTGGACTCTGGGACAGCACAACAGCTAAGCCGTGCCCTGACCATTTCTCCATCCCACGTGAGCCTTAAACTGGACCTCGTGCCAGATAGATAGATAGCAGATATAGATAGAAAGTAGATAGTGCTCCCAACACGGTTCCACAGCTTCGCGCTCGACCGCTCCGGCCGTTAGGCCACATCCTCTCCCCATACTGATTGATAGTGAATGTTCTACTTCTGCATAGCTTTTTACTTTAAAAGCATGGCGAGGTTGCCTGCGCATTTGGAATGGTGTGTGGCTGAGACACCTGGGGCATATTGTGAAGGTCTGCACTCGCCCAGCGCACAGCCTGTACCATTTCAAGCATCTCTTTCTGACTCTCCCGTGTCTCTCCGCACTCTGTTTAATTTCATTCCCTCTGCCCTCCCCGTTCGTTTCTTTCTGACTCATTCTCTTATATATTTGTCGTCCCGCCTCTCCTATTCCTTCCTCTTTTTATCTCCTTTCTTCCGTGCCTGCCCGTTTCCCCATTCCTTTATCTCAATCAATGGCTTTCTTCTTTCTTTCCCTCCCTTCAATGTCCTCCCACTCTCTCGCCTCCCTCTCTCGTCCGATCTCTGACCCTGGCTTTCCTCCCCTCTCCCTCCCCAACAGTCTCCATCCTTTTATATTTATCCCCCTACTCGCTTCTCGCCATCTGCTTTTTCTTTGTCTCACTCCCTCTCATCCCTTTGCTTCTCCCTCCCTCCCCCCAGCTCATCTACTGCCCTCTTCTTCCCCCATCACACTTTCCTGGTTTCCTTTTTCATATCCCTTTATGTTAAATTGCATCTCTTACCAAACTTCCAAACACTTCTGGCAAAACACTTATAAGGTCCCAGAGGCGAGAACTGTTGGCTATGCCAATGCTTGTTACCTATGTCACTGATGTGAGGCCTGCAGGCTCACTCATTTAAATTGCTGCTGTGTGCTTAACTCGGCATTGGCCTACTTCTGTTTGTTGTGTAGTGCTGCACAGTGCATGTGTCGTATCCATGTACTGGGTGTATGTCTGCCTGCAAATTGTACAAAACAGGGTTAACGCAGTACTGTGCAGCACACGTATATTAAATGCATGTGCTGGGTGTATGTGTGGCTTTGAGAGGTACAGTACATAAAACATGTACTTCTGTGCAGTGCGTGTATACAATATGCATGTGCTGTGTGTATGTGTGCCTGCGAAGGACACAGTACATGAAGGGAATAGTGCTGTGCAATGTGTGTATGCTATATGCATGTGCTGGGTCTGTTTGTGCCTGTGAATGGTTCATTACATGGAAGACTCTGAGTTCCATTGTGGAAAACCCAGGGCTGAATGGAGAAACATGAGGTGAGGATGTAGAGGAATCCTGTAAGGCATATAGGCCCTCTATTTTGAGACATTTGACATTGAGGTGCTAGACAGCAAGGCTTTCCATCAGTGTCTGATGGGTCTTCTCCAGTGAGGTCATTTTTTATATCAAGAGCCCCAAATTAATAAAATATGCTTCCCACCACTCAGCGGCTTGCACAATGTCAGCGTCTAGCGAGACATTTAAGACCTGGTGGCACATCACTGATGTTCCACCTTCTTAAGAGCACATACTGCTGAAGAGCTCCTGATGGTACCATCATCCTCACTAAACCAAAAGTCAAAAGGGTACCTCTACGCCAACAATATTGCCCCATACAAAGCTTAGCCTCCTTCTAATGATGCCTCTGTCTCCTTCATGCCATCTTGAGAAGTGCAAGTCAAATAGGCTTGGTTGTAACTGGAACATAGAAGATGAACCTACTGTACAGACTGCAATGCTCTTCCAGGGGATCCTCATCAATAGTCATAAGCACTGAATATTCCCGCCCATGTGCGGGGACCCCGGAAATAATAAAAATTAAATATGAAAAACATATATATACAGCTCTATATATATATATATATATATATATATATATATATACATATATCATTTTTTCTCATATCAATGCAGCCCCATCTAGGAGGCTAAACAATGCAATAACAAATAAAAACCGCTTTGCAAACACATTATATGTATAAAAACACAGGAGGGCAAGTAACACTTGAACTCTGTTTTTAATGAGTAAACCTCATGAAAATAAACTGCAAAAAAGCAGACATTGTTAGCCTACAGGCTGCATTGTAAACCAATAGCATAGGAAATGAAAGCATTTTCACACAAAACTGGCACCGTGCCTTTAAGGCAGCCATGACCCCTAGCTTCCCATCATGCCTCAGGGGTGACAGGTCAGTTGTTCCTTCCGGCTCCTTCAGACAGGACCCTGGATTCACAGCTCTTTCCTTTTTTGACTTTTCTGTCAAAAAATGTCTAATTTTTTGTGGATTTTTTGCTTACACTCGACGTCTTTTGACCTTAGAGTGAAGGTTAAACCTTTTTGGAGTTCCAGAAAAAGTTTATTTCTGTCACAAATGCCTTCTTTATTTGATCCTTGCCCTGCCTGTGGCAAAAAGAAGGCTAGATCAGACACACACTCTGCCTCCCTGATTCTCACTCTTCTGCAACCTGTCATCACTGCAAGAAGTTGTCGAGAAGAACCATCAAGGAAAGGGAGAGAATTCGACTTTATGGCCTCTCTGAAAGAGGTAGGTCTCCAGTGAGGCAACAGAAAAAGAGAACACGGTTGACGTCGAGAGGCAAGGTTCCGACCTGTTCTCCTTCGGCGTCGGGATCGGCGTCGAAGCTACCGACGGTGAAGCAACCATCGTCGAAGACTTCGGTGGTGCAGGCGCATCACTCTTCTACGAAATCAAGGCCAGCGCTCTCAACGTCGACGAAGGTAAAGGGTCCTCCGTTGTCGTCAACCAGGTGACGATCAACATCGAGGAGCAAATCTCCGTCGACGCTGGCTAGGCGTTCGACGTCGAGGCAAATAACTCCGTCGTCGCCACCTCAACGGTGATCGACGTAGAGGCAGAAGTCTCCGTCGAGATCAGTACAGAGATCTTCGACGTCGAGGCACAAGACTCCGTCGCCGAGGCAGAAGTCTCCGTCGAGATCGGTGCAGAGATCGTTGACGTTGAGACAGAAGACTCCGTCGCCGACGTCGAGATGGAAGCCTCCGTCGACGTCAGCACACCGGAGGTCGAGGCATCGGTCTTCAGAGCGGTTGACGTCGAAGCAAGGTACTCCGTCGGCGTCAGGCAGACGCTCGACGTCGAGGCACCCATCGACTTCAAGATTGAGTCCTCCTTCTAAGAGGAGAAGGTCGATGTCGAAGCAGGCATCACCGTCACCGGGACGACGGTCAACGTCGAGAAAGCAGTCTGTCCAGAGGGGACGTTCAAAATCGACTTTGAGGCACCAGTCCAAAAGGGCCTCTCGTCCGGTAAGCCTGTCTACGTCACCATCACCGACGTCGAGAACAGGTTCTCGCAGTTCCCCTCACAGATTTTCATCGTCCAGATCTCCGGAGGTTGTGATCTCGACGTCTAGCAGTCCAGTGTCCACGGAACATCCTGATTCAGCGGACAGGCCTGCACAGACAGAGGGAGATAAATCCCCTCCTCCATGCTCTCCTGAGAGACGAGAAGGGCAAAGATCGCCTTCTATCCATCTATCACCGAGATGGAATCGGCCTCTACATCACTGGGCCACAACTCCAGCAACAGGAGCATAGCACTACTCAATCCCCCTCCACAGGTCTCCGTTGGCTCGACTGGTGCAGGCTGTGGATAGAGATCGTACTCCATCGAGAAGCAGAGATCGGAGTCGCACTCCTGCACACTCTCACAGAAGGAGGTCCAGATCCAGAAGCAGGAGGACAAGGCACAGGTCTCCAACACCTTCCTCCTCTTCCACACACACTTCACAAAGAGACTACTCACCAACTCTTACGGACAGCCCACCGTCGAGGGTCTCTCCGGTGGATGACGTTGGTACTTCCCAGGACGTACTTGCCAGAGGGGCAACTAAACTGAACATCCCTATGCTGACTCGGCAGAGCTCGTCTTCAGTTATCTTTGAGACTTTACACCAGAGGGCTGCATCTAGACCACTGTTGCCATTGGTGCCGGGCCTACTCCAACCGGCCATGGACATTTTCCTTATGCCGGCGACCCTCAAGGCCGCGCCGGCTAGCATTCTGAAGAAATGCCGTCCACCGGAGGAGGACCCGCTATTCCTTGGATCTGACCCCCCACCGGATTCTGTTATAATCGCTGCGGCAAAAAAGACTCACTCAGTTGCCTCCTCCTCTACTGTTCCACCAGATAAGGAGAGTAAAGCACAGGATTCGTGGGGAAGGAAGGTCTGCGGCACATCAGCCTCTATGCTCAAGGTCTCAAGTGCATCTGCTCTTTTGGGTCGCTACGACAGGTCTTTGTGGGACTCCCTTCAAAGATTTACGGAAAAGCTGCCCAAGGAAGATCGCAAAGGTTTTGAAGAAATCTTGCAGGAAGGCATCTTGGTGGCGAACCAAGTGATCAGCGCCGCAGCCGATGGAGCTACTCTTTCAGCTCATGCCTATGCCCATGGAATATGCGCTAGGAGAGCTTCATGGCTTCGTCTCACAGCGCTTAAACCTGAAGCGCAGTCTCGGATCCTCAATCTTCCCTTCTCGAGCTCATCTTTATTCGGTACACACACAGATGAGGAAATGTCCCGTATGAAGACAGAGTTAGACACACTAAAGGCCGTGGGTCTAGAAAAGAAGAAAGAGTTCTGAAAACGCTTCAGATCTTACAATCGTCGATCCTCCCAACAGAGGGTTCAAACCCCTCATTGGCAGAAAAATCAGGACCAGCAAGGTCAGCAAAGGTCGCAATACCAAGGCCGGCGTTCCTCCAGAGGAAGAGGAAACCAGCGTCAGTCCAATACCTCCGCTAAGACGCAGACAATGAGTGCCCACTTCCACCGTCGCCGTTTACCACTCCGGTGGGGGGGGGGGAAGTATTGCAAATCACCTCGAAGAGTGGCGTGCTATCACAAAGGACCAGTGGGTGTTGGCTACGCTGCAGAATGGGTACACTCTACGTTTTCGACACCATCCCCCCTCAATACCTCCGGTTCCATCATCATGCCAGCAGATGAAAATATTGCAGAACGAAGTTGCCACCCTTCTGCGAAAATCAGCCATTGAGAAGGTACCAATATCACAACGAGGTCGAGGGGTCTACTCAAGATACTTCTTGGTAAAGAAAAAGGGTTGAAAATCAGAATACAGACCCATTCTGTATCTGCGATCACTCAACAAGTCAATCAAAAAGGAGAAGTTTTGCATGTTGGCTCTCCATGAAATATATCCACATCTCAGACAGGGAGATTGGATGTGTTTGCTGGATCTGCAAGATGCCTACTTTCATGTTCCGGTCAGTCAACATCACAGGCAATATCTGAGATTCCTGGTGGGATCGTCCCACTACCAATTCAAAGTACTACCCTTCGGGTTGAAGTCAGCTCCCCGAGTGTTCACGAAGTGCATGGCAGTGGTGGCAGCCGCACTATGTCGCAGAGGCATCTTCGTGTACCCTTATCTGGACGACTGGCTGTTGAAAGGTCTCTCCCCCCACAGTGTGAGGAGTCACTTTCTGCAATGCCTAGAGCTTTGTCACCGGCTAAGCCTTCATGTGAACTTCGGAAAATCAACTCAGCAGCCCACACAGAGAATCCATTATCTGGGAGTGCTGGTAGACTCCGAGGTAGGAAAAGTGTTTCCTTCGGAGGAGAGACAGTTTTCCATCATACAGAAAGGCAGACTAATTCTGGACAACAAAAGGCCGTCAGTTCGTCAGATTGCCTCCCTGTTAGGGTCGATGGCATCCTGCATTTTCCTGGTCCCCAATGCCAGGCTGAGAATGCGTCCTCTGCAACAGGATCTGGAGGACAAGTGGGATCAGCAAACAGCTCGCTGGGACGACGAGATAAATCTCTCAAATGCAGCAAGAGCATCCATCCCATGGTGGATGAAGAAGGAGAATATGCAAGTAGGGATTCCTTTTCATCAGGCACCTCCCTCTCAAACGCTGATTACGGACGCCTCCCTCCAAGGCTGGGGAGCCCACATGGGGTCTCTCCAGACACAAGGGCAATGGTCATCAAAAGAGCGCTCATATCACATAAACATGTTGGAGCTGAGAGCCGTTCACCTGGCACTCAAGGCTTTCCTCCCTTCGATTCAGGCAAACTCAATTCTAGTACAGACGGACAATACCACCACCATGTACTACCTGAACAAACAGGGGGGAACTCGCTCACAGACTTTGTCACTGGAAGCTCAAGCTCTCTGGTATTGGCTCTTGGCACGGAACCTATCGATTACAGCGGTACACCTGACGGGGGAGCAGAACGCACAAGCGGATGCTCTCAGTCGACACTTCGAGGACCGACAAGACTGGGTACTCAACAACGAGGTCGTCAAAGGCATTTTCCAGGCGTGGGGTCGTCCCAGCATCGACCTCTTCGCGGACGACGAAAATACAAAATGCCGAAACTTCGCCTCAAGGTTCTACCGGCCAGGGTCGAAGGGGAATGCCCTTTTGATAGACTGGTCAGGGGCATTTGTGTACGCCTTTCCACCCCTTCTTCTCATCCCGAAGGTGGTGACCAAGCTCTCTCATTCGCACACGAGGATGATCCTTATTACCCCGGACTGGCCGAGGCAATGGTGGTACCCGGACCTTCTGCACCTGTCAGCATGCCCACACAGGAGACTGCCGTACAGATTGGACCTGCTGTCCAAGATGAACGGGAGGATTCATCACCCCAACCTTCCCTCACTGAACTTGGCAGCACGGGTCCTGAGGTCCTCCAGTATGGTCATTTAGGACTGCCACAAGACTGCATGACCATCTTAAAAGAAGCCAGGTGACCGACCCTCCACTAGACACTCATATGCTTGCAAGTGGAAGCGTTTTTATATGTGGTGCGTGCAAAACAATTGTAACCCCACCAAGGGGCAAGAGGAAGTAATTTTACCATACCTGCTTTACCTAGCTAGGGCAGGCTTGAAGTTTCCTTCCATTAAGGTGCACTTGGCAGCCATCACTGCATATAGACGCTCGCCTTCTCAGCCTTCTTTCTTTCAGTTGCAGGTTGTGAAGGACTTCTTACAAGGTCTAAAGAAGGTTTACCCTCCAGTCCAGCCTCCTTCACCGCCCTGGGAGCTGAACTTGGTGCTATCAACGTTGATGGGTCCACCTTTCGAACCTATCCACAAAGCAACCTTGCAACACCTCACGTGGAAGGTAGCTTTCCTGGTAGCGATCACCTCGGCTCGCAGAGTGAGCAAAATACAGACCCTCTGTTCAAAGGAACCGTACACTGTTTTCCATCTAAATAGGGTGGTATTGAGGACTCACCCCTCTTTCCTTCCGAAGGTGGTGTCAGATTTCCATGTGAATCAGACCATTTCACTTCCGACTTTTTTCCCTAATCCCTCCACTCCAGCTGAGAGGGCTTTACACTCGCTTGACCTAAAAAGAGTTTTAAAGTTCTATCTGGATAGGTCCAAGTCGATTAGAAAATCTGATCAACTATTCGTTAACTAGGGGTCGATCAGAACAGGGTTTCCAGCCTCAAAACGATCCATCTCCAGATGGATAGTTTCATGCATCAAGTTAGCTTATCAATTAGCGCAAAAGCCCCTGGGACCTACTCCCAAGGCGCATTCCACGAGAGGAAAGGCGGCTACGACTGCTTTCCTTCATAAAGTGCCTATCTCTGAGATTTGTAAGGCGGCAACTTGGAGGTCCGTCCATACATTTACAAGGCACTATTGTCTAGATTCAGACACCAGAGCAGACACCCAAGTAGGCCAAGCCTCCTTGAGGAATCTGTTCAACAGCTGATTGCGGCTGTTTTGTTATATGTTGGGTCATTCACTCTCATTTGCCTGCAGGTGGAAGATGGGCTTGCTATTCTATTCAGTGCTTATGACTATTGATGAGGATCCCCTGGAAGAGAAGGATAAGTTACTTACCTGTAATCCTAGTTCTCTTCCAGGGGTATCCTCATCAAAGTCATAAGCAACCCACCCACCTCCCCAGGCAAATGAGATTACTTCATTGTTAAACGATATCTTTGTGCCCTAATCTTCAGGGTTACGCAAAGAACAAATGACCTGTCACCCCTGAGGCTTGATGGGAAGCTAGGGTTCATGGCTGCCTTAAAGGCACGGTGCCAGTTTTGTGGGAAATTCTTTCATTTTCTATGCTATTGGTTTACAATGCAGCTTGAAGGCTAACAATGTCTGCTTTTATGCAGTTTTTATTTCATGAGGTTTACTCATTAAAAACAGAGTTCAAGTGTTACTTGCCCTCCTGTGTTTTTATACATATATTATGTGTTTGCAAAAGCGGTTTTTATTTGTTATTCCATTGTTTAGCCTCCTAGATGGGGCTGCATTGATATGAAACGAAACGCGTCATGGCGACTTGCACGAGCAATAAATAACTTTCACCTTCTTGTGGTCCGTATCCGTTCCTGTCAGAAGACGTTTTAGTTAACGGTAACTCTGGATATATATTATATATATATATATATATATATATATATATATATATATATATAGCTGTATATATATGTTTTTCATATATAATTTTTATTATTTCCGGGGTTCCCGCACATGGGCGGGAATATTCAGTTCTTATGACTTTGATGAGGATACCCCTGAAAGAGAACTAGGATTACAGGTAAGTAACTTATCCTTCTCTCAGTTCAAGGGAAACTGTTCAACGAGAACTTACAGATCCAGGTCCCATATTCCGCGAAAAGGGACACATCTAAATTTGCATCAAACATAAAGGTTTTTTTTTAACACAAGTTTATTGGTTTTACAAGCAAGCAACCATACAATGGTAGAGTAAATCATGCTATGAACACAGTATCCACAGTAACAGCAGCATTTGACCTCTGCGACTACCTGAGGGTCTTTCATTAATTCCAGTGGGGTTCGGAGACTGGGTAATCCCCATCCAAACCAGACACCAACGGGTGTCCAATCACGAGGCTTAACAACAATCAGGGTGGGCTGGTAATACAGTCGCAGAGCGGGGCCCCCCTCTCGGGTCCACCCCATTACTATGAGCTCAGCCCACTGGGTGTAGCTCTGAATAGTTCCGTTGGGGCAGTGCCCCTGCAGAGTCCTCGAGAGGACAGCGCTGGACCCCTTTCTACCCTAGCTTTAAATCAGCTTGCCCTAAATAATCTCATCTGCCGTTTGCGGGGTAAACTGTGGTAGTTCGACGTCAGATTCCGCAGCAGAGCTAGTGTCCTTGGTCGTCTCGGAGCACCTATCTTCTCGTTCACAGATCAATGAATGTGGGCTCCTGTCTGGGTTGCTAAGATCGGTGAGTGCTCTAATCACTTTCCCTCGTTCACACTGGTTTTCTGCCAATGTGGGGGCTCCCTTTTTTGAGGACCTCTGCATTCACCTGCGGGACCCCCCTTGTCCATGTCCTCCCTCCGATGCAGCCTCCGGTCTCATTTTGATCCAGTTCCAGGCATCTTGCGGGGACAGGAAGAATTGTGACTCAATAGGTGGGATCACCCGCAGTCGTGCTGGAAATATCATTGCATAAGGGATGTTCATCTGCCTGAGGCGGCTCTTCACTTCCAAGAAGGTTGCTCGTTGCTTTTACACTTCTTTGATGAAGTCTGGGAAAATGATCACTTTGCTATTAAGAATTTGAAGGTCTGTTCGTGTGCGAGCTTCAGTCAGAATATGGTCTCTGTCTCTGTAGTAAAGGAGTTTAGCTATTACGGGTTGCGGGGGAGCCTCCGGTCTGGGCGGCCTTGTAGGAACCCTATGAGCCATCTCCAGGACATAGAATTGGGAGAGACCCTCTGGTGCCACCTCTTTGCGGAGCCATTCCTCTATATAGGACAACGTATTTGATCCTTCCGCCAATTCAGGAACCCCCAGGATTCTAATATTATTCCTGCGTGACCTATTTTCACTGTTCTCCGCCCTCTTCTCCAGGACCTTGACCTTGCTTTCGATAAGGGATACTGTTTTCTGCAATGATGTTAGGTCCGGGGATATATCTGTCCGGGTTCTTTCGTTTGAGGTGACTCTCTCGGCCAGCCGTCAGTGGTCATCCTTCAACAGATTAAGCTCTGTCCCAATGCAGACTATCTTGGACTCAAGCGCCTCCCAGGAGTCTTTTATTGCCTGCATTATATCACAAAGTGTTGGGTCATTTCTCGACTCTTCCTGTGGGACCCTCCCCACACTCCCTTCATCTTCTCTCTGGTCTGTCAGGGGTTCCCCGCTGTATCCCTCCGGCCCCCGCTTCTTGCCTATTTTCCCCATGGCTTGCTGGTTGCGGCACCTGTGCTTGGCTCAGTTGTTGAAACTCAGTTGATGGTGAACTGCCAGAGCGGAGCTCCTCCCTCTCCCACCGCCAATTCCTCTCGTTTTCTGTCGCGTATGGGTAGGTCTGATGCTCCCCTGGAGTTAGACGCGCTCAGTAGTAGTACGTGGTTAGTTTTTACAGGACTGTCTGGGGTATCTTCCAGGTTACCCCAGGTCCTGCTCGCTGCTAATTCCCCACCGTTCCGACATTACACAGACTGAGTGTGTGCACCCCTGCCAGGGGTAGACTAGTTCTCTGGCCTCACCCAATCACTCTGTGTCTGTGGTATACTGGCAAACTGTTTAGGGGGGGAAGCTGCTCCGTGGTGCTCTTTACGGAGCTCCTCAGGGGGGGAAAATGACAGAGCCGCAGCTCTGTCTGAATCCTGAAGGCTCACAGGCAGGACCCTAATGCCTCACTTTTGCCTCACTTATTTGCCTCAGGCTGGACCGTAGACCCTTCTCTGTTGGCCTCAAGTGTCTGCGCTCGTCTCTCTCTGCCCTTGCTCAGCTCACCAGCCTGAGGCTGTGCCAATTGTCTGCCCAGGGCTCCAGGGCCACCGACCCTACTAGATGATGGGCGCGCTCCTTTCAGGCCTTGGCGCCGTTTCCTCCCTTCGGCAGCAGCACCTCCACTACCTCCGGGCGCCTGGCTGCGTCCATTCCGGAGATATCGCTGTTTGCTGCCTCAGTTATATTAGGTCTGCGCTGGGAGTGCTGTGCAGCTTCTCGGGTAGGGGCCGTTGTAGGTAACTTCCCGCTCGTCTCAGTCGCACCTCCCGGCCTACCTCTAAGGGCCCGGAATTAGCTCCTGGCCGCACCCTGACTGGGCCTCTCTACCGCCTCTCTCTGCACCTCACCTCCGCTTCTTCCGGCATCGGCGGGCGTCGGGGAGAATCGGCTCCGGCGTTATTGCTTGGAGTCTCTTCGGTGGCATCCCAAATGAGACGCTCTACCCGGGCCACAATGCGGGCGTCTCCGCTGCCCCGCTTCCTCCACGCCTCTTCGAGCCTCTGCCCCATGGTCACAGACGACTCCCCCGAAGGCTGCCCATAGGATCCGCAAGACCCCTCTCTGCGTCGATTACCCAGCTCTGCGGCTCGCAACTGGGGTAATGCTTCCTGTCCCTAGGCGGACCTTCTCTCGTGTGGCTCCCAGCTGGATTTGTCTTGTCCCGGCGAATTCAGAGAGAGTCCGCCATCTTGTCCGGGACGAGCTGCTCGCTGTTCTCTAGCCCTCAGCTTCACTCCCGCAGACGCTTCCGAGGGATAATTTCGTGCCATAGTGGTTTATTTAGTAGTCTCGGCCTCGCACGACCTTGTACCAGTTCCGAGACAGCAGGATAATAGGTAATGGGGGTTCGCCGGACGGGAGCTCCTCGATCCGCGCCCTACTCCATTGGCACCAAGCCACGCCCTCCAATTGGCATCAAACATGAGGAATTTTTCTCTCAGATCTCTGGATGCTCATCTTTATAAGTGCTTCTCTATACTACATGGTCTAGAGCTAGGAACCTGGGCACTGAAGCTACTTCTCCACTTCTTGACACTTGTCTCATTTTTGAAACTCTTCTTCCAAAACCACATAAGAGACCTATGATAGCTCTGGTTCTCTTACTGATTGAACCTACTATGCCACCCATCCTGATGCCTCCTTCCATCATCACAAGAAGAACAATAGACTTCTAGACGCTGACCCTTTCTTTAGAGAAACTCCAAACTCCTTGATAGTATACCCAAAAAATACAGGAGAAGAATGGATGCGGTGTGGTTTGTACAACTTTTGCTATAGCCTTGAGGGCTGCAAGTTGCACAACTCTGTTCAGTTTCTACACCAGTATTCCACTTATCGTTTTGTTGATCTGGTTGTAGAACAAGACAGAGAGGACTTGAAAGACATCCTGTAGGAAGGCATGAACATACCAGATCAGATGATCAGTTCAGACAGAGACTCAGCTGATTTGACAGTACATGATATATATTTAAGGGTTTTTCTATATTGCGTAATTCCTCGCTGATTCTTACTTCCTTGCCTCACATCTTGACAACTCAACCTCAACATAGGATTCTGGATATGCCTTTCTCTGGCTCCTCTTTGTTCAGTACATGTGCCATCAAAAAACTTCAGCACAATTTGAAATTATAAAGACATTTGGTTTGAAAAAAAATAAAAGAATTTCCCGAAGTTCAGTTTAAGGGATCTGTTCTAGGTCAACAGTTTACATGCATTCTGTTTTGGGAAAGGTCGCACAGTTGCAGCATACATTTCCAAGAGCCACAATCTCAGTGAAAGGAGTACTACCAAAGGCAGAAATCTCAAAAGGGTAGAGGTTTGTGAATGCAGGGAAGATGTAAGCTAAACGATTACCCCCTTGATCTAATCTACTCAAGAAAAAGCCAGGAA
The DNA here is from genome assembly GCA_963921515.1 of Calotriton arnoldi. Taxonomy (NCBI): domain Eukaryota; kingdom Metazoa; phylum Chordata; class Amphibia; order Caudata; family Salamandridae; genus Calotriton; species Calotriton arnoldi. The sequence continues at coordinate 2,075,789 of CAWUFW010000486.1, read as the reverse complement.
AATTAACATAATCGGTCTGTTCACCAAATAATTTGGTTGAATCATTTAGAGGCGGTGAAGGCCATGCAGGGGATGGACATGTTGAGCTAAAAGCGGTCTTTAGCTTTTATTTCATTGTTCCATCGAGTGGTCTCCTCCCTTGTTTTCATATGATGTTTGTGTTAATTGAGGACCGCAGAGTGGTCGGAGTCAACAGTTGAGTCCTCGACAGAAGCAGTGAGGACCTGGTGGAGAGGTGTGGTGCAGCGGCCAGGGCAGCTGACTTCGGAGCACAGGGGTCACGGTTCGATCCCTGGCTCCGGCGGCAGCTCAGCTCAGCATCCTGTGACTCTGGGCAATAGCTCACTTAATTTCCACAACGGCCCCCAGCGCCTTGAGACCCGTAAGGGTGAGTAGTTCGCGCTTTACAAATACGGATTTAGATTTAGATTTAGACCTGTGGCATGGTGTTCAAACATCAGTGGAGAAGGCATTTGGGAAAGATGGGTAAACAAAGCAAGCAGCAGTGCACCACTTCTACAAATACAATTCTGATTCCAAATATATCCAAAATATTCTGGTAATAGTTGAGGTTCTTCTCTTTATTGTTGCATCATCCTTGTGTATCAAAAACATCAGCCAACGTGTTTCGTCCGCATACATGTGGACTTCTTCAGGGCACAAAGAGGATATGAAGTATACGTCCTCATATGAAAGAAGAAATATTTAGGTCCATTCATCAAAGGTCGTTGGGAGAATAGTGTCAATTCTCAAAGACAGGTGGGTCCATCCAATAAGCCTAGAGCTTGGAGAGACAATCGAGAAAAGTTTTGAGGTCCCCTGCTTATTAGGATACGTCTTAAAAGCACTATGTCTCATTTAACCTGTTAGTGTTTGTTCCTTGAAGATAAGATAATATAAGATAGAAGAGGGGAAAGGATCCGCCCCTCATCCAACACTACGATTGGTGTGGAACAAGCCAGCAGTCGTGGAGCTCCTTGTCGGTTTCAAAAAATCGCCATGATTGGGAAAGATGCAGATTTGTGCCCCGGCAGTCTTGTGAGCTGAATGATGGCTAGCTGATGTCATGCCATGTTAAGTTATGTGTATTTGTATAGCGTGCAACTCACTCAGGAAGGTATCCTACAGCTGAAGCAGGAGCTGTGTGGGCTAAGCCATGGATGGGGCTAGATGAAGAGTTAGGTCTTCAGTTTCTTGCGGAATTCAAGATCTGAGAAGGTGGCTAAGATATGCAGGGGCAGGTCACTCGAGAGTTTAGGAGTGAGGTTGGGGAAGGCACAACTGTCCGATCTGGTTCTGCTTATGGGGGTGCGCAAGTAGGAGTCCAGCTGAGGAGAGATGTCTGGTAGATTTGTTGAAGTTTATAGTTTTTTAGGTTTGTGGGGTCTATGTTGTGTAGGACTTTGTATGTGTGCTTGAGGAGTTCGAATAGTGCTCGCTTGTGAATTGTGAGCCAGTGGAGCTCTTTGAGGTGCAGAGTGATATGAGTGTGGAGTGGGAGTTTGAGGATGAGCCTAGCTGATGAGTTTTTTATGGTCTGGAGTCTTCTGGTCAGTTGAACGTTGATTCCGGCATAGAGAGTGTTGCCGTAGCCTCGCTGGCTGGTGATGATGATTTCGGTGACAGTTCTGCAAGTGTTAGTGTGGAGCCATTTGAAGAACTCCTTCAGCATCTTAGTGTGTTGAAGGAAGAGACTGCTTTCAATTGGCTGGTCATGGTGCGTTGGTTGTCAATTACTATTTTGATGTTCTTTGCGTGGGCTGTTGGTAAGGATGTGGGTCCGAGTTCTCCAGGCCTCCAAGTAGAATCCAAGAGCGAGGTGTATTTGCAGAAGATTACTACTTCTGTATTGTCTGTGTTGAGCTTGAGGCAGTTGGAGGTGGTTTTCATCCATCTGGTGACTTCGGTCATGCAAATTGGGCCTAGGGTTAGGTGTCTTGTCAGAGAAGGAGAGTATGAGCTAGATGTCGCCAGGGTAGGATATGATGTTGATTCCATGAGCGTGGATGATGCTGGTGAGAAGAGACATGCAGGTGTTGAACAGGGTGGGCTGAGTGAGGATCTTTGTGGAACTCCACAGATGAAGTTGACGGTGTCTGAGGTGAAGGGGGCCAGGCTGACCAAATGGGTGCGGCCTGTCAGGAAGGAGCAAATCCAGTGAAGTGTGGGCCCACGAATGCAGCTTTGTGCAGTCATTATATAAGGGTGGGGTGGAAACTGTGTCAAAGGCTGCAGAAAGGTGCAGTAGCATGAAGGCTGTTGTTTCACTTCGGTCATGATCATCCGATGTCATCCATGGCAGCGATGAGGGCAGTCTGTGGGCTGTGGTTAGGCGTGAATGCGGATTAAATGGTGTTGAGGAGGTGGTTGTTGGTGAGGTGGGTGGCTAGGCGTTTGTTTATCATCTTTTCCATGACTTTTACCGGGTACGATGGAAGAGAGGGCGATAATTGGCTAGCGTCTTCGGCCCTGCTGAGGGTTTCTAGGCTATGGGCAGCACTGTTGCATTTTTCCAGCTTTCCGGGTGGGTGACTGTGATGACTGAGTCATTCAGGATCGGGAAGCGGGCTGAGATGATGGGGGTCCTGTCATTTGATGCAGATGTGGTGAGGGCACAGGTCCGAGGGTGCTCTTGAGTGTATGGACTACATGGTCATTGTGGTTTTGTGAATTGTGATGACGGACCAGGTGGTCAAGGTAGACCTCTGGGAGTTGGTTGAGATGGACAGAAGTGGTGCAAGGGTAGAAGGGTCAGGTTGGGCTTGAAGCTGTCTTAGATGCTGGTGATCTTGGTGCTGAATAATAGGGACAGCTGGGTGCGGAGGTCCGGGGAGAGAATTAAGCTCATGGAGCTCGCTGTAGGAGATGTGAAGTCTTTCACTATGGCGAAGAATTTCTCAGTGCTATTTGTGCTGCTTTCGATGCAGTCGGCGTGCACGAAGAGTTTGTTGGCTCTGATTTGCTGATTGTAGTGTCTGATGGCAGATTTGTAGGTGCTGTTGTTGGTGTCGTCCTGACTTTGTCTCCATCTGTGTTCAAGTTGCTTGCAGTAGCATTTGGTGAGGCTGAGCTCCTGAGTGTACCGGCTTGTTTGCTGTCTGGTTCTTAACGGGTTGTTGTCTTGGCTTTGAGAGGAGCTAGGGTGTTTGCGCATGCGGTGATCCAGACGTTGAAGTTGGATTTGAATTCGGGGAGGTTATTGTTGTGCCGATCCTGTAGGAGTTCGGAAGACCTGGGATCTTGTTCCTATCCCGTCTTGAAGATTTTGTGATGGTGTTTCTGTGGTGGTGTTGGATGGGTATTCTGATGTTGATGAGTGTGTGGTCGGAAGATGTGATCTGTGTGGGCTTGCCTACTGTGGTGTTGCTGAAGTTCATGAAGAGGGATTTCAGTAGGTGTCCTGCTGCGTGTGTGGGGCCTACCACTCACTGGGTGAGTTTGAGGTTGGACAGGTCTTCAAGGAGGTTTGTCGTGTTTGGATCTGTGAGGTCCTCTAGGTGGTAGTTGAGGTCGCCAAAGAGGATGGGGGCCCTGCAGTAAAGGATCAGGGGAGCGACAACGTCCCTAATGGTGTTGACGTGTGGTCTGGGGGGCTTAGACGATGGTGCAGCTCAAGGTGTAAGTAGGAAATTTTATTGTATAAGTTAATTAAAACCTTTACAATGTTCGCTCGACGACATAATTCATAAAAATAAAACCACAGTTTCATCGTGATTAGTTTCCAACAGTGAAAGGCTATGGTACAATCTATGTTATCTACGCAACGTATTCCATTCTAACTAATTAGTGCAGTACTTCTGCGGAATATCTGTTCATTCAATATGCATTAACAGTCCTTGATTTCCCGGTTTTAACAGTCTCGTAAAGTGCCTGGTGCATTGTGTGTGAAGAAAAAGGTACCATTGGATTGCATATATTGTAAAATAACTAAAAAGTTTTTTGTTTTTTTTTTATTAAAAAGTTTTGACCTGATGTGTCTGCCTCGTTGTTGGAGTTATGGCGGAATAAGTACCGAAGTTCCATAAAGTGCCTGATGCCCAGTACTTGATGAAAAGTTGTTTTTTGATCTGTTAATAAGGAAGACTACCATGCCTTAAACGCGACTTTTTGCGTTGTTCGTTTCCTGCTAGAGGGTGCCGGTTCCGGGAAATGGCGAGCCTTCGTTCGAAAAGAGGCTTATTATGCACCAGATCTCTTAATTTTTTCCTCTGCCATCCCCATGAATTGTACGAACCGGCACGCCAGCTGTACCTCTCCTCCTCCAAGGCATGCCTTCACTGCTTGTATGCAGGATCTTATCCTCCTGTTGTTAAAGATAGATTTCAGAAGCAGTTGTCATTCAGGATCCAATTATCGACAGGTGCATAGTAAATGAATGATGCTCTCTTCTGCTTTCCTGCTCAAGGTGTAGGCAACGGTGATGAAGAGTTTAAAGGCCATGTTCCATGTTGCTGGTGGTGCTTTCCGACGTGGTGGAGCATTGAATGGATTCTTTGAAGATGATAGCTATTCCACCTCTGGGTCTGTTTGTACCGTCCTGTCTTGTGTTCTTGTATCGGGGGGGGTTTGCCTTGGCAGTTGTAAAATGTTGCACTTCATGGTCATTGTAAATGAAAGAACGAAAGTCCCAAACTTAGTACTGCAACTGTGCTAAGACTGTATTTTTGCTTTTGCTCCTGAAAGATCCCCCTTTTTTTTCTCTTTCTACTAACAATGTGTGGCTAGTGATCCTGAGCGACCCCCAACCCCCATCTCCCACCCCAGAGAACCCAACTAAATTATAAATAGGCGCTTCTTTGATTCGTCCTTTTGGTGAGCTCTGAGAAGGGAGACCATAAATAATTCTCCTCATGCTGTAGTATAAAGAAGGTAGGCTCCTTTCACTCTCTCTGCACAATCCATGCATGGTGGTACTTTATTGATTTGCCTATTGGTCTTCCCATGTAAATTAAGTCCACAGGCTACGTGCAGACAGGGCCCCCCCCTTTGTATTTCCTTTTTCTGACAGTGTTGCGGGTATTCTGCTCATACACAGAACTATGCACAAGAAAACAGGACCTCAGTAAATAGGGGTGTACCTCCTATCACCTTTGTACCCAAAATCCCAACCGACTAGCAATAGTGTCTCATTCGGTCTCCTACAAATATCAAGAAGCTACGAATGTTTAGACAACCCAGAACACGAGCACTCCCGAGTCACCTCAGAGTTGCGGGAACAAGACACTATTTCGCTCTCACGTACTTGTCCACAATAAAAATAATCAGAGTAACTAAATAAGTTCAAAATGTTTATTTTGACTATAGTGATTCATAAAACTGTATGCAAACCACAACTAGCAGCAAAATGCATAAGGCAAGAATCATTAGCATTGTTACAATACCATAGAATACAAAAGGAGTCGTCATTTTATAAAGACTGTGAAAAAGGCAAAATAACTGGGCCTAATCACCCTCCCCTTGGTAGTAAGAAGTTATTTTATATAACAGAAGATCTCTAGGCATTATTAGCAGACCCCTACCTGAAAGCCTAAACGCAAAGGTTTACATCATAGGAACAGTAGAGCTCAGCTCCATGGAACGGCTTTCTTCGAGTGTGTTTCAAAAACATGCAACAACGTTATATCAAAGCTCGATTCTTCCACATTGCAGCTGTTGGTAACGTGTTTTGTCTAGGTAATAGGGACTGACCAGAACAGAATAACAAGAGACATTGTTGATCGACCTTGCACATTATGTTCGGACAGAATTGAAGGGAAAGCTGAGAACGTGAAAAACAATCTGTTATCATGTACAGGGTAGAGGCAAAGTGTCGCGAAAACAAACTCTTAGCAGAGGCGTGCGCAAAAGCAGCAGCATAGGGCAAGCAAAACTCATGCTAACTTAGCAATGTCGACAATGTATCTAAGGGCTACATATCCCCATATAACACCCTCCCACTGGTAAGTCAGTAGGACATAGACAGAAGAACAAAAACCTAGTTCAAAAGTCAGGCATTGTTTAAAATATTGGTGAGGGACTTTCTAAAAAAAACAAATCGGAGAAAAAAGGGAAAGTTCGAAGAAAAAGCTAAAGGCATTTTGAGCTTGAAAAAAGAGTCTGTATTTCAGACAGTGGAGTAGGGATGAGCCAAGTAGTCAATCCATGAAGGTTTGGGTACAAAGGAATGCAATTCCTTCCAATAGTTCATCAATTTCATTGGAGGAAAAAAGCGATGACATCCAATTTAGTAAGTCGAAGGAACAATCATGTTCCTCAGAAGCAGGAGCATCCAAAAGTAGAAAAGGCAAACTTTCGTGATATTCAATGAAACTTCGTTGTATGAAAGTCTGCGCAGCCGCACATATATCCTATTGATCCAAGTAAAGCTGCACGCGTCATTTGACCATCCACAGAACAAGCCTCGTCATGCGTCTCTAAAGGACCCATCAACCGGCTGAAATCAGGGATTGGACACCACGTGTTCGATAAGCAAAGTTCCATCGCCCAGGAGAAATGACATTGTTTGCAATGAAGCACTGGCTGCACGCAAGTAAAGTAGGCAAAGCAGAATGTCAAGTCGTAACTCACGCCAAGCGTTGCTAAAGGCAAGCATCCAAAAGCTTCATACAGGCGAGCACGGCACAGTTGTAGCTGGGCCGGCCTGTGCAGAGCCACAAAGTGAGTAGCCATTACGAAGCACAAGGAGGAGAAGCAGAACTCCAGCTGCCAGCGCCAATATTAAGGGGAACCCTCCGAAGACGCTGAAAAATATAGAATGAATAAAAGCCGGTATTACCCCGAATATAGTTTGAAAGGAAGAGACCAGGCCAGATCCCACACATTAAAAAAAAATGGGCAAGGCCTGTTGTATCAGATGCATTAAATATTTGGTGAATTAGTTCCCCAAAATGAAGTGGGAGGTTAGTGTTAAGAAGCGAATGTATCTCACTCGAGGTCCGAGCCACCTGCAACCTGAATGTCTCACGGGCGGAAGTGAGGGCCACCTCCTGTTGGAATAAAAGGGCTTTGAGCCTGCTCAACTTGTTGAACTCTGTTTTCAAAGTCGGAATGGATGGCCAAAGCGAAAAATCTAAACTCCCGTGCGGGGTGGGAAAAGGACATTGCAACAGCAAGTTACGCGCTGGGAAACAGTTACCAAGTATGGGACACCCGCCCGCAAACCACAGCAGTCTTGATTGTTTAAAATTAGATAGCTGCCGTTAGTAAGCAATGTAAAGACTGGCGTGACGGATGGTACTGGGGTTCCTTTTAAAAAGCAAGCTAGATTGGGCGCTGACACGTTACACTCGCCGTCTAATTTAACGTGTTTGCACACTAGAGAGTGACCCACTATCAAATCACACTCCTCCCCAGTGAGGAAAACTTCTTTATCTTCTCGGAAACACCGATATGCAAAGGGCAGGACCCATAATTCATGCAGAAAAGCACTGCCAAGCGGTTCAAAGCGGCCAACAGGAAAGTGTTGCATACATGATTTAAATTGAAAAAGCGAAAAGGGCAAAGTGATAACGCCATGAATTAACCAAACAGCAGAGTCCGTTTCCGCTACAGAGAACGGCAAAGGCTCCAATTGATCAATATGTAACAGCGTATATACAGCATCTTTCATGGACATAAACTTCTGTTTATCAGTCAGGTTAAAAGGCAAAAATAAAGCAGTGGCATTCAAATACTCCCAAGGCACTTTACCCATTTTCAGTGTCTGCAACGTCCAAGCAAATTGCATGACCTACCGTAACTGATTCTGACCATGATATAACACAGAAACATCACTTTGCACAATATCTATTACAGAAGAAACAATATTGTCTAAGGTGTAGATGCATGAAGAAAGCGTGTTAATGCTGTTGTCCACTACAGCAAGGACTTTTTCCAAGTTTGCCTGGTCAATTTGACGCAGACGGAAGGCGGCTTCCATCTGTGACAGCTTCCAAATTTCATTATAAGAGGCATAAAGAAATCTCTTGGCCCTTGGATTACGTGGGCCAAGGAGAAAATCTGCCAAATCTATATCATTCGATAGGATGGAAAGGTGCTGTTTGACAGATGCCAGGGTAGAGTGTTCTAACCACTGCTGGCACAATTTACCTACCGAGTATGTAGTCACAGAATGATGAGGTGGATAACGAGGGTCAGGCTTAGTCTGAATGAAACCAGGTGTAACATTATAGAAACGCAACTGGCATGCATTTGCATTAGTTTGCCACAACAACCATCCCAAGGAATCAACCTCAGAAACATTAAAAGAGGCATTTTGAAGGAGAGCCTGCAAAGCCTCAATGGTGTAGTTATTATGGAACTGCCAATTATCATATTCAGCTAATGAAGGAATGGAGGGGGTATTTAGGTTTTTGACAGTTGCAAGGCCATAACAAGATGTTTGGTAAATGGTTCCATTTAAAAACAGCAATTGAGTAGGGATCAGGCAGGCACGGTGTAATGCTTCAGTGCCCTGAACCTGCCATGGCTTTGTGCCCCAGATTGATTTTAAATCGATAGTCTGTTTCCAATGGTCATAACCGTGTGTGGCCAACTGTGTTCTAAACGAGTTGGCGTAAAGTAGTTTACTGTGGGATAACCGGTACCTAGATGCAGGGGATTTTTGAAGCCTAAAATAATAGGATGCCGGATTAGTCAAAGCATAGTTAGAAAAATAGGTGAACTTATCCCTAAGCGTTTTAGAACTCCCCTGTAAGGGAGTTGGACAATGTTCCCACTGGGTAAAATTAAAAACAGGTCTCATGGTGTTTGATTTGTGTAAAAAATGATGCCCATAATGTTGATCGCAAAAGAGATCACCATAATTGGCAGAATTTAAATACAAATCTTCTGCATCAAAGGCAGCCTAATATTTTAAATCAGAAAATAATGCATGAACTGCCTGCACATCCCAATCATCTGAATGTATGTCCTTTGTCACCACATCTCCTAATGAGACGCGAAATACGTACGGAACTCTAAGGACCTCAGTCGGGCCATGAATTTCGTAAGCTACTTTGTCCCAAACGATGCCATCGGGAACTGGGAAAGCTGAAATATTCACAAAAGACTTATCACGTTTCATGATATGGGATGACGTGTGAGGTGCCAAAGTTCCATCGACCATTTTTACTGCAGAGCGTTCAGGGAGATAATGGCTATTTATAAGTAAAAAGAACACTGTCACAATTCCAATTGACATGAAGAGAAATATCAGGATAAGCACCAACCAAATGTAGGTCCATGGGGGAACGAAGTATGTCTTTTTGAACCAGGAGTAAAAAATACGTAACTTAGACTTAGGCGCATCAGACAAACCGGAGGATGAGGAGGACGAGGCAGAAGAAAGGTGTGCCGGTTCTCCATCACAGGCACTCACTGGACTTGCAAGCAAAGGTGAAAGCGTCGAATCGTCCATTCGTACTCGTGGGCTAGATGGCATCTCACTCACGAAATCAATAGCCGGAAAAGGGCACACCATATCCATTGCAGAAGAGGATTGTCGCAAAGGCTGAAGATCAATTACAGTGTACATCATATGAGCAGACATTCTTGCGGCAGCAGGTGACGACAAAGTTAACGGTGCTAAGGATGTTGCGTTGCACGAAACTGCAGGTGTCACACTATTCAGAATCGGCCACACGGTGTAACTTCACATGGTCCACTGAGATGTACCTGTTGTCTTTGCGACCTGGCAATGGTGGTAGAATGACAGTATGAGTACCCTTCAGTCCAAGCACTGAAACCGGAGCTCGGTATGAGGGACCAAATTCTTTTTGTTTTCAATCTTCTCCCACACCAGATCTCCAACTTTAGGAAGCCAACCAGTAACAGGAATCAGTTGTGCATCAGCAGGCAAAGATGGTAAATGCTCAGATGCCAGAGTATCACGTGTCTTTTGTAGATCCTGTAACATAGCAGAATGATTATCTACGTCAAACAGAGAGGCAGCCGCCACAATGTCCAGACCATCAATGTCAGGAACAAACATGTGAAAGCCAAAGAGCATTTCGTAAGGGGTCCGCCCACCCAGAGATCTTCTAGGGAGTTATTTAGTGCACGTTGGACCCCATACAAGGGGGACAGCCAGTCCCTGCCAGTACCCAAGACTCTAGCTGTCAAGGATTGCTTTAAGTCACGGTTCATTCGCTCCACAACTGAATTGCCCTCAGGCTTGTATGGAGACGAAAACTGCACCTGTACCCCCAACGACTTCATCGCATCCTTGTAAGCCTTAGAGGCAAACGCTGGACCTTGGTCAGAATGGAAGGTACCACAGGCAAACATCCCGATAAAGACATGCAAATCCCTGATGACATTTCGAGCATCAGCACTACGTTGTGGCCATACCCACAGGAATCGAGTGCACGAATCAACCGCAACCAAGATATACTTGTATGCAGTATCAGAAGAAAGAGGACCGCAGTGATCAAGATAGACACAGCCAAAAGGTCTATTAGAAATACATAGCTGTGTTTGTGGCGGACGTGGGACTGTAGAAGGCTTGATTTGTTGACAAACATCACAGCAAAGAACATAGTTCCGAGTCTGTTTATATAAACCACGCCACCAGTAACGTTGCTGAAGAATAGAGACTGTTGGCGACATACCAGCATGTGCCGAAGCAATGCCTTCGTGTGCGGCCTTGATCAAAGATTGTCTGCGGTCCGAGTTGGGAATCAGCCGATCCCCAACCGAAGGAATGGTAGCATAAGGAACCTGTTCGGGAGTTACATGATAAGAGTATTTAGAAGGGAAACCCGCAGGGTAATTACTTCCCTCCCTAGTTGCAGCGACCGCTGCCAGAATCTCATTATCAACATTAGTCATAGATCTTGTAACTGCTGCTACGGAACACGTGGCTACTGCAGACTTGGCTGCCTCGTCAGCCCAAAAATTGCCAAGAGCGTGAGTTCCGACACACTGTTAAAGATCTGCCACTCGAACCCAGAGCGTTTTATGCTTAATTGCGCTGCCTTTAGAATCGCGGTAATCATTTTGAGACCAAAAGAATAAGTTGTCATTGAACGACTGGACACAATAGTAAGAATCGCACACAATAAGAGTATTCACAAGAGGATCAGCAAACTCTAGAGCTAGAACAAGAGCACGCAGCTCGGCCAATTGCGCCGGGCAGTCTCCTAGTGCCTGTGTGTGCACAATGGATGACTTAAACTCTCCATCTTCAATGGAGCCAGCCACAATAGCGCAAGCCGCTGAATAAGCATGTTTGGAACCCGTGGCCGGTTGCGCCGAGCCATCGGTATAAATGATGCATTTGTATTCACTCAGAGGAAGAAGCGACAAAGGAGGAGGATGAACAAATGCATACTGTAAAAAGTCCTGAGTCTGAAGAGATGGATCAAAGACAAATGTGACATCCGAAGACGTCAAAGAAGTAGCCCACTGAATCCAACGTGGGTGTAATGCCTTCGAGTTAGGTACACTTGCTTTAGTCACCCCTTCCAAAGCAGGGAAGGGCGTGACCATAAGAATGCATTTGCCCTGCGCCAGTGGGCGTTCCTTTAGAATCGCCATCTGCACTGCCGTCAAGATTTTTTCAACAGAGGAAAAACGCATTTCAGCCGCAGTGTACAAGTGTGATTTGTATGAAATAGGTATTGTGTCTCCTTCATTGAATGTTAAGTACGTGAAACCCACCGCCCCAGAAACGATACGTATTACCAGGTTGGTGGTGTTATCACGAGTCATTAAGAAGTTAGTCGCAAGCAAATCCGCCTGCAAAGACTGCAGAACGGAAGTATGTTCCGGAAGCCAGCTGCCCGATGAAAACTTAGGTTCTATCAACGCATAAAGCGGTTTGATGCGCTGGGCATAATCGGGAATGTAAGTCCTCCCGAAATTTAAAAAACCCAGCAGGGATTGTAACTTTTTCAAAGAAGAAGGTGGTTGCAAATGTGCACATTTCTCTAGGAAGTGAGGTGCTAGACCCTTTCCCTCGTTATTGAGCTCATAGCCCAAAAAGAGCACTGCCAGATGGGCAATGTGTGACTTTGCAAAATTGAATTTGTAACCGAAATCGGCAAAAGATAAGATTATGTGGTGGACTCGGTCAAGATGCGGGGCGAGGTCGTCGTCCGTCAAATATATGTCATCAACGTACGAGAAGGCCTCAGGGTCAATGTCATGCAACAAAGACACAATGCGTGCCGCAAATGCCCCGGGGCTATTCTTATACCCCATAGGCAATCGTGTACATTTTTTCTGATTTCCGACGGCACTGAATGCTGTCAGGTCACCACTCGCACTGTCGAGATTGTGACTGTAGAAACCATTCGAAATGTCAAGTGTGGTTTTGTATTTTTTACGAACAATATTATTCACCAGCGCTGAACTGTGTGTGTTTTGTACCGCAAAGGTGCGGCAATGGCTGTTCAAATATCTATATTCCAGTACAATCCGAAAAGAACCATCAGGGTTAGGGACAGTAAAGAGAGGATTATTCATAGGTGATACACACATGACTCAATGACCCCCTGATACTCCAATTGTCTTAGAATGTCACAAACCGAAGCCTTCGCTTCTCGTTTGATGGGATATTGAGGTTGAGGTTGTGGCATAGAGCGCAATGGTATTTCATGAGCTGGCGAATCAACATCCCAACCCACCTGATTGCGATACACCGCTGGGGCTAAGGCCAAAGCGCATTCCTCCGCTAAAGCCTGCGCTTGTTCCTCAGGGACACAACGTAAAAAACTCGGAAGTATCACATCTTCCCCTCTAGAAGAGGCTAACACAAAGGGTGGAGGCCAATCCTTTTCCGCCAATAAAATGTCATATGTAGCGGTTAGATTCTCCCAGAAAACAACCTTAATGGGACGCCGGATATCACCTTCAATTTGGAAAATGACTTCGTATAGTCTATCCGGGGGGGCATCCCGGGTATCTGCAGTCTCAATAGTAACAAATGTGTCAGTTGCTGTCACATCCAGACGGGGACGCAGAGCCTCCCTGACTATGGTAACTTCCGCTGCGCTGTCGAGCAGAGTCACTGCCCAAGTCCAATCCAGGAGTCGCGTCTTCACCGTCTGTGGCATATCTCGCCGTTAAAGCGGCAACCTTTTTCTTTTGAAAAGGAGGTCGTGTACGAGCGAAATCACCCTGCTTGTCCTTGACTTCACACTGTCGAGGCTGTTCACGAAGTTGTGACGCAGGTTGACTTCTACCCCGATCCTGGCGATCCCCTCCACCGGCTTGTGAGCCTGATGTTTCCTGTAAAGAACGAGGAGAACGCTGGTCAGGAACCTGAAATCTATCAGGAGACTTAATTTTAGCACGATCGCGCAAGTCATAAGTACGTTCAGAAGCATCAGGGGTCGGTGAACTGGCACGCGAACCCTGCTTCTGTTGTTGGGAACCCTGTTTCTTATTTCTTTGCCAATTCTTTTTAGGAAAGAAAGGGCCCCCATCCTTATCAGGCTGGGCTTTCTGTTGATTTTGAGACTGCGTTTGTGTTTGAGTTGTAGGCTTATTTCCCAGACTATTGCGGCCTATGGTTTTATAAGCCATCGCAATAATCTTTGGTAATTCTCGTGGTCTGTCAGCCTCCGCGACCGCTTCTAAGCGGTTTGCTACTTGAAAGCTAACGGCATCGCCCTTGACATTCGCAAGGATCATATCAGCAACCACGTCAAACACTCCCACCAGTCTCATCCCCAGCTCAACAGCCGCTTCTGCTCCGTGTTCATCTTGAACGCGTTTAATCACAGAGGGGAGTACGGTCATGGAGGGGGTGCCGAAACACATAGAATATACCGCTGCATACACCCTGCCCCAGGTGTTACAATCAGCCAATTCGGGAATTAAGTCTTTGGGTAAACTAATAGTTAAGATCCTGTGTTTCTCCACAGGAGTGGTATTAGGAAAGACAGCTTCTACCTGTCCAAATGTTTCAGCAAGCCAATAAGGAAATTCATCCTTATTCTGTGGGCACTTGCCCATGACAGCATTAACCATAAGGGGACTGATGGTTACGCCACCAGGACCCGCACGCTGTACTGCAGCACCAGGTGGTCCCACCTGGACGGTGCGTGTTACGTACTGTATTACAACCCTATATACGCGCACTAACGATGTATGTAAGACACGGAGCTCTGCCAAAGTTGCAGTTGTAAAAGCACGTGGGTGTGGGGTAAACCCAGCCAAAACGGGCCATGTGGCCCCATCTATAGATAAAGGGCCTAAATGGACTGCCGTTAATGGGTGAGGAAGGGCGCCATTAAACCAAATACGGTGTTGCCAAGCTGTAAGCGGAATTTCAAGAGCTCTATAAGGCTGATACTGCTGAGGAACGGCAGTGGCAGTATATGTGTGAAACAAATCATCAGTGCCATCCACCGCCGAAAAGGTGACCCAAGAGTAAAAAAACTTCAAACTGGTGAGCCGGATCGGCTTCCACCACAAAAATAAGCGCGGCCCCAGCATCAGGGACTGCATAATGAGTCAAGTGCGCCCTCAGCGCGGCTCTGCTATGAGCCGGAATATCAACAGCCATTACAGAGAAGACCGTAGAACCACTTAAAGAGTGGCAGCGCAAACTCGGGTTTTAAGAAATGAAATACCTTTTAAAACTTCAAGCTTGCGAAACCTATAAAAATGTCAATATAGGAGGTTACTCCGTCACAGCTGTCTCCGGAAACAGAAGTGAGGGTATTGTGGACCAGCAGGAGCACTAGTCAAGCGTCTCACAGATAAGAACCAGACCAAACGTTGGCGGCGCCATGTTGCGGGGATTCTGCTCATACACAGAACTATGCCCAAGAAAACATGACATCAGTAAATAGTGGTGTACCTCCTATCACCTTAGTACCCAAAATCCCAACCGACTAGCAATAGTGTCTCATTCGGTCTCCTACAAATATCAAGAAGCTACGAATGTTTAGACAACCCAGAACACGAGCACTCCCGACTCACCTCTGAGTCGCGGGAACAAGACACTCTTTCGCTCTCACGTACTTGTCCACAATAAAAATAATCAGAGTAACTAAATAAGTTCAAAATGTTTATTTTGACTATAGTGATTCATAAGACAGTATGCGAACCACAACTAGCAGCAAAATGCATAAGGCAAGAATCATTAGCATTGTTACAATACCATAGAATACAAAAGGAGTCGTCATTTTATAAAGACTGTGAAAAAGGCAAAATAACTGGGCCTAATCACCCTCCCCTTCGTAGTAAGAAGTTATTTTATATAACAGAAGATCTCTAGGCATTATTAGCAGACCCCTACCTGAAAGCCTAAACGCAAAGGTTTACATCATAGGAACAGTAGAGCTCAGCTCTATGGAACGACTTTCTTCGAGTGTGTTTCAAAAACATGCAACAACGTTATATCAAAGCTCGATTCTTCCACATTGCAGCTGTTGGTAACATGTTTTGTCTAGGTAATAGGGACTGACCAGAACAGAATAACAAGAGACAGTGTTGACCGACCTTGCACATTATGTTCAGACAGAATTGAAGGGAAAGCTGAGAATGTGAAAAACAATCTGTTATCATGTACAGGGCAGAGGCAAAGTGTCGCGAAAACAAACTCTTAGCAGAGGCGTGCGCAAAAGCGGCAGCATAGGGCAAGCAAAACTCATGCTAACTTAGCAATGTCAACAATGTATCTAAGGGCTATATAACCCACCTTTGTATTTCCTTTTTCTGACGGAACATAATGTTTGTGAGTATTAAGGGCGTTCATTGCTACTGTAACATTCACAAACATGGTACGTTATGATTCACAAACAGTATTGGTGCACCTGTTGTTAGTTACCTTTTGCTAATTGTGAAGATATACTTTAGTGTAAGTATGACATTTCCCAGAAGAATAAATCCTGTCCATAGAGAACACCCCAATCCAAATAGTGTCCTGTCTGAGGAGCCCACTGTAACATAGATGTGCCAGGACCTCTACATGTAGGCAGAGGCACTTGCATTGCATTCTGAGATGAAGATCTTTCCAGACTCATCTCTGAGGAGGGCAACTGTGCCCCAACCTATTTGCCAGCAATTTTAAACTGTGAGATGCACAGAACTTCAATTGGCCTGGCCATATGACCACCTCACTGGCTTTTGAATTCTTAGACTAAGCCAGCTGAAGCTCTGCTGGACAGCTCTGCTTCTGCCTTACCTTCATGAAAGCCTCCAGGTGTCCCACAGAGACCAGAGATGCCAACTCAATGACTTGAAGCTGCTCTGGTCCTCGCTAGAGACTGGAAGCAGGCCATCCAAAAAAGATCAATGATTTCAGACGTTCTGTGAACATCCACTGAGGCACTTAAAACCCCTCACCAGTTATGTTGTTGAGCTGCTGAGAGATTGACTGCTGCATGTGCATGTGACTCTGAGTGGTGACTTGCACTAGTTTTATTTTCATTTGTACAACCCTGATAGTTGCTGCAAGTTAGCATCCCATTGGCTGGTCTATTAGCTAGATCCAGAGTGACTCTAGTGGTATGTTACAGGTCCTTTGTGTTGTGGGCTGACACCCTTTGGTACCCTTTGCAAACCCCCTTACTACATAGTAACAGCTTTAGAAGGAAGATGCCTTCTGATCCTTTTTTACAGCATCCTGTGAGTTTACCAATGTTGTTTGTGATTTATGAACCTTGTGTCACCATGCTGCATTGTATTGATCCTGTGCCTTTTCTTTACCAAGTGTATTTTGAGTTTTGTGAGTGATAATTAGATTATATGACCAGGGTGTTCATTAGTATATTGCTTTGCTATTGTATTCATGTAGTACTGTACAGTCCATATTGTATATTGTGTTTAATGTGATTTCTAGCTTTGGAACCTGTTTTTTATACAGTAAATATATTTGTATATTTATTAAGCATTCTGGTATCGTACAATTCTTGCTGGTCTCATTGTAATACGATAATTGTGCTTTACTTTCCCTAGATTCTCGCTTGACATTCAGCACTATCACTTTCTGAGAAGCCTCTGAATTTACTTGTCCGAAAGACTGATCGTAACAGTGGTGGCTTTCTCTGCCCCAGGGGACCATGTTACTACCGTGCAATAAAGTATCACTTTGAATATCTTTTGAAATAGAAATTAATCTGGTTGTAGTAATCGAAAAGATTGAATGGAAACATCCAAGCGCTGAGGCAATGAAATAAGAGTGTACATTGAGACATCCTAAAGCATCTAATAACAGAGGCATCACAGATAGATTCATTTTTTAAGTTCCAGGCTGCTCATAAGATTAGAGGACCCCTCTGAGGTAGAGACGGCTCTGGAGAGCATGCCCCCTTGCCTCAAGTTCACCACAGCATGTTCTGTAGGTTTCTGACTTATCGCCAACTCACATGACAAGCATGTGTCTGTGCTGATGGCTTCCTGTGACACATCATGCAACACAGAAAAGGCCTCTTTGGTCTGGAGTGGCCAACCAAGTTAAATCACCTTTTAGTGACTGCAACTAGCATCAGCTTACTGGGCTGCTGAAGACTGACAGTGGTGGCAACACAGATTATATCAATAGGACAGACCTTTCTACCTGTCAACTGACAAGGAGCGTTGCCTACTGTCCTTTGTTGTATTTGTAAATTAATCCGTCAGTCCCCTGTAAGTGGAATTTTTACTCATTCATATGAGACCTGGATGACGTATGTGTATGTGTAATTTCTATGTGTAGCGATTGTGCATGAAGTGCTACTGCTACATGTGGCTATGGCTACACAGAAATCCATTTTGATTTTCTGAATTCGTTTGGTATCTAGGATTAACTTTGGAGAGAGCCTCAGACAGCAGTGTGATTTTGAGAACTCCTCCACATCATTCCTTGAGTTAGTGGACCAGAATTTAGGTGTGGCAGAGAGAAGACAGAGGGTGCTTTTGAAGTTTAGTAAAGTATCTCAATCCTTTCCTGTTTCCTTGTTCCTGAGAAGGGTTCCCATAATGCCCCCACTGGTGACAGGGAAATAAGTGTGGCAGCCGCTCCCTGCTTTGTGCCCTACTTTTAGGTTTCCATGGCAGCTCCACCCCACATTTCTGCTAACACTTGAAGACAAAGGCTATGGTTGGACCAATCTAAGGGGAATAATCAAAAGGCATGAACTGCCTGAAACAGGCCCGCAAAAGTGGGCTCTTGGAATACACAAACTGTTTATATAGAATTCTGGGTCCCACACCAGTGGCAACCAAGAAACTATTCTGGGCAGCAGAGATGGCATTTGCCATGGACGGGTCCGAGTTCTAGAGCTTGCCAGATGAGAATTTGCCTTGGGGCCATCCTTGAAGGAAGGAACTAGACAACTGCTCAGGAGGGGCATTGATGGTGCTCTTACACAAGGAAGAAGTTGTATAGAAACAGAGGAGGAAGGAAATGAGGCAATGCCAAACTGAAACCGCTGCTATGACTCAAGGAAAGCCTGCATCTCTCAAGACCGGGAGTAATATCTGGTAAACTGTAGGTGTCTGCCCCAGCATGTGCTGAAGCCAGAGTGCCCATGGCCATGGCCCTATGTCTCACAAACACCGACAGGACATAAAAGGTACTATGCAATTGTGCTTCCAGGTGTGAGGGGAACTGTCCCTTCTTGGCAACTGATAAGATCTAACTACTGGACATAAGGGGTAAACCAGGTCATAGGAGGTCCTCTTCATGCCCCCCCTTAAAATTCACACAGGAGGTTTTAGGTCCGCTTTTTATTAGGGTGCGTCTTGATACCGGTACTACAGGATTAGCTTATGTGGTTACTCTAAATCACTGTGACTCTTACTTGAAATACCAGAGTACTAGTTAGGCTCCTTTAATAATTATGTACAATTTTGTGTTGTGTGCAGAAGTAAAGCACTGTTTATTTTTAAGTAAAATAACTGGCTAGACATTGATTTATTAACTTATATTAGAGAGTTTGTTTACTTCTGAATCTCATACTCCACACCAGTTTTTTTAATAAGCCTTGGACTGCTTGAATTCCCTACCTTGAAAGTCATGTGTTAAAGGTTGCTGTTGCAGCTAAGCATTAGGCTCCATAATAAAGTTAAACCTTAGGACAACAAGTGTTAAAAAGCTCTGCGTCAGTCTGCACCCAGTAGCACCATCTGTGTCGAGTAACCCCTGGCTGCCCTGGGATTCCTCGAAGTGTTCGCACACACTGCTACTTACAAAATAGAGTGAAATATAAGAACAGGTCCGTCCCACTCTATATAAATGCTTGGAGCTGGATGTTTTAAAATGGGTGTACACCACCCTGCAATCCATCTCCTCCTTCCCTCCTCATCCTGACATAGAGGAATGTGAGGGATTGCATTGCTTCGTTTTAATGTGTCTGTCAGGCCTTTAAGCTTACATAAGGGGTCAGGATTTCAGGCTTACTTAGCCATTTGCCTCTAGGAATAACATGTGAATGGTAGGACTGTGTGCAGATAAAAGAGGTGGTTATTAGTTAGTTTGATCAGCTATCTGATTAGTTCTTCTTTAAGTTTAAGGAAACTGATGGTAAGACTCACAAAATGGGAGCCTTGGACATATGGTTGTACCAGAAACTTGGTTGGGTAAATGGAGAGATGTCAACATTTTATGAGGAGTCTATTTAGCTTTTAGCCTGGGCCTTTGGGAGACTTTTATTTCTAATTTAATTCAGTACCTTTCTGCCTCACAGACATTAGATCCCAGGCTGATAAGGAGATAGATCACTGGATTGTCAGGATGGTGTGCCAGAAAAGGCAAACTAGTAGACCGCCACAGTGTCAGGTGAACATTCCAAACAGGCAACCCAAACAAAGTATCTTGAATCCCAGGGAGAAATCCCAGAGTAATAATACTAAGCCCAGGGCTGGAGCGTTAAACCATATTGCGGCCAAGCCAGACTAAGAGAACAATGGCTTCTGCGACTGTGGGTTCAAGATCCTCTTGGCAGGTAGCCTTGGTGTTCCATAAAGACCATAAACATCCACACTTCAAATCTAATATTATACAGTTCCTACGAATTAAGTAGGAGTGTGTATCTGGACAACATAAAGTTCAGAATATGGAACCTCAGTTCACTCATATCATCAGAAGATGTTGGCCCAGTATCTTAGCTAGCTCACAGTGCCCCATCTGTACCCCTAACCTTAACAGGGTACTAGATGGTATCATCAACCTCAAACATGACTATTCTTATTCCCCCAGGAAATCATGGAAACGGATTTACCCTTTTGTTGTTTACTTTTGCATTTCCAAGATACAAGAAAGATACGAATATGGTTTTTTCAAACATTTATTGAAACAATTGTATTCTTGTATAGAAAGCACGAGCTGCAATTATTAGGCAGATTAAACAAAGCATTGTAACCAGCATTACAAGAATGGTGAAAAAGATAAACAGTTCAACCATTATAACATTACCATGTGATTATACTCCTATCTAATACTACCTATACTATCAAGAGCATAGTGGGAGTATCCTCTGCCAGATCCATTGGGATAGCCTAAACCCCCCTCCCCCCATACCTGGATATGATGTGCCAGGAGGCCGGCCTGATATAGAGCAGGCTATCGTCCTTTGCAGGATAGAGGCTAGAGTCAGCAGAGCTGCATCTCAGTCACAGTGCACTGTGTCCCAGGACAGTCCCAGCAGAAGTGCTCCTCTGCCAATTGTACTACATAGGCCATTTATATAATAAAAGCACTGTTCCATTAGCACTGTGTCAAAGGTGCAGAACTGATGCTATGGTTTGCCTGCAGCCTTAGAGCTGTCTCCAGTCAGACAACCAAATACAAGTGCATCGCATTCTATGTGCCTAGCCTTCGACAGAGTGTCTGAACAACTTGATAATAATGCTTACTAAGAAATGAGCTGCATGTAAGATTTGCTTCTCCGTACATTATCGTGTACATGTAAAACATGTAAAAAGTCACCATTAGAAAAATATGTCAAGCTAAAACGTGACGCTAAAATAGAGACTCAGATCGGGCTCTGTTGTACTTTACAAACACTAATTGTCTGCTGGCGTGCCAACTGATGTGTTCATGGTCTCCATGGAGATGTGGACAGACAACCCTGAGGTTCTCTCAGGGACACCTCCTAACTCACCACTGTTAGCACATTGTTGGCTGCAAGATGAGTGACTAAAAGGACTCTGTACCTAGACTCAACATGTGAGCGAGAGCAATTAGTTTATTGTGCAGAAATTGACAAAATATCAGCTGTGCAACACTGGGTACTGATGAACTGCCTTTGATATTATGTGCTGGATCCGGAGGATCCTGCTAACTTTCATCACCTTGCAGATTGATGGAAAGGCTGCAAAGGTGTATGTGAGGTCTGTGTGTGGTTTATGAACCTTGGTTTGCAACATGCACCTGCAGCTCTCCTGAAGCAGGCTTGAAACAGTAGTTCCAAGATAGCCAGGACAATCCTCTTCACCGACCTGTAGAGCAGTCTGATAACTTCACCAGGGCCAAGCTGTGAGAGAGACCGCCACAGTCATAGTTTATGTATTTGCAGGAATTGTTTCAGGGATAAGGTCCTCATAAATGAGAGTTTTTACAGGCACAAAAATGTATTTTTGTAGTTGGGCTGCACACCTAAGCCAGGTGCAAGCGAAAGAAGCAGCTGGGCTTTCCTGAGTCTTTTGGAATCGCATATTCAGAGGATTGCGATGACATTGTCGGTTTCTAAATGCCCCAATTACCTCAGACAGCAAATATGTACTTGTAGTGGTAAGCCACACCATGCATATGTTCTCCACCTCCAAAAGACTTCTGCCCATTTTGGTTCATACTTTTGGACTCAAGAATACACGACACTATTTCCAGAGGTTGATGAATCATGTCTTGCATTTCCTGAATGCATTATATATCGCCTGTTTAGATGACATAGATATGTTGGGCTACACTTGTGCATATGACCTTGGACATTTGGAAAATGTATTTCTGGCACTGAAAAGTGGACTAAGCTACTGTGGAGGCAACCAAATGCTGGATAAGATGGAACTTGGTGTTTTACCTTGGCGATGAAGTGGGTGGAGTAAACGTAGAACATCTCAGAGCTAAGATCCAAGCCACCGTGGATTAAGAATCCAATCACTTGTTTTCAGGTACATTTATTTTGGCTCTCATGTGGCATTTTATCCGGACTTTGTGCAGAACTACAGTTCTGTTGCTACTGTTAGGTGTGTTAAATGAACTACGCTACGCACTGGCAGCAGTCCTATGATCAACTGTAGAAGCATCTGTGTGAGGCATCAGTTTAGAATGTGCCAGACGTCTGTTAGCCCTTCTTTGTCCTAACTCATGCTTCACAGCACTTCTCTTCGTGGTACAAAAGCAGGGTGTCTGGGCCGTAGGCAAAGTATTAGCGCAGTGTAGGCCAGGGATAAAATAATTTGGCAAGATGACAGAGAACAGAAGACCGAGCTAATTGTGTTACTTTTTTGAGGGTTATAGGACTTTTCGCTGTGTGAAAGTCGCTGTCCT
This sequence comes from Calotriton arnoldi, assembly GCA_963921515.1. Lineage (NCBI taxonomy): Eukaryota > Metazoa > Chordata > Amphibia > Caudata > Salamandridae > Calotriton > Calotriton arnoldi. The sequence continues at coordinate 2,053,384 of CAWUFW010000486.1, read as the reverse complement.
TGCGCGCTGAGCTTGGAATCTCCATGCTGTATTCTCCATGCCTATGCTGTTTCCCCTGTCTAGTGTCTTGACCCTCTCTTTCCCCATACCTTTTTAATTTTTAACCTTCTCCCTTTTTCTGCTCCTCTTTTGTTGACATGTGTCACTTTAGACTTAATGTGTAGTCTGTCCTTGATTCTGGATGCATATACTGCCTTGCTTTTTTTGACTCTCCTTTTTCCACTGCCTGTTCTTGACATCCTTGTCCCACTTAGTTTATATTAAAAATGCTTCTTTTCTCCTTGGATATATATATTTTTTCTTCTTCTGCCATTGTCTGCCATTGCGTTTAAGCCCACTATGCAGTTCCGGTGGGTAAATGCCCTTATTATTATTTATTAGGCGCACAAATCATCCCTGAGGGGATCTCTCGGCGCCGTAGCCACAGATGACAGTTCGCCAAGCAATGCCAAGGTTAAGGATTGAACAGCCAGGATTTCAGAACTTTTCTATAAGAAGTTAGATCCCTACAAGAACAGATGTACATGGGCAGCCGAATCCAGTGATGCGGAGCCAGAAAAAAGGAGCGACCCCCAAATCTGGTTTTATGAACATGCTTGGATCTATACTGGTGGATTGGGATATAAGGCAATAGTTTGTTTTTCAAATACCACGGTCCCCTTCTGTGCAAGGTTTTAAAGATCAAACATAGAAGTTTGAAAAGTGCCCGCTTTTTTATAAGCAACCAATGAAGGAGGCGCAGTAGGGGTTCAGATGGAGATCGTGGTGGGAGATTATGAATAAGGCGCCCTGCAGTATTGTGCACCACCTGAAGCCTGGCAAAGAGGCCTTCGTTCATACCAACCATAAGGGAGTTCCCATAGTCAAGGCGACTCACTATCAGAGCCTGGACCAGGGTCTTCTTAGCATGCAAAGGGGTCCACTGAAACACCTTCCTAAGCATGCGCATCAGGCCGAAACAAGTCCCAGAAATGGTTTTAACATGCTCATTCATAGAGAGATTGTCATCCAATAGGACGCCTATGTTTTTGACGTATTTTTTAGGTGTCGGAGGTGCTCCCAGTTCAGGTGGCCACCAGTCTGAGGACCAAACTGAATGAGCTTTCCCAAATAACAGAATCTCGGTCTTATTTGTATTAAGCTGAAGAAAGTTAGCAGTCATCCATGCAGCGATCTTTAACATACAGTTCTTAGATTTAACCTTAGTGAGTGTTGGCTTAGAATCCATGGTGATGACCAGTTGCGTGTCATCAGCATAAGAGATAGTCTCAAAGCCACATGACCTAATGAGCTTCGTAAGGGGGGACACATAGATATTAAAAAGAGTGGGACTCAAAATCGATCCCTGTGGCACCCCTTTGTCCAGAGCCATGGATTTTGAAGTGAAAGCGTCCATCTGCACTGAGTGGGTGCGTTCTGATAGGTAGTTTTCCACCCATTTTAGAGCTTTGCCACAGATACCAATCTCCCCCAATCTTTGGACTAGAATTTGATGGGAGATGGTATCAAAAGCCGCTGATAAGTCCAGGAGAATTAGCATGGCAGAGGTCCCCTTGTCTAAAGCCAGTTTGATGGTATCAGTGACCTCCATTAAGGCTAATTCCGTGCTGTAAGAAGCACGGAAACCCGACTAAGAAGGATTCAGCAGACCGTTAGATTTAAGATAGAACACCAATTGGTGATTCACCAATGACTCTTAAGATTTTGGAGAAGAAGGGAAGTAATGATATGGGTCTGTAATTTAGCATATCCAAATGGTGGGCCATAGGTTTTTTAAGAATGGGTCTAATCCGCGCTGTCTTCCATTTAAGTGGGAGAGTCGCTAACTGTAATGAGATATTACGTAGTTCTGTAATGGGGGCCAACAAGGCAGGAGCCAAAATATTGATAACGTGTGGGGGGGAGATCCAGCTTTAACCGTTTTTAGCAGGACCTGCACTTGCTCGGGGATAGCCAAATTGAAGGATTCCACAATTGGATATTGGCCTTGTCTACCGGAAGGTCTAATGATATCAGCGTTGCATTATTTGAGAAAGAATTGTAGATATTGTTAATCTTCCCCCAGTGCAGACTTCCTACATATGGCGTGAGCGTGTTCCAAACTTCAATCTTACTGGCAGGACGTCACTGACACTCTCACACATATGCTGGGCGAGTATGTCCCGAATGCACCTATAGTATGTCTTCTGGGCATCTACAAGATTAAACTGGTGCGTAGACGTAAGCTACTGGCGGTAGCACTATTATTGGCTAAAAGAAGAATAGCATTGAAATGGGGCAGTAAACAGACTCCGAAACACACAGATTGGGTCAAGGACATGTCATATTGTAAAACTCAGCTAGATACTTATGCAGAGGACTTACCTCAATCCTCTAGACCACGAGAATTCTGGGACCCACTAGTGCAATACCTCCTATCCACGCAAACAGAGGACTGCTTGTAGACAATGTTCGGCTCACAGGCAAGATGCGCTGCGGAGGGGGCGGGACTCATCCAATCCCATTGGCGAGTGGGAGGAGACACCTACATGCATGTATATTTACCAGCTACCGGACCTATAGTCGTTACACACTGCTTTCCTGTGTATGTAATGTATTATTCTTTTGTTAAGTGTACAAGGGACTAGAAATGTGAATTTAGTGTCACTTAAGGCGGTACGTCGTAACATGTTAATGTACAAACTCACTGTGTGCTTTATCATCATTATTGTACGGATATAAAATGTGTAATATTGCACTGTTTGACTGACCATGAAAATTTTTTTTTAATAAAAAATAAAAAGATATTGTTAATCTTTTGTTTGAAGTACTCTGCAAAATTATCACAGTGCCTCTGGGATGACGGGGTTAACGAGCTACAAGTGCTCGGATTCGTGAGTTCTTTTAGAATTTTGAAAAACTCTTTTGAAGAATTCTTAGCAGAGTTAATTCTATCTCCTATGTAGGTCCTTCTAGCAATATTAGTTTTTTAGATATTTCCTAAATGCTGTTTTATAGATAAGTTTATCCTCTTCTGATTTAGATTTCCTCCATTTACGTTCCCATTTCCTACATGCGGACTTTTCCTTCTTTAAGGGTTCAGTATACCAGGGACCAGGAGGATTTTTCCTTTTTATTTTACATAATTTCAGAGGTGCAATGGTATCGAAGGCCTGAGTGACTAAATCCTCAAAGGCTTTTAATGCAAGATCAATGTCTTCAAAATTACTCACAGCAGAAGGAATGAAGACAGGGAGGAGGGTGGAGGGGACCACCTTCCTCCAAGGTCTCGAGAGTTTCAAGGCGTCATGAGGTACAGCAATGGGTTTCTGGATATCTAAAAGAAAATGTAAAGAGAAGTGATCAGTCCACACATGGGCAACAGGTGGATCCACCACTAGATTAGAGGCATTAGTGAAGACTACATCAAGGGTGTGCCCAGCTATGAGTGGGAACTGATCCCTTTTGGTAACGGCCAAGGGATTCCATATCGGCCAGAAGACAAGTGGAATCCGGGTCCAATTGGTTATCTAAATGGTAGTTGAAGTCTGCCAAAAGCAGAAAATTATCTGCTGTTAAAATATTGGGGGGGAGGGGGTGTAACCATTCTATGAGCTTCGAGCTGAAGTCTTTTTTTTTTTCGCCAGGTGGACGATAGACCAGCGCGCCACTCCAGGTTAGATTGGAGGAGGTTACTAATTGAAAAATTATCATTTCCAACCAGAGGGTGGAGCAGGAGTCCAGGAGTTTGACCCTTAGTGGATTTCGTACAGTAATAGCCACTCTGCCTCCTTTTTTCAACTGTCTGTGGAGCCTGGTGACCCTATAATCTTCAGGAAACGCTACAGCTATAGATGGAGAAGCAGACGAGTGCAACCAGGTTTCCATAATGAAATACAAATCTGGCTTGGTTGTATCTAGGAGGTCCCAGAGCTCCAAAGCATGTTTTGGAATGGAGCGCGCATTGAGGTAATGGCCCTGTAACTGAGGCGAACTACAGTTGTCGTTATCCAAGGGAATACTATTACTGCTAGCCAGAGGCTTGCCCGTTAAAAGATGGTGTCTTGTGGGCCCAAACGCCTCATGCTTGGCTTGGGGGAGGGAAAGGGCGCAAGAGAATTTGCACCTATTACATTGCCATGGTCCATCCTTATTAAAAGGAGGTCGTTTCCCAATACAAAAGGCACTAAAATTGTGACTCCCTATCTTTATGAGCTCAAGCCTGGTGTAAGAGAGGAGGCACATTCTTTACCTAGTAAGAGATGCAGCCTGGCTGGCAGCGTCCAGGCGTGGATAGGCGCAGACGGGCTTGCCAGCGGCGCGTCTGCATTGGGGCTCCGTTTAAATAAAAGGGACGGAGCCCGGGAAAGAGCTGTGTGAACAGCTACAGCGTTAACCGCCCAAAATGACGGCAGCCGAGGTCCCAGCTGTTTCCTTCCGTGGCTGACTCTCTCCGCTCAAACGGCACAAGCACAAGCCGCGGCAATCTGGAGAGCAGCCCCATTATAGGAAAGATGAATGAGGGCAAATAAAATTATTAAGAGGTCCTAAAATAGCACCGGTCAGTAATAAGAATGAAAGGTAAAAGCATGTGCCAAGTTAAATTAAAAAATCAATACTGATTCCGTGAATAGCAAAACAAACAAAGCAAAACAAAAGCGACCTGCCTCTGCTACACTACGCTACGCTGCGCATTGGGCCCCGTTTAAATAGAAGGGACGGAGCCCGGGAAAGAGCTGTGTGAACGACTAGAGCCTTGATACTCAAAGTACGGCCCGGGGGCCACTTGTGGCCCTCTTAACCTTTACATGCGGCTCTTCTGGTGAACAGCACCACGAGCTGCTGTTTAGTTGCTGAGCACTAATATTTAGAAAAAAATGTTAAGTAAACGGGCAAGCATTTATAAACCTGCAAGTAAATGCTTGCCTGTTTATTTAACATGTTCTTTAGACCTTCTCGCATCATCCCTGACTCCCTACCGCCACCCTGCTGGCATCAGTGCAGCCCTCAGTCACACCACAGACTGTACTTTGTGGCCCCTGGGCAAATGTTTGCGAGTACACATGGACTAGAGCGTCAACCGCCCAAGATGGCGGCAGCCTATGTCCCTGCCGTTTCCTTCCGAGGCTGCAGCAGGCCCGGTTCTAGCGGGTGGACCAGGCCCACCTAAACATGAGCCTGGCCCTGGCAGTGACGTCTCGAAGGCCAGTAGTAAATAGCCACTTTCGTTTAAAACGTTCTTCCGAAGGTTGTTTTTCTTCCTAAGAGTTGCGTGATTGGGCCTGGGCTTTCTCACAGGCACCCCCAATCACACATCGCCTTTTAGAAAGGTGGGCTTTGTCCCCGCCCACTCGTGCAGGTACAATTGGGTCACGAGAAGGAGACAAATCCTTTCTTTGGCACCGGGCAACCTTAACTGTAACCGTAACCGTTCTGCTGCCTGGATATTTCCTTTTCTATTCCATGCTAGAGAAAAAAAGTTTGTTTATCCTGATTCACTTTTCCTGGCCCCGCAGCTGCTTATCAGATCGGCTGTGACGAGGAACCAGCAGGTAAGAGAATGTGTGGCTATTTGTTCTTTTTAAAATCAGGGAAGGCGCAGCAAGACACATACTTCATGAATGCTTCATTTACAATAAAAAATGTCCAGATAACTCTGGTGATTAATGATCCTGCTGGAGAGCAATCCTTTGTCTGTTGGTAGTTTTGAAATGCAGATAAACTGTATTTTATGTGGATAGCTCAGTGGGTTACTGCCTTTGTCACAGAGATTCTTGCAGTTCAGAAGTTACAATCCTATCATAGGACCGTAACCTATGAACTGTCATCAAAGAGCTGCATGCAATCCTGAATAATATAGTTAGAACGTAGCTTTTTTTTTTGTGTTGTGATATAGTTAGAATTTCCCAGGTCTTTCGTTATTCTAATGTTGCTAAAAAGAGTTCGTTTGTGCAGATATACATTTTTATTAGATAAGTCAATCCCCAAGCACTGGAGTACTCTTTAAATTCTGAGTTTGTGTTTCTCCAGACCAAACCCTCTTAAAATATACTGGCCACCAGTATGGATGACTTGATTCCTACACCTTGTAATCCTCATTGGTTTATGTGACATTCCCTGTAGACTGATTTACGTACTTGTATGATTCATTGTCTCTGTATAATGTGTGCGTGATGTAAAGTACTGTGACAGCCAACACTACGAGTAGCGCTATATAACAAATGAAATGCATATGAGAGGGGGGCTACGGAGAGATGAGGGGCACTGGTGGAGGGTGGCAGTGAGGGAATCCGAGAAGGAGGTCATTGCGGAGGGGCTACGGAGAGATGAGGAACGCTGGTGGAGGGTAGCACTCGGAATCCGAGGAGGAGGTCATTGGGGGAGGGGCTACGGAGAGATGAGGGGCGCTGGTGGAGGGTGGCAGAGAGGGTATCAGAGGAGGAGGTCATTGGGGGAGGGGCTACGGAGAGATGGGCGCTGGTGGAGGGTGGCAGAGAGGGTATCCTAGGAGGAGGACATTGTGGGAGGGGCTACGGAGAGATGAGGGGCACTGGCGGAGGGTGGTAGTGAGGTAGTCCGTGGAGGAGGTCATGAGGGGCTACGGAAAGATGCGGTGCACTGGCGGAGGGTAGCAGTGAGGGAATCCGAGAAGGTCATTGAGGGAGGGGCTACGGAGAGATGAGGGGCACTGGCGGAGGGTGGCAGTGAGGGAATCTGAGGAGGAGGCCATGAGGGGGAGGGGCTACGGAGAGATGAGGGGCACTGGAGGAGAGCGGCAGTGAGGGAATCCGAGGAGGCGGTCATGAGAGGGAGGGGCTATGGAGAAATGAGGGGCACTGGCAGAGGGTGGCAGTGAGGGAGCCCGAGGAGGAGGTCATGACGGGGAGGGGCTGCGGAGAGATGAGGGGCACTGGCGGAGGGTAGCAGTGAGGGAATCCGAGGAGGAGGTCATTGGGGGAGGGGCTACGGAGAGATGAGAGGCGCTGGCGGAGGGTGGCAGTGAGGGAATCCGAGGAGGCCATGAGGGGGAGGGGCTACGGAGAGATGAGGGGCACTGGAGGAGATTGACAGTGAGGGAATCTGAGGAGGAGGTCATGAGGGGAAGGGGCTATGGAGAGATGAGGGACACTGGAGGAGAGCGGCAGTGAGGGAATCCGAGGAGGCGGTCATGAGGGGGAGGGGCTATGGAGAAATGAGGGGCACTGGCAGAGGGTGGCAGTGAGGGAGCCCGAGGAGGAGGTCATGACGGGGAGGGGCTGCGGAGAGATGAGGGGCACTGGCGGAGGGTAGCAGTGAGGGAATCCGAGGAGGAGGTCATTGGGGGAGGGGTCTACGGAGAGATGAGGGGCGCTGGCGGAGGGTGGCAGTGAGGGAATCCGAGGAGGCCATGAGGGGGAGGGGCTACGGAGAGATGAGGGGCACTGGAGGAGATTGGCAGTGAGGGAATCTGAGGAGGAGGTCATGAGGGGAAGGGGCTATGGAGAGATGAGGGGCACTGCTGGGGGGTGGCAGTGAGGGAGTCCGCGGAGGAGGTCATTAGGGGGAGGAGCTAGGGAGAAATGAGGGGCACTGGCAGAGGGTGGCAGTGAGGGTGTCCGAGGAGGAGGTCATGAGGGAGAGGGGCTGTGGAGAAATGAGGGGCACAGGCGTAGTGTAGCAGTGAGGGAATCCGAGAAGGAGGTTATTGGGGAAGGGGCTACGGAGAGATGAGGGGTACTGGTGTAGGGTGGTAGTGAGGGAATCCGAGGAGGAGGTCATGAGGGGAAGGGGCTATGGAGAGATGAGGGGCACTAGAGGAGGGTGCAAGTGAGGGAATCTGAGGAGGAGGTCATGAGGGAGAGCCCGAGAAGTGTCACTTGCCTGAGGGCGTGGCCAAGCCGCCGACCACAATGGCCGCGCGGCGTTGAAGCTCCGCCGGCCGATTCCAGCCCAGCGGCATTATCCCCCATCAATCCAGCAGTGATTCAAGCCAGCTTGTCACCAGCAGCTGGCTCATCGTGCGGTGCCCCCGGCGACCCCCTCGGATCGTGGTGCGTTATCTCCGGCACCGTTTTCCCGGCGCATAGAAGACTGCGGGGAGGAGCAAGTGTCGGCCGCTGCCGAAGGCCTCTTCCACATGGCGCCGATGAGGGGTTGTCCTGACCGGAGACTGGTGCCAGACTACAGCGGACCATGGCCGCGGTGGTGAGTGCGCCGGGCGCTGTTCCTCTCTTGCGCTCTCCCTCCCCGGCCTAATGTCCGATTTTGCTACTCCCGGACCACACAACTCGTTCCTGCCCCCTCCCTGAGGCCCCGCGGGGATAGGGCCCGCGTGCGAGCTTGGGAGACGGCCACCCTGCCGTTTGTGGGCCTGGAATAGGGTGGAGACGAGAGTGAATACATCGCTCCTAGTGCCCGGTTGCCCCCCCGCATCGCCACTTATTCAACCTGCCTGCCTGGTGCCGAACTGTGACCATCGGGCCCGGCGCCCTAGATGCCGACTACACCGTGGAGCCCGTGACACCCGCCATCGCAGCACACCATTTCACGGCGGAAGCGGGCGGCCTCACCCTGTGCCTTGGCTTGCACGCTTCACTCTACACGACACCAGTTGCCTGCGCCCGGCCTTCTGCATGTTGATCCAGGGGCCCAGGCTCTCCCCAGCGCTTCACTTCGACATTGCTCATATTCACTCTGCAGAAAGGGCCGGCCAACACGATCGCTCCTTGGGGCGACAATCAGTGCCCTGATACGATTGTTCTCACTAGCGTCCCACCTCTTTATCTGCGCCCAGGACCCTGGCCCCATTCCCCCAATTTACACGTTGATCGCAGATCCTAGCTTATTCCACCTGCCCACAGATCGGGGAGCGTTCTGCCGCCACCTCCCCTGTGTGATCACACTGCGGCATGGGCCGTAAAGATCCTAAGCAGAGGACCCTCCCCTTTGAAAGGCTTGCTGAGAAGGATTCGGAGGGCAGCTCCAACATGGCGGATGGTGGCCAGGGCCCAGACCAAGCTGACGACCCCTCTGCCCAATCTTCCTCGCTACTGCAGGAGATGAGGGCGGGCTTTAGGGCGCTGGATGGGCGATTCGATACCTTGGACAAGCGACTCGAGAGCCTGGGGGCTAAAATTCAGGTTCACGACAGGCGCCTGGATGTGGCAGAGGCGCGCATATCTGACATTGAGGATGGCACTGCGCAGTCCCTCAAACGACTTGAGCGAGTGGAGCGCATCCTCAAGGACGTCGCAATTAAGAATGAAGACCTTGAAGCGCGCAGTAGACGCAACAATGTCCGCATTTTAGGGGTGCCGGAGACCACTGCCACCGGCCGCCTTGACCTCTTTGTTGAATCCTTGCTCGCTGACATGTTCGGGAGGGAGTCATTTACCCCGGGGTTCGTGGTGGAGCGCGCTCACCGCACTCTGGGCCCCCGGCCCAACCCGGGCTGCCCCCCGAGACCTATCATCGCACGCATCATGAACTACAGAGACCGTGACACTGCGCTGCGCCTCGCCAGAGAACGTGGGGACACCACATGGCAGGGCTCTAAATTAGCGCTCTATCCGGACTTTACACTCTTGGTGCAAGAGGCCTGTCGGAAATATAACGGGGTCAAGGCTACCCTCAGGAACTTGGGTCTGAAATATGCCATGCTTTACCCTGCTAGATTGCGAGTTGATGTCAATGGCCGGGCTCGCATTTTCGTCAGCCCTGCTGAGGAAAACAACAACTGAGCGATCGCGGAGGGGAACGGGTCCTCCCCTCCTCGTAGCGGCTCCAACCCAAGCATGGAACTTTTCTCGAGTGCAGGCACCGGCTGATTTCGCCACACTGACCATTGCTCCTTTGGTAACGCACCTATAATTGGGATAAGAACACATGTTATTACGAAATGTTTTAGGTGGCTGGTCGACTGGCTTGGCGTTGCCACCCCTCATGGTGTACACCGTTGATCTGTTTCTAGAGTTATGGCTATGCCGATATAGGGATTTCTCATTCCAGCTTAAAGTTACTTGGCATATCATGTTCTGTTGTTTGATGTGGGTCATGCCTCGTTTTTTTTCTGGCGAGGTTGGGTGGGGGGTGGGGGAGGGGACAAATTCTCTCGTATAAATGCTTTGAATTCTTTATTGTTATGCTCACTGTCCGATTCAACACTTATCAACGATTGTTTGTTAGTCATGTGTGTCAAGATTGTTAGATGGCTCAGTTAGGTAATGTTAGTGGTCCCTCTGGTTTGTCCTTATTATCTTGGAATGTCAGGGGTCTCAATGACAACCGCAAGAGAAGACACATTGTTCATTATTTGCTACGCCACAACATTGACATTGCGCTGTTACAGGAAACGCATCTACCCAGATCTGACCCCGCACGCTTTGCATCCAGCTGGGGCACACACAGATATTTCTCCAACTTCAGCAACTATGCCCGTGGCACAGCTATACTCATTCATAAAAGGGTGCCCTTCAGTCTTCGCTCCACCATTGGGGACAGCGAGGGTAGATACACAATTGTTACAGGTTCACTAATGGGTCACAGCGTTGCCATGGTGTGTTTATGCCCCGAACACTGATTCGCCAGAATTTTTCCATTCCTTATATGCCCAGCTGGCACAATTAGACTCGACCCTGTTGCTGGTGGGGGGTGACTTCAACTTGCTCCTAAACCCTGCCTTGGACAGCACTGCTAAATCCCCTGGCACTAAACCGCAAGCTCGCCGCGCACTCCTTGATCTCTGTAAAAGGCTAACCCTCTCTGACATATGGCGCAAGCGCAACCCTTCCACCACCAACTACACACATTATGCCGGTCAACATAACACCTGGACTAGGATAGATTATTGGCTCGTTTCCCCGGGTATATCCTGCTGGTACCAATCAATCGATACCCTCCCGAGAACATTTTCCGACCTCTCACCAGTTAAGCTCCTCCTTAGTGTGCCCAGACCTGATGGATACAAGTGACAATGGCGGTTTCCCAGTAGAGCCCTCAATGACTACCTCTTCCACTCTGAGGTGCACAAAGCCATTGAGGACTATTTTGCTCTCAACACCGGCTCGGTTGACTCTTACGCAGTTTTGTGGGAAGGGTTTAAAGCGTATATTAGGGGCGTCTGTATCGCCAAACACGCTGTGGTGTTAAAGGCTCTACGAGCGACACTCTCTCGCCTCGAACGAGACCTAAGGGACATTGATAGCGCAACACGGAACAGCTCTAACCCTGAGGCAGCTGCGCGCCGATTAGCCCTCCTCACTGAATACAGAGAATCGGCAGATCGCGAGATACATTTTTTAGGTAAATATCACACTGCACGCCGCTATGGTGAAGGTGAGCGACCGGGCCGGGTGCTGGCGCAGATGCTTCGCACCCCATATAGCAAAGTCTACATCACTGAGTTGAGGACCTCCACTGACAAGACACTCACGGACACCTCGGAGATTCGTGATGAATTCCTCGACTATTACGCCTCTCTGTACACTTCTAGAGTGGGACGCGACCCCACAGCACAAGAAACATACCTATCTGAGATCGCATTGGTCTAATTAGAGAAAAATATGCAGGACTTCTTGGCTATACAGATCTCAGAGGATGAGGTCATTGGTGCCATTGAGGCCCTTCGAGGCTCCTCGGCCCCTGGTCTGGATGGATTTACAGGGGACTTTTATAAGGCATATAAAGACCTGCTGGCACCTCAACTGATCGAGGTTTACGCAGAGGCCCTTGAGAGGCAAATGCTGCCCCCTACTGTCTGCGAGGCTGTCATTATACTCCTTCCCAAACCTGGTAGAGACCCGTCGCTTTGTGGGTCATACCGACACCTGTCCTTATTAAACTTAGACTATAAAATTCTGGCCAAGATTCTCGCAATGCGCTTATCCCTCCTGATGGAATTCATTATTTCCCGGCCCAATCTGGCTTTGTCCCCCATCGATCCACTTCCTTAATTCTTCGGACGCTCTTTTCGATACTCCACAGAATTAACCCTGAGGTCCCAGCAGCCTCCATTCTGTTAGACACTGAAAAGGCGTTCGATTCCTTAGAGTGGCCCTTTTTTTTTATCTGTCATGCGCCGTATCGGGATGCCTATGGGATTTATTGCCACCACTGAATTATTGTATACCCGCCCCACGGTGAGACTTCGCCTGAATGGCACACTCTCCCGCCCCTTCTCTCTATCCCGCGGCACGCGACAAGGCTGCCCCCTGTCTCCGCTACTGTTTATTCTTGCTATGGACCCTCATCCGGCATTTCCAGGAGAAACACTTACAGAGGGGCCTCCAATTCAACACTGGCCCCCTATTGGTTTTCCTTTATACGGACGACACCATTCTTTACGTCAGGGAGCCACACGTCAATTTTGGAACCCCTTATTAGGGAAATAATCAGATTTGGACAACATTCCGGCCTAGGCATCAACTGGCGCAAGTCAGTCATATTCCCCCTGACCTCAAGCACACGGCAAAGGGAGTGTGAATTCCCCCTTAAGTGGTGCACTGACTCCGTTAAGTATTTAGGCATTCATATCCATTTAGACACAGCTCATATCCTCCGCCTGAATTATGGACAAGCAATTGACGCCGTTGAGGCTCAGGTGGAGAGATGGCTGCGACTTCCACTGTCCATCGCTGGTAGAGTAGCGCTAATCAAGATGATAGTGCTCCCCAATTTTTTATATCTCTTCAATAATATCCCCATACCCCTTCCTAACAGTTTCTTTTCAACACTGCGCTCGCATCTTTTCAGATTGGTCTGGGGAGGCAGACAGCCCCGCGTGTGTTGGCAAGTACTGACCCTTCCATATCAAAGAGGGGGATTTGGAGTGCCCAATTTTCAGCTCTACTACCTAGTGGCTTAATGCAGTTACGCCTTTGCATGGTTCCACCCAGACGCTAGAATCCCATATCTCCGCCCCGAGGCGGACTTCGTCCTACCTGGAAGGCTATCCGCAGTGCTGCCCAGGGGCGTGCCCAGAGACCCCAATGACATACAAACTGTCTCTACCACCAGTTGGGCTTGGGAGAAGCTGAAGCGGGTAACAGGTACTACCACACTATACTCATCGGTCTTACCTATTCCCAATGCCCGCTGGCTGCCGATCACGGGGGAAAGACTGGTGCAACGCACCTTGACTAAATTCGACATCACTAAAATGGGAGACCTGTTCCCTGACGGACACGCCTTCTCGGTAACAGACGAGGAACGTTTCTGTAACGCAACCTTTATGGATCGCTTTGTTTTGGGACGACTCCGCTCGGCGGTACGGGCCTCTCTGCCTGGTTTCCCTAATGAACCGGATTCGTTCCCTCCTCTCTCCATGGTCATCGAGAGTCAGAAAGGGATACATATCGTGTCTAAGCTATATAAAGCAAGCTCTGATATCATTGCGGTCACCGATGACAAGATCAGTAAACACTGGGAAGACGACTTGGGGCGCCCCATCACAGATGACCAATGGGTCAAATGCGGCACAGTTACGAAAGATGTCTCTTTAAATAGCCGGCACAAGCTGCTTCATTTTAAATTTCTACATAGAATGTACATCACCCCGGCAAGATCCCATAGGCTGGACCCGTCCAGACTGCACAACTGTCGTAAATGCAATGCCCCGTACGCCGACTTCGCCCATCTCACGTGGACATGCCCCAAGATACAGTCATACTGGGAGGCTGTACACAAGACACTAGGTGATATGATTAAACTGACCTTGACCCCCACTCCCGAATTGCACTACTAGGCTAAGTGGTAAACTTCCCCAAGGGAATTCGGAGGTACGCCGCCATTAGTTTCCTGCTAGCTAAAAGGGAACTCGCATTACACTGGGGCCGCAAAACAGCTCACATACTACAAAGTTGGTTAAACAGCCTAACGTACTGCAACACTAACAGCGAAATGTATTCCACCACATTGCCTCGTTCCTCACGTCCCAAGGATATCTGGGGGCCATTCAGGGCTTATACGGTGGCAGAGCACCGAGCCACCGGCTCTCAACTCGAGCAGGGCATAGTGGGATGAGCGGCTGCTACACCATAACCACTTGTTTGCAAATGTCTTTCCGCTAAATATCGGAGTTGTACTTTTTGCTTCCATGCATATTCACGTCATTGTCTTATTTACGGGAGGGCTCAATGTTGGGCTGCTGGGAGCGGACGGCTTTCTCTGGCTGCCGAGGACATTCCACTGGGATTGTATTTTATAAGCATTCATCATTTCTCTTTCTGTCCTTTTTGTTTCTTGACATGTTTTGTTCATATATGGTCAACTTCCTTACATTGTCTGATTAATGCAACACTGACAGTGAGCGCTCATATTTGTACAGCTGTAACGCATAAAAATGGTTAATAAAGTAAAAAAAAAAAAAAAGTGTCACTTGCCTGATAATCCCACCTCAGAAACCTCCTCTTCCCGTCAAAGGGACATTACATGGAAAAAAACACTTTTTGAGAGTGATAACATTTAGAAAGAGATTTGGAAAGAAAATAATGCGTTTTACTGGCCCTTGTAAAACTAAGGAGAGATAAAGGAGGGCCCTGAAGCAGGCCAGGCTAGACATCGGGCCCGCAGTGGCCCACCCGAATGCACCCTTGGCCCACCCAAAGAAAAATTCCTGGAGCCAGGCCTGGGCTGCAGTGACTTATTTGCACCAGAATGTCCTCATACTGTTGTTTACCTCTCTAGGTTTTACAAGATGCTAACAAGTTTACTTTTGATCAGGTAGCATTAGATGCTTTAAATTCAGCCTGCTTTCACTTTGTAGAGCCGTTACTTGCCGTGTGTTCATCTTCCGACGCACACAGATGTCAACCTGGTGAGCCCATCTGGATGACATGTGAGCAGTGGAGTGCACGTTTGTAAAAGAGGCAGCTGCTGCGCTCAGACTGTAGACTGCCACCAGTCGAAAATCTAACTGTTTTAATGTTTGCTGTTATGTTTCCTCCGTCCATAAATATACTTGTATTGCAATGATTTTAATTAATTGTACAATAAATACTTATCTCGCTATCTTGTATGCAACCAATTTGCGTTATTAGTCTCTGACACAGTGCGACTTTTGTCTGATTTCAGGATGATGAAGCTGAGTTTCTGTTAAAGTGCGCCTTACATACTTGTCGTTCTATCCCCTCAGATCATGAGAATCAAATCTACGAGAAAGGGAAAGGTGGGACGTACCCTCGACGCTTCCACCTCGCTGTGCAACACAAAGATTATAGTGATGGTGAGTGTCTGAGCATTTTGTTTCCTTTGCCTGCAATTAAGACTGTCTTAAGAAGACTCCACGAGGCGCACGATATATGAATGATTATCATTTTACTGCAGTTGTAGAGTGTATAATTCACACAAAAAAAGGGTTTACGAATGCAAAAATGCAGGATGCAATATATAAAATGCACATTGCAACTCGCAAATGATACTTTGCTACCTGTCAAGAATTGCTGAGCAACGCATGCAATGGGCATCCCTGTGCCCTTAATAACGTATTATGCAATGTATCAGAGCTTTTCTATCGCGGTTGCAAACCATAATAGAGAGGGGATGGAAAGACATTTGCACAGTAGAAGCATTGCCTCAGGGATGCCTTCCACCTTGTGAATAGTGGCTAAAGGCACTGGGGAGAGAATTCAGAAGACCGCGGCGTACTCACCTCAGTGCGATTCTTTGAATAGCAACTTTATTTTTGAATGCATCCCTTGTTTAAGTGAGCTGCTTTAAAAAATGCGGATGCAAGAATAGATGTGTGTTGCTTTATACAGGCCTCCATCACTTCTTTCACAGTCATTCACAGAGTCGAATACGACCTCATAGGTATTAGAGGCAGGAGATTGTGCATCTTCATATGAATTGGCATTTTGTGCTGTGAATGTTTAGTAAATCAGTTGCAACACAAATGAATGTTTGGTCTCAAAGCAGTCGTCTGTGTGCAAACAGCACAGCTTAGCAGCCCGTCCTTTGAACATAAGTTCCTTATGTATCCCTTGGAGACCGTGGTGCAGTTTTCTAAAATAAAATGTATCTATATAAAAGCAGTTTTGTCTTTCTGCCTGTTAAGAGCGGATTTACATGTTTAGTTTGTCTGTTTTTTTAGCTTATGTTTGATGCAATTTGATACCATAGGGTAGATGATTGTACTTTGTTTCCCGGGTAAACAGTTAGGATATGGGAGTTCCAGAGTCCTTCGCCAACAATCCCATACTTCCTGTGCACACATGACAATACATTTGCAAAGATTTCAGCAATTCATGCATAGTTCAGTTGGCATCTGTTCATTACTGAAACTGATGACCTTTTATTAAACTCTTTTATCTCTATAATTAGATCCTCCATAATGCTTGAAAGCTTTTGAACGTTATAAGCAGTTTAATTCAATGTAGGTTTTCAAAGCTCGAGGAATAATTTTAATCCTCTCACTATTTCTCCAAGGAGGAAACAAAAAGTCCAATAATTGATTTACCGCCAATTTTCCTTTTCCAAATCATTTCAGACCTTTCCAATAATGTTCTCGAACTGCTGCAGTATTAGAGAGGTGTCCAGATAAACATTCATCTTAACTATTTGTAATATTTCTGGCAGTCTTTTGCACCAGCTAATTGTTGGTTATTCCCCCAAATTGCCGAACTTGTTTCAAATATTGCAGAAATGACTGCCAGCAATGTAAACTCCATTGCTGCTGTTTCAGCAATGTTTTCTGGACAATTTCTACATTGTGGCCATGGGACATAATTGTTTGCAGCCAGTGGTGTTGGCACTACTATGGCCATGCTTTCTGCAACAATTTTGACTCAATTTACCCATGTCAGTTTGAATGATCTTAGATAGAACTCGGGCTCTTTTTGATAAAATCCTCTTTCTGATGGATACTCCTAACTGTAGATTCCTCCCCTTGTGAAGATTCCCTCAAATGTCAGACTGTATCCGGAAACTCAAAAGCAGTACTCCTGCTTGCCCGTAGGTAACATCGTGCGGCCCCACATGAACGTTGTTCCTCTCTGGAAGTGGCAAGCACGCTGCATATAAGCACCACCAGGTGCGCTGATGTCACTTCCTTTCTGAGAGATACTACCTGCAGATTCCTCACCTGTAGAACAATCCCATGTATCAGACTGATCTGGAAACTTCAAAGCTCTCATGTCAGGGGCACTGGCTTCAGTCGACGCGGAAAGTAATGTCAGAGGATGAACTCAAAGCCATATAGTGCCTGTCCCGGCACAACCACGTCAGTTCCTTTTTTTCCATGCCTTCAACGCGGATCCAGAGCTCGCTCTCTCCTGAGAGTTGTAAGTTTTTCCTCACACAGCAAAATTTTCTTCTTTGGTGTAGTTCCATGTCTCCACCCAAGCATTTGGGCTTCAAGCCTTGTAGGGACTGTGAGGGGCAGATGTCCATGACCGGCCCCGTGCTATTTACATTTCACCCTTGGGTTTTGACCATGATTTTTGTTGCTGCGACTCCTGCCTCAATATGAACCCCAAGGCCATCAAGGAGCAAAAGACTAAGTTCTTCATGGGCAGAGCTTATTAAGACTAAAGTAGTCTTCGATCTCAACCCCACTCGAGATCATCTTCGTCTTCCAAGACCAGAAGAAAGAAACATAAGAAGTACAAGAAGCTCTTGGGGAAAGATAAGTCTCCCAGATGGCCCGTACTTCTTCAGGATCTTCTTCCTTTGAGCCAGAGTTAGTCCCCATGGAGCCCTACGAACCCGCTTCTGGCGGCTCCACGCCTATTCCTCAGCCAGGCCCGATCCTTGATTCTTAAATCTTTCGAGCTGACTCCATTGGCGCTGACCCCTTTCCTTCCGGATCTATTGGTGCCTTACTTACTGAACGCCCCACTGCCATCGTCAACTCTGCCAGAGTTCCGGGCTCCAGGCACTGACCCGGCGGCCTTCCTGAATGCCATGTTCAGTATATTCACCAGAAATCAACCGGGCCCCATGTTCATGCCCATGGTGCTGTACAGCATTGGTCCAGTTGCCCAGTCGCCGACTCCGGCCTTCACCCTAATGGCCAAATTTGCATTAGCTCATTCGGTGCTGCTGGCGGCCCAAGAGCTACCAATGCAAACCTCCACTGGAGCCTCAAGCGGAAGTGAGGGTGACACCACCTGCTATTCCTTCTCCACCAGTAAAGCTCACCAACAGAGATCAAGGAGGGAGGCTCAAAGGTTGCTCGAGTAAGAGAATTACAGGGAGAGGTACCAGTTATTTCGTTCCGACTCTGATCCCTTACCTTTATATGAGGAAGGAGTGGCTGAGAAGCCCTTTCACCCCTGCAAGTGGCCTTGACAATTCACCAGAAACGTAAATGGTATTCCCTATGGGCTCCCCTACTCCAAACGTTCTCTCACTTCATTCTGTCATCAAAAAAGCAGCAGAAGTTCTTGATCTCCAACTTCCAATAGTTGATGTAAAAAAAAAAAAATTCTTAACAGAGGTTCTTCTCCCTGCTCAACCAGCCTCTAAACCATTATTGCCTTTTAACAAGGCTTTGGTGGACCCCATCCCAGGGGCTTGGGAAAAGCCATCTTCTGCCCCAGCAGCCAGTCAACTAGTGGCCAGGCTCACCTGTCCTGCTCTGGGTAACCCGACTTTTGTCTCTGTTCACCCATCACCAGAGAGCCTTGCCATTCAAGCATCATGCTTCTCGGGCCTCTTGCAAGGAGCATTCCCCACTACCACGGCAGATAGGGAATCGAAGTACTTTGAAGCCTGGAGAATGAAGGGCTTCACCACCAGCAGCATGACTTTGAAATCACTGGATGACAACTGTCTGTTGCCGCGTTACATCCACTTCTTGTTAGGAATGGCACAGGAGGTTGTCCCTCATGTTCTAGAGACTCTGCAAGACCATTTCTAGGAAGGCTTTACAGATGGCCAGAACGTGGTTCGACATATCATCAAGTCAGGCCTTAATGTGACAGACTCTGTAACGCAGTTCCACTTCAGTTGCCATCAGGCGACATGCCTGGCTTAGGCCCTCATGCTTCTCCTTGGAAGTGCAGGCCAACTTGATGGATCTTCCGTTATGGTGGCATGAGTTTATTTGGCGAGGGAGGAGATGCAGCACTGGGAAGGTTTAAATCCATTAAAGCCATGGGTCGCTCATTAGGGCTCCAACAAACCCAACTTCAACGTGACTACCACCAATTTTGCAATTTTTGTGGCTTTGCCAAAGGGTTTTCCTTAGAACAGCAGCAGTCCTATCATTCCCAAGAAAACCCACCACAAAACTCCTTGGTCTGACAGTACAAGGGTAGAGGCAAAGGGCGAGGTCGTGGATCCCAAAACACACCTCTCCTATGCCCAAACAATTACTGATCAAAACAATTTTTGTTATGTATTCATAATTTTATTCATTCAGAATTCTTTGATCTATCAATGTTTCACTACTTGGATAAGATAAAAAATAAATCTATTGTATTGAGCATTAAACATACATGGTATAAACATATACATAATTTCAAGAACAAGAAAATGAGGACAAAAGCAAAATCAAAACTAGTCCCCAACCACACAGAATTACTCAAACCACCAATCAAGTCCTTTAGTTAAAAACAAGGATCCTGCTATAAGACCCATAGTCCAGACGTCAAGGAGACCATGTATAATCTTTGCTCCTTATGTGGCCAACAACAGTAGGCAAATTAAAAACGTTAAAGTACGTTTCTGTGGATCACACAGAGCTTTTTCTCCACCTTCATCAGAACAAGACAGATGATAAAAAAATAAAAATCGTCTTCTCTCAACCAAATTGCAAGGAGGTCAATATCCTAATACTGACTATGGAAAAGGGGATCGCAATGTCACAACTTAGAGCTATCCAGTGCACACAATGAAAGACCACAAAAGGAGTTCACGGCAACGCCAAAGACAAGCTGACGTTATTTATAAATGGTGGTGGTGTGCCACAGATGGCTTCAAACGCACTTATAGCATTCAATAACAATGCATGCCTCCCTCCCCCCAAACTCCCCCTGACCCCACTCACCCCCCTCCCCTGTGGTCTAAAATGGGAGGTATCTCTAGCCTGAAACGAGAAGAATACGCAGCAATCGCTGGAAATCTGTCAAATGTAACTCACTTGGCTTAGGATCTCACGGTTCTCCTTGGACGTGCAGGTCAACTTGATGGATCTTCCGTTTTATGGCTTGAAGTTATTCGTCGAGAAAGCAGACGTGGCTCTGGAAAGGTTTAAAACCAGTAAAGCCATAGGTCGCTCATTAGTGCTCCAACAAAACCAACTTTCCTGAGACTACTGTCAATTCCGCAGTTTCCTTGGCTTTGTCAAAGGGTTTTCCTTTCAACAACGGCAGTCCTGTCATCTGATAGAACACCCACCCCAAACCCTGTTGCTGTGCCAGTACAAGGGTAAAGGCAAAGGTTGAGGTCATGGATCCCTCAAGCAACCCTCCTCATCATCCTTTTCCCCCTAATACCCCCCAACCCCACCCCAGTAATCCTAATTCTCTCCCTCACACACACCTGGAGCCTCTAGGAGGAAGTGTGTCCTCCTTTCTGCCAGCCTGCCGACCAGTGGGTCCTTCAGATTGTGGAAAGAGGTTACGCCTTTCTCTTCTTTCAGGCTTTCAGGCTCTACCCCTATCCCTCCCTCTCTCGCCTTCCACCCCAACCCCCCCCCCACCCCACCCCCAAAGAACCAGTTGGTCATTCTGCAACAAGAGGTCACAGCACTGCTATTGAAAGGAGCCGTGGGTTACTCACATTATTTCCCAGTGCCCAAGAAGGATGCTGGTCTGCGTCCAGTCCTTGACCTCAGGGAATTGAATTTCTTCCTCAGAAAGATGCTGACCCTAGCATAAGTTTTACTGGCGTTGGAACTTGAAGACTGGATGATGTCACTGGACTTGCAGGATGTGTATTTCCACATCCGTATCCTGTGGTCACACCAGAAGTACTTGTGGTTTGTGGTGGGTTCTATCTACTACCAGTTTGCAGTACTTTCGCTTGGCTTAACATCAGCACCTCCAGTCTTCACAAACGTGATTGAAATGGTTGTGGCCCATCTCAGAAGGTTTGCATCCCCATTTTTCTGTACCTGGACGACTGACTAATCAAGGCCAGTACTCTAGAGGGGGTATTGCGCCATCTGCAGTCGACAGTAGCTGGACTTTATCACCAGCAAGCCTAAATCTCACCTGTGGCCCTCCCAATGACTCCAGTTCATATGGTCAGTTTTGGACACCAACCTTCTCCGAGCTTTTCCTCAACCGCAGAGATCGCAGAAATCCAGGAAATGGTCCCATCCTTTCACCAAGACATGCAAGTCCCTGTCGTGAGAGTTCTAAGACTCCTAGGTCTGCTGGCTTCCTGATTTCTCATAGTCACACATACACATTGGCACATGAGGACTCTCCAGTGGGGCCTCTACAGGCAGTGGCTACAATACGGGGGCGACCTTTCGGACTCTGTTGTGATCTCCCACAGCGCTGTGGCAGAAGTGGATTGGTGGGGTAACAAGCCGAACCTGAGCTGCAGGATGGCCTTCGCTCCCCCTCTCACCGTTCGGCATACAGTATTCACGTAAGCAAAGGCTTTTACTAGTGGCACGCAGAGTATCTGCCCTGGATATCTGTCAGGCTACTAAGTGGGCATCAGTATACACGTTCACAAAGTACTACTGTCTTGACAAGTCTGTAGAGATGGGCATTTTGCCTGTTCGGTTGTGCAGGACATTTTGGTCTGAGTCATTCCACAGACCCACCACTGGGGGAGGCATGATTTTGATATCTATTCACAAGGTGAGGAATCTACAGTTAGAAGTATCCATCAGAAGAAAAATTTCCTTACCTTCTGTAATGGTCTTTATGGTGGATACTCCATCTAACCCCAGATTCCTCACTGCCATCCCTGTTCTATGGAATGGTCTCTCTTTCAGCTATAACGGTTCCAAACTAGAGATTTTCACACTGGTAAAGCGGATTTGCTGATGGGCTCTGTGTCTCAGAGTGCCGACAAGCCTTTAAAAGCAGCTGAAATCAGTCGACCTGGGTGGTGTTTGTATGCTGCCTCACTCGTCACTTCCAGAGCATAATAAAGTTGGTGCTGCATGCCACCACCTACTGGTTGGCAGGACTACTGCTTTTGAGTTTCTGAAGCCAGTCCGACACCTAGGGGAATATTCACAAGGTAAGGAATCTGCGGTTAGATACAGTATCCACTCGAAAGAGCGTTACAGAGATAAGTACACTTTTTTTCAGGTGTTTCCCTTGATGCACCAGCACTGCGTTTCAATATTATTGATTTTGTCATTAATTTTACCCTCATAGTTGTTGTTTGTCTAATAGCCGTTTTAATCTCTTCTGTAATGTTTTTCATTTTTTGTTCACTAACCTCTAACACGGCAGTAATTTAATCATAGTGATGAATGGTTTTATCCCACCTTTGAGCATCTTTACTCTAGTAAGTCCTCTTTGTCACACTGCTGAGTGGGAAAAATGTATTCCCGTTCTGTGAGACTCTTGTCTTACTCTTAGTTTACATTGACTTTATTTCCGAATCTCTAGCCAAAAAGTGCGCTGTAACTGCCAGAATTTCCACGGCTACCTCCTGGGATTTTCTTATTCTGGTGTAAATCTCGGCAAAAAAGCTACCAGAGAATTCTGTGCATTATCACTATCAAGTTCTATCTTATGCATTCATTCTGAAGTGAAGAAATGTAATCATGGAAATGCAATGGGGTGTAGACCATATGATTTTCTTTAGCTTCACACATCACTTCAGAGGACACCATATTATATGTATAAATATAGTTTACATGTTAGTTTAACCTGCAATCAGACGTGGGTTTTCATCAATTATGTGGTTTTAAGTTTCCAAGCTTTGTATGTGAATCTTAATATTGCATTGTATGCAGGGTTTAAAGTCATTTAGAAGTGTTTCAACCACCAGTTATTGTAAAAGATTATACCATGTGAGTTTAGCTGTTTTTGTCTAATTATATGAACTTTTCTGCTCACTGCTGTTACTTTTCAGGACGAAGAACGTTTCCTCGGATCCGGCGTCATCAAGGAAACTTGTTCACACTGGTCCCGTCCAGTCGATCTTTGAGCACAAATGGAGAGAACCTGGCCTTGACTATGCAGTACCTAGACAGCCGAGGAGGACTGCGTAATGCAGACAGTGAGAACACACTGATAGTACATGAAAGAAATGTTTCAACCAAATGTAAGTGCCATAATTGTGATAACACTTCTAAATTGTCCATCAGTATGTTGAATCCTTCCAAGTGCGCCCATTTAAAAATATGTCCATTCACTTTTAATAAGAAGGATGTCAGAGATATGAAAAACTGTATTCTGATAGAATGCAAAAATGAAAAAAGAATGGTGCAATACAACAACCATGCAAAAGATGTGTGGCTGTTAATATTTCCATTGTTGAGGTTGCAGCGAATGTCCGACACATTTTCTTTAAAAAGAAATGTTTTTTAATAGATTTTAGTGCGTATACCACAATATAAATACTGTCAGGTAACCAAGGATTTCTCTTGCAAAGCTGCATACCACTGCATCTTTACCACTATGTGATTGCTCAACACAGAAAATATCATTGAGACTGTTAACATTCAGACTGATTAAAAAACCACGGTCCTCAAATTCTCTGATTTTTACTAGCATAGCTGCTCTATTGATAAACCATTTTTTATGCTGTCGCACATTATTCCACTTCTTTGTACCAGTTTCTTATGAGATCCCTTGGCTTGAACCTGAACAACTGCAACACCTGCGCTAGCCAGGTTTAATCCCCTAGTAGGGTCAGGCTAATCACTTTGTTTAACCATTTAATATGCTGCAGGGCATCACACCAACAGGGTACCAGGACTCTTGTTAGCTGTGGAAGGGCCAAATGGTGTAGGCCACTGAATAGCAGTTGCTTTATCCTACCTGTTCTCAAACAACTAATCCTCTATTGGGACCATCTGAGGGCCCCAGTAGTAGAGTCTAAGGTCGGCACACCCAGACCCCTCTCATATACTGACAGAGAACACTTTTGAAAGGAGAACCTGGTAAGCTTTCCCGTCCATAAGAATTTTGAGCTTTAATGACTGTAATTCCATGAAGAAGGTCGTCAGGAGAACAAATGGGTAATTCTGTAACACGTACAAGAATCGTAAAAGTGTAACCATTGTGTACAACACTATCCTACCCATCATGGCGATGGTCCTTGGGGGCACGTTGTGGTAGGGGGTAATGTTCAGGTCCAAGGCCAGTTGTGTATCTCAAGTGGCTGTTGTCACTTTTTACATCAAAAGGGCCGATTGATGGATCAGGGTTCTGTGCAAGTCTTTAAAGACAAGAGCCCTAAACACAATGTCATTTGATCGAGAGGAACCAGGTACGAAAATCCATACAAGACAAGGTTTAAAGCACAAACAATGAAGGCTTCTTTACATTTTAAGAATCAATTCAGAAAGTAAAAAGATATTATGGTTAGTCAATCAATTCAAAATATTAATGCAAATAAATGTAAAAAATCATTGGCAGTGGAAACTGATCCCTATTCTTTTCAATTGCCAGCACCAAATATGATCTAGCAAAAAGCAACATATGTGTCAAGGAGCATTTGTCATTAAAACTGCTCAATAAATAGGAGAGAAGAAGTTTAAAGTATTATAAGTGCAGTTTGATAAACAGACTTGCATGGAATCTGTCTCTTTGCTAGATCATGAGAAGACATGGCTCACCTCCCAAATGGTGACTTTTTATACAATTTCAGGCAGAGAAATCTTAGTCACTGTGGTTCGGTCAAGAGTTACATCACTTAACACAGTAGTAAAATAGAAAACACATCACATGGTAAAGTGACTGCTACTCTACATCTAGATTAAAGCTGTATTATGCTATTAAGGGAAAACAATAAAACAATGCCACATTGAAAATATAAACAGCACCTCCATTCCACCTAAGCAAGTGGCCTTCAATTCTATACTGTTGTAAATCTGTTCTCTCCAGGAACATTGTGAACAAGAAACAATATATTTTAAGAATGTGACTAGACAAGATGGTAGAGCGAACTAAATTTCGTACAATTTATTAAGTAATGAAGGTCATATTTGACCCTGTGGTGCACAGGCAGGGAGGGGGAGGGGGGAGACAAGTTAATGTCAGGCATTGTGCCTCACACGCATAACAAAAGTGCAGTTTGAAAACACAACTAGGCCAAGCTCAAAACAACTTAATACACTTCATTATTAAACACAGTATGAACATTATATTTGTGTATCATTATTTCTTTATTAAAAGCACATTTATTAATTGTGGATATTCTTTATTAAAAGCACAATTGTGGAATCAGCTAATAAATGACTGTGATTCGCAAATAGTGAAATCGATCTGTTTCCACTAAAAGCGTGGCAGGCAGAGGTTGTTGTTGCGGCAGAGGGCCTAATATTTAAAGGTGAGTGCACTTATTCCAGTTTAGTGTGCATAGATCTCGAAGTTCTACATTACTCATTGGAGAGGTCGGCCAGTTCTGCAGGAAGAGAAGAACATCATTTGTGTATAAAGATATTTTGTCCTTTATTCCGCTTGGCCAGTGGAAGCCATCAAACTACACATCCCTCCTGTTCCACTCCGCCAATGACTCGATAACCAGGGCGAATCCACTACTGTGCTTCAGCTCATCAGGTATACGAAGCTCTATGTAATTGCAATTACAATAAAATATTGATTAACCTATATTAAAATTACGAAATGGAGTAATAACCCCACCACAGAATGTGTACACATTATAATGTGTAATTTGCATTTCCTTGCCACATAATTTAGTCAACCACATTGCATAATGATGCATTCCTAAACTTTTGGCTGCATAGCTCACAGGTTCTCAATGGCAGCTAAGCTCCAGCAGAACTGGAAAACCAGCAAAGCCTACTGAAGATAGACGTCTTATAATTTCTACCTTTTCTACAAAAGCGGAGTGTAGAAAAACATAAAAATCTCTAGTCTGCAGGACATACATACACAGTGTTTAGGGGAGCTTGGGGCCTGCAATGCCTTGAAGGAGGGAATTTGCTGGCTGACAAATTGAAACAGTAACAAGTTTCAACTGCTTTCTTCCCTACAGTCAGCAGCATTCCGGAGCACCTGCCTATGTTTTTTACACAAACGAGAAAGAAATGAAGCAAGTTAGTATTTTTTTAGGTCTCGCGCCTAGCGTTGCAGTGCGCAGCACTGCTCGCGCAGCGAGACCTTAAGAAAGGGCTTCTGAAAACGACCTACACGCTCGTGCGTGTGGTTTTGTTTTCAGAAGCCCACATTGGCTGGTGCGTCCGTTTTTTGTACGGGGATGGCACGCTATTGGACAAAGGCGGGCGCATGTCCCGCCTTTGCCGCGCCCATTCGCGACGGTGGCCAGAACGCGCAGCAGCGCGCGTTCGTCTCGCTTTTGCTGCCGCGCTCTCTAGCCCCCGCTCCTGTGTGGTGCGCGCGCACCACTGGTTTCTCTTCCCAGCGTCCGCACACCACTCGCGGGACGCTGTTCTTTAATTTTTTTAAACCGTTCAATCGCGCCTCCCTAAACAAAACCACAGCGGGTACTCGACAGCGCAGCAAATACAAGGCGTCCAGGCTCCACTCTTAAAAATAAACAAAATCAAAAATTTAAAAGTGCCGAAGTTGCAGCCTCGAGAGGCAGAATCAGTAGTGCTGCTTCAGTCCATACTGGCGAAGGAGCACGCAGACTGTGAAAAGTACACTTGCAAGATCAGTCGCCATGCTTAAGGTTTTTTCCCCTCCGCTCCTTCTTCAAGTAGATAAAATCCAGGCCAGAACTTTTACTTCCACCCACTCGACCAAATCTCCGGTCCCCTCAAATAGCCCGGGGTGACCGCCTTGTGCAAACAAAAGTCGCACTAATTAGATAATAGTATCACAGCAGCCGGCCACAGATACTGCAACAAGTCAAAAAAATGAAAGAAACCCAAATTGGACAGCGAAAGAAAACTTTTCACTCACCAATTAAGCCTCCTATCAGAAACGCCAGCACTTGAAAAATGAGCAAAATCACCCCGACGATGCAGAGCTTCTTGGTGCTCATGTTTTCTATGATTGCTCCAGCCATTGTTGCCCCTTACAATCGCCACACACTGCTTGAAAACAATCCGGAGTGTGATGAAGGCAGAATTCCCCCAGAGCCGACACCACACTGCTGCGGTGACTCCTGCAGTCTCTCCAGAGCCGGGCGTGTGGACGGCTCTACCTCGCCTCCAGCTTGAAAGGGGCCGTAGCACCACAGCGGCAGAATCACATGACGCCAGTCCGCTCCCTCGGCGTCCAGCCGGCACACCGTCCCTCAAGCACAGGCTTGCTATCTACCACACTTGCACCCGGGACATGTCACTTTAATTCAGCATCTTTTAGTCTGCAAAATGACTGATAAGAGGCCCCGCATTCATTTTTCAGCCGAGCCAATTGTTAATAGAACAGCTCTCATTTTCTTGTAATTCTTTTATTTATTTGACTTTTTTTTGTACCAAATCTAAGAGCATCACTGGGCGCTTCACATAGAAGGTGCTAAAACAGAAGCATTTTCTGGTATGTATGTATGTATGAATGTAAATGGTAGTTCTACGCAGTATATATTTATATATTTTGGAGCGCTTTATTTCGGCACCAGTTACATTACACAAGGACACATACATTTTTTTGTAGGCACAGGGATATTAAGTGATTTGCCCAGACTCAAATAGGATATTGAGCTGATGACGAGACGCGAAACTGGTTCCCCAGTTCCAAAGTTGGCAGCGCTGGTTGTTAAGCGACATCGTCGCCAAAATGTGCCCAAGTATTGTACAAGGAGCAAAAGAAACATAAAGTCAAATGGGGCCACCAGTACACATTTTTGGGGACCAGCACATATTTGACCTCTTCAGACATTTCCAGAGAGTAAGAGAGGGAAACACGCACACTGGAAAATAAGGAGGGCAAGAAAGACGGAAAAAAGGGTCACTAAGGGAGAAAGCAGGAACCTGCGAGAGTGACATAAAGGGGCAGTGAGTGTGTGGTAGTGGATAAAAGAGGCATGAGGTGGATTCAAAATTCGGTATCCTTGGCATTCTGCGATCTGACCAGTCCAGTGACTGGCAGAAGTAAGTCCATGAAGGCCAACATGGTTAAGCGTATGCAGAATTTTTGGGTGGTACGTATGTCAATCAGAGAACATACAGGGCTTTTGGTAAGCAGTCTTCAACCATTCATCTCTCTTGAATTGTTAGTTTCGTTTTGGTTCCATTCACCACACAATACAGCAAGGGGCAATGTGTTAGCCCACTTAAGACACTGGCTGTCCTCACTGTGAGTCACTGCACTTTACCAACAAAATAGTGCAATTTCAATGCCTAGACTTGTGGGCCAATATCTCCTATATCATTTTTTTTAATGTTGACTTTGGCAATGCTTTTTAGGTCTGGCCTGCCAGTGCATCTGTCTGCAATACCCATTGTTACAAATTCTTTACAATGTACATAGAATGAACATTGGCTTTTCCCAGGGGGAGTATTTCCCTCTCACTTCATGCTAGTAAGTGTTTTGTGTATCATTTTACTTCAATGGATTGCTTTTATTGAAAAGCTTGAGGAACTATTTTACTTCTCAAATGCAAGCATATATTAAATTCTATATATCATAGCTGCAATAGCAAATAATTGTTTTTGATTTGTTTATTCACTTCAGCAGGATTTTTTAAAGATTACCTCAGAATGCAAACTAGACTCATTGGCTTTGCCAATGTTTCTTTATGTTGGCTTTGCCAGTGTTTTTGTTTTGGCGAGGACCCTGCAACTCCCCACACACTCTATTGGGCAACTTGCTTCCCTACTGCCGATGGCAGTGCTACTTTAGTTTATTTATTCATTTTATATGGGCCTGGGCAATGCTTTTTTGCCTGTGCAAATATTTTTGTTTATTGGCAAGGGCCTGGAGGCTGCCCACACACTGCTACCGGGTTTCTCACTTCTCCCACTGCAGCTTGCAGTACACTGCATTCCACGCTCGCACTGCTTCACAGTGCAGCCATCGTCCAATGGTTTACCTATACTCAGGGCCACTGGAATTATGCAATTCTGAGGCAGCAGCAAATTGTGCATAATTATAGATTTGCCGCATTTGCCATACAATCCATCATCTGCTGCATAATCTGCAGATTTTAACAAAGAAACAATTTTGTTTCTAGCTCAAATGGTTCAAAAGTTACTAAAAACACAGCTGCACGTGTTGCAACGCAGTGGAAGGCCCTTTGCAAAGGTTGACTGGTCACCTTTCTATAGTTCATTCCTGTTTTGATGTTAAACTGGTACTAATGAGTTGCAAATAATGGTCAGACAGTGTTAAAAAGTTTAACAAGCATTTGCAATGCAATAGGTCTCGCATTATTAAAGTTTGAGCTATTGGTGTTGCATTATTTACCAATGCCAATAGCTCACACTTTAATAATGCGAGACCTATTGCATTGCAAATGCTTGTTTCATGTGTTTCCTGCTCTCAGAGATTCCAGCTCCTTTGTGACTCGTAATGCACCTTTCCTAGCTCCAAGAGATTCACCGTCAATTGAAATAGCAATTAGTGAGGAAACATGGGTGGAGCATTTTACTACTTTATATAATGATGAGAACCAGGCCCTGCACCCTGTAGAATCAGATTTATCCTTAGAGATTGACCCGCTTAATATGTTCCCATTGGATTTAAGCTTTTCTTTAGATGAAGTCATATGTGCCATAAATGCTAGTGCAGTGGGTAAAGCCCCCGGCCCGGATGGAGTCGTTGTGGACGTGTATAAATCTAACCTCCCGCTTTAGGGTCCATTATTAACCCATGTTTTAACAGCTGGTTGTCACCAGGGCCTCATTCCATCTTGGTCTGATTCGATAGTGGTCCCGATATTTAAAATGGGGGATCGTAATGAGCCTACATGTTACCACCCGATCTCCCTTTTGGACTCTTTTTTTTAAAGTGAGAGGGCGTGTTATCTTAATTAGGTTGCAGACTTGGGAGGAAGATAGAGGCATTGTCTCTAATCTGCAATATGGTTTCCGCCAGGGTCTAGGGACAATAGAACAGGGGTTAAACTTAAGCCTTGTGATAGGTAAATATACCCAGGCCAAGCAAAGAAGGCTATTCTTAGCCTTTGTGGACCTCAGCTCCGCATTCAATTGCGTGAGACACAATGGACTTTGGAGCATACTTGCGGACATGGGGGTGGACCCTCACCTTATAAATTTTATGAGACAACTTTATAAAGATGCAGGCGCAAGGGTCCGGTACGGAAATTGGGGCGAATGCACAGCCAAATTCCCAATTAGAAAAGGTGTGAGACAAGGTTGTGTGCTCGCCCCTTTCCTTTTTACTTTATATATTAACGGCCTCGGCCAAGTTTTAATTGATCAATGCCAGGACCTCCCATTTATTAATAAGCACCCAGTTCCCGCATTACTATACGCAGATGATGCGGTTTTAATGGCCCGCACCCAATTAGGGTTGCAAAGAGTTGTAACTAGTTTTACCATGTTTATGCAATCTAGGGGTCTGAAAGTGAACACATCTAAAACTTACATAATGAAATGTGGCAAAAACAGCGCTAAATGTCGCAATATTTTTATTAATAATAATAAGGTGGAATGCACCAATAGATTCCCATATTTGGGCATCCACTTTGATTATATGGGGACCTGGTCTTCTGCAGTGTTGGCCAGGAAATTGTTGTTCTCTAGAGCTACCGGTGCTCTGGTCAATTTTGCCAGAAGATTAGGCAGAAGACCAGTGTCAGAATTACTACAAATTTATAAAGCCAAGTGCCTTACCACAGCCATGTACGGTGCAGGCATTTGGGGCCACAG
This sequence comes from Calotriton arnoldi, assembly GCA_963921515.1. NCBI lineage: Eukaryota > Metazoa > Chordata > Amphibia > Caudata > Salamandridae > Calotriton > Calotriton arnoldi. Next base: position 2,022,576 of record CAWUFW010000486.1, on the reverse strand, counting down.
GGATGCTCAGCCGCTACAACTGATCGAGAACGCATTCACAAGATATTTACTGGCTGCCCCTAATAGCACTGCCAATTTTATCTGTCATTCTGAGCCTGGAATATCGTACATTTCGGATTTGATCAAAATTTAACCAATTTTGTTATGGCACAAGGTATGGGCGTCTACAAACACTAGTTTTAATCGTGATATTGTTAACGACTGTTTAAAGCTTCATAGGGCTTCCTCTATCCCCTGGCTAAACTACATTAGAAAATTCATGAGTGACATTGGACACTGAATATTTTGACAGGCCGGATAGCATTGTATCAATTTCGAGAAAGACATTAAAAGTAGACTGTTTAGCTCATTTACAAGCAATTAGATTCTCTCAAGAAATTGTTAAACCTACTGTCTTGGATAATCAGTTGTTGATATCAAGTCACGGTATTCAGCCCTATCTAGTTTATGTATCTGGGAGTTACGACAGAATGTTGTTGACTCGCTTTCGCTTGGGGTCTTTTTATAGATTTACAAGCTTCCCAGTTACAAATGATTGGTCCAAGAATCTGGGTGCCTGCCCATGTGATGACATATCACAACAATCTATGTTGCATATCCTTTTATTCTGTAAGTTTTATTCTCTCCCAAGAAAAAGATTCATAGTGCCGATTTTAAAAACCTTGGGTTTGAGACAATGTTGTACAGCGCTTTTGGCTTTACAAGTTTTAGAAAATGAAATGTTTACGCCTTCCATTGTTACCTATTTGAAATGTGTTCTTAACTTAAGGAAAACAATGTGGAATATGAGTCTTAGTTCTTAATCATGACTGTAATTTTTTTTACCTATTTAGTGCTTGTGTCTATCTGTGTGTACATTTTTTTAAATGTCTGCTAAAAGTGTGCTTTTATGATTTGAATTTTAAATCGAATAAAGCTATTTTTGATTGATTGATTTGATTAACTCGTACTGCGTTTGCGACCTCTTAGGCCAGGGGTCGCAAGAGGAATGCCAGAGGTAGTAAGAAGCATGACAGGGTTCGCAGCTGCGACCCTCAAATGACGTCCATGGGTAGGAGCTGGACTGTTGACATTAAGAGCCTTGTTCAAAATCCCAATAAAGTCTCCCCTTAAAATCAGCACAACCAATGGGAAGCGAAGCAAATCACTCTACAGGATACTGCCTTCTAGCCCTGGGGGGCACATATATATTGCAACCGTCAGTGGGACACCCTTGAATGTTCCTTTAGTTATGATATATCTACTCAGTGTATCAATGCCAAGGAAACCTGGGAACTACCGGCGGAAGAATTTGTGCATCAAAACAGATAACCCCCCAGAGCCTCAGGTAAATCCACCATGAAACGTTGTTGTATGAACATGTTATCCCAGGACGCCACCTCTATTATCAATCAGCAGAGTCTCTTGTAGCAACAGAATCTCTGGGACAAGGCTTCTGGCATAAGCCATGACCGTCCCCCACATGATCTTATTGAGGGGGCGATTGACTCTCCAAGTCAGCACTTAAGATTCCCCAAGAGCACCACTCCTAATCTATAGCAAACGTATGGCTACTTTTCACTGGTCTGGCTGTGGATCTCTCTTCTGTTTTAGAAAAGCTAACTATGTTCAACCTAACAACCACTAACCCCACCCCTCACCCTTTTTTCCTAGCTAGAAGTATCTGTTGCCACATAAAAATGTTCACAATTATTGACCTATTAAACACAAAACACTACACACCACCACACATTTGCCTACCCTTACTTTAAACAATGGAATCCATATAAAGCCATTCCATTGCTAGTTGACGGTTAAGAGAAGTGTACAGCCCTCCGAAAAGTCACACTTCATACAGAAGCTAGTATGTTCTCGCCTAAGCTTGTCCAATCGGTTTCCTGGCTTCCCCCATCACCAGCAGGAACCGACTCCATCCATCGCAGTGTCTGCCTTTTTCTCGAGCCCAAGTGAGTTTGGTGTGGCTTCTCAGTCCATCCTCTGGCAAATCCCTACATTGATTTTATGGGCATTGTGGGCGACACCCAGTCAAAAGAGGAGTCTGCTCCTCTATCCACTCCAAGACTTGGTCAAGATGGTCAAATATCGGTGTTTTCTCCTGGTATATAATCCTAAATTAGTCAGTGTGTAGTAGCATATATTTTATTTCCATGCCACAGAGTTTTTGTTTCACTTGCTCCTAAGATTTCCACTACTTTTGTACCACTTTAGAATAGTCTCGTAAAATCAGGATCTTGTGGGTGTAGTGCGACTCCTCAGCTAGGCTCCTGACCTTTCTAAGAATAAGATCTCGGTTTCTGTAATTTAAAAAGCATGCAGTCATAGGTCTAGGTGGGTCTCGGATATTAATGCATGGTGTGCCCGCTCTGTCAAAAAGGTGGCTGAAAGTTGGTCTGCCAGCAGGATGGATTGTGGCCAAGCCTCCAAAAACTGCTTGGGCATAAGCCCTCCATACTCTAAGGAAACACCACAAAGCGAAGATTGTTTAGTCTCGAGCAGCCCGCTGCATCTTCAGCCAGAGCTGTCAGTTGCCCTGCTGAACATTTAAATATCTGGACGGTCCGATGAAGTTCTTCAACAGTGTCTTCAAGAGCCGCTATGTGGGTCTCAGCCTTGGTTACACAGCCCGCGGTCTTGCGAAGATACCATCTGAAGAGTGCAACATCAGCTTCATCCTCACCTGTTTCTGTTTCAAGGGCCTATCATGTAGACCGAATTGACTTTAAAATCAAATCTGTGGCCAGGTGAGCTTCCCTGCCACCTCTACAATGCTGCATTTAATCCAACCCCATTGCAGTAGCTTCCTTTATAGACTGATAGAGAGGCTTTGTAAATTTGTCAATTTTTCCTTGCCTTGGAAGAACTTTATCAATGGCCAATGTTGCGTCTTTTGTCTAGGACTGGTTTGACCCCCACCTTCATTCAAAACTGTAATGACCTAACCCGCTGAACCTCTCCTCGGTCAGGGATGGGCTCAAATCCATCAGGCCATCACTTTAATCTCTCCGTCAAAGCCCAGATGATATTTTGTTTAGTTCCTACCCAGAGACTCGTCAGCGAAGATGGGGCCTGTGAAGTTTATCTCAGGGGCCAGGCTCACAAGGCAGCAGCCATCCCTCCAGTTAATGGCCACCAACAGCCCCAAGCAGTGCATTCTACTGTGTCACCAACCTTCTGCTGACCAGCCATCGGCTAGGGGCGCCATACCACTCAGCCTCCTGCTGTCCAAGCTTCTCCGATATCATAGAGGGCCAGCACAAGTCTATGAATCCGCATGTGAGGTGGGGGTCCTTACCCCTTACTTTAGGACAACAGACTGTCTAATTGGGGGAGAGGCATGAGGGGCTAAGCATTCAATTCTCTTCTGTAGATCTCTTTGGATTCATTTAAAAGATTTACTGAAAAACTGCCAAAACAGAACAAACAAGACTTCCCAAAAATTATTAATGAGGACAGCCTAGTATCAAACCAAATACTAAGTGCAGCAACTGACCCATCAGACTAGCAGTTCATGGCTATTTTCATGGAATTTGTGCAAGGTGAAAATCTTGGCTCAGACTGACTGGATTCAAACCAGAAGCACAACATTGCATTCTGAATTTGCCATTTTCAAAGAACACTCTGTGGATCTCATACAGATGACAAATTGTGTTGCATGAAGACCGAAATGCGCACTTTAAAAGCTGTTCATCTGGAGAAGAATACCGTAGATGATACAAACCCAATGATAGGAGATATTATCCTCTCAGGGTTCAAACCGCTAAATGGTCTCATCACCAGCAATGACGAGACAGGCTTATTACCTTTGTAAGGCCTCCTGAGGTAGAAGAGGCCAACAACAACAATCTAAGATTGCAGGAAAGACTCCCCCTTTTCTGTCAGTCACTCTGGTGGAAGGAAGTATTGTCAATCATGTAGAGTGACGTTTTAGAACAGCAGACAAATGGGTCTTGAATATTTTTCAGAATGAATACATTTTTCGTTTCAAGTCACCTCCTCCTTTTGTTGCACCAGCCAAGACATTGGCATATCATAAAGATATGCTGCAGAAGAAGACGGCAGTTAATTGCATAAAAATGCAGTAGAGGACGTTCCTCATCACCAAAGAGGATTGGGAATGTATTCCTGGTACTTTCTGGTTAGAAAAAAAGACCAAAAGCAGCATTCAGACCCCTTCTTGATTTTTGAGTGCTGAGCAAGTATATAAAGAAAGAAAATTTCAGGATGGTGGCATTACACCAGATCTGTTCTCATGTGCATCAACAAGACTAAATGTGTGCAATAGAGCTTAAAGATGCCTATGTCCACATTCTGATAATAACAATAATTGAAAGTTTCTTCAATTCATAGTTGGCTCCAAATATTTTCAATACAAAGTCCTCCCTTTCAGACTAAAATCAGCTCCTTGAACATTTGTAAAATGTATGGCTGTCGTCGCAGCTCATCTAAGGTAACAAAAGATCTTCATTTATCTGTACCTACTAACATGACTGGCTAATAAAAGGAACATCATCAGAAGAGACTTTGAAACATTTTCAGATATGCCTCAAAACCTTAACCAAGTTGGATCTTCGGGTGAACCTCAGGAAATCCACAACTTACACAGTGGAAAAATGCACTACCTTGGAGCGATACTAGATAACCAAGTCCACAAAAGTGTATCCTTCAGAGGAGAGATTAACATCAGTCTATCTGAATGGCACAATCTCTTGCACACTCTTCATCCAACGGCACACAGATTTCTTCCCTACTGGGGTTGATGGCCTCTTGCATTTTTCTGCTTCCACATGCTAGACTTCACATGAGCCCTCACTACAGTGCCTAGAGGCCCAGTGGAACCGGTTCTCGGACCATTGGTAAAAAAAAATGACTCACTCACAGTCGGCAATCCAATCTCCTCTATGGTGGAAACAACCAAAGAATTTACTGAAAGGGATATTGCTCCATCAGGCTCTTACAGTTCAGAATCTAGACACAGATGCGTCTCTCCAATGATGGGGCACTCACATAGGACACTTAAAACCCCAAGGCATATGGTCAGACAAGGAAAAGATCTACCATATCAAGCTTCTAAAATTAAGAGCTGTTGACGACAATACAACAACAGTGTGTTATCTGAACAAGCAGTAAGGAACTTACTCAAGACTACTATCCTTCGAAACTCAAGCCACATGGAAATGGTTAAAAGCGAAAAAAGTGATAATAACGGCTGTCCACCTTACAGGCGTTTAGAACGTACAAGCAGACTGACTCAGCCAAGTATTTAAAAAAAAACGTGAATGGGTTTTTAACGACAAGGTCTTACAAGAAAAGTTTTAAGACTGGTGTTACCCATAAATAGATTTGTTTGCAGACACAAAAAAGCAGAAAATTTCAAGATTACTCATCCAGATTCTACCAACCAGGATCGAAGGGGAATGCCCTTTTGATAGATTGGTCAGAAAATTATTTGCATGTTTCCCCCAATCCCTGTCATACTGGCAGTTTTAATCAAGTTCTATCAGTCCAAAACCAGGATGGTAATTATAGCACCAGAATGGCCTCGTCAGTGGTAGCCATGGTGGTTCACGGACCTTCTTCAACTGTTAGAGTGACGTACATGATCCAGAGGTGAAGGTTTTTAAACAAAGGGTAAATATTCTGCTGTAGGATATTGGGTTGGGTTGATTTGTATAGCACACTAATCATCCAAAAGGATATCCAGGTGCTTGGTGTGATCAAGGAACATGGGCTCATCATACTGTACAGAAAAGGTTTGAAAATCCTGAAACATATTGTAGATCTCAAGAAATTTTAAATATGATTCAGAGGAGTAATTTAAAATTGGCAACCAAGTAATATATATCCATTTATTTTACAAAGGTGGAACCCTTGAGCCACCACCCTCATGAGTAGACTTACCTTCTGATTCCATTCCATCCAAAGCACAATATTATCTGTTTGGAATTCTTTCTTTTGATCTCTGGTTGGCCCACTAAGGATATGAATAAAATGACTTCTATGAACAGATGCAGCTTATCGCTAATTCTAAAAAACTACTTCTGCATTATCATAGCAAATTTGGAAGAGTTACCAAAGTACTCCTTCTAAGTGAACACTCACATGCACATGTTGGAATTTTCTTGAACACTTATTGATGTCGCGTTCTGAACTTCTCTTACTGACTGGTGCGCAGAGATGTTGCCCAGTTCTTGAAAGTTCTAGTTTGTCTGAGGTAGGGGCAACCCTTTCCAGTAGCCATGGTGCTGCTGACAATGTAAAGCCGGGGCAGGCAGTGCCTTCCAGAAGAAGTCCCCAAGAGGAAAAACCCTGAAGGGAAAAAACCTCTGACTGAAAGTGGAGACTTCAGGAATGGACAGAAGGTGACAGAAGCAAACCAGGGAGCAGAGCCAGGCAAGGAAAAATAACCAGCGGGGAAGAATCAGACCAGGAAACAGAAGACGTCCAACAAGATCAAAGGGACAAAAGGAAATACAAATAGGAACAGGAAGCGCCAACAGGACCGAAGATACACCAGCAGCAGCAAAGATGCACCAACAGGAGCGAGGACACACCAGCAGGAGCGAGGAGTGTTGCAACGTAAGGAAATGAAAGATTCAGCCCTTTTTATACACATAGACAGGAAGTAATGTGACAGGAAGTGAACAGTCACCATCTTGGATAGGGAAGTAGTAGTGAAAAAGATAAGAAAGGTTGCCATCTTAGAATGGTGCAAGAAAACCCTTCCCAAGGCATTCTAGGAACAAGGCTGCAGAATTATGGGAAGAAGACCTACAGGAAAATAGCCCCCAGGCATGAGATGGCTGCTAGAGAGTTCTTAACATTTGTCCTCCAGGCTTGAGGTAAGGGAGTTAGGTCCCCCAGGAGAGCGTCGTACAGGGAGCTGCAGTTCCAAAACTGGAACTGCGGCGCACCCAAGATGCCAGAGACACAATGTAACTGGCCACTGCATGCCTGAAAGGAGGAGGGAGGGATCGTGGGCTGAACTGCGGCCCGCGGGTGAGCACTAGCAGACGTCGCAAGACGCACCCTCGTTGCCAAGACAGCAACAGCAGGCCGCCGCGTGGAACCTGGCGTACCGAAAGGTAGGTGAAGATGGAAGCGTTCCGCAGGCATAACAATTGTAAGCTTCAAATTAGCAACTTCTCGTGAAATTCTTGTTGGTCAATTTAATAACACAATTTGTTCTAAAAAAAAAAAAAAAAAAGTAATCTCAACCTTCAAACCAAAATCATTATAGTTCATTACGAAATCAGGAAGCTGTGATATTTGAGATCATTGTCAACACTGCACCAGCTCAGCCTCTCAATTTTTTTCTTTTACCACAGAGATTCCCAGAATTACCCCCCTTTTTCCCCTCCGTATCTTGAGCTTATTTTAAATTCCATTTTTTTTTTTTTTTTAAATGTCTACACTGGTAAAAAAATAAAATAAACGCAAATTGGAAAGAATACAGGCTAAGAAGGTCTTTGAAGTGTCTTTTTTGCCTACCTGAGCACAATTATAGAAATTGCAGAGGGGTGAAATAAATACATTTAAAGAACAGACAGACTACTTTAAGCTATAATGGCCCTTTTGTTTCCTGGAACACACACTGCTTTTGATGGGGGGGGGGGAGCACTGGGTCCTCTTCTAGAGCTGCAAATGGCTCAGAGGAAAGGCTAAGAATCTGTATCCCTTGCCGTTGGCTTCTGCTGAGATGTCTTCACGTACCCAGTAACGTCCGTCTGAGGTTAATACATTTTGTTTACCTCCTCTAGAGACTTCTGCAAGGTGTAGATCCCAGCTCCTTCTGTGAATGGTCACAGTTTCAACCTGATTAGGCAGGGCCATCATGTGCCCCTTTCCTGATAAGGTGGCTGTTAAGAGTACTAGAGAACCACTTGACCATTGAGTGCTGAGCAGTAATGCAAGGAAAAACAAAGGATGCAGGTCTCCCACACTGTTCCTGCACATTGCTTGAAGCCTACCCCCAAAATAGAAAAGGCTCTAGAAATGAAGCACTAGAGACACATGCCTCTGCCTGCCAGGCTACAGCAGCAATCTTTGCCAGGCAACTGCAGCAGTCTTGTTTGGAGGTCGCCTTGGCACCGAGAGCACACCTGTCGTACGGCTTGTACCCACCGGTAAAACTGTGCGTTTGTTGGCCAACATAAACATCAGGATTGTGCCAGGCTGATTCCGTGCACACCCTCAGGATATGTTGGCCTATCTTTCTGCTATCCCATAGTGCACCATCCGCACCCCAAACATTGCAGTGTGACAAATGTGTGTGCAACCTCAGAATATGACAACCCTGATTCCACCAAGGAAATCGTGGTAACAGATCTAGGACTTTTTCATTTGGACTCTCATGCATACCCAAAGAAATACTCAAGAAATACTCAGCAAGGCGTTTCAATATTTATAGAAGCATGGTGACTCTTCTGTAAAATAAGTGCGCAGCGATAATTAGTAGAATGAAACAGATTAGCGTATTTAGCATTATGATAACAGTGAAAAGGATGAACAATTCCACCATTGTGCCAAGACAGTGAATATAGCAGGCATATAGGTGCTGTGTATAGTGCACTCCTACCTAACACTTCCCTAACCTAGTTTTGCCTGGGGTGGGTGATCTGCCAAATCCCTGTTGGGTTGACTAACTCCCCATTACCTGCGGGTAAATTGTCATCAAGCTTTCCGTCGTGGTGTAGAGCTGGACATCCCTCGTGTCGGTAAACAGGAATCAGCTGAGATGGAATTCTGGCATGCAGTGACATTGCAGTGTCAGCTGAATGCTCCTCTCCGCTACCAAGGAAGTGGTTCTGTTTATATAATAAGCAGCACCCTTGTGGCGATGTTGCATCCCCTGTTTGGCCGCAATTGTATATTCAACTTGGATAACATCTTAACTACCAGTCAATAACAATAATGACATTTGCACAGTAAGCTTTATCCCTTGTACTGAATGTTCAAGGTGCCATGATAGTGTGCCTACGAAGTAGAAATGTAAGCAATGCCGATTCGGAGAATGTTATTGTGCATTGTCACGCATGCAAATGTATGTCACAAGTCATTGTGTGTAAAGAGAAGGCAATTTAAGAAACATGAGCATGTAAATGGTAGTGTTCCTTACCAGGCCTATCCTGACCAGGTGACACCATCTCCTTGGAAATGAGTTGATAAAAGCTACCACTAGACAAATGCTAAAATATAAGGGTCAATAAGTATAAAAAAACACTAAAATCTAAAAGAAAAAAGCATCACGCTTCAACAGCAAAGAGCACATTGAAAATCATTTAAAAATCAATAAAAAGCATAAAAACTGTATTAAAACAAATTTCTAAAATCAATTTACTATAAAAAGAAAGCCGAATTTAAAACAGTCCCACAACTCAAAGCTGCCAGATTGTTTGTGTTCTGAGAGGTAGACAAAACATTGCTGTACCCTACAGACGCAGACATTGGTCCCACAGACACCCATTGGATCAAATCTATGGAGCAAACATGTTCCCATCCATCCCCCTCGTCCGACGCTGAAGGAGGAGATGTCAGTGCGAGATCTGAGGAAGCTGAGCCTAGATCCAGATCACTAGTAGCAGAAGCATCTCAAGAAGGCTAGTAAAATGCGTTCAGAAGCAACAGCAAGCGCAAGGGATAACCGTGCAAGTGGGCTGTTAACGGGCTCACCAGTAGGTCAATGTCCAGAAACCGATCCAGTTGCGTTCCTTGGCATATGTCCAGGGCACACTCGAAAGTGCACAGAAGACAGCAGAATAAGGGCTGCACGCATTGTAGCCACACAGGCCGAAAGGACAAGAGCCAGTGTTTATTTTGTTCCTGAAGCAAGGATGCGCCAAAACACTGTATCATGCGTTCATGGCACAGGAGCACATGTGGAAGTGCCAGTTCCATTTGGCCTCTTGATGGGACATCCATTGCGGAGCAGAAAAAGTAAACACAAAGTCCCGACAATCAGGAACGGGAACAGCAGAAGACCTCCAAAAATGCACGGTGTATGAATAATGTAATAACTTCTGAAGACTGGAAGGTGCTAATCAAGCCAGACCCTATATTCTTTAAAAGTGCACCACTCCTGCGGTGCTAGACCTGTTAAAAATGTGGTGTGCAGGTTTTCCAAAATGTAATGGGAAATTAGTGCGAAGTAGCGACTGTATCTTAGAAGAAGACCTTTCAATTTGAAGCTCAAATGTCTCCTTTGCAGATGTTAACGCCACATCCTTCTGGAACAATAAGGCTTTCAGTCTGCTCAAAGCATCAAAGTGCACATTCGAAGGCCAAAGTGTCGCCTCCCTAGCTGTGCTGGCAGGTGGAAACAGCGCCGGGAGACCCTTTGGGGTAGCTGCGCACTCTATAAGCTTCTTAAATAAATACTTGTGAGCAACGGGTCACAGTCGAAGAAACCGTCACCAGATAGGCGATGCCCGGTTTCATACCGCAGGAGCTCTGATCGTACATCAAAAAACTCCCATTCAAGAGTAATCTGAAAGCCGGACGGATCAAAGCAGCTAGGGAACCCTTCAGATAGCAGGACAAATTTGCCATGGATGCATTACATGCACCATGAAGGGAAACCTCCCTACACACCAAGAAATGCCCTAAAGTATTCTCACAGTCAGTCCCGCTAAGAAAGACTTCAGTCTCGCCATTCCTACAGCGATATCTGAAAGGTAAAATCCATGACTCGTGCACATATCCTTCTCCTAGCACTTCATATCTGCCTACTTGATGGTGTTGTTAACAGTATTGGAAGTGGAATATTGAAATTGGCAGAGAGATAAATCCATGGATTATCCAATCTGCGGAAGGTATTTCTACAACAGTAAATGGTAATCTCTCAAACCTCTCTATGTGAAGCATAGTGCATGTCGCATCTTTTCTAGCCAGGATGGTTTGCTGTTTTGTGAGGTTGTATGATAGAAACAAGCTAGTGGCATTAAGGTGTTGCCATGGTACACCACCGACTCAAACTGTCTGAAGAGTCCAGCTTCGTAACATGATTGATCTAAGCTGTGATCGCCCATGTTGTAAAAAAGACGTCACTCTATATGATGTCTATTGCAGATGATACAGAGAGTATATCCTAGTGGATAAGGTGGTCATACCATTATCGACTACTGCTAGAGCCCTTTCTAAATTAGCCCTCTTAATTTTACGCAATGTCTCAGCAGCCTCCTGCTGGGAAACTTTCCACACTTGATTGTATATTGCATACAGGAAGCTCTTTTGGCGTGGTTTTCAATGATTTAGTAAAAAGTTCTGTAGTCCCATGTCATCAGAAAGAAGGGACAAGTGTTGTTTCACCTTGGACAATGTTGAGAATTTTAGTCAATCAAGGCACAGCTTCCCAACACTGTAAGTTGTTACCACCTCCGAGTGTTGGGTCTGCGCGTAACGTGGGTCGGGCCTGTTCTTAAACCCTTCTGTGTCACCCAGGAAACGTGCATGACATCTGCTAGTGTCTAATGGCCACACTAACCATCCCTCCCGATTGGTCTCTGAAGAATTGTATGAACCATTGCGAAGCATGGCGTCTAATATTTCCTCTGTGTAATTTGCAAACCATTGCCACTTCGCAAAACGTGCAAATGTGGGGATGTTTGGTTTATTTAAATCTTTTATCTTGGCCAGGCCAAGACAGGATGTTTACTGCAGTTTTGTTCAGGAAAATCAATTGATGTGGTATCTTGCATGCTCTTAATACTACCTCGTTCCCCTCAACCTGCCAATCTATAGTACCCGAAATCGATTTTAGATCTACTGTGTCCCTCCAAAAGTCAAACCCTTGTGTGGACAACTGGAAATGAAAAGATTCAGAATACATTAGCTTGGTATCAGTGAGCATATTCTTCTTTGCTGGTGATGGCAGTGGAGAGGTGTGGTGCAGCAGCCAGGGCAGCTGACTTCGGAGCACAGGGCTCACGGTTCGATCCCCGGCACCGGCGGCAGCTCAGTTCAGCACCATGTGACTCTGGGCAATAGCTCACTTAATTTCCACGACGGCCCCCAGCGCCTTGAGACTCGTAAGGGTGAGTAGTTCGCGCTTTACAAATACAGATGTACATTTATGGCATGAGCCTATAATAATAAGACCCTGGTTCACCTGGATTGTGACCAGAAAAATATTCAAACTTTTGGGCAAATATTTGTGAACTACCCTTTGGTGGTGTAGGGCAGTGCTCCCATTTTATGTAATTAAATACTGCACGTGGACTATTTGCTTTATGCACGAAGTGGTGACCATAATGTTGAAAACAGAACACCTAATCATGATTAGTCTTTCCATCATACATTTCCTCAGAGTTAAAAACAGTTGAATACTCTAGATCTTCTAGCATTTTATGCACTGTATCTATTTCTCAATCATCTGCGACAGTACTAGGGGTGATAATGTCAAATAAAGAAATGCTGAATATATACGATATGTACAGAAGTTCAGTTGGACCAAATACATCATACGATACCCTATCCCAAATAATTCCATCAGGAACCGGAACAGCAGATGACTGAAGATTATCATTAATAAGCCACAATTTGATTTAATTTATGGAAATTAGTTTGTACATATTATCTTGTAGTTTCAGATTTTGAGATATTTTACCGGTTGTATATAAACCATAAAAGATTTTTGTATTCTGCTCAGTATGTTTGGGTGTGTATAGTGTGACTGCAGATATTATTGAAGCATGAAAGTGTGGGTGTCTATGGAATAATAGTAACAAATTTGTCTACACGTATAGAAAGCTATGTTTCCTCTTTTTGTGTATTGTGGAAAGCACTATGTGATCTTAATTTAAATATGAATAAATATATATGTTGATGTGACACCTCCTTTCTGTTATCATTTTCTTTTGCGCCCTTTCGGTTGTTCATTGCACATTCTTTAGGGCTTGTTCCATATAAATGAAAGAGAGTTGGCATAGGTCTCTGTACGTTGATTGTTTTTCCCTGCCTAGGGAAGCCATATTAGTTTGCAGGGGGGCCTTTTCTCTGACATTACAGCAGAAATGTTCACCAGGGAAAGGTCTCTTCACACTTCGTGTGATGAAGAATGAGGTGTTAGAACCAAGTTCACCAATTTGTACAGCAGATCATTCTGGGAGATAGTGTCCATTCAGAAGCAGAAAATATATTATTACAAAACCAATCCAAAGAACAATGAAAAGTAATGAAATTGTATTCCACAGGTTTAGCCATGGAGGAACAAAGTACTTCTTCTTCAGCCAAAAGTAGAAAACAAGCAATCTACCTCGGAGAGGTGAAGGTGGCTCAGATGAATCTGAAGAGAAGTCAATAAAGTCGACAAAGTAGCCGGAGGCTGTTCGATCAATTTGTGGCAGCTCTGTAGGCTGTGTAGAACTTGGAGTCAACTCGAATTATGGTACATTGAGTAGACACTATCTGTGTCGGGTTTCCTAATGGAAATCTGTGTTTCTGTCCAAGTTTGTATGGTAGTTGTTGATATAGCAGATAGAAGAGATACTTCATAGTTAGCTATCCCCAGCCAGGGAGTAGAAGCTTCATCGCTGATCAAGCTTTCAAGGGGACCTCCTGTATAGTAGTGAGAGGAGACAGGCTGCTACTCAGGATCCCACGTGGCCTACTGTGCAGAATTGGCCACTATAGGAGGCTGGCTTAGTATATAGTGCACACTTATTTAAGTGATGCACTTTGCAGTAATCCAGGCAACCCTTATGGTGATTTTAGTGGACTTTGATAACCATAGAAAGCTCTCAAAGTGGTAGCTGTGGGGAGCAGCCTTCAGGCTTACCTTTAAGGAGTGTCAAGCAGCTTGTTTTACCAGTTTAATCTGTAGTGTAGGTCAAATGAAAAAAAACACAGTGTTTATATAAAATACTTCTATTTAATACACAACACTCACTAACACATTGGTATATCTCCTACCTGGAGATATCAACACAAGAATACTTCAAATGCAATCAGGTAAGTAGCACAAAATACAGTGGTCTCCAAGGGTAAAACAAACTATATACTAAAAAAAGTGGAATGTGAACTGCAAAGGAGGACGGGACTTGGACCAGAAGGCCCAGAGGAGCTGCGGACACAAGGAACCACTCAAGGTAGGTACCCAGCAACCCCATGGAGGCTGGTCGCAGAGTGGGAACACAGCTGCGTGCCCAATTGAAGTCAATGGCGATGTTGCAGTTTTGCAGAAGAAGGACCCTTCCCAGAGGACCCCATAGAATTCCCTTGGAGGATGGAAGGTTGGAGAGACACTCCATCCGTGGATGCCCCGGGAACCAGGTTACTTACACTAGGGAAGCCAGGAGCATAGGGGTGAAGAGACGTCGGCAGCCTCTGTAGACGACAATGGAAGACTTAGAAGAAAATGCCTCTGGAGAAGACGGTGAAGAAGTCCAGTGGAATGCAAGGGTGGATTCTGGAAGTGAAGAACCTGCAAGCAGAGAGGACAGAGTGTATGCCAGTCGGGAGTGACCAGGAGGCACGAAGACACAATGTCTACCGATGTCAGGAGGTTCAGGAGAGTTGACGGTGACCTTTTCGCTGCAGCTGTGAAGACCATGCGACGCTGAGGAAGACCAGGAACCATGCACGAGCTGTCCCACATCGAATGGCGGTGACCAGGTGGTCGTGTCTGGCGGGAGCACCAGCAAGCCTTGGTAGCCGCAACTGGCATGGAGAAGAAAGAAGGAGCAACGTTGGGACCAGCAAGGTCCAAGGGATTCACCAACAGCAGGAGAGTCAGAGCAGGCCCGAGCAAGCAGGGGAGCCCACTGAAGCAGTAGAAGACCCTCATGTGGACCCACAGGCCGAGTCGTAAGAGGACTTCGAGCAGCTCACCAAAGATGAAGGCCCACTATGCAGACGATGTAGTGAGGATGTTAATCTTGAAGGGAAGAGATGCTGGAGGCTGGAGCTTCTTGTAGCCTGAAGATCTCTGGAGTGCAGAGCCAGCAAGCCTTGGCAACGGCAAGTCGACGCGGTGCACAGAGGTTCTGTCCTAGCAGTTCAGATGTGGGATACCGGCCTCAAAATTGCAGCGAGGATAGGTCAGGCCTCGAGGGAGTTGCAGAACCACCACCTGTGTTGCTGAGCCTTGGGAAGTTCGTAGGACGACAGGAGCAGCAGACCGGTCAGCTTTGTTGTGGTGCCTGCAGATGCAGGGGAGTGACTCCTTCATTCCAAGGGAGATTTCTTCAAGTGTCCTTGATGCCCACAGGTCTGTTGAAGTTTTGCACCAGAGCACGAGCCAAAGGCTCCCTGAACTGGCTCAAACTGGAGTATGCACGGAGGGCACCATATGTGCCTTTCAAAGCAGTCTGGTGGCGCTGGCAAGCGCCCCTAGCCCAATACACTAAGTCCTGTTAGGCAGGTGGTCGCACCTCCCTGTGACAGGAAACCTATTGTTCTACCTTCCCCTGCTCGAGCTCAGCTCTGCAGCAGGAGGGCAGTATCGTGTATGTGGTCAGCAGCTGCACTAGCTTGCTGCCATACCCTGAAAGGTTGTTACGAGGAGTACAGAGGGGTACTCCCCAGTACATGAGATCATACTTCCAACACTAGAATCAGTGTTGGGGTGTGATTCCAACATGTTTGACACCAAACATAACCAGGTTCGGTGCAGCCACTATGTAGTTAGACATCCTGTAATGACTGATGTCCACTATGTGTCTTAAAATGGCTGACCGCCCTTACAAAGCCTGGAGAATCGACTCCTGGGTTTGTAGGGGTGTCCTGCTTTTGCAGGGTCACCCTTCCACTTATAACCAAGCATCCTGCCCTCAGGACTGAAGAGCCTGTCCAAGGGGTGACTTATAGGTTTTAAGTGCAGTGACCTCAGATATAAGGAAACGTATATCTGTTGTGAGAGGTGCAAGCACCAACTCACACAGGCTGCAATGTCGCCAATTGTGGATGTACAAAAGTACTTGCCATGGTCAATTTAGGGAGAAAGCACAGTTCTCTTCCAGGGGATCCTCATCAATAGTCATAAGCACTGAATATTCCCGCCCATGAGCGGGGACCCCGGAAATAATAAAAATTATATATGTGTATATATATATATATATATATATATTTTTTTTTCTCATATCAATGCAGCCCCCATCTAGTTGATGGTAAACAATTGCATTCTTTCAAAAATGCACAAAACTGCATTTTTTAAAGTGCCATGTGGCACACATGGCCCTAGGGCATGTGTGTGCCTTACATGTGCATCTTTTTTTGTTAGAGGCGCCTCAGGGGAGCCATAGGCCCCCGGGGACCCTTGCCTTTGCATTACCTAATTTGCAATTACCAATTAGGTAATCGCAATTTAGGTAATGCCAGACAAATCTCACCTATGGGCCTTGAGGCCTAAAGGAAAGAATGGAGTCGCAATTGCAAATAGCGATTCCCTAATTGTGTTTGCGATTCTTAAGGAATCGCAATTAGTGAATCGCTATTTGCTGTATGTGTTGTTGCATTGCATTTTGCGCTTACCAAATAGCGATTTCTTGAAAATCGCTATTTAGTAATCGCAAAATGCAACTTTCATGCATGTGCCCCAAGAACTGTATTTTACCACCTCTTGCTGGTTGCAAAAACAAGAGATTTGTATCAATAGATCTCATCAAACCACATTATGTGGCTTTAGGAAGGTAGGATCCTTCTAGCATTGTTACCCCCACTTTTTGCCAGGTGTCAGTGTGTTATTGACCTAGTCTGACTGGGATCCTGCTAATCAGTTATGTTATGTTATGTTAATTAAATTTGTAAAGCGCGCTGTTACCCTAGGGTGTCCTGGCGCTATGCACTGCCTGCTAGAAAAATGGCCAAAAGGTTTATTGGTTAAAAAGCCAGGTCAGGACCCCAGTCAGGATAAGTTACTTACCTGTAATCCTAGTTCTCTTCCAGGGGTATCCTCATCAAAGTCATAAGCACTGAATATTCCCGCCCATGTGCGGGGACCCCGGAAATAATAAAAATTATATATGAAAAACATATATATACAGCTATATATATATATATATATATATATATATATATATATATATATACATACATATATCATTTTTTCTCATATCAATGCAGCCCCCATCTAGGAGGCTAAACAATGCAATAACAAATAAAACTGCTTTTGCAAACACATAATATATGTATAAAAACACAGGAGGGCAAGTACCACTTGAACTCTGTTTTTAATGAGTAAACCTCATGAAAAAACTGCAAAAAAAGCAGACATTGTTAGCCTACAGGCTGCATTGTAAACCAATAGCATAGAAAATGAAAG
This sequence comes from Calotriton arnoldi, assembly GCA_963921515.1. NCBI lineage: Eukaryota > Metazoa > Chordata > Amphibia > Caudata > Salamandridae > Calotriton > Calotriton arnoldi. The sequence continues at coordinate 2,005,322 of CAWUFW010000486.1, read as the reverse complement.
CATTTTCACATAAAACTGGCACCGTGCCTTTAAGGCAGCCATGACCCCTAGCTTCCCATCATGCCTCAGGGGTGACAGTTAGGTAAGTTGTTCTTTCCGGCTCCTTCAGACAGGACCCTGGATTCACAGCTCTTCCTTTTTTGTCTAATTGTTTGTGGATTTTTTTGCTTTCACTCGATGTCTTTTTGCCGTAGAGTGAAGGTTAAACCTTTTTGGAGTTCCAGAAAAGGTTTATTTCTTTCAGAAATGCCTTCCTTATTTGATCATTGCCCTGCCTGTGGCAAAAAGAAGGCTATATCAGACACGCACTCTATGTGTATACTCTGCCTCCCTGATTCTCACTCTTCTGCAACCTGTCATCACTGCAAGAAGTTGCCGAGAAGAACCATCAAGAACAGGGAGAGAATTCGACTTTCTGTCCTCTCTAAAAGAGGTAGGTCTCCAGTGAGGCAACAGAAAAAGAGAACACGGTCGACGTCGAGAGGCAAGGTCCCGACCTGTTCTCTTTCGGCGTCGGGATCGGCGTCGAAGCTACCGACAGCGAAGCAGTCATCGTCGAAGACTACGGTGGTGGAGGCGCATCACTCTTCTACGAAATCGAGGACAGCGCTCTCAACGTCGACGAAGGTAAAGGCCCCTCCGTTGTAGTCAACCAGGCGACGATCAACGTAGAGGAGCAAATCTCCATCGACGCTGGCTAGGCGTTCGACGTCGAGACAAATCACTCCGTCGTCGCCACCTCAACGGCGATGGACGTCGAGGCAGAAGTCTCCGTCGAGATCAGTACAGAGATCTTCGATGTCGAGGCACAAGACTCCGTCGCCGACGTCGAGGCAGAAGTCTCCGTCGAGATCGGTGCAGAGATCTTCGACGTCGTGACACAAGACTTTGTCGCCGACGTCGAGACGGAAGTCTCCATCGACGTCGAGACGGAAGTCTCCATCGACGTCAGCACACAGGAGGTCGACGTCGAGACATCGGTCGTCAGAGCAGAGGCGGTTGACGTCGAAGCAAGGTACTCGGTCGGCGTCAGGCAGACGCTCGACGTCGAGGCACCGATCGACTTCAAGATTGAGTCCTCCTTCGAAGAGGAGAAGGTCGACGTTGAAGCCGGCATCACCGTCGCCGGGACGATGGTCGACGTCGAGAAAGCAGTCTGTCCAGAGGGGACGTTCAAGATCGACGTCGAGGCACCAGTCCAAAGGGGCCTCACATCCGGTAAGCCTGTCTACGTCACCATCACCGACGTCGAGAACAGGTTCTCGCAGCTCCCCTCACAGATTTTCATCGTCCAGTTCTACGGAGGTTGTGAACTTGACGTCTAGCAGTCCAGTGTCCACGGGGCATCCTGATTCAGCGGACAGGCCTGCACAGACAGAGAGAGATAAATCCCCTCCTCCACGCTCTCCTGAGAGACGAGAAGGGCAAAGATCGCCTTCTATCCATCTATCACCGAGATGGAACCGGCCTCTACATCACTGGGCCACAACTCCAGCAACAGAAGCACAGCACTACTCAAGCCCCCTCCATAGGTCTCCGTTGGCTCGACTGGTACAGGCTCTGGATAGAGATCGTACTCCATCAAGAGGCAGAGATCGCAGTCGCACTCCTGCACACTCTCACAGAAGGAGGTCCAGATCCAGAAGCAGGAGGAGAAGGCACAGATCTCCAATGCCTTCCTCCTCTTCCACACACATCACAAAGAGACTACTCACCGACTCTTACGGACAGCCCACCGTCGAGGGGCTCTCCGGTGGATGACGTTGGCACTTTCCAGGACGTACTTGCCAGAGGGGCAACTAAACTGAACATCCCTATGCCGACTTGGCAGAGCTCGTCTTCAGTGATCTTTGAGACTTTACACCAGAGGGCTGCATCTAGACCACTGTTGCCATTGGTGCCGGGCCTACTCCAACCGGCCATGGACATTTTCCTTACGCCGGCGACCCTCAAGACCGCGCCGGCTAGGATTCTGAAGAAATACCGTCCACCGGAGGAGGACCCGCTATTCCTTAGATCTGACCCCCCACCAGATTCTGTTATAATCGCTGCGGCAAAAAAGACTCACTCAGTTGCCTCCTCCTCTACTGTTCCACCAGATAAGGAGAGTAAAGCACAGGATTTGTGGGGAAGGAAGGTCTGCGGCACATTAGCCTCTATGCTCAAGGTCTCAAGTGCATCGGCTCTTTTGGGTCGCTACGACAGGTCTTTGTGGAACTCCTTTCAAAGATTTACGGAAAAGCTGCCCAAGGAAGATCGCAAAGATTTTGAAGAAATCTTGCAGGAAGGCAGCTTGGTGGCGAACCAAGTGATCAGCGCCGCAGCCGATGGAGCTACTCTTTCAGCTCATGCCTATGCCCATGCGCTAGGAGAGCTTCATGGCTTCGTCTCACAGCGCTTAAACCAGAAGCGCAGTCTCGGATCCTCAATCTTCCCTTCTCCGGCTCATCTTTAGTCGCTACACACACAGATGAGGAGATGTCCCGTATGAAGACAGAGCTAGACACACTAAAGGCCGTGGGTCTAGGAAAGAAGAAAGAGTTCCGAAGACGCTTCAGACCTTACAATCGTCGATCCTCCCAACAGAGGGTTCAAACCCCTCATTGGCAGAAAAATCAGGACCAGCAAGGTCAGCAAAGGTCGCAATACCAAGGCCGGCGTTCCTCCAGAGGAAGAGGAAACCAGCATCAGTCCAATACCTCCGCTAAGACGCAGACCAAACAATGAGTGCCCACTTCCCCCGTCGCCGTTTACCACTCCAGTGGGGGGGAAGTATTGCAAATCATCTCGAAGAGTGGCGTGCTATCACAAAGGACCAGTGGGTGTTAGCTACGCTGCAGAATGGGTACTCTCTATGTTTTCGACGCCATCCCCCCTCAATCCCTCCGGTTCCATCATCGTGCCAGCAGGTGAAAATATTGCAGAACGAAGTTGCCACCCTTCTGCGAAAATCAGCCATCGAGAAGGTGCCAATATCACAACGAGGTCGAGGGGTCTACTCCAGATACTTCTTGGTAAAGAAGAAGGGTCGAAAATCAGAATACAGACCCATTCTAGATCTGCGATCACTCAACAAGTCAATCAAAAAGGAGAAGTTTCGCATGTTGGCTCTCCATCAAATATATCCACATCTCAGGCAGGGAGATTGGATGTGTTCGCTGGATCTGCAAGATGCCTACTTTCATGTTCCGGTCAGTCAACATCACAGGCAATATCTGAGATTCCTGGTGGGATTGTCCCACTACCAATTCAAAGTACTACCCTTCGGGTTGAAGTCAGCTCCCCGAGTGTTCATGAAGTGCATGGCAGTGGTGGCAGCCGCACTACGTCGCAGAGGAATCTTCGTGTACCCTTATCTGGACGACTGGCTATTGAAAGGTCCCTCCCCCCCAAAGTGTGAGGAGTCACTTCCTGCAATGCCTAGAGCTTTGTCACCGGCTAGGCCTTCATGTGAACTTCGAAAAATCAACTCAGCAGCCCACACAGAGAATCCATTATCTGGGAGCGCTGGTAGACTCCGAGGTAGGAAAAGTGTTTCCTTCGGAGGAGAGACAGTTTTCCATCATACAAAAAGGCAGACTAATTCTGGACAACAAAAGGCCGTCAGTTCGTTAGATTGCCTCCCTGTTAGGGTCGATAGCATCCTGCATTTTCCTGGTCCCCAATGCCAGACTGAGAATGCGTCCTCTGCAGCAGGAACTGGAGGACAAGTGGGATCAGCAAACAGCTCGCTGGGACGACAAGATAAATCTCTCAAACGCAGCAAGAGCATCCATCCCATGGTGGATGAAGAAGAAGAAAATGCAAGTAGGGATTCCTTTTCATCAGGCACCTCCCTCTCAAACGCTGATCACGGACGCCTCCCTCCAAGGCTGGGGAGCCCACATGGGGTCTCTCCAGACACAAGGGCAATGGTCATCAAAGGAGCGCTCATATCACATAAACATGTTGGAGCTGAGAGCCGTTCACCTGGCACTCAAGGCTTTCCTCCCTTCGATTCAGGCAAACTCAATTCTAGTACAGACGGACAATACCACCACCATGTACTACCTGAACAAACAGGGGGGAACTCGCTCACGGACTTTGTCACTGGAAGCTCAAGCTCTCTGGCATTGGCTGCTGGCACGGAACCTATCGATCACAGCGGTACACCTGCCGGGGGAGCAGAACGCACAAGCGGATGCTGTCAGTCGACACTTTGAGGACCGACAAGACTGGGTACTCAACGACGAGGACGTCTAAGACATTTTCCAGGCGTGGGGTCGTCCTAGCATCGACCTCTTCGCGGACGACGAAAATACAAAATGCCGAAACTTCGCCTCAAGGTTCTACCGGCCAGGGTTGAAGGGGAATGCCCTTTTGATAGACTGGTCAGGGGCATTTGTGTACGCCTTTCCACCCCTTCCTCTCATCCCGAAGGTGGTGACCAAACTCTCTCATTCGCACACGAGGATGATCCTGATTGCCCCGGACTGGCCGAGGCAATGGTGGTACCCGGACCTTCTGCACCTGTCAGAATGCCCACACAGGAGACTGCCGTGCAGACCGGACCTGCTGTCCAAGATGAACGGGAGGATTTATCACCCCAACCTTCCCTCACTGAACTTGGCAGCATGGCTCCTGAGGTCCTCCAGTATGGTCATTTAGGACAAGACTGCATGACCATCTTAAAAGAAGCTAGGAGACCCTCCACTAGACACTCATATGCTTGCAAGTGGAAATGTTTTTATATGTGGTGCGTGCAAAACAATTGTAACCCCACCAAGGGGCAAGAGGAAGTCATTTTACCATACCTGCTTTACCTGGCTAGGGCAGGTTTGAAGTTTCCTTCCATTAAGGTGCACTTAGCAGCCATCACTGCATATAGACGCTCGCCTTCTCAGCCTTCTTTCTTTCAGTTGCAGGTTGTGAAGGACTTCTTACAAGGTCCAAAAAAGGTCTACCCTCCAGTCCGGCCTCCTTCACCGCCCTTGGAGCTGAACCTGGTGATATCAAAGTTGATGGGTCCACCTTTCGAACCTATCCACAAAGCAACCTTGCAACACCTCACGTGGAAGGTAGCTTTCCTGGTAGCGATCACCTCGGATCGCAGAGTGAGCGAAATACAGGCCCTCTGTTCAAAGGAACCGTACACTGTTTTCCATCTAAATAGGGTGGTATTGAGGACTCATCCCTCTTTCCTTCCGAAGGTGGTGTCAGATTTCCATGTGAATCAGACCATTTCACTTCCGACTTTTTTCCCTAATCCCTCCACTCCAGCTGAGAGGGTTTTACACTCGCTTGACCTAAAAAAGAGTTTTAAAGTTCTATCTGGATAGGTCCAAGTCGATTAGAAAATCTGATCAACTATTCGTTAACTATGGGTCGATCAGAACAGGGTTTCCAGCCTCAAAACGATCCATCTCCAGGTGGATAGTTTCATGCATCAAGTTAGCTTATCAATTAGCGCAAAAGCCCCTTGGACCTACTCCCAAGGCGCATTCCACGAGAGGAAAGGCGGCTACGACTGCTTTCCTTCATAACGTGCCTATCTCTGAGATCTGTAAGGCGGCAACTTGGAGGTCCGTCCATACATTTACAAGGCACTATTGTCTAGATTCAGACACCAGAGCAGACACCCAAGTAGGCCAAGCCTCCTTGAGGAATCTGTTCAACAGCTGATTGCGGCTGTTTTGTTATATGTTGGGTCATTCACTCTCATTTGCCTGCAGGTGGAAGATGGGCTTGCTATTCTATTCAGTGCTTATGACTATTGATGAGGATCCCCTGGAAGAGAAGGATAAGTTACTTACCTGTAATCCTAGTTCTCTTCCAGGGGTATCCTCATCAAAGTCATAAGCAACCCACCCGCCTCCCCAGGCAAATGAGATTACTTCATTGTTAAACGATATCTTTGTGCCCTGATCTTCAGGGTTACGCAAAGAACAACTGACCTAACTGTCACCCCTGAGGCATGATGGGAAGCTAGGGGTCATGGCTGCCTTAAAGGCACGGTGCCAGTTTTGTGTGAAAATGCTTTCATTTTCTATGCCATTGGTTTACAATGCAGCCTGTAGGCTAACAATGTCTGCTTTTTTTGCAGTTTTTTCATGAGGTTTACTCATTAAAAACAGAGTTCAAGTGGTACTTGCCCTCCTGTGTTTTTATACATATATTATGTGTTTGCAAAAGCAGTTTTATTTGTTATTGCATTGTTTAGCCTCCTAGATGGGGGCTGCATTGATATGAGAAAAAATGATATATGTATGTATATATATGTATGTATATATATATATATATATATATATATATATATATATATATATAGCTGTATATATATGTTTTTCATATATAATTTTTATTATTTCCGGGTCCTCGCACATGGGCGGGAATATTCAGTGCTTATGACTTTGATGAGGATACCCCTGGAAGAGAACTAGGATTACAGGTAAGTAACTTATCCTGACTGGGGTCCTGACCTGGCTTTATAACCAATAAACCTTTTGGCCATTTTTCTAGCAGGCAGTGCATAGCGCCAGGACACCCTAGGGTAACAGCGCGCTTTACAAATTCAATTAACATAACATAACTGATTAGCAGGATCCCAGTCAGACTAGGTCAATAACACACTGACACCTGGCAAAAAGTGGGGGTAACAATGCTAGAAGGATCCTACCTTCCTAAAGCCACATAATGTGGTTTGATGAGATCTATTGATACAAATCTCTTGTTTTTGCAACCAGCAAGAGGTGGTAAAATACAGTTCTTGGGGCACATGCATGAAAGTTGCATTTTGCGATTACTAAATAGCGATTTTCAAGAAATCGCTATTTGGTAAGCGCAAAATGCAATGCAACAACACATACAGCAAATAGCGATTCACTATTGCGATTCCTTAAGAATCGCAAACACAATTAGGGAATCGCTATTTGCAATTGCGACTCCATTCTTTCCTTTAGGCCTCAAGGCCCATAGGTGAGATTTGTCTGGCATTACCTAAATTGCGATTACCTAATTGGTAATTGCAAATTAGGTAATGCAAAGGCAAGGGTCCCCGGGGGCCTATGGCTCCCCTGAGGCGCCTCTAACAAAAAAAGATGCACATGTAAGGCACACACATGCCCTAGGGCCATGTGTGCCACATGGCACTTTAAAAAATGCAGTTTTGTGCATTTTTGAAAGAATGCAATTGTTTACCATCAACTAGATGGGGGCTGCATTGATATGAGAAAAAATATATATATATGTATATGTATATATATATATATATATATACACATATATAATTTTTATTATTTCCGGGGTCCCCGCTCATGGGCGGGAATATTCAGTGCTTATGACTATTGATGAGGATCCCTGGAAGAGAACTGTGCTTTCTCCCTAAATTGACCATGGCAAGTACTTTTGTACATCCACAATTGGCGACATTGCAGCCTGTGTGAGTTGGTGCTTGCACCTCTCACAACAGATATACGTTTCCTTATATCTGAGGTCACTGCACTTAAAACCTATAAGTCACCCCTTGGACAGGCTCTTCAGTCCTGAGGGCAGGATGCTTGGTTATAAGTGGAAGGGTGACCCTGCAAAAGCAGGACACCCCTACAAACCCAGGAGTCGATTCTCCAGGCTTTGTAAGGGCGGTCAGCCATTTTAAGACACATAGTGGACATCAGTCATTACAGGATGTCTAACTACATAGTGGCTGCACCGAACCTGGTTATGTTTGGTGTCAAACATGTTGGAATCACACCCCAACACTGATTCTAGTGTTGGAAGTATGATCTCATGTACTGGGAGTACCCTCTGTACTCCTCAGTAACAACCTTTCAGGGTATGGCAGCAAGCCAGTGCAGCTGCTGACCACATACACGATACTGCCCTCCTGCTGCAGAGCTGAGCTCGAGCAGGGGAAGGTAGAACAATAGGTTTCCTGTCACAGGGAGGTGCGACCACCTGCCTAACAGGACTTAGTGTGTTGGGCTAGGGGCGCTTGCCAGCGCCACCAGACTGCTTTGAAAGGCACATATGGTGCCCTCCGTGCATACTCCAGTTTGAGCCAGTTCAGGGGCCTTTGGCTCGTGCTCTGGTGCAAAACTTCAACAGACCTGTGGGCATCAAGGACACTTGAAGAAATCTCCTTGGAATGAAGGAGTCACTCCCTGCATCTGCAGGCACCACAACAAAGCTGACCGGTCTGCTGCTCTTGTCGTCCTACGAACTTCCCAAGGCTCAGCAACACAAGTGGTGGTTCTGCAACTCCCTCGAGGCCTGACCTATCCTCGCTGCAATTTTGAGGCCGGTATCCCACATCTGAACTGCTAGGACCGAACCTCTGTGCACCGCGTCGACTTGCCGTTGCCAAGGCTTGCTGGCTCTGCACTCCAGAGATCTTCAGGCTACAAGAAGCTCCAGCCTCCAGCACTTTAAAAAATGCAGTTTTGTGCATTTTTGAAAGAATGCAATTGTTTACCATCAACTTGAAGTTGATGGCAATCAGCGTTTCCTAAATGCACAGTTCGCATTCAGGAAATCTTCTTGCATGTGCATAAGGGAATCGCAAAATGCGATTCCCTATTTGCATACGCAATTTAGGGAATCGTGATTACCTAACTCGCGAATGCAAAAAACTTTTATGCATTAGAAAAGGCCATTTTGTTACGTTTTAAAAAAAAGAAAAGGCCATTTTGCGATCGCAAATGGCCGATTTTTGCAAGTTGTACTGTTTGCGATCCCAAAATAGCTTGATGCATGTGCCCCCTAGTATCTTAAACAGCCAGGACAGGTACAGGTGCTCTGTAAGATGGTCCAAATTCTTTAATTGTCCACTATTTTCTCCCGGACCAGTTTACCAATCTTGGGGATCCAACCAGGATTTGCTGGTGTTTCCTTCACTTCTCCAGTGGCTGTGCATTTTACTTGGACATTGCTTTGTGCACCCCAGAAGCCATTCAGTTTCTGTAAAACAGCCAAGCGTTCATTGATGTCAAAGGGTTTTTCTGCCGCCACTGTGCTGGCACTGTCGAGGTCAGGTACCCACATCTTAACCCCAAACAGGATTTCGTAGGGAGTGCGACCTCCCAGGGATTTTCTAGGCAGATTGTTGAAGGCTCTCTGGCCCCCATATAAGTGATGGACCCAACTGCGACTTGAGCCTAATACCCTCGCTGTTAAAGACTGCTTTAGGTCTCCTTTCCACTACCACATTTCCCTCAGGATGGTAGGGGGAGGAGTACCGCTTGGTCACACCCATACTTCCCATGGTGTCTTTGCAAGCCTTGGAGGCCAACGCCGGACCCTTGTCTGAATCGAATGTGCCAACTGTGTATGTCCCGATAAAGACTTGCAGATCTTTTATAACAATTCGGGCGTCAGCTGATTGGTGTGGTGAAACCCATTGGAATCGAGAGCAGGAATTCACTCCAACGAAGATGTATTTGTAAGCCCCATCCGATTGTAAGGGGCCGCAGTGGTCCAGATAAATAGAAGCGAGGGGTTTGTCTGATATTAATAGAGGTGTCTGTGGTGGGTGTGCTATGGTAGAACCCTTCATCTGCTGGCAGATGTCACACTTGAGGACAAAGTCTCTAATGTGTTTATGTAGTCCTGGCCACCAGTAGCTTTGCTGCAGTAGTGACATTGTTGCTGCCACGCCCGCGTCTGCCCTCATGTGCTGCTAGGATTAAACATAACCTGCGGTCTGAGTTTGGTTTTTACTCTGTCCCCCATTCCAGGAATACGAGCAAATGGTATGTTTTGCACAGTTAACTGGTAGGAGTACCTTGCTGGAAAGCCTTGAGGCAGGTGGATGTCATGCGCACAGCGTTGACAGTCACCATGATGTCTCTACCCTCGTAGTGAAACCAGTAATCGCAGCGACAGCAGCAGTTTGCGCTGTTGCTTTGGCTGCTTCGTCAGCCATGGAATTCCCTGCAACATGTATTCCCACACGTTGATGACTCAATGTGTGAATCACATGAGTCCTTGGCAAGCACTCTTTCAGCTTAGCCACTTTTCCCAAAAGCGCTCTGTGCTTTGTAGTGTACCCTTTGGAATCCCTGAATTCATTCTGGCTTCAATAGTGTAAGTACTCGTTGTAAGACTAGACACAGTAATACGAATCACAAACTATGATTGTGGGGAATCCCGGATTTGTATCCTCAAGTGCCAGAATTAGAGCTCTCAGTTCAGCTAGCTGTGCTGTGCTGTCTCCGTGTAGGTTTTCTCAGGGTGTAATTCTCCATCCTGCTTGCGACTCTTTACAGCGGCGCACGCTGCCGAATATTGGTGCTGTGTCCCTACGGCAGGCTGGTCAGAACCATCAGTATAGATGATCTAATCATACTGATCAAGAGGCATGACTTCATTAGGCAGAGGATATAAATTTTTTCATACTGCAGGTATGCTTGTGTTTATAGTGTAGCGTCAAATCTGTAGTCTACATCTGTTGCGGTGAGGGAGTTGGCACATTGTATCCATTGTGGATGTAGTGCTTTTGTGTTTGGAATGCTGGCTTTCGTGACAGCCTCTAAGGCCGGCACAGGAGTCGCAACAATTTGTCTCCCCTGAGCCAATTCTCTCTCCCTCACCATGCCGCCATTACAATCTTTTCTGTCAGTGCAAAAAGCATCTCAGCATTGGTGTATAAATGCGATTTATATGCAGTTGGTACTGTGTCTCCTTCAGTAAATGTAACGCGGGTATAACCTGATGCACCCACAATTATACGGATCACCAGGTTTGTTGTTTTAACGTGTGTGTAGGTGTTTCAAAGCTAGCATGTCAGGTTGTACTGACCATAAAATGTGTGTGTGTTCAGTTGTCCGATGTGTGCTTGAAAAGTCTAGGCGTATCAAGTTGTAGAATGGTTTGACCCGCTCCGTGTAATCTGGAATGTAGGTTCTGCCAAAATGTAGGATTGAAGTTTTTTCAATGTGTTTGGTGGTTGTAAGAGCACACACTTCTCTAATGTATCGCCAGGCGTTTGCTTTCACTTGACAGCTCATATCCCAAAAATAGGACATTGAGGTGCGCATTTAAAAAAAATTAAATTTATAGTATTTCTGAGCAAATCCCAGAATTATTTGATCTACTGTCAAGTGTGTAGAAAGGACATCATCCGTCAAATATGTGTCGTTGACTTAGGACAATGCCTGATCATCAAAATTTTGTAAAAGTTCTGAGACTCGGGCTGAAAACAGCCCTGGGCTCTTCTTATACCCCTAGGACAAATGACACAACTGCTTTTGAGATCCCAGCACGCTAAATGCGGACAAATACCTGCTTTCAGGTGCTATATTTTGGCAGAAGAATCCATTTGAGATGTCTAGTGTGGTTTTGTAGTTTTTAACACACTATGTTATTCATTAGTGCTGCGGAATGCGCGTTTTGTACAGCGAATACACGTGTATCGGTGTTCAGGTGTCTGTAATCTAGTACTAGATGATATGAATAGTCTTGTTTCATTACTGGAAGCAGAGGATTATTCATAGGAGAGGTGCAACTTTCTATTACACCTTGGTATTCAAGTTGTGTGAGAATCTCTCTAACTTGTAGCCTCATTTTTAATAGGGTATTGTCTTTGAGGTTGTGGGGTCGACCTCACTGGTATTACATGATAAGGGGAACAGTCATCCCACCCCACATGGTTGTGGTATAATGCAGGAGCTAGTGCTAAAGCTACTCCTTCGCGTATGAATGTTTTACTGAGTCTGGGACGAGGTCAGAGAAGGCAGGCAAAATAACCGTTTCCCCTTCTGGCCAATCCATCACAAATTCAGATGGCCAATACTTTCCAGCCAAGAGAATATCGTAGCTGAATACAAATTCTCCCAAAAGAGAACATTAATGTATCTTGGTACGCCCCCCTCCAGTTGGAGTTACATCTCGTATAAACGATGCTGGACACTCACCTTCGTATCCAGTGTTTCCACCTGGATATAGTCACTCAAGGTTACTGCCACCAGACAATCCATCAGGTTCCGGCGAACTATCGTGACTTCTGGTGCGCTGTCCAGCATGGTCAGAGCCCATTCCCCGCTCAGAAGCAGTGTCCTCAATATCTGCGGCATGTTTGACTTTGAGTGCAGCTACCGCCTTCTTTTTTAATTGAGGTTTTGACTGTTTGGGTTTATTTTCCTTTTTATTAAGTAGTTCGATGAGAGTTGTGAGTCTTTCTTCGGTTTCACGTACTCCTCTGATGTGCGCTTTGACAGTCCACTCTCTCCGATCATTTTTTGGATGACTTCTGAAAGGAACGAGATGATTGTGTATCAGTGTCCTGATACTTGTCTGGTGTTCTAATATTATCACGGTTATGAAAATGATAGTGCTTTTCAGTGGCCTCCTGTTGAGGAGATTCACCCAGTGACTTAGTCTTTTCTTTATTATTCTTATTATCCCACTTCTTCTTAGTTGAAAATTTGGATGCTTGCTTGGAGTTATCCTTTTGGAATTACCCTTAATTTGCGATTTGCTAGGTCTGGCTCTCAAATTGTTTCTTAGATAATTTTAGGTAATTCATGCTCATGTTGTGCTGGAGCCAAATCCCGTAGGCGCTGGCGTATAGCCAATGTTGATGCTTCCCCTTTAATGATACTCAACATAATGGCGGATACTGCAGCAAAATTGCCTATCAGTTTCATCCCCAAATCCAGAGTTGGGGTTTCCCCGTACTCCTTTTGCATCTGTTTAAGCACCTCTGGCAAAACAGCTAATGAGTGGGTGCCATGAGTCCTGGTATATACTGCAGCAAAGACTTCCCCATGTGGTTAAGTCCTCTCCTGGGGGAGCCATCTCCATTGGCAAGCACATTGTAAGAATTCTGTGTTTTTCCTGAGGTCCCGTATAGGGAAACAATGCTTCAAGCTGGGTTTTCCAGAACGGAATTTCCTTCTGTCTGGTGGGAATTTTCCCCATAATAGCATTTCATAGTCTGTGGATTAATGCCTGGTGTAGCCAGTTGTGGTTGTGTGGCTTGAACAGTCCTCACAGGATTGACTGTCATTTATCGCATGAGAAACTAAGTCAGGCATCTATATATTTCAACTAGACCTGTATATAGTCTTCGTACATGTGCTGCTGTAAGATTAGCTATGTTTGGGTGCGGTGTGTAACCGGGTAAGACTGGCTATGTAGCGCCGTCATTGCTAAGGGGACCTAGTCTGACTTCTTCTGTAGTGTGTGGTAGGGTGCCTTCAAACCAATTTCTGTGTTCCTGGTATGTTACTAGTACCTCTAGGGCTTCGTAAGCTGTATAGTGATTTGGAACGTCAGCTGCAGTGTAATTGTGAAACAGTTTTGTTCTGTCATCTGCTTCTGGGAATGTAAGCCATGAATAGCACACCTCTATCCTAAATGCTTCATGAGCCTCAACCACGAAGGTAATGTCCCCACCTGCAAGTGTAAGATTATGTTGTAGCAGTTTCTGAGTAACTGCATGTCTTCAGTTTTCAGGTATGTTACGTACCATATGAGTATGTGGAATTCGGAGAGGGTACCACTATGGGGTAATCCATTGAAAGGTTCAAGCTTGAACAACCTACTGTCAATACATAAGGTTAACCTACTCAGCGGAGAAGGATATTTTCTGTAATACCAGGGACGTCTCCTTGTTAGTAGGTGAGTAGGCGTCTTTGGGTACACAAAAGAAAACTACTCAGGTGATCCATTAAATCAGAACCCAAGCTAAAACGTTTGCGGCGCCATGTTGTATGCCTTGTACCTCACCGGTAAAACTGTGCGTTTGTTGGACAACATAAACGTCAGGATTGTGCCAGACTGAATCCGTGCACACCCTCAGGATATGTTGGCCTATCGTCCTGCTAGCCCACAGTGCACCCTCCGCACCCCAAACCTTGTGTGCGATCTCTGAACATGACACCCCTCATCCCCCAAGGGAATTGTGGTGAGAGATCTAGGACCTTTTCGTTTGGACTCTCATGCATACCCAAAGAAATACACAAGAAATACTCAGCAAGGCGTTTCAATATTTATTGAAGCATGGTGATCCTTGTGTGGAATACGTGTGCTGCGATAATTAGTAGAATTAAACAGATTAGTGTAATTAGCATTATGAGAACAGTGGAAAGGATGAACAATTCCACCATTGTGCGAAGACAGTGAATATATGCGAGCATATACGCGCTCTGTATAGTGCACTCCTATCTAAGACTTCCCTTACCTAGTCTTGCCTAAGGTGGGTGATCTGCCAAATACCTGCCAGGTGGACTAACTCTCCATTACATGCAGGTAAGTGTCATCAGGCTTTCCGTCATGTTGTAGAGCTTAGCATCCCTCATGTTGGTAAACAGGGCTCAGCTGGAATTCCGGCAGGCAGTGACCTCGCAGTGTCAGGTGATAGCTCCTTTCCCCAAACAAGGAAGTTGTTCTGTTTATATAATAAACAGTACCCTTGTGGCCATGTCGCCACCCCTAACTGAAAGAAACACGTTAGTTATAGATTCCTTACCTTAGAATTACCCCCAGGCGTCAGACTGGATCCGGAAAGTTTTTTCGTCAGCAGTACCTCTGCGCGTCGGAAGGTGGCGTCGGTCGGCTCCGCGTCCGTCGTCGTGGTCGGCGGGATGACGTCGCGGCAGCTACTTAGACGCCGCCCTCGCGCGCTGACGTCAGTTCATTCTTTTTACGCGCCAGCCAGCGCAGATCCGGGAAGAGCGGTACCTCAGTCACTTTTTGACTAACTTTGTCTCGACTTTTGTCGACTTCTTTTTCGAGTCTTCGACTCCGAAGGTGCACGAGGGATGCCCGGTTTCAAGGCCTGTGGTTCCTGTCATCGCATGATGTCGGTGACGGATCGGCACTGCGTGTGTCTTTTTTTCCTGGAGCGCGTCCACGACCCCAAGTCGTGCTCTGACTGCCGGTCGATGGCGCCGAAGGCTTTGCGGGAGCGGTCCCGAAAGCTGCTTGAGCACCGGCAGTCGGCTCCGCCCCATTCGAGGACCCGGTCGAGAGGGAGGTCGAGGGACCGGTCGCAGAGCCACCACCATTCCAGTTCAAAATCTTCAAAGTCTTCGCACTCAGGGTCAGGTAAGTCGAAGCATAAGAAGAAGTCGAAGAAGCATCGTCGCTGTTCGACTTCTCCTCGTCGGTTGGCCGATCCGACGAGGCACGCAAGTGGTGCCCCTCCTGCGGCTCCGCGTGCGGAGCCCGAAGAGTCAACTCCGCGTTTCCCTCCCTTTCCGGGACCCGGAGCGACTCCCGCCCAGCTTCGTACGTTCTACGATGCGATGCATGCCATCTTTGGGCGGACCGACCCCACTGGCGCGCCTTTGGGCCCCGCGGACTTGGTTGGGGGGCCTAGGCCTTTTCTGCCGCCGGCTCCGGCCCCAACGCCGCAGTCCCCCCTTGGATCCAGGCCTGGATCCGGATCGGCGCCGGTTGACCTCGTTACGCCTCCACCGGCGCCGCTTCCGACGGCAACACTACTGCGTTCGACGTCAGTCGGCCCCCCGGCCGGCGTCGACCCCGGCCTCCATCCCGACGTGGACATGGAGCTGGACCAGCGTCGTCCAATGCCGGATCCGGCGCCGAGAGGGGTTTTTGTGCCCCTGTTCACTCCTAGGGCCCCTTTTCAACCAGAGGATGAGGAGGAGGACTGGGAGGGGTCAGGTGACCCTCTGACTGACCAGTTGGACAGTGAACAGGACTGGAGAGAGGAACTGGGGGATGCCAGTGTGTAGGAAAGTGGGTTTCTGTTGCAGTAACCCCCCCACTTTTTGCCTGATAACTGATGCACTTTTCCTTGGTGTGCCCTGGGTCCCTGCCAATCAGACACCCAGGGCCTGTGTTCCTTCCCTAAAAACTGTACTAAAGCCTAAACCCAATTGGCATCTCTGGCCACAGGTAAGCCCCTGGTAAATGGTACCCTAGGTACCCAGGGCACTGTGACCAGAGAAGGCCCCTAAGGGCTGCAGCACTTATTGTGCCACCCTTAGAGGCCCTGTACCCTGACACACACACCCTGCCTTTGCAGGCTGAGTGTCTTGGTGCAGAACTAAACAGAGAGTCGACATGGCACACATCCCTGTGTGCCATGCCCACAAACACACTGCCCTGGCATACCTCAGTCACCCCTCTAGCTGGGTGCACTATACCAGTGGTATGGGCACAGGTGCATGAGCCCGGTGCCCCTACAGTACCCAAGGCCATTCCTGGGCACTGTAAGTGCAGTGATGCCATTAAGAGTATATGGTGCTGGGAGGTTGTCATTACGAACTCCACAGCACCATAATGGCTACACTGAAGACTAAGAAGTTTGGTATCAAACGTCTCAGCACATTAAACCCACACTGATGTCAGAGTGGGATTTAATGCAAAATGCACGACAGAGGGCAACTTAGAGTTGCCCCCTGCACCTAACCTACAATCCACGTCTTGTCTGAGGGGCTGCCCCGGCTGCCACACAGCAGACATGTTGCTGGACCCCTGGGTGGAGAGCCATCCGCTCTCCTGGGCCTGCAACAATGCACATCCTGGGCGAGGTGCTAGGTCTCCTCCCCCAGGATGGGCAGGGGAAGCTTCAAAGGCATGCCGCCTTTGTGAGCTTCTCCAGGCCACTTGCTGTACTCAGCAACTGGCCCCCACCGGTTCTGACCCCCTCTCTGGCGGGAAGACTGGCGGGAAACCCCAAGGGAGGAAAGGGGATGTGCCAGCCTCTGCCAACCCCACCCCTCAGGTGGGGGAGGCGAGGTGAAGCACAACTCCGGGCTCTCGCCATCTTGAAGATGGGGAGCCCTGCCCAATCAGGACTAGGCTACTGCCCCCCACCCACAGGAGAGGGGCAGGATTGGGGGTGTACCCACCCCAGGGAAGGGACCCATTGGTCCCTGCCCTTTACCTACCTGTAACGCCCCTAAATTTAGTATTTAGGGGCACCCTGAACCTTCCTTCCTCAGATTCCCGCAACCTAAGAAGAAAAAGGACGAAAGAAGACGCCCAGCAGAGGAGACTGCAGAGAACAACTGACTTGGCCCCAGCCCTACCGGCCCGTCTGCAGTTTCCAGAGATCCTGCGCAAAAAATCGTCTTGTCCTGCAGCCAGCGACCTCCAGAACACCGGGGAGGACTGACTGCCTTCAACAAAGACCGGATCTCCTGTGAACAGCAGCTCTGTTCAAAAGAAACACCAAACAAAGACTCCGAGCCTACTGAGGAAAACGAAACCCGACGCCTGGAACCACCACTGCATCCGTCGCCTACAGCCCGAGTTCAAGTGGCCCACCGGTCCCAGCGAGGACCCCCAGCGCTCCAGAGTCCGAGTTCACTGTGGGTTGACCCCTCCAGGACTCCCCGACGTCGCCTGCAGCCTCTGCACGAGACCCCCCCCCCAACCGCGAGTGGCCCGGTAAGGTGAAATCCGACCTCAAAAGACACCCCTGCATCCAGCCGCCCTGCGCCCTGGAGAAAGGAACCCGAGGTGCACCCACGTCCCCGAGCCCTCCAACTTACCTGCCCAGCTGTTGGTTCCTCCTGGAAGTCTTCCTGGACCGAGCCTGCAGCTGAAAACCAAAACCGAAAATCCCCATTGAAAACAACAGGGCACCCGATGCCAAAACAGCACTCTGCACCCGGCCGCCCCAGCGCCGCTGAGGGTGCACCTTTTGTGCTGGCTTGTTTTCCAATTTGGCCTGACCTAAACCCTAGGAGCTTTGCTCCCACAACCTTGTGGCCTGCTCGCCAGCAGCCACCAACCAGAGGCCTCCTATCCCCTATAGGATAACATTGGGCCTCAACACTCTGCACCCGGCCGCCCTAGTGCCGCTGAGGGTGCAACAACAGTGCATCACTGACCCTGGGAGACCCCTGAGTCTATGCCCAGAACCTTAACTCTGCCAGTCGAGTACTTACCTGAAAACCGATAACCTACATTTTCTCCATAGGGTAACATTGACTGGTTTACACTGAAATTTCTTCTAAGTGTCGAGTTTTGAAACTCTAAAATAATCACTAAAAATCGTCCGATCAACGAAAACGAAATTACTCACCTGTTATCAGGAGAGATCCCAGTGCTGGATCTTGGTGCCCAGCACTGACCCTGAAAAGTAATCATAACTGTACTTACCGATAACTTGAATTTCCTTCCATAGGATAACATTGCCTGGTTTTTGCTGAAAAAGTTTCTAAGTGTCGATTTTGCAAACTTACAAATATTCGTTAAAAATCGCCTGTATAACACAAACACATTCTTTCAACTGTTTACAGGAGATGCACCAGTGCTGGATCCAGGATCCAACACTGAGTTAGAAAAAGTAACAATAACCACACTTACCTGCTAAGTGAATTTCCTCCCATAGGATAACATTGGTGATTCTATGTGAAAAAGTTTCTAAGTGTCAACTTTTAAAATACAATAATATTCCTTAAAAATCACAACTGTAACCAAAACGTTTTTACTGAACTATTTACAGGAGATGTCCCAGGACTGAATCTAGGATCCAGTCCTGTGGTAAGAAAAGTAATCCAAAAATTAATCTATTGCATTTAACTAGAAATTCCCATTGAGCTCAATGTATTATTGTGTTTGAAATTGTGTTGCCTATTGCAACAACTGTAACTATTGTATTCAAAAGTCTATTGCCTATTTGAAAAGTATTTAACTAAAGTAACTCATTCTGAGAAAGTATATTTTGATACTTATTGTTGGTTCTAAAATAAAACAACTATATATTTTGATACAAAACCATTGGCCTAGAGTTCAGTTCATGTGTGTGAAACCATTTGCTGACTGAGTGTGTACAACAAATGCTTTACACTGTCCTCTGATACTGCCTTACTGCTCGACCAAGCTACCACTTTAGAGAGTAAGGTTATATCTAACTTTAGCCTCTGCCAAACCTCTGGGGACTGTGGACTCTGTGCACACTGACCTTACTTTGGTTCAGTATATACAGAGCCACTTTCTTACACAGTGGTCTTGACACCTCCCCTGACCTTGGCATGTTGTCTCCTCCTACTGTGGCTACGGAGGAGGGAGCGTCGTACGCAGTGGTGTTGTGTAGGGCGGCCGAGGCTCTAAACCTCGAGCTTCCTACGGTGGCGGTCAGGACTAACCTCCTGACAGAGGTGCTTCAACCGGCTTCGAGCTCTTCGGAGCCCTTGCTGCCATTCAATGAGGCCCTCACCGACGTCCTTTTGGGCACGTGGTCCAGGCCCAACACGGGGGCTCCCGTGGACAGGATGATTGCCCGACGCCACTGCCCGGCCCTGGGCAACCCCACCCCGGAGAGCTTGGTAGTCCAAGCCTCCACTTCCAAAAGCACATTCCCTACCGCTCCCCCGGAAAGGGAATCCAAGAAGTTGGACCACCTTGGGAAGAAAATGTTCTCTTCCGCCAGCTTAGGACTGCGGTCGGGAAACACTGCATGTCTCTTGGGCCGTTATTCCCACTCTGTGTGGGATACGGTGGCGCAGGTGCTGCCTCAGTGTCCGGAGGAGGCCCGGGCAGTGCTCTCCCAGGCTGTGGCCGCCGGGAGGGATGCAGCAAAGTTTGCCATACGTTGTGGGCTGGACACCGCCGACTCGCTGGACAGCACCATTTCAAATTCGGTAGCGCTTCGTCGCTACGCCTGGATGAGGTCGACTGGCTTTTCAGGGGATGTCCAGAACACCTTGATGGACATGCCCTTTGATGGCCGTCGCCTTTTTGGCGACAAAGCAGACAACGCTCTAGAGCGTTTCAAGGACTCACGGGCTATGGCCAAGTCCTTGGGCCTCTCCACCCGTCCTGCGCAGTCTGCTTTTCGCCCCTTTCGTGGCTACGGAAGGGGTGCCCCGTTACGTCCCGCCCAGAGCCACAGGCCGCAGCAAGTTACCCAACCTTCGCGCGGCCGGGGACGTGGGAACAACCGTCGTGGTTCCGGGGGCCAGCGGGCGGGCCAGTCCACCAACTCCCCCTCTGCAGCAGCCTCCAAACCCTCCTAGTCCGACCTTTCAGGCCCATCAAACGCCAGTGGGCGGCAGGATTCGCCATCACCTCCCCCACTGGTGCACCATCACGTCGGACAGGTGGGTTTTGCAAATAGTCCGAAGGGGCTACTCCCTCCCCTTCGAGACTACCCCTCCAGCCATGCCACCGAGATACCACCGCATGTCGGAGGATCATCTGGCCCTTCTCCAGCATGAAGTTACGGCTCTCTTGGCCAAGGGAGCCATCGAGCGTGTTCCTGTCCCAGAAGTAGGTCGTGGTTGTTACTCCCACTACTTTCTGGTCCCCAAGAAGGACAAGGGCCTGCGTCCTATCTTGGACCTCAGGTAGCGTTGGACTTGCAGGACGCTTATTTTCACATCCCCGTCCTGCCGGCCCACCGGTGTTACCTACGGTTCACGGTAGGCCACGAACATTTTCAGTTTATCGTGCTCCCCTTTGGCCTTACCAGCGCCCCTCGGGTGTTCACGAAAGTGATGGCGGTGGTCGCAGCTCATCTGCGCAGATCAGGGGTTTCAGTCTTCCCCTATCTCGACGACTGGTTGTTGAAGGTGGGCTCGCCCCAGGCAGTCGTCTCCCACCTCCAGACTACGGCCGACCTCCTGCATTCGCTGGGGTTCTCCATCAATGTGCCGAAGTCACACCTGATTCCCTCTCAGAAGCTCCTCTTCATCGGAGCGTTTCTGGACACGACGCGGTTTCGGGTCTATCCTCCTTAACCTCGAGTCCGGGATGTTCAGGCTATGGTTCCGATCTTTCAGCCTCTATCCCGGGTTTCGGTCAGAGTGACTCTGAGGCTGCTGGGCCTCATGGCCTCCTGCATCCTGCTGGTCGATCATGCCAGGTGGCATATGCGGGCTCTGCAGTGGGACCTGAAGTTCCAGTGGGCGCAGCATCAGGGTAATCTGTCCGATTGCGTCCAGATTTCGGAGGGCACTGCACGACAACTGCAGTGGTGGCTCACAAACCAGGATTGGGTCAAGGGCAGATCCCTCTCCCTTCCCCAACCAGACTACACTGTGGTAACGGACGCCTCCCTTCTGGGATGGGGCGGCCACATGGGAGAGGCGGAGATCAGAGGCCTCTGGTCTCCGGCGGAGTCCGGGCTTCACATCAACCTTCTGGAGCTCCGGGCGATTCGTCTTGCACTGAAAGCATTCCTTCCCTCTGTCCGGGGAAGAGTAGTGCAGGTGTTTATGGACAACACCACCGCCATGTAGTACTGCAACAAACAGGGCGGGGTGGGGTCGTGGACCCTCTGTCAAGAGGCCCTTCGCCTCTGGACATGGCTGGAACATCAGGGCATATCCCTGGTGGTTCAACACCTGGCAGGTTCTCTGAACGCCAGGGCGGACGAACTCAGCCGCAGGTGCATGATGGATCACGAATGGCGTCTTCACTCGGAGGTGGTGCAAGGTCTCTTTCGACAGTGGGGAGAGCCTTGGTTAGAACTATTCGCCACCGAAGAGAACGCTCAATGTCAGCAATTCTGCGTGTTGGAATTTCCAAGGCAGCGCTCGCTCGGCGACGCTTTTCGTCGCGAGTGGAGTTGCGGTCTGTTGTAAGCCTTTCCGCCTATACCACTTCTGCCCAGGGTGCTGAAGAAGATCAGGCGCGACCGGGCCCAATTCATTCTTGTGGCTCCGGATTGGGCACGAAGAGTCTGGTATCCCAAGCGGCTCAACATGGCCAACAATCCTCCGATCAGACTGCCCCTTCGGGAGGATCTTCTGTTGCAGCAGCAGGGGACGGTCCTCCACCCGAACTTGTCCAATCTCCACCGCCTTGCGTCGAGATTGAGCGGCGGCAGTTGACTTCTTTCGACCTGCCTCCCGAAGTATGTGATGTAATCTTGGCAGCCAGGCGTCCCTCCACTAAGACGGTATACGCCTGCCGGTGGAACAAGTTTGTGGCATGGTGCACAGCAAAGGCTGTGGATCCCCTTTCTGCCCCTCTTTCTGAAGTTCTCTTGTTCCTTCTTTCTTTAGCCCAGCAGGGCTCTGCTCTGGACACTATCAAGGGCTATCTTTCAGCCATCTCTGCCTTCCTTTGGCTGCCAGATCAACCTTCTCTTTTCAAGTCCCCGGTAGTTAACCATTTCTTAAAAGGCTTAACGCATCTTTTTCCTCCAATCCCCTTCGTTATGCCTCAGTGGGACTTGAATCTTGTTCTTACCTATTTAATGTGCGCTCCCTTTGAGCCGCTTCATAACTGCCCTTTAAGACTCTTGACTCTTAAGACTGCTTTCCTGGTAGCCATCACTTCTGCTAGAAGTGTGAGTGAGCTCCAGTCCCTTTCTTCCAAACCTCCTTTCCTGTCTGTCCATCCGGACAAGGTGGTTCTCAGGACCCGTCCATCCTTCCTTCCTAAGGTGGTCACTGCCTTCCACATCGGGCAGACCATTACTCTGCCCACCTTCTTTCCGCATCCTTCAAAGGAGAAAGAGAGGCTCCACCGTCTGGACCCTAAACGTGAGCTCTCTTTCTATCTGGACCGCACAAAACAGTTCCGGGTGGATGATCAACTCTTTGTTGGCTACGTGGGCGCCAAGAAAGGGCGGGCCGTACACAAACGCACCATTTCTCGGTGGGTCGTTTTGTGTATTAAGGCATGCTATTCTCTGGCTAAAAAAGAGCCTCTGGTCGGGCTATGCGCCCATTCCACCAGGGGGACGGCAGCCACTACTGCCTTGGGAAGAGGAGTTCCTCTAAATGACATCTGTCCGGCAGCCACGTGGGCATCGCTGCACACGTTTACAAAACACTACTGCCTGGACAGCCAAGTCCTGAGAGACGGTTTCTTTGGCCGTTCTGTTCTCCAGGATTTTCTGGTGTGATCTTGGTTCGCAGGCCCACCACCGGGGTTGGTATTGCTGGGGTATCTATTCTAAGGTAAGGAATCTATAACTAACGTGTTTCTTTCAGATGAATAAGTTACTTACCTTCGGTAACGATATATCTGTAAGAAACATTAGTTATAGATTCCTTACCGCCCCACCCATCCTTCCCGTTCTGCAAACTGATTTCTAGGGTTAAGGACTACCTTTCAGGGCCCTAGTTTTGTGCACCAGTGGTCAGTGTCTTGCATGGCTCTGCGTTTCTGGCGCGGAAAGTCGTGTACAGAACTGACGTCAGCGCGGGAGGGCGGCGTCTAAGTAGCTGCCGCGGCGTCATCCCGGCGACGCCGACGCCAGACACGGAGCCGACCGACACCACCTTCCGACGTGCAGAGGTACTGCTGACGAAAAAACTTTCCGGATCCAGTCTGACGCCTGGGGGTAATTCTAAGGTAAGGAATCTATAACTAACTAATGTTTCTTACAGATATATTGTTACCGAAGGTAAGTAACTTGTTCGTTCGGCCGCAATTGTACATTCTAGTTGGATAGCGTTGTCGCCCACCAGTCAATAACGACATTTGCGCAGTGAACGCTATCCCTTGTACTGAATGTTCAGGGTGTTGTGATAGTATGCCTATGATGTGCCTACGAAGTAGAAATGAAAGCAGTGCCGATTCGGAGAATGTTATCCTGCATTGTCACGCACGCAAATGTATGTCAAAAGTCATTGTGTGTAAAGAGAAGGCAACTTAAGAAACATGAGCATGTAAATGGTGGTGTTACTTACCGGGCCTATCCTGACCACGTGACGAACCGAACCCCACCTTCCGCCGTGCAGATCCAAATTGTGGTTGTGTTAGACATACTACAGCTTCCTTCTGGATTTGCTCCTCTTAGAGAACTTGACCACACTAACAGATACATTGGTTCAGGAGTAGCTCAATGAGAAGTTAACCCACTTCTCCGAGTTTCCTTGGGGCAAAAGTACAGGTTTTACCTCCGGTTCATCTTCAATCCTCATCTAGGACAGTCGGTCAGAAGCTTTATTCGGCAAATTGACATAAAAGATAAATAACATAAATACATTTGTTGCATACATGCTGCTAAAAAGATAAAAAAATGATTAAAATACACTTTATAAGTGAAAACAACGTACATCCTTACAACCATGGTTTCACATTCTATATGGCTCTGCAATAACACGGTTGGAAAAAAGGCATTAAGTCATGGGCCATTTGGGCACCTAATTTCATGTGTAAAAAAAATAAAGCTTGACTGTCAAACACTAGTAAAATTCAAGGATTTTCATCTTCAATCCTCATCTAGCCCTTCCTGCTCAGCTTCTGATGCTCATAATTTAGCTTTTGTCAACCACGAGTCAGTTCCGGACACACTAAAATAGCTCTAGGCTCTGGGCTTCCAGTGTCTGCCGATATTGCCGAACCTGCTCCAGCTGCTGTACCTGGACAAATTATTAATCGTTGCAAGAGATCCTTAACAGGTGGGGTGATGGCATCTGTAAATTTATCCTGTGTCCCTATACTGAGAAGAGGCTTGCTCATGGAAAACTTGGAGATTGATTCTGACGTCGACCCAAACTTGGGTGTTACGAGGACCTGTGCCCAAACATGTCCTTCCAGTCAGCCATGGCCATGTCTTTACAAGCACTATTGATTAAAGTCCTTGCAAGGTCATCTATACTTTGTCGGTAGTACCAGCTCATGTCTTGAATCATGCTGTGGCTATTGAACCAAAAGTTCTAAGGAAGGCACAGGAGATGTGGACAATACTGCTCTATGAGCAAGAAATCCCAAAGTCATTGGACAGTAAGTATTACCCTCGCAAAGGAAATTATTTATGGTTTGCAACCCTTCCAACTCTGTCTGTGTAGGTAATAGCTTTTTTCTTAAAAGTAGAAAGTGCTGTACTCCCATAAAGACAAGCAAGCAGAATGCCTCAAAACATCAAGGAAAACAATGCATTAGTATTGCAGTCTCCCTTAAGACAAGCAAATTGTAACACCGTCTTAACCAACTATAGACTGTATTCAATGGTACAGGTACAGGTGCAGTCAGCACACCTTGCTCCTAGACCTGGGAACAGTATAAACAGTGAAATCACTGTATGCCATGGAAGCATTGACAACAAAACTAACACCTCTTCCAGTCAGCTAAAGTTATGTAGATTTTTACGGTCAGGGCGTCCTTTCACTCAAAAGCCCCATTAAGACCCTCTCCCTTTCTTAGGTTCCACTCCACAGGGGAAGAAGAGATGATTCAGAGAAAAGAATACCATGTTCTGCATCGTAGGATCCTTCCTCGCTGATAGTCATAAACATAGAATATTCCTGCCAGCATGCAGGGACCCCAGAACACTTCTTTTACTTCGCATAGCAGAAAACAACCTTCATTGGAGTCAGAAAATTGAAAATAAGTCACTGATCAGGAAGTCTTTTGCTCAGGATTTCTCACTGGAATAGCCAATTTATAGAATAGCAAAAGAAACTGCATTGCTGCACCTTACTGAAAATGTTAACTTCCCATGTTGAAAAACTTATACAGCCCTGCATTTCAGTTGAGAAAAATGAAGAGAATGAATGTCTACTAGGTTAAAAGTGTATCAGGTCAAAAAGAAACCCTACTCCTTTAAAAGCTCAGTAGCTTCTCTCGCCCTGCATGCAGTATACTGGCAGTTTGCCTCACAGTGTCAGTTCTTTTTTTCCCGACACTTGCTGACTGGATCCTACAACAGTTTTGAGAGATTGTCTCCCAAATTCTTGAGATTTTTAGCTTAAAGACCATTTACATATAACTTCACTGAACATACTTTACAGCTTCCTATCAAGATCACCTATTTTTCCCACATCTGTGAGATAATTTTTTTCAAAATGTCTTCTCTTTTTGTTAAGTGCACTTCTTGTGGGAGGAAGAAGGCTTCCACTGGTCCTCACTCTCTGTGTAGTGTGTCTTTCACGTACACATTCTGTGGGTTTTGTCAGAAAATGACCATAAGAACCCTGAAAGTGAGGGAAGGCAGTCGCCTGAGGGGGCAGGCTGAAGAGCTAAATGCAGAGGAGGAGAGAAGGAGGCACAGGAAAAAGGTCAGAGAGGGTAAGTGTTCTTCTAAATCTATGCATTCCCCAAGAAAAGATTCCCTGGAGGGGAGATCTAAAAAGAATAGGCAACATAGGCATTAGTGCCGTCAATCAACACACTCTCGGAGGTCATTTGAGCACCAGCCAAAACTGAGGTATGCTTTAGCTCTGACATGCTCACAGTCGAACAGCTTGGTGTCTGTGATGGCAAGGAAGATCTTGCCGATCCCTGAACCATTGAGGGTGAGGACTTCGCTAGTTATACTGTCTTCCACGCCGAGCAGATTGTTTTGAGATATTGCTGTTGAGAGATATACTGTTGCCAATGAAGCACTCATCGACATTGAGGTACATGCCGTTGAGAAAATGAATGTCGAGACATTCTTCCATTGCTCCTTCATCAGAATGTCCAACAGCACGTCTCCTTCTCAACTACCATTTCACCTCTTTCAACAGAGATGTCAAGGATGGCGATTCTTGCTGCTGATCATATTCAGGATCCTTTACCATCTCTGGATCTGCCTGTAGAACTACAGCTAGTTCAAAGGAACACATCAGTGTCTCCAGTAAGAAAGAAGCCATTGCTAAGCATCTGCCCACATCTATCGATAACTCAACACCGTCTCCTGCAATACCACCAGACAGGCGAAACAACTCAGAAGATTATTGTCCAGATCCCCATCTCAATCAGTTTGTGTTGGATTCTTACTAAACATACACACTGACCTCACCAACCACTTTTCCTATATGCACGTCCCAAGTGGATGATATAAAAACATTTCAGGATTTATTATTAAGGTTTGCAAACAAACATAATAGCTATCTGGAAATATTGCAATCTGCAGTTTCTGTTATTATGGAAAAACATCAGCCTAGATCAGCTCCAGAACTGGTTCCAAGTTTGCAGAGGTGGTAGAGGAGAAATTCAAATCCCTGTGACGATGAAATTGGCAACTCCTAGGTTGCAGAAAATGTACAAGGCATCAAAGCAGGATCCTCCATATCTACGTCAAGAATTGAAGCCTGATTCAGTTATTGTTTCAGAAGTGTGGAAGAAACACATATCTGGTCATGAAACCTTGAAACTGTGTGCGGCACAGTGGCAGTTGCCCTAAAGACTGCTAGTGACACTGCCTTGTTGAGCAGCTAAGACAGGTTATTGTGGGAGTCTCTGTCCACTTTTGTGGAAGACCTGCCAAGAAAATGCAGGCAAGACTTTCTGGAAGTAGTTCAGGGAAAGTTTAATTGGTAAGCAACCAAGTGATAAGTGCAGATATAGATTCAGCAGATTTATTAAATACGCACTTCTGTCACGGCATCTTTCTGCAGAGTGCTTCTTAGTTAAGATGGACACTTTGAAACTGAACAACCAGTTAAAAGTCAAGAATCTTACATTCTCGGGGTCAGATCTGTTTGGCACACACACAGATGGTGAGAATGAGGAACAAAGCAGAGACACTTAAGGTGATGGGTCTTGTAGAATTTTTTTTTTTTCTTCATATTCCAATATCAACACTGAGACTGTTGGTACCAGGACAGACAGAGGGGTCTATGCCCTCTATGGGCCTTTCGTCCTTATGGTAAGCAACAACAGCAAAATTGAACATACCAGAGACAATTGGTAGGAGGCAGAGGACAGCAGCAATATAAGCAGTCCTCTTCATCTGCAAAATCCAGGCCCAGTTCTAGCAATGAGTACTTCACTTCCTCTATTCTCTTACCCACTCCAGTAGAAGGAAGTGTATCGAAACACCTGGAAGAGTGGAACTGAATTTTAGCAGATAAGTGGGCCTTGCAAATGATCAAAAAAGATACCTAATTCAATTCAGATAACATCCTTGATGAGTCTATCAAAAAGCACACCAAAACATTTGTTTCTTGTGCTAAGAAAAGAGGTAACATCTCTTCTTTAAAAACAAGCCATAGAACCTGTTCTTTCTTAACACTGAGACTCCCCATTTCATCAGCTTCCTCATCGGTGAGGCCTGCAAGTAGTAGTTGTGCAAGATAAGCACATCATTCGTCCTCATAATAGGCAAGGCTTGTATACAATCTTGAATAGTATTGCAAGACGTGTGTTAATTTCTTCCAGTTGGTACTGTCAGCCCTCCTCTCTGGAGTCAAGCTCAACAATTTTAGATCCCCTCTTTGCCGGATTGGCCAGCCAGGCTAGGAGGGAACCTGTATGGTCATGCTCTACATGGGCCCTCACCATGCATTGCCTATAGTCAAAGCAGCACAGTTGTTCTTCCAGTCCCGCTACTTTTTCCTTAGTATCTAAAAGAGTAAACAACGTTTACCACGAAAACCTTTCCCCGCAGGGAATTACAACGCGGTTGTTGCAACAACCGCGTTGTAACCACGCATACCATTACTCCGCAAGTCGGAACAATGACTTGCGGAGGGGGCAGAAGGTGTTGGATTTAAAATCCAACACCTTCCCTACTGTTGCACATACTGGAGTTGGAATAGTAAATTATACTATTCCAACATCCAGCGCCCCTCCTCCGCCCCTCCTCCGACTTGCGGGGTAATGGTATGCGTGGTTACAATGCGGCTGTTGTAACGACCACGTTGTAATTCCCTGCGGGGAAAAACCACGCGTTAAAAAGAGATATATTCATCTAAAAGTGTCTGGTGAACCTCTGGATGTCCCGGTCTGGCCTTCTCTATTTCCTGCAATTCCTGTTCTGACTGTGTGACCTCTTGCAATAGCGTGCCCCTCACTTCCACCGACACCGCGATGCACCGGCCTCTTAATACAGCCTTAAAGGCATCCCATTCCGCTAATTGGGAAGATGCAGATCCATTGTTGTCCTCGAAGTACTGTCGGAGGCTAGCCCCGATTTCCTCTCGGCCGCCGGATCTTCTAATGCCTCTGGCTTCAAACGCCAGGAGGGGATACGTGTGATGGGATGCTCCCATCGTAGCTGCACTAGGAGCGCATTGTAATCCGTGATGGTACCGTCTAATTATTCCACATCGATCACCTGGACGTGCACATCAAGGGTACACAGGAACGTGTCCAACCGCATGTGAAGTTCATGTAGGCTAGAAAAAAATATATAATCTCTCAATTTTGGGTATAGTCTGTACCATGAATCCAGAAGTTCCCACTGCACCTGTCAATCTGCGAAACACCTGGCCGTTCTAACTATTGGGGAATCCCTCAGTGGAGAGTGGGAGCGATCAGCCCGAGGATCTGCCACACAATTAAAGTCCCCTCCCATCACAACTGATTGTATGAGGTAGGGGGCCAGCATGCCCGATAGACGCGCCAGAAAACTTCCCTGATCCACCATCGGGGCGTATATATTAATGAGCGCTGTGTGTCTGCCCGTGAGCCAGCCCGTCACCAGCACATGCCTTCCCTCGCCACCACTAGGTCTCCTGGGTGCTGAAAAGGGACTCCAGAACGAATCCAAATCAGTGTGCCCCTTGCAAAGGCTGAATATGTGGTGTAGTGGGCCTGGCCTCTCCAGTGTTTATGTAGTGCTACCCCTTCCTTCACCGTAAGGTGTCTTTTGCAGTAGTGCAATGTGTATCTCCCTCCGATTTAAGTAACAAAACACCTTGCATCGCTTTGCCATTTAGTGCATCCCCCTGACATTCCAAGTTAACAGTTTATAAGTTGCAGGTACATTCATTCCATAAGATTACTGTCACCTAGCCGTATCCATCCTTCAATGTCAGTTGGAAAAGAATATTATATCAGCCCACTACCGCCTGCCCTAAGATATAATCAAACAAGGTTCGGCTCATGTACCTCCGTGCAAACAACTTAAAACATTCAGCCCAACTCCCATTCCCCAGGACTAGCAGGCACTTTTGGAACCTCTCATCCAAACAATCAGTCAGTCAAACAACAATCACTCATAGGAGAACACACGGGTAGCTCGAATATAGGGGCGTGGTACTGTTGTGCGATCCAGCATTCATTGGGAATAAACCGAGTATGCTTCCGGGGACCAGGGATGTGCAGCCATCTCTCAAGCATCTCTCAGCTCAAACATTTTTTCATGCAGTCAATCTTAAACAACAATAGCAATAGGCTGATGGGTTCAGATTTTACCTTTGGTAATTCAGTGATTCGCTGCAGGAGCTATGTCCGAGGTCCGACCCCAGGCTTCGAGTCCTTTCATCTTCTACAGCCTTGGATTGCGGGCTGCCCCCGGCAGTGCTCAAAGACGCTACTACCTTCACTGCCCTCTGTCGTTCTTGCTGTACTTCTGCTTGGGATGAGGCTGCCGTGCTGTGTATGTTGGTTCTTCGCCGTGAGCTGGCTCTGCCAGATCGGGGGCCCCAGCGTGGTTGATCCTTTCACTGCCGCGGTTGCCGGTCAGTCCAGCTCCATACCTCTTCCGGAGTCTGGAAAAACAGTTCCATCCTGAGGCACGACTCAAAGAATTGGGAGAGTCCTTTGGTTGCGACTTCTGCACAGATCCATTTCTCCAGTTAGTCTACCATGTTCTTCCCCTCCACACACTTCGGACGACCCACGACCCGTATATTGTTCCGATACGATCTATTTTCAGTGTCTTCCGAGCGGGCCTCCAGTATCCAAATTTTAGTCTCCTTCGTAGCCATACGCCCAGTCATGTCGGCCAATACCGGAGATATCTCTGTCAGTGTATTCTCGGTCGTGGAGACCCGCTCTGCTAAGCGGTGATGGTCGGCTCTAATTAAACTCATATCTGCAACCAACGTGTCCATCTTGGCTTCTAACGCCTCTCTAGAGGCGATAATGGCATGCATAATATCTTGTAAAGAGGTGCTCTCTTGGGGGCCGGTCTGTCCCGGCAGCCCATTTTGCTCTTTCTGGGGGTCATTCCCCTTTTCTGTCGTTGACCCTCCCGCCTCAGGGTCTCTCTGTCTGGTGGTCTTCCCCATCTCAGCCACTAGATGGGATAGGGTATTTCCCACAGTTCACTTAATGCAGGGCTATGGTACATGTATAGGGTCTGGTGGGCCAATAGACCCAATCTTGTGCCAGTAGCCAACGGGCCATCATTGGCAGTATTTCCCCCTCCAAGGGCACACAAGGGCCATGTACGTGGTTGGATGAAGCTGCTAGGTGCGCCCAGCTTACCCGATAGGGCCCACCTGCTCTGTCACTCACTAGGGAATCATGCCAGTAGATTTTGTACTCACGGCATGTGCGCAGCCTTTCCCTTGTGATGGCCCACATAGTTCTTTTCACACCAGTCTCCTTCTCCTCACAAGGCCTCCTACAACTCACCCACAGGCTCCTAATAGGCAGGGCTGGAGTGGATTCGGGAAAGGAGGGAGGGCCAAATTATGAAGGATCTTCCCAGCAAGGCCCCGTTTAGCGCGCAGTGCCCCACAAGGCCTCAGCCCTCTCAGCAGCTTGTAGCAGGTTGGCAGTGGAAATGGTGAAAGGGGGGCGTTTGCTCAATGTATTCTTCCACCACATCCATGGCTGCTCTTCTCTGCCCCCAAGGGACTCTCCCCTTGATAACCAGGTTCCATGCAGGGCTTCTCCATGTGTGGCATGCAGGCCTAGTTCTTAGGCTGCTCCCTCAGGGCGCCCTGGTGTCTCGTGGGGGCCGCGATAGCTTCACCCCACCCGCTGCAATCTGGACCGCAATCTGTACTCCTGGCACCACCCCCGGGCCCAGTGGCTCCAAGTACCTCAAACAGCTGGTCCCTGCTCCCGGTGGTCTCCATCTTCGCTCCCCTTCCCAGTCACTGCCGCTGGACCAGGTCTCCTCTCCATGCAGTTGCGGTAGCTGCCGGATCCCCCCCCCCCCCCAGCAGTCTCCGCTGGCCCCTGGCACCGCGGCAGGCACCGCCCGGTCCCCCAGCAGGGGTCTCGATCACGGCAATAGTCAACCTATCGGGGCCCACGGGCTCCCTGGCCAGTTTTCCACCCTGGACTCCGCTCCAAAGCCCTGTCGTCTCCAGGTGCAGCCCCGTGGCCGCCATTTTAAGTTAGTATCTTCGCCGCTTTGTCCAGGGCGGGCTATGGGCCAAAGTTATACTGCGTAAGCTCTCAACAGATGGAAATTAGGGTGCCTGTAGTTTGCTGATCTGGGCTCGTCTCTCTGCCGGTGCCAGGGCTAGGATTTTGGCAGGATGGCGCTGGATGAAGGTTATTTCCTGCAGAAGCACCGGAGATTGCTGCCTACTCCATCAGCGGTTAGCCACGCCCCCCTTATGGATGCCCACTTAAGACAATGGTTTTACATATATCCATACCTAGATGACTGGCTAATAAAAGCTCATTCACCAGGACAGTTTCAATAGGATTACACTACCAACATATCCCTTCTCAATCATTCAATCAGTATTTATATAGCGCAACACTATCTAGGCACTGAAGTTGCTGCGTCTGCGTCCAATAGCCAGGTCTTGAGTTGCTTTCTGAAATTTGCAGGGAGGGTGCTGTTTGGAGGGGGAGGTCATTCCAGGTCTTGGTGGCGATGTAGGAGAAGGAGCGGCCCCCGCTGCGTACTCGATGGATGCGGCGGGGTGTGCGTGGGCCTTCTTCTCCGCCTAGGTCTCCATGTTAACTATGCAAAGTCGACATTGGTTCTGGTTCAGATTCTAGATTACTTTGGCTCTACTCTGAACACAAAAATGGGTAGGAGAAGTGTCTCTATTCAGGGGGGGACAGAGTGTCTACCATTTTGAAGAAAGGACATCTCCTATTGCACCCTCATTCTCCTACATCATATCAGATATTATCTAATGCATGTCTTTTCATGGGACTGCAGATAACACCACAGACCAGAGAGTCAGTCAGATGGTGGTGCAAGATAAAGAATCTTAGAAAAGAAGCTCCTTTTCACCAGAGCTTACCTTCTCACACCATAGTGGCAGATGCATCCCTGTCAAGTCGGGGATCCCATTTCCAAGATCTGACAATACACAGTTTGTGGTCGAAGAAGCAGCAACCATACCATATAAATAAATTGAAACTCAAAGCTGTACATCTTTCTTTGATGGTGTTTCAACCTTCATTCTTCCAAGATTCTTCCAAGTTTTCGAGGGGGACACCGCTTCAAAACCTACCTCTTTATTGTGCGGAGTCCCTCAGGGCTCATCATTGAGTCCTACCCTTTTTAATGTTTACATGGCCCCGCTGGCGGCTATTGTGGCCCCCTTTGGGATCCACATGGTGACCTACGCCGATGACACTCAATTGGTTGTAGCGTTGAACCAAGCAGATCAGAGGCCTAATGGCCTCTACTCATGTCTTGAGGAAGTATCTAAATGGATGGGTTTGTCCCACCTCAAGCTCAACGGTGGAAAAACCGAGATTATGATCATGGGTAATCCTCTCAATTTTAAATCCAGCACTATGTGGCCAGCATGCATGGGCCCAACGCCGGCCCTCAAGACCGAGATAAAGAGCCTTGGTATCTGAATGGATCAGAACATGACCTTTAAGGTGCAGGCGAGGAAGACAGCGGCCACCTGCTATGGTCTGCTGAGAATGGCCCGCAAAGTGCTTCCTCTTCTCCCTTTTCAAGCCAAAAAAATACTTGTTCAATAACTTATCCTTTCCAGGATAGATTATGGAAACGCCTTATACCTGGGTGCCCCAGTCGCAGTAATCACAAAACTCCAGACTATACAAAACTGTGCAGCCAGATTGCTGATGGGATTGTCCAATCACCTGTCTGCAAAGCCTGCGCTACACTCCCTTCACTGGCTCCCGATGCAGGAAAGAATTAGTTTCAAGGCTCTTTGCATTGTTCATAAATCCCTGCAAGGGAACGGGCCACCGATAAATGCGGCCATGATCCGTCCCTATAAGGCCAATAGGACACTGCGCTCAGATGAGCTCCACCTGGTTGAGGTCCCCAAGATCAAGAAGGCCAGAAGTGGGGGCCGGCGTTTTTCATATAATGCAGCCAAACTGTGGAACTCCCTGCCTCTGCTCCTTCGCAGGGAAGCCAGCCACTCCGCCTTCCGTAAACAACTGAAGACACTTCTGTTTCCCCAGTCCCTTGCCTCCTCTCTTTAGTTTGCTCAGCGCTGGGATGCCCCCGGGTAGCCATGCGCTATATAAATGCTTTTTCATTCATTCATTCTAAACCAAAAGGTTATTAGTGACCACAATGTATTATTTGAGCCAACAGGGCAGTGCCAAGTTTAGGAATCCCTAGAGGCCCCCAAGCAATCTGTCAATGGCTCATATTGAGGAACCAATCTATTTAGGCTATGCATCTGCCAAGCAGACTCGGTAAGTAGATTTTTCATTGAAAACCATGAATGGGAAATAAACGACGACGTGATCAAGGATATTTTTCAGTATCCTTTAATAGATCTTTTTGCAACGCACACACACAATGCCAAAGCTTCTGATAGAGACTTCACCTTTTGAATATTCTCCTGGTGTCAGACTGGATCTAGAAACTTTTTCAGCAGTACCTCTGCCCGTCGGTAGGTGCATCTCTAAGCTGACGTTCTTCTGCTCTTGAAATGATGTGCGAAGCCTATCTAGACACAACTCCTGTGCACTGATGTCAGTACCTTTCTTTCTGTGCCACCAGGCAGCTACCTCTTGTCTCTTTGAGACCTCTTCTATCTTAAAAAAAAAAAAAAAGTGTACAGTGTTCATGGGAAACGTCACGTCCCAAGACTATAGGCTTTAAACCCTGAAAGTACTGTCTCAAGCTAATGTCTCTGACAGATCCTAATGAGGTTTGCCTGTGGCACCTGCCTGGGGTCGAGCCACAACTCCAAGGCCTGCAGTGACTGCGCATTGATGAACCTGAAGGCCACACTGAACTGCGAGTTGAAACGTTACGTCACTAAGCACCAGAAGTGACCTTGTCAAGACCAGTCCTAGTCCAAAGGTCGTTCCTGGTCCTGTTCCCAACCCAGATGTTGCAGGAGTTGATCCTGAGGTCATTTGTTGCTACGCTCTAAATCTTGGGTAAGTTGAAGAAAAAAATTAAAATCCAGGCGGGATTCAGCCTCTTCCTTCTACTCTCGTACTCCTGAGAAGATGCAAGGGTGTCACCATTCTTCACAATCTTGCTCCCGAAGCCGTTCAACTTTGGCACCTCTCCCACAACTTATCCTGGCACAATCCGAGTTTCCAGGTCCATCTGCGACACTGAGCCAGATTCAAGAGTTCCACTCTTCAGATCAGTTCCGACTCCCTCTGGCACACCTGCTGGCCCCAAGGAGCCGAGAGACCCTCCATCTGGGACACCTTTGGCGGGTTTGCACTCTGCGCCAGTTGGACCTTCAGACACCGACATTAGGCCTTCCCTGGCTCCTGTACCAACCACACCTCGACAATCCACACCGGTTCCCAGAGTATAGATGCTGATGCAGACTCCAACACCGCCAGAGGATGAAGTGCCAATTGTGCTCTCCGACTTTGAGTCAGCTCCACTACGACCTTGATTGAGGCCGCACCTGGTTTCCATCGAACCATGAACTGCAGTTGCTTTTACACCTCCACTAGGAATGTCCCACACATTGCATCCCTTGTTTGACACATATTCTGAGAATGATTGACGTAGAAGATGAAATTGGCCAACCCTTCCATGAAGAGAATTGGCATGATGACCTCCAAGAAGCCAGTGACCCAGACATATCACCTGCTCTTGCCTTCTAACACCCTCCGGCCCTACCACAGAAGAGAGTGCTTCCTTTGCGGAGGGTGGCCAAAGTTCTTGACCTCCAGTTCCCCTCCTTAGAAGTCAAAACTAATGTCTTGACTGAAGTTCTCCAGCCAGGGCAAATCTCTACTGAGCCCCTACTATCTTTTAATGAGGCACTCGCTGATACTCTCCTAGGGGCCTTGGCCAAACCTTGCTCTAGCCCCCAGTAAATCGTCAGAATGCAAGACTGCACTGATCTGCCCCAGGCAAACCCTGCATTTTTGTCTCGGCACCATTTTCCTGAGAGATTAATGGTGCAGGCAAGTCCAAAAGAATGGAGACCTTTGGGAGGAGGGTATTTTCCTCCACCAGTTTGGCCCGCCAGGTCTGACAATGCTAGTTGCCTGCTGGGCTGCTATTTCCATGCTCTTTGGGATTCCGTGGCTTAAGTCCTCCCAGGTGTCCAGGAAGACCTCTGACCTGTCCTCACCGAAGCTATACAGGACAGTCTTGACGCGGCCACATTCACAATTCATTGTGGTCTATACACCACTGAATCCATCGGGTGCACCATTTTCACCAGTGTCGCCATTCTTTGCCATGCCTGGCTGCGCTCAATCGGTTTTTTAGGCGATATCCAGTCATCCTTTATGCACATGTCCTTTAATAGGGATTGCCTTGTGGGGCAAGGCAGATTATGCCCTGCTGTGGCCATGTTCAGAGAACTGGGCCACAGCAGGCTCACTGGACTATTCTGCCCCACCAGCCGCTTGATCCCTGCTGATCCTTTTGCGGTTTTGGCACTCCATACTGCCAGCCACTTCAACCTCAGCAAGGTGCCCAGCAATTTCATGACCGGGGCTGTGGTGCCTACCTTTCTGGTCCCAAAGAAGGACAGAGGCATTTGTCCTATTTTTGACTTCTGCCCTCTCAATGCCTTCCTCCAAAGGGACAAATTCAGAATGCTCACATTGGCATAGGCCTTGTCTGCCTTTGACCCTGGAGTCTGAATGGTGGCGGTGTATCTGCAGGATGCCTATTTCCATATTCCCATCCTGAAGGCCCATTTGTTCTACCTGCGGTTCAAAGTGGGAGCATTTTAGTTTGGGTGTGCTTGAAAGTGATGGCAGTGGTAGCAGCATACCTTCAGAGGTCAGGGGTTCCAATCTTCCTCTACCTCAATGACAAGCTGTTGAAAATGGGCTCCCCCAGGCAGTAGTCAACCACCTTCAGACTGTCATCTTTGGGGTTCACTCAGGCGCTTCTCTTCTTTGGAGCCATTCTGGACACAGTTCGGTGTTGTGCTTTTCCCCAGAAAGAAGAGTCCAGGTCATTTAGGCGATGCTCCTGAAGGTTCACCCTCTGTCCTGAATTTCAGTGAGGACGACTCTGAGTCTGCTGGGACTGATAGTCTCCTGCATTCTGCTGGTCAAGCATGCTAGGTGGCATATGCAGGCTCTGTAGTGGGCCCAACATCAAAGGGACCTCTCCGACCACTTCAAGATTTTGGAAGAGACTGCAAAATATCTGCAGTGGTGGCTACTGGACTGCGATTGGGCCAGCGGCAGACCCCTTTCCCTACCCCACCCAGAGCAACAGTGGTGACCGATACATCACTCCTGGGTTGGGATGGCCACCTAGAAGCGGTGGTGATCAAAGGCCTCTTGTCTACGGTAGACTTCCTTCTGGGTCCACATCAACATTCTGAAGCTGAGGGCCAACCACTTACCATTGAAAGCCTTCCTTCCTTTCAACAAGGGGAGGCTGGTACCGGTGGTTACAGACAACACCATGCAGTATTGCAACATACAGGGCTGGGTGGGCTCATGGATCTTGTGCCATAAGGTCTCGCACCTTTGTAAATCAAAACATTTTCTCGTGTCGAGCCACCCGGTAGGTTCCTTGAATGCCAGGTTGGAGGAACTCACCCATCGACGCCTAGCAGATTACAATTGGCAGTTGCACGCGAAGGTGGCGCAAGGACTCTTCTCCGAATGGGGAGAACCTTGGCTAGATCGCCACCAAGAACACACAATGTCAGCAGTTCTGCGTGTTGGAGTTTCCAAGACGTCTCTTGCTAGGAGACAGGTTCTGCCTAGAGTGGAATTCTAGATTTCTGAATGCCTTCCCGCCGATACCTCTTTTGTCCTGAGTTCTAGAGAAGATCCCGACTGACTGGGCAGAAGTCATCCCAGTGGTCCAGCCAGGATTGGGGAAAGAGAGAATGGTATAGAGAGCTCCTGGGCATAAGCATCTGTCCTGCAATCAGGCTGCCCTACCGGGGGTGGATCTGTTGAAACAGCAACATTTTACAAAAAACAAATGGTGGTTTTGTCAGTAATAATTTGGGGCAAGTTTAAATAATCTGGAGAAGTAAACACAAAGCTCACCATCCCCCACGGATATCAATCAAGATGAGTCTGATTTAAGCATACACAAAAATCACAACATAAGTATACATTGGTAAGAGGATATGTTT
Organism: Calotriton arnoldi; assembly: GCA_963921515.1. Classification (NCBI taxonomy): domain Eukaryota; kingdom Metazoa; phylum Chordata; class Amphibia; order Caudata; family Salamandridae; genus Calotriton; species Calotriton arnoldi. The sequence goes on along the minus strand of CAWUFW010000486.1, from coordinate 1,967,403 downwards.
TCTTACTATACTTAATTCCACATATATATGCAATATAACATGGTAGGGTGCTCCGTGCTCTACGAAAAAAGTGCTTGTGAAATGTTGATTAAATAAATAATTTAATTGTTCAAGCCTGTCCATCTTAATTTGAACATTTGTTTGGGCTGGGCTGTATTCACGTTTGCATATTGATAGCCAGCCCAACTTTGTGGTACAGACAAATCGTTGTGTCGCCGTTTTGCGCAGTCAAAGTACGTGCTGTTAGTTCATCTATCAGAGTTTTCCTCAGGACAATGTGTGGAGACAGCCTGCATGTTGAGAAAATAATTGTACTTTATATTTGATGCGTGTGTCTGATCTCAAGAGAACAGTTAAACTGAGATGTGAAGACTAGGCACTTACCAAGTCTCCTAGGAAAATATCAAGTCAGAGGGCTCTGTCAATTCGCCACCAGCTTCTATATGCAGCTAATGTGGCTCACCTATATGGAATATATAAGGATCAACCACTGATCAAGGTTGCCAAATCGGATAATTAAACCAAGTGAAATGGGTGGAAACTTACCCATATGAGGTGAAAAGAACGAATGCCTTCTGTCCTACTTTGCAAGTGTTTCACAACTTGCATGCACCCCTAAGTAGTTGCCTGAGTACAAATGGTCGGTGGTGAAATAATTGAAATGACGATGTTAGTAGTGAGTTGGCCTAGGTGAGTTTGTCACAGGCACAGATCAAACCGAGGTCAATGGGAGTCCTTCAGTCGTCGGCACTTGGCCCAACCACACCAGTGGTGCCGTGTTTTTATCAGCACAAGTGAGGCAATGCTGGGTGGTAGGAATTTTGTGGATTTGTGCGGATTACGGACGCTTGCATCACAGAAATGTAAGGAAAATGCGTGCTTTCAGGCAAAGTTTGAGGTTTACATTGCATTATAGGTACAAAAAGCCTCATGAGATCCATGCAAGACACACCACTTTGGACTCCCCTAGTTGTCTAGTTTTCAGAAATGTGCAGGTTTGCTAGGTTTCCCTAGGTACTGCCTGAGTTAGTGCCCAAAATCCACAGTTACCCACTTTGCAAAAAAAGGGTCAGTTTTGAGTGGAAAAATGTGATGTATCCATGTTGAGTTTTGGGCCGCTTCTTGTTGTGGGCACGAGGCCTACCCACACAAGTCAGGTACAGTTTTTATCAGCAGACTTGGTGGAATGCTGGGTGGAAGGAAGTTTGTGGCTCCCCACAGATTCCAAAACTTTCCATCACAGAAATGTGAGGAAAATATGTTTTTTTTGTCCAAGTTTGAGGTTTGCAAGGGGTTAAGGGTAAAACAACCTGGTGAGAGCCACACACGTCACCCCACCCTGGATTCCCCAGTTGTCCAGTTTAGAAAAATGTCCAGGTTTGCTAGGTTTTCCTAGGTGCCGCCTGAGTTAGGGCCCAAAATACACAGTTACCCACTTTGCAAAAAAAACGGGTCTGTTTTAATTGAAAAATTGTGATGTAGCCATGTTGCATTTTGGGCCGTTTCCTTTTGTGGGCATTAGGCCTACCCTTACAAGTGAGGTTCCATTTTTATCAGAAGACACGTGGGAGCATAGAATAGTACATTATTTGATTTTACCAATTGGATTTCGCTGCATTTGTGCCTTTCAGATGTAAGCCAGTGTGTAAGAAAGAAGACATTTTGAAAATGCCGTCTAAATCGTATGCTCGTACAAGTACCCACAAATTTAGAAATGTACAAATAACCACCTCTCCTAAGCTCCATCTCTTGTGCTTATTTCAGAAATACATAATTACCTTGATACCTAGTTTTAGCTCTGCATATTTCACCATATGAATTGGTCTATACTCAGTACACAATGAAAAATCATTGTTCAGTGCTGCTCAGTTGTTGGCTGTGGGTACCTTGGCTTCTTGGAGAACCTACAAACCCTATATATCCCCACAAAAGCATCTAGCGAACACAGTGGTACATTGCTTTTGTAAATCGGCCATCATGTCAAAAAGTTATAGATGAAAACATTGTCACAAATGGCTGTTTTTTCCTAATCATTTTCAGTATTCCTTTAGTTCAACAGTTAGTTTCTTTGGAAAAACATGGAGGGATCTATACAGATGACTAAATTACCCACTTGAATGGGTGAAACAGGCAGACTGTGTCCCACGCATCTCCTACAACTTACCTGGAGATAACATGTACTGGGCAACTATTACATCCTGTAATAGACTGCAGGAATATATTTTATTTATTTGTGGGTTACTGGAACACCTTTCCCCAAATAGTGCACACACAGGAAATTCACACTATACATTTAAAAGTATTGGTTAATGAATTTTTAGTGTATAGGAATAAATGTTATTGCAGAGATCAACATTATGGTAAGTAAAAAAAAAAAAGACAATATATGTATAAATTATATAAATTGGCATTATGTCAATGGCAAGCTTTGGATGAAATCTGAGATGGAATCCATTTTTACCAGCCTTACCTAATGTCTACATTACCACCTAAATCTTGCAAAAAAATGGGGGTTTCATAAATGTCCTGCAGCATGCATACGTGTTCATAATTCATTTTTTTTCCGGTTCGCATCCTACTCAGGGAAGCAAGGCCAATCTTTGTTTGTTATGTCGCTGTTCTTTTGAGAAGCAGAAAGCCAGCAAGCACCAGTGTGTGACATTGGCCCAGAATGTTATGTAATAGATGTACCTTTTGGAATGCCTGAAGCTTCACTCTTGCTCGAACTTTATTTACTATTTCTCATCATTATTTTGGGTTAAAACGAGGCTTGTAATTCGTGATGTAAGGTGGGAGTAGAAATGTGTAAATTCTCTTGCACATTTGTCTAAAACTACTGTTTGTCTCTAAATATCATTAAATGAATATATATCATGTACTACTGATACATAATCAACCTATAAACAAGTTTGTTATACTGTGAATATATGTAAATAAAATGACAAGCAAAATCCTACATTGTAAAATACATATAAATTATAATAACACAAATAAATGTATGCTTTGAGGGGGATTGAAAACCGAAATAACGCAAGGCATTTGTCATATCTATTGCAACCACAAAAAAAGTATCTGAGATTACCGGTACCAGGCCCCATTGCCAGTTCAGAGCCCTTTTTATTCGGTCTCAAGTCCGCCCAGTGAGTTTTGACGAAATTGTAATGCACTGGTAGCAGCACATCTTCTGAAGGAAGGCTGTCCGATGTTTCCATATTTACATTACTGACTAATAAAATGATCAACAGCAATAGAGAAAAGAAAAATCAGCAAAATGCCTGTCTGCCAATTTTCTATCTCTTGGAGCCCATTCTCAATAAATCCATACCCTCTCTTTCACTTTAACCTACCTATTAACTTACCTCTCAAGAAAGAGAATTCCTGTCACTACCCCTAATTACTCCATATCCACCCACTTGACCATTCCAGTGCCGCCAATACAAATCACTCCTAGGACCCATGGCTTACTGCCTTCCTCTGATCTCGCATTGCAGGCTACAAATACATCCCATCCAGCAAGAGTTAGGCCGTAAATGGCAACAGCGCAAGTATTCATGGGAAAACAAAGTAACTGTTTCCTGCTGAATAAGGCAGGTTTTGTGTGGTGGGAAAAGCCAGAGATTCTTTCAAGATGCATTCCCTTTCATCGTCTGCTACATATCGGATGACATTGATGATAGATGCCCCAGTGGAAGGATGGAGAGCGCACATGCAAAACTTGGCGACAAGAGGCTAATGGTTGGAGACTGAATAGAGTATGCATATAAACATTTTTGAATTTTAAGCAGTCTTTTATGCATGCAAGACTTCCTCCCATGTCTCGGATATGCTTCAGTCGTTTTTAGGGCATACAACACATCTGTGCATTACCTTATAGAACAAGGTGGAACAAAATCATGTTTCATTCCATAGGATGCTCCACAAATGTAGGACTTGGTGATAGCCAACATCATGGACCTGAAAGTGGAGCACTTACTAGGCCATGCAACAGCCAAGCTGTCTCAAAATGTTATGAGAGGCAACTACATCATCATCAACAATTGTTGTCACTTTCAAGTAGATCTATTTGCGACTCAGGTGGTCAAGAAATGCCATTTCTTTGTCAACAGGCATTACCAACAGGAAACCCAGGGGGAATTGTGTTGGATGAACCAGTCCAACATCTTCTCATACTTTTGTCCACCATTTCTCCTGATTCTTAGTGTCCTCAGCAAAGTGACAAATTGTGGGCAAAATGATATTGATCCCTCCTGCACAGAGGTCACAATACTGGTATGCGGAACTGCTGCTGCTTTCGGGCACTTCCTTTAACACTCAAAATCCACCCAGTACCTCTGTGCAGCCAAGAAAGGCACTTGTTTTTATCACATTCAGACGCCCATGAACCTCGCAGTCTAGCTTCTGATTACCTAGCATTTAATCATCCGGATAGTTTGCAAGAATGCAGTTTGTTTTATAGCAAGCAAGTGCACACCCTCCACTGCCAGAACATACAACAGAAAGTGTTCGACATCTTGTATATGGTGTGGGGACAAAGGTGCCCTTACAATGCCATCATCTGCCATATTTATTGCATCTTACCATGTCTGATGTCTAGCACACCTCCCTTAAGGTTCATCCGGCATCCTTATCAAGGTACACACACACAGGGCCTGATTCACAAACTGCACTTGTTAGTATGTTTTGTAGTACTACAAAACATACTCTAAATTGAAAATCAAAAACTGCATGTGGAGTTTTATGCCCCTGTGTTACCTATACTTAAGTGTGCGGCGTTCTCCACCCTGACTGCAGAGTCTCCGCACACTTACATGTACGTTTTAGTTATTAATGTTGGTGGGACTGGAGAGAGTGGTTTGAAAAAGAGACACACTTACTACAAAAGGAGATGGGATTAGGGAGGAATAAGAGTGGTTTAGGGACTGTCAGGGAGGGGTTTAGGTAGGGGAAGTCACCCACCTACACAAGAGTAAGCCAACTGCAGTAATCTTGAGGTGGAGACATGTATCTTGCACTTTTGTAGTACGTTTATACTCTGAGTTTGTGAATACCGAAAGTAATAAACTTAGCCTAAAGTGTAAACTTACTCAGAAGTGTAAATTACCTTTGTGAATCAGGCCTGCAGCATGTGGCCAGTTGTTCTTCTCTCAAACAGTGATAAAAGAGTTCAGGAAAGGAATGTTTCCAGCTCTTCTCCAAGCAAGCCAACCACTAGTCCTTTAGGAACTGAACCCAGATCTTGGGCAGCAGTTTATAGTGTTACTACTTTCAGTCTATCCACAAAGCAGAATTGAAGTTCCTATTATGGAAGGCGGCATTACTTCTCATCTTAACCTAGCTACAAAGAAATTGTTACAGTCTCAAAGGACAAAATAATACTAAGGCCGAATCTAAAGTTCATGCCCGGGTATCTTCAGTTTCCCGCCTCAATGAATCGGCAGTCCTCTGTTCATTTTTCCTGTTTCCTTCCTCCAGTGCGGAGAGATCCTTCTACTCTCTGGATGTATGCAGGTGTCACTTAGAACTAAAAACATTAGACACACTTGATGGAAAAGTGTATGTGGTGGACAGACAGTGTTTTGTTGCGAGTTAGAAGACAGAGAGCCTTGGGTATTGTGCTAGATCCTAAGTATGCAGAACAGCTATTTCTAAGGAAAAAATGTGTCACTGAGAGCTGGAGTAGACAATGTCCAGAGGTATTGAGGGATGAGCTTGGTTGCCTAAAATTTTTCACTGGTAAGATTAGATTGAGAAGGGGGCTTGGCTTGAACAAGCTATTCATATAGACATTCCTTAATGGAGCTCCATCGTTCCTGGGATCATCCTTTGCATCTTGCGCGCCCCGACAGAGCAAAAGAATTGAAAATGCTCTCATGTAATGAGAGTGTGGTAGAGAGTTAGCTGTCAACTGTGTGCCTGCCCTAGAATAAATGGGGGAGCAGAGGTGAACTGGATTTGCACAAGACCTGGGCTATGCAGTCCATGCTACGCACAGCGGAGCTCACTGTGACTGGAGAATCTGACCCGTGGCTGGCTTGGTAAAGAGCGGCCGGAGTTGAGACTGAACCGACAAGGAAGCGAATTGAGCGTAGAGAAGGAACCGTTGTGCATCAAGGGTGGAATCCCAGCAGCTGGAGGCAAGATAACTCAAGCTGAGCCGCAGATGCGGCGAGGACGGCATCTTCATTGGGCCAATCCACTTTGTGCTGCATGCAGTGGGCCTTCGGCAACAGACGTGCAAGAAGCGCAAGCTGCGGGGGAGGCTGGTGGCTGGAGCCAGGCCTGGAACCCAACTGGGCTGGTCAGAAGAGCCTGATGTGTAGCACTGGCAGTATGCCTGCAGCATGGAAAAGGAATAGCTCCCCTAAGCTGAGTCTGAGGAGTGGCAGATAGGTGAGATTGACTTTTGTCTTTTGGGTAGGGGAGCCGGGGGCCATGAACTGAGTTATAATAGCGGGTCCTGATCATGAGGCCCCTCCAAATGGTGTAACAGTGCACAAAGAAAGACTGCAATATTATAAAGAAGAAGCTTGCCCAGGAGGCTCACATTTTTGGCTGGTGACTGACTCTTCCTTGCAAACTTGCACGTGTTCTATAACAGTCAGTGGGTGCCAGATTTGGAAAAAATTAATGTATGTGTGCCGATAGACAGCTATTAATCAGCTGTTCACAGGAAATCATGAGATCCACTGCAGTGGAAGTGGTTGGAAGGGGCAATGGAGAGTGGGAGATAGATGCACAAAGTGTAATTAAGGCTGAAGTTGAACCCAGTGTTAGACAGAGAACCATGTAGAACACTGTTAATATAGTGAACATGGTTAAGCCCAAGGGGACTGTCCAAGAAACAATGTACACTGGAAACAAGGCTACGAGGTGACTGGGAGCATTGCTGGAAATCTAGGGAGACACTCATTGCTGGAAATCTAGGGAGACACTCTCATCGAGTGATCAGGAATCCTCTGATAGACTTGATACCATACTACAAGAAGTAACTGCAAAAGTAAAGTAATGGAGTCCAAAGTTAGTACGGTGGCAATAGACTTGGGTCTCCTCAGAGCTGACCAGCGCAAAAAAACCAGACAGAGTCACAGAGGTGAAATCTATGCTTGCCGGAACTAGATCTACAGTGTAAGGACGGCAAAAGCAGGTGGAGGAACTGAAGGCCAAGGTGAATGCATTGGTGTATAGAGCAGAGGATTTGGAGGTTTGCACCAGAAGGAATAGCATCAGAATAGTGGGCCTCCTGAAAAGATTGCAGGACAATGCATGAAGCTATTACTAGAAGAATGGATAATGAAGTAGGTAGCACCCAGGGGACTGTCCAAATTGTTTTCAATAGAAAGGACTCATAGAATAATGAGAATGATGTAAAGACCTGGAAGGGCCCTTACAGCAGTAGTTAATTTTATTTTATGGCCAGTGATAGGTTTGCAACTTGTCTGAGGCATAAGCTCAAACATAGTTCAGTGGTTCAATCAATCAATCAGGGGAATTGTAAGCGCGCTACTCACCCGTGAGGGTCTCAAGGCGCTGGGGGGGGCGCAGATCTGTCTAGCCGAAGAGCCAGGCCTTGAGGGTCTTCCTGAAGGAGTTCAGGGAGGGGGTGTGTCTGATGTCTGCCGGTAGCTCGTTCCAGATCTTGGCTGCAATGTGAGAGAAGGATCTTCCGCCCGCTCTGGCTCTGTGGATGCGCGGGGTTTTGGCCAGTGAGAGGTTGGACGACCGTAGGTTTCTTTTGGGTACGTGGAAGTTGATTCTGCTGTTGAGGTATTTGGGTCCGATGTTGTGTAGGCATTTGTAGGCGTGAGTTCTGTATGGTCTGGAGTTTGCGGAGTAGGGACTTGTTGATGCCGGCGTATAGTGCGTTTCCATAATCTAGTCTGCTGGTGATGAGTGCGTGGGTGACTGTCTTCCTTGACTCAGGGGGGATCCATTTGAAGGTCTTGCGGAGGGTGTTGAAGCAGCTGGAGGTGACGGCGTTGACCTGTCGGTTCATGGTGAGAGATGCGTTGAGCACGATGCCGAGGTTTCTGGCGTGGTCTGATGGGGTAGGTGGGCTTCCGAGGGCGGTCGGCCACCAGGTGTTGTCCCATGCTGAAGTGGTGGTTCCGAGGACAAGGACTTCTGTCTTCTAAGCGTTGAGCTTCAGGCAGCTGTTGGTCATCCAGACTGCGACGTCTTGCATTCCTTTCTGGAAGTTGAGTGTGGCGGTGGTGGGGTCTTTGGTGAGGGAGAGGATGAGCCGGGTGTCGTCAGCATAGGAGACGATGTTGAGGCCGTGTTTTCGGACGATGGGGGGGATGCGAGGGGGGCCATGTAGATGTTGAAGAGGGTCGGGCTCAGTGATGACCCCTGTGGGACTCCGCAGGTGATGTTCGTGGGATCGGAGAGGTAGGGTGGCAGTCTGATCCTTTGGCTTCTTCCGGTGAGGAATGATTGGATCCAGGCCAGGGCTGTTCCTTGTATGCCGGCGGCGTGTAGTCTGGCGACTAGTGTGCGGTGGGAGACGGTGTCGAAGGCCGCTGATAGGTCGAGTAGGATAAGGGCTGCGGAGTGGCCTTGGTTCAGGAGGGTGAGGATGTAGTCTGTGGCGGCGAGTAGGGTGGTCTCTGTGCTGTGGTTGCTTCGGAATCCGGATTGGGACGGGTCGAGGATGGCGTTGTCTTTGATGAATCGCGTCAGTTCCTTGTTGACTGTTTTCTCTGCAACTTTGGCTGCGAAGGGAAGGAGCGAAATGGGCCGGTAGGTCTTGAGGTCGGTGGGGTCAGCTGAGGGCTTCTTTAGCAGGGGCTTGACTATTGCGGGATTCCAGTCGTCTGGGAAGGTGCCTGTTTTGAAGGTGGTGTGGATGGTGTGTTGTAGCTCGGGTGCGATGGCGGCCACCGCTCTGTGGTAGATGTGAGGAGGGCAGGGGTCGTGGGGGCCCCCGAGTGGATGCCTTTCATGGTCGAGGCTGTGACTTCGGCCGTGGCCGGTGTCCAGTTGGCGATGGTGGGCTGGCTGGTGTTTCTGGGGGCGGGGGTCCGGCTGTGGCGTCTGGTGGGTGGTTGATGAAGTTGTCGTAGAGGTTTTTGATCTTGAGGTGGAAGTAGGTTCCAAGCTTATTGCAGAGGTCTTGGGATGGGGTGATGTCTGTGGCTTCGCTGCGTGGGTTGGTGAATTACACTGAAGAGTTCCTTGGAGTTGGTGGAGTTGGCGAGGATTTTGTTGTGGATGAAGTCCCTCTTGGTGGTTCTGATTTGGTTGTGGTAGTCCGCCGTGGCGTCCTTGTAGGTGGTGTAGTTTTCGGTTGTCTTGGTGTTTCCTGTTTGTATTCATGATTGTCGAACAGGCACTTATAGAACATGTGCATAGATATTCGCTATACACCCCATATATAGGGAAAAGTAGTGGTGGGCGGGACTTTGGATGGCAGACGGGTATGTACACTGCATCTGCTTTTAGTTGGTCATATGACTGAACCAGCACTATGGAAAGGTGCCTTTAACAGTATCTCGCACACAGCTGTGGATAGATCCTTCCTGTCGTTGCCTAATACTTCTTCAGCCAGGGAAGCTGACGTGCTTGGAAGGAGAATTCATAATTGGAAATTAACAGGCACATGGCATAATGCGCACCCAAGTGACAGAGAATATTCCCACTACTGACATGTTCACAATTTACATAGTAGAATTGGATTCTTTCATTCTGAGCTCTTACAGGGGTTCCTTACCTACACAGAAATAGTGCACACACTTTCTTATCATAAGCCATTGCTAGTAAGCCTGCACTGAGGAGGTAATCGACCATTAATCCCAAGAATGTTTGTCTTGTCCTGAAATGTGCCCTCAGGGCTGCAGTGGGAGTAGTGGGCACTGGAATGTCAAATTTACTATTCTAACTCCCGTCCTAGACTATTTGGGGAAAGAGCGACTTTCCTCCAAATATTCCAGGAGGCTTATTTACTATTCTAACTTCAGTCCTGGAACATTTTGGGGAAAGGTATAAATTCATCAGTATTTTTAGGGACGGTTAAAAAGTAGTCATTTTAAATTGCCTAAATTGCTGTCCTGAGGGTGCAGCTCTGGGCAAAAAATTCAGAAGACCTGACCGCACTATAGAAGTTGCGTTTAGAAGCTCTAAAGCATCAGGTGTTTCGAGAAACAATTGTGACGTACATACACCGATACTTTGAAGTAAATGATGAATCAAGGGGTAACACACGACTTAAATGGGATGTGTTTAAATTATATGTGCGGGGTATATGCATAGCAACTGAATATGGAGTTCAGACAACATTGTATAGAGAAGTGAGACAGCCATGAGTAGATTTGAGATAGTTAGAGGTGTAAGTAGCCAAGGGTTCAAAACCGGTAGAAACACTGACAGATGGCAGCACTCAATGCAGGGAAGCAATAAACTGATTGAGCTTATTAGGTTGCAGAGAAGCAGTAACCAAACCACCCATAGAGGGCGATAAACCATGACGGCTTTTGGCCTGCTTTTGCTACACAATGAGGTATTCCAAACACAAGTCTCAGTGCTGAAGCTACGATCTGGGCAGGTGATAATAGCCCTAGATAAATAAATGAAGCAATTTCAAATTACTATACTGAAGCATGATGTCAAGCACGGAATAACAAATACTTGCATTTGCACAAGGCACAGATTTGGTTAAATTTCATATAATGCAGTAAGAGGAATTAAATTCTTCTGTAAATATTGAGGAGAATCGTAGAGCAATTAAAAAGCTGGCGACGGCCAAGACTCCAGGCAACGATGGGCTGCCCATTGAATTTTACTCCACCTATATGGCTATGCTAGAAACTCCATAAGCTGTACACTGAAGCGTATGACATGGGATTATTGTAGCAAAATACCAGAGACCATAGTTACAATTCTGAATCCAGGATCCGCTAGAAGTTGCATCTTACAGGCCATGTTTGATGCTCAACCTGGACTAGAAGTTGCTGGCAAAGCTCCTTACAAATAGGATTACACCAATGAAGGTAGAACTGGTGCACTCAGATCAGGCAGGCTTTATTACAAATGTAAGTACAGCAATGAACAATAGCTTTTCCATGGAGTCAGTAGACATGGAAAAGGCGTTGGACATCCTATAATGGGAGTATTTGTTGCATTGAAGGAGATAGGGCTTGGGAAGACAAAGATTAATATAGATGCTGTATACTGGGCTCTGGCCTGAGTGAAGACAGGGTGGATTATATCAGAGTGAGGTACTCAGCGGGGTTGTCCACTCTGCCCACTATTGTTCGGCCTGGCCATGGAACCCTTGGCAGCACATATTAGGCAACAGGAGGAACATTGGGGCATCAGGATGGGCACGTTTATACATGCCACATCGTATTCAGGCAAGGTTCTGCTATACCTGCAAGATGCTCCCCGAGACGTAAACCAAGCTAGGTAAATTTTAAGGGGGTTTAAAACAGTGTCTGTTCTAAAGGTTAATTGTTTTAAGTCTTGCATATTCCCCATCCATTGAATGGGTGCAGGACAAATAGAGATGCTCCCTGAGGCTCCTCTTTCATGGGAGTGTTTATGTTCCGGTATTTGGGCATTAACATTTGCCACACAGACTCAGATATGATAGATGGGAAAATCACCCGAACATTAAGGGAGACCAGGGACTGTATGATGCTTTGGAAACAGCTGCTGCTCACTTCGCTCACTCATTTCTTCAAGATTTCTTGGTATAACCGACTGTGCACTCACCTCCTGGCAGACTGTTTGATTAATCTGTAGGTAGAAGTCTTCATCAGAAGAAAAAGTTGCTTACCTTTAATGACACTCTTTTTGGTGGATGCTAGATCTACCTACAGATTCCTCACTGGCTCACCACCCTGCCCATTGCATGGCTGGCTATAACACATGTGAAGAAGGTTGGTTTCTAAAATGAATGCGATTTGAGACTGTAGAAGTACAAAACTGAAGTCTTCTTTTTTGTGGTACAAAGGAGCCTACGTCCTGTTGATCCTCTCTGTTAAGTTGTGGATAAAATGCCAATCCTAGTTCAGGAAAACGCAGGACGCAGTAAAAGTAAGTTTCTCTTCTTTTATTTCACAGCAAGATTCAAAACAGGATCACGCAAGTCCAAAATACAGTTGAATGCTGTAACGGCATAACGAAACACATTATATAGATGCATACATATTCAAATACAACTCCCCCCCCGCGAGACCACAACAACATGAGCCTTTGAAAGCAAACCAGGACAACGGAAAGCACGTGTCCCAACTTACCAGCTTCGTATGTAAACATACACTAACACACATTCTCACGACCGCACGAGGAAACACCTCGCGCGCTCGCGAGTATGTAACACACTTCCTCCCTTAAAGGAAAAGATTTCATTTATTATTATTTTATTTTATTTACTGAGAACATAATCTGCAAACTTAGCAGGCGGACGCCTTATTCTATCAATTCTCTGCCTTGTTATGTCATCAACTTGAAAACGTCCCATGCTCACGCTTTGATGAGGATTAGTTACATCCAAAAATACTTTGCTCTCAGAAATGTCACAACTTACAATATTGTCCTTGAACAGAGAGACTCTGTTGAGGTGCCATACACTACCACCCTCAACACGCACAGCATTGCTAAAAGTTTGTATGACACGGATGGGGTCCGACCAAACACTCTTCCCCTTTCCATCAGCTTTGGATTTTTTTATGCGCACAACATCACCCACGTTCACTTTTTGCTTGCTGGCATAACCTCTTCTGCGACCCATGTCTTGCTTCATTTTGGATTTATAATCCTCCATTTTGCGTCTAATTTCCTTAAAATCCAACTCAACAAAATCAACAGTAGTACTGCGGTTGTTTTTTAACCACCATGGCACTAATTGTGACCCAGGTTTACGCCCCCTAAGCATTTCAAATGGACTGACTGAAGTAATAGCATTGGGAGCTGTTCTATAAGCCAGAAGCATAGACTGTAACGCAATTTTCCACTTCATACCACTCTTGGCACTGAATTGGACAGCTTCCTTAACTACTCTGTTAAAACGTTCCACTTGACCATTGGCCCCAGGATGGAACACAGCGATTCTCCAATGTGACACACCACGCTTAGAAAGATCATCTTAAAAAAATCTACTGTCAAATTGTGGTCCATTGTCAGTGACCAACTCTTGGGGAATTCCCTCCCTGCAAAATACACTGTCCAAAAATTCAACTACAACCTCAGAGGTAACATACTTGACCTCAGGCCACTTAGAGTAATAGTCAATAAGAACCAAACCATACGATTTTTGTTTAGGCAAAGCAGCAAACGGTCCAATAATATCAAGACCTAATTCGCGCCATGGACCATCAGGTAACTGAACAGGTTGCAGCTCAGTACAAAGAGCTTTCGCGGATTTATCACTCATTGCACACTGTTGGCACACCCTTACTTGCTGCTCAACACAGGCAGCAATGCCTGGCCACCAAAAACATTCTTTGATTCTTCTTCTGGTACTGGAAATTCCGAAATGTCCTTCGTGTGCTAGACCAATAATAGAATTTCTTAAGCTTAACGGCGGAATGAATTTATCCCCCCCCTGACAACAATGCCTTTTTTAATGGCTAACTCCTCACGCACTTTAAAATAACCAGACAAATTATTTTGAATTTTTCTTTCCTCTGGCCATCCTTTAACAATAAACCCAGCGACAGTTTTGAGTTCAACATCTTTCTCCATTTCAACCAATCATTTATCCTCTTGAACAATAGGACAGGAATTGCCAAACAAACTAATATCCTTGTATGTGAACGCTACTTCACATTCTACTTTGTCATCTCTCTCAGAGAGAGCAGTAGCTAATGGCAACCTCGACATGCAATCAGCATGTACATTATTCTTCCCATTCACATACTCCAATTGAAGCGAATATTTTGCAATCTGGAAGCTAACCTAGCGGACATTGTGCAACCTCCACGTGGTGCCATCATGTATACTAGAGGTTTGTGGTCTGTTTTTATAATAAACTTTGTTCCCCGTAAGAAAGTTCTGAAATGTTCAGCACCCAAACACAGGCTAAAAGTTCTTTTTCAATTACAGAATAGTTTTTTTCAGCATCACGCAAAGCTCTAGATGCATAAGCAACTACCCATTCCCTGCCATTATCTCTTTGGATAAGCACACCACCCAGACCACTATTGCTGGCATCAACCATTACAATACTTTGTTTGCCTATCACAAAAGGTTTTAAACAAGGTGCGTTGATAACACATTCTTTCAACTGGGAAAAAGCAGTACTCATCTCTTGGGTCCATTTGAAAACAGCATTTTTCTTTAACAGACCCCTGAAAGGATCTACCTTAGAGGCATAGTTTGAGATAAATTTTGCATAGGATTCAGTTAAACCAAGAAACGCCACCAATTGTTCTTTAGAACCAGGGGTAGGTGCATTAATTATGCTGTCAACATGGCTCTTCTTGGGTTTAATACCATCTCCACTAATGTTGTGCCCAAGATACTCTACTTCCAATTTTTTTAATCTGCACTTGTCAGCGCGTAACGTGAGATCTTTAGATGCCAAAGTAGAAAGAACTTTCTTAAGATTGAAATCATGTTCCTCGTGGTCTTTACCAAAGACTAGAATTTCATCTTGGAATGCGACCGCTCCAGATAAGCCTTCCAAAGTTTCCTTCATAAGTCTCTGGAACACAGAGGCTGCACTTGCCAATCCAAATGGCGTTCTACAAAACCTACATAATCCTTCAGGTCTAATGAATGCAGTATAATTCTTTGATTCATCATCCAAAACAACTTGATGATATGCACTAGCGAGGTCTAAACATGTAAATTTGGGAGAGGATGGGCATCAACCCAAATGGCACTATTCAGACTGCGCAAGTCCACACATAATCTCAATTCCCAAGAATGTTTGACCGAAATCACAATGGGAGAAACCCATGGTGATGATTCCACAGGTTCAATAATGTTTTTGCTACATAAATCTTGCAACATATCCATAAGTTTGTTTCTGTACGAAAGAGGGACATTTCTCACTCTGTGACGCACAGGAATAGCACCTTCCATGATTTTAATGGAATGTTTAAATCCTTGGTAAGTCTCCAACTTGTCATCAAACACGCTAGGAAATAACTCTTTTAATTCTTGTATGACCTTAGTGGAATCACAATTGCTAGAATTGGAATTTCCTATATTAAAAACTTGGGGATCAGCATTAGGATCTAATTTAATCCCCATCTCTTCTTGATGTGGCCAACCTACAAGCGATTGACCCTTCTTGGATACATAAACTTTGCCATATGTGGAACGACCAGAAAAAAGTAAATATGTCCAAAAGAAACCAACCAAATCAATTTTGTGACCAGTGTATCCACCGGGACTGATGTCTGGGTTATGTAACTTTACATTGGGCCAGTTTTTGTTGACAACATCATGGGACAAAATAGTATACCAAGCACATGAATCTACCAGTACATGGGTGCTCAGACCATTGATTGTAACATTACAAGAAGGAAATTTGGTGCCACTTCCATCTAAATTCAACACAGTATTCACATCATGTTCATCATTCTCAGAGATGTTGTCAAAATCATCAGCAAAATGCACACAATTTACTCTCCTGGGAACTGATCTACATACTCTTCTGAAATGACCTTTCTTCCCGCATTTTATGTTCAATCATTTTTATTAACGGAATAATCAAGCGATGAACACAGCTTACTGCCTACAACTCAAAGCCGGCAGAGCGAAGCCCAATATACATTTCAATTCTTAACTTCACAACCCGGGGGCCGGGCATGACTGTGTGCCGTGCGAAGGCAGTACTATAATTCCATTTTCCAAAATGTTACTAAAAACCATCTATTTAACTAAACAAAAACCAAATAAAATACAAAACCAAAACAACAACCCCCCTCCCTCCTCCCTGTTCCTCCACCCACCCACCCTCCTCCGCATCAGCTTCTGCTATCAGCACATACTAAGGCCTGAGAACCCTCATTCCTTTGTTGAGCCCAGTTACTGTATTCACGATGAGGTAGAGCCCGGGGGATCCAGGGGGATCAATCGCAGGATCTGCAGGTATTTTGGACATGTCACTTCTCTGAGATCTTTGGTAAGTAAGCTTATGAAGGGCCTCCACACTGTTGGGAACTCCCGCCCCGTCCCCTCCACTGTCATGGACATTCGTTCCATAGCTAGCAACTGCCATAGTCTGTATACCCAAGCTCCCACCTCCGGCTGCTTAGTCGTGCCCCACGAAGCCAAGAGAACTTGTCTAGCTGCCAGAAGCGCCAGCGCTATCTGCCTGCCCTGCATAGTGCGCAGCGGGAAACTTTTCGCATGCGGGAGACCCAAAAGCGTATACTCTGGTGAGCGGGGTAGCGCAATCTGGAAAACTGCATCTATGTCATTTAGGACTGCCGTCCAATAGCGATGTAGTTTCGGGCAGTGCCATAAGAGGTGTGCTAGCGTCCCTGTCATTCCGCAGCCTCTCCAACACTGGTCTGTTTTGTTTTTGTTCCAGGCGTGCACACGAGCTGGAGTATAATACCAGTAGGAGGTCACCTTGAATGCTGCCTCCGCGCCCGTCGTGCTGTGAGCAGTGTGGTGCGCCCTATAGAGAATGTACTCCCACTCTTTGAAGGTTAGGGGCTTACCCAATTCTGTCTCCCATCGCACCTGAGCTTTCGTTCTGTGCTCCCCAGGACGCTCCTGCAGCAGAGCATATAGCTCCGAGATCAGCCGCCGGTCATCCGTCTTACCCACCACCCATCGCTCAAACGCCGAAAGGGGCCTAGACGTGTGTATAGTTAGCAGGCTTAGTGACCCAGTGACAAACCTGCGCGTAAGCAAAGGCATCTTTCGCCGGGAGGTCATAATCTTCTCGCAGCTGTTTAAAGGGAATTACTCCTTCTAAGTCGAATAGAAACCCTACCCTTTTACATCCTGTTTCCCGCCATCTGTGGAACACTGTTGAGGCTTTCCCTGGTACAAAGTCCGGGTTATCAACAATGGGGGTCATAGGCGAGGGGAAGGTCGTCCAGCCCTTTGCCACCGCCACCCTGTCCCAAACCCTGAGGGTGGGTGAGGTCACCGGTGAAGAATACAATCCCCATGCCCTGTGCTTCCGAGGCAGCCATAGCTCTCTCCAAATATTGATACCTGCCACTGTTTGGTCCATAAAGTTCCAGTGCTTACTGGACTCCGGCCTGTTCCATTCAATGAGATACCAGAGACAGGACGCTTGATAGTAGCCTTCTATTAGTGGTAGTCCCAGGCCCCCCTTCGATTTCGGGCTAGCCATCTGCTTCAGGGAGAGCCGGGGTTTCAGTCCCTCCCAGACGAACCTATTAATGAGGGATTGTAATTTCTTAAGCGCCCCTTGTGGTGGTGTTAGCGGTAGCATTTGAAATAAATACAGGATACGTGGCAGGATCGTCATCTTCACCGCCGCTATCCTCCCGAACCATGCCAGCCGAAGCCGTCACCAGGCGTCCAGCGCCTTGGCCGTGTGGTCTAGCAGCAGGGCATAGTTCAGCGCCACCGTCCGTGCGATGGTCGGGGCAAGTCGAAATCCCAAGTAAGTGATGTCGGTCTGCGTCCACTGGAAGGGGAAGTCTCTCTGCAGGGTGTCCACGTCAGCCTCAGGGAGCGACAGATTGAGAATCATCGATTTGCTCAGATTTACCTTGAATCCGGAGGTTGCCCCGAAGGACGCAAGTTCTGTCATCAGAGCAGGGAACGACAGCCGGGCCCGTGTCAACGAGAGAATGACATCATCGGCATATAGACTGATCTTATGCTCGTCAGCTCCAAATTTTAGGCCCACTATGTGTTGATTAGCGCGAATGCGCTGCGCGAAAGGCTCCATGTAGAGCGCAAATAACAATGGGGACAGAGGGCATCCCTGCCGTGTCCCCCGAGCTATGGGAAAGAATGCCGACCTATCTCCGTTAACTCGCACAAATGCTTTCGGGGCATGGTAGATGCACCCGATCCACTTCAGGAAGTTGTCCCCGAACCCAAATTTGCGTAATACTCCGAACAGGTAGCCCCACCCCACGCGGTCAAAGGCCTTCTCCGCGTCAATTGACAGCAGGAAGGCCGGTTTCCCGGAGCGCTGTATACTGTCAATGAGGTGTAGTAATCGCTTTGCATTATCCCCTCCTTGCCATGTGGGGATGAACCCTGACTGGTCTGGGTCAATAATATCAGTCATAAGGGGGTTCAGGCGGGCCGCTAAAATTCCAGCAAAAAGTTTCGCATCAATGTTGAGGAGCGAAATCGGTCGGTACGAACCGCAGTCCTTCGGTTCTTTTCCGGGTTTCAGAATCACAGAAATCGCTGCCTCCGCCATTGTCGGTGTCACCGCACCGGTCTCGAGAAAAGAGTTAAACAACTTCGTTAAAAAGGGAGCCAGCTCCGCACAGAATGCTTTATAAAATGCTGCCGGAAAGCCATCAGGGCCCGGGCCTTCGCTACCTTCAATCTCGCTATAGCCGCGATGACCTCTTCTACACGGATCTCCGCATCTAGCTGTTCTGCCGCTACTCCAGAGATCGGAGTTATCTCGCTCATATCTAAGTACTCCTTTGAGTCATGCGGTGGAGGGTCTTGCTCTGTGTATAGCTGCTGGTAGAAGTTCTGGAAAGCTTCCACTATGTGTGCATCCGTGGTTTGTTCCGTCCCCCTTGAGTCTCGTACCGTCTGAATGAGAGACTTGTGTGATTGAGCTCTCAGCCTATGCTCCAACATTCTTCCGCATTTGTCGCTACTAAGGAAAAATTTGTGTCGCAGCCGCAGCAGTGCATGCTCCGCTCTGTCTATATCTAGGTGCTTCAGCAGCCGTCTACGCTTCTCCAGCTCCCGCCACACTCTCTGTGCCCCTGTCCGCTTGTGTATTGTTTCTAGTTCCCCTACCTCCCTTTCCAGCTCTGCACGCTTTGCCCTGCGCATTGCATTGTACCTGGCCGCTATCGCAATAAATTCTCCGCGCACCACTAACTTCAGGGCTTCCCAAACCGCCGCCAATGGTGTGGAACCGACATCACTTTCTTGAAAATAATGCACTATCGCCTCCCTCACTCGTTTACACTGATCTTCGGAGTGCAGCAAGCTTTCTCTAAGTCTCCACCCTGGTGGCAACGTACGCCTATACTGCACTGGAAGCAGAACGGTAAGTGGGGCGTGATCGGACAGTGTGCGCGGTTCAATAGTAGCAGAGCCCAGGCTAGACATTAATTCTGTAGAGGCTAGGAAGTGATCTAACCTAGCGTAAGTTTTGTGGGCAGCTGAGTAATAGGTATAATCCCTCTCCAATGGATGTTGTGCGCGCCATACATCATGCAACCCATGTTCCTCAAGCCACCCTTTGCCTACTGGGGACAGGGTCCCTGACTGGTGCACTCTTAGGCCCGACCTGTCTAACCCCGCCTCCATCACAAGATTCAGATCCCCCCACCAAGATCGCTGCATCCTGCGAGGTGAGGACGTCCGACAATGCTGACAGAAGGAAAGACTCCTGCTTCTCGTTGGGGCCGTATATTGACCCTATAGTGAGATGCGTGTCGCCCCATTGTACTCTACGGACCAGCAGCCTCCCCCTTATCTCAGCTACAGTCGAGATCACTTTGCATGGGCACTGGGCCCCAATTAAAATTGCCACCCCGTTTTTTTTTTGACGGCCCTGTAGACCATACCTGCTGGGGAAATCGTCTGTCGCGCATGCGTGCGGTGTCCTTGCCCAGCAAATGTGTCTCCTGGAGGAGACAAATGTCACCTCCTATATTCTCAAGAAGGGAGAGCACCGCTGCCCTTTTCACCGGGTTGTTCAGCCCCCGAACATTGAGGCTCACAACCTTAAGCTCCCTACCCATATCTTAGTCTTGAGCATGTTACTGCTATTCCTTTCATTAGGTCCCTATCTTGTCTCGTCCCCACAACACGATTCATGGTAGCACACCCGTATGGAGTGTCTATAAGCAGGCTGATGCGGAGATCCCCCAAACCCTTAACAAAAAACCATTTCCCCTTATAACCTACCCTTATAAAAACAAAAACCACCCACCAATAAAGAAAACACATGACGAAAGTCTGTCACAGATAAAGAAAGTCAGGGGTCGCAGCAGCTTCTCACGACCCTGGCTGGCCGAACGCACCTCCAACAAGTCGCAGGAAACAGATGTGGAGATGGTGCAGCACACCAGTCCGTCCCCCCGGCACCTCTCTGTTCGCCCGTCCCGAGAATATCAGTCAGCAAAATATACACGCACCTCAAGGGGTGACAGGCCTCGCTGATGTTTGAGAAAGGGTAGACAACACATCCTCCCTCTCCCTCTCTCTCATAGCTTGGTCAGGTTTTGTGGCCCACACCCCCCTGCCCACCCTCTGCCAGTCCCCAGGTTGCTTCAGACGTTGTGACCTGGGCAAGTCCACTTCTTCTGACGCCACTGCCTGTTCGAGCCCCAGCACCTCCACAGCTTCCGCAACTGATCGAATCTGTAGCAATTTCCCATTGTGTTTGAAAATGAGGCGAAAAGGATGCCCCCAGGAGTATGGGATCTTGGACTCCCGCAGGTGCATGGTCACCTCCCGGAAGGCTCGCCGTTTGCTGAGCGTGGAGGCCGCCAGATCCTGAAAGAGAGCCGGCCGATGACCCCTAAAAAGAGTAGGCTGAGAGTCTCTGGCCTGACGAATGATTCGTTCCTTCAGCTGGAAGTCATGGATGCACACCAGGATGTCTGGTGGGGGCGCCTTCAGACCCCGGGGGAAACCCACTCGGTGGGCACGATCCATCTGGATGTCTGTCTCCTCACCTTCTCCCAGAAGCTGTTGGAACAGTGCCCTGACATAGGCACGGAGGTCGTCCCCCTCCTCCTTCCACGGAACGCCTCGGATGCGGATGTTATTCCTCCGGGAGCGGTTCTCCAAATCCTCGGTGTGGGCCTGCAGATCGAGGTTTTGCTCCCGGAGGCGCAGCATCTCTTGTTGTAGTTGGTGCACTTCTTCTGCCCTGCTGATGTCGTGCTCCTCCAAAGTCGCAACTCGCTCCCCGACCTCATCCACGTCGCGCCGCACCTCTCTCAGGTCCGCCGCCAGCTGTGACTTGATTTCTTGGATGTCAGCTTTCATGGTCGCGAAAAGTTCAACCATAAAGGCTTTCGTTGCGGGGGTCTCGTCGCCCTCCAGCTGGCCTACTCCTGCCTCACCCGAGGTCCCAGGTTGACCCATCGGCTTGGAGAGGGCATCCTTCAGCGCCTTATCCTTTCGGCCCCGTGGCACTGCCATACCCCTCGAGCTCTGTTCCGCTGGGCTAGTCCGCTCCAACGCCGTCGTCAAGGATGCGGGATAGTCCACCACCTCTACTCACCGCCGCACCCAGCCAGCCCTTGCGTTCTTTCTTGTGCCACCCCTGGTACATGTGGGGGAGCAATCCCAGCCCCGCAGCCTGAGCCCTGCAGCTAGCCTCCCGCAGACCGCTCCGTAGATATCCTCTCCTCAGCTGAGCAGGGATGCGAGTGGCCTCACGTACACCACCGCTGCTCAGTATGCCTCCGTCGCCATCTACTCCGGCCGCCAGCCAGCAGTTATCAGGGGTCCCTGTCCGCCACCCTCACCTCCTCACTGGGTCGGCGGGCGCTCTGGCGCAGGCAGACTCATAGGGGGGGCACCTGCCCCAACTCTGGCTCTGATCTTTACTGCGCAGCAGGGCTTCGCGGTCACCGCCGGCACCTCCACAGCCCCTTTAGCCACCCGAGTGCTAGCTATCACACGCTGGGGCACATTCCGCCCGGCTTGCCCTTGATCTGCACAGTGCACTGTGGGGCCCAGCCCGTAGTTGGCCCGGTCGGAGCCCCAGGTCTGCTATGCCCAGCCGTAGCTCCTAGGGTTCCAGGCCGGTGGTTCACCAGGCCTGGTTATCCAGCACGGCAACTCCTCTCTGCCTCCCGGCGGGATCCCGTTGTGAGGGGGCAGCCACTCTGGCACAGGCGCAACACCGCTGGGCGCCAAGCTCTCCTGCTCCCGCTCTTGTGCCCCCTTAGCTCTGCTCCAGCCCGACCTCCAGGCACCCCGAGGCCTCTCGGAACGTCGCCTCAAAATGGCGGCGACCCGCCCTCCGCAGCACCGTCTCAGGGGTCCCTCCGGCCTCGCAGCTCTCCTCCCACCGCAACCGGGGCCGTCCCTTACCTCCGGTGCAGCGTACAGCGCCTCGCGGGGGCTGGTTAGCGTTCCCCGGCCTCACCCTTCCGTAGACGCCTCACCGCACCATAGCCGTGCGTCGCGTCTTCTCGGCCTCACAGGCTCCGTTCACCCGGGCCCGCACCTCACTCGTGCCGATTTCGGTCCCAGGGTCGCACCAGCATCACCCCCGGTCGATAGCGGGGACGTCCACCGCCACAGGCGGTCCGCTGATTCCCGGGACAGGCGCTATTACGAAGCTAAGTATCGGCGGTGCCGGAGGAACGCGATTCTGCGTCCTACCGCTCCGCCATCTTGGCCACGCCCCCTCTTCCCGCATTTTAAACAAGATCTTTCAATAGCTGGACAGTTTTTAGAATTCCCTAGATGCCCACTACTACCACATCCATAATATGCATAGGGACCTCTTTTGTTATCTTGTCTTAGATCTTTAGACTTGTCATTTCTTTGAGTGTTACCAAATTTTGAAGGTACATTTTTTTTGTCTTTCTCAAAATCTTTGGAAACAACTTGTACTTCACGTTTCTCTGTACTTCTTATTTTGTGTACAATTTTTTCAGAATGTTCAATTGCTTGGCAATATCAATATCAGCACTAAGAGACATGTCAGAAGTAGTCCATAACCTTTCCTAAATTTTCTTATTAATGGTCCTCATTAGTATTTGATCCCTTAGTACCTGCTCATATGAAATATGTTTAAAATCACATGTGACAGCAAGTGATCGTAACGCAGAGACATTCTCGTTGATGGACTCATGAGCCAACTGTTTCCTGGAGTAGAATATAAATCTCTCCATAACAGTGTTGGTTTTCTTACCATACCTCAAACTTAATTGTTTAGCTGCATAAAGATACACATTAATGTTTCCAGGATTAACAAGAGGCAGAAGATTTTTTTAATTCTTTCAAACCTATACCACCTAAAAAATGTTTCAAAAGCGCCAATTTCCTTTCCGTTTCACACTCTTCCCCTTCAAGAACCTCAACATACGCCAAAAACACAGGTTCCCATATATCCCAAGCCATGGGTGGTTCACCAGGGGACGATGGAAAAGATGGGGGTGGTACAATTCCTGACATATTAAAATAATTATTTGTAAAGGACCAAGAGAAAAAAAAAACAATTAAAGAATAATAAAGGTAGTCACAGTTGTCTGTCTTAACAGGAATGAATTGTGTGTGTGTCACTGTGATAAGATACACATCTAAACTGACAGCAGTACTCTTTCAAGAACATAAAATCCTCTTCTTGCATAAATATGCACATGCGCCCCACAGTTCTTCTGAGAAAAAAAAATGTTACCATAAAATCAAGAGAAATGTAGGCGAGGAAATGCAGGCAAAATTCAAGGAGAAATAACTTGTGACAATTTCAGACGGTGCCGAAGGGGTTAACCCTAGACACTCCTTCGGTTTCCCAAAAAAAAAAAACAGCTTGTGTCCATTTCAAACGATGCCGAAGGGGATAAACCACACACTCCTTCGGTTTTTACTTTGCCGTGAGCCAATCTCCCTCGATGACAGCAAATTCCTTGAGCGAATGCGAAGTAATGAGACATTCCACTTCCTTGATGCAGCAACTTCTGTAATCCAGTGGTTGCTTTGTTGTGATAAATCCTTGTGGATGGTAAACAACCAATTAGAAACGAAAGAATGATTCCTTCGCAAACGTGCCAGGTGGAGAGACCAATGAAAGCAAATCTCTCGTCTTGAATATCCAATAAAGTGACGATAGAAAACAAAATAATAAAACCAATAAAATAGCGTGGTTTAGCCGCTCGTCACCAGTGTTAAGTTGTGGATAAAATGCCAATCCCAGTTCAGGAAAACGCAGGATGCAGTAAAAGTAAGTTTCTCTTCTTTTATTTCACGGCAAGATTCAAAACAGAATCACGCAAGTCCAAGATATAGTTGAATGCCATAACGGCATAACGAAACACATTATATAGACGCATACACATATTCAAATACAAACACACCCATTGTTATGTCGAATGAATCCAGGAGTCTTGATGAGTGTGCAGCTCTTTTATTTAAGTATCCAGGTAATGAGGCCAACACAGCTCCGCACAACCGCACAGGAGAAGATAACTGCCCAACTGATCACTGATGACACTTCGGAGTTCCAAGTGTCATCAGTGATGTAACACTGAAAGGGCACGCACAAGAGAATACAGTGACATATGCATAAGTAAGATGTAAACACAACACATCTTCTCCCTTATACAAAAAACAAACCAAACAAAGAAAACAAAAGAGAACTAATGTTCAGTAACATAATCTTTAAGATAAGCTGGTGGTTTTAACATTCTTCCAAATTTGTTGACTAAGGAGTCTTTACCTGCAGATGCAGAACCAGTGGCAGAATCTGCTTCTTGTACAACCAGGTCTGAAGGAACAGAATTAGATGAATTCTCATCTTGTTCACATTCAGTTGAATTCTCATCTTGTTCACATTCAGAATCCAGCCAATGAAAACTCCTTACTTCTTGAACTTCTACCCACTTGCCCAACTTCTCATTGAATTTGACATCTCCGCCAAGATGCCAAACCTTACCATCAGACAATCTGACAGAATTGTTAAAAATTTCAACCACACTAAACGGTTTAGAAAACTTGCTTTGACCCTTTCTCACTTTGAAAGGTAACTTGACTCGCACTAAATCGCCTACTTCTAAAGCAATCTTTTTAGCATTATACTTTGAATCAAAATATTTCTTGTACTTTCCCTGATGCAACAAAATGTTATTTTTGACTTGGTCAGGAGACCATTCTGACAATCTGGAATGCTTCAACAAACATTGGTTGTCTTTGGTAAACGGTACACGCCCTTTCATAATAGTAAAGGGACTGTGCCCTGTAACAATGGGAGTCACTCGATACATCCATACCATTTTCTTAACTCCTACAACCCAGTCTTGACCCCTGATATTGGCTAATTGAATGGAATCTTTAATTACTCGATTAAACCTTTCCATTTCACCATTCCCACTTGGATGATAGATTGAGGTGACTTTGTGTTCAATGCCATTATGCTTTAAAAATTCCTCAACAAGATGACACTTGAACTGAGCCCCATTGTCTGTTATGATAACTTTTGGGAGTCCTTCTCTTTGAAACAACTCGTCCATAAATTCAAGTACACTAGCTGAATCAGCCCGTTCTACAACTTTAATTTCAGGCCATTTTGAGAAGTAATCTATGGCTACCAGTGTAATGATTCACTTAGTCATTACTCGTGAGACTTATATAGTTAAAAGTAAAGTAGTTTATTCCAAAGAGCTTCACCCACGACAAGGAGCGCCTCCTCAGCTCGAAGTCCGATCAGCAACTGACTCAGCCCATCGAACCCCGAACCGAGGAAGACTCCACATCGTACATTCAATTCAAAGCAAGACATTCTAAATTACATATACAGCATTCTGATAACATGTACTGCAAAGGAATATGGTAAAACCAACCAAATACATCACCACTACATCACCTCCCCCTTTATCATAAAAACAATTTAATATGCAATAAACTCATTGTATCTAGCAGGAGCTCTCCTCAACCTGCCACTACGACTAAATGAAGTAGTGAGTGAACCACTAACAGAATCAACATTTTCATTTCTGGAAATAGGTACAGTTTTCACATCCGATTGTAACCAATGTGTCCACCCGCAACTTTCAGAACCCAAATTGTCTTTCCTACAACTAACTAACTTGGCTTGCTCTTGAGACATTTTCACCAATTGTCTTTTGTTCCACCAACCTTTCTCATTCAAGAAAGCAGCACCTTTGCTGGTTTTGCTAACTTGGACTGGATTTGAAAATACCGAACTCCCTTTTGAAACCTTAAAAGGTTTTTTTAATCATTACCCAATCACCAACTGAAATTTCCAAATTCCTTAAATAATTCTTTTTATCATAATTTTTCTTCATGTGATCCTGTTTTTCTTTAACTTTGTTTACCAACATTTCCCTGTCAGACCCTTCTTTTATAACATTTGTACTTTTCTTGTCTGACCAAGAGGGAAATAAAGTAGAGTGTGCTTTTCTACCTCTTAGTAGCTCGAAAGGTGTGACTTCAGTGGTACAATGAGGAGATGTATTATAATTCCACACTTTTTCTTCGAGAAATTTTCCCACATCAAGACCTGAAGCAATAGCAGTCTGGATCCCTTCCTTCATAATCTTGTTACCGCGCTCCACAAGCCCATTAGAAGAAGGAGAGTAGAGTGCTACTTTAAAATGCTTAATGTCTTGCAGATCTAAAAACTTACGCATTTTCTCTGACACAAAATGTGTCCCATTGTCTGTTACAAGAACATGAGGAGCCCCTTCTAACAAAAATATTCTTTTTAGAAATAAAATGGTATTGTCTGAATCAGGCAAATCAACAAATTTATAGTACATCCATTTTGAATAATAGTCCATTGCTAAGATAAGGTACCTCATTCCTTCTGGTAAAATATTATAAGGACCTGAAAAATCCAACCCCACTTTTTCCCATGCTGAAGCAGGAAACTGAGTGGGATGTAGTGGAGAAGATGAAGTTTTCCAGTGTTTATCTGACAGTAAACACTCCTCACAATTATTCACCACTGCCCTAACCTGTGCATCTATGCCTGGCCACCAATAATGCAGTTTAATTCTCATACAAGTTTTGGTAACCCCCAAATGACCTTTATGAGCCATTTTCACTATAGTATTTCTTAGTTCAGTTGGAGGGACAAATTTATCGCCCCTTAAAAGGATGTGATCCTTTACAGACAGCTCATCTGCGACTTGAGCAAAGTTTCTCAATTCTCCAGTCAAATTTCTTGCATCGGGCCAGATTTTAGTTGAAAATTCCATTGCTTTAGAGAGAACTGTATCTTTTAAGCTAGCCTCTTTCCATTCATTCTCTGAAATTGTCAAACTCCATTCATCAATAGTATCTACCACCGCCACACATTCAACATCCTCTTCAATCAAATCATCCTCATCATCTTTTTCCATTAACATCCTTGAAAGGCAATCCGCCCGAAAATTTCTTCCTCCGGAAATATGCTTCATTTCAAAGTTATACTCCTGGAGTTTAGACACTAGTCTAGTTAATCTTGGCGACAAATTATTATTACCTGCCACCTTGCTGAAAATAAAAGAAAGAGGTTTGTGATCCGAAAAAATTACAAATTTACGTCCCCAAATATACATTTTAAATTTTTGTGCAGCCCAAACGCAAGCCAAAGCCTCTCGTTCGATAGTGCTATAGTGACGCTCAAACTGTCTAAGTGATCTCGAAGCAAAAGCTACTGTTTGCTCCTTACCATTAACTTCCTGGCTTAAAACTGCCCCTAAACCATTCATGCTTGCATCCACTGAAATGACTGAAGTACAGTCATCTCGAAAGGCGTGAAGGGCTTGTGCTGAAACAATCAGCTCTTTCACTTTTGTAAAAGTTTCATCCAACTCTCTGGACCACACAAATTTCTGACCCTTTTTTAGTAAAGCTCGAAGTGGTTCCACTACTTGAGCATAATTGACCACAAATCTTGCATAATACCTTGCAAGCCCCAAAAATGAACGCAGAGAATCCTTATCACAAGGTGCACTTGCTTCTTTCAAAGCCCTGACCACTGAAAATGTTGGTTTAATTCCCGATTCTGATATTGTGTGACCTAAATACTCTAATTCATTCACACCAAACCTGCACTTGTCTTCTCTGACCGTCATGCCACGTTCTCCTAACAAAGACAGAACCTTTTTCACTAATATATTATGTTCTTCCAGACTTTATGCAAAAATCAAAATATCGTCCAAGTATGCCTGCACCCCTTTCAGATCCTTAAATAAGGTATCCATAAGTCTTTGAAACACGCTGGCCGCCGATGCTAGCCCGAAAGGAAGCCTCAGGAACTTGTAAGCCCCAAACGGAGTAACAAAGGTTGTCAGCTCTTGGGATTCTTTGGACAAAGGAACTTGATGATATGCAGATTTTAAATCGATTAACGAGAACCATTTGGCCCCCCCCAAATTCGCCAAAAGTTCGTGGATTCTCGGTAGGGGGTGGCAGTCCACCTTAATGTTTTTATTTAGACCCCTGAGATCCGCACATAACCTAATTTCGCCAGTCTTCTTACGAGCTACGACGATGGGAGCAACCCATTGAGATGACTCTGTGGGTTGTATTATCCCTTGGGAACACAAGTCTTCCAGCATCTTTTTTAACTCACCTCTCACACTTAACGGCACAGGGCGAACTCTATGTGCGACAGGAGATGCGCCAGGTAATAACCTAATCTTATGTTCCACAACTTTCACTAAGCCCACTTTGTCATTAAATACATTTTTAAATTCATATAACAGATCCTTGCGATCAATTTTTGGCTCATCCACGTTGCAAATAGACAAATCCCTTGCTCTTATGGGATTTTCATCCCCTGGTACTAAATACAGTCCCATTTTTGCCAGGTCTTTCCACCCCACAATGTTTTTCCCCTTAATTGCCACATAAATTTTAGTGCATATTGATCTATTTAAAACCTGTAAGATGCCCATGAAAAACCCCAACATATCAATATCTTTATCGCCAAAGGCTTTGGGATTCACATCTGCTTCCAACAAACTAATATCTTTGCCCCATTTTTCATAAAAAGTAGAGTCTCGAAGGATAGTGATAGGCGAACCAGAGTCTGCCATGACTTCCAGTTTAATTCCATTGATGGTAGACTCACACAAAGGACCCTTAATTTGAATTGGCTCATCCTCCAAATCAAGAGTCAATAAAAGATTGTCAAGGGACTCTGAACACATATCCATATTGACACTGCTTATCTTCACAGGTTTCTTTTGATTTCTGCAGACTTTTTGAAAATGGCCAATCTTTTTACAAATAGAACAGCGTTTACTCAAAGCTGGGCAGCCTCTAAAATTGCCGATGTGAAATTTAGAACCACATCTGTAGCAGTAATTTTGCACTTTAGATTGTACCGGTTTCATGGATTTATCTTTAGAACCAACCGCATACAAACCATCCTCATTATATTCTTCTGAAATCATGTTTACCTTAGGAAATGATTCCGGCAGCATCGCCTTAGTTGAAATTATAGATCTTTCAATGCTTAACGCCAGGTCTATTACCTCTGAGAGTGGAGGATTTTTGCAACTGAGTATTCTTTCCTTAATTTTAGATGAAGAACAATTAAATACAAATTGATCTCTGATGTAATTCTCCAGCAGAGGACCAAAATCACATGAAATTGCTAAAACTCTCAAGGCAGAAACCTATTCCTCGACCTTTTCATCCTCCTTCTGTTTACGTTTATAAAAATTATGCCTTTCTAGCATAATATTTGGAGATTCCTCAAATTGTTTTTTTAACCTAGCAATCGCTTCTAAATAAACGTCCCATTGACTGTCTCCTGATTGACCAGAAGGAGGAGGAATCGGCGTTAAACTCTTGAAAATGCGTTGAGCAGCTAGACCCAAACTGCCAAACAATAAAGCAAATTTTCGGGGAGGGGAATATTCAGAAGCATCAATAGCCACTAGGTGATTCTGAAATAACCCTAACCACTCTGCCCATAACATAACTGGTTTACCAGGTTTGTCTAAGAATGGAGGAGGTTGAGTAACTTCTCGCGCTGAAGACATATTTAAAAGTGCTCCTGCAACTGCTTGAAGAGGTGAGTGTATCACCGAACACTCAACTTTAACTGTGCCTGTAGAAGTTTGAAGTGGTGAGTGTATCACCGAAACACTCCCGGAGATCCTACTGAAGACACACTTTAAAACAAATCTTTTAAGATTTAAGGTGTGTGTGTCACCGAAGAGTTAAATCCTAATTTCCAACACGCTTGCTGAAAACTATTCTCTTGGACACAGGAATGTTCAAAGAGAGACCCTGTGTGAGCTCTGAAAAGACTGAAGTTCCAACTGCTGACTCAAAGCTTTACTTGTTAAAAGCGTAAAACTTGAAGAAGAGACGATTTCTCAACTCCACACGCTGTGACGCTGTCGCTAATAAAAACTTTCTTGAAGCTAAACAACGTGATTGGCAAAGCGGGCCAAGAAAGCGAGACGCCAATACCAATATGGCGGCACGTTCCCTGACGTTTGTTCCGAGAGGCTCACGGCAGCTAGAACAGCAGAGCGTCCTTCAGCAGTACCAAGCGTCTGAACGTCACAGAAGAAGCCGTGAACCAACAGCGCGTCGGAGTCGGGAGAATGCAGGTAAGAGCTCGTGCCACGAATATTTTTATAAGTAATGGTGGCGGTTCGGGGATCACAACCAGCCAGGCAAATCAGACCGCGCAAAAGTTTCAGGCCACAAAGAACTCGGTCCTCTGAATGCGGTCAAAATCAGCTTGCGGGGCAAATCCTTCTCCGATAACAGGAAAGAGCCTCCAGACATACGCTCACCAGACACTCGCCAAGTCTGTTCCTACCGTAACTCCGCAACCTCAGAAAATGACTTGGCGAGTCACAGGAATCAGGCGAAGCGGTGTCGAAGACAGTGTCCACAAGTCCGTCCAGGAACACCAATTCAGCTTCGGATGTGCACCGAGATCTGATGGTCTCACAGCTCTAAAACTGTTGCGTGGGTCGGTGAGTGAAGTGACAGAAATCCCAATCGTCGCCAAATGTAATGATTCACTTAGTCATTACTCGTGAGACTTATATAGTTAAAAGTAAAGTAGTTTATTCCAAAGAGCTTCACCCACGACAAGGAGCGCCTCCTCAGCTCGAAGTCCGATCAGCAACTGACTCAGCCCATCGAACCCCGAACCGAGGAAGACTCCACATCGTACATTCAAAGCAAGACATTCTAAATTACATATACAGCATTCTGATAACATGTACTACAAAGGAATATGGTAAAACCAACCAAATACATCACCACTACAACCAGAATGTATAAACTGGGCTCATTCTTAATAATAGGTCCAGTAATGTCAAAACCTAAGGTTTCCAAAGGCATCTCTGGACACGGAACTGGACACATCGGAGGAGTGACAACCCTTTGAGATTTGTCTGAATTGAGGCATGAAGAACACTCTCTTACTACTCTTTCCACTTCAGTGTCAACTCCAGGCCACCAATACAATTCTCTGATACATTTTTTTGTTTTTACAATTCCTAAGTGTCCTTCATGACATAAAAGAATAACCTTCACTCTTAAATCCTTAGGTGGAATTATTTTTTCACCCCGTAAAATATTGCAATCCACTATCGATAATTCATCACGCACTTCCCAAAATTTTCATTTCTTCACACAACAACTTTTTACTAGGCCAACCTTGAATGATACACACTTTGACTTTGGTAAGAAGTTCATCCTTGATCATGGAATCTTTCCATTCTTGAGGACTTAAAGTGATATTTTCTTTACTTATATCTATCCCTGCTACCTGAAAGTCGTCCCAAGTTTCAGTGGCGGATTCTAATGGTAGGGGTAATCTACTCAAACAATCAGCTACTTGATTCTTTGCTCCTGGAATATAACATAAAGAGTATCGATAATCAAGAAGTCGAACAGACATTCTAGCAATTCTGGGTGTGGCTTTTAGTAGACCATCAGAAGAAAGAACTTTAACTAGAGGTTTATGATCACATCTAATTTCAAGATGAAAACCCCAAATAAAATTCCTAAAATGTTCAAGTCCCCAAACCACAGCTAGAGTCTCTCTCTCGATTACAGAGTATCTTTCTTCTGCTGGAGAAAGAGCTCTGGAGGCATAAGCTACAGCTCTTTCTCTCCCACTTCCTTCTTTTTGTGATAATACAGCACCTAAACCTTTATGCAGGTGTTGTGTTTACATCCGCGAGACCACAACAACATGAGCCTTTGAAAGCAAACCAGGAAAACGGAAAGCACGGGTCCCAACTTACCAGCTTCGTATGTAAACATACACTAACACACATTCTCTCGACCGCACGAGGAAATACCTCACGCGCTCGTGAGTATGTAACACACTCTCCACAGGTTCCCAACTCCTACTAAGTAAACCGGAGTTGGTAACCATGGAGAAAGAACACAGAACCTGGAGCTCAGAACAATAGTAAACCGTGCATGCGTTGCTGCATAACAATTAGCAAGCATGCTGAACATTTAAAGAAATAGGCAACATGATATTACTACAACATGTTCCCTTGATGTGGCCTCAACAAGGTACAAACAACTGCATCTGCCTTACAGACGTTGGTTTCATCCAGTATCCTTGAAGGCACGTTAAAAAGAATGGATGTTAACTGACGACACTTTATGGCTTCAGTGACTTCAAGACGCATTGCTTTTGGTGCCAAAGTGGAGCTGGCACCACTTATTGGCATGGGAGAGCTATTGAAGTGTTTCTGGATCCAGACTGGCACCTGGGATATTTAAAAGGTGAGGAATCTGCAGGTAGATATAGTATCCACCAAAAAGAGTGTTACCGAAGGTAAGTAACGTTTTCTTACATGCTAATGTTAAATGAAAATAGGGCATATTTAAAACGGAGAAATCATAAATCAGAATGTTTGAACCTGTATGTATCGCACAAAATAAACTAAAATTAATTCGTTTTTGTTTCTTTTATCCCTATTAAAATATTTCTTCTGAAAGACAACGTTGTCTTGTTTGTTTTTCCCAGGCTGCTCATATTTTGAAATACTTGTAAAGTGTAGTTTGCCAAGCAAGCAAATACATTTCTTTACACGTCAGCTATAAATCCTTTTGCATGCTGTAGAGCCCTCGCTTCACACTCCCCAGGGCACAAGTCCTAAGAAATAGAAGTGGGGGGACTACCTAAGTTAGGCAGTATGCAAGTGACATCATGGTACATGACATCACGGTGCTGGATGTCACGGTGCACGACATCAAACATTGCATCGCAAGACATGGCATAAAAACCCATGATCTCACAAGAAGTAACATCACAAGAAGTGATATCAGATATTGAGACTTCACACATGTTTAGCAGGTCTCTCATGAGTGCATTTAAGTGCTTTATCAAATTTAACAAATTAGATTTTGCATCATGGTTGTGCAAAAAAGTGACAACCCCGACACAAAATCTAGGCCTCAACTTATACATTTATTTTTTCTAAATTGTGCCACAAAGAATTAGGCAACAAGGATACCCATGGCAGTAGATCTGTTCTGCTTAATTGGTTACAAAGTCTTCATTTTAATATATGTTGTGGAGTTAAGGCACCTGTTGCATAGATCTTTGTATGCCCAATAACTTAGGGAATAATTAGAATGGTAGAATAACTTTGGAAGTAAACACATTTGCTGGAGAGATCTGTGTTTTGTCTAGTCCCAGAATTTAATCAAAGTAGCTTAGAAGGCAAATATGGCTCCTGCAAGCACATCATGTAACATGCAGATGGCAGATTTTTATTTTATGTAGATAGGTAACTGGGTTACTGGTTTTTACACAGAGATCCTTTTGTTACTTGCAGTTCATAAATTGTAATCCTAAGCACAGTGAGCTATGACGGACATGTGACTCCTACACCTTGTAACCCTCACTGTCTTATGAAACACATCTTGTACATTTACACACTTACATGATGTAATGTCAATGCATTATGTGTTATGTAAAGTGCATTGGAAACAGTAGCACTACTCAAGAAATAAAACACAATAGTGGTATTTAAATTGTTAATACTGGGACATGTGACCCTCTTACAGTGCATGCATATCTCCCATATTTATACAGGTTCTCAACAAAGTCAGAAGCATTCCTCTCAAGTTTCTATGAAGTTATAACAATCTGTGTGCCTTTGTTTCCCCTCCCTTGCATTTGCTTCTAAGTGTAAGGCTCCAGACCGCGCACAGCCAAGATACAGAACAAAAGGAGGCTTGATGGCCCCTTAATCTTTGGCCCAGCTGAGGTGGGAGTGAAAATAAAAAAGCCCCCTCCCTGTCTACACGTTGCTGCTGGGAAAGTGTTGGCGCTGCTGGATATGTCCCGGTGTCTGAAGATGACATTAGGACACTTTCAGCATATTTCAGTGGGGACCAACTTTTTGGCTGGGGAGACGTTAACCCTGTGAAAATATTGGGTGGCCGCCTCTACCCACGTGTACCCCCAACTTGTGCCCTGACACTACCTGTAACCTAGCAAAAGTCTTACTAGCATTAAGTTGCAAAATGCCATTTCTTTGCCGTGAGAGAAAGTAAAAGGAAATGGGAGGCTTCCATGTTCCAATAATTAGAAGTCGGATTGCAAGAAAATAAATCAAGGCCCGCTCTATTTTTCATTATCCATCTGACTGCTCCTGGATATGTGGGAGTGCATCAACATCTCCCACACCACTAGTTTCAGTGCAGCTGACAGTACAACATATCCGCTACATCATCACATAAATCATTACAGTATGCCATGTCACACAACCTTATTTAACACTGTGATGAACTTTACCAAATTATGAGAACATAATACACCCTATATCACATTGTATCACGAAATATGAGATCTCTCCACACCACACAATTGAATATTACACACAGCTACCCCGCACCACCTTTCATATATAACCATATACTGCACTACAACACCATACAGCACACCATGACACCAGATAACACCATACTGCACATACCACAATCTACAACTCCCCGTTGATCAACAAGACTGGATAATTTCTTCAAACCACACAACAGAATCATACAACACTATGTCTCACATAGCAGTGTATTTCACGATAGAGCGCCACATCATCCCCCCACATCACATGACCTATACTGTACTACAAATCACAATGACCCTCAACATCTATTGCACTATACTACTTAAGGAACAACTAGCCACACCTCACTGCTGAACACTACATCATACTACATCAGACACTAGGTATCGTAGCACTCTACAACAATCCAAACTGAATTAGTGATTCTGGGCAGCTCACAGAACCGAGTCCTGTGCGAGGTGGACAGAACATATCTCAACACTTCTTTCCAAATTATATCAGTGTGTAGAGGCTTGGGTTTGTTTACATTCATATATGTAGTCTAAGACAGTGTAGCAGCGGTTCTACAACACTGGGAGTTAGAATGAGAACTTACAATTGTGTATGAATTGTAAAGACACTTGCTCTAGATTTCTTCCCTGCCTGTCGTGTTAATGAAGCTCATGTAAAGAAGTTTTACCAGTATGTCTCCTCAAGCTTCTTTACAGTGACAACTGTGATTGACTGGCAGGGCCAGCATACAAAGGCGCTATCCACAGTCCTGGAATCATTTAATCACTGGTGATGAGCGAGGTGTTCCAGGTGCACTACAAGGAGATCGACTCACTCGCATCCTGTGGTGTCTGGATCCAGTGCTTTGTGGTGGCAATCCAGATAGCCGTGCTTAGAGGTCCTCTCTTTCAAGATGAGGATTTGGAATCTGAGACGGCAGGTCCACAGCGAACTCAGTGGAACTGATCTGCGCCCTGCCATCTACCAATGATGCGTGACTCACAGATGACATGTGTATGCTGTTGTGTAGTGTATCCATGTTACATTCCATCATCTTAGATTGGGACATCTGCCATTTTGGTGGTGAAACTCTTCTGTTGCAGTGTACGTCCAAAAATAGGTGACGTGCACACCAGTGATTCAAGTGCACACACTGGTACTTAACACCTTACGAATATTATGTACTTTATCATTAAAGAATTCTTGTGAAGTAAGACGTTTGTATACTCCATTCATTGTACTGTGGAATGAAAGGGCCGCTCAAGCACATCAATGTGTGTGCAATTGTTTTGCATGTCACGTGAATGTGTACACCAATGTTTACATTGGAACCGTCACTGGGCAACTGACATAAGAATATCACTTGCTTGATTTTTATTGTGAAACAGTTTTTGTATTGTTTACAACTGCGTTATCAGAATGCAACACAGTGTGGTACGTCCTTCAGCCTTCCTCACTAATCCTGGTCTATCAAAGTTCTGTGGAGTTGTCGGAGTGGGAGCAGAAATTTCCAGAGGTGTTAAGATTATGATTGGTGTGCGAGATTGTAGAAGCCACATGGCGCGCCCTCACTCTTGGTGCGGCGACTCAGGGACCATCTCCTGACAGACTGCAGAAAAAGATGCAGACACCCAAACCCAGCACCACAAAATAACATTGACACACACACAGCAATCAAACCACAGCACAACATGCATCCCAATCTCTTCATACTCACATGGATCCCATGGAGGTTATTCCTGAAATAATTCACAGCTGCAAGTTTGCCGTCAGTAGGCAAGGAGTACACAATACAAGCCTGAGCGCACATGGCTATCAAAGAACCATCAAACAATAGGAACAAGAAGGAGACACCAGGCAAATGGGAATAAAGCTCCCAAGTACCAGGCGGCACAGTTAATCTTGGAGTACAAATACGCAGGCAGCCATTGATGCTGAGTGTGAAGAGACTTAATCCATCTAATAATCATCCTTAGGTGTGTGCCAATGAGTCACCAGGCAAATGAAACTTCAGGTGGTGCCTAGGGGTTGTTCAAAACTGAATGTTTTTCATGGTAAAACCCTTATTACATTAACATTGGAATTTTAAAACAATGAGAACTAGCAAAGCATCAAATGCAAAGCATTCTGAAGAACTGAGGTCATAGATTTCAGTGCACCTTTAAATATTTTGTATTTTTATTTGCTCTGATTATGCTTAGTTGACTATTATTTTAAAATTAGTTTGCCGTTAGTGTGTTTGATTTTGTCTTGTGTTGGTGCTGTTCACTTTGAGATATATTTCTTTAAGTATTAAAATTTTTCAAACTATCAATATTTTTGGTTGTTGCTTTTTTGGACATGTAGCCCCGAGTGCCCCAATCAACTGGAGGCGAGGGAAGCTGTTGGGGCAGGGAGCCTTTGGAAGGGTTTATTTATGCTACGACGCAGATACTGGAAGAGAACTCGCAGCCAAGCAAGTCCAGTTTGACCCACACAGTCCTGAAACTAGCAAGGTGAATAGAAATAAAGCTTCTGGAAATGTCATCCCGTTCTTATAGAAATTTATATTTCTTGGCCGATACTTGAAAAATGTGGCTAATGCACAAGAAAAGCTATATGTTGATGAAAGTAACTGTCTGATTGTTTTTTCATTATTCTAATGTGCATGTTCACTTTGGGCTTGTTTCGTTATTGTGTTTTTAAAAAGTTATTTGTTTCTGTAAATAAGTGTTTTATTCCATATCTCTTTCCTGCTCTCACCTTGTGGGTTGAAGGTGAGGACTCACATGTACAGAATTCCAACAGTCTGTTCAGGGGCAGCTCATCAATGCAGGCATTTTGGAGCAGTGCTCCATGAGACTTGAAGAAAGAGATTTACAGGTTGGCCTATTGCAGAGGACGCGGTACCCACAGACCTCATGGGCCAGGTAGCCAGAGATCAGTCTAATCCACCGACCCAAACCCAGATACGCCATCACCTACACCACTAGAGGTTGATAACATCTGACCGCTGGTTTCTCCAGATTGTCCAAAGGGGCTACTACCTCCCCTTTGTGACCACCCCTCCATCCATGCCACCTACTTGCAAGAGGATAACAGAGAACCAGATATCCTTAATCCTCCAGGAAGTGGCAGCTCTCTTGGC
The DNA here is from genome assembly GCA_963921515.1 of Calotriton arnoldi. Lineage (NCBI taxonomy): Eukaryota > Metazoa > Chordata > Amphibia > Caudata > Salamandridae > Calotriton > Calotriton arnoldi. The sequence continues at coordinate 1,929,696 of CAWUFW010000486.1, read as the reverse complement.
CAAGGGGGCCATACAGAGGGTACCGGCATCAAAAGTAGGACATGGTTGTTATTCTTGCTCCTTTCTAGTGCCCAAAAAGGAAGGCGGCCTTCATCCTATCCTAGATCTACACCCTCTCAATTTCTTCCTGAAGAAGGAGAAATTCAAAATGCTCACACTCGTTCAAGTCCAATCTGCGCTAGACCTGGGAGACTTGATGGTAGCGCTGGACTTGCAGGACGCATATTTCCACATCCCAGTCCTATCTGCCCACAGGTGTTACCTGCAGTTCACGGTGGTCCACAAGCACTTTCAGCTTGCTGTGCTCCCCTTTGGCCTTTCCAGCGCCCCTCAGGTGTTCACCAAGGTGATGGCAGTGGTTGCAGCCCATCTGCGGAGATTGGGGTGCCATCCTTCCCCTATCTCAACGACTGGCTGTTGAAGGTGGACTCATCCCAGGCAGTCATTCCCACCTCCAGACTACGGCAGACCTCCTGCACTCACTGGGGCTCACTATCAACGTGCTGAAGTCACACCTGACCCCTTCTCAGTTTCTCCCTTTCATCTGAGCCGTTAAGGATGCAGTGCAATTTCGGGCTTATCCTCCCTAACGGCAAGTACAGGATATTTGGTCTATGATACCAATGTTTCAGCCACTATCCTGGATTTCGGTGAGACATACTCTGAGGCTGCTGGGCCTAATGGCCTCCTTCATCCTGATTAGTGACTCATGCCCATTGGCTTATGCAGACTCTGCAGTGGTACCTGAAGTTTCAGTGGGCGCAGCATCAGAGGAATCTTTTGGACATGGTCCAGATCTCGGAGGGCACTGCAAAAGATCTGCACTGGTGGTTGACGAACTGCGATTGGGTCAGCAACAGACCCCTCTCCCTTCTTAGTCCAGTTCAAGTCCAGACTTGAACCAGATCTAACTGCAGTGACACGTCACTCCTGGGCTGGGGCGGCCATTTGGGAAAGGTGGAGATCTGAGGACTCTTGTCTCCGGTGGAATCCGTCTCCACATCAAACTGTTGGAGCTTTGTACGATCCGAGTGGCATTGAAAGTCTTTCTGTACTCAAGGGGAGGCTAGCGCATGTTTACACAGCCATGTAGTACTGCAGTAAACAGGGTGGGGTGGGGTCGTAGACCCTCTGTCAAGTGGCCGTTCACCTCTGAACATAGCTGGAACATCGGAGCATTTCCCTGGTGGTTCAACTTCTGGCGGACACTCTGAACGACAGGGTGGACAAACTCAGCCGTCGATGCCTAGCAGATCACGAGTGGCGTTTCCACTCAGAGGTGGCGCAAAGTCTCTTCCAAGAGTGGGGAGAGCCTTGGTTATAACTGTTCACCACCGCAGAGAACGAGCACTGTCAGTAGCTCTGTGCGCTGGAGTTTCCAAGGCAGCTCTTGCTCGGATACGCTTTTTATCTAGAGTGGAGCTCAGGTCTCCTGTACGCCTTTCCGCCAATACCACTCCTACCCAGAGTTCTCAAGAAGATCAGAATGACCGGGCTTAAGTCATTCTTGTGGCTCCGGATTGGGCACGGAGATTCTCTTCCAGGGGATCCTCATCAATAGTCATAAGCACTGAATATTCCCGCCCATGTGCGGGGACCCCGGAAATAATAAAAATTATATATGAAAAACATATATATATACAGCTCTATATATATAAAAACATATATCATTTTTTCTAGTATCAATGCAGCTCTCATATAGGAGGCTAAACAATGTAATAAAACACATAAATTGCTTTTGCAAATATACATAATACATGTATAAAAACACATGAGGGCAAGAAGCACTTGAACTCTGTTTTTAATGAGTAAATCTCATGAGTAAACTGCAAAAGAAAAGCAGGCATTGTTAGCCTACAGGCTGCATTGTAAACCAACATAGAAAATGAAAGCAATCTTTCATAAAAACAGGCACCGTGCCTTTAAGGCAGCCATAACCCCTAGCTTCCCATCATGCCTCAGGGGTGACAGTTAGGTCAGTTGTTCTTTCCGGCTCCTTCTGTCAGGACCCTGGAATCTCAGCTCTCTCTCTTTTTTTGACTTTTCTGTCAAAAATACCTAGTTTTTTTGTGGTTTTTTCTACTTCACTTGACGTCTTTTGATAATAGAGTGAGGATTAAACCATTTTTTTGTGGCAGAAAGTGATATTTTCTGTCAAAAATGCCTTCTTTGTTTGATCCTTGCCCTGCCTGTGGCAAAAAGAAGGCCAAGTCAGACACACATGATGTGTGCATCCTCTGCCTACCGGAGTCTCACTCTCCTGCCTCTTGTCAACACTGCAGGAAGCTATCCAATAGAACCATAAAGGACAGAGAGAGAATCCGTCTTTATGGCCTCTCAGAAAGAGGTAGGTCTCCTGTAAGAACAAAGAAGAGGGCGCGTTCGACGTCGAGCAAGGTCCCGATATGTTCCCCTTCGGCGTCGGGCTCGACGTCGAAGGTACCGGCAGCGGAGTCGTCGTCGAGGGCCTTGGTGCAGGAGCGCCATTCTTCAACTTCAAAAGCTAAGTCTCCTTTGGCGTTGCAACAGCGTCCGGCGTCGAGACAAGATCCTCCGCCATCGACTCGACGATTGACGTCAAGAGACAGATCATCGACGCCGAAACGTAAGTCATCATCTTCGAAGTTGAGGCCGATGTCTCCGTTGCCGTCTCAGCGCAGATCAACGTCGAAGCAGAGGTCGTCGGATGTCCAATCGTCGAGGCCGGGGCCTCCGTCGACGCCAGCAACACTCTCGACGTCGAGACAGCAGTCGGGTTCACTGCCGACGTCTGGACACAGTCCTTCGTCGAAGGAAAGGCGCTCGACGTCGAGGATGGATACTCCGTCGAAGCAAGGACGATCGACGTCGAGGCACGACTCTTCGTCGAGGCTGCGCTCGGCGTCGAGGCACAGCCCTCCGTCAAAGCGAAGAAGATCGACGTCGAGACGCAGGTCTCCGTCGGCGAGGCGCTCGGCGTCGCAGCAGCATACTCCGTCAAAGCAAAGAAGATCGACGTCGAGACGCAGGTCTCCATCGAGGCAGTCGGCGTCGAGGCGCATGTCTTCGCCGGGATCAAGAAGGTCGACGTCGAGACAGAAATCTCCGTCGCGGACGACGTCAAGGCAGAGGTCTCCGTCGGTGTCAGTCCCTGTAAGTTTCTCTCCGTCTCCTTCATCGACGTCGAGAGCAGGCTCCCACCATTCCATCGTGAGGTCTGGTTCTCCGGAGGTGATTATTTCGTCCTCAAGTAGCCTGGACTCTCCCTCTGGTCATCAACGTCCAGTGGAAAAGGCTCATCAGGAAGGACGGAAGTCTCCACGTCGTTCTCCTGTTAGAGCGGAGAAGTCTCCATCCATTCACCTCTCTCCCAGATGGAGGCGTCCATTGCACCACTGGGCGGATCATACACAGGCAGGTGTTAGACGGGATCCCAGTCCTGCTCACAGGTCCCCTCTGGCTCACCTGGCACAAGATGCGGATCTTTCTCCACCAAGAGGAAGAGCTCGTACTCGCTCTCCTGCACCAACATCCAGAAGGAGATCAAGATCACGCAGCAGGAGGAGAAGACGCAGGTCTCCAACGCCTTCCACCTCTTCAACGTACTCCTCAAAAAGAGACTACTCGCCCACCATTACTGACAGTCCACCGTCGAGGATCTCTCCGGTGTACGATGTAAGCACATTCCAGGAGGTGCTTTCCAGGGGGGCTGCCAAACTGAACATTCCTATGCCTGTTCAGCAGAGTATTTCTTCGGTTATTTTCGAAACTTTGAACCAGAAGACATCCTCTCGCCCGTTAATCCCATTGGTACCGGGACTTCTGAAACCGGTTATGGACATTTTTCTTACGCCGGCTACTCTCAAGACGGCACCGGCGAGAATTCTGAAGTATCGTCCTCCGGAGGAAGATCCCTCTTTTTTGAAGTCAGATCCTAAACCGGACTCTGTAATTGTGGCTGCTGCCAGAATGACCCACTCAGTGGCCTCCTCGTCCACAGTACCACTGGACAAGAAGAGCAAGACACAAGACTCATGGGGGAGAAAAGTATGTGGCACTTCTGCATCCATGCTTAAAGTCTCCAGTGCGTCAGCTCTATTGGGGCGTTACGATAGAGCTTTATGGGATTCGCTACAGCGTTTTACAGATAAGCTGCCCAAGGAAGACCGTAAGGACTTCGAAGAAATTGTACAGGAGGGCAGCCTGGTAGCGAACCAAGTAATTAGTGCTGCGGCGGATGGAGCTACACTTTCAGCACACTCCTACGCCCACGGAATTTGTGCCAGAAGATCTTCATGGCTTCGCCTGACAGCATTGAAGCCAGAGGCGCAGTCCCGTATTCTCAACCTGCCATTTTCCGGGTCATCGTTGTTTGGCTCGCACACCGATGAAGAGATGGCACGGATGAAGACCGAGCTAGATACCCTGAAGGCGGTGGGGCTGGAGAAGAAAAAGAGTTTAGTCGCCGCTACCGCAATACTGATCGCCGCTCCTTCCAACAGAGGGTTCAAACCCCTCGTTGGCAAAAGAACCAAAACCAACAGGGTCAGCAGAAATCGCAGTTTCAAAGCCGGCGATCCAACAGGGGAAGAGGAGGGAACCGTCAGTCCTCTACTTCAACGAAAGTTCCAGCCAAGCAATGAGTGCCCGCTTCCTCCAGTACCGTTCACCACTCCAGTAGGAGGAAGTGTTGCAAATCATCTGCAAGAGTGGCGAGCCATCACCAAGGATCAGTGGGTGTTGGCTACGCTGCAGAATGGGTACTCTCTACGTTTCCGACGTCGTCCTTCCTCGATCCCTCCGGTACCATCATCATGCTGCCAGATCAACATGCTGCAGAGGGAAGTGGGAATACTTCTCCAAAAATCAGCCATAGAGAAGGTTCCACGGTCACAAAGAGGTCGAGGAGTTTATTCCAGATACTTCCTGGTAAAGAAAAAAGGTAAAGAAAAAAGGTCAAAAGTCGGAATACAGGCCCATTCTGGATCTGCGAACTCTCAACAAGTCCATCAAACGAGAAAAAATTTGCATGTTGGCTCTCCACCAAATATATCCTCACCTCCGCAAAGGGGATTGGATGTGTTCGATGGATCTGCAAGATGCTTATTTTCATATACCGATAAATCAGCATCACCGGTAATATCTACGATTCATAGTCGGAACATCCCACTATCAGTTCAAAGTGCTGCCCTTCGGGCTGAAGTCAGCTCCCCGGGTGTTCACGAAGTGCATGGCAGTAGTGGCAGCTGCTCTGCGACGCAGAGGCATCTTCGTCTACCCTTATCTGGACGATTGGTTGCTAAAAGGCCCCTCTCCATAAAGTGTGATGAACCACTTCCAGCAGTGCCTAGGGTTTTGTCAAAAACTGGGCCTACATGTGAATTTCGAAAAATCGACGCAGCAACCCACTCAAACAATCCACTACCTGGGGGCGCTGATAGACTCACAGTGAGAAAAAGTGTTTCCTTCGGAGGAGAGACAATTATCCATCATTCAGAAAGGCAGACAGATTTTACACAACAGCCTGTCTTCAGTGCGTCAGATCGCCTCCCTGCTAGGATCGATGGCATCCTGCATTTTTCTGGTGCCCAATGCCAGATTGAAAATGCATACTCTACAACAAGATCTAGAAGAGAAATGGATTCAACGGTCTTCTCGCTGGGAAGACAAAATTTGTCTATCACGCGCAGCCAGAGCATCCATCCCGTGGTGGATGAAGAAAGACAACCTGAGGGTAGGAGTACCATTACATCAAGCTCCTCCCTCTCAGACTCTGATCACAGACGCCTCCCTGCAAGGATGGGGAGCCCACATGGGGTCTCTCCAGACGCAAGGCCTATGGTCCTCAAAGGAGCAGTTGTACCACATAAACATGCTGGAGCTAAGGGCTGTTCATCTGGCTCTCAAGGCTTTCCTCCCTTCGATTCAGGCGAGTTCCATCCTAGTACAGACGGCCATACCACCACCATGTACTACCTGAACAAACAGGGAGGAACTCGCTCGAGGACTCTCTCTTTGGAGGCACAGACCCTTTGGCACTGGCGAGGAATCTATCCATCACAGCGGTTCACCAGCCGGGAGAGCAGAATTCTCAGGCAGATGCCCTCAGCCGTCACTTCGAGGAACAGCAGGACTGGGTCCTCAACGACGAGGTGGTCGACGACCTCTTCCGAGCTTGGGGCCGTCCGAGCATAGACCTGTTCGCGGACGAAGTAAACACAAAATGCCAAGACTTCGCCTCCAGGTACTACCGACCTGGATCGAAGGGGAATGCCCTTTTGATCAGCTGGTCAGGGGCATTTGTGTACGCCTTTCCACCCCTGCCTCTCATCCCGAAGGTGGTGACCAAGCTATCTCACTCAGACACCACAATGATGCTCCGGACTGGCCGAGACAGTGGTGGTACCCGGACCTTCTACATCTGTCAGTCTGCCCACACAAGAGGCTGCCGTGCAGACCGGACTTGCTATCCAAGATGAACGGGAGGATTCATCACCCCAACCTTCCGTCACTGAGCTTAACAGCATGGCTCCTGAGGTCCTCCAGTATGGGCATTTAGGTCTGCCACAGGACTGCATGACCATATTGAAAGAGGCAAGGAGACCTTCTACAAGACATTCTTATGCCTGCAAATGGAAACGTTTTTACATTTGGTGTATGCAAAATAATTGTAATCCTACCAAGGGGCAGGAGGAGGTAGTTTTGCCTTATCTGCTTCACCTAGCCAGAGCAGGTTTGAAATTTTCATCCATTAAGGTACACCTAGCTGCCATTACGGCGTACAGGCGTTCTCCTTCTCAGCCCTCGTTTTTTCAGCTACAGGTGGTGAAGGATTTCCTGCAGGGTCTCAAGAAGGTCTACCCTCCGGTCCGACCTCCTTCACCTCCTTGGGAGTTGAACTTGGTACTGTCAAAATTGATGGGTCCACCCTTTGAGCCTATCCACAAAGCAACCTTACAACACCTTACGTGGAAGGTAGCTTTCTTGGTAGCTATCACCTCAGCTCGTAGGGTGAGTGAGATACAGGCCCTATGTTCTAAAGAGCCCTACTTGGTTTTTCATCTCAATAGGGTAGTCCTCAGGACTCATCCTTCCTTCCTTCCGAAGGTGGTGTCTGATTTTCATGTAAATCAATCTAGTTCTCTTCCGACCTTTTTTCCCAATCCCTTCACTCCAGCTGAGAGGGCTCTACATTCGTTAGACCTTAAAAGGGTTTTGAAGTTTTATCTGGACAGGTCGAAGCCATTGAGGAAGTCTGATCAACTATTTGTTAATTATGGTTCGATCAGAACAGGTTTCCCAGCATCAAAGCGGTCCATCTCCAGATGGATAGTCTCATGCATCAAATTGGCTTACCAGTTGGCACAGAAGCCTCTTTGGTCCGCTCCCAAAGCTCATTCCACGAGAGGAAAAGCAGCTACGACTGCTTTCCTCAATAATGTACCACTCTCTGAGATCTGCAAAGCAGCCACTTGGAGATCAGTGCATACATTTACAAGGCATTACTGTCTTGACTCAGATACTAGAGCGGACACTCAAGTAGGTCAAGCCTCCTTGAGGAATCTGTTCAACAGCTGACATTTCGGTTGTTGTTAACAAGGTCACTGCGTTTCTCATTTGCCTGCAGGTGGATGTTGGGCTTGCTATTCTATTCAGTGCTTATGACTATTGATGAGGATCCCCATGGAAGAGAAGGATAAGTTACTTACCTGTAATCCTAGTTCTCTTCCAGGGGTATCCTCATCAGTCATAAGCAACTCACCCACCTCCCCAGGCAAATGAGATTATTTCATTGTTAAATATTATCTTGGTGCCCTGACCTTCAGGGTTACGCAAAGAACAACTGACCTAACTGTCACCCCTGAGGCATGATGGGAAGCTAGGGGTCATGGCTGCCTTAAAGGCGCGGTGCCAGTTTTTATGAAAGATTGCTTTCATTTTCTATGTTGGTTTACAATGCAGCCTGTAGGCTAACAATGCCTGCTTTTCTTTTGCAGTTTACTCATGAGATTTACTCATTAAAAACAGAGTTCAAGTGCTTCTTGCCCTCATGTGTTTTTATACATGTATTATGTATATTTGCAAAAGCAATTTGTGTTTTATTACATTGTTTAGCCTCCTATATGAGAGCTGCATTGATACTAGAAAAAATGATATATGTTTTTATATATATATATATAGAGCTGTATATATATATAATTTTTATTATTACCGGGGTTCCCGCACATGGGCGGGAATATTCAGTGCTTATGACAAGACCACTGACTCATTGTCAGTGAAATTGCTCTCCCACCCTCGCAGCTCCACCATTAAGTGAGCCCTACCCCTGCACTCTCGAGTGTTGGTGATCGAGGCCCTCCTCCACCCGCAGGTTTCCTGCGCCTCATCCCTGGTGGTCCAGTGGACCTCTGTCTCCTTCCTCTAACTCTGCTCTTTCACTCGTTTTTCTACCCTTTTTTATCTTTCACCTTTCTGCACTTTTCTGCATCTCTGCTCTTTTGTGCCTTATTTCTGCTCATTTTCCCTTCCTCTCGCTCTGCCCTTTCACTAGTTTTCACTCGTTTTTCTACCCTCTTTTATCTTTCACCTTTCTGCATCTCTGCTCTTTTGTGCCTTATTTCTGCCTATTTTCCCTTTTTTCTTTATCCCTTATTTCCTCCCTTTACCTTTCCCCGCCGCTGCTGCCCCCGCGGCCCCTCCCCCCACGCGACCGGCCCAATCCAGCTCCCCTCCCCGCTCCCGCCTCCCAGCTGTCCAGCCCTCCCGACCCCTACTTAATGGCGGCCACTGCGGGGACAGGCGAGCAAGACCACTGACTCATAGTCAGTGAAATTGCTCTCCCACCCTCGCAGCTCCACCATTAAGTGAGGCCTGCCCCTGCCCCTGCACTCTCGAGTGTTGGTGATCGAGGCCCTCCTCCACCCGCAGGTTTCCCTGCGCCTCATCCCTGGTGGTCCAGTGGACCTCTGTCTCCTTCCTCTAACTCTGCTCTTTCACTCGTTTTTCTACCCTTTTTTATCTTTCACCTTTCTGCACTTTTCTGCATCTCTGCTCTTTTGTGCCTTATTTCTGCTCATTTTCCCTTCCTCTCGCTCTGCCCTTTCACTTGTTTTCACTCGTTTTTCTACCCTCTTTTATCTTTCACCTTTCTGCACTTTTCTGCATCTCTGCTCTTTTGTGCCTTATTTCTGCTCATTTTCCCTTCCTCTCGCTCTGCCCTTTCACTAGTTTTCACTCGTTTTTCTACCCTCTTTCATCTTTCACCTTTCTGCATCTCTGCTCTTTTGTGCCTTATTTCTGCCTATTTTCCCTTTTTTCTTTATCTCTTATTTCCTCCCTTTACCTTTCCCCGCTGCTGCTGCCCCCGCGGCCCCTCCCCCCCAGCGCGACCGGCCCAATCCAGCTCCCCTCGCCGCTCCCGCCTCCCAGCTGTCCAGCCCTCCCCGACCCCTACTTAATGGCGGCCACTGCGGGGACAGGCGAGCAAGACCACTGACTCATTGTCAGTGAAATTGCTCTCCCACCCTCGCAGCTCCACTATTAAGTGAGGCCTGCGTCAAAGGCAAGCCCGTCTGCGCCCGTCCGCGACCCGACCGCGACCAGCGCCAGGAAATCTGGACCTCCGCCCCGCCAACGCTACGACCCAGCAGCACTCCACGCACTCAACCCAGGCCGCAACAACAACTGCAAGCTAGCATCACCAGCCGACTCCCACGGACCCTTCAGCTGTCACCGCTGCCGGCACACCTGCAGCACCGCCAAGAACACGGATCCAGCCCAACCCGCCCACAAGAACACAACCGAACCGAAGACCCTGCAATGCATCCTCCTCAACGTCCGATCCCTCCACAAACACGCCACAGAAATCTGGGACCTCCTCGACGGCACCACCCCGGACGTAGCGTTCTTCACCGAAACCTGGACCAACACCACCTCGGGACCGGACATCGCCATCCCCCAAGGATACAAGATCTCCAGGAAGGACCGCCCAGGAGGAGGAATCGCCATCGTCCACAAATCCAGCCTCCGCCTGAGCACACTCCCTGACGAGCCCACAGAACTGATGGAACACCTTCACTTCAAGATACTGGCCAGCCCCACCGCCACCCTCCGAGGAACCCTCATCTACCGACCCCCTGGAGCCCGTGGACCCTTCGCCAACTCCATCACGGACATTATCTCCCCGCAGGCCATCGCATCCATCAACTACACCCTGCTGGGAGACCTCAACTTCCACCTCGACAACCAACTGGACCCCAACACCACATCCCTCCTGGACAACCTCCACAACATTGGACTGCGCCAGATCGTGACCGAGCCCACGCACTCAGCAGGACACACCCTCGACCCCCTCTTCACTACAGGAAACTCCATCACCTTCAGCCACACATCCGAACTCCCATGGACCGACCATCATTGCGTCCACTTCACCTTCAGAACACCCACCATCCACAGACACCAGCACCTGCTTCCACGAAGAAACTGGACCAAAATCACCGACGACCAGGTCACCTCCTCACTCAACAACTCCACCCCAACCATCGCGGAAAACGACGACCCCAACACCGCAGCCCGAACCCTGCATAGATGGATCTCGGACAGCACCAACACCATAGCCCCCTCAAGAAAAACAACAATACCCGCGCCAAGAAAGCCAGATGGTTTACCACCGAACTTCGAGAGTCCAGAAGCACATGCCGCCGCCTCGATAAGGCCTAGAGGACACCAAATCCACAGAAGCCCACGACAACTTCAGAGCCGCCACCAACGCCCACCATCAACTCATCAGAGAAACGAGGAAAAAAGCGATTGAAGACAGAATCTCCACCCACGCGCACAACAGCAAGGAACTCTTCAGCATCATCAAGGAGTTCGCCCAACCCACTAGCGAGTCTACCGACATCCCTCCCTCACAAGACCTCTGCGACAAATTCAGCACCTTTTTCCACCACAAAATCAAGAGCAGCTACGACAACTTCGACGAAGACAACAAACACACTGAACCCTCACCAACCACCCCCGACACCCGGAAACCAGCAATTGACGACTGGACAGCCCTCACCACCGAAGACACACTGAAGACAATGAAGTCAATCCACTCAGGGGCCCCCACGGACCCCTGCCCCCACCACATCTTCAATAGAGCCGCCGACACCATCGCACCCATGCTCCGCCACACCATCAACCGCTCCCTGGCGACCGCCTCGTTCCCCGACGACTGGAAACACGCCGAGGTCAACCCCTCCTAAAGAAACCCTCAGCGGACCCCACCGACCTCAAAAACTACAGACCCATCTCCCTGCTCCCGTTCCCAGCGAAAGTCATCGAGAAAGCCATCAACAGCCAACTCGCCACATTCACTGAAGAACACAACATCCTCGACTCCTCCCAATCCGGCTTCAGAAAAAACCACAGTACGGAAACCGCCCTCCTCGCCGCAACAGACGACATCCGCACCCTACTGGACAAAGGAGAAACAGTAGCCCTCATCCTCCTCGACCTATCAGCGGCGTTCGACACAGTCTCCCACTGCACCCTAATACGCAGAGTCTACGATGCAGGAATCCAGGACAAGGCCCTCGACTGGATCCGCTCCTTCCTCTCCGGCAGGACGCAGCGAGTCAGACTCCCCCCTTTCCTCTCGGACCCCACACCTACCACCTGCGGAGTCCCCCAGGGCTCCTCCCTCAGCCCGACGCTCTTCAACGTCTACATGGCTCGCCTCGCCCCCATCGTCAGAACCTACGGACTCAACATCGTGTCATACGCAGACGACACCCAGCTCATCCTCTCCCTATCCAACGAGCCCAACACCGCCAGACGCAACTTTCGAGAAGGCATGGAAGCCGTCGCCAAATGGATGAAAAACAGCTGCCTACAACTAAACACCAACAAAACAGAAGTACTCATCATGGGCCCAAACCCCGATGCCTGGAGCGACACCTGGTGGCCCCCCGCCCTCGGAAACCCGCCAACCCCCACGGACCACGCACGCAACCTGGGAATCATCCTGGACTCCGAGCTCAAAATGGACCGCCAGATCAACTCTGTCTCGTCTTCCTGCTTCCACATCCTCCACCTCCTTCGTAAGACCTTCAAATGGATCCCCATCGAACACCGAAAGACCGTCACTCACGCCCTGGTCACCAGCAGACTCGACTACGGTAACGCACTCTACGCCGGAATAAACAAAAACCTCACCCGCAAGCTACAGAACATCCAGAACGCCGCCGCAAGACTGGTACTCAACCTGCCAAAACACTGCCACATCTCCCAGCACCTGCGCACACTCCACTGGCTCCCTGTCGAGGCGAGAATCACCTTCAAGATGCTCACCCACGCACACAAGGCCCTCCACGGCACCGGACCAGCATACCTGAACAGCCGACTCAAATTCCACGCACCCCAAAGGACCCTACGATCATCCCAGCACTCCTACGCCATGGTCCCCCGCACCAGAAAGACCAGATCGGGAGGCCGCTCCTTCTCCTTCCTCGCGGCCAAAGCATGGAACGCCCTTCCGCTCCACCTCAGACAGACAACACCACTCCCCATCTTCAAAACCTGGCTCTTCGACAGACCCCCTCCTTGATGGATGGAACCTGCACCCCCCCCACCCCTAGCGCCTTGAGACCCTTACGGGTGAGTAGTCGCGCTTTAACAAACCCCTGATTGATTGATTGATGAGGATACCCCTGGAAGAGAACTAGGATTACAGGTAAGTAACTTATCCGTCTGGTATCACAAGGTGTTGAGCATGTCAATCGGTCCTCTGATCAGTCTGCTTCTTCGGGAGGATTTTCTGTCACAGCAGCAAGGGAGAGTCCTGCACCCGAACATTTCAACGCTCTGCCTTCATGCTTGGAGATTGAGAGGTGACAGGTGACAGCCTTCGACTTTCCGCCCGAAGTCTGTAATGTAATTTTGCCAGCCAGGCGTCCCTCCACGAAGACGGTATACACCCGTCGTTGGGGCAAGTTTGTGGCATGGTGTGCAGAAAAACAGGTTGACCCCCTATCTGCTCCTCTTTCACATGTGCTCTTGTTTATTCTCACCCTGGCCCAGCATAGCTCGGCATTGGGCACATTGAAGGATTATTTATCTGCCATATTAGCATTCCTGTGTTTGCCAGATCAGCCTCCTCTTTTCAAATCCAATATTGTACATAGGTTTCTGAAGGGTCTCCCAGCATTTTTCCCCCACCCGCTTCCTTATGCCTCAGTGGGACCTCAACCTGGTCCTTGCCTATCTGATGTGTGCTCCCTTTGAGCCGCTCCATAACAGTCCAATCAGACTACTTATTATCCAGACAGCCTTTCTTGTAGGCAATAAAATCCGCCAGGAAGGGTTAGCGAGTTACAATTGCTATGTGTGTGTAGGAAAGTAGGATCTGCCTTCATGGTTACCTCCACTTCTTGCTGGTGTCAGTATGTTTTTTTGACTAGTCTGGCTGGGATCCTGCTAATCAGGACCCCAGCCACTGTGCTTCCTCCCTAAATTTGTCATGGTAAGTACTTTGGTACCTCCACAATTGGCTCTTGGTGTACCCATGCAAGTCCCTATATATGGTGCTAAGGTACCCAGGGCATAGGTACACCAGGGGTCTCCCATGGGCTGTAGCATATATTATGCCACCCATGAGCGACCACTCAAACTGTGACTACAGGCCTGCCATTGCAGCCTGTGTAAGCTGGTGCTAGCACCACTTACGACAGATATATGTTTTTCTTACATCTGAGGTCAAAACACTTAAAACCTATAAGTCACCCCTAAGGCATGCCTTTCAGTCCTGAAAGCAGGGTGCTGGGTTATAAGTGTGAGGATGCCCTGCATGAGCAGGACAGCCCCTACAAACCCCGGAGTTGTCAGGCTTTGTAAGTGCGGTCAGCTATTTTGATACATATAGTGGCTATGTGTCATTACGCGATGGCTAACTATATATTGGCTGTGCTGAACCTGGGCATGTTTGGTGTCAAACATGTTGGAATCATACCCCAACACCGTTACCGGTGTTGGTGGTATGATTCCATGTACTGGCTCCCAGTACTCCCGGTAACAGACTTCTAGGGTCTGCCAGCAAACTAGTACTGCTGCCGACCCCAGACACGATTCTGCCCTCCTGCTGCTGAGCTGAGCTCGAGCAGGAGAAGGTAGAACAATAGGTTTCCTGTCACACCACCTCGCAGACAGAACTTAGTGTATTGGGCTGGGGTAGGGGCTCTTGCCACCGCCACCAGACTGCTTTGAAGGGCACATTTGGTGCCCTCCTTGCATACTCTAGTTAGAACCAGTGCTGGGAGCCCTTGGCTCCTGCTCTGGTGCGATACTGGACAAAGGACATGGGAGTATCCTCCCCTCTGTCCAGCCCTCTGGGAGGAACCCATGAGTCGTCGTAACCCCTTTCTTAGGGTATAAAAGGGCTTACCTGTGGGCGGGTCCTCAGATTCGTCGTGGGACAAGACTCATGCCTGAAACCACGTCACTCTTCGACCGTCAGGACACTTGGACTTCGCTGGAGTTCGCCTGGAACCGAGACTGCATGAAGACTCCTGTTGCTCCTGGTCTCGCTGTTCTACAAGTCTTCTTCGTCGTCTATATCTGTGCTTCTTCCAGGATCTTCAATAGACCTGTGGCCATCAAGAACACCCGAAGTAATCTCCTTTGGAGTGGAGGAGTCACCCCCCTGCATCTGCAGGCACCACAACGAAGCTGACCGGTTTGCTGCTATTGATGTCCCACGGACTTCGAAAGGCTCAGCAACACAGGTGGTGGTTCTTCAACTCCCTCCAGACCTGACCCGTTCTCTCTGCAATTTTGAGGCCAGTATCCGTCGCCAGAACCACACCGACTTGCCGTTGACCAGGCTTGTTGGCTCTGCACTCCAGAGATCTTCGGGCTACAAGAAGCTCCAGCATCTCTTCCTGCCAAGATCTTCGTCCTCACCGTATCCTCTGCACCCTTTGGTGAGCTGCTCGAGGTCCTCTTGCGACTCCTGTGCCATCGGCCTGTGGGTCCTCTCGAGGGTCTTCTCTTGCTTCAGTAGAATCCCCTGCTTGCTCGGGGCCTGCTCTGACACTCTTGCACTTGGTGAGTCCCTTTGACCTTGCTGGTCCCAACATTGCTCCTACATCGTTTTCCACATCTGTTGCTGCTGCCAGGGCTTGTTGGTGCTCCTGCTGGACACCAACCCCCTGATTCTCGACTTCCCATGTGGGACAGCTCGTGAACGGCTCCTGGTCTTCCACAGTGTCCTGGTCCTCACAGCTGCAGCGACAAGGTCACCGCTGCCACTCCTGCATCTTCCGTCATTGGTGGGCTTTGCTCTTCCTTGTCACCTCTGAGTGGCATATACTCTGTCCCCTCTGATTGCAGGTTCTTCTCTTCAAGAAGCCACCTTTGGATTCCACTGGACTCTTGCACAGTCTTCGCCAGCGGCATCTTTACTGAAGTCCTCCATTGTGGTCTACGGCGGTTTCCGACATCACTTCCCACCAATGCATCCAGCTTCCCTGGTGTAGGTATCCTGGTTCCTGGGGTATCTATGGGTGGGGTGACTCTCCAACCTTCTGTCTTCCGCTGGGTTTCTTCAGGGTCCACTGGGAAGGGTCCTCCTTCTTCAAAAGTGCAACTGCGACTTTCCCTTTGACTTCTTTTGAGTACGCAACTGTGTTTCCACTCTGCATACAGTCTCCATGGGGCTCCTGGGTACTTACCTTGGGTTGTTCCTTGCATCCCCAGCTCTTCTGAGTCTCCTGGTCCAAGTCCCGACTTCGTTCGCAGTTCGCATTCCACTTTCTTAGAACATGGTTTGGTCTCCCCCTGGAGCCCACTGTATATTGTGCTTACATACCTGTTTGCAACTGAAGTATTGTGTGTATTTGTGTTGATATCTCCGGGTAGGAGATTTACCAATGTGTTAGTGTATGTTGTATAATCAATAGACATATTTTTATAAATACAATGTGTGGTTCTTTTTTATTTAATCTACACTATAGGATTAGATCTGGTAAAACAAGCTGCTTAACACTCCTTCTGGACTAAGCTTAAGGCTGCTCTCCAAAGCTACCACTTAGAGAGCTTTCTATGGTTGTTTAAGACCACTAAAATCACCATAAGTGTGCACCATAACTAAGCCAGCCTACTACAGCATTTCATTCTACCCGGGCAAGCTGGTCCTTTAGACTCGAGTGTCCGTCTTACTGAAAGTGGTCACTCTTTAATTTTAGGCCAGTATCACCCTGCCTACCTTTTATGCTCTGCCTCATCCCTCTAAAGAACAGCAGCAACTCCGCCGGCTAGATGCAAAAAGAGTGTTGTCAGGTATTAAAAACCTGATTATTAAAAAATCTATTTTGCACAGTATCTAGCACCTTGTCCTTTGCAATTTTATGGCATCCCTTGATATTGTTTAGAATAATGCTTCCCTGTTTGCTCAGTGCAGACAATTTGTGGAGTCAACAAAGTCTCTCCTAAAGGAATATTGTTGTTGAATTCTAGCGTTTGAAATGTAGCAGCTACCTACTTCAGGTTTGGAGGCGTTATGGATTTGGAGATAAAGTTTGAAAATGTTTTAGAGGCTACACATTGTACTCACTTATAGTCTGAAAAGGGGACTTAAGGAGATTTCTGGATGTTTTAACTTTCTCATTGACTTCTTTATAAACCGTTGGGCATTTATTATCTTTTCACCTTTTTTGCAATTTTTGCTGTTTATAGTTTTCACATTTTTGGCTCTTTATTTAGTTGAAACTTTATTTGAACTTTAAGATCTTTAGTTCATAACTGTATTGTTCTTTTAAATGTTACCTTGCATACCAGTCACATAAGTCTAAAGAGTGAAGTTTGTGTTGAATGAGATTAGTATACCCCTGTTGTGTCCCCCTGATCTGATAGAGACATCTCGCCGCAGATTCCTTATCTTAGAATCCTCACCAGGCGCCAGGCTGGATCTGGAAATGTTTTCCAGTAGTACCTCTGGGCGTCAGTAGAGGGTGCTGAGCGCCTCAGCAGCAACGTCGTCTCTCAAATTTGACATCAACGGAGTCCATATAAGCCCACCCCCAATGCACTGACGTCAGATCCTTCTTTTCTGTGCTAACAACGTGGATCCGCACTGCAGTTTCTCCGGCCGTTTTCGGCCTACTTGACATTTTTTCATCGGAGCAGTGTGCCTTTTTCTTTCTTCAATGTCCTCGGGGTTCAAGCCTTGTGAGTCTTGTGGGCGACAAATGTCCGCCACGGAACCTCATTCGGTTTGCAAGTGGTGTCTGGTTGAGCACCACGACTCCGACGAGTGCGACGGTTGTCGCCAGCTCTGACCGAAAGCGTACAGGGAACTTCGCATGAAGCTCCTAGCGGGACAGATGTCACAGTCATCGACTTCTTCTCATCGTCCTCGGTCCCCTACGCGCTCTAGGGATCGTCCACTCTAGGAGCCGTTCCCGGAGGCATCCTTCACCTTTGACATCCGGGGGGAAGACTCTGTGCCGGTGGTCGAAGTCGCTACGCCTCCTATCTTCGTTACCTACCGCTTGTCCCCGCTCTTCTGTTGAATTGCCGATGCATGAGTGAGCCCTGCGTCTCCCCACCTATCCCGGGCTGGGGCGTCTTTGACCCAGATGAGACAATATTCTCAATCACTTCATTCTGTTCTTGGGTAGTCACCTCCCTCGGGAGCACCCTCGGGCCCCAAGTAAGTTCCTGAGGTCATGCCTGTGACTCCGCTGGCGGGTTCTCCCTCGGCTTAAGGTCGGCCTCTTGTGTCTGACACCTTAGCGGCGCCGATGCACAGCCCATCGTGGCTCCCACCTTTGGCTCCTGGTTCTGGTCTGCCAACTCCCATGTCGGCATTGAGCTGTTGTCTTCCGGCTTCCGTAGTGGTGCCGTGGACGCTCATTCCGATGTTGAGGCATCACCTTCTCGGCATCGACCGACTTCAGTTACGGTGTCGTATGCGGCGCCGATGGAGCCGACCATCTCGGACTATCCCCCTCTGGTTTTTCCTTCTGAGGACCATGGTTTTAGAAGTACTACAAGCGGTGTGGTGTGTCCCCCTCCAATTTCGGCGACAGTTCCATCCCCCTATGCAATCTAGCTGGTTACTTGACTTGGGTGACGCCAGTCGCTTCGAATCTTTGCCAGCCCTCTCCTGGTTTGGCTGTGGAGGCGAGTTCTGCGTTGGCAGTAATGCTCAATCGAGTTTCGGTTGCCCTGGATTTACACCTTCCTTCTGTGGAATTGTCAACAGACCCCTTTTCACCTTTTTTGCAATTTTTGCTGTTTATAGTTTTCACATTTTTGGCTCTTTATTTAGTTGAAACTTTATTTGAACTTTAAGATCTTTAGTTCATAACTGTATTGTTCTTTTAAATGTTACCTTGCATACCAGTCACATAAGTCTAAAGAGTGAAGTTTGTGTTGAATGAGATTAGTATACCCCTGTTGTGTCCCCCTGATCTGATAGAGACATCTCGCCGCAGATTCCTTATCTTAGAATCCTCACCAGGCGCCATGCTGGATCTGGAAATGTTTTCCAGTAGTACCTCTGGGCGTCAGTAGAGGGTGCCGAGCGCCTCAGCAGCAACGTCGTCTCTCAAATTTGACGTCAACGGAGTCCATATAAGCCCACCCCCAATGCACTGACGTCAGATCCTTCTTTTCTGTGCTAACGTGGATCCGCACTGCAGTTTCTCCGGCCGTTTTCGGCCTACTTGACATTTTTTCATCGGAGCAGTGTGCCTTTTTCTTTCTTCAATGTCCTCGGGGTTCAAGCTTTGTGAGTCTTGTGGGCGACAAATGTCCGTCACGGATCCTCATTCGGTTTGCAAGTGGTGTCTGGTTGAGCACCACGACTCCGACGAGTGCGACGGTTGTCGCCAGCTCTGACCGAAAGCGTACAGGGAACTTCGCATGAAGCTCCTAGCGGCACAGATGTCACAGTCATCGACTTCTTCTCATCGTCCTCGGTCCCCTACGCGCTCTAGGGACTGTCCACTCTAGGAGCCGTTCCCGGAGGCATCATTCACCTTTGACATCCGGGGGGAAGTCTCTGTGCCGGTGGTCGAAGTCGCTACGCCTCCTATCTTCGTTACCTACCGCTTGTCCCCGCTCTTCTGTTGAATTGCCGATGCATGAGTGAGCCCTGCGTCTCCCCACCTATCCCGGGCTGGGGCGTCTTTGACCCAGATGAGACAATATTCTCAATCACTTCTTCTGTTCTTGGGTAGTCACCTCCCTCGGGAGCACCCTCGGGCCCCAAGTAAGTTCCTGAGGTCATGCCTGTGACTCCGCTGGCGGGTTCTCCCTCGGCTTAAGGTCGGCCTCTTGTGTCTGACACCTTAGCGGCGCCGATGCACATCCCATCGTGGCTCCCACCTTTGGCTCCTGGTTCTGGTCTGCCAACTCCCATGTCGGCATTGAGCTGTTGTCTTCCGGCTTCCGTAGTGGTGCCGTGGACGCTCCTTCCGATGTTGAGGCATCACCTTCTCGGCATCGACCGACTTCAGTTACGGTGTCGTATGCGGCGCCGATGGAGCCGACCATCTCGGACTATCCCCCTCTGGTTTTTCCTTCTGAGGACCATGGTTTTAGAAGTACTACAAGCGGTGTGGTGTGTCCCCCTCCAATTTCGGCGACAGTTCCATCCCCCTATGCAATCTAGCTGGTTACTTGACTTGGGTGACGCCAGTCGCTTCGAATCTTTGCCAGCCCTCTCCTGGTTTGGCTGCGGAGGCGAGTTCTGCGCTGGCAGTAATGCTCACTCGAGTTTCGGTTGCCCTGGATTTACACCTTCCTTCTGTGGAATTGTCAACAGACCCCTTAATTGGTGTTCTACACCCTGCCCAGTCTAATGTTGAGCCTGTACTTCCTTATAGTTACTGTCTTTTCGATATCCTGAAGGGTGCTTGGGCTAAATAGGGCTCTCTCTGGATCGCTCTATTTCTCACAGGCATCGCCCTGTCCCGGAGTATCCCTCCTGTCTCTTTAGACATCCCTCTACTTTTCGTCTCATTTATGCTGTCAGTGACAGGTTTCATTTCCAGCTATCGGGAACATATCTTGCTTTGCGGTCTCCTGGGAGTCTGTTATTTGGCTTCTTTTTGCCGCTTGAATTTTCATACCCGAGTACTTACTCTGTGGCATGTATTCTGTTTACGTTGTGCGGATGCACTATATCCTTGTTCCTCGCTCTCAAGGACCTTGTTTTGTATGCCTTGGAGGAATTTTTGTGAGCTACCTATGCACTTAGTTCCCCTTGTAGGGACTTTGTCTTCATCTTTTCTCTTCTCTTATATCCATGTGGGCTATGCTGGTACCACAGGCAGGCAATTTCTTTGGCCTAATTTACTTTCGTTCTCAAATTCGACCTTCTTCGGTGTGGCCCTTCTCTTTGCTCTGTTTTACTCTATGGAATGCTCATATTTGTATTCCTATTTGTTCAGGCCTGTGTTGCACACCTCCACCCTACTGTCCTTGTGGTATCGGCGTCTTTTTAGCGTTTTCTTTCAGATTACGCCTGGGCACTGTCTTCTTGTGTGGGTCCCCTTTTTCTGCCTTATCGTGCTCCTGAAGCTGTTGTTATTGTATCTGTGTTATACATATCCGCCATTGTTCCCGTGGGGTAGCTGTTGGCTTTGCTATTCTTTTCAGTTCTCTGCACCTTGGACACTGGTCCCCTTGATTGTTTGGATCCTTGTCAGGCATTCTTATTTCACAAGAGGCTGGGTTTTCCTTTCTTTCTTGTCGCTTCTCGCCCGAATCACAGCTCCGTGGTGTCCTTCCCTCCTTTTCTGTGGAAGAGGTCTCATTTGCCCCTTCTTGGAAGAGGTATTTCATTATGTTCAAGGCATGTGTGGCTGTAGATACACATGTTTTGCAAAGGTCCGCCATCTAGTGTTGGGCTCAGATGATTGCAAGTTGTTTTTCTTCAAAATATTATTTTCGAGTCACAAGGCTATGTGACTCCTCCCTTCGGTAACAATGCGCTGGACATCGACTCCATCTTTAGATTGCTTTTTACCACCACTGGGTTCAGATGTACTCCCTCTCGCTCCGGTTCAAGATCGTTTTGTCGGCCACCGGTCCATTAGCTAGTTATCGACATTCAACTGTATTGTTTTGATCGGGTAGTTTATACTATGTCTCGAATATCTTCTACAGGTCAGGATCGTCAAATAACCTCTCAGCCTTCGGGCCACGTATGACTCCATTGTTTCTACTGTCCGCTCACCAAGGAAATGAGCTTCTAATGGACCGCTCTCCTTTTTTTTCTGTCTATTGTGCTGCTCCAAATATCCCCATACAGATCTGCATTCGGTCTTTTTCCTATGCCTCTGGCCCGATCATCGAGAAGACACTTGTAAAGCGTGTAAATCGCTCCGTTGGAAGAAGACTCTTTGTGACCGACGTGCGCGTCATCTCGAGATGCAGCGCAGGAATACTAATGACACGCCAGATATCGTCGGTCTGCAACACGATCAAGATGAGGAGGCATCTGCAGCCCAAGAAGGATCTGTATCCATCCACCATCCTGGTTCTGATTCTGAACAATAACATGACTCAGAAATGGTAGAATACTTCCAATAAAGTCGGATCTGGAGTACCTCTTCCCCCTGATCCGAAACATAAAAAGTCACTATCCACCGACAAACCTGCTTACGGGCTGCCACTTCATAAAAGCTATGGCACGCACCGAAAATCCTCTTCGGAACCTATGCCTTTGGCACCAAAAGAACAGCTTTCAGCAGGAGCCTCCACCTCCAAATCTAACAAAGGAGTCTTCAGATCGAAACAAAAACCTTCTGATTTGGAACCGATTGATCATACATCAAAACCGAAAGCAATTTCGGCACCGAAATGTTTTACTTTCGTACCCAAAACTTTTAACATCGGATCAAAATCCCCTTCACAACCAATTCTCAAGATGAGGGCCGAATAACTCAATCCAAAACAAAAAACATTGCAAATACAGCCTGGCACAAAGAAAATCATTGTACAGCCAGCAAAGACTCAAGTTTCCAAAAAGCCTTTGTCCTTTCAAGAAGCCCTGGACACTTCACCACCCTCTCTTAAAAAATAAAAGGACAAAGACACTAGTCATACACAGTCGAATCTACATGTGTCCCCACCACAACCTGCTACTCCACCTCCTCATTTTTCACCTCAGTCACATGAGGAAGTCATCTCTCCACATCAATCCCCTTCACATATTTAAGACACAGATGATGATTTATTAGATAATCCACAACCACAAGACTCTTGGGATTATTATGATGTTGAACCACAGGATAATACTGATCCTGACCTATACCCATCAAGGCCTTCACCACCAAATGGTGCCTCAGCTTTTCAAGATTTAATTGCTAGGGCAGCAGCCTTCCATCAGGTCCCTTTACACGAGGATCCCATTGATGATAATTTTCTATTTGAGACTCTTACTGATGCTCAAAGAGGAACACAATACTTGCCAATGTTAAAAGGGCTGTTAAGTCATGCTTACAAAATATTTAAAGATCCAGTTAAAGCTCGCATTATCACACCGAGAATAGATCAAAAGTTTAAAGCAGCCCCTTCAGACCCGATAAGTTTTAAAGGTCAACTTACACCAGACTCTTTAGCAATAGCAAATGCTAGGAAAAGAGCTAATTCACAATCAAAAAGAGATGCTCCTCCACCAGACAAAGAGTCAAAATGTATTTAATCTTCTGGCAAAAGGGTTGCGGCACAATCTGCAAACCAATGGAGAATAGCAAATAGCCAAGCCCTTTTAGCTCGCATGCACTGGGATGAAATGGAGGGACTCCTCCAACATCTCCAACAAGAATTTAGAGAAAGAGGACAGGAATTAGTTACAGAAGGCAAACTAATTTCTCATAATTCCATTAAATGTGCTCTTGATGCAGCAGATACTGCGGCTAGAAGTATCAATACTAGTATTTTACTTTGAGACATGCTTGGCTTAGGGTGTCTGGTTTCAAACCAGAGGTTCAGCAGGCTGTCCTAAATTTACCATTTGACAAACAACACCTTTTTGGGCCGCAAGTTGACACAACCCTCGGAATTTTTTTTTTAAAAAGCCACAGATTTGGCAAAATCAAGGGGGGGGGGTTTCAAACTACAACATTTCGTGGTTCCTTTCACCACCCATCATTTAGACAGGGCATTAGATCTGCCACTACTAACACATCAGCAGCGTTATACAAGGGCTAAACCCAATCCTCACCTTCAAGGGCGTTTTACAGAGGATCCTATAGAAGAAATAATTTCAAAAGCCATGGGCGTGGAAATTCCACACGCATAGCCAGTAACACCAATACCAAACAATAACTTCAGTTACGTTCTCCCCGAACATTTAACACCTGTAGGGGAGAGTCAGCAATTGTTTCTGACACAATGGAAGAACATCACCACAAATCAATGGGTGATGGATATTATCCAACATGGTTATTGTCTGGAGCTCATCACCACTATCCAAACATTCCTCCTCCCAAACACAACCTCTCTGTTCAGCACCAACCTCTGCTAAAACTAGAGATTGCAGCTCTTTTATCAAAAGCGCAATGGAACCAGTTCCAATACAACAACAGGGAACAGGAGTATATTCCCTATGCTTCCTTATTCCCAAAAATGACAGCTCACTCAGACCCATTTTAGACCTCAGAGTATTAAATCAATGCATTCTGTCGGAACACTTTCACATGGTCAGCCTTCAGGAGTTTATACTTCTACTTCAGCATAGAGATTTAATTTAATGGCCATATTAGACCTCAGGGACTCCTACTTTCATATACCCATTCACCCAGCGCATCGCAAGTACCTATGTTTTCTTTTTCAAGGCAAACATTATCAGTTCAAAGTACTTCCTTTCAGAGTAACCACAGCTCCACGGGTATTCACAAAATGTCTATCAGTGGTAGCAATGCATCTACGAAGGGAAAACATTAATGTCTTCCCTTATCTAGACGATTGGCTTCTAAAAGCAAACAGCCAAAAACTATGCCGTCATTATACTTTCCAGACCCTTCTACACCAGTTAGGGTTCACAATCAATCTGCAAAATTCCCATTTACAACGGCACAAATACAGCCATATCTAGGGGCCGTTCTCAATACACAGCTTGCGCTAGCAACTCCAGATTCAGTCAGAATTCAAAATATTCTGTCTTTCGCACAACAGTTTAAAAAAAGAATACACATTCAAGTCAAAACAGTGCTAAAACTGCTGGGCATGATGGCATCATGTATAGCCATAGTTCCAAATGCCAGACTGCATATGAGACCACAGGAAGAATGTCAAGTCAATAGAATTAGTCACAGGGTCACCTTCAAGATCTAGTGTTGATACACGGCCACAGACATCACTCTCTGCATTGGTGGAACTTACAAATCTATCTACAAATTCTAGACCCTGTTCCTCAAGTCATTCTTACAGCGGATGCCTTGCTTATAGGTTGGGGAGCTCATCTACAATTTCTAACTATACAGGGGACATGGGATATACTACACCAGAGTCTCCATATCAACTACCTCAAGCTTCAAGCTGTTCACCTAGTATTGAAAGCATTCCCAACTCACCTAAAGAACAAGGTTGTCCTGGTCCGGACGGACAATATGACACCAAAGTATTATTTACAAAATGGGGGGGAACACTCTCTTCAGCTATCACGCCTAGCACAGAGGATATGGCGTTCAGCACTACATCACAACATCTATCTCTTAGCGACACATATCCCAGGGACGAGCAAACAAGTTGCAGACCTCAGCAAGACGCAGCAACAAGTCCATGAGTGAGAACTTCAACCCAGAGTCCTACTCACATACTTTCGCAAATGGGGATTTCCTCAAATAGACCTATTCGCAACCCCAAAATACGCAAAATTTCGCAGCCAGATTCCCACACTCTCTATCCAAAGGCAATGCCCTATGGATCAATTGGTCAGGGATATTTGCATACGCTTTTCCCCTTCTCCCACTACTTCATTTATGGTCAGGAAGTTATGCCAAACTTCACTCACATTTATTATATTGGCACCCACATGGGCTCGCCAACCATGGTTCACCACCCTACTGGAACTTTTTCAGGTGCCTCACAATAAGCTTCCTTTCCATCCGGAACTTCTCACACAGAACCATTGAGAAATAAGACATCCCAATCCCAAAGAGATGAACCTTGCAATATGGCTCCTGAAGTCATAGAGTTTGGGTACCTTTACCTTCCACAAACTAAGAACTAGAACATGTTCGGCCAATTGGAAAAGGTTTGTTATTTACTGTCAGACCAAAAATTGCAATCCATTTGATGTACAAGTACAAACAATTATTTGTTATCTTTTACATCTACAAACGTCAGGCCTTGCCTACACTTCTATAATATCACATTTAGCTGCAATTGCTGCTTATCTACAAAACAGACAACATACATCTTTATTTTAAGTACGTGTCATTAAAGCTTTCATGGAAGGTCTTAAAAGAATTATTCATCCAAAACTATCACCAGCACCAGTTTGGAACCTTAATGTTGTCCTCACACAGCTCATGAGTCCTCTTTTTGAGCAGTTGCATTCCTGTCAACTTAACTTTTTATCATGGAAAGTTGCTTTTTCGATAGCTATCACTTCACTAAGATGAGTTGGTGAACTCCAGGCTTTAACCTTAGAAGAACCTTTCTTCCAATTGCATAAAAATAAGGTAGTCTTAAGCACAAACCCAAAATTCCTTCCTAAAGTTGTCTCTCCTTTTCATATGAACCAATCCATTGAATTGTCTGTGTTCCTTTCAAACCCGGACTCTGTGGCAGAAAGAGCTCTTCATACTTTGGATGTTAAAAGAGCTTTAAAGTATTATGGACAGAACTCAAAGTTTCAGAAAAACAAAGCAACTATTTGTTGCCTTGTCACTTCCACACACTGGGAGACCAATTTCAAAAAATGGAATTTCTAGATAGATAGTTAAGTGCATCCACACATGTTATGCTAAAGCTAAACAACAACTACCAGTTGCCCCTAAAGCCCACTCTACTTGGAAAGTTGGTGCTTCTGTGGCATTTTTAGGGAACATTCCAACTGCTCAAATATGTAAAATAGCAACTTGGTCTATACCACATACTTTTACTAAACATTATTGTGTGGATGTAGCAGCATGACAGCAGTCTAATGTTGGACAGGCTGTACTACGTTCTCTATTTCAAACAACTCCAACCCCCTCAGGATAGCCACCACTTTGGGAGAGGGACTGCTTTAAAGTCTATGCAAAGCATGTGTCTATACAGCCACACATGCCTTGAACAGATTGTTACTTACCCAGTAAGCACCTGTTCTTGGCATGTTGTGCTGTAGATTCACATGCGCCCTCCTTTCTCCCCGGATACCTGTGTGGTTGGTAGTTTACATTTATTTACATTACTTGTATGATCATCACATATTCTACACTATTTCCAACTCCATTCTTACCCGTTTGCTACAAATCAATCTAAAGATGGAGTTGATGCCCATGCGCCTTGATATTGAAGGGAGGAGTCACATAACCTTGTGACTCGAAAATAATGCTTCGAAGAAAAACAACCTGTAATCATCTGAGACCAACAATAGATGGTAGACTTATGCAAAGCATGTGAATCTACAGCACTACATGCCAAGAACAGATGTTTACTGGGTGAGTAACATAATCCTTCTTCTTGGGCCACATCCTTCCTGTTTTCAGGTTTCTGTGAAGCGCTGGTCAGGTTCCTTTCCTGTTTCTCCTGCTTCCGTAGGCTGGACAATGTGTGATTGTGATATTGCACTTATGTTGCCCTTCGTTTCCACCAGCCCTTCATTTCTACCTGGCTGTCTTCGTCTTCTTTTTCTACTTCTTCTTCCTTGCTTCTCCTGCTGCAGCCTGCAGGCATCCTTCAGCAGGCGGTGGCATTGGTTCTTGGATGGTTGCCCTTGTTTCCCTGTAGTGGGCGATGCATTCCTCTTCCTACTCTGTGGATGTGTGCTGCTTTTTTCCCAGGCTTGTCTTTCTGTCTCCATCTCAGTAACTGTCGTAAACTCTTCTTTTACTACGGTAGGATGTATTATCCCTATCCTTCCTCGGTTCCCTCTGTTTCTGGAGTGTCCTTTGTTCCTCCGCTTCTCCTCCCGCTCACTGGAGGAGGACATGGGCTATCTTTGGAGGAGTGGATATACTTTTGCTGTACCCTGTACAACTTATGTGTCTACGGGAAGCTCTATATTTATCCTCATTTACATATACCTTTGGATGTCTCTACATGTCTATAACTATCTCTTTAATATATTTCTTTTAGATGTCTTTTACTTCAGGTATATATATATGTGGATGTGGTTTTTCACATGTGGTCATGTAGTTTTCTATACGGGTACTTCACTGCCCCTTACCTACACACTTCTTGGTGACCTGGTCCACCATTCTTGGTTGTAATTGTCTGTTCCCTTCTTTCTCTTCCGTGAGCGTCTCTGCTACTTTTTTCCAGAGGATACCATGTATATCTATCATGGTTCTTAGCATGAGTGGGTTCTTTGCCGTTCTTGTTGTTTCCCTGCCAATGCTCTTCAGTATTCATTGTCCCTTTTTTCGACCTTTGTTTCTCCAGATAGTTTCCTTGACTTTCGGTGGGTGCTCTTATTCGCTGTTTGTATGCTCCTTCATTGGTTTTAGCCTGGACTCTATGGTCTATTGTCCTTGGTCCCTTGGCATTCCCCAGTCTTGGGTTGAACCCCCTCTTGGAGCTGCCTCTTTTACTGGTTCTATGCCGTTTTTCTCTCGGTCTTATAGCTTCTACTCTCTACGGGCTTCCCTTAGTCCTTCTTGGAGATCTATCCTTTCGGTGCGCCTCCTTGCTTCCCTATCATTGATGGTCTAGTCCCGTCCATCTTCGGACTGGCTTCTCCTGTTTGGGGGATCTTTGGTAAGGTCAGTTCGCAGCCCCTCCTCTGAGGAAGGTATTGCTTGGGGATCTGATTCTAAGATGAGGAATCTGCGGCTGAATGTCTCTATCAGATGAACAAGTTACTTATTTTCGGAAATGCCTTATCTGGTAGAGACTGGATCTAGCTGCAGATTCCTTATCGGCTAACCCATCCTTCCCACTCTGCATACTCAGGGCCATGTGGTCTCCAAGATCTCCTACTTGCATACTACTAAACTTCTTTCACTCTGTACTTGTCGTTACAATATGTTTCCCTTTTTGTCTCACTGTTTCCAGAGACTGATTCCCTACATGGCTCTGTGTTGCTGGTGCAGAGATAGTCACAAAAGAAACTGACGTCAGTGCGTCGGGGGCTTATATGGACTCCATTGACATTAGATTCGAGAGACGACGTCGCTGCGGAGTCGCTCAACGCCCTCTACCGATGCGCAGAGGTACTGCTGGAAAAAAAGTCTGTATCCAGCCTGGCTCCTGGGGAGGATTCTAAGATAAGGGATCTGCAGCTAGATTCTGTCTTTACCAGATAAGGTGTTACCGAAGGTAAGTAACTTGTTCATCTGGTTTAGTAGGACATTACTTTTGTCACACATCAGCTGTAACCTCTCTCCATCTCAGTTATGTCTATAGCAGGCATTCAAACCCACACCAACAAAGAGATTGGAAGAAGGGCTCCAAACACTTGAGACAAGGAGGGAGTATCACAGGGCAGGAAGGATCCGTAAAGCCTACATGCATGTGAATGGGTAGGTCTTACTTCAGCTGCAGGATAGGAAAAATGAGGTTTCCAGGGTGGGAGGTTTTCTCCAGACAACAGACCACCTGAACAATAGCTCACGTTGTTTTTCATGTAGTGAGTGGTCAGGAGATGCTAGGAAGGGGTACATAAGTCACCCTAGGTACCGTGATGGTTTGGAAGTGAATGACGAGGCCCTGGCTTTGGTGCTTGCTAATGCTGCTTGGGCATTTGGAGAAAGTCTCTGGAAATGGGATCCATATGGCAGCCCCAAGATGCACAGGTTCTAATCAAACAATAGTTGTAGAATCATTTGTGACCCCACGAAAGCCTATAGACCATGGACATCCTAGATTATAGAGAGGTCACTTTCCAGGGAAAGTTACTGTGTGCCAGTCTGTACCATTTTATTACATGTTAGACAAAGATTGGTCTTACTCTGTCATTACACTCTGCCTTCTTCCCAACTGTGTGGGAATTGCCTTTGCTGGCCCACAGGACCAGGCAAAGGCAATTCCCAAAACGTGAAGAGCATCTACAGACTACCAGATGTATTGCAGTGATTTCCTGATAGATGATTGTGCACTTAATAATTATTACAACAACTATCAGGATTGAAGCACAACATATGCGTAGTGAGGATAGCAGATTAACCATGTATTTAATTTTTTCTCACTCTGTCGGTATGCTCTTCCTCTGTTCCAACAGGTTGAGAAAATAGACTTCATAACGTAATACTCTTGGAGGTAACCATACTGCATACGTGTAGCCAGACTTCAAGCACAATGCTGTGCAAAGCTTTCTGGGCAAAAGCAGCATTTCTCATAGAAAATGCTTTTGGAGAGTAAAGGTTTGAAAAAGCTTATGGGGTAGCTATTCCTTTGGAGGGCCACCAATTGTCCTTTTGCTCTGATGCAATGAACATCTTGCTTTGAAAGAATGAGCATAAACACCAAGCTTGTCCTGTAGATACTGAGTTAATGTCAGCATACGTGGAAGCTGTGTCGAGTGAGTGTGGCAAATGCCACAAAAGCAAATCATTTTCAGCCACTTAGAGGTTTTATTAAGAAACTCACTTGCTCAGAAACAATCCTAGACAATCAACACATGATGTGGCCCCAGATGGTCTAGTATTTGAAAGTTCACATTTCCTACTTGAGAGTAGCTTTCACTCATGAATTGCATCATCCAAAACATTGCTTCTCTTGATATAACAGTATACCCCCAAGCTGAAGGCTAGTCTTGTCCATGATTTATAAAGAGGGAGAGGGCTTTCATTGCTCTGTGTATAGTCCAAGACAGAATCGCTGGTATTTTATTAC
Source organism: Calotriton arnoldi (assembly GCA_963921515.1). NCBI lineage: Eukaryota > Metazoa > Chordata > Amphibia > Caudata > Salamandridae > Calotriton > Calotriton arnoldi. The sequence continues at coordinate 1,899,735 of CAWUFW010000486.1, read as the reverse complement.
AACATTCATGTCCCGTTTCCTTCACCTATGGTGATCAGGAGAGCAGCAGAGGTTCTCGACCAACAACTCCCCACCATTAAGGTCAAGACCAAGATCCTCATAGATTTTCTGCAGCCAGGGCACACCTCTCAAGAGCCTCTTCTGCCCTTCAATGATGCTCTCATCGATACGATGTTGGGCACCTGGGAGAAACCATGATCTTGCTCACCAGCCAACAGACAGATAGCGAGGAGACACAGGCCTTCCCTAGGCAATCCTGCCTTTCTCCTACTTCATCCCACACTGGAGAGCCTGGTATTCCAGGCCTCTAGCAGTAGGCCTAATCCCAATGCGTTTCCGACCACCCTCCAGATAGAAAGTCGAAGCACATGGTGACATTTACTAAACGTATGTTTCGATGGCATATGTGGCTGTAGATTCACATGATTATAAGTAGAAAGGGAGTGGCCCGTCTATCCAAGAGATGGGGTGCCAGGTACAGAAATGTATAAAAAAGATTTCTCTTGGACTACAGTTCACAGAAAATCAATCACCACCTTCAACCAAACATCATACACATGTCATAAATTTATAATTATGAGAACCCATCAACCAATTATAAACACATAACGAATTTTGCTGAACTGTATAAAAGACTTCTTACTTTTATTAAAAGACAATCAATAATATAAAATACACTTCAACAAATGCAAATTATATCAAAAACAATTCATACATATAACAAATCAATATACATGAGAGACAAAGACAAGTGACATTAAAAATCATCAAAGTTGCGTTAATTCGACTGAATCTGTAGCGTTGGAGTCTATCACTCTCAGAAATTAGACTCAAACGTTCCTCGAATTTAACAAATAAAAGAGCGTCAACGCGTTTCGGTGTGCTAAATGATTTTGCACCACCTTCTTCAGGACTTTCCAAAATATCTGTCTCTCTTAGATTAAGCACAATATCATATGTGCCTGTGGTAAAACAAACTATATATACATATATCAACAATCTTAAAAATATAAATATAAGACTAATCAAAGATTATAACTGTTTATAATTGTTTTAGGGTTCTCTATTATCTTAACTAATCCATTCATTCAACTAGAAATCAATCATCATCATTCACTCTTCATACTCCATATAAATTAAATATTACCCCTAAGAGTGATGAGCCAAAAGGTCCAAGCCTATCCCCATTCAGACTTTTATTTTTATGTCTGGGGGTGAATTCTAATAAATCTGCACAAGTTACCATTGGGATTTCATATTTCATATCTGTTAAAACAATTATAAACTGTTCACGGCTGATGCCTTCACCCCTTTAATTTAAAAAAAGGAATAACCGAATATGTCCCCTTCTTATATGTCTGTTCGTGATTTTAACACTAGTATCATATCACTGTATTTGCAGTTTAGTCGAAATTATGAAGTTTTTAATTGTTTAAAATGTCTTTGATTAGTCTTATATTTATATTTTTAAGATTGTTGATATATGTATATATATTTTGTTTTAACACAGGCACATATGATATTGTGCTTAATCTAGAAAAGACAGATATTTTGGAAAGTCCTGAAGAAGGTGGCGCAAAATCATTTAGCACACCGAAACGCGTCGACGCTCTTTTATTTGTTAAATTCGAGGAACGTTTGAGTCTAATTTCTGAGATTGATAGACTCCAACGCTACAGATTCAGTCGAATTAACGTAACTTTGATGATTTTTAATATGTCACTTGTCTTTATCTCATGTATATTGATTTGTTATATGTATGAATTGTTTTTGATATAATTTGCATTTGTTGAAGTGTCTTATATTATTGATTGTCTTTTAATAAAAGTAAGACGTTTTTTATACAGTTCAGCAAAATTCGTTCTGTGTTTATAATTGGTTGATGGGTTCTCATAATTATAAATTTATGACATGTGTATGATGTTTGGTTGAAGGTGGTGATTGATTTTCTGTGAACTGTAGTCCAAGAGAAATCTTTTTATACATTTCTGTAGATTCACATGCTCTGCATGCTCCTGCCATCTAGTGTTGGGTCCTGTTTTTCTTCGAAGAAGTCTTTCGAGTCACGAGACTGAGTAACTCCTTCTCTCGGTGATACTGCGCATAGGCATCTACTCCTTTGTTATATTGCTTTCTCTCCACTGTCGGGATATGATGTGTGTGTCTCTGCTCCGTGTTTCGACTCCGTTCTGGACGATTCTTCGATTCATTTACTGTCTTCGATGGTATTGTTTCGATCACGCTTTTCAGTTCTGCTCTCGAATTTCGTTTGTCGGGGCTTCGACTCATCACCCTTCGGGGCACCGCCTGCCTCACGCCTACTTCCGAGTGCACTCATTTCCATCAAAGATGCCCTTCTAATGAAGCAGACACCCTTCAGATTCTGCCTGCTTTTCCACACGAAATATCTGCACACCGTTCAACACCTGATGTGCAACTTGTGCCTTTTGCCGGACCATCGTGAAGCTGCGACGCGTGTAAGTCTTTTCAGTCCAGGAAAACCCTTCGGGATCATACAGCTAGTCGATTGGAAATGTCGTGCAGAAGTGGAGATAACACCCTGATATTTTCGGCGAGAAGCACGCCCAGGAGGAGCCACCTTCAGAGAACGAATAAGGGGCCTTCTCCCCTGATGAAAGCTCCGGCTCTGACGTGGAGACAAATATGGAGATAAATAGCCTTCCATCTGGTCAGCGCGTGAGTACTAGGGTCCCTGACCTTCTCCAATACCCAAGCAGGTCTCAAAACATTCTCAGATGGAGGTCGCCGGACCACCACTGCCTCCTGGCCATGGTCGGATCTGAAAGACTGTATTGGATGCCCCCCCGTCCTCGGCCCGGCACCAAAAACTGATACCAAACCCAGCCTTTGGCATAGACCTCTTTGGACCAAAACTGATCGTACGGATTGAGCCGGAAACTGACCACACCTACATTGGTGCCGAACAAAAAACTCTGTTCCACTCTGAAAGCCTCGGTTCCGAAAATTACGGAACAGAAAGCCTCTAAATCGTCATCGGCTTCCATGTCTCCAGTCGAGCACATTCTCAAGTAAATGGACATTCAGCAATGGAAAATTCAGATCCAGGAAGGTATAGACAGATCATTTCTTCTCTGCCGCCAAAGAGGCAGCTATCCTTCCAAGAGGCACTAGACAGCCCTCCTGTCCCTCAAAAAAAGAAGCTGAAGGACAAAGCCACCATTCCTACACACCAGCCTCCTCCTCCACCACCACCACCCCCTCCTCCTTCCCCTCCTAAATCTCCACCACCTGACCCACATGATGCTTCAATTCCAGAGCTATTCGAGAATCCTGACCCTTGGGATGCATACGACACTGATCCTCTTACCCCCAGTGATCCAGATCTCTTTCCCGCTCGTCCCTCTCCTCCAGAAGATGACACTTCTTTTCAACAAGTAATTGCTAGGGTAGCTGCTTTCCACAATGTTGAGCTGCAAAAAAAGTCTCTAGAACAGGACTTTTTGTTTGACATCCTCTCTTCCACACATAGAGACACCCAGTATTTACACATACTTCCCGTCATGATGAGGCATGCTGAAGACATTTTTAAAGAGTCAGTCCGTGCCCGAATTTTCACGCCACAGGTAGACAAGGCTGCTCCTTCTGACTCACTCTTTATCAGGGGTCAAGTTCCACCTGACTCCATAGTTGCCACTACGGCTCATAAGCGAGTTAACAGCCAGGCTACTGGGAATTCTCCGCCTCCTGAAAAAGAGAGTAAGTGAATAGATGAGGCTGGGAAGAGATTCGCAACACAATTCCAATTGCCAATTACCAAGCCCTTCTGGCTCGCTATGACACAGCCCATTGGGATGACATGGAGGACCTCTTACAGTACCTCTCGGAGGAACACCGTAAAAGGGGACAACAAATTGTCACAGAAGGTCAGGCTATTACAAACAACTTCATCCGATGTGCACTAAATGTAGCGGATACAGCTGCTAGGGGTGTTAATATCAGTGTGCTTCTTAGACGACATGCATGGCCTGGGTTCAAACCAGAGGTCGAGCAGGCAGTACTAAATATGCCTTTTGACAAAGAGCACCTTTTTGGCCCACGAGTAGACACCTACAGTGTCAACAGTACACTCAATTCACAGTGGATCTACTTCACAGACTATGGATCACAATAAATTTCCCCAAGTCTCCAACCTCTCCAAATTCAACCTTACTTAGGAGCAATTCTCAACACACACTTAGGACTAGCTTATCCCAATCGAGTTCAGAACTTTCAGGTAACTCTACCACAGTTCCAACTTAACAAAACTCTCACAGTTCGGACAGTGATGCGTCTGTTAGGAATGACGGCCTCTTGCATTGCCATAGTTCCTCACGCGGGGTTGCACATGCGTCCACTGCAGTGATGTCTACCTTGCCAGTGGTCGCAGTCACAGGGTCACCTCGAAGATCTAGTGTTGATAGACAGCCTCACTCACCGTTCTCTGCAATGGTGTAACACCAGCAACCTACTACAGAATGTCCTTTTCTAGACCCTATTCCTCATCTCACTCTACTGACGCATTGGAGATGGGTTGGGGTGCCCATCTACATGACCTCGCAGTACAAGGTCTGTGGGATGCTAAACATCAATCACATCAACTACTTAGAGCTTTAGGCAATCTTCCTAGCACTAAAAGCTTTCCTTCCTCACCTATCTCACATGGTTGTCATAGTCCGGACGGACAATATGACAGCCATGTATTATTTACAAAAACAGGTGGACACGTTCTTCTCAACTGTCACAACTGTCTCAGACCATATGGAACTGGGCTCTTCACCACCAACATTTTCATCTCTTGGCGAAATATCTGCCAGAAGTAGACAGCAATTTTGCAGACCTGATCAGCAGGATGCAGCCACAGACCGACGAGTGGGAACTCCACCCACAAGTCCTCCCTCCCTACTTTTTCAAAGGTGGGGCTTTCAACAAATAGACCTTTTCGCCACAGCCGAAAACACAAAATGCCCAAATTTCGCCTCCAGGTACCCACACCCGGTATCCATAGGAAACACACTATTGATGAGTTGCTCAGGGATATTTGCCTGCACTTTTCCATCTCCCTCTCATTCCGTTTCTGGTTTGGAGACTCAGGCAAACATCTCTCACAGAGATGCTAGTAGCTCCCACATGGTCACATCAGCCCTGGTTCACAACACTACTAGATCTCTTAATAGTTCCACACGAGAAGCTCCCCAACAGACCAGACCTTCTCACTCAGAATCAAGGTTAAATCAGACACCCAGACCCCAAAACTCTCAATTTAGCAGTTTGGTTCCTGAGGTCATGAAGTTTGGTTTTCTTCATTTTCTACAAGAATGTATGAACAGTCTTAAGCAAGCATGCAAACTCACAACTAGAGCAAGTTATGCTGCAAAATGGAAACATTTTGTTTACTACTGCCAATCTAAACAAATTGATCTTATGAAAGACACGGTGCAAGACATTATCTGCTACCTATTTCATTTGCAAAAGGCAAATTTAGCCTACACTTCCATTAGGTTACACCTCACTGCAAGGTCTGAAAAGAGTCCTTGTTCTAACCAGCCCTATGGTTCCCCCTTTTGAGACTCTTCACTCATGTGCTCTTCAATTTCTTTCATGGAAAGTGACATTCTTAGTTGCCGTTACCTCACTCAGGCGTGTTAGAGAGCTCCAGGCTTTAACCTTAGAAGAACCATTTTTCCAAATACATAGAGACAAGCTGGTTCCTCGTACTAAACCTAAATTCATGCTAAAGGTAATATCTCAGTTTCATCTCAATCAATCCATTGAGTTCCCAGTTTTTTCCCCTAATTCTGATTCTTTTTAAGAAAAAGCTCTTCATACCATAGATGTAAAAAGAGCGCTCATGTAACTAAAACTTTCAGAAAAACAAAGCAACTCTTTGTAGCTTTTTTTCCATCTCATAAAGGCAACCCTATGTCCAAATCAGGGATAGCCAGATGGATAGTCAAATGTATTCAAACGAGCTACGTTAAGGCTAAAAGACCTTTACCAGTTATTCCCATAGCACATTCCACTCGTAAAAAGGTAGCTGCTATGGCGGTTTTAGGTAATATTCCCATTGCTGACATTTGTAAACACTACTGTGTGGATGTTTTAGCATGCCAACAAGCCAATGTAGGTAGGTTTCAAACTACTGCAACTCCCACAGGCTAGCCACTGCTTCTAAGGAGGGACTGCTTTACAGTCTATACAGAGCATGTGTATCTACAGCCATACATGGCATCGAACGGATTATGTTACCCTGTAAGCATCTGTTCGTTGCATGTAGTGCTGTAGATTCACATGAGCCCTCCCTCTTCCCTGTATGCCTGTGGCCTTTGTAATTAAATTACATACTTATGGGATACACTTACAACTGTAAGCAAAGAGGGTATGAAGTTCCTCAGGGTCTGAGTAGAAGAACGTGGGAGTGCAGGTGGAAGTGACACCAAGGACTGGTCGTCTCACCTGGAGTAAAAACAAGGGGGAATTCCCTTGTAGGAACTAGGGCTCTCACACACCTAGCAAGCTAGGTGTCATGCTTCATCATATGAGCCTGCCCCTCGTCAGGTCGGCGCTGCAATACCTGACGGGCACCCAGTACGGGGCTCTTTGGCGGGGGTCTTTTGTTCCTGCCGTTGGGTGCAGTGGGGGTGAGGGGCCTAGTGTGTGTATTTGCAGCAAAACCACTTTTATTGGCCCTCGGTAGCACAGTCGATCAGTGGGAGATCAGACCACCTATTACCTCAATGAATTGCAGAGCATCACGTCAGGCCGATGGGTGCGCCAATTAGTCCAAAATGGATACACCCTCCCTTTTCTCTGTGCCCCTGCTAACATGCCTTCTACACCAAACACTCCCCCTCCCCCACCATCCCCCCCCCCCCACAAGAACCACTTCTAAATTCTTGGACAAGGGAGCCATAGAGAGGGGTGTCGTCATCTGCAGTTGGATCTGAAGTCTCAGTGAGGTCAGCTCCAGGGGAACCTTTCAGATTCCATCCAAGTGTCGGAGGAGACTGCAGAAGATTTATAGTGGTGGCTACTGGACCGCAATTGGGCCGATGGCAAACCCCACTTCCTAGCCCGCTTAATGAGAGTTGGAGATCAGAGGACTCTGGTCTGTGGCGGAAACTCTCCTTACATCAACTTGTTGGAGCTGTGGATGTTTTGCTTGGCATTGAAAGCAATCCTCCTGCCCACCAAGGGGGAACGAGTACAGGTTCTCACAGACAACACAACCACCATGGTATTGCAACAAACAGGAGTGGGGTCGTGGGTCTTGTGCCAAGAGTTCTATGAGCTTTTGGAACTGGCTGAATTGTCAGGGTATCTCCCTGGACGTACAGCACCTGGCAGGACCCTTAAACGCCAGGTCGCACAAACTCCGCTAACGTCGCACAGGTGTTTGACATGTTACTGTTTTGTCTGATTTTAGCTCAGCATGGCCATGCCAGCGGCAACAGTTAAAAGGTATCTATCGCCTCATTCAGCTACCTTACATTTACGTGATCAGCCATCTTTATTCACATCATCTGTTTTGATGTGTTTCATCAAAGACTGAACCATATGTTCCCACCAATGCTATTTGTGATGCCCCAGTCGGACCTTAACCTGGTTCTCACTCTCGCCATGTGTGCTCCATTTGAACCAATTCACAGCTGTTCTAACTGCATTCCTCATATCAATTACCTCAGCTCTTCGCTTGAGTAAATTGCAGGCACTGTCTGTCCATTAACCACATACCACCTTCTTTGCAGACATGCTAGTACTCAGGACTAAGGTGGAGTTCCTCCCCCAGGGTTGCGACACCTTTCCATATAAGGCAGTCTATTACCCTGCTGCCTTTCTTCGCCCTGCCTCAAACATCCAAAGAGGAGGAGAGTTTCCACTGCCTGACACTAAAGAGAGCTTATTGATCGCATCAAGGAACATCAATTGGACGATCATCTCTTTGTGGGTTTCTCCGGGGTGAAAAAGAGAATAACTGTGCAGAAACTGACCATCTCTCAATGGATTGTGGTGTGCATCAACATCTGATACAGATTGACAAAGAAACAACATCTAGAAGGTCTGCGTGCTCTCTCTACGAGAGCGAAGGTTGCTATCACTGCGCTAGCATGTGGTGTGCCAGTCTTGGACGTGGGTATCAGTCTACATGTTCAAAAAACACTACTGCCTTGATAACCATGTGTGGCATAAAGGGCATTTTGCTTGTCCTGCTGGATTCCCTTGTCTAAGCCATTCCACAGTCCCGCCACCTGGGGAGGTACTGCTTTGGTATCCATTCATAAGTTGAGGAATCTTTGTGTATACGTATCCATCAGAAGAACAAATACTTATCTTTGGTAAGGCTTCTTCAGTTGGATACTCTAACCGTAGATTCCTCTCTGACCCTTCCCCATCCCCTTTCTGTAGAATGGAACTCCTGTTCCATGTTAATAAGATTCCAACATAGAGATCTACACACTGGACACCATTTGGTTGGTAAAGGCTCTGCGTCTGAAGGTGGGACAAACATTAGAATATGACATCGGAGCGCAGAGGTGGTGACTATGTAGGAACACTTACATCACATCTGGGTGGGACAGACCCAACACGGAGCCGCACAATGCCGACATGCAAGGGTATTGAGTGAAAATTCTCCTTATCCAGTCTGGCTCCTAAGGGTATTCACAAGATGAGGAATCTGTGGTTAGTATCCACCACAATGAGGGTTACCAAACGTAAGTAACTTGTTCTTCTGGTGCATACATCTTTCTACAGATTAGGAATATACTCCAGGTGCCATACTGGACCGGAAAGATTTTCCCTTAGGCAGTAGCTCTCCAGTGCTATCGGGTAGTGCCACCCGACTCCACTCCCTGGATGTGATACTGGACTGTATAAGGTGGTGAGTGGTGTGCTGGCATCCGTTCCTGTTTTTCCTTGCCTCATGGATATGGGTATTTACTGATTAAAATACTCAGCAACTAGTTCAAATGTCACCTTCGAAGGTCTGGAGTTTAAACTTTGCCAAAAATAAATAAAAAATTGCCGCAAGAAGGTTGAGTGCTGCATTTGGTGTCTGACCATGACCCCTTGGGAAGCAGCTACTGCTCATCCATGCACTCAATGGGCATCAAAGTGCCCAGATTATTTTTGCAAGGGCCCATAAGGACAATCTGAAGTGGTCCTCTCCCCTTCTTCAGGTAAGACTGCTGACAGGAAACAATTGCATGAGTCATCCTTCCACAAAAAGCATATAAAGAGCAGTAAGTGGAAGCCCTTTTATTCCTTGAGGTGAATGTTTTCGGCTTTGGCTCTGCTTTTAAGTTAACCCTTGCAGACTAAGCAGCTGACCTTTTTGCCTTTGACGTCAGTCACGACACCAGCAACGTCCTTTGCGCAGCCTTGGTACCACTTCACCCCTCAAAAGTGGTGAACATTATACAAGTGATGAGAGAGAGAGTTTGTTTCTTTATCGAGGACCAGACCCTGGCAGAGCCTCTCCCTTGGGCAAAAAGATTTACTCATCAGGAAGAGGTCTTCTGACAATGCTCATGGAGGAAGATGATTCAGAGGCTGACAACCTCCTTATTACATGCTGTCCTTCATCTAGATTTCTAAAATGCTAGTGGCCTTGTCATAGCTCTATGGTGAAAAAGTTCTTTTACGTTCATGTTGCTGAAATTGCCCTTTCCCGAGAGCTGGGGCAAATTTCTTCATCCTGATGGAAATCCTGTTACCATCTTCGACGGCTCCAGGGTCCTTGCTGCCATTCAGTGAAGCATTGTTGGAACCTCTCTTGGCTGCTTGGGAGAAACCCTTCTCGGTCCTGGCGGTACACAGACAGAATACAAGATGCCCTAGGCCCCTGTCTTTCCTTCCCAATTTCTTCTCCATACCTCCATCACCTGTGACCAGGATTTTTCTTATGGGTCAAGGAAGGCAGGACAGTACAAAAGGCAGCGCTTCCAGATTGTCTCCACTGTGCAAATGGGCATGTTGTTGGGCCTCTGCACACTAGCTTGCACTTAGTTTCCCTTCCATTTCATTGGTTGTGGTTTATTGTATTCCAGCAGTTAGCTCCCTTAGGCAAGAGCTCTTCCTTAATCCGCTCCAGTCATTCTGGGTTCTTTAGATTTACTCTGATGGTGAAGCTGAACCGTAACATCAAGGTGGTGAGTTGCAATATGAATACTGAAAGTCTGATCCTGCAAACATCTCTAGATTGCAAATTCCTGTACAAGCTATTGAAAAACGATTATGCACTGCCTTTCTTGCATTAAATATAGAGTTACCAGAAATCCTAGGCTTCAGATAGGATTAGGAATTATCTGCTTGGATTCCAATACTACATCAGAATATGACAGTCGTCCCTCCATTTCTCCTCGTCGGGCTGGGGCTCACTTGGGTGAGATGATGGCCTTTGGTTCACTTCAGAACAACGGCTGCACATCAGTGTGCTGTGAGCTGTGTACCTTCATCTGAGAGTGTCACTCAAGCCCTTTCAGACCACACAACCATTGTCTATTGTTTCAACAGACATGGCAGTATGGGTTCTTGGACCATGTGGTGGTAAGCCTTGCATCTGTGTTGATGGTACCTGGGGTGCGTGGACAAATGCTGATGCAGTAGGTCACAGATTTCTGGGCTCCCTACTAGTGATCCCCCATCTGGCAGCATCCTGTCAATAGATCTACCCCAGAGGGCCCCCAACCCTTTCAAAAGGCCCCTAAGACGCCACTGCACGCAGTAACTTCTTGTTGAGTGTCTGCCGACACCAAAAAGATCAACTTTGGGGTAATCTGCGAATTCAGCTTGACAGCACTCCAAAGGTGGCGCCTGCAGGATGCTGAGCCACAAGTCTGTGTGCCGGAGCGGCCCGACTGTGACCTGACACAGTGGCACTGCCGAAGTGTGCCTGGGACGCGAGGACCCTGCCGACTTGCTGGCCTTGACTGCGGAGGGCTTGGCGGGGATCGCAGGGTCCCTTACACGCCCGGAGGCACTAGGACCGACCAGGTGTGTGAGAGAGCGCAGCTGAAAAGCGACCACGACTGGAGTGCTTGGCTCAGATACAAGAAGGGTGCAGAGGACTCTTTGTGCGGCTTGGCTCCAGCTGCCTGGAACAGGGACATTGCTGGTACTGTCTGGCAGAGACAAGGTTCTCCCCAAAGAGCATTGTGCCCTCAGCCGCTCCCCCTCCAGCCATGGGTGAAGTAGCCAGAAAGAAGGATCTGGAGGCAGGAGGGCAGCTCACGACCATAACAGCCTTCGGTGTGCTAGCGGGCGCACTCTCCAGGATATTCTACAGGCCATAACTGCATCTAGGGAAGTGGTAGAAGCGAAGATGACTCCATGGGGGTGGATCTAAACATCCTGAAAGATGACCACCAACGCCTCGCTGAAAGAGTCACGACAGCGGAGAGAACAAAAGTGGACATCCCGTTGGAAGTAGCAATGCTGTATGAAAGCCTAACACTCATGGAGGACAAGGTGCGGACACTGGAATCCAGGGCGGAAGACAGGAAAAATAGATCATGAACGAATAACATTCGAGTTATAGGTCTACCAGAGCGCATTGAAGGAAAGAGTATGTTGGCATACCTAGAGCGCTGGTTTGCGCAAAGAAATGACGCCGGAGGGCCTCTTTTCATTTTACACCCTGGAGAGAGCACACAGGGTTCCATCTCGACTGCCCCTGCTGGGCGCACCGTCTAAGCCATTGGTTGCCCGACTCCTATGCTATAGCAACCGTGATCACATACTTGCCCAGGATAGAGTCAAACGGGACATCACAGTTGACAACTCTAAAGTTATGATCTTTCCAGACTTCACAAAGGAAGTCCAGAGGCAGCAGCGGTCTATGTTCTTGAATGCCAAAAGAAGGGTACGTCAAATGGGCCTGCACTATTCCATGTTATTTGTGGCCCGACTGCGAGTGGTGACCCCGGAGGGGAGCAGTTCTTCCAGACCTCTCAAGGTGTGTGGGACTGGATAGAGACGCAGGCTGGCCCCAGCCGGGGATCCCCGAGACGCATACCCAAGCAGACAAGATCAAAGCGCCCAGGTGGGGCTGTGCAGGCTGGGCCCCGTTGGGTGCATAGGCCCAGAGAGAGCAACAGAGAACAGTGAAAGTTGTGCCAGTCATGAGCAGAGGGGGAATGAGTCCAGCCTCATAACTAGGTGAGGGCGATGCCCGCGACTCAGACCTAACTTGTGGTACCAGTTCTCCTGAGGACTCAGACAATGACCTATCACACCTGGCACAGCAGACAAACTCATTTGCAGTAAGAGCTATGCTGCTTATTGGAGGGGAACTCTGAGATGAATGTGGTCTAATATGTTGATATGCTTTTGGGGCTGCTGGGGTCATACCCTCCTTTAGTTCACCTATTACTCATTGGGGAGGATGCCCGGGACTCAGACCTTACTCGACGCGCCAGTTCTGCTGAGAACTAGGACGGTGAAATGCCCCCAGTCACGCCTGACACAGCAGGCAAACTCATATAAAAGCGCTGGTGAACTGTGTGACTTATGTAGTGTCTGTTATTATAGGGGGGCCTTTGTTACTTATCTGCGGTTTACATTGGTGGTACAATTTGAGGGCCTTGATTTAGTCGGGTGGGAGAGAAGCCAGTTGAGGAGCTACTGGATGGTCACTGCCTCCGGTTCTTTGAGGTTCCTATGGGTGCACCCACAAATGCATGCAAGTTGGCTGATTTTTTGAATGGGGGGTGTTGTCCTGCTTGTCCTGGTGTGTGGGTGTTGGGGAGTTTCTTGTTTGCTTGTTGAGCTACTGATATAGTACGCAGTTGCGAGCCTGGAGTAGAGAGGGGCCCCACAGTTTGTGTAAAGAGGGCTCCTAGTACACTTGATATGATATGCAATATATGCTTGCCACTTGTATGTTAATACCACATTTGCATGAATATAGTGGATCTGCCTCTTGGAGCTGTGAGTTGGTAGTCAACAGTGCCCTGTATAATGATGTATGAGATGTTTTGACACTGCAGTAATGTTTGTTTAAAAACAAAATCTGTGTTGGTGGGACCTCCAGACCTCTAGTATGGCATTTTCCCAGTGGTGGTCCATTTAGTGGCCACCCTCAGTTTTAGGATAGTGCTTTGAGAGTCCACTCATTGGAGGACCACGAGTCGGAGCTTCATTCTGAACTGACGTAAGATCTTCTTCAGATTCGTATGTCACTGCATGGGTCTCTTCACTACGATCCTGAACAGGAAGTGTTCCCTTTTTTATGTCTGTTTTTGGTCTGCACTTCTCTCTGAATTATTCCATGCTGGGGGACTTAAGGTTCAGCTGGTCAGGTTTCCACCAATACCTCTTGTGTTGAATGTCCTGCAGAAGGTTCAAGAAGATCTTGTACAACTAATCTGTACCTCCCCAGATTGGGTGAAGTGGATTTGGTACATCAGTTTGTGGAACTCTGCCTTCCAAACACAAAAAGATGATGGACTGAGTGCTGAAACTTTACAACCACTCACCCCCCAGTCAAGAGTCCTGGGTTTAATCCATCATTCTTTTGCTTACTATGCCACCCCAGTTCGGACCCAGCAATATGTAAATCAGTCTTGACCCTGCTCCTCATGGGAACATTCCAGCCCGAGTCCTTCTTGGACCGGAAACGAGCATCCTGTTACTGGTTTCGGGGTATCATCCCATATCAGCTAGACTAGCTTGAATCAGCGGTACAGTGAGCAAGGGACCCCCATCTAGGCATACTCTTGGCCACCTAGGGCGAACATAACAAGATGATGGATGGAGTGCTGAAACTTTTCAACCACTCACCCCCAGTCAAGAGATTTGGGTTTGTTTGATTTGTTCAGCATTCATCATCTGTTCTTTTTGCTTTTGTCACCCTAAGTGGGAAGGGTATTCCCAGACGTGGGCCCATGCTCACTGCGCACTGGATTCAAGCTAGCCTGGCTGATGAGGGGCGATACCCCGGAACCGGTCCCAGGATGCTTGTTTCTAGCCCAGGGAGGACCTGGACTGGCAGTTCGGACTGGACTGTTCCCATGGGGAGCAGGGTCAAGACTGATTTGCATATGGCTGAGTCAAATCTGGGGTGGCGTGGTGAGCAAAAAACCGATGGATTAAAGCCAGATCTCTGACTAGGGGTAACTGTTTGATTTGTTCAGCATTCCGGCCATCATCTGTTCTTTTTGGAACTCTGCATTCACCCGCACGTCCTCTTCCATACATAGTAGATCTGCTTTTGCAGTTAGATCCACCACTCCAGCCCTCAGATGGTTTTTTTGCACACATGAAGAGTGAGCAGTGTCAGGTATAGAGCTTTTGCTTGCCACCGGATGTAAATGCTGGTTACACTTAATATTGTTCCGCAGTAGGATTTAGATTTTGTAATAACCCTCCTTATGCTTTTGCTGTTTAAACTAATGCATAGTTGCTCAGTTTTTCAGTGCTTTCGGCCCATAAGCCTTGTCGGTCCAACCACCGTCCACTGTTTAGTATCCAGACAAGCTGGTGCTTTGTACTTGCCCATCTGTTCTGCTGCAGATTGTATCTGAGTTCCACAAGGGCCTGACCATCAGTCTTCCATCTTTTCTTCCTCCTCATCCCAACAAGGAGGAGGAGAAATTACATACACTGGACAGGATCATTTGGATGATCATCTCCGTATGGGCTTCGAAATGCAAATCAGTAACCAGCTCACCATTTCATGTTGAGTTACTCTTTGCATCAAGAAAGACCTTTTGGCTGGCATTTGTGTACACTCTATAATGACCAGGGCAGCTTCTACTGCTCATACATGAGTTTTGAGGTGAATATTTGCCAGGGCTGCCTTCTGTTCTTTTCAAAATATTACTGTTTCAGAGCTAAGGCACAAGCGATGGATACTTTGTGATGTATACTTTGCACAGTATGACATCCTTGATTAAATGGCACTACTCAAACCAGGTGGTACCCACACACGAGTACCGAGAGGTATTGCTTTGGAAAGGTGAGGAATGAATTGAAGTATTTATCAGAAGAAAATCTTACTTACCTTTTGTTAACAATATTTCTTTTGGATATTGTATCTTCCTGCTGATTCCCACTTCCCTTGTTTCCTTTGATGAGTTAGTACCGTTTGTAGTAAGTTCCTAAGGTGTGCAAATCTTTTTCTACTGTTATTGTCTCTATTGTTAAGCCGTCTTATGAGTAGCCTATCTATGTCCTTTTCAAAAAAGGACCTAATGTTGGAACACAGACAATCAGCTATCAGCACCCTCTAGAACACTCCCAGCAGAGGCAGATTCCCTCAGATTTTCACCGCACGTCCTGTGGCAGGGAGTCTCCCTGAGTGCTACTCAGTTTTTCTCAGCTTCTAGAATTTCTTCAATCCGGACATCATGTCTGACAAGAGGGGTCTTTTCCGCCCATGTAAGACCTGTGGCAAGTGGGTGATCCACAAAGAGTGCATTTATTGCCTCCACCCAAAGCATGAGGTGAGAGAATGCACGATCTGCCGAACCTTTTCAATTAAAAACCTCAAGGATAGAGATGGAAGGTTGTTGCTGTGGCTTCAAACCACTAAGCACCAGAGCATTTCATCTGATGAGGAGAGTGAGAAATCCTCCACATCTCGTCGCTTCAGGGCAGTCTCTGGTGCCTCTAGAGTGCTGGAGTCTGACGTCGATATACTGTCCTCAATTTCACTGTGATCCGAATCAGAGATTCCTGAAAGTGATTCCTCAGTAAGCGAAAAGAACTTATCTGTACCATCAGAAATAATATCACCACCTGATAACCCATCTAGACCTGTGGTGCATGCCAGTCCCCAAGAAGCACCTTTTGGCAAAGATGATAACATACTTGATTGGGGATCAGGTAAGGTTCTAAATTCACTCCCTCTGACACCATGAACCATCTCATTCGGGGTATCAATATCTTTATTATGCAGCTCCTTCTCCTCCCAAACTTTCAAATGTGCCGTCGGGGTCTCCCCCCCTAGAATCCCCCAAATGTTATATTCTGGTCAGCTATCTCCAGGCCAGATTCACACAGGGGTTCACAGGTGTGCTCAGAAGTGCGTTGGCTCCAAGTTCCATCCCTAGTTTTGAAAAAATCTGTAATGGCCGGTTGGGGTGGTGCAGAAAATAAAGTTAAGTTGTCCCCCTCTGGGGCTGCCACTCCTTCTTCTGCTATCTTTAAATTTGTCACTTTCCGCCCCCCCAGTTTGTGCGCGCTCAGCCAGATTCCTCCGCTTCCCTGCCCCTCCGCTGTCCACCTGCTTCTTCACATTACGAGGCTCATTAGGCTTTTCTGCCTGAACCACGGAAACTGGAGCAGACTCCTGTCTAGTTCCTTGTGGTTGCGCTGGATTTCATCCCACCACTTCTTTTACTTGTCTTGTTGTTTTAGGAGGCATCCCTTCTGCTGCCAAGCTGGAGGTAGTTGCTACTGTGTGTGCCCATCGAAGGAGCTCTAAAGGGTCCAAGGGCCACACCGAGATACAGAAGAATAAAGGAAGGCGTTCTGCTGGCCCTGGGCTGAAGTGGGATTATTCTCACACAAGGATAACAGGACCTGCGGAATTGGCGACTGAACAGGCTGAAAGCTCCATGGGTGGACATCAGGCTAAGGGAGCAGCTGACATGAACTCCGCTCTGAGCATGATACTGGAATCAATTAAAGAACATCATGCAGAGACTCGGGCAGATGGAAAGAAAGCAAGACAGGCTACAAAGAAACTGGAGGGTGCGGTGCGGAAAGTCTGCAAAGCCTGCGTAGAGATTGGCGAACGGATGAATATCTTGGAAGAGAGAACCACTGCTGTCGAAAAAGAATTGACCGATGTGGCAGAAGAAACAAAATCTCATGACGCTCAGCTTACTGACGCTATGTGGAAACTGGAAGATATGGAGAATCGACTGAGGAGGAATAACCTCCGCTTTCTTGGGATTAACGAAGGCCTGGAAGGGGAAGACATTCGCTCTTTTATTTGAGATCTTCTTAAGGAAGCCTTCCCTGAGCTTACGGGGTGGGATTGGGAACGGGAAATCCAGAGGGTTCACCGGTTCCCATTTGCCCGCCACAAAATCTCTGGCAGAGATCTAAATCAGCCTAGGGCCATTCTGTTTTTTTTTTGGCAATTATATGCTTAGACAGGCTATATTTGAGAAAGCTTGGCCTGAGGCTAGAAGGCAGTATAAAGAATCCTCCTTTTTCGTGTGCCCTGATTTTTGCCACGTTACTGTGGAACGCAGATGGCGACTACGGCAACTAATTAAGCCCTTTCAAAATGCGGGATTCGAGGCATTTTTGCTGGCCCCGGCTAGGCTGAAGACAGTTGTGAGAGGGTCTGTTAAATTTTTCACTTCTGAAATTCAAGCTAGAGAGTATTTAGATCAAGTTCGGGTGGAGAAGAGAACCACATAAGACCTTAATGTAGTTTAACAGCTTAACTAAATGAGCCCAGGCTAAGAGCTAAACGCCATAAGATCAGGGAGGTACCTTTTCTTTAGACGGTCTTCTTCTCCTTCATTTGTGATAATGGTTTGACAGGGTGCGAAGGGGGCTTGGGGGGGAGGGGACTGCGGTGTTTCTTGCTATCTCTATCACATAGACCCTATGGGTCTGGCTGCTTCCAAGGGTAGGGGAGGTAGGGCGGGGTGGGGAGGGGGTGGTGGGAAGGGGGGTGGGGGGGTGGGGAAGGGGGGGCACAGGGCAAAAAGTTGAAGTGTAAATTGCAGCTGAAGTATGTTTTTTATGATCTTTGTGATTTTTGCGTTTTTTTGTTGGTATTAAAGGCTAGAGAACAATTTGCAAGTAAGATTGGATCAGAGAGTTTGGTGGGCCAGTATATTGTCTGTACTAAACGCGACAAGGTAATACAGTTTGACAAAATGATCTACTGGTATAATGGCTAAACTACGTATCGCTACTATTAATATCTGTGGGCTAAATGACAGCGCCAAAAGGAGAAAGATTCAAGAAGATCTTAAAGTTCTAAAGGCAGACTTGCATTGTCTCCAGGAGACCCACAAAGCGCGGAATGACAGCAATTTGCTTAAGTCTTTGGGGTTGAAAGTGGCAGCCTATACATCACAAGATGTCAGGACTAAGGGTGTTGCTGTCTTTACAAAAGGCAGCGCTATTAATCCAGGAAGGAAGGCTGTGGATAAGAATGGCAGATGGGTAATACTGGAATGCAAATATAGCGCTGGCTCATTTACACTATGCTCAGTTTATGCTCCAGTGCTAGATGATCCGGGGTTATTGCATTTTTTATCTAATGAATTACCTTCCTGGCCTGCACCATATGTGGTGTGCGGGGATCTAAATCTCAATGGATCTAGAGGGGCCTCAGGCGGTCACGGGATCTCCAGCAAGGGTCGTAAACCACAATCCATGAGGGCGTTCAAAAACCTTTTAAGGGATATTGGTTTGGTAGATGCTTGGCCTAAATTGAGAGCCCAAGAGCCTGGCTACACCTATTACTCCGCCCCACATGGCAAGTTTGCCAGGCTCGATTACTTTTTAACCTCACCATCTCTACTTCAGGAGGCTCGGATTGAGCTCTTTCCTAGAGTAATGTCAGATCATAACCCCGTCGTCCTGGAACTCCCACCTGTTGGAGCAAGAAAGGAGTACACAAGATGGACTTTCGAGAGGGCACTTATATCCGATCAAGAATTTATCAATTATATGAAGGTTTGGATCAGGGAGTTTTTTGACAACAATAAGTATAGCGCCCACCCTGGAATGGTTTGGGATGCTTTTAAAGCGTCAGTGAGAGGAGAGACGCTGCAATATAGCCTGAGCAAACAAAAAAAGGGGCAGAACAGGTTAAACGGTTTTATCAAAAGCTTGCCCGGCTGGAAACAGAATTAATAAGTACTGTGACTAGGGGAGGCGATGTTTCTACAACCCTGAATTCTATTTCGGTAACCAAACCCTGTCTGACCGACTTTAACGCCGAGAGGACGGCAGGGAAGTATCTTGCCAAAAGACAGGACTGTTATGAATACAGCGAGACTGTTGGTCGATTACTAGCAGTCAGGGCCAGACAACAGGTGGCAGCAGGACACATAGGGAAGGTTAGGAATATGCGGGGGAAAGTAGTCACAGATCCCGGTGATATCAGGGAGGCTTTTAGGGAGTTCTATGAAGATTTATATATGGCTCCATCCTATGATGGTCGCTCAACGAATGATGAACTGTTAGAATTTGTCCCGAATGGAAGGGTCTCCCAGGAGGAGGGTTTCCAATTGGGGTCAGATATAACACAGGAGGAGCTATATAGCGCTCTCCAAGCCCTTCCACCGGGCAGTTCAATGGGAACTGCCTGTATTCCCATAGAGTTTTACAAAGTCTTTTTTAGGGAGACCCACAAGGCTATGCTTGGCCTATTTAAGGAGATTAGGGAAGGGGCTGTACCACCTGGCTCTTGGGGCATTGCCAATATCATTTTTTTTTTTTAAAAGGGTAAATATCCTACTAATATGGGCTCATATAGACCTATTACGCTGTTAAACAGTGATGCCAAATTATACTCAAAGATCTTTGCCACGCGTCTGAACTCTGTGATGCATCATCTTGTCTCAGTTTGGCAGCATGGTTTTATACAAGGGAGGGGGACTGTAGATCACGTCAGGAGGGTAATCTCACTTTTTGACGCTACTGAGGTCCTCCCAAAACCTATGGGGGTGGCTTTCATGGATGCCGAGAAGGCTTTTGATAGGGTGTCATGGAGCTATCTATGGAAGATCCTGGAGGCTAACGGCCTAGGGGACTCATTTGTGAATGCAATACAGGTTTTGTATGTCAACCCTACAGCGCGATTACGAATAATGGGGGAGGAGACGGAGACATTCTCAATTGGCAGGGGGACATGGCAGGGATGCCTGGCCTCCCCCCTGTTATTCACCCTATATAGATCCCTTCCTTAAACGGCTGGATGCCTCCGCAGATATCACTCCGGTTAGTTTGCATGGCATTTTTTTAAAAGCTGTCTAGAATTGGAAGGGTATATGTATGGTTACAAATATCACTGTTACTTTGGAATAACTTGTGGGATTTATTGGTTGCATGTCTCCCTCCTTCCACCAACGACAGTACAATTTTTGGGTACTGCTTCCTATTTTGATTCAAGCATGTGAATCTATGAAAGATACCCCTTTACTGGATAAGAAAATAAGTTACTTACCTGCAACTGCTGTTATCCAGTATTGGTATCTTTCATAGATTCACATGCAACTCACCCTCCTCCCCGTAGAGGTAGTTCTCTTTAGTTTACTTCCCACTTGTGCTGAGAAACTCTGAGGGAATATGCCTCTGCTGGGAGTGTTCTAGAAAGTGCTGACAGCTGATTGGCTGTGTTCCAACATTAGGTCCTTTTTTGAAAAGGACATAGATAGGCTACTGATAATATGGTTTAGGGCATTATAGCCTATGAAATTTATTAAGCACTGCTTGATTATTTTACTGTGGGACTCACATCTCGACGACGGGGAATGATTCAAGCATGTGAATCTATGAAAGATCCCAATACTGGATAACCGCAGTTATAGGTAAGTAACTTATTTTCTTCCTCTCTGCACGCTTCAGTGGGGTGCTGAAAACATACAAGGAACTGATACAAGGCTTGCAGTCAGCGCCACATATAGTCCTGTATCATCACTTCCAATACAATTGGAGCTGTGACTGGAGTCGAGTGGGTTTCACCTCACGGCAGGGGAGAGCTATTACTAGGAAAACCGAGTGCAGTATGGCGTTTGGAGGATAGTCATGAGGTGAAGAATCAGCATGAAGGTATGGTATCTGCCAGAAATATTGTTACCGAAGTTCATAACTCTTCTGGAGTAAGGTTTTCTTCGCGCTAACTGGCTACAAGAAATCAGGACTGAGTCTGAGGTACATAGCTACAGTGTTTTATATGCTGCATCCCATGGTATGTGCATTTTCCTTTATTTACTATGACTGTTATATTTCTTGTGTGTAGGAAGTGAGTGCACTAGAGTGTGAGATTCAACTACTGAAAAACCTTCAACATGATCGCATAGTTCAGTATTATGGCTTTCTCCGGGACAAGGCAGAGAAAACGCTGACTATTTTCATGGAATACATGGCTGGGGTAAGGAAATGTTCTTATTCTTCAAACCCTTCCTGTTTTGGAAGAATGACTGAAAGATTAAGTGGTGCTGAGGCTTTGAGAGTTGGAAAGATTGATTACTAGATTTGTTAATGATCAGTATCTTCCTTTCGATGGCAGCAGTTCCCTTTGCCTGCCATACCTTTAGACCTTCCAGATGTGTCATCATTGAAGTCTTGTGAGGAATAATGTATCCATCAGATTCCTCCTCTACACTGCACCATAGCAATTGTATTTTATTCTCATACAGAGTTTAAATATTTACCAGGGTTCAAGTGGGAATCGCCAAGTCATGTAAAATAACAAACATAATTAAAGCACTAATTTTGCATCTTTTGGACCAAACTTCCAAGGTTCTGTCAGGACATCTTGCAGGCAATGAAAATGTAATGTATGTGCACTTTCCTAGCTTTCGTTTTTCATTGATGATCAGGAGAATTCTGCATCAAAAAGGTCAGTTTTCTTTTCTCTGAGATAGCTTTTACTTCTGTTACATGTTGGATCACAACCTTTTTTTCATTTTCTAGATTGCAGCAGTTTTCAAACTTATTTTTTTATTTTTTCTTGGTTATGAGAAAATGTTACTCAAGCATTACAGTATCTTCATTAATAGCCATAAAACGTTCCCGGAAATTTGTGGGATTTATGCTGCACTCCCAAAATACCACAAAATCAGTTTAAAAAAAGAGGTGGGAACTGTCATTTTAGAAAACAAATAATCCCTCCTTTACGGCCGATCTTAGGCTAAAGTTTCCAAAATTTTCCAAAATATTCTGTTTACCAAAACGGACTTAAAACTACATTGCGCATGAACCCTAACTTTGCACCCCATGAAAAGCACAAAAATTAACATACAGGAAATGAAGGAAAATGCAGCCCAAGAGGCAGCATCTGTGGCAAAGCCAAAAAGACGTATTGTTCCTTTAAGAAACCACCTCTTATACATAACATCATGCTTTGTACAATCAGTGACATCACACTAAGTTTTTTTTCTGGCTCCTGTGAGTAGGGCCTCATGACATTCAAGGAATTTGAGATTATTCTCCCTTGAATTTTGATTATTCTACAATAATATAAAATCCTTAAGCGCCTTCTGCATTTTTTCATATGTCTAACACCTCTGAAGGTGGTGCTGTATCAAAATGAAGAGTATGGAATCCCGAACTACTGGGCATGAGCATCTGTCCTCTGATGTGACTGCCCATTCAGCTTTATCGCCTGTCATAGCAGCAGGGTCCAGCACCCAAACGTACATGCTCCACCACAATGCTTGGAGATTGTGCAGTGGCATTTGAGAGCTTTTGATCTTCCTCCTCCTGGTTGATATTTTTTGCAGCCAGGCAGGTTGGTATACACCTGCGCTGGGACAGGTTTGTGGCTTGGCATGTGAATAAACAGATTGACCCACTTCGTGCTAAACTGTCAAGTGCTGTTGTTTGTGTTGCCCCTCGCCCAGCAAAGACTTAATTTGGGCACTGTTAAATCGTATTTGTCGGCTCTTTCACTCTTTTTAGGGTTACGGGACCAGCCCTCATTGTTTAAATCACCTATAGGAATGCATTTTTTAAGAGTTTACAGAATGTTTCCCCCTTCTCCGTTCATTATGCCCCAATGGAATTTAAATTTGGTTCTTGCACTCTTAGTGTGTTCTCCCTTCGAATCTCTGCATAGCTGTCCTCGTTAGCTGCATACTTTCAAGCCAGTCTTTCTTGCTGCCATAACATCGGCACAGCAGGTGAGCGAGCTACAAGCCATCAGCGTCACCCTACCTCACACCACTTTCTAACCAAACAAGCTGGTTGTACAGACACGAACCACTCCATTTCATGTTGGGAAGAACATCACCCTTTGCTCCACCTCACCCATTCTGTGAAGGAGAAGATGGATGGGATTCAAAAAGGCCTCTTAGTTTCTATATTCATCATACCAGAGAAAACCGGGCGGAACATCAGCTCTTTATTGCATTCACTGGAGCGAAGAAAGGGAAGGCAATGCAGAAAGCCACCTCTTGCTGGATCGTGCTCTGCATTAAGATGTGCAGTGCACTGATAAAAAAAAAGCAGCCCTGGAGGCCTTATAAGCGGACTCCACCAAAGCCAAGGCTGCTACTGTTGCCTCGGCACATGTGACGCTTGTCCTGGACATTTGCCAGGCATCTACGTGGGCGTGCCTACATATGTTAATGAAGCGTTATTGTCTGGACAGCCAGGTCCATCGGGAGGGGCCCTTCACTCGCTCGGTCCTCCAGTAAATTTTGGTTTGAGTCAGTTTACAGACCCATCACTGCTTTGGTATCTGTTCAAAGGGAAGGAATCGGAGGTTATCAGTATTTACCTTGAGTAATGCTCTTTCTGGTAGCGACTGTTTAGCTACAGATTCCTCACCGACCCTCCCATTTCCCCAGTTCTGTGGACTCTTCTAATTTAAAAAGGTCCCAATTAGAGAGCTGCCCACTGCTTACTACCATTCTGCAGATTGGATTTCATGTCTGAGGGTGCGGACCAGAGCAACATGTCATCACTTGGCGCTCAAGGGTACTGCTACAGATTTTCCGGATCCAGTCTGACACCTGGGGAAATATTCACACTGTGAGGAATCTGCGTTCAGTTAGTCTCTACCAGAAAGAGGGTTACCAAAGGTGAATAGATAAGTAACTTGTTCTTTACGCCTTGTAATTCCTGTGATTGACTCAGGCTGTTTTCGGAAAATCCTCACAAGGAATGCTTATACTGCCTTCATTCTCACTGTAAGCCTAAGTACTGCAGATTTTGCTGAACCATCTCTGCTAAGACCCTTAAAAGTAAATAGGATAGACTTTTATTGTAATTCCAAAAAAGGAAGGCTAAAATCCTTCATCTGAGAACAAAGTTAGAAGAAATATAGCGGTCACAGAAATCAAAGCTTCTAACGCTCTAGCAATCTGAGGAAGTTACGACAGGCAGATCTGGTCAGACTTGGGAGCATACTTAGAATTTCTGCCCAAAGACAAAAATTAGGTAAAAACAGTCATTCAGAAGGGTGAAAGGACATCCTCAGAGATATTTGATACAGCTATCGACATTGCCTCCATCGTATTTTGTTAACTTGATGGTGCAGCAATCTTACTACAGCAAGGATGGCTAAAAGTAACATTGTTTAGGCCAGACATCCAGGCAAATATATGGAGTCTGGCATGTGATGAGGAGGCACTGCTATGAAAACATGTAGCTGATGCTCTACAGTCAATAAAATCAGACACGAAGACTGCGAGATCATTAGGAATACTATAACTGTGTAAATCAATCAATCAGGAGTTTGTAGAACGTGGCTACTTTCCTGTGAGGGTCTCAAGGCACTGAGGGGAGGGGAGGGGCTGCTGATCCGTCTGGGTGTGGAGGTTCAGTCGAAGAGCCAGGTCTTGAGATCCTTCCTGAATTGGGTCAGCAACGGGGATTGCCTGAGGTGGAGGGGCATGGTGTTCCAGGTCTTGGCAGCGAGGTAGGAAAAAGGATCTTCCTCCGATCCTATTCTTGTGAATCGGTGGGAGGGTGGCCAGGGCAAGTTGGGTGGAGGGAAGTTGTCTGGCGGGTACATGGAATAAGAGGCAGTGGTTCAGATATGCTGGTCCTGCGTTGTGGAGAGTTTTGTAGGCATGTGTGAGGAGCTTTAAGGTGATTCTCTTGTTGACTGGGAGCCAGTAAAGTTGTTGGAGGGGTTGTGTTATGTGGCTACGGCGGGGGATGTTGAGGACAAGTCTGTCTGCGGCGGTTTGTACATTCTGAAGTGTCCTGAGCTGTTTCTGGGTGACGCCGGCGTAGTGTGTGTTGCTGTAGTCAAGTCTACTGGTGATGAGTGCGTGGGTGACCGTATTTCTGGATTCTGTGGGGATCCATCTGAAAGTCTTTCGAGGCATGTGGATGCAAAATGAGGAACCTACATTGATCTGTTGGTTCATTATGATCGAGGAGTCCAGTATGATGCTGAGCTTACATGCGTGGTCCGTGCGAGGGGTTCCCAGTGTGGCGGGCCACTAAGAGTCGTCCCAGGCTGAGGGGACGGGTCCCAGGATGAGTACTTTGGTCTTGTCCGAGTTGAGCTTGAGGCAGCCGTCTTTCATCCAGGTGGCAACGGCCTTCATCCCGCTGTGAAAGTTTATCTTGGCTGCTGTGGGTTCGTTGGTGAGGAAAAGGATCAGCTGGGTGTCGTTGGCGTAGGAGACAACATTGAGTCTGTGATGGCCGCGAGGGGGGGGTCATATAGACGTAGAAGAGGGTGGGGCTCAGGGAGAAGCCCTGGGGCACTCCGCAGCTGATCTCTGTAGGGTCTGAGAGGAATGGAGGCAGTTTGACTCGCCGTGTTCGGCCCATGAGGATGAGTGGATCCAGTCCAGGCCTTGTCGCGGATGCCGGCATCGTGGAATCTTGGGATTAGGGTGTGGTGGGAAACGGTGTCGAAAGTGGCCGAGAGGTCAAGTAGGATGAGAGCTGCGGTTTCGCCCTGGTCGAGGAGGGAGCGAATGTCGTTGGTGGTGGCGAGGAGTGCGGTCTCGGTGCTGTGGTAACTTCAGAAGCCAGATTGAGAAATTTCCAGAACGTGGTTCTCGTCGATAAACTCAGAGAGTTGGGAGTTGATGACCTTCTCGATGACCTTGTCTGGGAAGGGGAGGAGGGAGATAGGTCGAAGTTTTTGAGGTCTGTCTGGTCGGCGGATGGCTTCTTCAGCAAGGGATTGATCTTGGTGTGTTTCCAGTTGTCGGGAAGGTGGTGGTTTCGATGGAGCAGTTGATGGTGCGGCGAAGCTCTGGAGGTGGCTGCTCTATGGAAGATGTGATACAGGCATGTGTTGGTTTCAAACCTTTCGAGTTGCCAAAGGAATGGGACAGTTTTTAAATAGAGGAAATTTCCAACAGTATAGATAACCCTGTTATCAGCATCAGCCGGGTTATCGCTAGCAGTATTCATAACAACGGCACAGCCCTCCTCCGGCAGCAGCCTAATCAAGGCAGGCTGCTCAGAATAGGCCCACAGTCTCAAACAGAGGGCAAGAATCTTGAAGATACAAGTGACCGCTTTCAGGCACTGGTCACTTTCTCACCACCTTATTATGTTAGCAAAAATCTGCTGGTAGAATTCCATTACCTCAGATCCTTGGGTGTTAGATCTGATTCGCCATGGTCTCATCTTGAAATTTGTTCAAAAACCTCGGAATCTACTTCAAACAAGATCACATCAACATCAAGGACATTCTATATCTCTTCCAAAAAGAAGCCAAAGAGGAGGTCCCCTATGCCTATCAAAACATGGGTTTCTATTAAAATGTTTTCCTTATTAAGAAAAAATCAGACAAGTGGAGACAGGTGTTGGATTTGAGACATCTGAACAAAT
Source organism: Calotriton arnoldi (assembly GCA_963921515.1). Classification (NCBI taxonomy): domain Eukaryota; kingdom Metazoa; phylum Chordata; class Amphibia; order Caudata; family Salamandridae; genus Calotriton; species Calotriton arnoldi. Next base: position 1,873,260 of record CAWUFW010000486.1, on the reverse strand, counting down.
TCCTGAAAAAGCAGTCTTTCAGGATGGTTACGCTGCAAGAAATACTCCAGTTGTTATACCCAAGAGATTTCATGGCATACTTAAACCTCCTAGACGCTTACTTCCATGTCCCTATTTACATAAATCTTCGGAGATATGATAGGTTTGAGGTGGCCAAATGCCATGATTAGTCCAAAGTGCTGGTTTTTGATCTTGGGTCCACTCTTCCAAATGCATAGCCCCAGTAGAAGCTTACTTCAGTAGGAAGGGTCACCAAGTCTTCCCCTATCTGGACAGATAGGTTGTAAAAGGTCCCTCGTTACACTCTGAGAAGAAGTCTTCAGATTTCCAAGGATCTAGGCCTAAAACTGAAAAAGAAAATCCTATCTCCAGCCTTCCAAAGAGATAACATTTCTGGGGCCATACATGAGTAAAGTCTAATGCATGATTTTTCTCACGAAGGAGAGAATACAGTGGCTGACAAATATAGCATATTCCCATTAAAAAAGAAAGTACACTTCAGTTCGAGGTGGAAAAGTTGTATAGCCACGGTCATCTCTTTCAGCTAGGGGTATTGACTGAATCACTGCATTGCCCCACCAAATATGACAATATAAACATATAAATGCTACTTTGGATGAATTGGATGGGCAGTACAGTTGGCCAAAACAAGAACTGTAAGTTACACTTTCTTATGAACATGGCGAACTTTGCTCTGTGGCCATGGAAGCAGTCTGATGGGGCCACGGGGATTTGAGGTGGATTTACCACTGTCAGAGCTAAAGGTTAGGTTCATGCAGGGATTGAAGAAATGAGACTGGGTTAAGGTTTTGATGTCAGGAGGCAAGCTGGGTACAAGAGGGATCTGGGCAGAGAGAACGCACCAGTCTCCTTCCCCGTCGACAGTGCTGAACATATCTAAGACTGCATTTGGTGCAGATGGCGAAGAAGGGGTTAGTGGGATAGGGATATGAGAGAAGGCATGCAAAACGTAATTGGAATATCAGCCCACAGCTAGTCTCATGAGATTTTTTTTTCTTGTTTCTGAAGTCTATAGATTGACGCTTTTTTATACTAAATAGAACAATAGACTATTGTTCCTTACTCCAGTATTGGAACTTTCCTATATTCACATGCCTGAATCATTCCCTGTCGTCATGATGGGAGTCCCTGATACTTTAAAGTAGTAGTAGTATTAGTAGAAGTAGTACGCTGATAGGTATAGACTAGACAGAGGCTTAGGCATCTTAGTTTATTAACCTATCATAGTCATTATTAAAAAGGAGACCAAAGTTTTGCCTTAACCAATCAGCATGAATCACCCTCTAAAACACTCTTGAGAGAAGCTCAGAACCTCAGATTTTCAACCGCACGTTGTGCTAGGGAGTCTCCTCCGAGCTCTGCTCAGCCTCTCTTCCAGGGGATACTCATCAATAGTCATAAGCACTGAATGGTCCCGCCCACGCGCGGGGACCCCGGAGCAATAACTAATAATATGCATATACCTACATATATATATATATACCCATATATATAGGTAATATGCATATATATACACATGCAACCTGAAAGCATATTACTAGGCTCAAAACTGCCACAATTGCCTTGTAAAACCTTTACATTTGTAATAATAAAGAAACATACACCATGATATTTTCATGATACAGATAAAGAAAAACTGCCTTCAGTTTGCTTTGAAAAACACAGCCTTTATTTTCAAAGGTAAAAAGGCAAGATCATAGAGGCAGATTAGCCTAGAGAGGCTGCATATACGACAATTAGGAAAAACTGGCGCCGTGCCTTTAAGACCTCAAGGAACCCCGAGGCTCCCATCATGCACCACAGGTGACAGTTAGGTCAGTTTTTTTTCCGGCTCCTTCTGTGAGGATCCTGGAGCGTTGAGCTCGCCAGTTAGTGGTATTTTATCACTAATTTCTGGTCTAAGTGGAATTTTTTAGTTTCACTCGACGTCTTTAATACTTGGTTACTAAATCCTGTTTTTTTTTCTGATTTTTGTCTATTTTTTTCCTCTCATAATGCCGGCCTTATTTAATAAGTGCCCGGCCTGTTGAAAAAAAATGGCTAAATCGGACCCACACTCTGTCTGTATTGCTTGTCTACCTTCATCTCACAATCCAGACCAGTGTTACTACTGCAGCAAGTTTTCAAGAAGAACCCTTAGGGAAAGGGAGAAGATTAAACTGCACTCTATGCAGGAGAGAGGAAAGGGTGCAGCAAGCATCAGAGAAGAACATCCCTTAAAGAAGCCCTCCTCTCAATCAAGGCTGGAGCGCAAAGATAAAGGTGAGATAAGAAAACACCGGTCTCACACGCCGTCGAGGGACAGATCGACATCCAAAATACCTTTGTGCTCCGAGTCAGCGTCGAGGTCGAAGTCGAGACTTCCTTCGCCGTCGAAGCAGACGACTTCAGGTGAGAAGTCCCATCAGAAGCAGAAGTCGACACCAACGTGTAGGCGGTCCAGGTCTGGCTCACCTACGACGGCAGGCGGCGTGTCTCGACGTCGACACATCAACGTTGTAGCCCGCCGTCGAGAGTGTCCGTGGCGACGTCGAGAACACCACCGACGTCGAGGAGGCCACACGCATCGATGTCGAGTAGAACACCGAGGGCCTCGACACCGGTAAGGCACAGTCGCTCACCGACAAGGCATTCGCTGTTGAGACGCATGATGTCGACGCATCCGTCACCGAGGAGGTCGACGGCGAGGAGGTCGCCGTCGAGGAGATCGACGTCGAGACCTCGCACAACACCCTCTGAATCTAGGGCAGGAAGATCGCGGTCCAGATCGACGGTGAGAAGATCGACGTCGAGGAGATCGACGTCGAGGAGGTCGCATTCTAGCCACAGGTCTCCCCCTGCCAAGAGACCGCTCGACGCAGAAGGAAGTCCAGGTCGTGACATCCAGGAGTGTCTCTTCCTCCCCGGGACTTCACATCGTGCAAGTCTCTCCTGAAACCTCACCAGTTCCGGCGCCAGCTCCTGCAACTAACATCTCCCCGAGATGGCTGGGGGACATAAGGGAGTGGAAGATTCGTAAGATAACAACTCTGTGGCATACTCCTAGCAGATCCAGATCTCCTATAACACAATCAGTGCACTCTTCTGAAAGACATGAGAGACGTGCCATTCCACAAAGGTCTCCGTCTTTGAGAAGGCGCACATCACGTTCTCCTAGGAGTCGGGCATCCAGATCTCGCCACCGCTCTCCTAGGAGACGAAGCCACAGATCTCCTTCGTGGTCCTCAGACTCCAGACCATCAAAGGCAGACTACTCTCCTACTCTTTCTTCCTCTCCTCCTAGTAGAATATCGCCCATTGATGATATTGTTACCTTCAATGAGGTCTTGTGTAGAGGGGCTGCGAAGCTTCATATTGACATGCCTGTGTCTACTCCTGCAACGTCAGTCATCTTCGAAACACTTCATAACAGGTCTTCATCTAGACCTTTGCTTCCCCTGGTGCCTGGCCTGCTAGAACCTGCTCTACAGAAATTCCTGACTCCAGCGTCGGTGGGGGTGGCCCCGTTGCGGATCACTAAGAAATACAAGGCCCCTGAGCAGGACCCTCTTTTTCTGAGAGCTGACCTGCCTCCGGACTCGGTTATTGTGTCAGCGGCACGAAAGAACCAGACGGGGGCAGCTTCATCTGCAGTACCCCCGGATAAAGACAGTAAGGCCATGGATTCAGTCGGCAAGAGGATGTGCAACACCCCAGCATCCTATATGAAGGTAGCCAGCGCCTCGGCCTTGCTGGGTCGGTACGACTGCTCTCTGTGGGACTCTCTCTCACGCTTCACGGAGAAGCTGCCAAAGGAGGACAGACAGGACTTCCTGGAGGTCTTACATGAAGGGAGTCTGGTGGCCAATCAGGTCATCAGTGCAGCAGCTGATGCCTCTGACTTAGCTGCCCATGGATACGCACATGGGATTTGTGCCCGTCGCTCTTCCTGGCTGAGATTGACGGGTTTGAAGCCAGAGGCTCAACATCGAATCCTCAATCTTCCTTTCAATGGGACATCGCTCTTCGGCTCTCATGCCGATGACGAAATGTCCAGGATGAAGACCGAACTGGACACGGTGAAGGCGGTTGGGCTCGAGAAGAGGAAGGATTTCAGGCGACGCTACCGCCCCTACGATCGACGCCAATACCAACAGAGGGTTCAAACCCCTCAGTGGTCCACCCAGCAACATCAGGGAAGATCACAGTCCAACCAGCGGCGTCCTGGCAGAGGACGAGGAGGGAACTCCAGACAGTCCACACCTGCTGCCAAGCAACAACAGAAGCAGTGAGGGCTTGCTTCCCCTAACTCCGTTAGCCACTCCGGTGGGGGGAAGTGTTCTTTTCTATCTGGAAGAGTGGACCAAAATCACACTAGACAAGTGGGTGCTCAATATTGTGAAGAATGGGTACTCCATCAGGTTCAAGTCCCCTCCACCCTCTATTCCTCCTCGAAAAACTGTAATTCATCGCCTAAATCTTCTGAGAGAAGAGGTATCCGCTCTACTCCTAAAGGAGGCCATCGAGGAGGTTCCATACCACCAACGTCGACAGGGGATCTACTCCCGATATTTTTTGGTCCCAAAAAAGGTCCAAACAAGGAGTTCAGGCCTATACTAGATCTCAGGCTTCTCAACAAATTCATTCTGAGAGAGCGGTTCAGAATGCTGGCATTACATCAAATAATACCGCACTTACATCAAGGGGACTGGATGTGTTCTATAGATCTTCAAGATGCCTATTTCCACATCCCAATCGCTCGGAAGCATCGGAAGTTTCTAAGATTTCACATTCAGTCAGACCATTTCCAGTTCACGGTCCTGCCTTTCAGACTGAAGTCAGCTCCTCGCACTTTCTCAAAGTGCATGGCAGTAGTAGCTGCATTCTTAAGGAGGAAACAAATCTTCGTCTACCCTTACCTAGACGACTGGCTTCTCAAAAGTGCGTCTCCAACTCTTCTGCAACAACACCTCACTTACTGCATTCAGCAACTGCATCGGCTGGGTCTGCACGTCAATTTAAAAAAATCCATCTTCAGGCCAACACAGAGGATACATTACCTGGACGCGACTCTGGACACGGTAAACGCAAGAGCGTATCCTTCGGAGGAGAGACTATCATCCATTCTCCTCAAGTGTTAGACCCTCTTGAAGGGACCTCATCCCACGGCCGACAGGTTTCATCTCTACTGGGGTCGATGGCATCGTGCATTTTTCTAGTCCCAAACGCCAGACTTCACATGAGACCTCTACAGCAAACTCTAGAGGATCAATGGTCTCAGATCTCCAATTGCTGGGAAGACACAGTAACCATACCTCTATCTGTCCGGCTCTCCATTAGTTGGTGGATGCGGCGGTCTCATCTCCTGATAGGAACTCCCTTTCACGAGGAGCTTCCCAAACAGACTCTGGTGACGGACGCGTCCCTTCAGGGATGGGGCACTCACATGGGGTCCCTGCAAATACAAGGACTGTGGTCAGAAAGAGAACAGCTATACCACATAAACATGCTGGAGCTCAGGGCAGTTCATCTGGCTCTCAAGGCGTTTTTTCCTTCCATCAAATCGACTGCTTTGCTTGTTCAGATGGACAATACAACAACAACGATGTATTACTTGAACAAGCAGGGGGGCACCAGGTCCAGACCCCGGTCTCTGGAAGCGCAAGCGATTTGGAAGTGGCTTCTAGCACGAGACATGAAGATCTCCGCAGTTCACCTACCAGGCGTCCTCAACATCCAAGCGGACGTCCTAAGCAGGCATTTCGCAGAAGCGCACGACTGGGTGCTAAAACAAGAAGTAGCGCAAGACATCTTTCGCAGCTGGGGAACACCAGACATAGATCTCTTCGCGGACGCAGAAAACGCAAAATGCCTCGCCTTCGCCTCCAGATACCCACAACCAGGCTCCATGGGGAATGCTCTGTTGATAGACTGGTCAGAGACATTACTCTACGCCTTTCCACCAGTCCCCCTCATTCCCCTGGTGATCAGGAAACTGTACAAATCCAAGACAAAGATGATCCTGGTTGCGCCAGACTGGCCTCGCCAATAGTGGTACCCGGACCTTCTTCATCTGTCCAAAGTACCACACAGGAGGTTACCATGTCATCCGGATCTGCTGACCAGGGCGGGCGGCAAGGTGGTCCATCCCAACCTGCCGTCCCTGAGGTTAGCAGTATGGCTCCTGAGTTCATCCAATATGGACATTTAGGTCTCTCTCAAGACTGCATGCAGATCTTGAAGGAGGCCCGGAGACCTTCTACGAGAAAGTCTTACGCTTTTAAGTGGAAGCGTTTTTACATGTGGTGTACTGCTGAGGGTCATGACCCTATTCGAGGTCAGGAACAGGTACTGTTACCATACTTACTGTATTTGGCCAAAGCAGGTTTGCAATATTCCTCCATAAAGGTTCACCTGGCAGCGATAACAGCATATAGGAAGTCCCCCACTCAGGCTTCTTTCTTTCAGATGCCAGTTGTTAAGGACTTCCTGGAGGGTCTAAAAAAGGTCTACCCACTAGTTAGGTCTCCATCTCCTCCCTGGGAGCTTAATGTGGTCCTCTCTAAGTTAATGGGTCCCCCATTCGAGCCTATCCACAAAGCCTCCCTGCAACATCTTTCATGGAAGACTAAATTTCTCGTGGCAATCACATCTGCTCGCAGGGTGAGCGAGATACAAGCCTTGTGCTCTTTGGAGCCTTATCTCGTTTTCCATGCGAACAGAGTGGTGCTTAGAACTCACCCGAGGTTCCTTCCTAAGGTGGTCTCGGAGTTTCACATCAACCAGTCAATCACTCTTCCTACTTTCTTTGTGAATCCTGTCACCCCTGCTGAGAGAGCTTTGCACTCTCTAGATCTTAAAAGAGTGTTGAAATTTTATCTAGATAAAACAAAGAGTGTACGAAAGGCTGACAGGTTGTTTGTTAATTGTGGTCCATTAAACACTGGTTTTCCTGCCTCTAAAAGGTCCATTGCTAGACGGACAGTGTCTTGTATTATGTTATCCTATCAGCTGGCACACAAACAGCTCCCGGGCAAGCCGAGAGCTCATTCTACAAGGGGAAAAGCCTCTACGGTAGCGATGCTTAGTAATGTACCTATTCAGGAAATTTGTAAAGCGGCCACATGGCGTTCGGTGCACACTTTCGCACGCATTATTGCCTTTATTCTGACAATCAAGCTGATGCTAGGTTTGGACAAGCATCCTTGAGAAACTTGTTTGGGTAATATATGTTTTGTTAACAGATTATGATATGATGGTATTCGTCCGCAGGGTATGGGGAAGGGCTTGCTACTCTATTCAGTGCTTATGACTATTGATGAGTATCCCCTGGAAGAGAAGGATAAGTTACTTACCTGTAATCCTAGTTCTCTTCCAGGGGTATACTCATCAAAGTCATAAGCAACCCTCCCTCCTCCCCGGACGAATGCCTTGGCCTTATATATGTATCTGTTACCCATGCTATGATTACACTGTTATACGCCGTCTAAAAGAACTGACCTAACTCTCACCTGTGGTGCATGATGGGAGCCTCGGGGTTCCTTGAGGTCTTAAAGGCACGGCGCCAGTTTTTCCCAATTGTCGTATATGCAGCCTCTCTAGGCTAATCTGCCTCTATGATCTTGCCTTTTTACCTTTGAAAATAAAGGCTGTGTTTTTCAAAGCAAACTGAAGGCAGTTTTTCTTTATCTGTATCATGAAAATATCATGGTGTATGTTTCTTTATTATTACAAATGTAAAAGTTTTACAAGGCAATTGTGGCAGTTTTGAGCCTAGTAATATGTTTTCAGGCTGCATGTGTATATATATGCATATTACCTATATATATGGGTGTATATATATATGTATATGCATATTATTTGTTATTGCTCCGGGGTCCCCGCGCGTGGGTGGGACCATTCAGTGGTTATGACTTTGATGAGTATACCCCTGGAAGAGAACTAGGATTACAGGTAAGTAACTTATCCTTTTCACATCTTAAGAAGATTTCTGGACTTCATCCTTCAGGGAAGTGACTTTATTTGATTTATATTCTCAAGCAGATATATATTCTATTCTTTATATCTGTTGTTTTGCCACCAACTCTGACTGGGTTATGTCAGACAAGGCAAGAAAGGCTCTCTTCAGAGAGTGTGCCACCTGTTTAAAGAAGAGGCTATATGGGGAAGACCCTCATAAACAGTGCATTTACTGCTTATATCCATCCGATAAGACGTCAGACTGCAAAATTTGTTGCACCTTTTCAAACAACACTCTCAGAGACTGTGAAGGACGGCCTCTCATTTGGCTCCAGAAGATGAAAACCAGGTCTGATCCGGTGTCAGACTCGGAGAGTGAGCAGTCTACCTCCTCAAAAATTTCCCTCAAAAGGGAAAAGGATTCCTCGCACTCAGATAAGGAACCCATGCTAAATGTGCTAAGAAGTCCTCTCAGGATGTTTCCACAGAGAGCAAGAAAGGGTCTCACAGGAGAGAACAGCCTTCAAAGACTGTATCAGAACCCAAAACCCCACCTCCAGGGCTAAAATTGACATTCAAAAAGCCCTTTTCAGAGCCCTTGTCGAGCTCTCTGCCATCAAGTTAGTGTTCGTCAACTACCTCGACGACGAGGGGATGCACGTCAGGGACATCAATATCTTTCTCTAAGGCCCTCTCCTCGTCGACGACATCTCTATCGGCGTCCACTCAGGCCCCGATTTCGTCAACCATCCCTCTCGCTTCATCGACGAAGATTTCGCCATTGTCTTTGAAAATGAGATCGCCGACGGAGAAGTTACCGTTGACGAAGCCGTCGGCGGCGGAGAAATCGGAGCCGATGAAGACGCGACCGTCGATGAAAATGTGTGACCGTCGATGAAAATGTCGTCGTCGACCAAGACACCATTGTCGACGGAGACACCGTCGTCGACAAAGCTACCGGCATCAACGAAGGCACTGTTGACGAAGACACCATCGTTGGTGAAGACGCCATCGACGACGAAGACACAAACGTTGTCGACAAAGAGGAAACTTTCACCGGAGGTGAACACGTCGTCATCGAGCCCACCTCTATCAATGCCGATACAGCTGTCGACGACAGCCATTTTATCGACGAAGACTCCTTCGTCACCAAAATCACTGTCAGTGGCCAAATCATCACCACCAAAGACTACTGCTGTACCTATGGACACAGAGATTAGCCCAGAACATACTTCCCCTAGTAAGATTACACCTCTTCTGCCCACGCATCTTCTGGAGGAGGGAGATTCTGAAGATTAAGTCCCATTTGGGGATGTGTATAGTCCGTCGGACTTACATGTTATGTGCCAGGAAGATGACTAAGAGGAGGAACAAGATTATTATGGTCAGAACCCAACCAGAGACGGGGCATCAACAGTATCAGCAGGAAATGGTCACAATGCTGTCTGCCTTGCTCTCAGATCATGTTGGAAAATTACCGCCGGCGATTCCCACCTGCAGGGCTTATTGCCGAATCTCCACCTCCAATGAGGTCACCAGTGAAACCCTCCACTCCTACGAGGCTGTCAATCCCAAATACTCCACAGTCCATTCCTTTCCAGGAAGTAGTCTCTTCGGACGAAGAGCAAGAAGAGGGAGAACTTCCTGACACGGGCACAGAGTGGGATAATTAATCGATTTCCTTGCCTGCTTCACCAACACCTCCTCCAGTAGATTCTCCGCCAGAGGACATAGGAGGGTTTCATAATCTTTTAGAACGCGCAGCAAAAAGATTTGCTTTACCAATGCCCTCAAAACAGTCTGTTTCCTTTATGACTTCAAAGAACCGTTTCGTAGGTCTGTTAGGGCTATACCAATTATTGATTACATCTGGGAAGACAGACAGAAGACACCGCTTCTATACCGGCGGTGCTTCCACGTCTTCACAAGAAATACAAGGCTACGGATAGTGCACCAGCTTGTCTCACAGGTCACCCAAAACGGGAATCCGTGGTCATGCAAGCAGCTCAGTTCCGCTTGAAAAATCCGGCAACACCCCTTTCGGCTCCTCCTCATAAGGATGGCAGGCGTCTAGATTCCATCGGCAAGCGGTTTTCTGCGATGTCAGCGTTGACAGTGAGAGCGGCGAATTCTCTGGCGATCTTAGGGCTTCATGATCGCCAGATGTGGTCAGACATAGCCCCATACCTGGACCAACTACCGGAGGACGCCAAGGAGGAGGCAAAGAAGATCCTGTATGAGGCAGAAAGAGCATCCAAAGAAAATATAGATTCTGCCATGGACGTCGCCATCACAGGTTTCAGGCAGTTGGCAGGGGCGGCAGTTTTTAGAAGGCAAGGATGGTTTAGAACCACCTCATTCCACCCAGAGGTTCAGAATAAGATCTTGGACCTACCATATGACGGAGAAGATCTATTTGGAAGTCAGGTGGAGGAAGCCTTAAAACAATAAAGACAGAAACAGGGATACAGCCAAGTCTTTGGGGACGCTGCAGTTCAGGAAAACTCCTTTTCGAGGATCCAGAGGAAAAGGGCAGCCTTCCTATAGGGGGGGTATCAGCAATTCCGATACCCTGCATATTCATTGAATAATCAGTCTTACCGTTCCCAATTCCAACAAAGACAACCTCCTCTGACATCCTATATCAGGTCAAATAGGGGAAAATCAGCACGGGGAGGCAAGGATGTGGGCCGTAGACAATGATATGGTACTGGCTCCGGCTCCAACTCCTCCACCACGTTCTCCTCAATTTCTCCCATCAAAAACCTTGTATCTTGCAGGCAAGATTTCCAACCACCTTCACCAATGGAAAACCATTACCACAGACCGGTGGGTTTTTCGCCTTGTGCAATTCGGACATACACTGGAGTTTATCCAAAAACCACTGGCAACCCCACCACAAACCTTCCACCAAAAGCATCTCAAAGCTCTTCAACAAGAGGCCAAAGCCATGCTCCAAAACGGGGCGATCGAGAAGGTCCCAGTCTCCCACAGGGGCAAAGTTTTCCATTACCGTTTCTTCTTAATCAGAAAGAAGCTAAGGCAGTGGCGACCAATTTTAGACCTCAGAAGCCTCAACGTCTACCTGAAAAAACAATCATTTTGGATAATCATGTTGCTGGAGGTTCTGAAGCTCCTAAACCAGCACAATTTCATGACCTCAATAGACCTCCAAGACGCTTATTTCCACATACCTGTTCACCCAAGGCACAGGAAATACCTGAGGTTTTTGGTTGCTGGACGCCATTTCCAGTTCAAAGTGCTTCCCTTCGGTCTTAAATCTGCGCCCAGAATTTTTACAAAGTGCCTTGCTGTGGTCGCAGCATTTCTCAGACAACGTCAACATCAAGTCTTCCCATTTCTGGAAGACTGACTGATAAAGGCACCTTTATCAGCAGCGCGAGTGTCTAAAAAGGCCTGCATTGTTCTCTTCCATCGATTGGATTTCACTCTCAATCTGCAAAAATCCAGACAGAGCCCATGGCAAACGATTGTCCAAGTTAGACATGGTGTGCTTAAAGGCTTATCCTGTGGAGGGACGCCAACACTGGCTTCTCATGCTCACAAAATCCATCAGAAGAAAGTCTCTTTTGGTACGAATGTACAAGCCTCTCTTGGGAATTATGTCATCATGCATACCACTGATCCCATTCTGTCACCTCAAAATGCGACCCATGCAGGAGTAACAGGACAAGCAGTGGGCACAATCCAAAGGCTCTTTCGACTACTTCATCAAGATAACTCCACGCATGCTAAAAGCCTTGGAGTGATGGGCAGACAAAACTCATATGTCAGCAGAGCTGTCTATCCAACACATGGCGGCACCCTTCGTGATTACCACAGATTCGTCCCTGGAGGGATGGGAAGCTTATCTTCAAGAGCTTCAAGTGAGTGGCAAGTGGCATCTGTCTCAGTCAATCCCATATACATTTATTGGAACTAAGAGCAGTATATCTAGCCCTCCAAGCTTCTCTTCCCAGGATACAACATTTGTCAGTGCTCATCATTACGGACAATACCACAACGATGCACTATATAAACAAACAGGGCGGCACAAGATCTCGCCTTCTCTCCAGGGAAGCACAGAAGCTGTGGGGAGGGACTATAATTCACAGAATCTGCCTCCGAGCAGAACCTGTTCCGGGAAGACAAAATAAGATTGCGAACACACTCAGCAGGCTCACAACATCTGGCCATGCGTGGGAACTGCACCAGCAAACCCTGCACAACATCTTCCTACGATGGGGTACACCAGAATTGGACCTATTCGCAGCTCTCCAGAACGGCTAATGCCAGTACTATGTAAGTTGGCATCCCCAACAGGGGTCATGGGGAATGCCTTTTCAATTGCATGGTCCGGCAGCTTTTTTATGCTTTTCCTCCCATTCCTCTTCTCCCAAGACTCCTGGAGAAGATGAAGATCGAGCCATGCAAACTGATCCTCATTGCTCCAGCAAGGCCATGTCAACACTGGTACACAGAGCTGTTTCTTCTATCCCAGGTCCCGCACTTCCGGCTTCCAGTGTTTCCCAATCTTCTGACGATGAACCAGGGGCAAATCCTACACCCGGATCCCAGGCACCTCCACTTATCGGCATGGCTTCTGAGTTCAATGAGTTCCAGCTCTTGAACATAATTATCGAGATATCTGCATAACGTCTGAGTTCAATGAGTTCCAGCACTTGAACATAATGTCGAGATATCTTAGCCAGAGCGGACAGTACCAACAAAACATACCACCTCAAATTGAAACGTTTCTGCATCTGGTGCCATCAATCAGGTATACATCGCTGTCCTCCTCTCCCGAACAGATCTTACCTTACCTTTTACAGCTAGCGAAATCAGGCTTGGTGCATAGCTAGCTAAAGGTTCAATTAGCAGACCTTTCCCGTTCTAGAAGATCACTTTCTTCTCCACCTTTGTGGTCTTCTAGAATAATAAAAGAGTTCCTCAAATGACTGTTTCTTGTTTTTCCTCCTATAAGGCCTCCACCTCCGGCCTGGCAGTTGAACACTGTTCTTTCGCTGTTGATGAAATCTCCATTTGAAACAATTCACAAGGCGGAGATCAAGTTCCAATCATGGAAATTGGCTTTACTTCTTGCCCTGGCCTCAGCCAGACGGGTCTGCGAGACTCAGCCTTTTGTTATAGAGGAACCTTTTGTGCAATTCAAAGCTGATGGAGTTCTACTCCGCACAAATCCAAAGTTTATATTCATAGTACCATCGGATTTCCACCTTAATGAGCCTGCGGTACTAAAGACTTTCTTCCCGAATCCATCGACAACTGCTGAAAGGGCTCTTCACTCTTTGGATGTCAGGCATTGCCTAAAATTTTATCTGCAAGAGACACAAGTCTTTCGCAAGACTTGGCAGCTATTTGTCACACACAGCGCTCCAAGAAAAGGTTTCCCACTCTCCATGCAAAGTATCTCTAGGTGGATCTCAAGTGCGATTCAATATTGCCACCACAAAGCAGGCAGACCACTGTCTTCTAGAGTTCGAGCCCATTCGAGAGTTGTGTCCACGTCTACAGCTTTATTTGCGGGAGTGTCACTTCCGGAAATTTGCCGTGCAGCAATGTGAAAGAACAGACACTAGACACTACTGCTTGGATTCAGCAGTCCTAAACGACACGGTGGTGGGCCAAACAGTACACCGGCATCTGTTTCAGTAAGTTGAGCCGCCCCTGTGTACCCCCCTACCTCTGTTACTGTATCACATTTCTGTAGTGTAAACTATTTACTCTACTTAACGCTTAAAGGAGTTTTTTCCTTAATTGTTATTAATATGATTATGGTTGTCATATTTTTCGTGGTTCTTTGCAGGTATTGGTGATATATATTCCTGTTAAGCTGTTCACAGTTATGTCAAATGTGATACTCAAATTCTTGGTGTTCTGATTCAAGCATGTGAATCTATGAAAGTTCCAATACTGGAGTAAGAAATAAGTTGCTTACCTGTAACTATAGTTCTCCAGTATCGTAAGGTTCACACAGATTCTGAATTTGACACTGCAGAGGCTCAAGAAACTGTTGTAACAACACAACTTTGAGGCTATGACAGAATCCCAGTATGTAGGTAAATGACCTCAACAGGAGTCCCACAGTCCAAACAAGTAATATCTAACAATAACCTGAGGACTCTGAAGACAGGACTGGAGGAGTTTGAATAAGTCAAAGACATAAGGAAGGAATTTCAAGAAGAGTTGCAAATAGAAATTCTAGGAAGATGTTCTTGACGTCTGGTTCAAGATAATCATGACTAGCTGGCCCGGTACACAGGTTCAGAGCCCAGACCTAGTCTTGGATGAGGCTTTTATAGACTGCGGGATTCTTGAGTTGTGCAGTAGATCCTCAAATCCCAGGATCCTCGATTCCTGAAGTATTTCCTCAAATCCAGCTGAAGCCTGCCACTCAGATGGGGGCATATGGTCATGGCTTTTGAAGTACCCGGGTAGGAACAGGATTGACTCTGCTGGTGATGGGGAGCTCACAATTAGGCAGTACACATGTGACAGCTGCAATCTTGTTACACCAGTGCAGACAACATCCTGAGTGGCAGTGTCATGTGGAAGGTATGGCCAATAATGCCCAGGACCAGAGGGGAATGGTGGGTCGAGCACTGGTGACAAACCATGACAGTCAAAGATGGCTCTGGTAATTTGGTGTTGATCGATCCAGCATCATGTACCCTAGCAGACATACCACTTACTGAGATTGGACTTTGCTGATCTTGTAACCAGACATCACTAGGCGAGGCATGGATGGGAGAGTAACCCCTTAGTTCTCAGCCAATGCTTTCTTCATTTGGTGGATCCCAACAGCAGGCTTATTTGCTACATACGCAAACACAAAATGTCAAAGTTTCAGTTCAAAATGTCTACACATACTATCTGTGGGGAATGCTCTATAGGATAAATTGGTATAAGATATTTGTGTACACTTTCACCCTCTTCAAATGATGCTTTGTGTAGTGCGCAGGATGCAGGAAGTCCCAATGACGCTCATTATCATTACAACAACATGAATGTGTTAATCAATGTACTTTCTTCTATTGGAGATGTGCAGCCTTCCACCTGAAAGACTGACTTAGACGGCAC
The DNA here is from genome assembly GCA_963921515.1 of Calotriton arnoldi. Classification (NCBI taxonomy): domain Eukaryota; kingdom Metazoa; phylum Chordata; class Amphibia; order Caudata; family Salamandridae; genus Calotriton; species Calotriton arnoldi. Next base: position 1,858,200 of record CAWUFW010000486.1, on the reverse strand, counting down.
TAGGGTGAACTACTACATCCTAATTCTCCTTTCATCCATCTAGCAACTGAGATCCTAAAATTTGGTTACTTGGGACTCCCTCAAGAATATATGCAAATTCTAAAAGAAGCTATGAGGTCTGCAGGTAGCATGTTATGCAGCTAAATGGAAAGGTTTTGTAGCCTAAAAGTTACAGTTCACCACCCCTTACATTTGCAAAAGGCATACACCTCTATGTGTGTACATTTAGCTGCAAGTGCAGCATATCTTCAAGAAGAGCATCAGTCGGTTTTTCTGATCTTGATCATAAAGGCTTTAATGGAAGGGTTAAAATGGTCCTTCGAGACTAACCCCAACTCCCACAGTTGACCTCTGTGTAGTGCTTCTGGACATCTCTGGTTGCTCTCTTCAAACATGGTGTCACTGTCACTTCCCTACGTAGAGTTTAGTGAACTTCAAGTTTCTTTCTTTGGAGAAGCCATTCCATGCAAGATCACAAGGACAAAGTAGTGCTTATGCACACATCCTTGTTTTGTGACCAAGGTGGTCTTGCTTTTCCATGTGAAGTCAACCTATTTATTTTACATCTCATTTCCTAAAGCCACATTCTCTTACATACTTACAATGTGAGAAAGACTGCCTTGTTATGTGCAGTTTGCACACATGCTGTCAGGAAAAAGAAACCTTTGTTGCTCTTGCTCCATTTTTTCTTGGGAATCCATTCTCAGAGGCAGAGCTTGAACACTGTATTATTAAGTACATTGAACAATGTTATCCTAAAGTAATGCACACTGCACGTTACCCCTAAAGTGTTTCATTCATTACAAAGAACCTACAATGGCTCACTTAGGGAACATCCATTTAGGAGACTTCTGTAAAGCTGCTACTTTGCCTTCAGTTCACACATTACCAAATATTATTGTGTGGATTTCTAGCCAGATTGTCCAAACTGTGCTCTAAACTTTGTTCCAGGGATCTCCCTCCTCTGCTCACAGACTACCACTCTACAGATCTGGGTATTGATTTTCTGTCTAAGCTCAGTATATGATCTGTAGCAAATGTTAAATGTTACTTAGCTGTAACTGTCAGTTTGTAGATCGTACTGCTGTAGATTCACATGTACTCTGCCCACCCCTCTGAATGTGCGCCAGTAGAGAGTTGCCTGTTGCACTTGTAAAGTGTTATCCACCTGAGTTGGACGCTGTAATATTACCATACAAGTACACAGATTTCCTAATGTTTTCCATCTCTACATACTCACCCTTGTGATAGGAGTGGGGGAACACAATCTGAAATGAGTTCTGTGTTGAAGAAGAGCAATCTGTTCTATTCTAAGCCTAACACTAGATGCCAGGAGTATGTACAGCATGTGAATCTACAAAGCTGCAAACATATTGTTACAGGTAAAATTATTAATAGCTTCTAATAGGCAAGCAAAAATCCCAAGATTAGTTAGCATAGAAGTGCTGAAGCACTCTCCAATTGTGTGGATTTTACCCCAGATACTGCAATATGAAAACAAACCCTTTCAGAAAAAAATATAAGGAGGAAGAGTGAGTAAACAGGTTATATTTATATTGATATATTTTCACTCTTTCAATTTCATGACAATAAAATTATATTTTGTGAGTATTTATGATAGAGCGGAAATGAGAAGAACATTACAAAGCCCTACTAGTAATGAGTAAGTAACTTTATTTGTATTGATTAATTAAAATCTTACAAAAGAGAAAAAAAGTATTACAATTCATAAGACAAAACAGAGTTGGGGAAACATCAAGCGTTTATGCCGTTTAGTGGGTATGGGCTCTGAACAAGTTAAAAGCTGTTTTATAGTACTTAAGTGCATAAGGGCTGTCTGAAGGTTATCAAGTACGTGACTTGTCTAGAGGCCTCCCGAAGACCCGGTTTAAAGTGGAAGTGTGTGGGGTAAAAAGTTTTAGCAAGCTGTTTGGTGAAGTTTAAAAAGTCACCCAGCTGTCTTTGGTGCATGCATGCAACTTTGTTGGAGAGTTCCAGGGTGCCAGGATAGGCCATGATTTTGACATTTGTGTCTGTTCCCCGGCTAGCAACCTGACCCAGTAATCACATCTTTTTCGGGAGGTCTTGGGAGACCAGAGGTGTTTTTAAGGTACAAATGTGCGAGTTAGCGGTTTTAAAGTGTGTTAATGCTGTCTGGAGGTTGTCAAGCATATAGTTTGTGAGGAGGCCTCCCGAAGACCTGATTTAAAGTGCAAATGTCCAACGTCAATCAATCAAATCAAGCATTTATAAAGCTCGATAATCACCCATGAGGGTCTCGAGGCGCTGGAGCTGTTGGTTGCTGCGTGGAGGTCTGATCAATCAAACACCCATGCCTTTGTTTCCTTTCTGAATTACTGGAGCAACGGAGCGGTCATGAGGTGAAGGGGGGGAGGTTGTTCCAAACCTTGGCTGTCAGGTGCGAGAAGGAGCGTCCTCCGCTGTTGGCTCGGCGGATCGGTGGAGTCTCTGCGAGGGAGGGTTATCGAAGGTGTGTGGTTGGTTGGTAGAAGGTCAAGCGTTCGTTGATGTATGCTGGTCCTTTGTTGTTCAGGGCCTTGTAGGCGTGGGGTAGCATCTTGACCTGGCATCTCTTCTGAATTGGGAGCCGGTGTAATTTCTTGAGATGGGTTGTGATGTGGGTCCTTCTGGGGAGGTCGAGTATGAGTCTTGCTGATGAGTTCTGTATTGTCTGGAGTCTTTTCAGGAGGCGTGCATTGATTCCTACGCAGAGTGTGTTTCCATAGTCCTATCTGCTGGTGATGAGGACCTGCGTGACGGTCCTTCTGGTTTTGACCGGGAGCCACCTGAAGATCTTGAGCATGCGAAGGGTGTGGAAGCAGGTGGATGAGACTGTGTTGACTTGTTTCTTCATGGATAGCTTGCTATCCAGGATGATGCCAAGGTTGCGGGCGTGGTCTGTTGGGGTGGGGAGTTTGCCGAGTTCCCCAGGCTACCATGTGTTGTTCCATGGTGAGGTGTTGTTCCCAAAGATGAGGACTTCTGTCTTGTCGTGTTGAGGTTGAGACAGTTGTCCTTCATCCACTTTGTGATGTTCATCATGCATCTGTGGAAGTTAGCTTTTGTGATGGAGGGGTCTTCGGACCGTGAGGCGATGATGTTGAGTGCGTGTGATCTGACTGTGTCGGCCAGGCGGGTCATGTAGGTGTTGAAGAGGGTTTAATCCGGTATTTGTAAAGCGCGAACTACTCACCCTTACGGGTCTCAAGGCGCTGGGGGCCGTCGTGGAAATTAAGTGAGCTATTGCCCAGAGTCACATGGTGCTGAGCTGATCTGCCGCCGGGGATCGAACCGTGAGCCCTGTGCTCCGAAGTCAGCTGCCCTTGGGGGACTCCGCAGATGGTCTTCTTGGGGTCTGATGTGAACAGTGGGAGACATATACTTGGGGTTCTGCTGGTGAGATATGAGGCGATCCATTTGAGGGCGTTTCCTTGGATCCCGATTCGGTGGAGTCTGTTGATCAGGATGTGGTGGGAGATGGTGTCAAACGAAGCAGGCAGATTCAGGAGGATGAGGGCTGCTGTTTCCCCATGGTCTAGGAGGAGTCTGATGAAGGTAGAACGTTTTAACAAGCTGTTTCATGAGGTTGAAAACATCACACAGCTGATTTTGGTTCATGCATGCAACTTTGTCAGAGAACTACAGGATGCCAGGATAGCCCATGGTTTTGAAATTCATGTCTGTTCCCCAGCTAGCAGCCTGGCCCAGGTGTCACAACTTTTTTCGGGAGGTTATAGGGGGTCAGATATGTTTTTAAAGTGAAAATGTCCAAGTTAAAATCTTACCATACTGACTTGTAGATCATGGAATGAATGTGTGCAGGTTAACCCCTTCGTTGCTCATGACGAGCTCAGCTCGTCATGCTGTGCGGTCGGCGTGTGCGCATGACGAGCTGAGCTCGTCACGACCACGCCCGCGATCGGAATGTCCAGCACCTGAGCGGAATTCCGATCGCGGCGAAGGTGTTAAAGTCTTTTCTAGCTGTCTAATGGAACATGAAGGTGCACAGCCTGTAAGGTACAAGCGCCTGGTGTACCAGGATAGCCCGGGTTTTGATGCGAGGGTCAGGTCCCCGGTTAGCAGCCTAGCCCAATTTATCATTGTTTTGTCAGAAGACATTTTCAGAGGGTTCCAAGGTACCAGGATAGCCCAAGGTTTTAATGTCAGTGCCTGTTCCCCGGCTGATAGCCTGGCCCAGTCTGTCGTGATTTTGTCAAGAGAGTCCCATAACAGGGTGACCCAGGGTTTTGGTGTTAATGACCAACTCCCAACTGACGACCGTTTTTACTGCACCTCGATGTACTTGTTTACGTGTTTGGTTAATTTTTGTTCAAATTTATTTAAGAATTTCATGAAGCGAATGTTCAGTATAGGGTTCTTGGGCTCTAAAAGGATATGGCAGCCTGTCTGCCTTCGCATATCCCTTTACTTTTTAGTGAAGGCTAGAGGAGGCGCCTCCTCTCCACGGCCATTCAGGACAGATGCTGGTTAGGTGCAAGAGATTAATTTTGTTTGAGCCCTATATTAATAGGGACTTTTTCCCCGATGCATGTAATTTGATTATCCCTCATTACTTGAGGAAGGTGCAAGAATGTTTTTAAAATAAATTTGAAATAAAAAAACTGGTAAAGAATAATGGTGCCATTTCAGTAGAGCAGATATGTACACTCAATCAATCAATCACGGCATTTATAGAGCGCGCTACTCACCCGGGAGGGTCTCAAGGCGCTGGGGGAGGGGGTAAGTTACTGCTCGAATAGCCAGGTCTTGAGCTGCTTCCTGAAGGAGAGATGGTCCTGGGTTCGCCGAAGGTGAGTTGGGAGGGAGTTCCAGGTCTTGGCTGCCAGGTAGGAGAAGGATCTTCCTCCGGCGGTGGTTCTGCGGATGCGTGGTACGGTGGCGAGGGCGTGGCTGGTTGATCGTAGCTGGCGGGTGGGCGTGTAGAAGGTCATGCGGTTGTTGAGGTACTTTGGGCCCAGGTCGTGGAGGGCCTTGTGTGCGTGGGTGAGGAGTCTGAACGTGATTCTCTTGCTGACGGGGAGCCAGTGCAGGTCTTTCAGGTGTCCGGTGATGTGGCTGTGTCGGGGGATGTCCAGGATGAGTCGTGCGGAGGCGTTCTGGATGCGCTGGAGTCTTTTTGAAGTTTGGCTGTGGTTCCGGCGTAGAGGGTGTTCCCATAGTCCAGTCGGCTGGTGACGAGTGCCTGGGTGACGGTCTTCCTGGTTTCAGTGGGGATCCATTTGAAGATCTTGCGGAGCATGCGCAGGGTGTTGAAGCACGAGGATGAGACGGCGTTGACTTGTCTGGTCATCGACAGGGAGGAGTCCAGGATGAAGCCCAGGTTGCGTGCGTGGTCCGTTGGCTTGGGCGCGGTGCCCAGGGCCGGGGGCCACCAGGAGTCGTCCCAGGCGGAGGGTGATGAGCCCAGGATGAGGACTTCCGTCTTGTCTGAGTTTAGTTTAAGGCGGCTGTTCCTCATCCAGTCGGCGACGTCTCTCATCCCGTCGTGTAGGTTTGCTCTGGCGGTGGTGGGGTCGTTGGTGAGGGAGAGGATCAGCTGGGTGTCGTCGGCGTAGGAGATGATGTTGAGGTTGTGTTGGCGTGCGATGGCTGCGAGGGGGCTCATGTAGACGTTGAAGAGCGTTGGACTGAGTGAAGATCCTTGTGGAACGCCGCAGATGACTTCAGTGGCCTCGGATCTGAACGGGGGAGGCGGACTCTCTGGGTTCTTCCGGCGAGGAACGAGATGATCCATTCCAGTGCTTTCTCTCGGATTCCGATGTTGCTGAGGCGCTTCACTAGGGTGCGGTGGCAGACGGTGTCGAACGCCGCGGAGAGGTCCAAGAGGATGAGGGCTGCTGTTTCCCCGTTGTCGGTTAGGGTTCTGATGTCGTCGGTGGCTGCGATGAGGGCGGTCTCGGTGCTGTGGTTGGCCCGAAACCCGGACTGCGAGGGTCGAGGGATCCATTCGTCTCGAGGAAGGCGGCAAGCTGTCCGTTGACGGTCTTCTCGATGACTTTGGCCGGAAACGGAAGGAGCGAGATGGGACGGTAGTTCTTGAGGTCGGTGGGGTCCGCCTTGGTTTCTTCAGGAGGGCGGTAAGCTCGGCGTGCTTCCAGCTCTCCGGGAAGGTGGCAGTGTGGAAGGAGGAGTTGATGATGTCCCGGAGATGGGGTGCGATGGTGACGTCGGCTTTGTTGAAGACGTGGTGTGGGCAGGGGTCGGTTGGTGATCCGGAGTGGATGGAGTTCATCGTGCGGGTGGTGTCTTCGGTGCTGATCGGGGTCCAGTTGCAGAGGGTGGTGGTGGCGGGCGTTGGTTCGGCGGTAGGGTGCGTGGTTTGTGCGTCGAAGCTGTTATGTATGTCGGTGATCTTGCGGTGGAAGAACGTGGCGAGTGAGTTGCAGAGGTCTTGCGAGGGGGTGATGTCGTTGTTTCCGGCGCTGTGGTTGGAGAACTCTTTGACGATGCTGAAAAGTTCCTTGCTGTCGTGGGCGTTGTTGTCCAGTCGTTCTTTGAGTGCCGACTTCTTGGTGGCACGGATCAGCTGGTGGTGTTTGCGGGTGGCGTGCTTGAGGGCGGTCCTGTTGTCTGTGGTCTGGTCGAGTCGCCAGGTTCTCTCGAGAGTGCGGCAGTTCTTCTTGGATTCCTTGAGGTCGTTGGTGAACCAAGGGGTTTTCTTGCTTCCGGGTCTGCTGGGAGGGTTTTTAGTGGTGCGAAGTCGTCGGCGCAGGCGGTCAGCCACTTGGCGAGGTTGCTGGCTGCTTCGTTTGGGTCCGTTGTGTTGGTGGGTGTGTTCTGGCTGAGGGAGGCGGTGAGCTGCTCGGTGGTGATCTTGCTCCAGCTCCGGCGGGAGCCTGTTGCGGGTGGTGGTGGGTCGCAGTCTTTCTGAAGCTGAAGTGGACGCAGCTGTGGTCGGTCCAGTGTAGTCCGGTGGCGTGGCTGAAGGAGATGTGCTTGCTGGAAGAGAAGACGGGGTCAAGCGTGTGGCCGGCGTAGTGGGTGGGCGTGTTCACCAGTTGCTTGAGTCCGAGGTTGGCGAGGTTGTCCAGCAGGGCGGTGGTGTTTCTGTCGTTGTTGTTCTCCAGGTGGAAGTTGAGGTCCCCTAGGAGGATGTAGTCGGCTGAGGGCATGGCGTGCGGGCTGATGAAGTCTGCGATGTCTTCGCTGAATAGTGTGCGTGGTCCCGGGGGTCTGTAGATGAGGGTGCCTCGGAGGGTGGTCTTGGGGTCAGTGTGTATCTGGAAGTGTAGGTGTTCGGCGGCGGTGAAGGTCTCGTCGGAGTTAGTCGAGATGCGGATGGTGTTCTTGTGTACGATGGCGATGCCTCCTCCCGTCTGGTTGACGCGGTCCCTCCGGGTGATCTTGTATCCGTCCGGGATGGCTATGGCGATGTCGGGCGCTGAGGAGGCGTTCATCCAGGTTTCGGTGAGGAAGGCGATGTCCGGTGCTGTTGCGTCGAGCAGGTCCCAGAGTTCCACGGCGTGCCTGTGGACGGAGCGGGTGTTCAACAGGATGCATTTCAGGTTGTTGCTGCTGGTGCTCGACTTGGCGGAGGTGGTGCACGTCCGGGGGGCAGGTGAATCGGCAGGTTTGGCAGGTGAAGGGTCCGTGGGTGCGTCTCGGTGAGGCTCGGTAGCAGGCAGGGTTCCGGCCGGCATTGAGTGCGGTGAGTGTGGCGGCGTCGTAGGTCCGTCGAGTAGTGTTGCATCGGTGGGATCCAGGGGTTCTGGCGCTGGGCGCGGTCCAGTCGCGGACGGGCGCAGACGGGCTTGCCTTAGGCGCGCCCGCTGCGCACGTCCGCTGCGCGGCCGCGCAGCGGCCGCCATTTATGGGGAGGTAAGAGGGAGGAGCAGCTGGGAGGCGGGAGGCAGGGGCAGCGAATGGGCAGTCAGGGGGGCGGGGCCGCAGGGGACGCAGCGGCGGGAATGGCGAGAGGCAGCGGGGGCACAGAAAGGAAATGGGGAGAAAAACAGACAAAATCACGGGCACAACGTAAATGGGGCAGCGAGGGGCACAGAAGGAAAAAGGGGAGAGAAACAGACAAAATCACGGGCACAACGTAAATGGGGCAGCGAGGGGCACAGAAGGAAAAAAGGGATAAAAACAGACAAAATCACGGGTACAACGTAAATGGGGCAGCGAGGGGCACAGAAGGAAAAAGGGGAGAAAAACAGACAAAATCACGGGCACAACGTAAATGGGGCAGCGAGGGGCACAGAAGGAAAAAGGGATAAAAACAGACAAAATCACGGGTACAACGTAAATGGGGCAGCGAGGGGCACAGAAGGAAAAAGGGGATAAAACAGACAAAATCACGGGCACAACGTAAATGGGGCAGCGAGGGGCACAGAAGAAAAAGGGGATAAAAACAGACAAAATCACGGGCACAACGTAAATGGGGCAGCGAGGGGCACAGAAGGAAAAAGGGGATAAAAACAGACAAAATCACGGGTACAACGTGAATGGGGCAGCGAGGGGCACAGAAGGAAAAAGGGGATAAAAACAGACAAAATCACGGGCACAACGTAAATGGGGCAGCGAGGGGCACAGAAGGAAAAAGGGGAGAAAAACAGACAAAATCACGGGCACAACGTAAATGGGGCAGCGAGGGGCACAGAAGGAAAAAGGGGATAAAAACAGACAAAATCACGGGCACAACGTAAATGGGGCAGCGAGGGGCACAGAAGGAAAAAGGGGAGAAAAACAGACAAAATCACGGGCACAACGTAAATGGGGCAGCGAGGGGCACAGAAGGAAAAAAGGGGGAAGCAAGAAGTGCGGGCACCGGGGCCGCAGCTGAGGGGCGATCTTACCTGCAGAAGCAGCGGGCAGACAACACAGGCGGAGCTGTGTGGTGGGGGAGCGACCTACCTGGCAAGGTCAAGGGTCGCTCTCCTCACCGCGCAGCGGCCGCCATTTATGGGGAGGTGGGAGGGAGGAGCAGCTGGGAGGCGGGAGGCAGGGGCAGCGAATGGGCAGTCAGGGGGGCGGGGACGCAGCGGCGGGAATGGCGAGAGGCAGCGGGGGCACAGAAAGGAAATGGGGAGAAAAACAGACAAAATCACGGGCACAACGTAAATGGGGCAGCGAGGGGCACAGAAGGAAAAAGGGGAGAGAAACAGACAAAATCACGGGCACAACGTAAATGGGGCAGCGAGGGGCACAGAAGGAAAAAGGGGAGAGAAACAGACAAAATCACGGGCACAACGTAAATGGGGCAGCGAGGGCACAGAAGGAAAAAGGGGAGAGAAACAGACAAAATCACGGGCACAACGTAAATGGGGCAGCGAGGGGCACAGAAGGAAAAAGGGGAGAAAAACAGACAAAATCACGGGCACAACGTAAATGGGGCAGCGAGGGCACAGAAGGAAAAGGGAGAAAAACAGACAAAATCACGGGCACAACGTAAATGGGGCAGCGAGGGGCACAGAAGGAAAAAGGGGAGAAAAACAGACAAAATCACGGGTACAACGTAAATGGGGCAGCGAGGGGCACAGAAGGAAAAAGGGGAGAAAAACAGACAAAATCACGGGCACAACGTAAATGGGGCAGCGAGGGGCACAGAAGGAAAAAGGGGATAAAAACAGACAAAATCACGGGTACAACGTAAATGGGGCAGCGAGGGGCACAGAAGGAAAAAGGGGAGAAAAACAGACAAAATCACGGGCACAACGTAAATGGGGCAGCGAGGGGCACAGAAGGAAAAAGGGGATAAAACAGACAAAATCACGGGCACAACGTAAATGGGGCAGCGAGGGGCACAGAAGGAAAAAGGGATAAAAACAGACAAAATCACGGGCACAACGTAAATGGGGCAGCGAGGGGCACAGAAGGAAAAAGGGGATAAAAACAGACAAAATCACGGGTACAACGTGAATGGGGCAGCGAGGGGCACAGAAGGAAAAAGGGGATAAAAACAGACAAAATCACGGGCACAACGTAAATGGGGCAGCGAGGGGCACAGAAGGAAAAAGGGGAGAAAAACAGACAAAATCACGGGCACAACGTAAATGGGGCAGCGAGGGGCACAGAAGGAAAAAGGGGATAAAAACAGACAAAATCACGGGCACAACGTAAATGGGGCAGCGAGGGGCACAGAAGGAAAAAGGGAGAAAAACAGACAAAATCACGGGCACAACGTAAATGGGGCAGCGAGGGGCACAGAAGGAAAAAAGGGGAAGCAAGAAGTGCGGGCACCGGGGCCGCAGCTGAGGGGCGATCTTACCTGCAGAAGCAGCGGGCAGACAACACAGGCGGAGCTGTGTGGTGGGGGAGCGACCTACCTGGCAAGGTCAAGGGTCGCTCTCCTCACCGCGCAGCGGCCGCCATTTATGGGGAGGTGGGAGGGAGGAGCAGCTGGGAGGCGGGAGGCAGGGGCAGCGAATGGGCAGTCAGGGGGGCGGGGCCGCAGGGGACGCAGCGGCGTGAATGGCGAGAGGCAGCGGGGGCACAGAAAGGAAATGGGGAGAAAAACAGACAAAATCACGGGCACAACGTAAATGGGGCAGCGAGGGGCACAGAAGGAAAAAGGGGAGAGAAACAGACAAAATCACGGGCACAACGTAAATGGGGCAGCGAGGGGCACAGAAGGAAAAAGGGAGAGAAACAGACAAAATCACGGGCACAACGTAAATGGGGCAGCGAGGGGCACAGAAGGAAAAAGGGGAGAGAAACAGACAAAATCACGGGCACAACGTAAATGGGGCAGCGAGGGGCACAGAAGGAAAAAGGGGAGAAAAACAGACAAAATCACGGGCACAACGTAAATGGGGCAGCGAGGGGCACAGAAGGAAAAAGGGGAGAAAAACAGACAAAATCACGGGCACAACGTAAATGGGGCAGCGAGGGGCACAGAAGGAAAAAGGGGAGAAAAACAGACAAAATCACGGGTACAACGTAAATGGGGCAGCGAGGGGCACAGAAGGAAAAAGGGGAGAAAAACAGACAAAATCACGGGCACAACGTAAATGGGGCAGCGAGGGGCACAGAAGGAAAAAGGGGATAAAAACAGACAAAATCACGGGTACAACGTAAATGGGGCAGCGAGGGGCACAGAAGGAAAAAGGGGAGAAAAACAGACAAAATCACGGGCACAACGTAAATGGGGCAGCGAGGGGCACAGAAGGAAAAAGGGGATAAAAACAGACAAAATCACGGGTACAACGTAAATGGGGCAGCGAGGGGCACAGAAGGAAAAGGGGATAAAACAGACAAAATCACGGGCACAACGTAAATGGGGCAGCGAGGGGCACAGAAGGAAAAAGGGGATAAAAACAGACAAAATCACGGGCACAACGTAAATGGGGCAGCGAGGGGCACAGAAGGAAAAAGGGGATAAAAACAGACAAAATCACGGGTACAACGTGAATGGGGCAGCGAGGGGCACAGAAGGAAAAAGGGGATAAAAACAGACAAAATCACGGGCACAACGTAAATGGGGCAGCGAGGGGCACAGAAGGAAAAAGGGGAGAAAAACACACAAAATCACGGGCACAACGTAAATGGGGCAGCGAGGGGCACAGAAGGAAAAAGGGGATAAAAACAGACAAAATCACGGGCACAACGTAAATGGGGCAGCGAGGGGCACAGAAGGAAAAAAGGGGGGAAGCAAGAAGTGCGGGCACCGGGGCCGCAGCTGAGGGGCGATCTTACCTGCAGAAGCAGCGGGCAGACAACACAGGCGGAGCTGTGTGGTGGGGGAGCGACCTACCTGGCAAGGTCAAGGGTCTGATTAGTCTAATACAGAATAAATCCTTCGCTTGTGATATCATATGGTTGTATAAGCAATTTGGGATGGATGAATGACCTTTCAGCACAAAAAGATAATATATAGGTTGGTACCCGAGACATGTAGCATTGTCTGTCATTAGATCTTTATGGTTTAAATTTCTTTATTGGGTTTTCAACATGACAAAAAGAAAAGTGGAAATTTGCGTCAGCGTTTCAAGGCCCGTTGAATACAGGGCTCCATGTTGTATGACATAACAACACAAACTCCCCCCTGCCCCTGGTGACCGAAAGAAAGAGAGATAGAAGGAAAAATAGTCGCTGGGTTACCCTTTGAAGGGATGATCTTATATAATGGCCCTTAGGTGGAAGCAGACAGTCGCAACAACCGAAGGTATTTAGGGCAAGAGAGTTCCTGAACTTTTGATGTCAATAGGGTGAGAAATGGTCCCCATAGTTTAGGAAATGCCGTTCCCTTATTAGACAGGGACAGAGTGATGCATTAATGAGTATCAATGGGAGAGAGAGGAACGGAAAGTGGCTAGTTCACTTCCCCTGGTATATGTATGAGAATCAAAAAGAACTAGCTAGTGGATAGAAGCTCGAGATGTGTGTTAGAGAGTAACGAAAAAAACATTCGTTTTTTATGAAGGCCCTCACCCACCAACCTAGTTGGTGGCATGCTTCATCATCGGGCCCCACCCCGGGCCCCGAGTGTGCCTTAGGTGTGCTGCGACGCCTGACTGCAGCGGAGCGGGTTTTGTTAAGTGAGTGTGCGGTGATGGTGTTGAGAGTGTAGGTTAAAAACTGTCCTAAGGGTCCCAATATCCACACAGACTATTTTAATGGTGGGCCCTTGGCAGTGTTAAAAGCAAGGCGGCGGATGTGAGTGGAGGTGACTAAGGACTCCCACATCCAGTGTGGTCAACATGTTTCAGCCAGGCCTCATGTTAAATCTGGCTTTCATCAGGACCTTATGTGAAAAGTGAATTAAAAAGGTGGTCTACAGAATGTGTGACCAGCTATGTGACGCACTCGCTAAGGTGCGATATATGTGAGAGGATAGTTTCCTCTAGCGGTTTTGTACCTGTAACGGGTAAAAAGCACATAAAAAACAAACAAACACACATATATGGTGATTAGCTTCAAATAAGGCACATTCAAGTTATGTGACTCTGTACCGTCGTGCCCGAGCTCTAACCGAGATAAGAGCGGTAGTGAGATACGGTACGTGACGGTATGTGATGCATAATGGTCGTCCGAACAATATGCGCTACTGTGCCCAGAAATCAATAGCGAAAAGTGCATTAATTCACTAGAGTGGCAATTGTGCAAAGAGATACATAAAAACATATCAATTCTTACTCTGGTATTGTCAGAGAAAAACCCCATGAGTTCCGGGAGGGGGCCCGACTTTTAGTCACACACTGGCGGTGTAAAAAGGAAAAAGAAAGAAGAAGAACATACTAAACATCACTGATGCAGTAGTATGATTTCGGGAAAGACCTCCGTGGTCAGAGACTGCAGCAAAGAGCCCCCCCGGCATCCCCACTTACTTCGTCAAAGCACGCGACCTGTGTGTCAAACCTACTTGGCCTGCATCGGAACTCCGAAGATGCTGGCACCCGGTCGTGGCGGGGTATAAGTACCCTCCATACTTCACAGGTGAAGACAATCTCCTGCCCAATGCGAGTAGCATCTGTGGAAAAAAGGTTGAGACAGAAGACAGACACATAGCTGCGTGTATGCTGGTGGGAGCTGACACCCGGAAATGTGTGGGCGTGTCCTTCCCTCTGTCTATCAAGGGAGACTTTACATGGAATTATTTAGGCTACCGGCAAGGTCCGAGCAAAAAGATGTATCGGAGCAGTGGAATATGTTTAAAGTGGCAAGAAGTCACAACAATAAAGTGAAGTGACTGGGCTCCCTTAGCTCTGTAAGTTACATGTACTGCCTAGGTGTTGCTAAATAGGGAAAAGAGACTACGTTCTTGTAGTTCTCATATTGTGTAATTTTTATTAACTGAGATGATGCATTCCATCCCTAGTATGTACCACATACGGTGTAGCCAGCCTAGATGCGTGGGGATCTGCCCTGTACCCCAGTGAGAAAGAATGTTTTGTAGGGCCGCACCCAGGGCTAGACTGATCTGTTTGCCCCGTCGTGACTTAAGAGGGAAGGTGAGAGGGTTAGGAAGACCTAATATTATGTAAGCGGAAAACCTAGGAAGCTCTGTGTCTAAGTGAGTATCAATATCTGTGAGCACCTGCGACCAATAATTCCTGAGTTTCGGGCAATCCCACAAGATTTGTGACAGTGTACCTGGGGAGCCACATTGACACCAGCATTCCGGGGATTTGGACTGGTTGTATCTATGAAGCCGATGGGGTGTATAGTACCAGTAGGTGGAGATTTTCGTAGCTGTCTCAATACTGGCAATGTTGTGAGCAGTGTGTCGTGCCCTATAATAGATGTCTCCCCATTCTTTAGTAGTGAGTTCCCTGCCTATTTCTGATTCCCATCGTGTTTGGCTGTTAGATTTGGGGACCTCCGCAGGCGGGCTTATCAGGCGTTACAGGTCCGAGACCATGGGCTTGTCAGATGTCCTTGACTGGAGCTAGCGTTCGAAGGGAGTGAGTTGTCGCTCTGCACCAGGGCGAATAGAGGGGTGCAGCACCCAGTGGCGTATCTGGGTGTAATGCCATCGCTCCTTTTCTGGAAGCTTATACTCTGTACGGAGGAACTTAAAAGAAAGAGGGCCTTCCAGATCAAACAGATGGCCGACCGACCTGCAGCCCGCCCGCGCCCATGCCTGGAATGTGGGGTCCTGGAAGCCCGGGTGAATATCTGGATTTTCAACTATGGGGGTTAGAGGTGAGGGGAAGGCGGATTCTGTTAACTGCGGCGGCTATGGCTATAAATTCCACCCTGACTACTGCTTTTAGGGCATCCCACAGCGTAGAGATTGAAACCTCAGGGGTGTCATTAATCTCCAAATAATCCTTGATTGTCTTATTGATCTGGGCTAAAACCTCAGGGCAGTGAAGTAAAGTGTCCTTAAGTCTCCAGGTTCTAGGGGATGGGCCAGGGGACGGAACTGCGAGCGTCACTGTTACTGCATTTTGATCCAATAGGGAGCGTGGCTCAATCTCTGCCAACTGGACCACCGAAGCCACGTCGGGAGTACCTAGGAAATAACCAAGTCTGGCGTATGTTTTATGGGCATGGGAGTAATAGGTGAAATCTCAGGAGTCTGGGTGTGATGTTATCCAAAGGTCTGCTAGGCCCATGTCCCCCAACTAGGTCCATCCCGCTAAAGAAAGGGTCCCTGCCTGCCCATGGCATTGTGCCGATCTGTCTAAGTCAGTGTTGAATACCAAATTCATATCTCCCCCCATAAGCACCAGCCTATCCTGTGTGCCCATGATCTCTGTTACCGCTTTGCGGAGGAAGGGTTCCTGTCCCTCATTGGGGGAGTATATTGTGCCCACTGTGATGGTACTGGACCCAATGTGTAAGGAGTATGCTAGGAGCCTGCCTTTAATCTCTGCATGTTTGGGCCCCACCTTCCCCTGAAATGTCCGGGAGATCAGTATCGCCACACCAGCAGTCTTGGACGGGAGAGAAGAGAAGAATTGATAGGGGAATGCCTTCGAGCGAAGTCTATGTTGGTCTTTGAGGAGAAGGTGCGTCTCTTACAGCAAACATATGTGTGCCCCGGAATTTCCTAAGTAGGAAACGATGGAGCTCAGCTTTAGCGAGTGGTTGAGGCCTTTGACGTTAAGTGTGAGAATCACTAGTTGATTAGTCATGGTGGTTTCCAACGGGGAGCAGCGTTCCGTATAGCCCTGAACTGTCCTGACCTAACTCTGTCTGGTCTGGGGCTCAAGACGATCAGGTTGTGTGTGTAACAGCAGAGGTGATATGTGCGTGGGCGCCTGGTCACCAGGTCCAACAAACCCTTGTAACAAAAGGCCCTAGTGGCCCAAATAAACAAAAAACAACTATTGTCCAAAGGAAGAACATTGTCCAGGATGGGTGTCTCCAAGGAATACCAAAGTTAAGGAGGAATCTCCGTGGCCCCCCCTCCCGCCCCGGGCCAAGCCCCGTTGGAAGAAGGGGAGAAGGCAAGTCTAGGGAGAGCAGAAGTGAAAAAGGAAAAGAGGTGCATTATACATTATGCAGTCATGTGCCCAGCTAAGTCTCCCGCCAGAGTAACCAGGACGGCCTGCCTCTCCCTGGAGTCAGGATCTGGGCGCAGTCGCGCGGTGAGGACCGCGAGACCCTCCGGCCGTGAAACTCCCCTCTACCGCGGCCTTGCCTCCTCGCACTGGGACGTTCCGGGGAAGGGTCTTTTAGGTTAAGTAGTCGACATGCCTCATCCAGTGAACGGAGTTGGTGCAGCTTCCCCTCCAGGTGAAAAACAATGCGGAATGGATGTCCCCAGGAGTAGGGCACCCCCAGTTCTCGAAGGTGCGAGGTAACAGGTCAGAAGGCCCTGCGTTTCTGGAGAGTGGATGCTGCCAAATCTTGATACAGAAGAGGAGAGTGACCCTGAAATTGGATAGGATGTTTGTTCCTGTCAGCCTTTAGGATTTTCTCCTTCAGGGTGAAACTGTGGACACAAGTTAGTATGTCTGAGGGGGGAGTTAGCCAAGGTTCTTCTGGGGCCTACTCTATGAGCTCTGTCGATCTTAATCTCCAGATCGGGGGCAGCTTCAAGGATAGATCTGAACAGCTCTGACACAAAGGCGACGATGTCCGATCCCTCCGCCCCAGGAGCTACGCCTCGAATGCATATGTTATTATGCCGAGACCTGTTCTCTAAGTCCTCTGCATGGGCTTGGAGGTCCAGTGCTTGTCTCTAAGACGCAGGATCTCCTGCTGGAGCTGCTCTATTTCTGCTTCGGGTCCCTGCTCGTGATACTCTAGAGTAGAGACTCTATCTCCCAAGCCCTCCACATCCCTGCGAAACTCTCGAAGGTCCCCAGCCAGTTCTTTTTTGAAAGATTGGAGGTCGTCTCGCAGCGATGCGAAGAGCGCCTCCAGGTATGGACGGGTGCCTCCGCCTATATGGCTTCTAACTGGTCTTCCATGCTCAGGGTTGAGGCTGGGTCTCCAGAATGGGCCCCTGTCTGTTTGAGGAGCATATCTTTTACAGTCCGATCCCTTTTGTTCTTCCCCAAAGCCATGGCAGGGGGGCCAGGAAGTCTACCCCCGCAGAGGTCTGCCCCCGGGGCGATCCCAGAGGCTCAGGCTAGTGACGGTGTGCTTGCGGCGTCGACCGGGGGGTCCATGGGCGTTCAAGGTCAAGGCTAGTTCCAGGCAGGTTCACCTTGCGAAGAGAGGCCAGCGGAAGTGGGGCACCCCACCCCCCACAGCGGCTAGAAGCTAGGAGGACGGGCCTCCGCTTTCCCGGTCAGGGACAGGCAGTGGAAACTAAGGCCTAGGCTAGGCTGCAAATCACGTAGATGCGTAGGGCAGAGTCCTCCAAAGTGCTCCCTCCAGTTTTTGGCCAGGCTGGATGAGGGCTGTGGTGTGGTGATATCCTCAGGTCCTGCCCTGCCACCTGGGCGAGCCCGACGTCTTCGAGTGTACCCACTGTCTCTGGGGGGTGCTCACGATGTTCTCTGCAGGGCCCCGCTTGTGTGAGGAGATTGCAGAACGGGGGGCTCACACAACCGGCACCACTAACGCCACCCCCCCTTCTCCTCATCTCTATGCCCAGCTCGGCCCTCCGGCGGCTTCACACAGGAAGGCCTTGTCTTCCTTCTTCCTGAGTCCCAGGCCCTCCGGACCTCCGATTCGTTGGCCCTGCAGGCCCAGACGCTTTGGCGGGCCCTGAGGTGTGCCGCTCGATCTGCGGGCGGGGGGCAGGAGGTCCCCCACCGGCCGGCCTCCGGATCGTGTTCTTTCTGGGGAGTTCCGTGGAGCAGCAACTGCGACGCTGTCTCGGGCTCGTCCCCCGATCCTCCGCATGTGCTCTGGCACCTCCAGGAGCCGCACCTGGTCCCGGGCCGGCTGGCGACAGGTCTCCGGGCCGCTTCAGCCCCCCCGAGGGCCCTCCAAGGGGACCCCGCTCCAGGCCCCCGAGGTGAGGAGCACGCGGCCTCCGATGTCAGGCCGGGCTCTCGCTGTTGGCTGCCGGCCACCATCCACGCTGCTGCTCTCGGTCCTTTGGCCTCTCTGTGGGTGCGGGAGGGCCGTAACAGCTGTTGGGGTGATCCCCTGGCTCGGGGGCCACTCCATTCCAAGCAGGAGCTCGACTTCCCTGCTGTGAAGACTGCTATTGATGGGGCATTTCGGCGGGGACCGGAGAGAGCCGAAAACGAGTCTCACCCGTCCGCCATCTTGGCCACGCCCCTCATTAGATCTTAATAAGTATTCATAAGATACTAACATACACCAAGAACTTGAAACTCATGTGCCTAAAAATCAGCCATCCCCCTTATTCTCAGAAACAATTGCTCCTTTGAAAAAGGCACATTTCTTGTGCCCTAAAATCTGGTCAAATCATCCCCTACTAAGGAACTAAATCTTGACCGTTCAGCCTTCCAAAATCTAAATCCAGTTTCCTATGGAAAAATCATAGAAAAAGCTGTTTTTGTAGACTGTCTTCCCTGCATCACTAGTACTAAACCTCTTCCAATTTGCATTTTATAAAAATGCAGCACAGAACCAGTGTAAATGTTGGTGAGGGGAAATACTGGTCTCCTACCGTTAATGGACCTTCCAACACCATCAACACTAAGCCCCTATTTAATATCCTAGTGCGACTAGCAGTAAGGAATGTCAACTAAGGGTCAAGTGCTGAAATTTATCATGCTTCCTCTCATCTAGAAACTAATTCTTAAAATTTGACTCATTCTGATCTTCCTTCCTATCAGTTAAATTTGGCGTTGCACATGCTCTGTCCTTTCACCCTCTCGCTTCAGCTTTATATGAAAGCACTAGATTCCATGCTCCATGATCAAAAAGATCACCAGGCATCAGTCTAGGAACTATACATGGCTGAACCTGTAACTCTCAGATCCTGCGCAACTGCTAAGTCTACAGGCCTTTCTGGAATGTATCATAAACTGGAATTCCTCATTCCCTTTGAAATAGACCCTACAAAATCTGGATTCCATCTGTACTCCAATGACTCTTTCCTCCTATTCAAGAAAGGTGTGGAGCACATACAGAAATTTCTTTCTCTCACACTTTAGTCCCATTCTCTAAATAACCTGTTTAAGTCATTGACTACAAACTAAATAGCACTCATCATAGCTCTAAAATGAACACAACAGCTAACAGATCAACTAAGGAAGCTAAGCCCATTCTCCAGCAGAATTATTAAGTGGCTCATGACATAGTTCTTTCTCACCTTTGTAGCATGCTTAATCTACCTGCTTAGATACTGAAACCAGAACTGACTTCCCTTGTAAGATCAAATCCACGTCAAAATGTCATGTATTATCCACAAAGCTGTACAATTGTTCTCCCTATCTTTCTACTTAAACATAAACTACACTGGAGGTCAATGAAACATTGGAAATGTGTCTTGCTTTATACTGGCACCAAATCTCTGGAAAAGACTTCTGTATAGTCAAGGACTATCCTTCTGGAAAGACTTTAGGACGCAGAAAGTAAGCATCGCGCCACTTGCAACAGCCTTTGTGGGTTCAGGGTTAGAGTGGAACGTGTGGGACATAGCGAGAACGTCTTCTTTTATAGCTTTAAATCAGTCTTGCATTTTTAAACTCTGCATTTTTACTTCATATTGCACTAGCACTATTTGCACTTTGCTCCTACCTGACCGCAGATCTCAGGGGGCATCTCGCCAGTTAGCCAGTTTAACTCTCTCGTCCGCCGCCGGGTTTTCTACCCGTTTGATGCGGAGAGAGTTTGCTCATTAGGTTCTGTGCGACATCACTTCCGGCTAGCCGCCATCTTGCGTCAGGTGACGGTCTAGCCTATCGCGGCACAGCAGGCCACTACTTTAGATGGGACAAACCCGGCCGCGCAGCGGACGCGTGTAGCGGGCGCACTGCCGGCGCTCCAAAGGCAAGCCCGTCTGCGCCCGTCAGTGCTCGGAACGCTCTCGGCGCCAACCATGCTGCCGGTTTTGGCTCAGAAGCCCACTGTCTGAAACCTACTATACACTATAGCCGTAATACTCTTTTTGGAGCTCCAAGGGGGTGGTAAGTTGTGCTCTGGTTCACGCATTGATCCCTGCTTGATTCAGGGAAGTGAGCTGTGCTCAAAATGTGGCCTTACTGCCAAGATTACCTCACCATCTACACAAACCCATATTACCTTTAAGGCACAATACAAAAAGGTATCTTGTGTTCTTATTAATGTCAGATCATTAATTAAGAATGCTATCGCTTTTCGAGAACTCTTGGAAACAAACCAGATTGAAATAGCCTTTGCCACAGAGACTTGGGCAGACGCCTCCTCGGACCCAGATCTCAAATTGGCCCTACCCTTAGGGTATAAAATTCATAAACTAGATCGGGAAGGGAAAAAAGGTGGGGGCATTGGCATTATCCTTAAATCCAGTTTTAAGTCATCTATTAAAACAAACTCGGACATTACGGACTGTGAATCGTTTAATTTTAAAATTGAACTGTATGGCCAACACTCTTTTAGTGGGATTCTACTTTATCGACCGCCCAAGCCCAAGGCCGCTTTTTTTAGACAACCTTGGCACTCTCTTAGCTCGCAAAGTGGAGCACCCCAACTTCACAGTGCTAGGGGATTTTAACTTTCATTTAGAAAACATTGCTGACCCCGAGACCAAAACATTTTTAGATCAAATGGATAGTGCAGAATTGTGCCAACTGGTGAAGGGATCAACTCACAGAGCTGGACACTGTTTAGATGGTATCTTTTCAGATAATCCCTCTCTTAGCTGGACCGGAGTTTTGCTCATGGTCTGGTCAGATCACAAGGCAGTTTTATTCGACATACTACTGCCGCACAAAAACCATCTCAAAGCTCCTAGTGAACCCTATATCTGATAGAGACATCTAGCCGCAGATTCCTTAACTTAGAATATCCCCAGGCGTCAGACTGGATCCGGAGAATTTTTTGCAGCAGCACCTCTGCGCGCCGGGGGCGGCGCCGCATGGCTCCGCCCTGACGTCGTCCACGACATGACGTCAGTGGAGCCATATAAGTCCCTCCCGGCGCGCTGACGTCAGTTTCCTTCTTTTCCGCGTCCCAACGCGGATCCAGGAGTAAGCGGATCCTCTGGCCTGTTGTTTCAGGCCTTCTCGAACGGTGTGCGATGCCTTCGGGTTTCAAGGCGTGAGAGACCTGTACGCGGCAGATGTCAGCGACGGATCCGCACGCGATATGTATGTGGTGCCTAGGAGAGCACCACGACTCCGAGGAATGCGACGCCTGCCGGCAGATGAAGCTGAAGTCCCTGCGGGAGCACCGGATGAAGTTGTTGACCGCCCGGATGTCCCGCTCCGAGCCTTCGCGCCGCCGATCTCCATCTCGAGCTGGGGCTCCTGTTTGGATCCGGTCACGGAGTCGTTCCCACGGACGTCGTTCGCCTGCCGCAGATAAGCACAAGCACAAGTCACGGAGGTCGTCGACCTCACATAAACGTGATGGCAGGGGCCGAGCGTCTTCTTCCCTCTTTTCCAGAGGGTCCCCGTTCTGACCTGGATCGTCTCCTTCATGATGGCCGAGAAATGGCACAATTCGGTAGGCTATGGACACCACTGACTCTGTGGGTCGGGCGATGGCCAGGTCCGTTGCTCTGCGTCGCCATGCCTGGCTGCGCGATGGCGGTTTCCCTGACAATGTTCGGGATTTGCCATTTGATGGCGTGACCCTTTTTGACAGTCATGCGGAATCAGCAGTCAACCGCCTCATGTCTGGGCTCCCATGACTTTGTGTTTTCTAGTACTTTTGGGGGTCTTATTTTCGGGTGCAGTGTTGTCTCTGCTTGTTCTGGGCCCTGGGTTCATGACGTAATACCCAGGCAGCATGTACGGCTTCCCGCCGTTTTTGGTTCTATTTAGTGCAGCTGGTCAGCTGATTCTGCTTTCTTTTGACTCCTCTGTCTGAGTTTGTGCTCAAGAGGTGCCCCTAGCTGGAGTTGAGGCTTACCCTATGTGGGGTATTCGTTGGCTATTGTCTAGCTGCCTTCCTTACACAGAAGGCTTGGTAGGCTCCTCTGGAGTCTTCTTCAAAGGCTATTGCCTATCCGTTGGGGTCTGCGATTGGTCTGTAGCACTCCCCTGTATCTGTAGATGCTCACTTTCTTGAGGTTTCTGCCTCGCCTGCCTCTTCCAGGAGTGTCATTTCAGCTTCGCCCTCCTTGTCTATGTTGGCTGCCCTTATCGTCAGCCACTGTCCCTTGGACCACCTTGTCTTGTTCCGTTCCGGCACAGTTCGTCCTGGCCATGGACGACTTCAAGGCAGAGCCTTGTGGCGCGGCTCCCAGGCACGCAGGGCTGACGCGGCACGGTTCTTTTGTGTTCTGTGCGCGTCAGGTGGATGCTCCCTAGTATGTTTGCTGCCAAGGGAGCTTACGCTTTTCTTACGCTCCTGCGATGACTGGTTTCTACTTTCCTCTCTCTGGGATAGGTAGTACTTTTTTGTAGTTCAGTCCTGTCTGGACTTTGTCTGTGGACGGTGGCATCCTCGCCATGTACGCCAATACTGTACATTGCCCTGTGCCCTACTCCATGGGCACTTCCCACGCAGGAGTTTCCTCTTCCCCTGCTGCTTCCGTGCAGGAGTTTGTCACCCTTCTACTTCGGGCTGCTACTGCTGCTCTCTGTGGAAGTGTTCTCATCAGGAGGAGTTTCCTCTTCCCCTGCTGCTTCCGCGCAGGAGTTTGTCACACTTCTACTTCTGGCTGCTACTGCTGCTATCTGTGGAAGTGTTCTCTTCAGGACACTCACTGTCTTGTGTGGTCTTGTATGTACATCTCTGTACAATTTCTTGTTACTCTATGTCCGTTTAGTACTGACTCTTTCGAGTACTGCTCAGTCTCCCAGTCTGTCTCGCGGGGGGACTGTGGCTCCTCCCTGCTGGGTGGCCATTGTTGCTTACGGGTCTGGACATTGCTCTGTCCGGTTCTGCTGCAACATAGCTGTTGGTACCTCTGGTGCGCTCTTGGGCACGCATACTAGGGTTTCCTTGCTGCGGTGTCCGTGGTCTTGCTCTCGGCCTTCTCATGGGAGCAAGCCTTCTGTGTGTGTCCAGCTTGCCGGCTCCCTTTCGTCGGTTGCCCACCTGGTGATGCATCTTTCGCATCTGGGCTGTTCTCACTGCGTTCCATTGTGCATTTCCTTTTTACGTGGCGCGGTTCTAGCGGTACACGCGGTCTGCCCATGTGTACTTCTGTCCCTCGCATGCATGTCTCTTTTTGTAGTCATGGTTATATGTCATTCTGCTTGTTGACGTCCGCCCTCTCACATGTCATTTTGTGAAGGGGTGGTTGCGCAATGGCAGGTCTTGTGTCTCTGGTAGCACAGGCTCTTCCTGGACATGGTCAGCATCCTACCACTGCTGTCCAAAGTTTCCTAGCTGGTACGCTTTCAACAGTGCTTCTTTCACTGTTGTGCATGCTCGAACTGTATGCTCTGACTCTGTCATACCGTCTTGTCCTCTCTCTGGGTCTTTGTCTCTTGCAGATCCATCGGATTCTGCGGATCCATCGGCTCCTATGATCAGTTCACCTTCTTTTGCAAAAGTTATGGACTCTCACATTCCGCACTGACATTCTGGTTCTGTGCTCCCTTTCAAACCCTGTACAAACGAGAGAGCTTTCATGCCGTCCCTGGGCGGCTTGTGATGCCTTTGCCTCCCATTGTTTTCCGCTCCTTACAGAGCTTACTGGTCTGGTGTTGGCCACGCTGGCATTGCTGCCCCCACTGTGTTTAGTCAACTTGTTGACGACTGGGTTCTCTTGGGACCTTGGGGGGGTTCAGTCTCAGACCCGCCTCCTATGGGGTATGGCTTTGGTATCTATTCTAAGTTGAGGAATCTGCGGCTAGATATCTCTGTCAGATGAACGAGTTACTTACCTTCGGTAACGATGTATCTGGTAGAGACACAGTCTAGCCGCAGATTCCTTAACGCCCGCACATCCTCCCCGCTCTGCGAGGACCTTTTCAGGTTGGGTGTTATGTACTCGCCTCCTTCCGGGTGGCTTTTATCTTCCTACGGGGTGGCATTTTTCACCTCCCTCCTCGGTAGGATGATTCATTCTGTTTTACTTGTTCTTCTCCACCCATTCTCGTGTTTGGGCGGCAGGTTCATGTATCCTTCTACATCCCTACACCCTGATTCTTCCAGTGTGGGGCCTACTAATGTTCTTCTTTCCTCCCTCCCACCTTCTCCATTGCTCTGGGGTCTCTTGTTTCTTGACTCTAATACAGTCAATTGGTTTGGGGTCTATTTGACTGTGCCTCAGTCCATAGATCTCTTAAAGGGGATACGGCATTCCTGGTGTTGCCGACCTTTGGTAGATCGTCATTACTTATGTGGTTCCGGTCTTGTTGCCCTTCACGGGTAGATCTTGCTATTGCAGGCTTCCTGTCGTCTGCCTTGACATTCTTTTCATATGTCGTTTTGCCTCGGGGGAGGGCATAGTCTTCTCTTTTGCGGGGCTGTTTCTCAGAGCGGTGCTCTGCTCTTTCAGAGCGGTGTTCTGTTTTTTCCCTTCAATTGCTTTCAGTATACAGTGCTTGTCACTGTCAATTTTTGTTTTTTGTTTCACTGATTTTTCATCTTTTTTCGCACACTGTTCCCATACTCTCACAGTTTTTGGTGGTGGCTCGGAAAAGATTCTCCAAAGAAAACTGACGTCAGCGCGCCGGGAGGGACTTATATGGCTCCACTGACGTCAAGTCCGTAGACGACGTCAGGGCGGAGCCATGCGGCGCCGCCCCCCGGCGCGCAGAGGTGCTGCTGCAAAAAATTCTCCGGATCCAGTCTGACCCCTGGGGATATTCTAAGTTAAGGAATCTGCAGCTAGACTGTGTCTCTACCAGATACATCGTTACCGAAGGTAAGTAACTCGTTCATTAGCCACCCTTGGAATAAAGTTGAGGTTAACTCCCTTAACACTATTCTCTCAGAAACCTTACCTGACCTGTCCTCTGACCTCGAACTGGCCACAGTTCAATATCGCGCCTGGCTTGACTCGGCCATGACACAACTGGCACCCCCCCAAACAGTGTCTCCGATCCAGGAGGTTACCATCAGAACCCTTGTTCAATGATGCATTGAAAGCCCACAAACAACTTTGTTGCAAATCAGAGAGGAAGTGGAGACTTGAAAATAATGCAAAGACTAGAATGGAATATAAGACACTTCTCCAAACCTATAAAAACTCATTTTCAGGGAAAAGGCTTCGTACTTTGCTGGGGAAATCACAGCGGCAAACAACTGTCCTAAAGCTCTGTACACCACTGTAAAAAAACTTGCAAAGCTGCCGAATGCGCCTGACATAAATATTAGTTAAGCATTCTGCAACGCTTTAGCAGATTCCTTTCAGCAGAAAGCTAAGTCTGTCTTTGACCTGTTCGCACAGCAGGATAATCACCCGCCTCAGGCACCGGCCCAACTTAATAAGATGCAAGCAGTCCCTCAGGACTTAACACAAGATTCCTCTGAATCAATCTTCCCGACTCTTTCTTCTTTCTCTACGTTAATAGTGGAACAAACCGCTAAACTCATTGCGACGACTAAATCGGGCTCCCCGTCAGACCCATGCCCTCCTAAAATCCTGCATATCTCGCCTGAAATCATTGCAATCCCATTAACGGCGATCTTTAATACAATGTTCTTACCTGGACACTTTCCTACTGAATGGAAGAAAGCCTCTGTTCTTCCTTTATTAAAGAAACCGAACTTGGATGCTAAGGAGACTCTCAATTACAGGCCGATATCTAGACTCCCGTTCCCTGCAAAAGTGATTGTTCAGGCGATGAACTCCGAACTTTTGGTTTTCATCAATGATAACACCATTCTGGATTCCTCCCAGTTTGGCTTTCGTGCCCAGCTTAGCACCAAGCTGGCCCTTATTACTGCCACGGAGGAGCTTAGGCTGATACTTGATGGTGGGGGGAATGCAGCTCTGCTCCTTCTGGACCTGTCAGCTGCCTTTGATACGGTTAATCATGGGCTGCTGCTGGAGGGGCTGACTTCCATCGGGATCAGGGGAAAGGCGCTGTCCCTATTGGGCTCCTTCCTGTCGGAGCGATCCCAGGAGGTGGCCCAGGGAAACATCGTATCAGCTCCCTTTACGCTGCCTTGTGGAGTACCCCAGGGCTGATTTCTGAGCCCAACACTCTATAACCTTTACGTCACCCCCTTTGCTAGCCTAGTAAGAAGCTATGGATTTACCTTGGTGTCGTACGCAGACGACACTCAGATCATCGTCTCGGTAAACAGTCCAGCCAGTCAGACAGCTACCAGGTTTCATGATTGTATGAGCCATATAGCCAACTGGATGTCAGTTAACTGCCTGAAGTTAAACTCAGCTAAGACTGAAGTTTTGCTGCTGGGGAACAATCCAACTTTTTGGACAGATAGCTGGTGGCCAGTCCAACTTGGCGCCCTGCCCAAACCAGTGCTCAAAGCCAAAAACCTTGGAGTAATTTTTGACACCAAGCTGTCCTTTGAGGCACAAATCAATTTGGCTACCTCAGCATGTTTCTTCATCCTGAAAATGCTGAGGAAAATCCTTCTGGTAATACCCATGGACCTAAGGAAAACGGTGGTAACAGTGCTGATATCATCAAGACTGGACTACTGTAATGCACTTTTTTCCAGTGCCCCTAGGCGTAGCATTAATAAACTTCAGACGGTACAGAATGCTGCAGCAAGAGTATTGCTGGGCATCTCCAAATTCGACTCAGTCTCTACGGCCTTGGCCCGACTCCACTGGCTACCTGTAGCCAAGAGGAGTCAATTTAAATCTCTGCATCGCATTTAAATCCCTCAACAACAGGGGGCCAACTCATCTGGCAACATTTTTAAAACCATATACACCTGCCAGAGCCCTTAGATCCACCAACCTAGGAAATGTACTTGTCCCTAAAGTCAGCAGGGCCAGATGGGGCGGCAAGAGCTTTACGGCTAGCTTATGGAACTCCCTCCCCTTTATGCTGAAAAAAGAGCCCAGTCTCCTCAAATTTAGGAAAGGCCTGAAAACGTGGTTGTTCTCTGCATAATTGTACCTCATGTTTCCGCTCTGATTAATATATACCAAAGGCAGCGCCTAGACAGCTCAGGGTATTTGTCGCGCTTTATAAATCTCTCATCATCATCATCAGGACCTCATTTAGAGTTTTGTGGTGCTGCAGCACTGCTGTAGGTTGGTTGTGCTCCTGCCCTGCTGGTTCCCCTATTTATAATCGGGGAAGGGCTTTGTTCAGACTGGCAGAGCCTGTAATCACTCCATCAGTGAACATATCTGACTTTACAGTCCTATGCCAAAGGGCTACTAGATAACACTGACAGATCTGCCTTGGTGAAAGTAGTGTGACCGTGAGTAATTTTCCCTGTATGTAAAAAGACCCCACATGCAGAGAACAAACTCCATGTGGCTAGCCCACTTGTTTTCTCTTCACGAGAAAGGGGCAGTGGCCCCTCTGGTAGTGTCTAAATGACCCTTTTAGACACACCTGTTTACAGTGAACCTTAATGGTTAAATTGGTGTAACTGTCTTCCGGACTCAACACCATACCACACTGATTGCGCTCTCTGGAAATATCAAAAGCCTTCTTAGTGCAAACAGCTCTCTCTCCTTTCTCGCTTCCGAAAGCTTCTTAGGTCATACTATTTCATTTATATAAGAAGTACTAGTTCTCCCTTTGGCTAGGTCTGTGCTATTAAACATACTTAAAATAAATAAGTATTGAATATCTCTGTGCATGGGATCCTGAAACTCTGTGTTAAACAAAATGCTTTATATATACCAGTTAATTGTCAAAACATTTGAATACGTTTTTAAGAGAAAAATTAAAACCGACATTACTGCCTGGATAAAAATAACCACTCTTCAACAATTAACTTCCTTCATCTTGCCCATGCTATCCCATTGAACTGTCCCATTTCACTTACCTTGTTTCCACTCACCACTCTAGAGAACAAGCCACCCCTTCTCTTGAAAGTTTGTCATATGTGTCTGGACATGTAGGGGATAATGCATTTCAGTATGACAATCCCCAGTGGGCAACTGTATGTTATCACTAAATTAGGCCAAAAGGTAGTTGCACATTGGCATTTCCAAAGGATGTGCGTGATAGTTCTCCTCTCTCACACCCCTTCCAGCATTGGTCTATACCAGCCTATCAAAGGTGTATAGATGGTCTGGTGTGTAATGCCATCGACACAGTATTTTGTAGAGGGCTTTCCTACCATAAGTGTGTCTGAAAAAATTATTTTACATTCAACCTCCACTTGATACTTGCATGCTCCTTCTGCCACTGTATATGGTAAGGCAGTTTACCATGGTACTGCGAGGTAATCAACAATTTGTATATTTGCGTGGTTGTGCAGGATGTACAAATGCATAAGTTTCATGAAGGCTTTTAAGCCTATTGTTGCACCTTATTTTACTCCCGGGCCAGAAACCCAGTACCGTACTTGCATTTAATGGAAGATTTCTGTCTCGGATCTGATTAAATGTTTTGATATTTCCCTACTAAACAAATTACCTACCTTCACACACTTTCTCTCTTTCAATGCCCTAAAGTTGCTTCTCTCTGAACCCTGATTAAAAGTAACTGTTGCCTAACAAGGACATGAAGAGTGATGGGGGGGGTGTGGCCAAGATGGTGACCGTAGCAGACGCACTCTAAACTCCTCCGTCTTGGCCCGCCACAAAATCATGTATAAACGAGTCTGATCAGCATTAAAAGGCCCCGTTTACGTACAGCCGGCCAGCGCAGAAATACCTGCAGCCCGTCGGGTGAAGTCCATAGTTGCCGACAGCTGTGACGGGAGGGGCAGGGCCGTGCCGCTCTCTACGGCGAGGCCGGTGTGCGTGGAGTCGACGAGCTGGAAGCCGTGGCGCGCATTGGCGCTGCAGCCCTCACCGCACCCTCGGGGAATTGAGCACCCAGGACTGGGGCCGCAGGGCGCGTCCTCCTCTGACGGCAATTATATGGAGGATAGCCTCCTCCGGTAAGCAGGGAGACAGCTGCTCTGGGGGTGGGTGGACGACATTGCGGCCCAGACGGTGGCAGCCGCGGGTAATGAGAAGTCAAATGGTGCGCAGGAGCGGCCCGGGTCCCTGAAGTGACAGAGCCGCAATCATAGTATATGTTGTGCAAATTCAGCGTAGCTAGCGGAGGGTGAGACCCAATAATACCCAGAGGCAGGCCGGGACCCTGGCTTGGCGATACCGCCCCCCCCACCCCCCCATGGAATTCTCCCAAGGTAAGCAACAGTGCTCCTAGCAGATATGGGGCGGGGGAGACCGCCTGTCCATTTGCAAGGCATAAACGCCCACATTCTGCTGTATCAATCACATCATCTGCGGACGAACGGAGGGCCTGGACCGGGTCTGGGACCCAGTAACCACTAACCAGCAAGAACTTAAGTAAACGCCCTTGGGAATCTGTGGCCTGCAACTACCCTTGCCCACTCCCATCCCGTATCCGGAGTCCAACAGCATACAGGCCTGCCCGGCTCTATTGAATCGGCAGGGGGAGAGCTCCTCCCTTGGAGCCCTGTGGAGGGGGAAACATTCATATTGCTCAGTGCGAACAACAGAAATAAGCGGTGACTGATTGGGGCGATAATTCATAAAACTGCAGCGCAACATAGCGCTCATAACCCAATACCAACTGACTGCCCTTAATCTCATCCTCCTACCTCTCCCCGTTTCCCACAACTAAAATGGGCAGAACTAAAGCGGACAAACCACAGGCGCAGGTGGCAGGCATGCCTGAATCCACAGATAGAACATCGGAGACAGCCCTCGCAGTGGGCATGGCTTGGAATCCTCGCCCGGGCACGCAGATCGCTTCGATGAAATCATGGCAGCCATCTTGGACATCAAATCTACCTTAGGCCCCAAAATTGACTCACTTTGTACCGAGATGGGCCTTTTGCGAGAAGATCAAAAACGCCTAAGGGAAAGGGTAGAAAACTCTGAATCAACCTTGGCGTCGTTGAGACCCACTGTGAAGGGGACGGAGGAACAACTCAAGGCAATGCAAAAAGAAGTGGAATACATGTGCGACCGTGTAGAAGACCAGGAGGGTAGATCGCAGAGAAATAATGTCTGCATATTGGGCATACCAGAACGGTCAGAAGGTCAAAGCATGGAGCTGTATCTGTCAGGGACTGTCCGGGACTATGTCGGGAACACAGTCCGGGACTTGGGCAAGGACTGGGAACGGGGTAGAAAACAGAGAGAGGAGTACAGTGCTACCCAGGATCACACAGGAAGTCAGAGGAGAAAAGGGATCCAAAGGGGAAGCCTGTACAAAGGACCACGTTGGCTAAGACTCAGAAAGGAAGGGCACTCACAAGGCAATTTAGCCTTCAAATTAACTACACCCAGGACGGACGTGCAAGACATATATATAATACAACATTAACAATAAAGGGAATGTGGGGTAAAGCACTCAGGAGCTCCACACGGTAAGACTGAAGCTCAGTAAGTTCCTCACCCACAATTGCTGTTACAGATACTGACTGAAAATACCCACATATAGGATATCATGCAAAGGCAGGGTCTGTGGAGCTGATACCTATGGTGATGTTATAACAGTAAATCAAAGACAATACTCACAGTGAACAAGAAACACCACCTAGGTAGTCAGCTGTGCCCACGGATCCTGGCGATCAAACAGGAACACGCAAGGCAGTAACAGCAAAGGGGTAGAACCAGTGCTTAATTTGTAAAATATGAAGTGCAGGTGCTCAAATGTTTGTCGGAGGCCACACCCATTTCCCCCGGCTCCACCCACTTCCTCTATTGGCTCCACCCACACCCTCAACTGGCACCCAAGCCATAAACCGTGAAAATGTCACACATGTCCTCAGGCCAGAACGCATGGAAATGTTACACATAAGCACCCATGCCATAAACCATGGAAATGTCACACATAAGCAAGCATCCAAGCCATAAACCGTGGAAATGTCACACTTAAGCCCTCAGACCAGAAAGCATGGAAATGTCACACATAAGCACCCAGGCCAGAAAGCATGCCATAATCCGTGGCAATGTCACACATAAGCATCCAGGCCACGACCAGGCCAAAAAACGTGGAAATGTCACACATAAACATCCATGATCCAGGCCATAAACCATGGAAATGTCACATATAGGCATCCAACCGGGGTGTGTTGTTGACTTCCAGCCACAGTAAACCAGTGCTTAATTTGTAAAAACATAAGTGCCAGGACCGTTTTCGGGAGGCCATTGCAGCTTGCACCACGCATTTTCCCTCCTGGCAGCACTGCTAATAGCAGTACCAACACAACTACTACACATCACTCACCTAGAAGTGTGACAATTCAGACTATTTCAAGTCACTCAAAGCTATAAAAATGGTGTGAGCCGTAGATATTATTCATATATAATGTATATTAAATTATTAAACATCTGTTGCTGTGCTTAACTCAAAATTAGACAGACAGCGCCACAGGTGCCAGACTTTCATAGGTACCGGAATACAGGTGTTGAGAATTAAGTGCCGGTACCGAGCACCGGAAAACACCAGCTGAAATTAAGCGCTGGGTGCTGCCCTTACTACCCTGCTTAATTTGTGCCAGTTGTTGCAGGTGGTGGTAACAAGCCCTCGTTTTTGAAGACCTGGACTTATTGTTCAACATCAGACTAACTTTGACTCAGAGCAGGAGAGAGAAAGGTGGAAAAGATTGAATGGCGGAAGAGAAGGGTAGGGAAACAGAGACACAGGGAGAAAGCAGGCTTGAAAAAGAACACACAAGAGAAAGTAGTGCAGAGTGAAGAAAGATCCATGATGAGGTGGAATCAAGACCAGACATCCTTCGTAGCTTGCAACACTGGCATTTAGAAGTTCTCCCAATGGTCTCGAAAGACAAACTTTGGGCCCCTGCATTTCTTTTTTTCACACATTAAGCCCTAACTGGCTTTCATAGAGCATGCCTTGTCAGCCATGTTGTAAAGGCACAGAGACCTGCAACAAGGCCTCATCCTCACACTTTCAGGTTCCCATCACCAGCTGAGCATGGGAGCAGAATACAAGAGGGTTCAATAGGTCAAGGGCCTCGTGCTCAATTTTTAAGGTCATTAATGAGACACTTCTCCTGACATATAAACGAGATTTACAGTTCTTCTGAAGCGGTAAAGAAATCTGGGCCTCACAGGTCAGCCGGGCAAAGAGGGCTCCTGGCTGAAAGCATTCCTAGTGGGCAACGCTTCAGTGTGTTTCTGGAATTGATCGAAGTTTGGCGAGGCATGAAATGTGTGAGGCCTCGAAGTGTAAGTGAAATTAGAGTCACTCTTGCGCCTGTCTCGTGCCATCAGCTAAATAGATAACATTAGTCTCCATGTTTGGCATTCGCTGTGTTCACCCACTTTATAGAACTGATAAACATAAACTAAAACTGGAGTGAGGTTTAAAACGGAGCTCCTACAGACCTACGCTACAGAACCACTTTATCCACCTCTGAGTCTTAACCCACACGACTCATGCATGTCAAGGGAGACCGGGTAACGGATTTGGCACGGTGCACAACAAACCATAATGAGCCGAGATCAACTTGGTGTCAAGCTGCATAACTATCACAGACACGGCACAAATAGCAGCTGCATCAGTCTTTATAGAAAACAGCTGCAACGCGTCTTTGCAGTCTTACCTGTACATTGTAGTTGTAAGCTGCCTGTAGTTTCGGCCGACTCACGGCTAGAACTGGCGATGGCTGCTGCCTTTCACCTTCGGCCTCCACACCACCTACCAGAGCCCCACAACCTATCGCCTGCCAGAGCCCTCCATGATTACCACTTTCCCAGGCTCGGCACGGCCATAATTCAATTTGCCGAGGGCGGCGGCCATAGTTACAGACACAGGCGGGCAGGCCAGTGCTAGCAGCAGACTATCGCTGCGAGGCCAGCGCGGCGCGCCTGAGTCCTCGAACCAGTAGCCGTGGGACCTGCACTCACTCTCTCTGCCCTTTTGCGGGAGCTGCTCTCACTCCCTGATTCCAGCTGCAGCTTAGCGCAGTCAGTGACTGCCTCTCTCTGAGCGCGCCTGAGTCCCTCGAACCAGTAGCCGTGGGACCTGCACTCATTCCCTGCTCTCTGAGCCTTTCTCTGGGAGTCCTGCTGAGAGTTAAGTTAATGGCCCTGGTAAGACTCGTGGAGGGGGGCGCCTCCAGGCATCCTGTCCCAGATTTATGGAGTCAGCATGTGTTCCTCTGCTCTGCCAGTTGCCGCCTCCAGCCCCAACATTATATGTGTTTTTTTTGGCTTTGTCTGGACGGCTCTTCGTGAATATGCCCCCAGTTCTTCCTATCTTTCCTCCTTCTCTCCCCGTACCCAAACGCATCTTATAGCCAGCTGCCTTCTTTGCAAACTTCCTGCTCTGGCAACAGGACCGGAGGTGACGTCCCCTCCCCCCGCGGCGCTGCGGGCAGACTTTGCATTACATCCGGCTTCAGCGGCGCCGCGGGCATCAGAATAGGATACATTGTAGCAGCAGTGCAGCACAGTCAGCCTGATAGAAGCCCGTAACTCAGCTGCAATCACAAGCCTGCAGGAGCAGTGTGCGTGCAGGCCACAGCGCTTGATTGGAGTGACCTGTAATTTACGAAGAGGCAGGGGCTCTGGCAGTTTCTGAGTGTGACAGTGTGCCTCATAAAGCGGGCTGCTGCTGCGGCATCCAATTTGTACTATTTTACATACAATCGCGTGCAATATCAGCTCTTCACCGGGGAGGCCCGTGTGAATTTAGTGAACAGCCGATATCGCGTGTAGACCCGGCCCTGAAAATTAAGTGCCGGTGCTTAGCACCGGAAAGCACCGGCACAAATTAAGCACTGGGTAGAACTAAACACAAGCACAATAGACAAGGAGCTAGTAAGGAGGAGTGCTTAACAGGAAAGGAAGGAAATCACAGGGCACACTTGGAAGAAAGCAGGTAACCAATATACAAGGTAACAGAAGCAAGACAGCAGAAATAGAAAGACAGCAAACTAGAACTGGAACCAAGGATATGGGAAGACAGGCAGGGACTGGAAAATGATATACAGAAGGGGAGGCTACAAGGGTATACTAGAATAGTGCAGGTTCTGGAATCAAGAAAACAAAGT
This sequence comes from Calotriton arnoldi, assembly GCA_963921515.1. Taxonomy (NCBI): domain Eukaryota; kingdom Metazoa; phylum Chordata; class Amphibia; order Caudata; family Salamandridae; genus Calotriton; species Calotriton arnoldi. The sequence goes on along the minus strand of CAWUFW010000486.1, from coordinate 1,824,174 downwards.
AGCATAGAAGGCAGTGCTGGGGCAGGAACAAGAATTGAGCAAAAGCTCAGGAGTCAAAGTAGCACTGCAGGTAGTGCTAGTTCAGAAGAAGGGAAACTGCTGCAGGTCAGGAACAAGGAATGCCAAGGCTCAGGAGTCAAGGTAGCACTGCAGGCAGTGCTAGTTCAGGAGAAGGAAAACTGCTGCAGGTCAGGAACAAGGAATGCTAAGGCTCAGGAGTCAAGTTAGCACTGCAGGCAGTGCTAGTTCAGGAGAAGGAAACTGCTGCAGTTCAGGAACAAGGAATGCTAAGGCTCAGGAGTCAAGGTAGCACTGCAGGCAGTACTGGTTCAAGGAAACAGGAAATAGCTACAGCTCAGGAAACAAGGAGTCAAGAGAGCACTGCAAGCAGTGCAAATCAGGAACAAGAAATAGCTGAAGCCCAGGAACAGGAACAAAGAATAACTATAGCTCAGGAAACAAGGTAGCACTGCAGGCAAAGTGCTAATTCAGGCACAAGGAATAGCTATAGCTCAGGAACTCAGGAAACAAGGTAGCACTGCAGGCAGTGCTAATTCAGGCACAAGGAATAGCTATAGCTCAGGAATCAAGGAACAAGGATTAACTATAGCTCAGGAATCAAGGAATACCAAAAGCTCAGGAAACACTGGAAACAAGGTTATCAAAAGCTCAGGAAACACTGGCAACAAGGATCAGCCTCACCGGTATACAGCTACAATCACCAACACTGGGCGGAAGGGAGCTGGGGCTTAAAAGAGCTCACAGTAATCACATGCATCAGGTGTGAGCAGGCTAGCAGCAGCCAGCCACAGGTGAACTCAATTCCTCCACCCATCCTTGGCCTGCAGGGGTGGAGACAAAGCAGTGAGCAGGAGATTATAGGTAATGGAGTTTCCAGCATGAGCAGACTGGCTTCCACAAAACCCGGCATGGATTGGGAATGGATGTCAATTCCTAAATGATGTCCAAATGCCTGGAAGTCAGGATATGCATACAGGGTAGTGTCTGGAAGCATATTAGAATACTGGAAAGCCCTACAATTCGGCCCCCTGGTGGTGGGAACGAGAGCAAAGGGAGTGAATCGTGACAGTACCTGGAGAAGTGGTTCGTAGACACGCTTTTGCAAGGCAAGCAATCCAGGTTCTTCTTGGTGAAAAGCGCCCACAGAGTACCAGGGCCCCCGCCCCGGGGGCCCTGTCACGACCGGTGGTGGCCCGTCTCTTTAACTACCGTGACAGGGACCACATCCTACAGGTCGCAAGAGCACGCAGACCGTGGACAATAGAAAATGCCACGATTCATATCTATCTGGACTATACCTTAGGGGTGCAACAACGCAGGTCCTCATTCCTCGCAATAAAGAAAAACCTGAGGGAACACAGCATAAAATATGCCCTACAATTCCCGGCCACTTTGAGAATCCAGCATGATGGTAAAACTACTTTCTGTGCCACACCAGAGACCGCGTGGGACTGGTTAGAACAAAATGGATTGGCAACTAGGAGTAAGTCGGCCTCTGTACCTCAAGGACAATGGCAAATGCAAGGGCGCAGAGGTCAGCGTTCCAGGCGTCACCCACAGGGCCCCACCGAAGCCCAATCGGTGAAGAACGCTGAAAGATATGCGGCACTTCAATCCGCCACATCATCGGGGTCTGAGCCTTACAATCGTTTGGAGGACACCCCCTCCCTAACAAGTTCTCAGAGGGCGGCCGTGGAAGCGAACGGCCCAGATGTTACGCCCCAGACGGGAGACGACCTCATGTGATAAGTCTTCTACAGGTTTGCTACAGGATGTATGTAAATATGTGAGCGCCACTTAAAGCAGACACTCCGAACAACCCTCCCTCCCTCCCCCCTTCCCCACTGCTTAGGCACACTCATGTAGGCCATCTCAGGACCAGCACTAAGAACTTATACAGGCGGGCTTATAGGGACTATCTTGCAGCCTTTGCCCTCCCCGCCCCCTTACCACTCACACTGTGTGGCTGTTATAGACCCAGTATTTGATGTTCAATGCAATATTTCACCTTATGTTTTTTATATTTGAACGCATTTCCACTGTTATGTACTGCAACCAAGTGCGGATGGCTGGCTGCCCGTTGGCGCTTAGACCTGGGAGCGGAAGTTGGGGAATGTTATTGGATATAATGCTTAGCTAGTGCTCAGATATGAGCCCTGTTATTGCGAACGATCTCTTTCAACCTAATGATGTGCAATGCACACACACTCATACACGATTGGTGGACGCACTACTGAGGAAGTGGGACACAGATAATTACACCCTAACTACCTTACGCAAATGACCGTACGGATAGACAATATCACACTTATAACCTGGAATGTACATGTGCTGGCGGGTTACACTCCGCGCCATCGGGTATACCAATATCTATGGAGGAGAGGGGTGACCATTGCACTCCTGCAGGAAACACTTTAACCACGCAGGCACTTGCATCCATGCGCAAGAGATGAAGAGGCACAGTGGTGGGGACCACGTATTCTGGATACTCTAGAGGAACCCTGATATGGGTGGCACCGGGAACACCGCTCGAGATACAATTCACCCGCACTGACCCAAACAGTCGCTACACAATCTTAGAGGGGATATTGAATGGACGCCCAATAACACTGATCTCACTGTGCGCCCCAAACTCAGGTCAAGCCCAGTTCCTACAAACACTGACACCGGCGTTACTGCAAAATTCCACCGCAGCAACGTTTTGGGGCGGGGACTTTAATTGCACCCCAGACACAATCCTAGACCGGTCCCGCCCGCCAGTACAGGGTGCTCAGTCTATCACCGTCTCACACCACCTACAGTCATCGTCCGCCAGGACACGTCTATACGATGCATGGCGTGAATTACACCCCACACATAGCGAATATTCCCATTACTCTGGACTACACGACCTGCACACCAGAATAGACCTGCTATATTGTACACCATAGAGGTAGAGAAGCGGAAAAGGCCCCTAGCTGCCACGACTGTATGCTAGCAATAACTGGCTGGATGTCTGCTAACTGCCTGAAGTTAAATGCAGGCAAAACAGAGGTAATTGTCTTCGGGAACAGCCCTAACCTCTGGACCCCAGCATGGTGGCCTAGTGATATGGGCCTCCCCCACCCCTTCACGGAAAGTTAAGAACCTGGGGGTGATCATGGATAACACCCTCACATTCGGGGACCAGGTCAGCGGGGTGGTGTCTACTAGCTTTTTTATTCTGAGGTCCCTGAGGAAAATAAAACCTTTCCTCATGGAAGAAAGTTTCAGAACAGTCGTCTCAGCCCTCATTCTGTCCCGTCTGGATTATTGTAACAGTCTGTACTTGACTATTAATAAGAAACATCTCAACAGACTACAGATGGTGCAGAATGCGGCAGCTAGGTTACTTACAGGCACTCCGAGGTTTATGTCGGTCAGGAATGGCCTACGTTACCTTCACTGGCTCCCAATCAAACAACGAGTTCAATTCAAGGCTCTTTGTACGGTCTTTAAGTCCTTGATGAGAACTGGCCCTGATGACCTACAAAAGCGTATTCAATGGTATGTCCCTGGGAGAACATTGCGCTCAATGGAAGCAAAGCGGGTGGTCGTTCCTAGAGCAAAAAAGGCTAACTGGGGTGGGAAGAGCTTTATCCTTAGAGCCACCAAGGCCTGGAACGATCTCCCGTTATATCTAAGGACTGGCACGGATTTCCTTTCGTTCAGGAAGGGCCTGAAAACCTGGCTGTTTTCAGCTCAGTCTTAGTTGGTGCCCAGGGGTGGAGGTCACCAGGTATACACTGCCTCAGGCATACAGTGCTCAGCGCCAGGACACCCTTGGGTAACAGTGCGCTTTACAAACTTATATAACATAACACCAGAAGCTCCACGAACGATATCACATGCAGAATACCTCCCCCTCACATTTTCGGACCATAACCCTCTACAAATACAAATGGCATGTGGGCCAACTCGATCCAGTATCCCGACCTGGCGTCTCCCCTTGGAAGCGCTCAAAGACGCACCACTACGCGATTCACTAACACAATCTATCACATCATACTTTCTAGACAACGATGGCACGCCTCTAACGTCGGCATCAAATGGGATGCTTTCAAGGTGGTCATGCGGGGACATATGATAAAGGCAGTATATGGGACATGCATGATACTTACCAAGGAGCTGGAGGGCTTGGAGGTGGAGATGCATAGCTACGAACGCCAGCTACCTAACGATCCACAGACCGTGCCTAAGTTAGCCTAAACCTGTTTATCACACAAAGAGACACTAGACAGACTGTGCACGTTGGACTATAAAAGGTACCTAGCTAAAAAACACGTGGAAGGTGACAAGGCCGGCAGTACACTGGCCTGGCTATTAAAGACGGATATAACCCACACACCGATTACCGCTATATACAATACGAGGGGCAAACTAGTCAACACACAGGCCGAAATAAACTCAGCCTTCCATCAGTACTACGCGTCTCTATATAGGGCCCCCTCCACTCAAACGGGGACAGAAACATCAACATTCCTAGAACAGATAACACTCCGCCAGATTCCGGCTAGCTACTATGAAACTCTGGAAGCCCCCATCACCGCTACCGAAATGATAGAGGCTATACACCAGCTGGCGAGGGGGAAGGCCCTGGGGGCGGATGGCTGGCCCCTAGAATTCTACGCTACTTACAGTACACAAATGACCCCACACCTTTACCGAGTATACTCGAATGCATATGAATGGGGCATACTACCACCCTCGATGCAAGAAGCTATGCTGGTAGTTTTACTGAAACCTGACAGGGACCCTCTACAATTGGGATCCTATCGCCCACTCTCCTTATTGAACACAGATTACAAGATATTGGGCAGGGTTCTAGCCAATAGACTGATGGAGGTCACACAATTACTGGTGCACTCAGACCAGAACGGGTTTATCCCTGGTAGAAATACTAGCCTTAACTTGTGACTTCTCTTCCAATTACTTGATTGGGCTCGCACAACGGGAGAGCCGGCATGGATAGACTCGCTAGAAATAGAGAAGGCATTCGATACACTGGGATGGGAGTATCTGGGCACGGTGCTGGCACGGTATGGAATCGGTCTCAAGTTCTTGAAATGGATTAGATTATTATACAGTGCCCCACAGGCCAGGGTAAAGACTGGTCACATGATCTCGGACCCATTCTGCATCAAGCGCGGCACCAGACAGGGGTGCCCCTTATCCCCTATTATATTCGCCTTAGTGATGGAACCTCTATCATGCAATGGCGCAGTGGACTGGGGCATTAAAGTGTATAATCAATGGCATATTATCTCATTATATGCAGATGATGCCCTGATTTATTTTCAAGACCAGCAAGGAGTACTAGTTGACTTGATGGCACTATTGCAATCTTTCGGACGAGCCTCTGGCCTCAAAGTAAACTAGGAGAAGTCCCTTCTGTTCCCGATGATCCCTCAGTCGTTGGAACAGCGGGCGGCTCTGCCACAGGCACCTCTCACCTGGGCATATGACTCCTTTAAATATCTAGGGGTTCAAATATGCCACTCACAAGCAGACCTAATAGAAGGCAACGTGAGAAAGGTGACCGCTAGGGCTTGTTCCTCCATGACATTCTGGATGGAACTTCCTCTCTCTCCAGTGGGACTCATAGCCATATATTAAATGCTCCTACAACCACGCCTATTGTATTACTTCGCGGCTTTGCCATTCCCATTGCTGAACAAAATGTTCCGGGAGCTGAAATCAATCCTAACATCCTTAATCTGGGGTAAGTCCAGAGCCTGAGTAGCCCTCACAAAACTCTATACCCCAATCACAGAGGGGGGAATAGGAGCGCCTAATTACGAGAATTACTATGCGGCAACACAGCTACAATTGCCGGTGAGGTGTCTGGCAAACCATAATATCTCTGAACTGGGGCAGTGGGCACCATATAATACTCAGTTGACAGTACTGGGGTGGCTGTGCGGATCAAATGCGGCAATCCCGAAGCACCCTAACAACATACTAATGTCCACGGCACACAATTTTTGGATTCGATATGTACGGACTACGCACTCACCCCCGCCATATGCCCCAGACCTACCTATACGGGAAATTCCCATCTCAAAAGCTGGAATCCGCCGCTGGAAATGGCGGAATTGATCTCTGCTGGACTTGCGACTTGGGGGGACATATTCGCCGAATCTGCACTCTGTGAATTCACAACACTTATTGATGACTACCGAATATCCCCCAGTTCATTTTTACTATACGTATCACTAACACAACAATTACTCCAAACGTGGGGGGCCAGGTAGGTCGAACCGAAAACCTCCGTCATGCTCCAAATGCTGATAACACATGGTACGGGTAGAAGAGCAATAACTATGCTATGCAGTTCACTTAAACCAGATACCGAAATCCTCATGGCCCCACTAAGGGACTACTGGGATGCCGCACTCGAGACCACACTAACAGATAAACAATGGACACACGCCCTGTCCTACCCCAAAATAATATCAATTAATGCCCTTATTAAATACACACAATTCACCTACCTACATCATACTTATTTAACCCCACACAGACTAGCGAGGATGTTTGAGAACTCCCATGACATCTGCCCCCGCTGCCACAGCACCGAAGCCACGCTACTTCACATGGTATGGGACTGCCCGAGCATAAAAACATACTGGAACGATGTAACAATTATTTTAATGGAAGCCACAGAGACTTTAGTGACAACACAAGCACTACACTTCATGTTGGGAATAACCAAACGTACCACCGGGCGGAAAAACATTAATACATTCTTGGATCTGGCATTTGGCTTGGCCAAACGCAGACTGGCCATGTCAAGGAAATCAAGCCCTACCCCCACGCACACCCATATGGCTTGCAGACCTCAAGAAAGCACTGATTGCCGAGCACGTGCAGCTACAGGACGCCACACACACACACACCCTACAAACCCTAACCCTCCAAAATGGCAAAAGTACTTAACATATGTAGAATCAAAACTCCACCAAAACGGCATCTCTATACAGAATTGATCCCACGGTATTGCTTCGCTACAGACTTTTTCACTAGATGGACCCTAACCGGGGTAGCTGCGCTCGGATGCTCTGTCACCCCAGCTTCGCACCTTCTCTTCCACGCTTAACAACAGATGAACCATACCACATAAACGGCATTCCTTCACTGTTAAAGCTAAATTATTGATCAATCTTTCTTTTCCCACAAATACCACGGTCACTGTCAGGAAACCCACCACACATAACACCACCACGTATCACGAATTTAACGGTAACTCGCAAGCAGGGTTCAATCAGCAAATTCATAAGGAATATATCGTCAATAAGCAAAGTTGATTTTAGTTTGTAATGCTCACATCGTTCAACAGTGGTACACTAGAATGACAAACCGATGTTAACATCTGCATATATACTATGGATGTGTAATCTTGCAAATCTGTGCCTAATGTGTTATTTATATACGTGTAAACCTGCAACTGCTCTGATGTCCATGAACGTTAAAATAAAAATCAATAAAAATTATTATTTAAAAAAAAACATTAAGGGTGATGGATAAGTAGTTTGTCCTCTTCCAGTACCCACATCATCCGTATCATGCAGCATAGCTCAGTCACTGCGGTGTGTGAGCCCATTGTATCTCCCTAAGGGAACACTCTGTCAAAGTATCTTTGCCGCAGCATCAAAGTTTTTGTTTATCAGTCCGTTACTAAAAATACTGATATGTGCATCTTGATAATAGTTAAAAATTTATGAAATTCCCTGTTTCTAGCAGAACTCCATCGTAAACACCAGTTTCCCTACCTAGGATATCATTTGTCCATGCCAGTTTATGCAGTCTGTTTTAACTCTGTAAAGAATAACTTTATTTCTCTGGTGTCCTACCAGGTTGAGGATAACAGAATGTCTAGGTAAGTAATGGCCCTGTTGCACTCAGAAACAGTGTAGACTTTGACAGCTCTTGCAGCCATTGGAGATACAGTGTAATGGCGAATCCCTCTAAATTAAACATAATAGCTTTGAACCACAGAAGGACTTGAAACCTCCCTTTCCTTTCCAATAAAGCTACTAAAGATGAGATCTGCTCCATCACCATCAGTATCAGGTTGTCCATCAGTAAGATGAAGGTCGTGTGCTTAACTGTTTCCCTTCCCACTTTGATTCCCTGAAACTGGGAGTTATCACTAATTTTTGTAAGCGAAAGGCTTGAGGGAGGGTGCAAAAAGACCCCAATTAACAGACCACTTTGATGTTCCCCTTGTGAACATGCACTATTCCTCAAAGCTGCCCAGCCACACTTATCTTAGCCATTGGATCTTTATTACTGGCCACTTGACTGTGAAAGTATTAGTCCATCTCGAGTATACCAGAGTTTGTGAAGAATCTTACGAAGATATTGGCATACTAGTTGAGAAGCTAGATGGGCTTTTAGGATGCAAATATCACAGCATCGTTGCTGGGTTTGAGGACGAGAGGCAAAGTCTCCACCTGTGCAATGTTCCAAGATGTGGGGACAGGAGATGCCTACATGACTGAATCTATTGTCTCCCAAAGAATGATGCAACAATTGCAGGTAGGTTGCTGTTGAATTCTCGAAAAATGTTTTCCTGTGCTGGGTCCTTTCCATACAGAATATGTTCATGACTGTCATCTATTGAAAGGAGATGGGCTCCAACAATGCATCTGCTTTGCGGGAAGCCATTTGAGCCAAGGGGGCAGTTGTCTAAAAGATGTAACTTTGTTTTAGGGAAGTACACCACATGGCAAGGGGACTTTCTGACCATTCCCCGTTGTGGGCAATCTATCAAGCCTAGACGCGTGGTACCCAACGAAAAATAGTGTTGCAGCCAAAGTGTTTGTAAGTTCCTCAGATACAAAAAGGCCTAGCCCGGTCGATAAAAAACTATTTAGACGAAAACAAAAACTCTGTAGCTTCAGCACTAATCCTGTGGGAAGCTTACAAGGCAGTCATAAAAGGGGAGGGCCTCTCACTAATGGCTAGATACAAAAAAGACAAGAGAGCAGCGATGGACAAGTTGGAGAGTGACCTATCTAACCGAGAGGCCCAGCCACCTTAAAGCCATACGGAGGAACTGCTAACCGCATTGCAGCGCAAAAGACATGAGTATAAGGAATTGGCCCTGGAGGCGACCAGAGCTAAATTGTCGGCTACAAGAGACCGTATTTATGAACAAGGCGATAAAGCCGGGAAGCTACTGGCATGGTTAGAGCGGCATGAAAAAGCAAACAGGTGGGTGAGTGCAATCACGACAACAGACGGGGCTGTGATAAACAATCCCCAAGAAATAGCGGATACATTTGCGCATTATTTTGCTAAGGTATATTCTGAAAGCCTCGCGGCCACAGCAGAGATATCAAAGGCCATCTTGGCTGACCTACATATGCCAGTGCTGACTCCTGAAAATGTAGCAGAGTTGGACAATGATATCACGGCGGAAGAGGTGGCCTCGGCAATACATAATTTACAGTCTGGAAAGGCGATGGGGCCAAATGGCCTACCGATCGAATTGTATAAGGCCGAGGCTTCCTAGGTCGCGCCATATCTACTCAAAATGTACATAGAGAGTGTAGAGGTTGGGGAGTTGCCAGAGGACCAATGCTTGGCCTCCATTGTAGTGATCTATAAACCCGGCAAACCAGATGATCTATGCGCCTCAAACTGCCCCATCTCACTCCTCTATGCTGAAATAAAGATACTGGCAAAACGTCTTGCCACAAGGCTGGTACGCTATGTCTCCCACTTGATACACCCGGAACAATCTGGATTTATGCCAGGCAGAAATACGGCACTTAACATACGACGCCTTTATTCGGTAATAGGCAGGAAAGACACAATTAGAGAAGACGCAGTAATAATGTCTCTGACGCAAGCATGGCATTTGACACAGTGGAGTGGCCATACATGTTTGCTGTCCTTGAAAAAATGGGGTTCGGCCACAAATTTCGGGCATGGATTAGGCTACTCTACACCGGACCCAGAGCGCAGGTGGTGGTGAACGGGAGGTCCGCCGTGGCCTTTCGTCTGAGGAGAGGGACCTGCCAGGGGTGCCCCCTGTCACCGCTATTATTCGCGTTAGTCCTGGAGCTGCTGGCGGTGTGGATCCGGGGAGACCATCTTATCAGAGGCCTTCGTTGGTCAGGACAATGGGAAGACCTCATTTCGCTATACGTGGACGACATCCCGTTATATTTAGACTCTCCCCGCCACTCGATAGCCCGAATCATGACTATCCTCCTAAACCTGGGAGAGCCATCAGGGTACTCGATCAATTGGTCGAAATCCACAAGTTATATATTAAGCAGAACTCCCCCAGTCCTACTGAGTGGCTGCGGTGGTAACAGAGGGCTTCAAATACCTTGGAATATTCGTGACAGATAACCCAGACTGATTCTTTACACAAAACATACAAACCCCTCTGACGCGTCGCCACAGTGACGCCCAACAAACTCCGCTTTCACTTTTAGGACGTGCAGCGCTATATAAAATGATGGCACTGCCACGTTTTTTTGTACGCCTTACAGAACGCCCCCTTTGTAATCCCACCAACATTCTTCCAGGCGGTAGAAAGCGAGGTTTGAAACTTATTATGGGAAGGGGAACCCCCTAGAATAGCCATGCGGAAGTTAGTACAAGGGTGGTATGATGGAGGCATTGCACTGCCACAGTTAGAAAGCTACTATTGGGCGGCACAGTTGGTGGTGGTTAACCAATGGGTACATAGACCCCAGGACGAACTGGCCTATAGGATGGACAGGCATCTGTTGGGAGAGGGAGGATTCCTGAGAGCCCTTTATACGAAACCAAGGGGGACAAAGTTGACGGGACCCACTGCACACACGATTACCCTCTGGCACAGAGTGAACAAAAGGTTGCGGTGGAATGATAAACTGACTCAAAATACGCCACTTTGGGTATGTGAGAGACTGGGAGGACTATACACAAGTAAGGGATTCAATAAGTGGGACCTTATCGGCATCACGACAGTGGGAGATCTATGGAAAAGGAGGGAGGTGTCTCATTCGTGGAACTTCAGTCAAAATACGACATGGCATTGACCGAATCATTCAGATACCTCCAAGTGGGACATGCCCTACAGGCAGCTATTCCACTGGGAACCAGCCTCCCGGAGGCCTCACCCCTAGAGGACAGGCTCCTCACAGACTATATGGACAAGAAGGCAATTTCCCTGACATACACAAAGCTAATATATAACTTTTCTGACCCCCTGGAAAAACTCCGGAACCTCTGGCAATGGGGCTTAGGTGTGCTGGATGACGACGACTGGCAAGAGGCTCAGGGCTCTCTCCGAGAGGTAGCTATATCAGCTAAATTAAGACTCATCCAAATGAAAATCCTCCACAGAGTATACATACCTAGAACCACATTAGCTAAAATGAATGGAGGACTGACAAAATATTGCCAGCGAGCTTGTGGGCAGGAAGGCACATTTTATCACCTGATTTGGGACTGCCCGGAGATAAGGAACTATTGGCAGGAGTCTGTGGGGGGATAGTAGGACCAGACCCGAAACTATGCCTCCTGAATGTTTGGGAGGGGATGGACGTGAGCCGGAAAGATCAGATGTGGGCAACACTGGGAATGATGATAGCGAAACGCAACATAGCTAGATACTGGGGGGCTCCAGAAGTACTGTTACTTCGAGACTGGGTGAAAGACATGGATTCGCGTATGAGCACAGAGAGGGCGATATATAGTGGCAGGGATTACCCCAAAAAGTGGGATTCAATCTGGGGAAAATGGAACAATTATAGAGGGGGAATCTGCACCAGCCCTACGGAGATACCAATAAGGAACAGGAGGCGTAGTCATGAACTCGGCTTGGTGAGCGAAGACGAACTGGTATCAGATTAGAATGCTGAAGTAATGTACTATTGGTAGTGACTTGATGGTAAAGTGTAAGCGGACTAATTTGTAACCGGTTGCCTACTACTGAATTTGTAATCCATTAATAAAAAGATGTTATAAAAGATATAACGTTTAGGTTGCTATAATAGAGAGCACTATAACATAAAGAACTTATAGGACGCTATGCAATTAAGTCCTGCTTTATCCTGAATAATTTAAAAATTTGCATTAGTAGACGTCCTTGGCCATTATAGCAAGGCTCTTCTCGGCTTTTTCTCTGAGCTTAAGTATGTGACCAAGTCTGCCGCAGTTAATGTGTTTTGATCAAAGCTAAAACAAGTCTAGATTAAAGCAGTAAGAATCTTTATAATCGGCACAGGTACTGTGTTGTTTGAAGTTGGTTTAATTGATCTTTAAGTATCTTAATTTTATTTAGGTTTGAAGCATCAGTAGTAATCCATTTAATTGCTGCCTTTCATGTACCGAAAACCACAAACGGATCAGTATAGCCATGATTATAAATTATAATGAGAAAAATGCTGATATACCTGCCTAGGTGGTGTGTAAAGATATGACTATTAGGCAATAATTGCTGGAAAGTCCAGTACAGTTCACAATCTTATCTCTTGAAAACTGAATTTTGATTCAAAAGTTATAACAGGATAGGAGATAGCTGTCTGCAAGTAAAAGGGGAGGTTTGGATATTAGTCACATTATATTTGCTTATAGAAGTGCACATAAAATCAGGAGCAGTGTAAAAATCAGTAGTATGAAATAAGTGACAGAGGAACAATAAGAAATTGCACAGCAGCAGCTGTCCAGTGGATCAGTAGAGCACTGGTGATTAGATTGCCAAGGCAAGGTTTTGTTTCCTTGCTTTCAGAGTTTGGACTGTTACTGTGAATATATTCGGGCAGACAAAAATAGATTTATCGTACTACTGTCTTGTCACAGCACAAAACCAGTACTTTAGATACTCGCTAGTCAGTCTGTCATATGTTCAAGCACATGATGCTGCTTTAAAGTGATCACTTCTCATAACATCCTGAAGAACCAAAAGGCAAAGCGTTCGATGCTAGATGTGTCTGAAAATCCTTCGAATTATAATTTTGAGCAATTAAACTGTTGGGGATGCAGGCTGGCTTCCACCCACACCTCCCAGCTGGTTTGTTTCCTGCTAGCTCACCGCAGTGACACCCCAAAACAGGGACTGTTGCGAAAACAAAACAGACAAGGGGATACCACGGAATAGGGTACTCTTGTTACCAATTCAAAAGAAGGAATTAAAACAGTAGTGGTGAGTACTCCAATACAAACAAAACTGGCATTGGCACAGCGGAGGTATTGAGCTGTTGGCCTTGTCATTGCTTGTTTACTTCATGTAAAGCAGATTCCAAAGTGGGTGCAACAGTGCGAATGCATTATTGACCATCTTGAAATAGTTTTTATCTTAGAGAAAAAGCATTGCAAGATGGCTGTGCAGTGCACACATGCGTACTGACTCATCAGCGGTCATTGTTAATATTTTTTAACTTTACCTTTGTAAGATGACCGACAACAATATTTGAACTTTAAATTAAAAAAATAAAGCCTGTCCAAAATGAAAGCGAGCTGTCTGCTATCACTGTGCAATTTCTGAGCCCTCGCACAAATAACTATAAAAAAAAAATATGAAGCAGTGGTGTGAGAGCAACGGGTGGAGGATCAATTGCCATGTAGAAAAGAAAGTAAGCAGCCTAGTAGCAGTATGCAACTGCCGGGCCCTCGCAAAAGGGCTATGGGAAAAAAATTAATTAGAAAACCGTGAAGCTGAAGGGGCACATCTGATGAGGGGGAGGTCATAAGCAGCAGGAAAATAGTGGAAGAGGAAAGAGAAAGAGAGGGAGACTCGTTTGCTCCCACGGAATGCTGAATGAACAATTAAAAAGTAGCAGCAGTGGAAGTATACAACACACCCAATCAAATGATGGTAAAGCAGCAATACTCCAAGGGCAGGACAAACGAGTGTAGATAGGACAGCAATGAATTCAAGAGCACGGACTGAGATAGTCAAGAAAGTCATGAAATCAAAAGCAATGGGTTGGCCCTAACCCCTTGGTATGTACTGTATTTTTCATCATAGGTCTTCGACAACGGACCACTAAGATCTGTCGGTGGGTGAGACCTTAAATGTAGGCAGTCAACTAAAGCCGTACTGGATTCGTTTCTGGATCTGCATTCACCTCATTTAGTCATCACTCAAACCCATCTTATCCTGAGCTCTACAAAACATTTCCAAGAGAGGGCAGCATAAGAAAAGATGTGCAGGACTGAGGGAGGAGCAGTGGCTCACTAATCAATGAGCTCACCATGGAAACTTCTCTGGCACATCACATGCATTGGGGTCTTTTTTCCACAGTGAGATGTTCCAGACTCAAACGAGTGATTACAATACTTGTAGGGGTGTAGCCCCTTTATTGGTGTCCCTTGGAGTTTAGTGAGATTAAAAGAGCTTCTTGGTCCCTGTAGTCAGCTCCCTAGGAGATTGATCCCCAGCGCAAGTTTGAGTCCAGAGGTGTGCAGGGCCTTGGGCTTATATGTATATGTGTGTGTGAGTGAGATAATTCAGTTCCCATCAGCAATGAAAGAGTTGGGTATATGAAGTTTTCGATTACAGTCCAGACAAGTAGTTTTGAATGGTTGCCCAGAATGTACATGTCCAATTTATTCTCAGCGTTCATAAGATATAGCTTACTTTTGTAACATATTATTATCTACTTTTTGTTAGGGCTCAGTGAAAGATCAACTGAAAGCCTATGGCGCATTAACAGAAAATGTAACCAGAAAATATACTCGTCAGATTCTTGAGGGCGTCTCGTACCTCCACAGCAACATGATTGTTCACAGAGACATAAAAGGTGAGAGCAACAACCTACTCTGGGGTATCTTAGCTGAGGATGAGCTTTCCCTGTTATAAAGATGTTAGAGTAAGAAAGATACATTGCTAGAACTATGTTTTGTTTACGCTGGAACAAAAAAAACAGTTAAAAAAAGGCTCTCTTCTGGACTTATTGTCAGCATGACCAAAGAAATGTCTTTGACATAGGCCTTTGTTTATTGTCTTCTTTCAGATTATGGATTTTGAGTTTAACACTTGAAAAAAGAGGGGTGGAAGAGTATTGAGGGTTCTTTATTTTGAATTAAAGGAAAACTCCTGTGATTGTCATGGTATGGGTTCCAATATGTTACATTTAAAAGCAAGAAGGTGAAATTAAACATTAAATGAAACTAATTTGGTTAAAACCCCATGCACGGGGTAAAGAACTTGCACATCTGAGACAGATTCTCCTCATAGGTCTGGATAAGGAAGCAGAAAGTGGTAGGCATCAGCCCAAAAGTTGTGACAATCTATATTCATTATCGCACCTAGCAAAACCTTCATTCTGCGTTGCAAGCTCAGGCATGTTTCTCACTAAATGCTATCCATTTGTGTGATTAGGGACAGATGAGGCCAGGGGTCACGATAGCTGTCTGTGATAGACTGAAGCCCAAATCGAAGTCCCCATTTAGTGTGCAGTAAAAAATTGAAATGTTAAAATGCTGGCTTTTTGCAAATCTAACCTTCAGCAGTTTTAAAGTAATTTGGTAATACATTAGTACTGAAATGTGCTAATACTGTGTGACATTGTGAAAGTACTGTGGCTGATTACTACCAGGAATATGATTTAGGACACTACACTAAATAAAGACCTAAGCCTTTATTGACATTTTTGAGATAGGGTGGGATTGGAAATGGGAAAAGCAGACTAGCAGGCATTGTGCTTGGTGTGGAGGCAACGGGCATTTAACTATATTTGGATATGATGTAAGAAATATGCACCTGAAACAAAGCAATAGATTGACACGGAGGTACATCATCGCATGATTTCCGTCATTACTCAAGGCCTTGGGGTTACTGTAAGCTCAGCACAGGTCATCAAGACCTTGAACATTCTTCAAGCTCATATTAAGCGTTACAAAATAGAACCTGGAACAAAATGGATTCTACATTTCAAACCGAGAAGAAACTCTGTGTCATTAGAGTATTGAACTGTGAAGTTCGCCAAACCCCTAGTGATGTAGGTAGGGCACTCAGTGTTCTTTTTAGAGACTGGAAGAATAATCTGCCAACAGCCTAAGCCCTAAGGGATGGTGGGCTCAAAACCAGATATTAAGCCTTTGCAACATAGAAAGAGGAGAGGAGAGGCTGAGAAGCTTAGAAGCGGGTGAGTAGAGCAGAAGGTCAGAAAAATGTGGAGAGCAGTGAGGGTAGTGGTGGAAAGAAGTGGAGGAACTTTCTTGTTCTTAGCAGCTTCTGTCCTCTAATGAATGCTTTACTTGAAAGAGCCAATAGATGCTTTAAGTAAAGCATTTATTAGAGGACAGAGAATACAGAGCTGCTTGCAAATGTTTTATATCTTGGTAATTTACAAATTCTCTCATCTTCATAGTTGTAAAATGTGCGCCGTTACCAATAACTATTTCTTTGGGAGGTTCCTTTAACCACGAAAATCTCCGAAAGGAAATGTATGACTGTCTATATTTGGAGATTCAACAAAATCAAAATTAATCCATTTTGAAATGTAGCCTATTAGCACTGCTATGTATCTCATGCTTATAGATAGCTTATCAAGTAGTCCTCCAAAATCGAATTCTACTTTTTGCCAAACGTCATCTGGGAATGATACAGGATGTAATGGACTCTCAGAGGTCTTCCAATGTTTATCTGATAATAAACATTCAGTGCATGTGTCAATTCACCTGACAACTTGGGCGGCCATGGCCAATAATGTTGCCGAATATTCTTACAAGTGCTTGAGCCACCTAAATGTCCCTTATGGGCAATCCTGAACACTTTTTCTCCAACTGCAGAGGCAGAAAAAAAAATCATGGTGCATTACCATGTTATGTACTAAAGATAATTTACTAGAAACTGGTACTATCCAAATTCGTCATTTGACCATCCATTTTTCACAAAAGACACGACCGTTTACAAATCTTTATCGTTCATGTAATCTTCTTTCCACTCTGATTCTGTCAGCATTTTGGCACAGCCTTGATTGGCATCCACTGTTGATACAACACACTCAACATCATTCATAATGTTGTCACCGTTTACTACCTCTAAAGACATCCTTGATAAACAGTCAGCATTGACATTTTTGGCTCTTAGTATGTAATATATTGCAACATTATACTCTTGAAAATGAGCTAACAATCTGACTAGTCTAGTGGATGCCTCACTCTGTACCATTAAGTAGATGTACAAGAGGCTTGTGATCTGATGTAAAAAGCTGAGTCCCAAAGATAGGTCTTAAATTTGTATGCCTCTCAGGTACAAGCCAAACCCTCATGTTCAACGGTGCTGTAGTTATATTCTGCCAGTTTTAGGTACTGTGATATGAGCGCTTCCATATATTCCTTTCCATCCACTGTCGTTGTAAGAGCGGCACCTAAACCTTTCTGTCTCACATCCACAATAAGACAACATTTTGTGTCCAAAATAAATAGCTTCAAATCAGATGCCTCTGTAGTTAGCTTTTTGACCCTGGTGAAAGCCTCATTAGACTCCTCTGACCATGTAAATGTCTTTCCTTTCAGTAACTGTCTCAGAAACTGAACCATAAAAGCATATACATGCACATATTGCACATAGTATTCGATGAGCCCTAAAAAAGGATGTAAAGCATGCTGGTCAGTAGGAGATGCAGCTTTCTGTATTGACTGTGTGTGTATATATATATATATATATGTCCACAGTAAGCTCCTGCCGATTGCTGGGGACCCATGGGAGGTGGCAAATACACCGGCGGAGCGTGCCGGTAAACTTAAATTCAAAGAAGTCGAATCACAAATGCTCTCAGGAACCACAGACTCACGGAAAATCCAAGGGTGTTTAATCAAACAACGCGTTTCAGCCTCCAGGAAGCCTTGTTCACGTATGTGAACAAGGCTTCCTGTGAGGCTGAACGCGTTGTTTGATTAAACACCCTTGATTTTCCGTGAGTCTGTGGTTCCTGAGAGCATTGTGATTCGACTTCTGAATATATATATATATATATATATATATATATATATAGGGTTGGGGTGGGTAGTGGTATAGGGTGGTAAAGGTATTTTTAGGTTTAGGGGTGGGTAAGGGTATTGGATGGTAATGCCATTTTTCCAGTTTAGGGGTAGGTAGCGGTATAGGGTGCTAAGGGTATTTTCAGCGTTCTGGGTGGGTAAGAATATAGGGTGGTAAGGGTATTTTCGGGGTTTGTTAGACCTGTCAACCTTGGAAGTTTCCCCAGAATGTTTGCCTTGTGACCTCCTGTTTCTGCTGACGTCATTTTTGCTGCCCTTTCATTTTTCTGAGCACTTTGCCACTGCTAACCAGTGCTAAAGCTCTTTATGTAAAACATGGTAAATTTGGTTTATTCACAACTGGCATATTTGACTTACTTATAAGTCCCTAGTAAAGTGCACTACATGATACCAGGGCATGTATAGCAAATGCTACTATTAGGCCTGCAGCACTGATTGTGACACCCACTGAAGTAGCCCTTTAAACATGTCTTAGGCCTGCCACTGCAGAGCCTGTGTGTGCAGTTGTAAACTGTCATTTCGACCTGGCAAGTAAACCTACTTGCCAGGCCCAAACCTTCCTTTTTAGGTCGAGCCTGAGCCAGCGTGCATGCGCTGCTCTGGCGATCTGCTGTAGTGGAGTAGGGAATAGAAGCCCCGCCCACTCTCCACCCATATTTGCCATTGGCTTGTGTCATTGTCCGTCCTAAATGCTGGCTTCTGACTCCTAAATAGGCTTCTTAGTCCCTCCTTAGTAACACCTCCTCTTCATTTGTCACCTCCCATGGCGACTGGCCCCTTTACTTCGGTTGTTACACGGTACGTGTTATTTAGACTGTGAGCACTATTTTCTTTATCCAGTTTCTCTTACTGCAGGCACGACGTGCTTTAGTGCCTTCTTTAATCACCCCCCTCCCTCCTGTTGTCCGTGCCTTCTCCCCCGCAGCACCCCCCGTTGTCCGTGACGCCTACCATTTGCAATAGGTCTCGCATTTACATGAGTTTGAGCTATTGGCATTGTAAATGACTGTTAGAAATGGGGGTCTCTAGTTGGCAGAGGTAGGTACCTTTGTCCAAATAGGGGCCCTTGCTTCTAGTCAGGGTAAGGGGGTTACACTTCTAAAATAACCCCTGCTCACCCCCTTGGTAGCTTGGCACGAGCAGACAGGCTTATCTCAGAGGCAGTGTGTAAAGCATTGGTAAACACATACAGTAATACAGTGAAAACACTACAAATGGACACCACACCAGTTTAGAAAAATAAGTAATCTTTATCTAAACCAAAACAAGACCAAACGACACAAATCCACAATACAGTATCAAAAATATCCTTAAAAATAGATTATTCACTGAAATTAAGCTTCTAGCAACAAATAACTTCACCTGGAGTTATTACGACATCGTGACAGATGAAAATCCCAAAGAACGGCACTGACCTCGAGGTGCACAGCGTCGGGCCCGGAGTCAGGCAGACCCCCAAAGAACAGTACCTTGGAATTGATGAAAGCAAAGACGGTGCACGGCATCGGGAAGGTGATGCTTCGTTGGTGCCTGCAGCGTCGGTTCCTTACGACCCCAGGGGAGGTGATGCCTGTGTTCCTTACTGCAGCGCAGGGGAGGTGAAACGTCGATTTCTTACTGTGTCGGGGAGGTGACGTCAGGATGGCGGCGAGGCATCGGTTCCTTACGACGGTGCGATGTCGATGGATTCGGGAGTCATCCACGTCGAGGATCGGCTCCGCGTTGATGAAGCACCAGCGTCGGTGAAGTCGGGGCTCCGGTACAGGCAGCGGCCTCGATGTAGGCTTCGGAGTCGATGCGGCACGGCGTTGGCAGGCGTCGGGCCTACGGTGCAAGTCGGGGCGGTGCGTTGTGCTCTTCACGAGCGATGCCCACGGCTTCGGTGCAGGTACGGCGTCGCTCGCCGGCTTCGGTGTTGCAATTTCCTTCTGTGGCAGCTGAAACAGCAGTTCCAGATGCAGAGACACAGAAGGGATGAAGTCTTTGTGTCCCTGAGACTTCAGAACTGGAGGTGACAAAGCAAACAGCAAAGTCCTTTTTCTCCTTTCCTTGGCAGCAAGCAGCCACTGCAAGCCAACCCCAGACAGCAAACAGTACAGGGACAGTATTCCTCCTCAGCTTATCTGGCTCTTCTCCTTGGCAAAGGTTCCTCTTGATTCCCCAGAAGTGATCTACAAGTCTGGGGTCTCTGCCCCTCTTTTTATACACAAAAATCCTTTGTTCTCTGAAGGCAGAAAGTGTCTGTACCCAGCCAAAACCAGTTCTGTCCTCACTGGTGCAGCTTCCTGGCAGGAGTTGGAGACAGCATTGTTGAAGGCAGACCTGGCCCATTCAGGTGAAAGGAAATCTCCTCCCCTTACTCTAAATGCAGCCCAGGTCTATTCAGCCCAGCCCTGACTCATCCGACTTCTGGAGCCACTGCCCCTCTCCAGCCCCTGTCATCCAAAAGCCAGACATGCAATACACAAACCTAGCAGAGGCACACTGGATGGTTAGGCAAGAAAATACCTACTTTCTAAAAGTGGTATTTTCAAACACAGAATTTAAAAATCACCCTTACTAAAAGATGCATTTTAACATTCTGACTTCAGGAATACTAAACTTTATTTCTCTACCTTGTTCCCAGGGCCAGTTATGTTTATAAGATGTTATAAACAAACACCCCATTCTGTCCTATGGCAACAGGTAACCTTGCAATAGTGAAAAAGGAAATTGGCAGTAATTCACTATCAGGACATGCCACACACATCAGGGCACGTCCTACCTTTCACATACAATGCACCCTGCCCACAGGGGTACCTTGGGCCTACCTTAGGGGTGACTGATATGTAGAAAAGGGAAGGTTTAGGGACTGGCAAGTGTGTGCACTTGCCAAGTCGACATGGCAGTCCCAGACTGCACACAGGCTCTGCAATGGCAGGCCAGAGTCACATTTTACAGGCTGCTTCTGTGGGTGGCACAATCAGTGCTGCAGCCCCCTAGCAGCATTTGATTTATAGGCCCTGGGCATACACAGTGCACTATACTAGGGTCTGACAAGTAAATCAAATATGCCAATCATGGAATCACTAATCCATAACAATACTTTACAAAGGGAGCACTTGCACTTTGGCACCGCACAGCAGTGGCAAAGTGCCCAAAGCATCTAGACCAGCAAAACGAAGTCCAACACACAGCAAAAACACAGGAGGCAAAGGCAAAAAGTGGAAGGGAGACCCACGCCAATGGTGCCAGGTCTAACAATGACAATACCTTTTATTTATGTTTTGGTTTTTAAAACATAAATAAAACGCATTGTCATTTACAATGCCAATAGCTTAAACCGGTGTAAATGCGAGACCTATTGCATTGCAAATGTGATTCAAGTGATTCTCTCGGTGTGCAGGGACTGCACATAAGACAAGTCATTCCCCGGCCCCTTTATCAGGGTGGGAGCAGCCCCAGCCTTAATCACTTTTCCCTTAAATGTCCAGCACACAAGCCAGCAAGGAACGCTTTTTAACACAGAAGCAGTGGGTGCTGGGCCCCCTGAGGTATTTTGAAATGAGGTATATAATTTAGCAGAGAAAGCTATCTCAACAAGTTGACTAAAACAATTTGAACTCTTGTTTTTAAAGGGGTCCCCCGCTAGTGTAAAGAGGAAAACAATTCTCTTTGCCCAGCCCGATATTTCAGACACTCATTAACCATAGGCCCGCTAGAGTATTTGATGACGTCAGATGGGGTTCTGAGACCTGGTATGAATGACATCATTCACCGGATGTTCTGTGGTGGGGAGCTTGACCCTTCCTGACAGAAGACAAAGTTACCAAAAGAGAGGTTGAAACATTTTGAAGTCTGCTCCTTTTAGTATTAGCCCTGCTTTTGGTATTCATTTTCAACTTATATGTGATTTTATTAGTTTTCCAGGAGTCGTCACATATAGCCATTTCTTCACGTAAAAAGTGTTGTGGGTGACCGGGTGTATAATTCAGCATTGCAAAATGTAATACACGTATGAATGCGCACCTTTTTTTATCCTCGCTTCTCGGTGGGAAAAATATTTGTTTCTGGGAAGAAATCCTTTCCCAAGACCCTCATGGATTTTGTTGACGTTGTCACCCCATTCCACTCTGGGAATTTACGTGCTCCAGCCCTTGAGAGGTGTAAATGTATGTGCTTTTCCAGAGCGTGTCATCACTTGAAACTCGTCAGTGGATGCTCAGAAACTCGCAAGTTTGTGGTTGTTCCAAACTTTTACAGATGTACCCACACAGTAGTTACCGACCTTTGCTCTGAAATTTGTAAATATAAAAATGTCTTTATTCTGACGAAGTTTCTGCATTAGCAAATGCACTCTGCATTTGGACAAGCCCGACCGTCCCAAGTATTTGAATTGCAACTGGCAATATCCGTGCACAGTGGGATATACATTTTCTGTAGCTTTAGAATAACCAAGGTGCGCAAAATAATTTAAGAATCAGGACTTTAACAACTGAAGGATGTGCTGCTGAGTACGTCTTGTCATCTGTTTGTGCAAGCCTGATCACATACTTAGCAAGTTGCGGGTGTTAAAAAAAATCACACCAAGCCAGTATTACGTCACGTGCTATCTAGAAAGTGAATATATAGGGGGGTGGGGGGGGGGGGGGGGAATGGCCGGTTCGAGTCCGGGCGTCCATGGCTGGCAAAAGGCTCACTTCCTGGTGTTTTGTTTCGCAGTGGAGTGGGCGGGAAAACGCATCGAAATGCACTTAGTGAGGTAGGAAGCGGAGCAAGTGATAGATTTGTGATTTAAACCAAGCCTGTTTATCCCCAAAGAAAGAAGTGCAAACACAGGGCTGTTTTGGTTTAGATGTGTGGAGGGATAAGGGGTGAAGGCCGGATTACAGACGGTGCCCAAAGACGGAGACAGCCCTTCCTCTTGGAGCTAGACACACAAGAGACAGACGCCTACCTGATGAACAGGCCATACACCTACGGGTCGAACTGTTTATATTCTCAAGAAACCGAGCTCCCTCGTCCTCACTGGATGTCTCCAGAAGTCTGTACTCTAGTAAACACAGTGCAACCAACACACGATTTGCCAGGCTCAGACAGATTTTTTGTCTACCTCATTTTATATACAACAAATTTTGTCCGGTGGTCAAATATTTTTTTTCACGGTCACGCGCTAGACCGCTGTCGCGTGGACCAGTTCAGAAGAGTGGTCATTGAATTTTTCAAATATATTACACAAAGGGGGATATGTACAATGAAGTGACGGAGCGTGTCGTTAGCCTCCTGGGCTTAACGACACGCTCCACTTCGGAAACGCAAGGCTGCACCATATTTACAAGAATGTGGTGCAGCCTTGCGTTCCCCCCTGCGATGGCGCTAAGTTTAACAACTTGGCGCCAACGCAGGCACCCTTGTCTGTGTGCAGGGGAGGATTGTTTATGTGTAGGAAGGTGTCCCTTCCTGCACATAAACAATCCTAAAATGCCATTTTGTCACTTTCATGTGTGCTGCTTCATGTAGCACACATGAAAGTTACAAAATGGCATTTTTTAAAAAGGTTTGTTTATGTACAGGAAGGCACACCTTCCTGTACATAAACAAACCATGGCATTTTGCTTTTTCCTTGTGTGCTGCACAAGCCAGCACACATGGAAAAAGCAAAAACGAGGAGAAATAATGCATTTCTCCTCGTTTCGCCAACTTAAGGCCAGGATTTTCCTGGTCTTTATTTTGGCGCTGCCTCCTATGTACGCCGTCCTTGTACATAGGGGGCAGCGTCAAATACAATGGGTGTTGCGGTGGAATGCCCACCACAACACCCACTGCACACCCCTTTCACACTAAACATAGCGTGAAAGGGTGCCTTATGTACAAGGCAGCGTTAAGCCACGTTAAGTGGCTTAACGCTGCTTTGTACATAAGGCAAGGCCCCTATCACCACGGGAACGTCACAAAAAGTGACGTTCCCGTGGCGATAGGGGCTTGTACATATGCCCCAAAGTCTGCTATTGGGGTTAAGAATTGCGTCGCTTTTACCTCTTCTAAGCATGTAAGCGTGAAGTATTAAAGCCGGATATTTACATTAATTATTTATATGTGAAATTTGTTTGTGCTGAAGAATGCAGTTTTATTGCATGTTATAACTGCAGTGTTACTGTCGACAATGCAGCACCTCAGGTTTAGCTCTGCAGCATAGCTCCTTGAGGACTGGTGTATGATCCACATTCACTTGTCCCCTGCCTCGCACTCAGAGGCTTGAAACCAACTCCACCGGCACATTGATATGTATAACCGGTCTCACCAGCAGACTGAGTTCAAACCGACCCTGTTGACATCCTTCGAGATTTTAACCAAACTCTCTACCGCGCTGTGTTTTTTTTTTTTTTAACGAATCCTGTTATTCCTTTGTGAGATTTTAAGACAATGTTGGTCCACGAGGGCCCAAGCCATGACAGATGTTCCAGAGCTCCATGTGTGATGTTTGCGGATACAGTTCATTAAATGGGAACAGTTTATTAACTCCTGTTTTATCCTGCATTGTGGGCCCAACTTTGCGCACCTCTGATTTAAACCAAACCTTCTTTCACGTCGTGAGATTTTAAACCAAACCCACTGATGCCCAGTGAGGTTTTAAAAAACACGACCACACTGTGATAAGTTTTATTTTAAGCCTTCCTGTCACAGTGACATTAAAAAAGGTACAACTTTCTAATTCCGATTGTCATACCTTCCTTTCACAATGACATGGAACCACGGCCCTGTATTTCCGTGAGTTTTTGTAAATAAAGTCATTATCATCCCATGAGGGCTTGAAGTAACCACAGTGGCACACTGTGAGATTCTAAAACAACCCCACCGTAATGTCGGTGAGATTTTAAAATAATCTTGCTGCCAACCAGAGAGATTTTAACAGAGTTCTATTTTCAAATATTTTTTTTTTATTGTCCTCTTTTCAGGCCGCCTCTCTTTAGAAACTGTCCAGAAGAGTGGTTCCTCACAACAAGCCAGCGACTTCAACTGTGAAGGACACATCTTTTGAACATATGGCTGAGGGAGGGTTTCTGCGTTTTAGTGTGACTTTTAAGGAAACACCTCCCCCCTACCTTGCCCATAAAATACCCGTTCACATTTTTGAAGACATGTGGCTCACAGAAAAACCACAACATGTTGGCCACTGATGGCTATTTTTTTTGTCACCACTTATAATAAAAAGATACCTGGAAAAGTGTTACTGGAAAATGTGCTTAGTTTAACTCCTTTCTCGTTTCATTTTTTTTTTTATTGCAAGACATAAGGATGAAATTAATTTATGCTTGATTCTCACAACCCTTATTTAAATGTAATTTGCTTTTCTCTTAGCTCGCCAAACTGCACATTATGTACCATTAGCCATGTGAGCACTAGGCACGTTTCTTGAGCAACCATGCAGCTTAACCGGAATATTTTCTGCATTTTGTCTGATCCTCGATTGACATCAATATATTAATAAATGAAGCTACCAGAATCTTGACAAAAGATTCCTCCATTTATGAAGATTTTGTGGAAGTTTCGACAGTGATAAATTGTTTGCAAAACTATTTCATGCCTTGGGTATAATAAACAATGTCCCGAATCTTTGACATTCACTGCAGATAACTAAAATATTTTCCTCCTTAGGAATGTGGCTTTACTCGAAAGACTCGTTTCATACACATGAAAATGGGCTTGCTTTCCTCAATGCTTGAAATAGCAACTTCAGTACTGGTTAATATGAATTGAATGTGGTTAATGTTTAGTACCGGTGAAGGCTTCTGTTAAGTTTAAGTAATGATTAGAAGCTGAAACATCAATGAGTTAAATATAGTATTACATTTATTACAAGTGACGATTGTCTAGTATTTGCACTATGACTCGTTGTTGAGAGGTTTCGTTAATTTTATTATAGTGCCGGGCATGGCATTTCTGGTGGTTCGGGGTGTATGACTTTCCAAACGTTTCCATGCATGGCATATTAATATAAAAATGTAACAGAGAATGTGTGAGTTTTCTGTTAGCCTTGTGATGCATAGCTGACTATTAAAATTATATCTATAGAGTTTTTTTCCATGCCTCTGATGTTCTATTTTTATACTGAGATGGCTGTTTGATGTGTCTGTTTTTATATTTACAAATATAGTTGTGCAACCTTTTTTGTTTGCCATGCAACTTTGTTCTCGGGCTGGCTATCTGCTAATCCACATGATAATACCATGCATATTATATAGGTGTGCTTCTCACAAAATTCGATAATTGATATTAGTCAGTGATATACCCTAATGCTATTGCACATTTCTAGGAAACCTTTTGTATTGATGGATCTTTTCGATGAAGACAGTACAGTATGGATCTTCTTGGCCTCTGTGGTGTGAAAATCGATCTTAAGGAAGTTGAGGTGACCTTCACCATAAGGAATTATTTCCTTTGGCACAAGCTCTAACCAAAGTAGTTGTTTCCTGTGGCACATCCTTCACCTTAGGGAGCTGTTTCCTGTATCAGGTTTTCTGGACCAGGGTTCTTGACACTTTCTTGTAGTCCGTTTTCATAACAATACAAGCTCTATGTTGTTGGCAGTTCTAGCCATCATAGACAGTTGAATGCACCTCGGGCCTCAATTGCCTCTGGATTTATATGCCTGTCTGAGGGTTTCTGAAATATCATTCGCCTCTAGGACCTCCCAGGGTGCCGCAGGTCTGTGGCATGAGCTTGCCAAGGGCAGGTCCTTCATACATACATGTATACTTTAGTATTTATCTGGCTTACCAGGTTTCCTATCAGGTGGGGAGGTGCGGGGGGGGGTTGGCAGAAGGTTACAGTGACCTCCTGATTGCACGCAGAGCGTGGTTGTCTGCAAAAAAGAAATTTGAGTTTAGTGGTAGGGACTTTAAGAATTACATTGGTTCTGTGATCTTTTCAGCTGTATGTAGTTTTTTAAAGTGTACTAATATGTTGTTATTTCTAGTGAGATCTTTTAAAAATAACGTTTCTTATTTTTCATACAGTTTAAAAAATAATTTATATGAACTTCTTTAAAGCCACAATTTAAAAAATACAGGAAGCAATCTGCCTCAAAACCTTTTTAAATAAAAAAAAAAATGAATTGTGAAACGTTTCCAGCCCCTTAAATAAACATTCCTGTTATGTCAGACCATTCACTAACATGTCCACTATAGCACAGTGTGTGTTCCTGTGCTAAGAGGTGGAGGGTGGATTGGGACGATCCCAGGAGGAAAAGCTCATAATCTGATCCTGCTGCTGTTTAAATAAAGGCTGTGTATGATATTTGCGACAAACGCATATGGTTCTTTTTGAAATTCTTGTATTTTTTATATATGTTCAGAACATTGGGCTAGATGTACAAACATTAGGAATTCCTATTTCCTTATTGCGATTCTCTGTGTATCGCAATTACGACATCGGTATTCCTAATGTATGAAACTCATTCCTAGTGAATTTAGGCATTCCTAGCAAATCGACCTACCTCATGAAAATTAATGCGGTAGGTCACAGTTTGCGACCCATCAGGAATCACAGCCATCA
Source organism: Calotriton arnoldi (assembly GCA_963921515.1). NCBI lineage: Eukaryota > Metazoa > Chordata > Amphibia > Caudata > Salamandridae > Calotriton > Calotriton arnoldi. The sequence goes on along the minus strand of CAWUFW010000486.1, from coordinate 1,796,640 downwards.
CAGGGATGGTGGCCAGCAGACCACCATGTCTATGATTGCTGTTTAATAAAGCAGTCTTTTTTATTTAATGTAGCCTGTTTTCATGAAAGGAAAACAGGAAGTATTTAAAAAGAAAAAAAGAAACCTTGAAGTTTTTTTAGGTCTCGCGCCTAGCGTGCAGCGCGCATGCGCTGCTCGTTTTGCGAGAGGCATGGTGTATATACTATAGCGGGTAAACTTCGCATAAGCTCCGCCCACTCTCCGCCCATTTTTTGTTTGGCTTATAGCCTAAATGCTGCCTCCTCATTGGATCTGTCTTGTTAGTCCCTCCTCCCGACGGCCGTGGCGTAATTTGTACGCTTCCGAGGCTATTGGCCCCTTTACTGAAAAGTATTTTTTCCCCTGTGTCCCCCCCACCGCCCCTTCACACAGTCCGTGACTTTTCGCCAACCCCTCACCCCCCACTCCCGTTCGTGCCTTTTTAACAGCCTAACTCCCATTTTCAATGCAATACGTCTCGCGTAAATGCGAGTCGTATTGCATTGCAAATGCTTGTTTAAAATAGTGCTCATTACCATGCGCGCGCTGCCTTAGATTCTGCGCATGTGCCAAAAGTCCGCGCGCTCGTGGATCCCCTGGCTCACCCGGAAGCTTCGCATCAGGCAGCTTTCTCATTGCTGTCCTGCCCCGGGCTAAACATTCAGCATTATCAACACGGGCGCCATATTTTAGCAGGCGCCCCTGTCTCCTATCTTAAAGTGTGCGCACCGCTCTGCAGTAGTACCACCTCCGCACTCTGCATTGCCAATGCTTGTTTCTTAAACATTGCCTGACTTGCCTCAAGTGCGCATATTCGTAATCGCGCCACTAACGTGACACCTGATGGGCGATCGCCGACGGAGGAGGAGTTCAGACCTCATTCCCTTCCTTTGCTGTCCTGTGTAAACACATGCAATTAGCCGTGTGCTTATCTGCATTAGTATTATTAGAAATGAAACCCTATTTTAATCTGGACTCTGCTCTCCTCTCCATGTCAGCCCGTTTCTGGACCAGTACAGAGCCCTCCTGGTTGATACCATAAAGAGATTACTGCGGCCCACTGTAAGTATGCTTCTGTTTCCTCCCGAACATTGGCTTCAGAATAAATTAGTCTGCACAATCATTGCAAGAGTAATGGAATGGCAGGATTAATGTCATGTAATACTTTAATACTTATTATGTCCAACTTCAATTGAGTCTTCTAATCTATCAGATTGTTTCCTAATCATAAACTCGGCAACTCCATCCTCTTGGCCTTCCGATAAGGCGCGCAGCGTGGTAGTAAAATAAATGAAACTGCTTCAAAGATAGCGCGCGATTATTTTTTATCAAAGGCTTGCTTAAGTATGTCGCTTTGATAGCAGTGTCTGCACATTAAAGTAAAAGTTCTGTCTCCACAGTGCAGCACGTGCATAGTTCCAGATGATTGCCGGATGTCTGTCTAGCTGTGTGTCTGCTTCCGAGTGGAAGTTAGATGCTGTCTCTAGTAAACTGTCGCAGTCTCTCGGATGCAGCCATTGCTGGTTGAGCGTATGTCTATAATATTGGGGTTGTCTGCCTGTCCATCGCAGGCACTACTATGAAGTTACTGAAGCCTGTTTATGCCTCCTAGACGAACTGTATGTTTCTTTGCCTCTGATGACCCCTCAGAAACGTTTATTAGATGCGGTGATTGCATGTGCGCATGATTGGAAGGCTGTGCACTCCTCTGTTAGGATGTAACATGTATGTTTTATAGCTAGTGTGCCTCGCTGTAGTGTCTGAACTCGGCAGTGTTGCGGGGTTAGAGGCTACTTCCATAGGACGTCTGCTTGCCCTCACAGCTCCATAGATCCAATCAGCTGCTAGAGAGAGCACGGAGAGTCATGCACATGCCCTCCTGACCCCATAGTCCCGTGGGTCAGATTTAATTTGCATCCCTTTCAAAATGGCCTTTCAGAGCCAGAGCCCGTGCTAGCCAGGATGCACGGTAGCATAGCTTGATAAAACCCCCATTTTTAGAGTACTTTAACTAGGCATATTCCCGAGCTTTCGCGCGTAAAACCCTGTCAGAGTTCCGAATTTGGTAGTAGCAAAGTCGAGAGTTCCAGTCTTGGAGCACAAACGTGACTTTATTAGAGCTCCAAACCCAGCACTGTCCAACCCTGAGAGATTCGCAGGCCTCTAAGCTGCGATCCCGCGCCACACTGCACATATAGAGACCAGCACCTACGAGAGGCCCACCACTAGAGTGTCAGAGTCTGACATCACCTGACAATGAAAAACAAGGCGCTATAAAAGCTCTAGGCACCTGACATTGCTGAGGTTTAAGGGTTTGCGCACCATTTATTTTATTTTAGTCTGCACGTTTTAAAGTGAGATCATTAATATATGTTTCACATTGTATTCTCAAAAGTAATCATATTAAGTTGTTTAAAACCACTTTTCTTTATTGAATTAAGCCTCAGGAACGCTTTGGATTCAGGCGCAAATCCCTCTTGTAACACTGCGTAACTGCTTCTCCTTACACATTACAGGTTGTAATATTCGTAAGTCTGACAGCCCCTTCTAGCATCAACCCTCTCTGGAGCTCATCCACACATGCTGAGGTGTAACCATGGTTTCCTGACATGTACAATAACTACCAAACTCGGGCATCATATGTCTTTTTGTTGCTAACCTGTGTAAATTCACCTATTCTCACACAAATACGATTGTTGCCATGCTGACGCTAATAGCTTTTAGATTAAGTAATTTTTTAAAACATAACTTAAACACATTGGTAGTGCCAATAGCTCTGGCTAAACACTTACAAGGTCCCAAAGGCGAGACCGATTGCATTGCAAATGCTTGTTTTAAGAGTAGCCAGTGGTCCCACTGCCTGCTCTTAAAACATATTTTTATTTCCATTGTCAAAGGGGAAGGGGTCCCCTTTGTGAATGGGTTACTACCAGTTTTAAACTAGTGGAAAGTATTACTGTTTTGTGACCGGAACAGTAATACATTCCATACTGATTCGATATTTGGAAGGGACGCCCTAAACACACCCGTTCCAAAAACTGAATGGCCAATGCAAAATGCGATTCGGTTACAAGTTCACAAGTCTGAATCACATTTTGCATTGTGTACATTTGAAAAAGCATTTTTGCGACTGGAGAAATGCTTTGTACATCTGGCCCCATGCAGTGATTGCATTAGATGCAGATCAGTTGTGTCGGGTCACTTTTTTAATGCTTTAGAATTATTCCAAACGCTTTATCAATGATATGCGGCAAAATTATTTAGAAAGGTCAAAAGTCTAATGAGGACATCATGTGAGCCGACTTCACCCTGGCTTTCTAGAGCAAGTGCTCTTAAATAAGCGTGTTTTTGATGCATCCGAAATACTGGTGGGCTCATACTGAGTTTTATGCACACAATATTTCTGCTTGGTTTTTGATTTAGAGCGAAACCAGCGCTCATCCTTTTTTTTTTTTTTTTGGGCCACTCAAATTCCTCCAGAGACTAACAGGAGGCATTTGCGTGTCGATAACAAGTTGGTAATGGGGATATTGTGCACTTTTCACATGTTGTTCAAGTCACACAGGTTATTCCCTATTCCTGTCTTACAATATATAAATGAAAGTCAAAAACTTTTGGAGGGAGAGGGACCGCAACATGCAGCAGCAGTTTTATTGCCAGGTTTCTTTTTGTGGTTACAAAAAGTGCAGCAGTCTCAATGAGGGGCGTGGTGTCGTGGTGGGGTTTGAAGTCAAGCAGGTACAGGTTCAGATTAGGAAGGCTCCTGCAGCCTGCGCAATTCATTCTAGGACTGGGAAGGTTTCTCTAGTCTGCAGTATTTGGTCTGGCAGTTGGAAGGCTCTTCCAGCCTGCAGCATTTGCCTAGGACTCAGATGGTCCTCCAGCCTGCAGCATTTGTCTCGGACTCAGAATGCTCTGCTAGCCTGCAGCATTTGTCTGGGATCAGAAGGCTCCTCTGGCCTGCAGCATTTGTTGAGGACCAGAAGGCTCCTATATTCTGCAGCATTTGGTATAGGGTCAGAATGGCTCGCCTAGCCTGCAGCATTTGTTCTAGGACTCTGAAGGCTCAACTCTCTTTCAGCATTTGGTCTGGGACTCAGAATGGCTCTCCTAGCCTGCACCATTTGGTCTGGGACTCAGAATGGCTCGTCTAGCCTCCACCATTTGGTCTGGGACTCAGAATGGCTCGTCTAGCCTGCACCATTTGGTCTGGGACTCAGTATGGCTCGCATAGCCTGCAGCATTTGGTCTGGGACTCTGGTACTCCAAAGGCTCCACTCGCTTACAGCATTTGGTCTAGGGTTCAGAAGGCTCCTCTAGCCTGCAGCATTTGCTCTGGGACTCGGAAGGCTCAGCTCTCTTGCAGCATTTGGTCTGGGACTAAGAATGTCTTGCTTAGCCTGCGGCATTTGGTCTGGGACTCAGAACTGCTCGCCTAGCCTGCAGCTTTCGGTCTGGAACTCGGAAGGCCCCACCCGCTAGCAGCATTTGGTATAGTACTCAGAATGCTACTCTAGCCTGCAGCATTTGGTCTGGAACATCGAAAGTCTCACCTAGGCTGGAGCATTTGGTCTGGGACTCAGAATGCTCCTCTAGCCTGCAGCATTTGGTCTGGGACTCCGAAAGGCTCGCCTAGGCTGCAGCATTTGGTCTGGGACTCAGAATGCTCCTCTAGCCTGCAGAATTTGGTCTGGACTCAGAAGGCCCAGCTTTCCTCTAGAACGCATGCATGTGTTCTCATTCATGCCCTGTGCAGGGCCTAAAGCCCTGCCAGCAGCGTGCCTCTCTTGAAGACTTGTTTACACTTGCTGGAAATGTCCTCTTAAATACTTCGAGTGTTTGTCCAGTGTGGCCCACAGATGCCCTAAAGGGAGGCATTAAATAGAATCCATTTTACAAAGCCCGCACCAGGTTTAAACATACACATGGCTCTAACGTGAAGGTCCTTGCATAAGCAGCATCATGTCAGCAATGACCTATTAATTGGAATGCTGGGAGTGGGGTGCCCCTTTTTAGGTCCAGCCTGGGCAGCGCATGCGCTGCTCTGCGAGGCATGCAGTATTAGAGTATGGACTTGAAGCCCTGCCCATTCTCCACCCATATTTGTCATTGGCTTGTGTCATTGTCCTTCGTAAATGCTGGCTTTTGATTCGTTAATAAGCTTGTTAGTCCTTTCTTAGTACCACCTTATCTTCATTTGTAACCTCCCAAGAGGACTGGCCCTTTTACTTCGGTTGTTACACAGTACGTTTTATTTAGTCTGTAAGTACTACTTTATTTAATGAGTTTCTCCTACTGCAGGCACCACATGCTTTCCTGCAACATTCAGCGCGCCATGCACGCTTTCACTTTCCTAGCAATAGATCTCGCATTCACAAGAGTTTGAGCTATTGGCATTGTAAATGACAATGCCTTTTATCTATGTCTTAATTTTCAAAAACAGATAAATAAAAGGCTTTGTCATTTACAATGCCAATAGCTTAAACTCCCATAAATGCGAGACCTATTGCATTGCAAATGCTTGTTATTTCATATAGGTAGGCCCTGGACAGCCAATGGGCAGGTTTTACATGTCCTGGTAGTGAAATACTCTTAAATTCGTTGGTCACTACTGCAAGGCTTAGCTCTCCCATAGGATAACATTGGGGTTGCATTAATACATCTTATACGTGTATTTTCCAATTGGGAAAAGATGGGACCCCAAAATTGGTGCCTCTGGAATCACAATTTTTAAATTGCAATTCTGAAAATGCCACTTTTAGAAAGTTGCCATTTTCTTACTGTAACCATTTGGTGTCTTCTGCCTGTCTCTGGAATACACGTCTGGGGTGGGTGACAGCGGCTTCCTGCATTCCCTCTAGACAGCCACACTCAAAGAAAGGGTAGGTGTGACTGAGTGGCCATCTGCTTGCTGATGGGTCATCCTGAGTAGGATGGGAGGCAGGAGCTGACACACCTGAAAGGGCTGTGTCCTGTCCCCACACAAAGGGTGTCATACACCCCCTGTGGTGAGTCTGGAGCCAAGGCAGGGTTTTGTGGAACCAGAAACATTGTAATTCAGGTAATTCAATTTATAGTGACTTTACAAATAAAATCATACTATGATGTCATCAACATTATTTTACACCAACAGTAAAACCGGGCAGAATAGTGAGGGGAGCTGAATGAAAAGACACAAGTAGAACAGTATGGTGAAAAACCAGACTTACCAGCAGACCCTTGTTAGAAACAACAAATTATCAAGGGAGGGAAGTAGAAGATTCTCGTAGTCCCACTCAGCTTCCAGTTATATAGCAAAACAATCAAAAGTGGAGTTGGGCATCTGAGCCTAGAGGGATCTTGATGAAAAATCTGTGGGACCCTCAACAGCCATTTTTCGCCTTTGGTATGTGTTTTGCCATCGGTGTAATCATGGTTGATAGCATCATCATTGGGTTGTTTTTTTTTTGTGCCTCCACCAGGAGGTGATCCCAAGAGGTTTGCTAAGATCTATTCATGAAATAGTGATTTAAAATTATCTCTTATCGTAGAATTGATTTAATAAAGGAAACGATAAGGGTAAGATTTAAAAACAAAAATGGATGTGAGGGTAGGACATGCAATGTATCCTTCACATCATACAAAACAGTGGTCTACATCTTTCAGCCCACCTGCGCCCTTGCTGGGTCATTGGCTTTCATCAGGACCAAATCTAAGGGGGAAGTAGACCCCTTTCTTTCTTTTACTCACGCCATGTGGAGCACTGTCCCCTGGATCAAATTTGTAAGCTGGTCATGTTCTTTCCGGCAAATGAGAAAACATTGTTCTCGGCTGTAAATGAAAAGAGAAGTTAGCCAACATATCTTACAGAACATTGTATACTTTATGTTGTTCTAATCAACTCTATATACAGATTTTTTTGCGTTGTCTAGCGATGTACCCTTAATGATGGTTGCATAATCTCTGTATGCTATTTGCTCTCGGTTGTATTTAATTGTAAAAGGAAGGATATAAAAAAAAAACATATTACTGTTACTCCGTTAATAGATCATACATATCATCGTACTATGCAAACATATATTATTTCAGATGGTATTCAAACAAGTCAAGAATCGTGTAGTGCTCTCCTTTTGATCGTAGTTATCATCTAGATCCTAGCGGAAAGTTAGGATCGTGGTAATTCCCAATAGATTTCCTGAGATATTTTATTTTGCCATTTATTATAAATTGTGACTTTGTGTAATTTCTAGGGGTTTCAAACCACAAAATCCCCAAGTTTGGGTGAATCACTTCATTCTTTTGAATGGTATTTACCTTATCTTATCTTCAGATTTGCCCCATATGGCAAAACACATACCAATGGCGGAAAATGGCTGTTGAGGGTCCCACAGAATTTTCATCAAAATCCCGCTAGGCCCAGGTGTCCCACTCCACTTTTGACTGTTTTCCTTGTTAGAAACAGTCACCACGAGAGCCAATTATTGACTCTCCTGTCACCATGACTCCAAAACCCGGGTTGTGGCCTAGGGGCAAGTTTTCAGGGCCTAGAAGGGTTACAACCAGTTGGTCTTATCTAGTTCACTATTTACTAATAAATACCCAAACTATGGCTCTTGCATTTCTGCTTCTTTTTACACTTCTTCAAAAACAAAACAGAAGCCCATGTGATGGTGTTGGGATGGAAAAGTCTCTCGCATGGTGGCAGACATGCACCCCTGCCCTGAGTGCCCCAGCTGCAACAATATCGGGGGCCCTGGTGCTGATTTCTTCACTTCATGGGCAAACACGGATCATGCGTGTGCTCCATGGAATAGGCCTGTCTCGGGGATGCAGTCTTGTAGGCCTGGGAGGGGTGACCAAAGCACTCTCCTCATGATGGTGAAAGCCTACTGCCTTTCCCAGGAGTTATGTAGCATGAGTGCATTGGTGGCAGCATACCGTGTAGTGATCAGTAGGAGTGAACAGGCCTTTTTACCTGTGTCACTGGAGTGAGGCCTACATGCCTACTCATATAATGTTCTGCTGCTGTGTGCTTAACTCAACCTTGGCCCACATCAAGTAGGTATGTAGCGCTGTGCAGCACGTGTGTGGTTGCATGTGTGTGCTGTGTGTATTTGTGCTTTTGAGTGGTACAATACATGGAAGACTCTGGGTTCTCCAGTATTGGATTTTTCATAGATTCACATGCTTGAATCATTTCCCGTCGTCGAAGTGGGAGTCCCACCGTACCATAATAAAGCAGTGCGTATCACTATCATAGGCTATAATGGTAATGAACAATCACTTAGATAGCCTATCGAGTTTCTTTTCTTTTTTTAAAAAAAGGACCAAACTTCAAAACTTAACCAATCAGGCGATAGCACCCTCTAGAATACTATCAATAGAAGCTGATATCCTCAGATTGTCACCGCACGTCGTGTGTGAAGGGAGTCTCCCTGAGCTCTGCTCAGTTTTTCTACTTCCAGATCTTGGAAAGCTACTACTACTTCTCCTACAATGTCTGATGCACCAAAGTAAGCCCCTTTCAGACCCTTTCAGACCTGCAAAAAGAATAAGGTACATGTAGATGACCCGCATAAGGACTTTCTTTACTACCTCTACCCCCAAACAAAAGGTAAACACATTTTCCTCCAAAACCTTGAAGGACATAGAGGGAAGGCTTCTTCTGTGGCTTCAGAAATCAAAAACTCAGAAACCAACATCTTTTGAGGAGGGCAGTGATACATCTGCGAGGTTTCACAAAAGATCCAGATCCCAGGACCAAGGGACCTCTGAGGAAAGTAGAAAGGCCCTTAAAACATCTCACCACGGAGAATCTCTGAAAAAGGAGAAATGCAAACGAATCTTCTCAGAGGCAGACTCATCTGAACCCAGTACTCCATCTACAAGGGCAGGGGATCGCCCACATAAATCCTCTTCTTCACCGTTGACATCGAGGCACAAAACTCTCCTCCGTCCCAAACGATGACACCATCACTGTCGACAGAAATATCGTCGACGATGACAGTCACTACTGTCTCGTCTTCGAGACTGTCGATGACGACTTCATCCATTGACGCCCCGATCCCATCGATGAGAATTTCATTGTCGATTAAGACTCCATCAAAGACTACGTCGAGGGCACAGTTGACGGGGGTGTATAGGCGACACCAAAGGCAAATCAATCAACGGCCTTCATGCACATGACCATTCCCTCGATGTTGACGACACCGTATACTACTATAAAAAATACAAAAATAACAAAAACGTCCTTGCGACCTAAGGTTACCTCCCCCAGCAAGGTTTCTTCTTTCCCTCAAAGTCATCTGTTGGACCTGGAGGATTCAGACGATGACTTCCCTTTTGGACCAGCTCATAGCTCATCAGAGCTCCAGGTTAAATACCAAGATGAGGATGAGGACATGGAAGAACAACAATATTATGAACATTATTACGCTACTCAGCCAAGCCAGAGCCATCATGAGCAGCATTGTCAGAATTATACTGAACCACAGCCGAGACAGGAGGACATTCAAGTGCATATATCACTTTTTCGAGCTTTACAGGCCATGTTGCAAGACTATTGGAAGAGGTTTCCGGAACCTCCACAGGAACAATCAGTGGTTCCAACTCAGCCTACCTCCTCTGCAACTCCAAGGCCCCTTCCTCTACCAATCACACCCAGGATGACACCCACTTCTAACATAGCGCCACCACCAAGGGAGGACCCATCATCGAAAGATGACGATCAGGAGGAAGGCAAAATTCCAGACCCTCCGCTTCCCCGAGAGGAATGGGACGATTATCTAGTCCCCATTCATCACCTTCAGCACCACATCCAATGGACTCTCCTCCGGAGGACATTGGAGGCTTTCGCAACTTAATGGACCGCGCTGCAACAAGATTTCACTTACCAGTCTCAGTCAAGCAGTCTGTCTGCTTTCTATATGATTTCAAAGAGCAGACAAGAAAATCAGTCAGAACCATCCCCATCATAGATTATTTATGAAAGGAAGGCATTAAAATAACGAAGAACCCGGCAACGGTGGCAGCGGTACTGCCTCGTATTGATAAAAAATACAAGGCTCCAGAAGATTCTCCCTCTTGCCTCACAGGACATCCAAAACCGGATTCAGTCATATCACAGCTGGAGCACCATCGCTCCAACAATCTTTCTACTTCTATATCTACACCACAAAATAAGGAGGGCAGGAGTTTAGACAATATAGGTAAAAGGTTTTCCGCCACATCTGCCATCACGGTTTGCGCAGCCAAATTCTCTAGCAATCCTGGGCCGCTATGATAGGCAGATGTGGTCAGACATTGGTGACCTCATTGACCTAGTGCCTGAAGGCAAAAAATCGGAGGCAAGTAAAATATTATAAGAGGGTGAGTGCACGTCAGTCGAGCACAATGGACATAGCTTCCTCTGGCTTTCGCCAACTTGCCATGCAGCAGTCTTAAGACGACAGGGCTGGTTAAAAGCGACCATGTTCAGACCAGAAGTCCAGTCAAAAATTCTGGATATGGCCTATGATGGAGAGACAATATTTGGGAAGCATATAGATAATGCGCTCTTGGCCATCAAAACAGGAACAGACACAGCCAGGTCACTTGGTACACTGCAATTCAGGAAGATGCACTTTCGAGGGGCATGTGGAAGAGGTTTTTCAACCTGCAGAAGAGGATACCAACACCCCCAGCCCTTTCACTCTCAATACAGAGCTCCATATCAACAGCAGCCCTACCGCCCACCACCCACGGCTGCATATACAAAACAAGGACGTCGACAAAAGAACACCCCCCAGAGTCAAAGCCCAGGTCGTAAACAGTGACCTCAGTCAGAGACCGGCTACATCCACTTCTCCCCATCCCGTGGGTGCAAACATTACCAATTACCTCCACCATTGGCATCAAATCACTTCAGATTGATGGGTGTTGGACATGGTCACTTATGGCCATAGCCTGGAGTTTATCGAAAGATCACCCAACAATCCGCCAAGGGGAGCACACCTCCCTCGTCTTCACTTACTCAAAAAAGAAGCCCTCATCAAGCTTGCCAAGGGAGCAATCGAAAAAGTTCAGTTGAAGGACATGGGTTTTTACTCCTGATTTTTCTTAACCAGAAAGAAATCAGGGAATGGAGACCCATTCTAGACCTCAGGAAGTTAAACATATTCTTGCGGAAACAATCATTCTGCATGGTCACTCTCTCCGACATGCTTCATCTCCTAAATCAAGGAGATTATATGACAACTCCGGGTTTATAGGATGCATACTTCCATATTCACATACATCTCAAACACAGCAAATATCTTTGTTTTACCATAGCCGGTACACATTACCAGTTCAGAGCCCTCCCATTCAGCCTCAAGTCAGCTCCCCGCATTTTCACCAAATGCCTTGCCCCATTAGCAGCCACGCTCAGAAAGCAAGGTCTTCAGGTATTTCACTATCTGGACGACGGGCTACTAAAAGCTCCAACACCATCGCAAGTGTCCAAAGCCACAAAAGCTTGTCTCACTCTTTCCCAAGCTGGGTCTCTCTGTCAATCATCAAAAGTTACTCCGAAACAGAGCATAATGTTTCTAGGCTCCAACCTAGGTACAATTCAAAACAAAGCTTTTCTCTCGCAGGACAGACAACAACAACTAGTCCATCTGACCCTCCAGAAGAAAGTCCATGTCAGTTTGCTTGTACAAGTCGCTGAAGAGACTGATGTCCTTCGCAATAAATTTGGTAGCTCTTGCATGCGTGAAAATTAGATCGTTATAAGCGGAACTTCAGAAACAGTGGATCCAGACAACAGTGTCCTTCGATGACCTAATCAACATCACCCCAAGGATGGTGGAGACACTAGCATGGTGGTCTCAGATCTCCAATCTCTCCAAGGGCCTGATGTTTTTGCCGCAAATACCCGACTTTGCCATTACTACATATGCCTCTATGGAAGGCATGTGCGGTCATCTCCAAGACCTACAAATCAAAGGGAAGTGGTCTGCACTACAGAAAACTTTGCATTCTAACCGCCTAGAACTGAAACCCATCTTTCTCACCTTGCAAGCGTTCCAACCAAGGATAGCAAGGTCATCTGTGCTGGTACGTACAGACAATATGACCAGCATGCATTATGTGAACAAGTAAGGGGGCAGAAGATCGCTAACACTCTCCCAGGAGGCCCAATAGCTCTCGAGCTGGCTCACAAGATCTCTCTGAGAGCCGAGCACGTCTCCGACACAAATAACACCTTGGCGGACAAACTCAACAGAGCCAAGGACGGATGTCACGAGTGGGAATTGAATCAGTCGGAGCCGAACAAAATGTTCTCATTATGGGGACAGCCAGCACTGGATCTCTTCACGACAATGAGAACACCAAATGACAATTCTACTCCAGTCGGTACCTGCTTCCAGGGTCGTGGGGGAATGCTTTTTCGATCAGTTGGTCCGGGATCTATGCATAGGCTTTCCCCCCCTTCCCACTGATACTGAAGGTTCTCAACAAAATGAAAGTGGAACACTGTCGCCTCATCCTGATTGCTCCCAAGTGCTCCAGGCAACACTGGTTCACAGAGCTTCTCCTGCTGTCGAGTCCAACCCCATTCGCCTACGGACAACGCCAGCTCTTTTAACAATAAACCAGGGCCAAGTTCTGCGTCCGGACCCAGCCTCCCTCCACTTATGTGCTTGGCTCCTGAATTACACAAATTCTGAGATTTGAATGTCCCTCAGGACTGCAGGGATAATCTATCAAAAGCAACAGAGGAAGCCACCATCAAAACGTACAAATTAAAATGGAAACAGTTCTGTCTATGGTTTCAGCAATCCAACCTGCATCCTTTACAGCGCTTCACCCGAGCAGATTCTGCCTTATCTCCTTTCACTTGCTTGATCAGGTTTGGTGCAGGCCTCCAGCAAGGTGCATCTCGTTGCGATATCAAGATATAGATGCTCTTCCAACTCTCTCTCTGCACCACAAGAATCATCAAACAATTCATGAAGGAGTTGTTCAGAGCTTTCCCTCCAGTTCAAGCTCCTCCCCCAGAATGGCATCTCAATGTAGAACTCTCTCAGCTTATGAAATCTCCATTTAAACCCATTCACAGAGCAGATCTCACGTTTCTCACATGGAAGAAGGCTTTGTTGTTGGCGCTCACTTCAGCTAGAAGAGTAAGCAAAATACAGGCTTTCACAATGCAGGATCCCTTCTTACACTTCACTGATGACTTTGTTCTCCTCAGAACAAATCCAAGATTCTTTCCCAATGTTCCATCTCAACGAACCTATCATACTAAAAACTTTTTTCCCAAATCCGACATCAAGAGCAGAAATATCTCTCCATACGCTTGACATTAAAAGACGCCTACAATTCTATTTGCATCATACTAAACATCTTCGAAAAACTGATCAACTTTTATTGTCTTATGGACAAACTCGACAAGGTACCTCGGTCACAAAGGCAACCATCGCAAGGTGGATCTCTGCCGCTATCCAGTTTTGCCACTGCAAAGCTGGCAAACCACTCACAACAAAGACAAAGGTGCACTCAACGAGAGCAATGTCTACTTTGGCTGCCATGCTTGCAGATGTTCCACTGGAGAAAATATGGCCTGCTGCGACGTGGAAAAGCACCCATACTTTCACGCAGCACTATTGCCTGGAATCGGCGCAGAGTAGTGATGCAGCCGTTGGACAGGCAGTGTTACGACACCTATTCCGATAAGGTGAGCCTCCATTTTTGTATGGACTTATTCATGATTATTTACAGGTACATTTTTCATGTATTTCTTTTGGATATATATATATATATATATATATATATATATATATATATATATATATATATATAATCTACTGGCGGTCGCCAGTAGATAGTTATAGTTACAACCTATTAGCCATAGGAAATCCGCGACATTCTATTTGAAATAACTCTCTTGCCGGTTGACGTATCTTCGCAAAATTTTCAAACTTTGTGGGGCGCTCCGGTCCGCTCCTACCCTGAAAGTCTCGGGGGATTCGTCAAGCGGGGCCGAGAAAAAGGGGTCCCAAAACGCGTTTTCCCCATGCAATTTTCCATAGGAAACTTTAGACACGGCTACAGCCCGAACTGCTGAACGGAATTACACCAAATTTGGCAAAGAGGTAGTTCTTGGTTCAGAAAGAACCCTTTTGTTAAATGGTGTAAATCCGTTCAGTAGTTGCTGAGAAAATCAAAAGTAAAAAGATAGTGATATCTATGGCCGAGTAGGGTCCGCATACCCTCCCGATCACGAGCTGCATGTTAATTGGCTGTCAGCTGGCTGTCAACATTCCGATTCAGGAAATGTTGGCAGCCATTTTATCCCTCGGTAGAACCGAGGGACAGAAACAAGTGCGCAAAGCGCACAAAGGGGCAGGGTAGAAACACCCTGACCCCCTAGGTTTTGCTCAGGGGGTCCCACAAGGACCCCCTGGGCAAAAAAAAATTACAAAAATTTTTTAAAAATCGGCAGGATGCGCTCAGCGTGCGCAAATCCTGCCGAAAAAAAAAAAATCGACGCGGTCTCCCGCGCTTTGATTGTATTTGCCCCGGGTGGCCCAAGTCCCGGGGGCATGGTGGGGGGTTAATTTTATGTGTGGGGGCCTCAAAGGGCCCCCAAAGCCCGGGGACTGCCACCCCCGGGGCTTTATTGCAAAAATAGTGCGGGAGGGCTCTTCTGCCCTCCCGCAGCCCCGGGACCGCCACCCCTGGGGCTTCTTTTAAATTTGAATAAGGTGTGGGGGGGCTCCAGCCCCTGCACGCCCGGGACCACCACCTTTCCGGGGCACTTATAAAATAAATGTGGGGTCCATTACGGACACCCAGAGCCCCGGGGACCACCACCTCCCGGGGCTGTGCAATTTAAGGGGAGGGGGCCGCGCGGCCCCCTCCTGGAGCCCTTGATGGCCCTGGGGACCGCCACCCCCAGGGCCGGCTCCTGCAGTGTCCCGGGGTGCCTACCCCGGGACACTGCTGTTTGCAATGACAGGACGGGAGCCTCGCGGCTCCTGTCCTGCCATAGCAAACTGCTTTGAATATTGGAAGAGAGAGCAGGAAACCTGCTCTCTCTTCCAATATCCAAAGCACATTGCTTTTCCACATGGGGAGCTGCATCTTAGCAGCTCCCCATGTGGAAAGGAATGCCGGCTCCCAAGGGACGCGGGGAGCCGGCGGGACTGTGGGGGATTGGGGACCCCCACAGTCCCCAACGGAGAGGGCCAGCCCCGGGGATGGGGTCCCCGGGGCAAGTAGTGGCCACGCCCCTTTTACACCTCTCTGCAACGCAGCTCTGTGGCGCTTTTTGGATATACCTGTTGGGCTAGTTGGCCCCCAGGGACCCTCAGGATTCAAGGGAGTTAATCCCTGACTTAAAACGCGCCACGGTGCGCGTTGCACAGTGGTGAAGGGAGGGCGGGGCTTCAGGTGACATCTGTGCAAACGCGCCCCGTGGCGCGTTTTAAGTTGGGGATTAAATCCCCTTCAATCCTGAGGGTCCCTGGGGCCAACTAGCCCAACAGGTACATCCAGAAAGCGCCACAGAGCTGCGTTGCAGAGAGGTGTAAAAGGGGTGTGGCCTCTCTACACGTCTCTGCAACGCAGCCTCGGCGCATATTGGAGGTTCCTGGTGGGCTAGTTGGCCCCTAGGGACCCTCAGGATTCAAGGGACTTAATCCCCAACTTAAACGCGCAACGGGCGCGTTCACAGATGTCACCTCAGGCCCCGCCCCTCCCTTCACCATTGTGCAATTATTCTTCTAAAATCATCCGAAATACGAATTCCGATTTACTCACCTGTTATAAGGAGAGACCTCAGTGCTGTATCTTTCAGCCCAGTACTGGTCCTGAAAAGTAATTTTAACCGTACTTACCAGTAACTTGAATTTCCTTCCATAGGCTAACATTGACTGGTTTCACTTGGAAATTCTTCTAAGTGTGGAGTTTTGGAACTTTAAAATATTCCTCTAAAATCAGCCGAAATACGAATTCCGATTTGCTCACCTGTTATCAGGAGAGACCTCAGTGCTGCATCTTTCAGCCCAGTACTAATCCTGAAAAGTAATTTTAACCGTACTTACCAGTAACTTGAATTTCCTTCCATAGGATATCATTGCCTGCTTTTTGCTGAAAAAGTTTCTAAGTGTTGATTTTGAAACATACAAATATTCCTCTAAAATCAGCCGAAATCCGAATTCTGATTTACTCACCTGTTATCAGGAGAGACCTCAGTGCTGCATCTTTCAGCCCAGTACTGGTCCTGAAAAGTAATTTTAACCGTACTTACCAGTAACTTGAATTTCCTTCCATAGGCTAACATTGACTGGTTTCACTTGGAAATTCTTCTGTGTGGAGTTTTGGAACTTTAAATTATTCTTCTAAAATCAGCCGAAATACGAATTCCGATTTACTCACCTGTTATCAGGAGAGAACCCAGTGCTGCATCTTTTAGCCCAGCACTGACCCTGAAAAGTAATTTTAACCGTACTTACCAGTAACTTATCTTTTCTTCCATAGAAATCCATTGTCTGGTTTTCAGCAGAAAAGTTTCAAAGTGTCGATTTTCACAAACTACAAATATTCCTTAAAAATCGCCTGTATGACTTAAACGCATTTTTTCAACTGTTTACAGGAGATGCACCAGTGCTGGATCCAGGATCCAACACTGAGTAAGAAAAAGTAACGATAACAGTTTTTACCTGCTAAGTGAATTTCCTTCCATAGGATAACATTGGTGATTCTATGAGGAAAAGTTTCTAAGTGTCAACTTTTAAAATACAATAATATTCCTTAAAAATCACGACTGTAACCAAAACGCTTTTACTCAACTGTTTACAGGAGATGTCCCAGGACTGAATCTAGGATCCAGTCCTGTGGTTAGAAAAGTAATCCATAAAGTAACTAATTGCATTTAACTAGAAATTCACATTGAGCTGAATGTTGCATTGTGTTTGAAAATGTGTTGCCCATTGCAACAACTGTAACTACTGTACTTAAAAGTCTATTGCCTATGTGCTAAGTATTTAAACTAAAGTAATTCATTCTGAGAAAGTATTTTTTGTAATGTAATGTATAATGTAATTACAATGTAATTTAAAAAATAAAATATGTAAAAGAAATTGTTTCTAAAAATGTAGTAAATCGGTATGAAAAAATTAATATAAAAATTAATACATTTAAAAAATGTCATTTAAAAACCTTTGAAATTCACTGAAAAAACCGTAGGTTTCAGGCACGTTATAGTTACAAATTAGCATTTAAAAAACCTTTGAAATTCACTGAAAAAACCATAGGTTTCAGACACGTTATAGTTAGAAATTAGCATTTAAAAAACCTTTGAAATTCACTGAAAAAACCATAGGTTTTAGGGACAGTTATAGTTACAAATTAGCATTTAAAAAACCTTTGAAATTCACTGAAAAAACCATAGGTTTCAGATATGTTATAGTTACAAATTAGCATTTAAAAAACCTTTGAAATTCCTGAAAAACCATAGGTTTTAGGGACAGTTATAGTTAGTTGGACATTTCACTCGTACAAAACCCGTGAAATTCCCCGTTATAGTTAGTTCAGCTAACTATAACTCGCGCCCGCAATGCACTGCTGATGACGTCACATATTACATCACTCATGACATGGTCAGTGACATCACTGATGACATCACTGATGACATCACTGATGACATCATCCACGTGATAATCTGATGCAGCTCCTCACACCCTAATATAATCTTTGATACACCCAATCTAAATTACAGACTGCCATTCGCAAAACTATAGACACTCCAACACCAATAACTACATACCCACTCACTGATTCTTAGGTCTCACACACACATCCACTCACTCACCCGTACAGTCACTCATACTTATGGTCACTCAGTACAGGACTATCATATGCACTCTTACTCCTATATAGACACTCAAACACCGCCACTCATCCATAGAGGTACTCACACACCTAGTCAGTCATGCAAATAATTAAACACACTGCCATTTACTCACCTATACAGTTATACACACACCAGCTCACTTAATCATACAAATACTAGCACATTGTTACGCTCTTATACAATCACTGATACAAGCACACACTCATCCATACAGCCACTATCACAATCACTCACTCTCGCTTATAGCTATTTATATACTCCAACACACATATATACTGCCTTTCACATATGTAGTTACTCACACATGTACCACTGGGACATACATTCACTCACTAACACACTCTTACACACACTTACCCACCAATACAGTCTATCACAGATGCACTCTTGAAACCATCCACCCAGTGAATCACCCACTCACACATCTATGCACAGAGTCGCACACACCCCACCCACACAAACACTCAGGCACCCATACAGATACTCAGACAACCAATCAAAAACTCATATAGACACTCATGTAGCTATTCACAAACCCATGCAGCCACTTACACAGCAACAGACAGACGGATACAGACATTCACCCAGTTTAGTCACTAACCCATGCATTCAGTAAGATACGTTAAATCACTCACTTATAGAGTCAGTCACGCACCTACTAAATCATCCATACAGACACACACCCACTCATTCTTCAATACGTCTTTTCCTATATATATTAAAAATATTTAAACTTTACAGAAAACACAGTCACTGGATGATGTCATCAGTGATGTCATTTGAGATGTCATCAGTGATGTCATCAGTGATGTCACTGACCATGTCATGAGTGATGTAATATGTGACGTCATCAGCAGTGCATTGCGAGCGCGAGTTATAGTTAGCTGAACTAACTATAACGGGGAATTTCACGGGTTTTGTACGAGTGAAATGTCCAACTAACTATAACTGTCCCTAAAACCTATGGTTTTTTCAGGAATTTCAAAGGTTTTTAAATGCTAATTTGTAACTATAACATATCTGAAACCTATGGTTTTTTCAGTGAATATATATATATATATATTTATCCACTTATAATATTGTCGTATGCAACAGGTTTATTCTATGATATATAATGTATTCATGCATTTAAATGTTAAACTATTACCCACCATCCTCAATGGATACTTATCTCACAAAACGTTTAGCTACAAGAACTGCTTGCTATTCTGTTTGAATCATGTGGTTCTATAAAAGATCCAATACTGAGGAAGAAGATGAGTTACTTACTTGTAACTGCAGTTCTCTCACAGGGGATTTCCATGTATAGTCATAAGCACTGAATAGTCCCGCCCATGCACAGGGACCCCGGAGCAGTTGTATATCTTAAGTGTAGATTTTCGCCTTACTTCAGTAAGGCCTGCAAAGACACTTAAGAAAAAGAGACAGATTATGCAGCCTATTTACCTAGGCTCTACTGGCCAGGTTCTTCATCCTGATGAGAAAAAGTGGCCAGAATAAGTACATTTGAGATAATTTTAGTGTCAGTCAGTAGAAATATCTCTCACAAACCCTTTTTTATCTTTATGATAGAGATGAAGGGAGCAGGGCAGAGTAGCCTCATAGGCTGTCATTATATGTCTAAAAACTAACACTGTGCCTTTAAGGGACCAGGCACCACCAGTATCCCATCATGCATAGCAGGTGGCAGTTACTTTAGTTCTTTTTTCCGGCTCCTGCTGACAGGATCCTGGAGTATTGAGCTCGACCACAAGTGGTCTTTTTCTTCAGAATACTACATTGAATTTCAACTTTTAGTGTTTAATTCGACGTTTTTTGTCTCTCCCTGCCTTTTTCTGTTATTTTCTGACAGAAATTAGGAGCATTTTGTCAAAAAATGCCATCCCTCTTTGACAAGGGCCCGGCTTGTGGGAGAAAGAAGACCAGGACATAGACCCTCATGAGGTCTGTATCATTTGTCTTCCAGAGGACCATGTTCCTAAATCTTGTCAACACTGTAGGAACTTCACCAAACGTACTCTGAGAGACCGGGAGAAGATTTGTCTCCATGGGACAGAGGAGCGGAGAAGACTGCAGTCTGAAGATGGGACCTCAGGACTTGGAGAGGGTAGAACCTCTACCAAGTCTCTGTCAACGGCCCCCACAGAGCGTAGCAGGAAGAAATGGGCTCAAAAACGACATCGGTCCCGGTCGACGTCGAGGGCTTCGATGTCGAGAAGAGGTATGGTGCCAATATGCTCGCCGTCGAGTCTAGGCACAACGTCGACCAAGCGCCGTAGAACGACTTTGAAGACTCCAAGCAGGTCTCCGTCTAGATGCCGTCAGTGAAGATCAACGTCGAGGCTTACTCATCGCAGATCGCCGTTGAGATGAACAAAGAGATCGATGTCGAGACATGGACGTTGGTTGACGTCGAGGCGAACACGGAGCTCGACATCGAGACACCGAAGATCGCAGTTGAGGCAAGCTCGAAGCTCGACGTCGAGGAACTCCCAAACGTTGAGACCCTGTCGACACTCACCGTCAACAAGCAGATCGACATCGAAATCTCTATCTTCATCTCCCAGGCTTGAGGAAATCAGGAAAAAGAGGAGCCGCGTCCATTGGTCACCGGACTCAGACTGTTCCAGGACTTACTCTCCATCGTCGCAGCATCCACCAGCGCTGCCTTTGTCTCCTCCACCGCAGCCTCCTCAATCTCCTCCTCCACCTCCTCCTACTCAGCCGCCTCCACCACCACCACCTCCAGCAACACCACGGAGAACAAGGTCAAGATCACGCCATCGTTCTAGGCATCATCACCATCGTCACGCCTCTCTGCATACTTCCACTTCGTCCCAAAGATCTCGTCACCGTCGTCATCATCATACACGGTCATCATCTTCTACTTCTACAGTTCAATACTCTCCCACGCTAGGGGGGCGTGGCCAACAGCATGGCAGACTAGACGCGTCCGACCGGAGCTCAGACGGCCGAGCGCTGATCCTGACAATCCTTACCTATCTATGTGATCCTGTACCCCAAGACCACGGACCGAGTGCAAGAGGCCAGTATACATGCCCTGATCGAGCAATCCGGAAGAATATTGGTCCATAATAGCCTGAAAACGTCGCGGGAAGTGAAGACCCGGCCGCAGACTAAATGGCGGCGGTCTGAGCCCCGGGTGGCAAAGAACGCATCCCTGGAGGGCTCACGGAGCAGTGGCGGACTGCCCACGCATCAATCAGAACCATAGTGTGCAGACAGCGAAAGGAAGCGCCCTTGGCAGCTGGAGTGCCCAATCGCGAGACTGCTGACGCTGCCGCCGGAATATCCCCGGCTGCCTGGAGGGCCGGCTGCGGTGCCGAGGAAGCCCTGACTGGATAGCGTCCGGCCCCCTTGCGGGGACTGACAGCGAAGATCTGGAGCAGACATAAAGCTCCTGCACCGCTTGCAGCTCCTGAGAAGCGGGGCAGGTTCTACCACGCTGTGCACTGTTAGACGGCGCAGCCCGGACTGAAGTGCAGACGAGACGAGGCCTAGGATCCGGGTGGAGTCGCTCCACACCTCGTTCACGCAGCCGGCGATCACCTGGAACACTACAGACAGAAGAAACGGTAGGCTGCTGCGACGTGAGTTAAAGGGGCACCCTATTGAGAGTTCCGTAGCGGGCTGGGTTGGCGCTTAAACGGCGGCGCCCCCCCCCCGTGCTCCCTGCCTGGCCGCTGGATTATGCACTGGGTGGTCGAGAGGGCGGGGCCCCGTGGACCATCGGGGACGTTCTGGGGGCGGAGTGGGGGCCCTCTGGGGTGTCCTACAGGAGCGGGACACGGCGGTGAGATCGCACCGCGAGTGAGGCCTGACAATGCCTTACGCAGGGAACAGCACGCCGGACCCTCGGGCAAGGCGCCATCTAGGCCCCAGACGCGACGCCTAATGTGACGGAGAGAGGGCCGTGAGACCTGGCGGGTGGCACACGGGTTCTCTACCACCAGCGCGAGGGGTGACACAGAAACCCCGGGAGGCCCCTGTTGAGCTGACTGACACACCGAGACGCTCGGGCGGAGCGCCCTTGGGGACTGCAGTGCGACACCTGGGAGAGGCGAAAAGGGTGCAGTCTCAGATTTGATCGGAGCACACACAGACTGTGCGCACGCTAGGGAAAGTGCCTGGCGTGGTGCACGGCAGTACTTGAGGGGCTCACACTGGACAAAGGAGCACAGAGAGATCACGGTAGAGGCGGACCGCTGAGGCTCCGGTGCGGTGAGTGACACACTGGTGAGATCGGAGGGTGCGTTGCCTGGTGAAAGTGAGCGGCGCCCCGCGGGGCAGAGGAAGTGCTGTCTGCACTCCAATAGTTGGTCATAAAGTCACAACCCGAGTACAGACCATTGTTGGAAGGGGCTGACATTGTTCAAGGTGGAGGCTGCGGTAAAGTGGGAGTCACGCAACGGCTGGAGTGAAACTCTCCCCACCATTTAGTGTACTGAAGGAACTTGTGATGTAACTTGGGGAACAGCTCCTAGAGTACGTTGGCGCCCAACTGGCCCCTCGGAAAAGGAGGTGTGAGAAGCGGGCGGACTGTAACGACCGGTGCTCTTGGGATCCTCCTGTGGTTGCTGTCGGCTGCCCCCTCGAGTGCCGGCTCTCGATGGCGCGAGACAGAGACCCCAAACCACAAAAACAGGGTAAAATGGACAAATTTGCCAAACCGTTACAGGCGCCGGACCCCTCCACAGCAGGCCCGGTAGATCCCCCCCGATAACAATGTCATCCTTCAAGCCATTTAGTCCTCCAGAGAGGTGCTCGAAGGCAAAATCGATGAGATTAAAATAGATGTTAACCTGCTCCGCCAAGACCTGCGAAATGTTTCCCGAAAAAGTCACGCAAGCGGAGCACCGTATCTCGGAAGTCGAGGATATTACTGACACGCTGCGGGGCGAGGTCACGGCCCTGACGACGACCATGAAAGAGGTCCTTTGGAGAGTCTATGATGCGGAAAATCGAGCTTGACGGAACAATCTTCGCTTTCTAGGCTTTCCGGAGGCCATTGAAGGGGCAGATGCTGGTGCGTACCTGCGCAAGTGGCTCTTGGATACATTCCCTGATGCCCACTTTTCACCATGCTTTATCATAGAGAGAGCGCACAGAATACCAGGGGCCAGACCACCGATGGGAGCACCCCCACGGCCGCTGATCGCAAGGTTCCTTAATTACCAAGACAGGGACGTCATCCTTAGAGTATTTCGACAAAAGGGGGAAATCCGAATGGACAACGCGAGAATCATGGTATTCCCGGACTACTCCCGAGAGGTTCAGAAGCAACGCAAAACGTTTGATTCTGTGAAAGACAAACTGCGGCAGCTGCAAATTACGTACATGCTCCTCTTTCCTGCTAAACTTAAGGTGATTTATCAAGAGAAGACTTTATTTTTTAACACTCCAGAGGAGGCATGGCACTGGCTGGAGGAGCGCCCCCTACCGAGAGCACTCATAGACATGCCACCGCGCTCTGGGAAAGCCCCCTCACTGCGCAGCAGTCAATTTAGATTGCAACATCATACAAGGAGGAATAAAGAGACTGCCCCGAACACGGCACCCAGACCGACGCCCTACCGGAACAAGAGAGTGACAGGGACCGCAACGCAAGCATCGGATTCGGAAGGCATCCCCCGCCTGGGCGGCTCCAAAGGGCTAGAGAAGTCCAAGGAACTTGTCATGCGCCACTCGGCGGACTGCACCAACCAGGATATTACTACAGACTCAGAAGAAGATCACCCTTTGTTGCAAAATATTAATCTCCTGGAATGCACAGGCGAGAATGGCTTAGCAACTGAAAGAGACACTCGGACACAACCTGTGGATGACGAAGCTGATGAGTAGTAGATGGCCTGGAGAGCGGCAGGAATAGCGGACTAGAGAAAGACACCACACGCCACCCAGCGTGTCCTGCCCCGATTTTTTTTTTTGTGCTTGTTTCTCTCTCCTCCCTCTCGGCTTTCCCCTCCTTTCCCTCCCCCTTTACCCTCCTCCCCTTTTTTTTCTTTCTTTCCTATTCTGTTATTTTCGTTTTTTTCTCCTTCTCTCAGGTCCGGACTGTTTGAACGATCGTGGTTCTCGGTGACCACTTCCGACCTACTAGCTAGGCTTTGAGTTTACCAATTTGAGAGCCTAACCCCAGATAGCTTAGTTGGGGTTTGTGAATTCAAGAGGGGGGGACAGGAGGGACAGGGAGAAGTTTGAGACAAAGGGTTTTGGGGGGTGGCGATAGACCTCGCCAATCTGATCACGACACAGTTGGTCCGGTTGACCCTAGGGATAGTCGGTTGAATACTGGGGGGGTGTGGGAGGGCGGGTGGGGGGGATGGGGGTTGGGGTTTCTTCACAGTAATATGGCAAAACAGTAAGGCAACAGACATTATCAGATGGCAGAGACTACAGCAGTGGGGAGGGGGAGGTGGACCTGCCGCTAGGTTGGACATTACGCATCACCGGGATGGCTACACCTGATCAAGGAATGTACTCGATCCTTTCATGGAATGTGAACGGGATGGGGAATAAGATTAAGAGAGGACTAGTGGCCGCGTATTTTAAAAGATTGAAGCCTGATGTCATTCTCCTACAGGAGACTCACTTAAAAGGCACCCAATGTGGTTTTCTAGGCCGAGGTGCATATAAAATATTAGCCCACGCTGGATTTTCCACCGGGGCAAAGGGTGTAGCAATATTAATCGGGAAAAGCCCACCCTTCAGACTAGAACGCACTTGGACAGATCCCAATGGTACATATGAAGCGGTTAAAGGAATGTGGAACAGACGAAACGTCACCTTTATTAGTGTATACGCACCACCTAGGCTCCAACGGCAAACACTGGATAAGCTCGCAGCAATTCTGCTAGAGGCGGGTTCTGACACACACATTATCGGGGGTGACTTCAATGACGTGATGGACCCCACAATTGACCGTACGACTGTCACGACGAGAGAGCCCAAAGAGACACCGCTTAAACGGTTCGCAGACACATTAACACTTACAGACATATGGCGCAGGCAGCATTCCCAGACCAGAGCCTATTCCTTTTACTCAGGGGCCCACAAAGCCTTTTCAAGAATACATTACATATTCGCCCTGGTGGGTGACATAGGGGAGGTACATGAGGCAGAATTTTTGGCAAGAGGCCTCTCGGATCACTCGCCCTTGTGGCTCAAAGTAGGCACCCGTACGCACTGGCAGAACAGGGAATGGAAACTTAACGCTTGGGAATTAAAGGACTCTCAGGTCGCAAAGGAACTCAGGACAGATACGGAGCTATATTTTAACGAAAATGTGGGGTCGGTAGACTCGGCCATTACACTACGGGAGGCATACAAACCCGTACTACGGGATAGGGCGCAAAACATTATAGCTCATAAAAAACGGAAAGAGGAAGAAGAGATCACCGGGATTGAATCCCGATTAATGCAGCTCGAAACACGGGCAAGTACGGGCAATGATCCCTCCCTGCTACGCAGTTTACAACTTCTTAGACAGGAATATTTCACATTGGCTAGAAAAGATGCACAACACGCGATACAAGCCATGCACCGGCGACTGTACAACACAGGAGACAAGACAGGCAGATTGCTTGCATGGCTTAGCAAAAAAGAGCTTGACAGTAGATGGGTATCCCAGATACAGGAGGAGGACGGACGGATTCATGTGACCCCAGTCGCAATAGCCAATGCCTTTGCGGACTATTATGAGGCCTTTTATACACCACGAGACTTGGCCGAGGTATCACAAGTCCAAGAGTATCTACGGGCGATACAGCTCCCTAAATTAGCGGACAGTGAGTCAGTCATTGGACAGTAAGATTACAAATGAAGAAATCATGACAGCCATTGGCCAGTTGAAAACTGGGAAGGCCCCAGGGCCTAACGGCTCCCCCCGGAATTCTTTAAGCAACATGTGACGCTCTTTAGCCCGCACCTCCTCCGACTATACCTGGAGGTGCACAAGATAGGGAGTCTCCCCAGAGACTTGCGGACTGCCATGATTGCGGTAATCCCCAAGAAAGACCGACCCCCACAGATGTGTAGCTCGTATCGTCCTATCTCCCATATTAACTTGGAGACCAAAATACTAGCCAGAATATTAGCAAATAGGCTCACAGCAGTAATCTCTGGTCTCATCCATAGGGACCAGTCGGGCTTTATGCCGAAAAGGTCGACGAGGCTCAACCTGAGGCGATTGCACAATTGGTTGGAGGTGGTGAACAAAAGAGATGATCCACACCTCGTCCTGTCCCTTGATGCCGAAAAGGCATGTGACACTGTTCATTGGCCCTTTCTCACGTCCGCTTTGGAGAAATTCGGCTTTGGACCGGTGTTCCGGCAATGGATCGCCGTACTTTATGACAGACCCATGGTAAGGGTTAGAGTCAACGGGGTGGTATCACGGGAATTCCCCATAGGCAGGGGCACGCGCCAGGGATGTCCACTATCCCCTCTGCTCTTTGCTTTGGTGCTGGAACCACTCGCCTGTGTGATCCGAACACACCCGGACATAACGGGATTCCGGACAGGAGAAATAGCAGAGACTGACTAACGCATATCTTTATACGCTGACGACATATTAATGTATGTAACAAACCCGGACATAACACTCCCTAGTATCATGAAAAGTTGTGAAACATACGGCGCACATAAGATCAATTGGGGGAAATCATATTTATATCCAGCAGACAAGAGCGGTGGCTATACTATAGGCCCAAGCCAACTTCAATTGGTTCGAGAGGGCATAAAATACCTAGGGATCTATGTCACAACGAATGCGAAAGTAGCACTGGATCACAACCTCTATAGGGTGCTCAGGGAATTTCTCGCGGACATGGAGAGATGGAGGTCCCTGCCACTGACCCTACTGGGCAGGGCAGCCCTATATAAAATGATAGTGCTCCCGAAATTCCTTTATGTGTTGCAAAATACCTATCAGTTAATACCAGGTGAGGTGTTCAATAAAATCGATGACGCACTGAGGACATTTCTTTGGGACGGAAGGCCGCCGAGGATAGCACTGGCGACATTGCAACGCAATCAATATAATGGCGGTATCTCCTTGCCGGACCTTCGGGCATATTACTGGGCAGCCCATCTAATAGTTGTGAATGAATGGGAACACGTAGAGAGAGATCAACCCACATACGCACTAGAACGCACACAGTTCACCAAGCGCCCGTACACACACTATATATATGGGGGGAGAGGTGCTGCACGGCTCCTCATAGCGACACGGATCGTTCTGGCAGCATGGCAACAGGCCGAAAGACAGATGAAATAGGGCGGTCGGGTCACCAGAGAAACCCCGCTGTGGGTAGGGAATAGACTACAGGAAATTACGAAACTACAAGGTTTTAGGAAGTGGGACTTGTTGGGCATTTCACAACTTAAAGACATCCTATACCGTAAAGAGCTGGTTACCTTCACATATCTCCAGACTGAATATGACATGAACACGACTCAACACTACAAGTACCTACAGCTGGCTCATGCTTGGCGGGCGCAAAGCTTAGACACTGATGACATCCCAGAATACGCACCTTTAGAGGGACGACTCGATGGGGGAAATAGCGGAAAAGGCAGTCTCTTGGACGTATAGAACGATAATTAATAACAAGCCAGACACATTGCAGACACTGAGGACGAAATGGGAATCAGAGCTGGGAGAGATGGATGACCTAGACTGGGAAATGGCATTGATGCATCCTCGAGAGGTGGCCATCAGGTCGCGACGCAGGCTGATTCAATTCAAATATTTGCATAGAGCGTATTATGATAGAGCGCGACTGCATCGCATAGGGAGGGTGGGAAACACCTGACTGTTTGCGCTGTACTGGGTCAGTGGGTACATTCTTTCACACGGTGTGGGAGTGTTCAAAGATTCAACTGTATTGGACAACTCTGCTGGAGGAGCTGGGAAGTATTCTGGGTGGGACAATTCCCCTTAGTCCCTTGTTTGTTTTGCTAGGAATATCCACGGACATTGACCTCCCCAAACCCAAGTTAACCCTACTTCAACTAGGTTTAGTGGTTGCGAAACGCGACTTAGCTAAGGCATGGGGGACTGTAGCGAGTCCGTCTCTGGTTGAATGGAGAAAGAGTATGGATATGTACATGTTAGGGGAGAAGACGACATACAATGCATGGGGCTGTCCTAAAAAGTTTTGGAAAATATGGAAGCCATGGCTCACACACTATGGACTCTCGCTCTCTGATTCACAATGATTTCGTATGGTGGGGTGTACGGGTGGAAGGAAAGGACGGGGCCCACAATGATGTTTTGGTACATAACAATGCTATTTGATTCTCCGCCACTGCTGTTTGATATGATGCTGACGTCAAACTGAGGATGTTTATATGTTTTGCTGATAAACACTGTTTTTGTGCTGCAATTAAGCAAATGCCAATAAACATATTCCCCCCCAAAAAAATACTCTCCCACGCTGACTGACTCACCACCTCCACCGATCTCACCGGTGGACGATGTCTCTACCTTTCAGGAAGTCCTAATAAGGGGTGCTACAAAACTAAATATCCCCTTATCAGCTCCAACTCCGACTACATCGGTCATTTTTGAAACCCTACAGCAAAAATCTATTGCTAGACCCATGTTACCTCTGGTGCCAGGCCTCCTTGAACCGGCCATGGAGCTCTTCCTCACCCCAGCTTCGGTCAAGACAGCACCTTCTAGACTTCACAAGAAGTATCGTCCTCCAGAGCAAGATCCAGCACTCCTCCGCTCTGATCCGACACCTGACTCTGTTATTGTGGTAGCGGCTAGAAAACAACATGCCACTACTCCTTCATGCACAGTCCCTCCGGACAAAGAAAGCCGAAAATTGGACTCTGTGGGTCGCAAGATATGCGGAACGGCTGCAACGTCCATGAGGGCAGCTAGCGCCACTGCCTTGCTAGGCAGGTATGATAGAGCCCTTGAATCAATTTCTGGACCATCTGCCCAGGGACAAGAAGGAAGATTTTATGGAAATCCTAAATGAAGGCCTAATGGTTTCAAACCAGGTGATTAGTGCAGCAGCGGACTCTTCATTACTAGCCGCTCATGAATAGTGCCATGGGATAGGTCTCCGGCGGCAATCGTGGCTGCGTCTCGCCTCTCTCAAACCAGAGGCGCAGCAAAGGATTTTAAACCTACCCTTTTCTGGTACCACTCTCTTTGGTGCCCACACTGATGAGGAAATGACGCGAATGAAGGCTGAGATGGAGACCCTGAAGGCGGTTGGCCTAGAAAGACCTAGGGATCAGAGAAAATCTTTCCGGCCTTATCAACGACGCTTCTCGTCTCAGAGAGGTCACTCTTCCTCATGGTACCAGGGTCGCCAACAGGGAAGCGCACAGCAACAACAACAACGACCTTATCAGTCGTATCAGCGACAACAGCCAAGAGGAAGATCTTCTCAGCAACACCCTCAAGGGGGTAAACAGCCTGCTGGGCCGAAGCCCTGAAGCATTTTTTCTCCCTCTTCTGTTCCCCACTCCAGTGGGGGGAAGCATAAGTCATTACCCGACAGAGTGGCAAAATATAACAAAAGACTCTTGGGTGCTGACTATTGTGCGCAATGGATATTGCCTTCGGTTCATCAGTCCTCCGCCTGCCATCCCTCCGAAACCAACCAACTTCCAGCTTCCTCTCTTACGAGCAGAGGTCCACATCCTTTTACAGAAGTTGGCGGTGGAACCAGTCCCTCACCAACAAAGAGGACAAGGCATTTATTCCTGATACTTTCTTATCAAGAAGAAAGACAAAAAACGAATTCAGGCCCATTCTAGACCTCAAGACAGCTAACAAATGGATTCGGCGAGAAAAGTTCAGGATGCTGGCTCTACACCAAATTTATCTTCAACTACATCAAGGGGATTGACTTTGCTTAATCGACCTTCAAGATGCGTACTTTCACATACCAATTGCCAGAAAGCATCGCAAGTTCTTAAGGTTCATGGTGGGACAGGACCATTACCAGTACTCCCATTTGGTCTAAAATCAGCACCCAGAACATTCTCCAAGTGCATGGCAGTAGTCGCTGCCCATCTCCGGAGACACAAGGTATTCGTCTATCCATATCTGTACGATTGGCTCATCAAGGCCTCCTCGCCTCAAGAAGCGCAACGTCATTACAACTGGACTCGCGACCTCCTACCTCTGACTGGGGCTTCAGATCAATCTCGACAAGTCCATTTCTACCCCAGTACAGACCTTGCATTATCTAGGTGCCTCGATCGACACAGTAAATGCAAAAGTGTTTCCTTCGGAGGAAAAACGCTCATTGATCCTTCTGAAATGTCAGAAGCTAATGAAAGCTTCCCATCCAACAGTCAGGTCAGTCGCCTCTCTCCTCGGCTCGATGGCTTCGTGCATATTCCTTACACCGAATGCCTGTCTACACATGAGACCTTTGCAGCAATGTCTCGAGGATCAATGGGACCAACTGACGGGGAACTGGGAGGACAAGATACAGCTATCCCTCCATGTGAAGTTGTCTCTCAAATGGTGGTGCTCCCCATCCAATCTCCTCCAGGGCACTCCATTCCATCAGGAGATCCCCTCTCAGACTGTCGTCACGGACGCATCATTGCTGGGTTGGGGAGCGCATATGGGCCATCTCCAGATCCAGGGGAAATGGTCAGAGAAGGAAGCCTCGTACCACATCAACCTCTTGGAACTTCGGGCAGTCCATCTGGCGTTGAAAGCTTTCTGCCCTTCGTTCAACAGCCCCTCCCTGCTTGTTCAAACGGACAACACCACAACAATGTACTACCTCAACAAGCGAGGGGGACAAGGTCCAGACACTTATCCCGCGAGTCTGACAATCTGGAAATGGCTTCTTGCCAGGGACCTGACAATCACAGCAGTACACCTACCAGGTGTCCAAAATGCTCAAGTGGACTCTCTCAGCAGACTCCTGCAGGAAAACCACGAGTGGGTCTTGCACGACGACGTGGTGCAAGACGTATTTTTGCGATGGGGTACCCCCAGCGTCGACTTGTTCGCCACCACAGAAAACAGCAAATGCCAAAGCTTCGCAACGCGGTTCTACCAGACAGGAACTCTGGGGAATGCCCTATGGATCGATTGGTCAGGCAGATTTCACTACGCCTTTCCTCCGATCCCCCTGATTCCGGAAGTTACTCATCAAATTGACTCAATCGTCAGCGAAGATGATCCTCATAGCTCCGGAATGGCCACGCCAATGGTGGTTCACGGACCTACTTCACCGGTCCATCCGTCCACATCTGCGGCTGCCATGCAGGCCAGATCTGCTGACGAAATTCGGAGGCCAGATAGTACATCCCAATCGCTCCTCTTTGAATTTGGCAGCATGGCTCCTGAGCTGATACAATACGGACACCTGAATCTACCACAGGACTGCATGGATGTTCTCAAAGAGGCTAAGCGCCCTTCAACACGATCTGTATATGCCTTTAAGTGGAAGAGATTCTGCATTTGGTGTTCTTCCAAAAATAAGGATCCCACCTCTTGCCAGGAAGATGTTATTCTTCCGTACTTACTCCACTTAGCAAAATCTGGCTTACAAATGTCCTTGATAAAGGTGTACCTGGCAGCTTTAACTGCTTATAGAAAAAGCCCCCTCACAAACATCCTTTTTTAAAATCCCGGTAATTAAGGATTTATTAGAGGGCTTAAAAAAGTTTTTTCCTCCCATTAGACGCCCTTCCCCTCCATGGGAGCTGAATATAGTACTTTCACGTCTTATGCAAGATCCTTTTGAGCCCATACACAAGGCATCTCTCCAACATTTGTCTTGGAAAACAGCTTTCCTTGTGGCGATCACGTCAGCCCGCAGAGTTAGTGAAATCCAAGCCCTTGGTTCTCAGGAACCGTACACTGTCTTCCACTCAAAACAAAGTAGTTATGAGAACACACCCTAAGTTCCTTCCCAAAGTGGTATTGGACTTCCATGTCAATCAAACAATGTATCTTCCAACATTCTTCCAGAATCCCTCTACTCCAGCGGAAAGAACCCTTCATTCCCTGTATGTAAAGAGAGTTCTTAAGTTCTATCTAGATAAAACTAAGAGCACTCGTAAGTCACAACAGCTATTTGTAAACTATGGACCAGTCCGAACAGGGCTAGCCACTTTTAAACAATCCATTTCAAGATGGATAGTCTCTTGCATTCTGTTATGTTACCAGAAAGCAAACAAAAGCCTTTCTGCCTAACCCAAGACCCATTCTACTAGAGGAAAAGCAGCCACTACGGCTCTTTTGCATAATATCCCAATTCCAGAGATCTGTAAAGCAGCTACCTGGAAGTCAATACACACATTTACAAAGCATTACTGCCTAGATTCTGACGCTAGAGCAGACGCTCAAGTAGGGCAAGCTTCACTCAGAAATCTTTTTTCCTAAGTCCTTGACATTCTCCTCTGTCTTTTTCACCGCATTCTTGGGGATGGGCTTGCTAATCTATTCAGCGCTTATGACTATACATGGAAATCCCCTGCGAGAGAAGGAATGGTTTCTTACCTGTAACTTCTTTTCTCTCGCAGGGGATATTCCATGATAGTCATAAGCGACCCTCCATCCTCCCCGGCGGAAAAGACAGAGGAATTGTTTTTCTACATATCTGTTATCAGTAGCCTCCAAAAGAACTGAAGTAACTGCCACCTGCTATGCAAGATGGGATACTGGTGTTGCCTGGTCCCTTAAAGGCACAGTGTTCTTTTTAAGACATATAATGACAGCCTATGAGGCTACTCTGCCCTGCTCCCTTCATCTCTATCATAAAGATAAAAAAGGGTTTGTGAGAGATATTTCTACTGACTGACACTAAAATTATCTCAAATTTACTTATTCTGGCCCCTTTTTCTCTTCAGGATGACGAACCTGGCCAGTGCAGCCTAGGTATATAGGCTGCATAATCTGTCTCTTTTTCTTAAGTGTCTTTGCAGGCCTTCCTGAATTAAGGTGAAAATCTACACTTAAGAAGATATATATATATACAACAACTGCTGCGGGGTCCCCGCGCATGGGCGGGTCTATTCAGCGCTTATGACTATCATGGAATTCCACTGTGAGAGAAAAGAAGTTACAGGTAAGAAACCATTCCTTCTCCAGTAATAATATCTTTCATAGATCCACGTGTGACCCACCCTGCTTCCCTGAGATGCTCCCCCTATAGATTGGGATTATTTTATTTCCACTTGTGCTTGAAAATCTGAGGGAATCAGCCTCTCTTGTGAAGGTGCTATCACCTGATTGGTTAAGGTTTGAAGTTTGGTCCTTTTTAAAACGGACATAGATAGGCTATCTAAGTGAATGTTCATTACCATTGTAGCCTATGATAGTGATACACACTGCTTTATTATGGTACCGTGGGACTCCCACTTTGACGGGGAATGATTCAAGCATGTGAATCTATGAAAAATACCAATACTGGAGAACTGCAGTTATAGGTAAGTAACTCGTTTTCTTCCATTTTGGGAGACCCAGGGCTGACTGAAAGAGCATGAGGAGGTAGAGGACTATCCCCCCTCAGACAGACTTTGGATTGCTGCATTCCTGAGTGTTGGGTGGGACACACACTGGAGGAAAGAAGAACCATACTACTGTGGCTACCATCAAGGTGTGAACCTCTAGTCACTCCCATTGCCTGGGTTGCAGGGCTATCAGTTTTGGAGTCACTCCTGCTGTGACAGACTGCTTTCTGGAGGAAGGGCAATACAGAAGAGTGGGCACTTCAAAAGTATGCATGCCCCAAGCACAAACATCACAGACTCGGACCCTAAATCACATTTGGTGCCTGGAAATGGACTATAAGAAGGGGAGGCGAGGCCCCAAAATTGCCAACTGTCAAGCAGCCAGTCAGACTGTATGTTGAGGAGAAGTTGTACTTGTTACCAGGACTGGGGCTAAGGTCCGCAAGTTTCCCAACTGGGTGAGGGCACATCACCCATGGAAATCAAAGACCACTTGCTCAGGAGTCTGGAGCACCTGTTCGTGCTTGCCAAAATCAGTGTGCCCTGAGAGGAAGAGGATAGCGCTTGGAGGGGGCTAGATCCAGTGGTGAATCCTGACGAGTGGATCCCCATAGCGAAGTGTGAGGAAGTGGTTGCTGTACTAATCGGGCTGTCGTCTGCATGCCAGAGGTAGTCCCTGTGAAGTTATCAGTGGCTGCACCGAACGGGCCATTACCCTTGAGCAGGTAAAAGTTGGCGACCTTGTATGCCAGAGGTGGCCGCTGTAAAGAGTGCATTACTGCTGTGTTGATCGGGCCGTAGCCCGTGTGCAGGGTATAGTGGGCGACCCCGTATCCCAGAGGGGGCCGCCATGAAGAGTGAATTACTCTTGTACCGATTGGACTGTAGAATGTGTGCCAGGTAATGTCGGCGACCCCGTGAGCCAAAGGCGGGCCGCCGTGAAAGCAGGGATCATGACCTGGTTTAGTTGGTGCCGAGAGGGAATGCCGCTATGGTGACCTATGAATACCCGCTCCCCGACGGAAACATCTGCACCCATACAATCACCCCTTACCTGCAAGAGGGAGCAACTGAGTTTACTGCGACTCCAGCGGGAGTGCTGCGGACAACCGTGCCGCAGCCCTTGCATAGAAGTGAGTGCTTCTCACCTCTGGCAGCCACTGCCAACCCCGCAAAGTCCAAGTGTGGAACCCTCCTGGGGCCTCTGGTGGAGCACCCCCGGCAGGAGCAGGTAAAACTGATTGCAGGGCAGAAGAGCCATGGGGAACGTCTTTTACCTCGTAGCATAGACAATGGAACACTTTTGACTTTGGGAGAGTCGAAGTGGGACTGCTACGTCGGACTGCTACTGGGGGACTAATCTTAGTGTCACCTGTCATGAATGGGGAATAACCACCAGAAGTAGAGAGAGAAATGGGATTCAAGGGCCTGCCTATTTAACACTAGAACACCGACCTCAGGAGATTTGTGTGCATTGTTTGCGCATGCTGTATTTCGCTTTGTGTTGGTATATAAATACATTTTTTTTCATAAAAGCAAGTATTGACTGACTGGACAATCATTTATTGCTGCTATTGAACGTATTTTGAGTTGTGAGCCTGGGTTCACCTCATGTATCTATCTCCCTACCGAGAAGCCAGGGACTGCTCGACCCATGCTACTACTGAGAGTCAAGTGCTGAAGGGGTACTTGGCCCCTAGTAGGTTGGGCCCCGACTCATCAGGAGTAAAAGGCGTCAACTCCTAGGATTGGGCCCATTAGCTCCTCGTTGGCCCTCTGAAAGGGGTTCCGACAGAAGGAAAGCATTAACAGTGTCAAGCTCAGGATTTCCTTAAAATAATAGATGCTCTGAAGGCTCCCAGGTGGAGAGATATAGAACTTGACATTTTTTATCTTAATCTAGCCACGATGGGAACATTTTCTTCACTGCTTCAAGGTGTGACTAGTTATTTTGTTGTTATTGGTTGGTTTGATGGGTAGGGGTGTTCTGTGGGCTTTGTGTTCATTGGAGGTAGAGAGTAGGTAGAATGGTGGCCTCCTGGGTTTTTGCACTGATCATTTGTCCCTGTTCTTTAATCTCGCATTTGTTTGTTTGTGCCTGGATTATTGATTTGGCCCTCATCTTCGGTCTGCAGTGTAGAGTGAACAAAGGGCGTTATGAGTTCATTGGGGAGCAGGGCGGGAGACACGTGCAAATGTGCTCTTCATCATTGTGCCCATATACAAGTACACCAGCTAATACAGGAAATTTGTTAGGTAGCCTATTTTTTCTAATTGTATTGTGTACAGTCACATAATTTCATGAGTAGTCTGTAATCAACATCGGAATTTTCAATACATTTTTGCCACACTTAACTTTGCTTTGCCCACCCAATAATTAGGACATTTTTATGTTAGCAGGGCTTTTTACCTTTAAGCATCATGACTGTGTGTGTGTGTGGGGGGGGGGGGGAGCGGTGTGGGGGTACAAGGGTTTTCTCTTAATCATTGTGACCATATGTAGATGCACTCGCTAATATATGATATTCGGTGAGTGACTATTCAGCAAATCTTTTACTATACAGAGTTTTACATTATCTACTCTGTGTTTAGAACACTTTATTTTTTCCTTTTGGTACCAGAGCTGTCTGTGCTTAAATAGTTTAGCTCACTCCTGCTAATTTATGATACAATTCTTTTCCGCAAGTGAAAGTGATGTGTTCCATTTTCAGCTCTCATGCTCTAGTTAAAATAAAAAGAGACTTTCTAATGGTACTCATTGCGGATTCCTATTCTGAAGCCATTTCTGGGCGTTACCCTTAATACTACAGCAACGCTAAATGACTGCTGCTTTGCTCTCAGATTCTCTACAGAAAGCACCACCCAAGAAAGTGACATTATTTCCTGTTTTTCCATGCATCTGAGTTGCGGGTTCCGAAACCACTGAATTTTCTTTGTTTCTTCCTACAGTGTTTTTTAAAATTATTTTTGAAAGAAAATTGTTTTTGTGGGGCTGTCTTTTTGACTCAAACCCAGTGGTAAATGACGATGCCAAATTTCGGTTACTGGTTTGTTCTTTGATCCACAGTCAAAACAAAGAATCCCTTGTACACCCTCTGGAGCGACTGATACAGTATCAATGGCGCCTATCTGAGCCATGAGGAAACACACCCAACATTGAGTCATTAGCTATGGAATATACACATGTATGTGTGGTTTAAGTTATAGCTAGGGTCCGTTTAAGTTACAGCTAGGGTCCAGGACTGAAATAATGAATTAGTTATATTTCATTTTATTTTTCACAACTTTTTGCATGTGGTGGCACACCAGGTAGTCGGCTCATCACACAGAAAAAAAAATGTGCATGGTAGAAACATATTTATTTTGGGGATTTTCACACAGGGTTAAAATAAACGTCATGTGTAAATAGTTCATCAAAGAAAAGGTACACGTTTAGTCAACTCCATGCATTTTCAGTATGAGATCTTTTCAGCCTCGTAATATTCCTTTACGTCGGAGCTACAAACGTCTGCCTGCCTGAGAAGAAAAAACAATTGTTTTAAATAACTATGTCTGTACATATTTTGAAGATTCGTGGGAGAGAACACCCAAAGAGTGGGAAAACGGTGACTAAATCACAGCTGAAAAGACAATAAGTTCACAGTGAACATAAATAAGGCCAGAATCAATGTCTTCGACCTTTAGATAAAAAAAAACCAACAGGATCTTCTCATCACATAATTATACACTATAAAGAGGGACAAATACACCCCGCTTTACAATTAAAGCACAGTTCCTAAAAGAAAAACCGAAGAGCTCAGAAGAAGAAGAATACCTATGTCACACAAATTCTCATTTAAAACAAGCATTGGCATGGCCAATAGGTCTCGCCTTTGTGACCTTATAAGTGTTTAGCTAGAGCTATTGGCATTGCCAATGTTTTTAAGCTATGTTGTAGAGCATTGTGGCTGCTGTGCAGCATGTTGAAAAGTTATAGTAAAAAGTGTCATGAGCATTTTGGTTACCTTATATATAACAAAGAAGACGACATGTACAAGTGAAAAACCCTATTAAATTGAGGAAAAAAGGAGAGGAGTGACGGACGCCCTCAAACGAGTCTTGGGGTGGGGGTCAGATAAAGTGAGGGAGTGAGCCAGCAGAGAAGAAGAGAAAGGGAGGCAGAAGGTGTACACTAACAGGTATAGATGCAATACATGGGGACGGAGAGAGGTGTGCACAGAGAGTGAGAGGGAGGGTTTGGAGAGAGGCATGTAGTCATACAAGGGCAAAGAGAAACAGGCTGAAAGTTAAAGAGGCACACGCACATGCTGATAGCGAGGGGTTTATAGAGAGGCAGAGTGTAAACAGGCAAAGTACAGACCGGAACAGAGGGAACGAGACAAAACAGCAGTGAATGGAGAGAGGTTTTGATGGGGAGACGGCGCAAAAGAGGGACACTGGTGGACAGAACGGGGCAGAGAGGAGCAGAGGTTTCTGTAGAGGTCTGCTGTTCAAACCTTCCACACAAAGATTCTGTCAAAACAACTTAAAAATGTTCAATGCACATAAAACTACCAACAAAAATGTTAAGATCTCAGAAGATTACTGCGTTAACATTAGAGCTGCTAAAAATGGGAATTAGGATGCTGCATCCCAAAAACAGATCATGGACATATCCGCTGCCTCCCCTTCATCACAAATAATACAAGGAATAATTATTCATTTAAATAAACTTTTCATTCAGTCGTATCTCACATAAGACTAGGGGGGCTGGAAGAGGAGGGGGTCGGTGCAGCAATAAATTTGATGTACATTTTTGAAAGAAAAAACATTGACTTATGGACAGACGTCTCTCCTTTTCTGACATGCTTGTCTCAAACCACTACAGTGGCGCAAATCAAATACACACTCTAAATACGGTGTGTGCAGTTTACCTGCTGAAATTTGAGAACAAAAGATAGGTGGGGGGCGTTCAATCAAATTCATGTGGCCTAGTCTCCCGTCAGCTGGGTGCAGTTTAGGCGCATACCCCCCTCCCCCCCACCACCACTTCTGTCAAACAAAGGTTTAAAAAAAAAAAAATGAACATAAGCATTTTGTGGCCCAAAAAATGGACTCCGTCTACAGCGACAAAGTATTATCTGCCATCAAAATTCCATCCTAACCAAATTAAACATCTACAAATATAGAAATTGTTACTGATGACGCCCCCGACGGGCTAGAGAAGCACTTCACACCTGGTGGTATGCAGTTGGGCTGCTTGGTGATCTCCTTTGAAGCCGGGGCGGACATCGAAGGGCTGGAAGCCAAGTAAAGAATACATGGCTAACTGGGTAAGTAATCACCCGGCCGCCTCCATATCTCCAAAAAGAAATGCAAATGTTGGGAGGCAAGTTCCCAGCATATATGTGGCCGTCATTGTTCCTGGCAGGGACGTGGCTAACGCCTTTAGCCACGTTGTCCAAGGTGGCGGGCAGATGAAGGCGTAAATGCATTATCAGTGACTGCCGAGAGAGTGCAAGAGGCCCAGTGCTTGGTGTGCTTCAGTGGCATGCAGTTGGGCTGCTTGGTGATCTTTCGAAGCCGGGGCGGGCACCTAAGGACCGGAAGCCAAGTAAAGAAAAAAATGCTAAGTGGGTAAGTAATCACCCAGCCGCCTGAATCCCTATCTCCAAAACGAAATGCGAGTGTTGGTAGGCAAGTTCCCAACATATATGTGGTAGTCATTGTTCCCAGCGGGGCTGCGGCTAACGCTTCCTGCAACGCCGTCCAGGGTGGCAGCTGGATGGCCGCAGGCAAGGCAGAAGTATAACAAGAAACACAAACCTTCACGAAAACAGAAAAAAAGCTGTAAAACACATCGCGCACAACCTTCACGAAATCAGACAAAACAACAAGATAAGGACATTCTTTACAGCCATGGGCTGAGCGCGTTTTGTACGCAAAGCCCGAGACGCAGCAAACGAAAACAAGCCCACACAAAACAACAAGCGCGGCCGCTAAAGTGAAAGCGACCGCGCTGTGTTTAATTAGTAACCTGATCCACAACGAGGGAGGAATACAGCTGCCAGCCTGCGCGCCGCTGCTCGCTCCCGAGAGCAAAACACCGTGGGAGTGAACCTTTGGAGGAGAGGTGGGACATGCACCCGCCTTTGGCCATTTGCGTGCTTTCATTATTGAAAGACACATGCAAAGGCCAATCCAATGTGTGGGAGGAGTACGGAGTTGGAGTACAGAGTTGGAGTGCTCACAAGAAGCCTCCCATAGAGCAGCGCATGCGCGCTGCGCTAGGTTCGTCTTAATCACTGCCACAGGTGGGTTTCTGAGCGCGTACGCCTCAAAACTCCATGCCGCTCCGTGCGTTTATCTGGTGACTTCCGGGTCAGACGAACGGAGTGCTACTGGACACTACGGATTCGATCACTAAGTATTACACTTACCAAGTGATAGAAACACTGCAGCGTGGGAGAATATTCGTAACATTAGAAACGAAGGGATACTCACACACAGCCGGGACGGAAGTAGAACCGGCGGGGAGAACGGGATTGATATCTTCCATTTGCTTGTCAGCCCTGAAGAAGTCGATTGGGATAGTTCCCACGACGAAACACGTGTTGGCTGGGCAATTTCGCTTGAAATAAAGGGACAGAAGAACACCCAACGACTAATTATTGAAAAAGCTAAAACAATAATTGATCTTACTGTGTTGAACATACTACATATATGCGATTATGTCATGAGATGTATAATTAGACACTAATGTTGACAATACCAGCGTGTGCATAGGACAAGTGTAACAGTTCAATAGTGGACCGTGCAGACTGTCCAGTGGGAGGGTTCAGGGTGTGTATTTCCCTCACCTTTTGCACTGCATAGATAGTGAACACCAAATTACGCACACTCAGGAGGCGCCAGTTCCACACTTAACGAAAACCACCCCACCTTTTGTTTCATTAATTACATAATGGTAATGCTCGGGATGAAAACAAAGCCTGAAATAAATCAGGTTTCATAAAACAAGTCAATTAAGCGGCTTTAGAGCAGAGAGACGAAAGCACATTTTCAAAGGTGCACATTTTCTGCACTCTTAATCTTTTTTTTCTCTGTAGATTTTCCCAACCTCTGTAACTAGAAAGGCAAAGTCATTTCTTTGGATCACCGTGACCCTGGCTCAAAATTGGTAGCCTCCCGCCTGAATCGGGAGGGTTGGCATGTATGTGTTTGTGCCTGCATGCGTGCGTGATAGTCTGTGTGTGTGCCTTCGAAGTGAAAAGCCAGGGCATGGTGGATGAGGCGTGGGAAGAGGTGAAGAGAAAGCTTACCATCTAGTTCTGCAAAGCTTCTGTTACCTTGGAAACCAGGAGGGGAAACAGCGAGGAGCTCCTGGTGCAGAGGCAGCCACGAGAATGAAGCAGCCACGCCGACCAAGAAAAGTAACAGTACGGAATGAAAGGCAGCAGAGCACCGAATGGAAGGCACAGCACGAAGAAGTACAGCCAGTGTTCCAGAGATGCGTCTTCATGGATACAGTTTGCAGGCAATTACTGATATCCATGCTGCAGTCTCTCTGATTGGAGGACAGTCATTCATGACATTGCCATATTATGATTGGCTTCTTTTACGATGTCCTCCAATCAGAGAGGCCCCTGAGAAGCACACTACTTGAAACCCAAACAAAGTGGAAATATTTTGATTAAAGGTGGAAGTAAAGCTGAGGAATGCGTGACCCCGTTTGCATGACTCGATGGCCCCCCATTGAGTCATCCAAACGGGGTCGTGCATGGTGCAGGAAGTACTGTCTCCTCCCAAACCAAGTCCCCTGAGGACCTCAAGGACCGACATGTTGAGTGGGACCTGAGGCCACAGCTGGGTGCAGAGAAGAGAAAAGGTGAGGCTTAAAGATCCTTGGAGGAGAAAATGGTCTTGCTGGCTGGAGTGTCAAGGAGGTGTACCTGAAGGTTAAATAACTGTTAGAGTCTAACAAAAAGGGTGTGGTCACCACTACTGGGTGCAGTGCAGAAGAAAGAGTTCATATATTCAGAGACTTTGTACCTGACTTTAAGGAGTGGTTTGATATAGACAGGTTATTTCTGGCATAAGAAGTAGCTGTTGAGGTCCAGAGGATCTCTTAGAAGGATTGTAGAGGTGCCTTTGGAGTCATGTTCGTGGTGATGGGATGGATAACATGCTGGCTCGAGAGAAGGGGGAAGAGGTTGAGGTATCCCATTGTAAAGGAGGTCCTTGTCAGTAAGTATGAATTAACCCCAGAGGAGTGCAGGTTGAAATTCAGTTTTAGTCAGAAACTATGTAACTACTGCTGGGAGGATTTTGTGGGGTAGCTTTGAAATGTTTGTTAAAAGTACTGTTGTTTTTTAAGAAGGTGTTTCTAACAGTTTTATACTTTTTCTTTTTTTTCAAAGACAACTGAGAAGAAGCAACTTGAGAGACCGTTTCTCCAGACACTCATTGGAGTTCTTTTAGCTTGTTTCATCTGATACAGTTCAATGGCATCCCCCATGATCTCGTTTGAATGTATCGGATGGATACTGTAATGCTCATATATTTCTTCAGATCTACTTCTAACCACTTTCTCAAACTGTCCGCTTGAAGGCAACATTTTTTCTTACATACAACTTCCATGTTAGAGAACATCTACATCTTTATAGCACACATTATTATTTGTAGATTTCTTCACTTTATTTACATCCTCTAGTTCCGACCAGATTTTGTTGTTTTTCATGGGCAAGCCATTCACTAGAATAACAAGTTGTTCTTCTTAATCTCTCTCTATACCCGCAGTTTCAATATTGTGTTTGACATCTAAAGTAAAATACACAACTGTATCTTTAAGCCCTTTCTGAACCTCAGTGGATGATAACTTTAATGTTAGAGTTTGCTTCTCTTAGAAAGTAATGTAAGTGATCCCATGGATATTCTGCATAACTCGGGGTTAGAAACGAAGTTAGTGGTCCCAAATTTCGCAACATGTACTTAAGCTTAACATGACAATGATACTAGTACTCATTCCTCCCAATATTTGCAGAGGTAAAGTAAATAGACAGCAGCACTACAAGTACATGGGTGGGGTCCTACTCTATCAGTTTATTCCTGGCAAATAATAAATTTACTACTGCGCTCCCATTTTTACACAGCTGCATGTCTACACCTCCCTTATACCTCTTCACCTATTTCTTCCTCTACATTTCTAGGAACCTTCTCTTATTTTCCAATGGTACTACTTTTTGTTGCAAATTTTTCAAGTTTCAGTGTGTTTCTGTGTTTGTAAATAGTTAAATGTTATGTTTGTTAATTGTTTGGTTTAAATTATATTCTACTATGGTAAAAATAATATACTTGTAAAGTTATAAATATATTTATTGTTAAGTTAAAGGTCATAAACACACCCATACAGGTACTCATACATGTACTCACCCACCTATACAGTAATTCACACAGGTATGGAAGAAGGGAAAATGGCCCCACATAACACATTTATACAGTGGCAATGTGACGTTTTGCACAGTAAGTAATCATCTCCCTCATATCTTCAGAGGCAGCTGGTATTGTGATGACTGCAGCTGATGAACGTTCTCCCAAGGGTGCTCTAGAGGTAGAATATTCTGCTGCACCTAGTTTCTCGTGCAACATTCAGTTGTAGACTCGTTCTTGAATTGTTTTTAAGTGCGTCCATTTGGAATTTGTCACATGAATACTTCTTGGCAGTGCTGCTGGGTAACCGTGTGTCGCAAATATTACACTGCACATGTTTAGCTGTAATCTTTTCCCATGAAGGTATTCTAAAATGTTTCCAGACATCACTTTATTTTGTGCTGGTGTAAAGAAATACATGCATGTGTTTAAAGTGGTTGTACACAAAACTGTATTTGTAAATAGTTAAATAAGTTGTGTTATGTTTATTTGTTTATCTGTAGTGAGTGCAATGCACAGTGTTCCTTAATTGCAATGAGATAGTGTGCAGTTTTTTTTCTACAATCTTTGGTTGTTTTTTCGCCACTGTTCAATGATGACTGCTTAAAAGTACATTGTTTACCATGCATGAGTAAAGAAGCTGAGTACGGTAAAAAAGGGAATATGAAATGCTTATTTATATTAATATATACCCTTACAGTATGAGAACTGTCTAGTTATTTCTTAGAATTATGTCTTTATGCATTGTTGAAATTGTAAGTTACTTTTGTAATTCTATTAATTGTAAAACTAATAAATATTTCTGTTTTTTTCTTTTTATGCAGATCAGTGGCACCGTGTTTTGCGGTAATGTACTTTACTAATTCGTTCTTGCGGTGTTGTTGCATAACTTTAGATTTTGAGAATGCACACCCAAGGACAAATTGCTACAATTACTAACATAACTACGCACACAACAGCACAACATCTCACAAACCCAGCTACACACAGATAGAGGTATTCACACACACAGGCTCACACTGATAAGCCACTGACACACCTAGACTACACACCGATACAGCCACTGATAAATCCAGCCAAATACTAATGCATGAATTAACACACCCATGTACCCAGTGACACATCCAGGGACTTACTAATGCAGACACTCACACACCCGGGCATACAGCAGTGTAGACACTCACACAGCCTGCCAAAGATTAATGCATCCAATAACACACCGACGTACACACTGAAAGAGTCAAAGACTTAGCAATGCAGAGACTGACACATCCAGGTGTACAACAGTGGAGTCACTTACACACCCAGCCAAACCCTAATGAATCCAATAACACACCCAGGCACACACTGATGCACACAGTGAGACACCCAAAGACTTGCTAATGCAGACACTGACACACCCAGGCATACAGCAATGCAGACACTGACACACCCATCCAAACACTAATGCATTGAATAACACACTCAGGCACACACTGATGCATACACTGACATACCCATGCTCACACTGATGCATATGCGAACACACCCAGGCACAAACTGATGCATACACTAACACATCCAGGCAAACACTTGTTTGCACTAACACACTCAGGCGCACATTCTTGCATACACTAAAACACCAAGGCACATAATGATGCATACACTAGCACACACTGATGTATAGACTGACACACCCAGGCACACACTAATGCATACACCGACACACCCAGGGATATACCAGTGCA
Source organism: Calotriton arnoldi (assembly GCA_963921515.1). Taxonomy (NCBI): domain Eukaryota; kingdom Metazoa; phylum Chordata; class Amphibia; order Caudata; family Salamandridae; genus Calotriton; species Calotriton arnoldi. The sequence continues at coordinate 1,752,150 of CAWUFW010000486.1, read as the reverse complement.
GGCACTGACACACCCAGGCATACAGCAGTGCAGACACAGACATACCCAGCCAAACAGTAATACATCCAATAACACACCCTGATACATACACTGTCATACCTAGACTCACACCCAGGCACATACTGATGCATACACTAACACACCGAGGCACACACTGATGCATACACTGACACACCCAGAGACGTACAATGCAGACACTGACACACTCAGGCATATAAAAATGCAGACACTGACACACCAAGCCAAACACTAATTCATCCAATAACACACTGATAGACACACTGACACACCCAGAGGCTTACCAATGGCATACCAATGCAGACACTGGCACACCCAGACATACAGAAATGCAGACACTCAGACACCCAGCCAAACACTAATGCATCCAATATCACACCCAGTCACACACTGATGCTCACATTGACACACCCAGGGACTTACCAATGCAGACACTGACACACTAGGGCATACAGTAATGCATAAACTGACAGACCCAGCCAAACACTAATGCATCCAATAAGACACCCAGGCACACACTGACACACCCAGAGACTTACCAATGCAGGCACTGACACACCCAGGCATACAGCAATGCAGACACTGACACAGTCATCCAAACACCAATGCATCCAATAAGAGACCCAGGTACACACTGACACACACACTGTTACACCCAGAGACTTACAAATGCAGACAGTGACACACCCAGGCATAGAGCAATGCAGACAGTGACACACCCAGCCAAACACCAATGCATGCAATAAAACACCCAGGCACACACTGATGCACACATTGACACACCTAGGGACTTACCAATGCAGATACTGACACACCCAGCATACAGCAATGCAGACACTGACCACACCCAGCCATACAGCAATGTAGACACTGACACACCCAGCCATTCAGCAACGCAGACACTGACACACCCAGCCAAACAGTAATGCATCCAATAACATACTCAGGCACACACTGGTGCATATACTGATATACCCAGACGCACATTGATGCATATGCCAACATACCCATTCACATACTGATGCATACACTAACACACCCAGGCACTCAATAATGCATACACTAACTGACCCAGGCATTCACTCATGCACACACTGACACCCCACACACTCACACCGATACAGTCACTGACACATTAAACACAGAGTTAGCTCTTTGATTGAGTAGATATTTGGTGGTTCTAACAAGAGCCATTTTTTTCTAGAAGGGTTTTTTAACAGTTTTTTATTCTTTTTTGTTTGTTTTTTTAACAAAAAGTGAACAGGATAGGAAAAAGGGTAAGGATGGGGAAATGCAAAGAAGCACTGGCTTCACTCTGCATCAAACATTATGTAGTCACTGGAAGCATAAAAAAAACATAACAGCGATGCTTCTTCGCTGTATCGAAGAATGCACCCACAGAAGAAATTTTTACAGTGACAAGCATGTGGCATTTCGTGCAGTGAATAACCATGTCACTCAATTCCTCACAGGCACCTGGTATTGTAATGACTGCAGTTGAAGATGGTTCTCCCAAGGCTGCTGTAGAGGTTGACTGTCCTGTTGCACCTGCTTTTTCTCAAATCATCTGACTGTAGACCCTCTCATTAATTATTTTTAGGTACTTCCATATAGAACTTGTCCCATGCAAATCCTTCTTTGCAGTGCCTCTTGATAACTGCTTGCCACAAATTTTGCCCTTGGCATATTTTGCTGTTACCTTCTTTTCCTCAGAAGGTATAGTAAAGGGCCTCCACACATCACTTTCTTTGCTGCGTGGGTCTTCTTCCTCATCCTCAACAGCTTGTGGATGCTCATCTTCGACGAACGGATGGCTTCAGCCATTGAGCAAAAGCACAGCACTGTTGTTTCTCAATCCTCCTCGTAGATACTTCACTAAGGAAGTAACTGCTTTTGGGTGTAGGTTTCCATGTGGAAGGGTGGGGTCTTAATGTATCCAATCAGAAGGCAAGGTTTGGGTGTGTATTTGAGTGAATTTGCGAATCAGGTCCTGAAATTTGCGGATTCGCGAGACTGGTAAAATGGGTAACTTTTTTTAAAAGCAGATATAAGGTGGTTTATATATACTTGTAAATATGTTAACACAGATTTTATTAATGACAATTGAGTGGTGTATATATGCGCAGTCATTTTTAGAGTTTTCGGCAAATTCGCGGATTGAGACTCGTGAATTTGTTTATCATGTGATCAGGAGTAAAAACCATAGAGTAGTAGTCTGTCTATATTTCCAGACCCACAAAGGTACTGCGGTACCCCAAAAATATTTTTATAAGATCTGTTTAATTACATTAAAAAACTTCATTTACTTTACATTACCTACATATCTGATTTTTATATTTTAAAATGTTTAAATAGCCTGTTTGTAAAAAAAGAATATCTACAGTATAAAAAAAACTTTATAAAAAATACATTGTAATACACTTAGTATTAAAAATAAACCCTACAAGTTAACTAAAAAAGTAAACATTCGAGGGACATAATATTTTAGAAATGGAATTTAAATAACCTTTGAAATTCGTGAAAAAAACAAAGGTTACAGGGACGTTATAGTTAGGAAATAGAATTTAAAAAAAAACTTTAGAAATTCACTGAAAAATCAAAGATTACAGGGACGTTATATTTAGGAAATATAATTTTTTTTAACTTAGAATTCACTGCCAAACCAAAGGATACAGGGACGTTATATTTAGGCTCAGATTTCACTCATACTAAACCATAGAAATTCAGCAGTTCTACTTACCTGAGCTAACTATAACTTACGCCCCCACAACGCACTGCTTATGACCTCACATACTACATCACTCGTGACATGGTCAGCGACATCACTGGTGACATCACTAATGACATCAGTGATGGCATCATCCACAGAACCACTCACATCCCATAGAACCTCTCATACACCCACTCACACATCCACTCACATACCCATTCACAGACCCATACAGCCACTCACACACCCATTCACTCACCCATGCAGCACTCACATCCACTCGCTCAGCCATACAGCTACTAACTCACCCATACAGCCACTCACACACCCATTCACTCACCCACACAACCACTTACATACCCATTCAAACATCCATGCAAGACCTCACACCTACTCACTCACCTAAACAGCCACTGACACAGACACTTACTGTGCAATCCAGCCACTCACTACCCCCACTCACATACCCATACACCCACTCAAACAGCTACTCACTCACCCTTACACCCACTTACACACCCAGTCACTCACCAGTAGAGCCATTCACACAGCCACTCAGTCATGCATACAGGCACTCACACACCTACTCACCCACCCATAGAGCCACTCACAGTCACTCACCGACCCATAGAGCCACGCACACAGCCACTCACACACCCATACAGCCACCCACTCATTCACCCATACAGCTACTCACACAGCCAGCTACTCACTCACCCATACAGCCACTCACACAGACACTCACCCCATAAACCACTCACACACCCATACAGCACTCACACACCTAGACACTCACACAGCCACTCATCCATACAGTTACTCACACACCCACGTATTCACCCTTACAAGCACTCACACACCCATACAGCCACTCACAGATTCAGACAGTCACACAGCTACTCAGATGACATTATGGAAATAGTATCACTCAGTAGTACAGAAACAAAAGTAATTTAACTTATGCAGTAGCTTAGTATATATCTTTAAGTCTCAAAAACGTTTTCGAAACACACTCACTGGATGATGTCAATAATGATGTCATTTGAGATGTCATCAGTGATGTCACTGACCATGTCATGAGTGATGTAATATGTGAGGTCATAAGTAGTGCAATGCGGGGGCATAAGTTATAGTTAGCTCAGGTAACTATAACTGCTGAATTTCCATGGTTTTGTACGAGTGAAATCTGAGCCTAACTATAACGTCCCTATAACATTTGGTTTTTGCAATGCATATACATATACACAGAAAAAAGATATAGGTCTATCAGAAAATCTTTGTTTTATTTTAAAATGTATATCCCCATTGTGGAAATGCAAATATGGTAAAGCAATTAGACATATCTATCTGGTAGAAACATCTACCTGCAGATTCTTTACTTTAGAATCCTCCCACAGCACGTCCGCGCACTGGCAGAGGGCATCGTGTGACTTCATATGTGATGTGACGTCAACTGAGTCCATATAACTCCCTCGTTGAAGCACTGACATCAGTTTCTTCTGTGAGTTTTTCCCCACACTGGAAATGCAGAGCCACATATAGAAACTGTCTATTGAACAGCGTGCTAAAACAAAAGACACTTGTCAAATAATTACAGAATTCCTAACCATGTTTCAGTATATGAATATCCTAACAAAAACCTTGAAATTAAAGAGAACTCACATTTCCAACAATCACTGAATTTTGATGTAAAAGACCAAAGCAAACTAATTGAGACCCAAAAGGACTCAGTTCGCAGAGCGGGGAGGATGGGAGGTTCGTTAAGGAATCTGCGGCTAGATCATGTCTCTGCCAAGTAATGTGTTACCGAAGGTAAGAAACTTGTTCATCTGATAAAGACATCTAGCCACAGATTCCTTACTTTAGAATCAAATGCCTAAGCCATACCATCCCCAGAGGAGGGTCTGCGGACTGCAACCATGAAAAGTCTCTTACTAAGACCAACCTGGTTCAGCAAAAGAGAAAAGACCGAAAATGTATAATAATGTGGGTGCGCAGAAACATACCCTGCCATATAAAGTCCCCTAAAAGGGACCATAGGTAATTAAAGTCACAAGACATTTAAAGCATGTGAATAACATACCCATGTCCGTAAAACAAAACTGCTTTAGAAGTTCTCACCTCACCACAACTGTGGATAGAACCACAGTAACAAAAATTATAAGACAATAAAAGCATGAGGAAAATATTACCTTTGGTAATTCCAGTACAAAGGATTAACTATTTGAGATCAATTTTAGACGCCACTGTTGCAAAAGTGTTTCCTTCGGAAGAGAAACTATCATCTATCCAACAGAAGTCTCAGCTGTTGAAAAGAACACCCCTGCAAAGTGCATCAAGTTTCTTTGTTGCTAGAATAGATGGCATCATGAATCTATTTGACACCGAATGCCAGACTCCACATGAGACCGTTGCAGCAATGCCTGAGGATCAGTAGAACCAGAAATCAGGACGTTGGGAAAACACTAACCCAAAAAGTGATCCAGTCATTCCTTTGTCAGTGCAAAACGTCCAATTTGCTGAAAGGAGTTCCTTTTTACAAGGACATACCTACTCAGACTATAGTGACAAATGCTTCTTAACTATGATGGGGGTGCTCATATGGACCATCTTCAAACTCAGTGAACTTGGTCAAAAAGAGAACAATATTATCAGATCAACCTTTTGGAGTTAAGGGCTGTCCATCTCGCTCTAAAATCATTTCTTCCTTCTTCCAAGACAACTTACATCCTTGTTCAGACGGACAATATAACTACAATGTATTATCTGAAAAAACAAGGGGGGACACATTCGAGACAGTTGTCTCTGGAAGCTCAAACCATCTGGAAATGGCTTCTTGCAAAGAATCTAACAATTACGGCACTACATCTACTAGGAGTGCACAACGAGCAAGCAGATGTACTGAGTTGTATAATACAAAAACATCACGTTTGGATTTTGAATGACAATATCCTGCAAGAACTATTAGACGAATGGGGCTATTCAGAATTAGACTTTTTCGCCGATGCCCACAACAAAAAATGCCCAAACTGTGCCTCCAGATTTTACTAGCCAGGATCAATGGGAATACCCTTTTGATCAACTGGTCAGGGAGATTTCTCTATGCTTTTCTTCCATCCCACTGATTTCCACAGTGTTGTTCAAACAAAAAAATGTCAAGGTCAGACTGATCTTAATAGCTCTGGAAAGGCCTCAGCAATGGTGGTTCACAGATCTTCTTTGTTCGCCCTAAATTGGCAGGGTATGCCCAGACGTGGGTCCCTTGCTCACTTTGCCACTGGATTCAAGCTAGCCTGGCTGATAAGGGGTGTTACCTCGAAACTGGTCCCAGGATGCTTGTTTCCAGTCCAGGAAAGAACTGGCTTGGCAGTTCGGGCTGGACTGTTCCCATGAGGCACAGGGTCAAGACGGATTTGCATATAACTGGGTCTGAACTGGGGTGGCGAAGTGAGCTAAAGAACGATGATGGATTCAACCCAGATTTGTGACTGGGGTTGAGTGTCTGAAAAGTTTCAGTCCTCTGTCCATCATCTCCTTGTGTTTGCTCGCAGATCTTCTTTACCTGTTAAAGAGACCACACAGGAAATTACAGTGCAGGCCAAATATTCTCTACAAATTCGGGGAAGAGATCCTACACCCCAACGTACCATTGTTGAACTTAGAGGCTTGGTTCCTGGATTCCTACAATATGGGCATTTAAATCATCCACAAGATTGCATGAACATTTTAAAGGAGGCATAGAGATCATCCACTAAAACATCAAATTCTCTCATGTAGAAGAGTTGCATATGGTGCATTCAGAATAGCCATAATCTCGTTTCATGCCAAGGGGAGGTAGTTATCCCATACCTTCTTTACTTGGCAAAATCTGACCTTTCTTTTTCTTCCATAAAAGTTCCGCTTTCAGTTGTAACTGCATATAGGAAATCTTCTTCACAAATCTCTTTCTTCAAAATACCAGTAATAATGGATTTCTTAGAAGGGATTAAAAAGGGTTTTCCTCCTATTAGGTCCCCTTACCCTTAATGGGAACTGAATGTAGTCCTTTCAAAATTAATGGGTCCTCCATTTGAACCCATTCACAAGACTACTTTTCAGCATTTATCATGGAAGACAACTTTTCTAGTAGCTATTACTTCTGTTCGAAGAGTCAGCGAAATTCAAGCTTTATGCGCCAAAGAGCCTAATACTGTGTTTCACAAAAGCATAGTTGAATTGAGAATTCACCCCTCTTCCCAAAGTGTTTCAGATTCCCATGTCAATCAAACAATTTCTTTACCAACATTCTTGCCAAACCCCTATAAACCAGCAGAACAAGCCCTTCATTCCTTGGATGTGAAAAGGGTATTAAAATTCTATTTGGATAAAACAAAAGAAATCAGACAATCTGATCACCTGTCTGTGAACTACGATCCAGTTAGAACTGGATTTTCTACTTCTAAAAAATCCATTTCTAGATGGATAGTGTCTTGCATAATTCTGTGTTACCGGCTAGCGGATAAATCTCTAACTGTTGCACCCAAGGCTCATTCAGCTAGAGGAAAGGCAACGACTGTGGCTCTTTTAAGAAATATACCTATTTCAGAAATCTGTAAAGCTGCAACATGGAGATCAATACATACCATTATTAGGCATTATTGCCTGGATTCAGATTCCAGGGCTAATGCACTAGTAGGGCAAGCCTCTTTGAAGGAATCTGTTTGCATAATAAGTGGGTTTTTCTGTGTTTTATCTTTTTGCATGCAAATGTTTGGTGGTGGGATAAGCTTGCTAATCTATTCAGTGCTTATGACTATTGATGAGAACCCCCTCGAAGAGAAGAAAAAGTTTCTTACCTGTAATCCTGGTTCTCTTCCAGGGGAATCCTCATCAAAGTCATATTGTAGCTGAATAATCTGATTTACAATGGGTCTGCATTTCCTTTATTTTTTTCATTTAAAAAAGAGAGGTGTGTGACCCATATTTCTAATCTCTTTATCATATCTGTATTTCGACAAGTGGGATATCATTTTTAAAATAAAATATAAATGACATTTAGCCATTTTCTGATAGACCTATATATAAGCATGAACTAGACTGCATTTAGTAACCGCATGAACGCTCTAGTTGTTTTTAATAATGGAAAGTGGTGATGGACAACAGGATAATGTGACTTTAAATGGACTGTTTATGCTTGTGGACTGTTAAAACAAAGTATGCTTAGTAGTCAGGTCATATAGAAAAAGGATGTAAGTTTATTCTTCAAATTATATCTTCAGTTACAGGTTACAAGATGATGGTAGGTTTCAATGTAATGCCCCACCAGGAGCAGCCTCCTTGCTGCTCAGCCCATACACTCCAACTGACTTGTATCCAAGCACAAACACTCTCAGCATTCTAATGACCTCACACGCTGTCTGAGCAGCAAGGCAGAGAACATCAATGGGGAGTATGCATTATACCAGGCAGTAGATTACAACATGGACTCTATGGTCCAGTTGAAGGCTAAACTCCGAAACACCATCTATACTGTATTGCACTGTTGCTGAAAATAAATATAATTTGGATGGTTCCCGTTGGCTGGTGGTGATGCTCCTTCCCTCTTTGCCGCAAAAAGGAATTGGGAGCTTATGTGGATCTCATATGCAGCAGCTGCACTGCACTGAGCGTACCCCTGGAAGTAAGGTGAGACTGTGTTTGTAGCAGCAAAGGATTACCTTCACAGAGCGTGTTCTCGTCGGCACCTCTGCCCTCATGTATACGTATATGGATAAAGTATAAATCGGTGAGCGGTGAACGGTACAAGGATCCCAAATCTTTGGTTAGCAGCAAAAAAGAATTGTGAAGTTTATATAGATATATTAGTGTAAAGTTTTTTTATTTATTTTACAGAGTGCTCTGATCTTGCGCGTGGGTGGGGCAATTCAGTGCTTATGACTTTGATGAGGATAGCAACTTTTCCTTCCCATTATCCCTCTGTTCTTCTTACATTCTCCTGTGTTTTCTGCACAACCATGATAGATTGACTGCCCACCAAATTTAAAGAGCTAAAAGACTGGGCTAAGTCCCGATAGTGCAAGTTCCGAAGACTTCGAAAACGTCCTGCTTTGGCATGACAGCACCGCTAAAGTACCTACCTTTCAGTTTCAGGCAAATGATGAATAAAGAAGTGTTTAGAAATCAAAAGATTGCTAATCATATGATTCAAATACTACAACGAGTAAAGCTGATAGCTAGAATCCAGCTATGGAATATCATTACAAGCTATGTTCTCCTACTATTTCTAAGGCCAGTCCTACGTAGCCTGTTCATCGCCACTAATGCATTGCCATTGGGTGAAGATACCTTAATATCCATCGTACTACACTAACCATCATCATCAGGTGCATAGCTTCAAAGGTATATCCACAACCATTTTACTCACCTCATAGAATGTGTGGCTGAAGGGGCAGGATCATTTGGTTATCCCTAAGGTGGCCAAGTTGTCAGGACAAGAGGAGGCGGGGGTGGTCAGAAAAACACTTGTCTCAAATACCTCACACAGACACCAGCTGGCAAACTCCACACGTCTCCAAGGCAGACAATTAGCAATGCAGAACTACAGTAGCAGGAGGGTAAGAAGTAACTAGAGTCAGCATAGGCAAGACTTTAGATCATGTGATGGAATGGTTCGACCTGTTGGGTAGCCTGCAAGCAACTGGACAGGCAGGATGAAGTGGAGTGGTATGAAGCCTTTCGTACTCAATTGCTCACCTCACACAAACAATAGCAAGCTACACTTGCATATCTGCATGGTTGGCAATGATCAGCACAGGAATACTTCAGCAAAATGATGACTTAGTAACAGTTACTATAAACCAGTGTAATAGTACATAATTTACTAACCTTAAAGGAATGACAAGGCTGATTCTTCCTACTCTGGATTCAAACTTGTGACCTTCATTTCACTGCAGATGCCAGTAGTGAGTGTCCACTCACGTAGCTGTCTTACTGACTCAGACTATAAACAGATGCCATATTGTTGCTTTGCAGATTTCAGCCAGTGGAGTGTTTCTATTGATGCTGCTCTAGGGCTAGTATCTTGTTTTTTTACTTGACCCAGCAACTGCTTATTAGTCTTAGTGTTGTCAATTTACCTGCCTATCTTATGCCATATCTATGGTTTTTAATGACTGTGCAATTTAATCAAACTAATACAAATGTCTTTGGTCAATTTGCTACATGAACTTGGAGCTTTTTTGAGTGTATGTCAGGCTTTTTCAGCTAAGGTGATAGGATTTCCAAATACAACTGATAAAAAGTCACTTTGCAGCAGGTGAAATTTGGAGATTATCTCCAGGGTGAACCCTACTTCAGTCCTGACCATTATTTTGTATCTTTACATTTGGTATATGTTTCATCAGCTGGGAATGCTTTTTGCAGATGGATTCATCCAACAGTTTGGAAGTCTGCAATTAATAAAAGACATGAGGCAGTGAGATTTCTAAATTATCTTATTATTCAACAGCTACGAGGTGCCAGTGTGGACCTACTCAAAATACAGAAGTTGCATCTAGTTTATATAGATTAATGAAAGGTTGTACAAATAATACACAACCAGTGGGGCAATCCCCGACATAGGTGCTTTCCAAACATTTATGCAATCACTAATCTCTATTTAGTGAGGGCCTATATATGGGCATTTATCTAAAGCAAACTTGCATGAGGCATAGCAACAGCTTGTCGCATACACTTGGTCGTTTCTCAAAGCCTTGGGGTTACAGCAAAAGTACAGAACTTCATAAACAAGTGTGGTGTAATAAGTAAACAGTAAAATGTGCAGCCCAAGGATCTTGAAAAGTACAGAAGCAGAAGAAACTGGCCAGCAACTTTGACACATTCGGCAGGCTTCTTCTATTGAGTGTCACAAAGTGGAACCTGAAATAAAATGGATTCCACATTCCCTCCTCTGACACTTAGTAGTGTCATTTACTCTGTTTCTATTGTCATATTTCCTTTTTCTTCTTCATTTATCACCTAAGATTGGTCATTGTGTCCCTGCCTGTCGGACCTGGTACATCTCTGCATACTGACCTATAGGTTGCCTTGGATGATACAACTGGGCAATAATGGCAGAGAAACACCAAGGAGCCGCTGTTATCACTATACAAAGGACTACCAGTATTCCCAGGCCAATTAATTCTGCTTCCAATATCCATGTACCCCATACACCAAGCCATGAGGCTAAGGAATTCCACAGCCCTCCCCATTCCTGGATGTCATGTGCTTCTCTTGATATATTGTGCTTACTTCTATGGCAAGCCAAATATTTCCACTATTGTTGGGAATCAATGTGCACCATTTCTACTTGATTACCTGCCAGACTGCACCTTCCTTGCACAGGATGATATCGAGGGCCATTCTGATTTGAATTACAACACTTCTTATGCTACCATCTCATCCTTAATGTTTCCCAATGCCACAGTAGTCTTTTGTGACAGGTCTTCTTTTAGTTTAGCTAATTCATTTATCTCATAGCTATCGTGGGCTAATCCTAGAAGAGTTATACCATTACCCCAAAAATGGTCAGCACCTTATTAACCCAAGCAGTTACCCTTTTCAACCTTATTTTTGTCTCGGGCAATTATTTCACATGAAACATTTGGGGCATGACAAAAGACAGATAACAGCTGTCATACCATCCCTGGGGTAGATAAAAATAGGCCCATTGCCCGCAAATGAAAAATATTCTCTTATACCCTGCTACTGTATGCGCAGCCATTACTGCCCACCGATACTTAGTGCTAGGATGTGGAAAATCAGTTTACTCATGGCAGGTGCTATAACACAGGAACAGATGGTTTATGATGCTGTTGCTGCCTCCTTGCATTGACAATCTGATTATAGGTGCGTTTTGGAAACATAAGGGGCCCATTACTTGTTGTTCTATTCATAAATATGGCAGTATTGGTTTCCCATCCTTAAATTTAAAAGTATTTTTGCAAAAGCCAACCCTAATATTCCTATCATAGTAAGCAATAAGCTGTACATCTTCTGTTTTGTTATTCTGACTGGTACAAATACCCCGTTGTCCTGTTTCTGATTTTTTACCCGGGACCAAGTTCTCGATAAAGGACGAATAGAATCCGGTTTTATACAACAGTTTATATAAGAAGGAATTTCTACAGTTTAGTCAGTGGCGCTACTCTATAAGACATGTCATCCTGAGTACAAGTTGGAAGGTGTGTGCAAACATAACATTCTGAAACATTTAGTACCGAAACATATCTTTCCATCAAATTTACATAATAATTTAGTTCATATATGGGCTTTAGTTTTGACCAGTACTCAGCTGGATCAACATTAGCAGGTCTTGTGGTCTTTGAAGTCTAATCATTAAAAGTATCTTGCTTATCTTCAGTCTCTGGAATCCTTATCTGTTTTCTGAAGACGATGAACTACCACCATTGGGTAATATATATATCCTTAACCCCTAAACTCACCCACCCTTAAACCCTAAAAATGCCTGTACCACCTAATAGCTTTACCCACCCCTAAGCCCTAAAAATACCCTTACCACCCAATACCCCTACCCACCCTTCAACCCTAAAAACACCTTTACCACCCAATACCCTTACCCACCTATAAACCCTAAATATATCCTTACCACCCCATACCCACCCCTAAACCCTAAACATACCCTTACACACCCCCTAAACCCTAAAATACCTTTTCCACCCAATAACCTTACCCTAAAAATACCTTACCACTCAATACCCTTACCCACCCCTAAACCCTAAAATCACCCTTACCGCTCAAAATCCTTACTAACCCAAAATCCCCTTACCACCTACTATCCCTTTCCCACCCCTAAACCCTCAAAACACCTTTACCCACCCCTAAGCACTAAAAATACCCTTCGTACCCTGTACCCTTCTCTTCCAAGGGATACTCATCAATAGTCATAAGCACTGAATGGTCCCGCCCACGCGCGGGGACCCCGGAGCAATAACAAATAATATGCATGTATATATATATATATATATATATAAATATATATATATATATATATATATATATATATATATATATATATATATATATAGGTAATATGCATATATATACATATGCAGCCTGAAAACATATTACTAGGCTCAAAACTGCCACAATTGCATTGTAAAACTTTTACATTTCAAATAATAAAGAAAAATACACCATGATATTTTCATGATACAGATAAAGAAAACTGTTTTCAGTTTGCTTTGAAAAACAGCCTTTATTTTCAAAGGTAAAAAGGCAAGATCATAGAGGCAGATTAGCCTAGAGAGGCTGCATATAGAACAATTGGGAAAACTGGCGCGGTGCCTTTAAGACCTCAAGGAACCCCGAGGCTCCCATCATGCACCACAGGTGACAGTTAGGTCAGTTCTTTTTTCCGGCTCCTTCTGTGAGGATCCTGGAGCATTGAGCTTGCCAGTTAGTGGTTTTTTATCACTAATTTCTGGTCTAAAGTGGAATTTTTTAGTTTCACTCGACGTCTTTAGTACTTGGTACTAAATCCTGTTGGTTTTTTTCCTGATTTTTGTCTATTTTTTCCTGTCATAATGTCGGCTTTATTTAATAAGTGCCCGGCCTGTGGAAAAAAAATGGCTAAATCGGACCCACACTCTGTCTGTATTGCTTGTCTACCTTCATCTCACAAGCCAGACCAGTGTTACTACTGCAGCAAGTTTTCAAGAAGAACCCTTAGGGAAAGGGAGAAGATTAAACTGCACTCTATGCAGGAGAGAGGAAAGGGTGCAGCAAGTAGCAAAGAAGAACATCCCTTAAAGAAGCCCTCCTCTCAATCAAGGCTGGAGCGCAAAGAGAAAGGTGAGATAAGAAAACACCGGTCTCACACGCCGTCGAGGGACAGATCGACTTTCAAGATACCTTTGTGCTCCAAGTCAGCGTCGAGGTCGACGTCGAGACGTCCTTCGTAGTCGAAGCGAACGACTTCAGGTGAGAAGTCCCATCATAAGCAGAAGTCGACACCACCGCGTAGGCGGTCCAGGTCTGGCTCACCTACGACGGCAGGCGGCCGTGGCTCGACGTCGACACATCAACGTCGTAGCCCGCCGTCGAGAGTGTCCGTGGCGACGTTGAGAACACCACCAACGTCGAGAGGTCCACGCGCATCGACGTCGAGCCGAACTTCGAGGGCCTCGACGCCGGTAAGGCACAGTCGATCACCGTTGAGACATTCGCCGTCGAGACGCATGACGTCGACGCATCCGTCACCGAGGAGGTCGACGGCGAGGCGATCGACGGTGAGACCTCGCACATTACCCTCTGGGTCTAAGACAGGAAGATCGCGGTCGAGATCGACAGTGAGAAGATCGACGTCGAGGAGATCGACGCCGAGGAGGTCGCATTCCAGCCACAGGTCTCCTCCTGCCAAGAGACCTAGGGCGACGTCGAGAGACCGCTCGACGCAGAAGGAAGTCCAGGTCGTGACATCCAGGAGTGTATCTTCCTCCCCGGGACTTCAGATCGTGCAAGTCTCTCCTGAAACCTCACCAGTTCCGGCACCAGCTCCTGCAACTAACATCTCCCCAAGATGGCTGGGGGACATAAGGGAGTGGAAGATTCGAAAGATAACAACACTAGCGCACACTCCTAGCAGATCCAGATCTCCCATAATACAATCAGTGCACTCCTCTGAGAGACATGAGAGGCGTGCCATGCCACAAAGGTCTCCGTCTTTGAGAAGGCGCACATCACGTTCTCCTAGGAGTCGGGCATCCAGATCTCGCCACCGCTCTCCTAGGAGACGAAGCCACAGATCCCCTTCGTGGTCCTCAGACTCCAGACCATCAAAGGCAGACTACTCTCCTACTCTTTCTTCCTCTCCTTCGAGTAGAATATCGCCCATTGATGATATTGTAACCTTCAATGAGGTCTTGTGTAGAGGGGCTGCGAAGCTTCATATTGAGATGTCTGTGTCTACTCCTGCAACGTCAGTCATCTTCGAAACACTTCATAACAGGTCGTCATCTAGACCTTTGCTTCCCCTGGTGCCTGGCCTGCTAGAGCCTGCTCTACAGAAATTCCTGACTCCATCGTCGGTGGGGGCGGCCCAGTCGCGGATCACTAAGAAATACAAGGCCCCTGAGCAGGACCCGCTTTTTCTGAGAGCTGACCCTCCTCCGGATTCGGTTATTGTGTCAGCAGCATGAAAGAACCAGACAGGGGCAGCTTCATCTGCAGTATCACCGGATAAAGACAGTAAGGCCATGGATTCCGTCGGCAAGAGGATGTGCAACACCTCAGCATTCTATATGAAGGTAGCCAGTGCCTTGACCTTGCCAGGTAGGTCGCTCCCCCACCACACAGCTCCGCCTGTGCTGTCTGCCCGCTGCTCCTGTAGGTAAGATCGCCCTCCGCTTGTGGCCCCGGTGCCAGTTTTGTCTGCTTGTCTCCCCTTTCCTTTCTGTGCCCCTCGCTGCCCCACTGTTGTTGTGCCCGTGATTTGCCTGCTTTCCCCCCGTTTTTCCTTCTGTGCCCCTCGCTGCCCCACTGTTGTTGTGCCCGTGATTTGCCTGCTTTCCCCCCGTTTTCCTTCTGTGCCCCCGCTGCCCCACTGTTGTTGTGCCCGTGATTTGCCTGCTTTCCCCCCGTTTTTCCTTCTGTGCCCCTCGCTGCCCCACTGTTGTTGTGCCCGTGATTTGCCTGCTTTCCCCCCGTTTTTCCTTCTGTGCCCCTCGCTGCCCCACTGTTGTTGTGCCCGTGATTTGCCTGCTTTCCCCCCGTTTTTCCTTCTGTGCCCCTCGCTGCCCCACTGTTGTTGTGCCCGTGATTTGCCTGCTTTCCCCCCGTTTTTCCTTCTGTGCCCCTCGCTGCCCCACTGTTGTTGTGCCCGTGATTTGCCTGCTTTCCCCCCGTTTTTCCTTCTGTGCCCCTCGCTGCCCCACTGTTGTTGTGCCCGTGATTTACCTGCTCTCCCCCCGTTTTTCCTTCTGTGCCCCTCGCTGCCTATCGCCATTCCCGCCGCTGCGTCCCTGCGGCCCCGCCCCTGACTGCCCATTCGCTGCCCCTGCCTCCCGCCTCCCAGCTGCTCCTCCCTCCCACCTCCCCATAAATGGCGGCCGCTGCACGGTGAGGAGAGCGACCCTTGACCTTGCCAGGTAGGTCGCTCCCCACCACACAGCTCCGCCTGTGCTGTCTGCCCGCTGCTCCTGTAGGTAAGATCGCCCTCCGCTTGTGGCCCCGGTGCCAGTTTTGTCTGCTTGTCTCCCTTTCCTTTCTGTGCCCCTCGCTGCCCCACTGTTGTTGTGCCCGTGATTTGCCTGCTTTCCCCCCGTTTTTCCTTCTGTGCCCCTCGCTGCCCCACTGTTGTTGTGCCCGTGATTTGCCTGCTTTCCCCCCGTTTTTCCTTCTGTGCCCCTCGCTGCCCCACTGTTGTTGTGCCCGTGATTTGCCTGCTTTCCCCCCGTTTTTCCTTCTGTGCCCCTCGCTGCCCCACTGTTGTTGTGCCCGTGATTTGCCTGCTTTCCCCCGTTTTTCCTTCTGTGCCCCCGCTGCCCCACTGTTGTTGTGCCCGTGATTTGCCTGCTTTCCCCCCGTTTTTCCTTCTGTGCCCCTCGCTGCCCCACTGTTGTTGTGCCCGTGATTTGCCTGCTTTCCCCCCGTTTTTCCTTCTGTGCCCCTCGCTGCCCCACTGTTGTTGTGCCCGTGATTTGCCTGCTTTCCCCCCGTTTTTCCTTCTGTGCCCCTCGCTGCCCCACTGTTGTTGTGCCCGTGATTTGCCTGCTTTCCCCCCGTTTTTCCTTCTGTGCCCCTCGCTGCCCCACTGTTGTTGTGCCCGTGATTTGCCTGCTTTCCCCCGTTTTTCCTTCTGTGCCCCTCGCTGCCCCACTGTTGTTGTGCCCGTGATTTGCCTGCTTTCCCCCGTTTTCCTTCTGTGCCCCTCGCTGCCCCACTGTTGTTGTGCCCGTGATTTACCTGCTCTCCCCCCGTTTTTCCTTCTGTGCCCCTCGCTGCCTATCGCCATTCCCGCCGCTGCGTCCCTGCGGCCCCGCCCCTGACTGCCCATTCGCTGCCCCTGCCTCCCGCCTCCCAGCTGCTCCTCCCTCCCACCTCCCCATAAATGGCGGCCGCTGCACGGCCGCGCAGCGGACGTGCGCAGCGGGCGCGCCTAAGGCAAGCCCGTCTGCGCCCGTCCGCGACTGGACCGCGCCCAGCGCCAGAACCCCTGGATCCCACCGATGCAACACCACTCGACGGACCTACGACGCCGCCACACTCACCGCACTGAGTGTGGCGGTTGAGAACAGCTCAAGACCTGGCTGTTCGAGCAGTAACTTACCCCCTCCCCCAGCGCCTTGAGACCCTCCCGGGTGAGTAGCGCGCTCTATAAATGCCGTGATTGATTGATTGATTGATTGATTGAGTGCCTCGGCCTTGCTGGGTCGGTACGACCGCTCTCTGTGGGACTCTCTCTCACGCTTCACGGAGAAGCTGCCAAAGGAGGACAGACAGGACTTCCTGGAGGTCCTCCATGAAGGGAGTCTGGTGGCCAATCAGGTCAACAGTGCAGCAGCTGATGCCTCTGACTTAGCTGCCCATGGATACGCACATGGGATTTGTGCCCGACGCTCTGCCTGCCTTAGATTGACTGGTTTGAAGCCAGAGGCTCAACATCGAATCCTCAATCTTCCTTTCAATGGGACATCGCTCTTCGGCTCTCATGCGGATGACAATGTCCAGGATGAAGACCGAACTGGACACGGTGAAGGCGGTTGGGCTCGAGAAGAGGAAGGATTTCAGGCGACGCTACCGCCCCTACAATCGACGCCAATACCAACAGAGGGTTCAAACCCCTCAGTGGTCCTCCCAGCAACATCAGGGAAGGTCACAGTCCAACCAGCGGCGTCCTGGCAGAGGACGAGGAGGGAACTCCAGACAGTCTACACCTGCTGCCAAGCAACAACAGAAGCAGTGAGGGCTTGCTTCCCCTAACTCCGTTAGCCACTCCGGTGGGGGGGGGGGTGGGAAGTGTCCTTTTCTATCTGGAAGAGTGGACCAAAATCACACTAGAGAAGTGGGTGCTCAATATTGTGAAGAATGGGTACTCCATCAGGTTCAAGTCCCCTCCACCCTCTATTCCTCCTCGAAAAACTGTCATTCATCGCCTAAATCTTCCGAGAGAAGAGGTATCCGCTCTACTCCTAAAGGAGGCAATCGAGGAGGTTCCATACCACCAACGTCGACAGGGGATCTACTCCCGATATTTTTTGGTCCCAAAGATAGGTCCAAACAAGGAGTTCAGGCCTATACTAGATCTCAGGCTTCTCAACAAATTCATTCTGAAAGAGCGGTTCAGAATGCTGGCATTACATCAAATAATCCCGCACTTACATCAAGGGGACTGGATGTGTTCTATAGATCTTCAAGATGCCTATTTCCACATCCCAATCGCTCAGAAGCATCGGAAGTTTCTAAGATTTCACATTCAGTCAGACCACTTCCAGTTCACGGTCCTGCATTTCGGACTGAAGTCGGCTCCTCGCACCTTCTCAAAGTGCATGGCTGTAGTAGCTGCATTCTTAAGGAGGAAGCAAATCTTCGTCTACCCTTACCTAGACGACTGGCTTCTCAAAAGTGCGTCTCCAACTCTTCTGCAACAAAACCTCACTTACTGCATTCAGCAACTGCATCGGCTGGGTCTGCACGTCAATTTAAAAAAATCCATCCTCAATCCAACACATAGGATACATTACCTGGGCGCGACTCTGGACACGGTAAACGCAAGAGCGTATCCTTCGGAGGAGAGACTATCATCCATTCTCCTCAAGTGTCAGACCCTCTTGAAGGGACCTCATCCCACGGCCCGACAGGTTTCATCTCTACTGGGGTCGATGGCCTCGTGCATTTTTCTAGTCCCAAACGCCAGACTTCACATGAGACCTCTACAGCAAACTCTGGAGGATCAATGGTCTCAGATCTCCAATCGCTGGGAAGACACTGTAACCATACCTCTATCTGTCCGGCTCTCCATCAGTTGGTGGATGCGGCGGTCTCATCTCCTGATGGGAACTCCTTTTCACGAGGAGCTTCCCAAACAGACTCTGGTGACGGACACGTCCCTTCAGGGATGGGGCGCTCACATGGGGTCCCTGCAGATACAAGGACTGTGGTCAGAAAGAGAACAGCTATACCACATAAACATGCTGGAGCTCAGGGCAGTTCATCTGGCTCTCAAGGCGTTTTTTCCTTCCATCAAATCGACTGCTCTGCTTGTTCAGACGGACAATACAACAACAATGTATTACCTGAACAAGCAGGGGGGCACCAGGTCCAGACCCCTGTCTCTGGAAGCGCAAGCGATTTGGAAGTGGCTTCTAGCACGAGACATGAAGATCTCCGCAGTTCATCTACCAGGCGTCCTCAACATCCAAGCGGATGTCCTAAGCAGGCATTTCGCAGAAGCGCACGACTGGGTGCTAAAACAAGAAGTAGCGCAAGACATCTTTCGCAGCTGGGGAACACCAGACATAGATCTCTTTGCGGACGCAGAAAACGCAAAATGCCTCGTCTTCGCCTCCAGATACCCACAACCAGGCTCCATGGGGAATGCTCTGTTGATAGACTGGTCAGAGACATTACTCTACGCCTTTCCACCAGTCCCACTCATTCCCCTGGTGATCAGGAAACTGTACAAATCCAAGACAAAGATGATCCTGGTTGCGCCAGACTGGCCTCGACAATGGTGGTACCCGGACCTTCTTCATCTGTCCAAAGTACCACACAGGAGGTTACCATGTCATCCGGATCTGCTGACCAGGGCGGGCGGCAAGGTGGTCCATCCCAACCTGCCGTCCCTGAGGTTAGCAGTATGGCTCCTGAGTTCATCCAATATGGACATTTAGGTCTCTCTCAAGACTGCATGCAGATCTTGAAGGAGGCCCGGAGACCTTCTACGAGAAAGTCTTACGCTTTTAAGTGGAAGCGTTTTTACATGTGGTGTACTGCTGAGGGTCATGACCCTATTCGAGGTCAGGAACAGGTACTGTTACCATACTTACTGTATTTGGCCAAAGCAGGTTTGCAATATTCCTCCATAAAGGTTCACCTGGCAGCGATAACAGCATATAGAAAGTCCCCACTCAGGCTTCTTTCTTTCAGATGCCAGTTGTTAAGGACTTCCTGGAGGGTCTAAAAAGGTCTACCCACCAGTTAGGTCTCCATCTCCTTCCTGGGAGCTTAATGTGGTCCTCTCTAAGTTAATGGGTCCCCCATTCGAGCCTATCCACAAAGCCTCCCTGAAACATCTTTCATGGAAGACTGCATTTCTCGTGGCAATCACATCTGCTTGCAGGGTGAGCGAGATACAAGCCTTGTGCTCTTCGGAGCCCTATCTCGTTTTCCATGCGAACAGAGTGGTGGTTAGAACTCACCCGAGGTTCCTTCCTAAGGTGGTCTCGGAGTTTCACATCAACCAGTCAATCACTCTTCCTACTTTCTTTGTGAATCCTGTCACCCCTGCTGAGAGGGCTTTGCACTCTTTAGATCTTAAGAGTGTTAAAATTTTATCTAGATAAAACAAAGAGTGTACGAAAGGCTGACAGGTTGTTTGTTAATTATGGTCCATTGAACACTGGTTTTCCTGCCTCTAAAAGGTCCATTGCTAGATGGATAGTGTCTTGTATTATGTTATCCTATCAGCTGGCACACAAACAGCTCCCGGGCAAGCTGAGAGCTCATTCTACAAGGGGAAATGCCGCTACGGTAGCGATGCTTAGTAATGTACCTATTTAGGAAATATGTAAAGCAGCCACATGGCGTTCGGTGCACACTTTCGCACGCCATTATTGCCTTGATTCTGACACTCAAGCTGATGCTAGGTTTGGACAAGCATCCTTGAGAAACTTGTTTGGGTAATATATGTTTTGTTAACAGGTTATGATATGATGGTATTTGTCCGCAGGGTATGGGGATGGGTTTGCTACTCTATTCAGTGCTTATGACTATTGATGAGTATCCCCTGGAATAGAAGGATAAGTTACTTACCTGTAATCCTAGTTCTCTTCCAGGGGTATACTCATCAAAGTCATAAGCAACCCTCCCTCCTCCCCGGACGAATGCCTTGGCCTTATATATGTATCTGTTACCCATGCTATGATTACACTGTTATACGCCGTCCAAAAGAACTGACCTAACTGTCACCTGTGGTGCATGATGGGAGCCTCGGAGTTCCTTGAGGTCTTAAAGGCACAGCGCCAGTTTTCCCAATTGTTCTATATGCAGCCTCTCTAGGCTAATCTGCCTCTATGATCTTGCCTTTTTACCTTTGAAAATAAAGGCTGTGTTTTACAAAGCAAACTGAAAAGTTTTCTTTATCTGTATCATGAAAATATCATGGTGTATTTTTCTTTATTATTTCAAATGTAAAAGTTTTACAATGCAATTGTGGCAGTTTTGAGCCTAGTAATATGTTTTCAGGCTGCATATGTATATATATGCATATTACCTATATATATGGGTGTATATATATATATATATATATATATATATATATATACATATATATATATATATATATATACATATTATTTGTTGTTGCTCCGGAGTCCCCGCGCGTGGGCGGGACCATTCAGAGCTTATGACTTTGATGAGTATACCCCTGGAAGAGAACTAGGATTACAGCTAAGTAACTTATCCTTACCCACCCATAACCCTTAACAACCCAATACCCTTACACACCCCTAAACCCTAAAATCACCCTTACTACTCAAAACCCTTACCTACCCTTAAACCCTAAAACTTCTGTTACCACCTTATACCCTTACCCACCCCTAAACCCTAAAAATACCCTTGCAACCCCTAAACCCTGAAATTACCCTTACCAGCAATACCCTTAGCCACCCTTAAACCAAAAAAACGCCCTTACTACTCAATACCCTTACCCACCCCTAAACCCTAAAAATTCTGTTACCACCGAATACCCTTTCCCACCCCTTAACCCTAAAAACATCTTTACCACCCAAAATCCCCTTCCCACCCCTAAACCCTAAAAACACCCTAACCCACCCCTAAACCCTAAAAAATACCCTTGCTACCCTGTACCCTTCCCACCCTAAAATCACCCTTACAACCCAGTACCCTTACCCACCCCTAAAAATACCTTACCACTGAATTCCCTTATACACCCTAAACATTAAAATCACCCTTACCACCCAACACCCTTACCCACCCCTAAACCCTAAAATCACCCTTACCACTCAAACCCCTTACCTACCCCTAAACCCTAAAAATTCTGTTACCACCGAATACCCTTACCCACCCCTAAACCATAAAAAAATACCGTTACCCAGGGGCGGCCGGGATGGCTCGCGGATGGCAAGGCGGGCGCGGGGGGATCGCACATGTGTCGCGATGTGGGTCGCGCATGGATCAATTATATAAAAACATTTTTTTTAAATAAACTTACCTTGCCGCCGGCCGGGTCCTGCGTCTCTACTCCTGCTCTCCTAGAGCACATCGAGGAACAGGAAGCAGGCCTCACTAACCAATCACAACGCTGCAATGCAGTGCTGTGATTGGTTTTGAGCGTCCTGGTTTGACACTGAACCAGGGAATAGGGGCCTGGGCTTGTTCTCCATGCAGGCTGTAATGCAGCCTGCATGGAGAACGGGGATAGTGCTCATGGCTGGTATGAGCGGCCCGAGAGGGCCAACCAAACAGTCATTGCGCACTTAGGAGTGGGCAAACCACTCCTCCCCTGCCCTGCTCCAAGAGCAGAGCAGCCCCACCTACTCACCCGCCCGCAAAGCAGCTGGAAGTAGCCTAAAATTATAATAATGCAAAGTTCTTATCATTTTTGGTTTCTGCTTCCCACTTCTTAAAAGCAGTGGGGCGACACTCCTCCATAGTGGAGGAGCCGCCCCTGCCCTTACCACCCAATACCCTTACCAGCCCCTAAACCCTAAAATCACCCTTACAACCCAATACCCTTACCCACCCCTAAACCCTACAAATGCCCTTTATACATACACACACACTGATATATACTTACCATTTCATTGTAAAGGCATGCGTGGTAAAGACCTGCATGTTAAAGGCATTGCGTGGCTTACGATCACATGATAAGGCCGTATTGTGTGTCCCCCGCACTCGCTTAACGAGATGTAGGGGTAGAGCTTTTTCTTACCTTGCCCCCTTTTATTGGAACAAGCTTCCGCAACACGTTCGCACTTGTGCTAACTACTGCAAATTTAGGAAATTGTTGAAAGCCTACCTATTCTAATTTCTATTCTCATCATCCTACTGATACTTGTTAAACTGACCACAGCGCAGAGATGGCCATGGGTGAGTCGTGAGATATTACATTTAAATAACATAACAATGATGCGTGGTAAATGCCGCGTTGTAAAGGCTGTTTCCCTTCAGCACCCCTTCCGTTCCACTGCACCCACTGCAGGTGGGTGATAGACACAGTGAAACCGCAGTGTTATTCCCACACCTTTCCTTATTCTTTTTATCACTTGGGAAACAAATGGCCAGGCCATTGTCTGAGCTTCATTGTTTTGGTACACCGAAGTGTGGTATCAGTTCCCTCAAGAGGCATTTGGCCACATTTAATACGTCACAATTCTTGGTTGATTAAGCCTCAGTCCACTTGCTAAACATGCAAACAGTGACCAACCCACGTTTCTGTTTGTTACAAGGGGTAATTTCAATGAAATCCATTTGCAAATTCTCAAATTGTCCTTGAGCTGGGGGAAAATGCCCAGATTTAGTGATCGCACTTTACCAACATTATACTGTGCACACACTGCACAACTTCTACACAATCTTTCAGCTTCCTGGCAAAATTTTGGATGATACCAGCATTAAATAATCGTGCCATTGATGGAAAAAAAGACATAGGCAGACGTATCTTACCATTGGGACCTATCCATATCCCCTCCTCTGTTTGCAGATTTTGAAAAGGTCACTTTTCATTTTATTTAAGTAGGTTTTAAGGGTGTGACTCCTTTTTCCTTCTAGTTTTTAAATTAATGCATTAAGATTGGCAATATAGCTTGTTGTAAGGCTGAAAAGTTTATCATTTGAGTCACATATGTCTTCTGGCCTTTAAGGCGAAGTGGATGTAACTTTGAAAGAACTGCTCCGGGGTCCCCATACGTGGGCGGGACTATTGAGTGCTTATGATTTCAGTGGAGATTCCCATAGAGAGAACTAGGATTGCAAATAAGAAACCATTACATTTTTGCATACAAAACTCCACAATCTACACCGCTATGCGTAGAGATTGAGCGGAATCAACTGAGAGGTTTTGATCTTTGTGGGAGGTGGTGGATGTTATTCTAGCTTCTCGATGTTAATCCATCAAGTCCATCTGTCCTGGCTGTTGGTCTAAATTTGTTGACCCTCTGCTGGCTAGGGTGTCTGGTGTTCTTTTGTTTGTTTTCAAGTCTTTGCTGTTGCCACTATTACACTTTACTCATTGACCCTTTCTACCTTTTTTCTTTGCCTGACCAGCCTTCATTACTTAAGTTCCTGTTGTGATGTGTTTTTAAAATGGCACTTCTGCGGCTCCATTTACTGTGCTTCAGTCAGACCTTAATTTATTTCTTAACTTTTTGATGTTTGCTCTCTTTTAATCTGTGCACCTTTAGACCTGTGATCGTAAAGACTGCCTTTCTTATTGCCATTACTTCTGTGCATCATGGCATTGAGTTGCAGTGTTGTCTGTCCAGCTATACAACAGTTGTTCTTGACAATATAATCCCAGTAGGACTTCTTTTCTCCCGAAAGTGGTGTCACCCTTTCATGTGGGGCAGTTCATCATGCTCTCTTAATTCTTTCCACCAAACCTCTAAGGAAGAGAGGCTTCACCAGTTGGATCCTGGGCGGGCCCTTAGTTTCTATATTGATAGGACAAGGAAGCATCGGATGGACGATAAACGTTTTGTTGGCTTCGCTGCTCCGAAGAGAAGGTTGCCCAAAAATTAACCATTTCAAAGTGGATTGTCCTTTATATCAACTTGTGCTATGCTTTGGCCAAAAAAGGAACCTCAGGAAGGCCTTCAGCCTAATTGAACGAGAGGCATTTCGGTGTTAGACATCTGCCAAACTGGTACATGGGCTTTCATCAACACCTTTACCATTCCTGTATAAATTCTCAGGTCCTCTTGGAGGGCAGTTTTGCTTGCTCGGTCTTGCATGGCTTATGATGTAAAGACCCATTACCTTTGGAAAGGTACTCTTTAGATGATATCGATCCATAAGATGAGAAATGTACCTTTTAGAAGTATCCTTCAGAAGAAGTAACTTACCTTTGGTAATGCTTTTTTGTGGATGCTCTATCCAACAGCAGATTTAACACCACCTGCCCTCTTCCCTGTGCTGAGGGGTGGAATTTGTGTAGGTAATATGATTCCAAGGTAGGTTTCCCACACTGTGAATACATTCATTATCTGCTGCTCCAAGACTGATGGTGTGGAAAATTCCTATGGATAAACTGAAGACCGCGTACAGGGGAGGAACCAATATGTAGTTTGTGTTGTCAATGTAGCCACAGAGGCAAAGGAGCTATTGTGGTGTTTTCCAGATACAGTCTGGTGACTGGATGTTTTCAAAAGGTGAAGAATGTGCCATCTATCACAGACCCCCACTCAGTCTGTGGTGTCTGAGATCTGACTATGATTTCAAGGCCTCCCCTCATATCTCAGCATGAACCCCAAGCCATCAAGGAGCAGGAGGCCAAACTCTATATGGCCAGGGCTAAGGATGACTGTCGGCAGCGTCTGGAACATCCCAGGTGTTGTTAGCGCTTCCCATCTTCCTCATCCACCAAGCAGAGGCAGCACCATAAGAAAACGAAGAAGCACTCACGAGGTTAGTCGCCCAGAGCTCTCTGACTCCCACAGGACCTTCGGCCTTGGAGCCGGGGTTAGTCAAAATGCCACCTGAGGATCTTCCACGCAGCCCTCCTCCTCCTTCAAGCCTGGCTCCGGATTGACCTCCGCAAGGGCTTGGGCCCTCGACACTGGCCATAACTGACCCTCCCAGCACTGCAATATCCCCAATTCTCAGCTCCGGGCGCTTATCCGACTGTGTTCCTCAACGCCATGTATAGTATCTTTGCCAAGGCATCAACACCCTATGAAGCTCCTTCGGCCCATCAGCTCCACCACGGCTTCCAGTGTTTTTGCCTGATAGCCAACGCTGATTGGCGCTGTGCCTTCACATTCGACACTGATGCTTCCCTGCTTTGATCTGGAGCTCCACGTCTTGGCCCCACAATCTGCTCTGTGGATGGCCCGCATCCTCCGCCACCACCTCCAAATACGGTGCCACTGATGCCGCTCACTGACGTCGATCCAAGAACGCATTCCAGTAGGGAAGCCCAACGCTTGCTTGAAGAGGAGGCTTATAGGACACGCCTCCATTACATTTTTAGGTCGCGGCCTGCACCAGCGCTTGCGCTGGTCTGGCCGAGAGTTTTAGTAAGCGGGTTTTGGAAGTGCAAACCCACTGGCTTTCGGCTGGCGACCAGCTTGCGTTCACGATGGCGTGCACGCGCGCCATCCATTCCTCGCATCGCTGGCGAGGCGCCATCTCCCTTTCCTCCCCCTCCCTCACCCCTCCTCCCCCTCCCTCACCAGAGAGCGCGTTTCTTGGCCGCGTGTCTTGTTTTAATTGAAATTGTGAGTTTGCAGTTTTTATCTCACACTAGACATACTCGTGCAATAAAAGCCAGAGAGAGCCCCTAGATAATGTTCCGTATGTCAAACATTCTGATATTTATTGTTGTAAAATGTCTGGTAAATACGAAGACATGCAGATTTTGGCAATAAATGATAATTATTGCACACAAATTCCGTACACCTCGGGGTCGGTTTTTATCGTGTGTGATAATTATCGTACAAAAACAAGCAACTCGTAATGAGGTTTTAAGGGAAGTGCATGATGAGTTCTAATAACACTGACATCAGAGATTTTCTCGAAGTAAATTTAATTCCATAATCAAACCCCGCTTCTTATTCCACCAAGGAACAGATTGCTAAGGTTTCATTTTAAACAAAGATCTTGCAAATGTAATGAAACTCTTAAAGTACGAGACAGTGCAAGAGACACAAATCATAGTTAACAGCCTTCATAGGAGTTGCCACGCTCAAAACGCCCAGTAAATGGTGTAGTTTTATTTTAGAATCACAGTGCCCCGATTAGGAATGCATTTCCATGCTAATGTTACAAGCTTCTAATTAGGTGCACATTTCCGTAACAGGTTCACAATTCTCAGTTGCGTAACACATTACCTAGCCAGTATAACCATGCCCAAGTTATAGGTACACCAGGTCATAGCAGTGTCACAATACTCAAGTGAGGTACACATATCCATGATAGCATCATAATAACCAAGTTCGCTATAAATGTCAGTGCTTTTTCACAATGCCTCAGCTAGCTACATATTTGTGTGCCGCTCTTACAATTCTGCAGTACGATAACATTTTAAACACCACTGTCACAATGCCCCAGTTAGGTACACATTTCTATGCCAGCATCACAATGCCGTAGTTTGGTACACATTTCTATGCTGAGATCTCAATACCCAGTTAGGCACACATTTCCATCCCAAGTTCAGAATGGCCCATTTAAACTTTGAGCTATGCTGTCTACGTCCCCAGGCCCTTTCTTTAGTGTTTGTAGTAATTACCCGAAAGTGGCAGCTCTGGACATATTCTCTTTTAAGTGAGCAAATTGACTGACAACCTCTTACCTAATCGCTTTCTATCAGACATGTGCTACTGTTTCTTTCACTCCAGGGTCTGGGAATATAGGTTGTGTGAATCATTGAGGGGTAAATGGAGAATTATACAGACTATGAGCACAGCTCCTAATCTTGGCAAGGCGAAAAGCATGTAGCAGTGACGTAGGCAGTAACCACCAATGCCTTTTATTTATGTAATTTAAAACCTGCAAGTGGTGCGTAAACACACACTTTGTACTTACAGTTGTTGCTTACGTGAAGCAACGCTGGCGCTAAATATGCCTCTTTACTGCCAACCTTCCTTTTCGTAATCAAGGACTATAAGTACAAAGGGCGTGTTTATGCACCGCTTGCAGCTTTTCCAAACACATAAATAAAAGCCATTGTCATTTACAATGTCAATAGCTCAAACTCTCACAAATGCGAGACCTATTGCATTGCAATTTTCCTTTGTTGTTAGTTTTGAACAGGTAGGACTTCAGTGTAAGTAAGGAAACACAATACTTTAATACGTAGATAATGCACCACTTGCCCAGTAATTAAGTGGGTTTAAAATTTCTTCCTTTAAATTATGGGAATGACCGGATTATTAACAGGATAATGTGCTGCATGGCTAAATAGAAGTTCCCAAGGGCGAGACCTATTGGCTATGCCAATGCTTGTTGTTTTTGGCACAGACTCTGACCCTGTGGAGAATTTGCCTTATGATGACCTAGACCAGGAACCCCTCCAAGAATTTCAAGGTCTGTCATTGGCAGTTGGCCTGGATACCTCACCAGAACTACCCATGGAATTCACGACTGGGTCCCCAACTCATGCGGTGGTGTCCCTCCATAAAATAATTCTAAAGGCTGCAAGGAATCTGGATATTCAGCTCCCTTCAGCAGAGGTGAAGACCAATGTTTTTATTGAGGCTCTCATGCCATCATGAGCCCCAGCACCCTTTTTTTGCCCTTCAATGAGGCCTTACTGACACCTGTCCTGCTGTCTTGTGAGAAGCCCTCTACGGCAGCAGAAGACAGACTTGTGGCCCACTGCTACCGCTCGGCACCAGGCGATCTGCCATTCCTCTCCACGCACCCGTCACCAGGGAGTCTGTTTATTCAAGCTTCTTGTTCCAGTATTCATTTGGTTGGTGTTTTCACTACTGTGTCTTCAGACAGGGAGTCTAAAAGCATGGAGGCTTGGGGGAAAAAACCTTTGTCTGCAGGGTGTATAGCACTAAAATCCTTGCATGCTAACTTCCTTCATGCTAGTTATACCCTTGCCATATGGGACATGACCCAAATGATGCTGCCACACATTTCTGTGGACTTGAAAGAGCATTTTCAAGAGGTCATCGTTGATGGTCAAAATGCTTCTACCACATCATTAAATCCGGAGTCGACACAGCTGACTCTGCTGCTCAAGCAATAGGGACTTCAATTTTCATTAGTCGCCACGCCTGGCTGCGAACGTCCAACTTCTCCTGAGACGTCCAATCCAATCTGATGGACCTTCCCTTTTACGGGGTACGCCTTTGTGCTAAAAGGTGGAGCCTGCACTGGAGAAATTTAAGACATCGAAAGCCATCGCACGCTAACTCGTTTTCATCTTCTACCACCATCCAGGGACTTTGTCTTTCGCTGTTTTTGTGGGTTCAACAGAGTATCCCTTCTTTCATCCAAGACAGTACCAGACCACTCCAGCAGCAACCTAACCCCCTCATCTGCCAGTTCAGGGGCCACTTTAGAAGACGAGGCCATGGATCTGCTTTGGAACCTTCCTCCCCTTCCTCTTCCCCTGGGCCTCCAGGAAAGCTGGCCAAGTTTGTTTCTCCAACAGCACACAGAGTCTGTAGTAGGGCCGGTGTCCCACTTTCTTCTGGCTTGGAATGCCATTACTTCGGACCAGTAGGTCCTTCAGATCATGGAAAACGATTTCACCCTTCCTTTTCTCCAGGTTCCACCCTCCATCCCACTTCTGCCCTCTTCCCCACCTCCCGATCATTTAGCCATCTTGCAGCAGGAGGTGGCAGTTCTCCTTCTGAAAGCGCCGGTGGAGCTGGTACCAGATATGGAAATAGATAAAGGTTGCTACGCATGTTACTTCCTATAGCCCAAGAAGGAGGGTTGACGTCTCCTTCTAGACCTCAGGAGCCTGAACAACTTCCTCAAAAAAGAGAAGTTCAAGATGTTGACCCTAGGTCAAGTTCTACTGATGTTGGAACTTGGAGACTGCATGGTGTCACTGGATCTGCAGGATGTGTAGTTTCATATTCCTATCCTGCGGTCCCATCAGAAGTACTTCCAGTTTGTGGTGGATTGTACACACTACCAATTTGCAGTACTACCCTTTGTGTTGACATCAGCGCCTCGAGTCTTCACATGACGGTGGTGGCAGTCCATCTCCACAGGTCAGGCACCCCCATTTTCCCATACCTGGATAACTAGCTCATCAAAGCCAGCTCGCCGGAGATCGTGTCACATTATCTGCAGTCAATGCATCTCTCCCCTTTGACCTGGGATTTTCGAATCGACGAGCCCAAATCTCACCTGCATCCCTCCGACCTATGAACGACTCCAGTTCATAGGGTCGGACCTGGACACTTCCTTTCTCTGTGTGTTTTTTTCCTCCACAGAGAAATGCAAACATCCAGGAGATTATTCTGTTGTTTCAACCAGGTGCGAGAGTTCCAGTCCTGAGAGTCTTTCGATTCCTGGGTCTGCTAGCATCCTGCATTCTCCTCACCACGCATGCACTTTGGCACATGAGAGCCCTGCAGTGTTTCCTTCACAGGCAGTGGCTCCAGTACTAGAGGAAACTGTTAAACTCCAACTCGATCTGCCCCAGCGCTGCAGCAGAAGTGGCTTGGTGGGAATGAGTTGAATCTGTCATATGGAATGGCCTTCACTCCCCTCCAGCCGTGACAACGGTAGTGATGGACGTATCCACCCTAGGGTGGGGATCTCATTTGGAGGATCTGGAGATCAGAAGCTGGCAGAGCAAGTTCTTCACATCAACGTACTAGAACTGCAGGCAATTTAGCTAGCGTGAAGCCCTTCCTCCCCTCCATCGTGGGTCAGTCCGATAGATCTTGACCAACAACACAACTGCCATTTGGTACGTGAACAAGTAAGGAGGGGGAGTAGGGTCTCACCTCCTTTGTCTGGCAGCGTGGTCACTGTGGTCTTGGGATCCCCACCATGGGAAATGGCTCACCTCCAATCACCTTGCAGGGGTCTCTGAATGTCAGAGCCGACAGCCTGAGCAGGTGTTATCTTGCTAATCACGAGTGGCGTCTTCTACCTGAGGTAGTCCAGGACTTCTTGACTCAGTGGAAGACTTCTCAGGTGGACTTATTCGCCTCCTCGGAAAATGCTTTGTGGCAGCAGTTCTCTGCCTATCAGTATCCATTGAAGGGAGCTTTGGCGGACGCGTTTCAGTTGAGGTGGAACTTTCAGCTGCACTGTGTGATTTCTCCAATACCCTTGATTCCTCGGGTTATGAGGAAGATTTACCAAGACCGAGTCCAAGTCATTCTGATAGCCTCAGATTAGCTGAGAAGGGTGTGATATGCAGACCTCCTGCACTTCTCCACCTGTCCTCCGCCTGCCATTCAGGCTGGATATTCTCTCCCAGTCAGAGGAGAATGGTTCTGCATCCCAGTCTCTTAGACCTCCACCAACATTCTTGGAGATTGAGCGGGGACAACTGACCTCCTTTCAGCTGCCACCGGAGGTGGCAGACGTCATTTTATCCGCACATCCCCACTTCACTAAGTTGTCCTCTTCTGGCAGATGGGGCAACTTTGTTGCATGGTATGCAGACAATGGTATGGATCCTTTGCAGGCCAAGTTATCCCAAGTACTTCAATTTGCACTTTCCCTTGCACAGAGGGGATATGCCATTGGTACTGTGAAGGGCTGTTTAACCACCTTATCTGCTATCCTCTGTCTGCCAGATCAGCCATCCTTGTTTGAGACCCATGTTGTCATGCATTTTCTTAAGGGCTTGACAAATCTTTTTCTCCCACTCCCTTCATGGTTCCTCCATGGGACTTGAGTCTGGTTCTTAAAGTTTTTTTATGAGTACTCCATTTTAGCCCCTGCACAGTTACACCCTGCGTATGTTGACCCTTAAAATGGTGTTTTTGGTTGCCATTACATCTGCTAGAAGAATCAGTGCATTGCAGGCCATTAGCTGTCTCCCCCATTCTTTACTTTATTTCCAGGCAAGTTGGTGTTGTGAACCAGGCCTGCTTTTCTTCCTAAAATTGTCACTCCCTTCCACATTGCTCCATCCACCCCTTCTACCCTCCACTTCATCCAATGGAGGAGGAGGAACGGTTTCATTGGTTGGATCCTAGGCGGGTGGTTAATTACTGCCTAGACCGCACCAAGGAATACCAGTCGGACAACCAGCTCTTCGTGGGCTATTGTGGAGCCAAGAAGGGAAAGGCATTTCAGAAGAGGACCCTGCCACGTTGGATCTTTCTCTGCATTAAGATCTGTTACAACCTAGCCAAGAAGGAGCCACCTGAAGGGATCAGCGCCTATTTCACCAGGGCCAAGTCCACCACTTCTGCTCTAGCTCAGGGTGTCCTCATTGCCGAGATCTGCAAGGCGGCGATGTGGGCTTCCTTGCATACCTTTGTTAATCATTATTGCCTTGATGCACAGGTGCACAGGGACAGACACTTTGCTAGATTTGTCTTGCAGGATTTCTTGTCTAAAATCATCCATTAACCCCCCTCCATGGTACAGTATTGCTGTGTAATCTGTTCTACAGGGGAGGAATCTACAGGTAGAAATATCCATCAGAAGAAAAAGTTACTTACCTGCGATAATCTTTCTGGTGGATATTCTATCTACCTGCAGATTCCTCACTGACCCTCCCGCCTCCCCATTTGATGGTTGTTTATAGGGAAGGTTAATAAGTTCCCAGTTACAATTTTATTGGTACTGCAATTTCTCACAATTTTAATCTCCCTCCCACATCAAAGGCTTGGAAAAAATGGTGAGAAACGGATGTCGATGCACCAAGGTGAGTACTCTATGGCCTCGAAAGTGTTGACTGACGTCACTTCCAGCGATGGCTGAGTCCAGCACCCTCTACCGGCATCATCAGGTTTTCCGGATCCAGTCTGACATCTGGGGATTGTTCTGCAGGTGAAGAATCTGCAGGTAGATAAAGTATCCATCAGAAACATCGTTACCATAGGTAATTAATGTTTTCTTCCCTCCCAACCAAACCAAAGCCCATCTGGGTCAGTTAGTTCAAAAATAGACGAAAGAAATATGGAACAAATCATCTGGTACGTAACTTTTAGTGAGACAATTTCTGCCTGAGTGAGCCATTCCTGTCTCTTGAGGGCAGTTGTGAGCGTTTGTGGGGAGCAAGAAAGCAAAGGAAGAAAAGACTTTTCTGAGGAGACGGTTTACAGTCCCGCTGAGACTCATGGTCAGGCAGAAGGCCTCCTCGAAATAAAAAAAAAGACAGGAGGGTAAATAAAAAGAAAGCACAGAAGCTCAAGGAAGGGGAAGGAGACGAAAGGGGATCAACGAAAAGTAAAAAAGGACTAATTTTGGCTAAAACAGGGCAAGGTTTTTTAAAAGATAAGAACAGTGTGGAACGCAGAAAAGGAGCAGAAACAAAAAAAGTCAATGGAGAGCCGAAAGGAGGAGAAAGGAAAGATAGCAAGGAGACAAGAGAACGAAACGCAAAGAGAAAGAATTAGTACCAGATTGCAGAGGGACACGCGAGAAGATGGGCTAACCTGACGGGTCATGTACTAGAGGAAGACACCAAGAGGCAGGAGGAGGAAGACATATGGTTCAAAGAGTGGTAGATGCCATCAACGCCAGTGCTTCATCCCGCCACAGTCCAGGAGGGCTGTGGCTATCCCAGATGAGCCTTGGGACGACATTTGGCGACCATACAGTTATTTGTATGTTCCTCTTTTTCCTTTACCCTGCTTTTCCTTTCACCAATCCTCTGTAATCTTTCCTGCTGGGTTTTCCTCCCACCCTTTTTGTCACAAAAGGTTTACATGTTCTGACGGAGAGTGAATAAACGTGTTTTTTTTTTTTTTTGTATAACAAAGCCATGGTCAGTTCCTTAAAGCAAGTGACAGAACACACAGAGTGTAGACGCAGGATACTAAGCAAAGCAAACAGGTGCTAAACGGAAAGAGGAAAAAATTGTTTCCTTCAACTATCTCTTCCTGGACACTAACCTCACCCATGTGTTATTGTGTTTGTAATTTCCCTCCCTCAGGACTTGTCCATAGAGATAGATACAACATTAGAAAGAAGCGAAAGAAGAAGGAAATGTGAAAGGGGGAAAATAAATAGGAAAAGTTATAAAGTACCATTCAAACTCTTACTTACCTGGGTAATTTTTTTTGAGGATGGTCTGTGTTGTAACCAGGAAGACCCTGGAACAAAAGGAAAGCATCACGCAATTCATCCGTCAATGCTGTGCTATTAAGAAGATATGGCAAAATATATTTTCTTTTTCTTTATTGTCTGACTAAAAGTCCTCCCATTTTGTTCTGGCATGATCAAAATAAAAATCAACATATGGAAATCTATGTTTTCTATATACCTCAAAGCCTCCAAAACATTATTTCCGCCCATCCTTCCACACCGCTCTTTTAGAATTATCATCTGAAAGAAACACATAGTGATAGATTCCTTACCTTAGAATATCCCCAGGCGTCAGACTGGATCCGGAAAGTTTTCGTCAGCAGTACCCCTGCGCGTCGGTAGGTGGCGTTGTGCGGCTCCGCGTCCGTCGTTGGCGTCGTGGTCGCCGAGATGACGTCGCGGGCGCTACTTAGACGCCGCCCACGCGCGCTGACGTCAGTTCTTTCTTTTTCCGCGCCAGCAAGCGCAGATCTGGGAAGAGCGGGAACCCCCAGTCAATTTTTTACTGACTTTTTTGAGGCTTTTTGGCTTTTTTCTTCGAGTCATAGACTCCTGGTGCAGTAGGATGCCCGGTTTGAAGTCCTGCGGGGGTTGTCACCGCATGATGTCGGTGACGGACCCGCACCGTGTGTGTCTTTTCTGCCTGGGGCGCGACCACGACCCCAAGTCGTGCTCCGACTGCCGGGCCATGGCGCCGAAGACTTTGCGGGAGCGGTCCCGAAAGTTGCTGGAAGTCCGGCAGTCGGCTCCACGCCGTTCGAAGTCCCGGTCCAGAGGGAGGTCGAGGGACCGTGCGCGGAGTCATCATCATCGGTCTTCGGGATCCAAGTCTTTGCACTCAGGATCAGGTAAGACGAAGCACAAGAAGTCGAAGAAACGCCATCGTTCTTCGACTTCCCCTCGCTGGTCGCGCGACGCGGCTGAGGGTGTGGGTGGTGCCACCCCCGCGGCTCCGGCGGAGCCTATGCAGTTGCCGCCCGACTACCCGCCCTTCCCGCGGTCGTCGGCGACTCCGGCTCAAATACAGGAGTTCCTGTCGGCCATGGCTCGCCTCTTTGGGCCCTCGGGTCCCGCTGGTGCGCCTTCGGGCCCCGCGGTCCCGCATGGGTGTCCTCGCGTTTCTTCGCCGGCGGCTCCGGCCTTGGCGTCGCTGTTGGCTCCGGCCACAGCGCCGCAGGACACCCTTGGATCCAGGCCTGGATCCCGGTCGACGCCGGTTGACCTTGTTACGCCTCCACCGATGTCGACTCCACCGGCACCAGTTCTGACGCCGCCCGCTCCTCGGGACCATGTCGACCTCAGTTTCAGCCCCGAAGTGGACGCGGCGTCGAGCCAGCGTCGATCGATGCCGTTCTCGACGTTGCTTGGGATTTTTATCCCCATGTCCCTGCTTCTTATTTTAGGCCTGTTGAACAGCCTGAGGAGCAAGGGGAGGACTGGGAGGGGTCTGAGGACCCTCTCGCTGCAGCCTGCGAGTCTGAACAGGACTGGGCTGAGGCATTGGGGGACGCCAGTGGTCTGGATACCTCACCAGACCTTGGCATGCTGTCTCCTCCTACCGTGGCTATGGAGGAGGGTGCTAGTTATGCTGTGGTGTTGCGTAGGGCGGCCGAGGCCCTACACCTCGAGCTCCCTACTGTGGCCGTCAGGACTAACCTCCTGACAGAGGTGCTTCAGCCAGCAGCTACTTCTGCGGAGCCGCTGCTTCCTTTCAATGAAGCCCTTTCTGACGTTCATTTGGGCACTTGGTCCAGGCCCAGCACAGGGGCTCCTGTGGATAGGAACGTGGCCCGACGCCATCGCCCGGCTCCGGGTGACCCCATTTTCCTCTCCCAACACCCCACCCCTGTGAGCTTGGTTGTCCAAGCCTCTGCTTCCCCAACCACCTTCACTTCCGCACCACCGGATAGGGAATCCAAGAAGCTGGATCAGTTTGGGAAGAAGATTTTTTCTTCCACCAGCTCTGCGCTGCGGTCCATGAACACTGCATTCCTCTTGGGCCGTTAGTCCCACTCTCTGTGGGATACGGTGGCGAACGTGCTGCCCCAGTGTCCGGAGGAGGCCCGGCCTGCTCTCTCCCAGGCTGTTGCAGAGGGGAGAGACGCAGCAAAGTTCATGATTCGTTGTGGCCTAGACACCGCCGACTCACTGGGCAGATCGATTGCAACGACGGTGGCGGTTCGCCGTCACGCCTGGTTGAGGACCACTGGATTTTCGGGGATGTCCGAAACACACTTATGGACATGCCCTTTGATGGCCGTCGCCTTTTCGGGGACAAGGTGGACAGTGCGTTAGAGAGGTTTAAGGACTCACGGGCTACGGCCAAGTCCTTGGGACTCTCGGCAGTCCGCCCTCCTTTGCCTTCCGCTTTTCGCTCCTTTCGTGGCACAGGAAGGGACGCCCCGCAGCGTTCGCAACAGAGCCACAGGCCGGCGCAGCAATCATCCCAGCGCGGACTCGGGTTCCGCTGTGGCGGACCGAGGGGCCAGCGGGCGGGCCAGTCCACCTCCACCCCGGCCACCACTGCCTCCAAACCTTCCTAGTCCGAAGTTTCAGGCCCATCAAACGCCAGTGGGCGGCAGGCTTCGCCATCACCTCCCCCACTGGCGCACCATCACTTCGGACAGGTGGGTTTTGGAGATAGTCCGGAGGGGCTACTCCCTCCCCTTCGAGACTACCCCTCCAGCCATGCCACCTCAGTACCACCGCATGTCGGGGGATCACTTGGTGCTTCTTCAGCAGGAAGTTGTGGCCCTCTTGGCCAAGGGGGCCATCGAGCGCGTTCCGACGCCAGAAGTAGGTCATGGTTGCTATTCCCACTACTTTGTGGTGCCCAAGAAGGACAAAGGCCTGCGTCCTTTCTTAGACCTCCGGAAAGTCAATCGCTTCCTCCGCAAAGAGAAGTTCAAGATGCTCACTCTAGCTCAGGTCTTGTCTGCTCTCGACCCACAAGACTGGATGGTGGCGCTGGACTTGCAGGACGCCTATTTCCACATCCCCGTCCTGCGAGCCCACTGGCGTTACCTACGGTTCACGGTAGGCCAAGAGCACTTTCAGTTCACCGTGCTCCCCTTTGGCCTTACCAGTGACCCTCGGGTGTTCACCAAGGTGATGGCGGTGGTCGCAGCTCATCTGCGCAGATCAGGGGTTTCAGTCTTCCCCTATCTCGACGACTGGTTGTTGAAGGCGGGCTCGCCCCAGGCAGTCGTCTCCCACCTCCAGACTACGGCCGACCTCTTGCACTTGCTGGGGTTCTCCATCAACGTGCCGAAGTCGCACCTGATCCCCTCTCAGAAGCTCCTCTTTATCGGAGCGGTTCTGGACACGGCGCAGTTTCGGGTCTATCCTCCCGAGCAGCGAGTCCGGGATATTCGTGCTCTGATTCCCATCTTTCAGCTCTTGTCCCGGGTTTCGGTCAGAGTGACTCTGAGGCTGCTGGGCCTCATCGCCTCCTGCATCCTGCTGGTCAATCATGCCAGATGGCATATGCGGGCTCTGCAGTGGGACCTGAAGTTCCAGTGGGGGAACCTGTCCGATCACGTCCAGATCTCGGAGGGCACTGCACGACAGTTGCAGTGGTGGCTCACGAACCGGCATTGGGTCGACGGCAGATCCCTCTCCCTTCCCCAACCGGAGTTTACAGTGGTGACGGATGCGTCCCTCCTGGGATGGGGCGGAGATCAGAGGCCTCTGGTCTCCGGCGGAGTCCCGGCTCCACATCAACCTTCTGGAGCTGCGGGCGATCCGACTTGCACTCAAGGCATTCCTTCCCTCTGTCAAGGGGAGAGTAGTGCAGGTGTTCACAGACAACACCACCGCCATGTGGTACTGCAACAAACAAGGCGGGGTGGGGTCGTGGACCCTATGTCAGGAGGCTCTGCGTCTCTGGACATGGCTGGAACATCAGGGCATGTCCCTGGTGGTTCAACACCTGGCAGGTTCTCTGAACACCAGGGCGGACGAACCTCAGCCGCAGGTGCATGCTCGATCACGAATGGCGTCTTCACTCGGAGGTGGTGCAAGGTCTCTTTCAGCAGTGGGGAGAGCCTTGGTTAGATCTATTCGCCACCGAAGAGAACGCGCAATGTCATCAGTTCTGCGTGTTGGAATTTCCAAGGCGGCACTCGCTCGGCGACGCTTTTCGTCGCGAGTGGAGTTGCGGTCTGTTGTACGCCTTTCCGCCTATACCACTTCTGCCCAGAGTGCTGAAGAAGATCAGGCGCGACCGGGCCCAAGTCATTCTTGTGGCTCCGGACTGGGCTCGAAGAGTATGGTATCCCGAGCTACTCAGTATGAGCATCGATCCTCCGATCAGACTGCCTCTTCGAAGGATCTTCTGTCGCAGCAGCAGGGGACGGTCCTCCACCCGAACCTGTCCAGCCTCCACCTCTTTGCGTGGAGATTGAGCGGCGGCAGTTGATTCCTTTCGACTTGCCTCCTGAAGTTTGTGACGTTATTCTGGCAGCCAGGCGTCCCTCTACTAAAGTGGTATACGCCTGCAGGTGGAACAAGTTTGTGGCATGGTGCACAGCAAAGGCTGTGGATCCCCTTTCTGAGGTCCTACAGTTCCTTCTCTCTTTGGCCCGGCAGGGCTCTGGTCTGGGCACTATCAAGGGCTACCTTTCTGCAATTTCTGCCTTTCTCAGGCTACCTGATCAGCCCTCTCTTTTCAAGTCCCCTGTTGTAAATAGATTTCTCAAAGGCATTACACACCTTTTTCCTCCTATTCCTTTTGTGATGCCTCAGTGGGACTTGAATCTGGTTCTTACATACTTGATGTGCGCTCCCTTTGAGCCTCTTCACAACTGTCCTCTTCGTCTCTTGACATTGAAGACTGCCTTCCTGGTGGCCATCACCTCCGCTAGGCGGGTGAGTGAGCTCCAGGCTCTTTCTTGTAAGCCTCCTTTCCTTTCAGTCCATCCGGACAAGGTTGTGCTCAGGCCCCGTCCTTCCTTTTAACCAATAGTGGTTATGGCCTTTCACATTGGGCAGACTATTACCTTGCCCACCTTCTTTCCGCCTCCGCATCCTTCCAGAGAGGAAGAGAGGCTCCACCGTCTGGACCCAAAACGTGCGCTCTCATTTCATCTCAACCGCACACAGCAGTTCCGGGTGGATGACCAGCTCTTTGTTGGCTACGTTGGCACCAAGAAAGGTCGGGCGGTCCATAAGAGAACCATCTCCCGCTGGGTTGTCTTATGTATCAAAGCCTGTTACTCTTTGGCTAAAAAAGAACCTCCTGTGGGGCTGCGTGCTCATTCCACCAGAGCTACTGCAGCCACTACTGCATTGGGACATGGTGTCCCCCTGCAAGACATCTGTCAGGCAGCCACGTGGGCCTCGCTGCACACGTTTACCAAGCATTATTGCCTGGACAGCCAAGTCCGGAGAGACGGCTTCTTTGGCCGTTCTGTTCTCCGTGACTTTCTGGTGTGATCTTAGTTCGCAGACCCACCACCGGGGTTGGTATTGCTGGGGTATCTATTCTAAGGTAAGGAATCTATCACTATGTGTTTCTTTGAGATGAACAAGTTACTTACCTTCGGTAACGATATATCTGTAAGAAACATTAGTAGTGATAGATTCCTTACCGCCCGACCCATCCTCCCCGTTCTGTGAACTGATTTCTAGGGTTAAGGTCATCCCTTTCAGGGCCCTAGTTTCAATGCACCAGTGGTCAGTATCTTGCATGGCTCTGCGTTCCTAGCGCGGAAAGTCGTGTACAGACCTGACATCAGCGCGCGTGGGCGGCGTCTAAGTAGCGCCCGCGACGTCATCTCGGCGACCACGACGCCAACGACGGACGCGGAGCCGCACGACGCCACCTACCGACGCGCAGGGGTACTGCTGACGAAAACTTTCCGGATCCAGTCTGACGCCTGGGGATATTTTAAGGTAAGGAATCTATCACTACTAATGTTTCTTACAGATATATCGTTACCGAAGGTAAGTAACTTGTTCTTCAATGCCTTAAGCATTTGGAGCAGGTGCGTTCCCTGAATTCAAAGGATATGTAATCCATAAAGGGCACCTATTCTGCCACAAAGGGCTTCAATTTCCATTCTGAAGACATAGAAAGCATTTTCATTCCTCAAAGCTCTATGACATTGTCTAGCCAGCCTCTATGATCTGGAGCTCTAGTTTTACCGCAGGGTAAAGTTATAGCCTGCTTAGTAGAGCATAGAGCAAGTGAGTGCACTGGGATGGTCAGCCTTTCTGAAAACCTTTTGGAATCTCATAATAGCAGATTATGTCTAAAGCATTTATAATTTCTGTCCTATGTGTATGGAGGTTCAGGCAGTGACACAGGAGGTGAATGAATGTACTTGTGTCCCCACAGCTACACCAGCATTTCTCTGACTTACATTCTTCCTACTCATGCAGTTAGCGGCTTGCAATACCCATATAGTGCCATTTTAGTCATGGCTTCTTTCACTGTGGTACTCCAGTCTGTGTTGTACACATGAGTATACATACTGTCCCATTCTGCTTCAGTAAGTGTACATCCCAGTTTGTTCTCCCACATTTCCTACCCTGAGGAGTTCTAAATCAGGGGAGTTCTCCAGGGGAGGTAGTTTCTAGATGTCTGGGTTGGATTGTTTCTCTTTTGTGACTATTTCTGAAAGGTTATTAAATATGATGGTGTGAGGTTTTACAAATGGTTGTACAACCCATTGGTGAATCTGACATTGAATTAATTCAGTTGATTAGTGAATGTATTGTATCGTCTTCCTAATCGCATCGAATAGTATAATGCCTGCCTCATCTAAAAAATAAAGAATCCCTGCTTTCTTTTGGCTGGAATGCGTTTTCAAATACTTGCAGCCATCCAGAGTTAGACTACTGTTAAAAAATTGGTCATATTTGAGGTAGAACCAGAAGATAATGTTGGGGTGGTGGAAATTTGAATAATATGTGGGTATCATCAGCATGCATGCAGAACTGGGCTCAAAGGTTGTGTAAGAGATAGGCCAGTAGTAACATATAGATTCTGAATAAGAGTGTCATGAACGCAGAATATGAATCTGATGTCTGTCCTATAGAGAGAAATGAAGATGAGTCTGGCTGTGCTGCTGACTCATCTACCTTGGAGACCAAGACCTTCCTAAAAGAAAGTGGCTTAACTGCTTGTGGTAAAATAGGCTCAATTCTTGAGGGATTGTGGGAAAGCATTTTTCTCAAATCTGTGATCTTATCCTACCTACATTCGTAATAAAGAAAAGGGAGAGAGAGTGTCACAGAGAGCGCATATCCTGGCTCTGATTGGCCTGAGGCGTGGATAAATCTTCAATCACCCTAAGCAGTTCTTTGGCTAGGTGCAGTGGCGGCTGGTGACATTTGAAAGTGGTGAGGCGTAAAAGCTGGGTATAAGTGTTATGTCGCAAGCGTGCGAAGCGCAGAAGCCCAACCAACAGAAAGGGTGTTTGGGGGGTTCTGCCCCAGAGAAAAGTTTGAAGAAAACAGTGGTAAATGGTACATTTGAATGCAAATTTGAGAATGGAAGAAAGTTTATGTAGCAATTGTGAACGTGTGGTGTTAAAATATTTAAAAATTTCAGAACTGCCCCATATCTTACTGCATTAAAAACATTCAACAGTTTCTGTAGTGAGCCACTTGTACAAGTGGACATAAATACCGAAACTCTGGAACTGTCACACGTAAGCAATCTGAAGACTTGGCAGCTAAACCAATTAGCAGTTTAAAGGCTTAAAAGCTCACAAAAAGCAACTTCAATTGCTCCAAATGTGAATGTCACCTCAGACCAGCTTTCCCTTCTTTATTTTCACTCTACACACTCCAGCAGGCGGCAATCACCAGGGACGAACACATCCAGCTCACAATGTATGACTTCCCAACAATAAAACCAGCAATTTACAGAGTTTTTGGTTGCGACAATCAAGGGTTCACCGGTTTGGACAAATGCCAAGCACCTTCCCAAGCATTCATACAATGAAATCTCTGAGCTTCCCGAGACTCTGCAGCCTTCAATATTTATGCTGTCCGCGCGCCATATGCAGAGCTCTTTTATCCCGCGCAGAAGATGGTGCAGTCCTGTCACATACACACACAGTCCAGGCACTGAAGAAACATTGTTCGAGCTTCGAGAGAATTACTATTGAATTCAAATGACATCTACATTCCTTCCAAATTGTTTTGAAAAATGTGAAATAAAGAGTTGCCAGCTCAAGCACATTTTGTCTGTAAGACTTTCAATTATCTTAATGAACAGAGAGCGAGGCCGAGACTCAAACAGCGCTCACTGCTTTTTTGATTTTTTTCACGAACCTCCAGTTCGCCTCCTGTGCTACATGTATACATATTTTCACTGTATGGAGCTATAGTCTGACTCTGTACATAAATATGTATACATGTAGCACACGACACAATGTGAACCGGAGGCTCAAGAAAAAGCACTAACTACTGTTCGAGTCTCAGCGCCGGCTCTAATAGATCCTGTGATTCTGGGCAAATCGCTTAGCCTCGTGGTGCTTACAAACCTCTGAGCTTGTGTAATGTAGCCAGGGCGCACATGTAATACCCACCAATACCTTTGGGTCGAGTTTGCAAAACAACAAACTCTCCTGAGTGAACACCACGAGGCTGTTTGACTGCACGGAAATAAATTATAATCCACAAAAAGTACAATAATTGCAGCTTAAAGAGAAAATGCCTGGGCTACCAACTGTATTCTGTTGGGCCTGTGACGCAACAAACAAGGGCTCAGCTACAGAACGACACCAGTAGTTAAGTATTTTTATGTTTATTTAAAACTGTACGAGCATGCATAAATGATTAATTGGCATCTGTCAAAGAGACCCTTAAAACAAAACGTTTCACTTGATATTGCGATGTTTATTTATCTCTTACCAGCGTTTCCTTAAATTCCCTCGTGCTGTGCGCTCGTTTACCGTGGCTGCAGGCGCGGCCTTTCTTTTTCCAACTGGTGCCTGTAGTCGTGTCACTTTAGGTCGGGACTGGAGCAGCTTGATGGTGTCCGTTGGGCGCCATAAAGAGCCAACACATACACGTGCTGATAATCCCGGAAATAGGAAGAGCTGAACTCAATCATAACCCACGCCCCCAGCTTACATTATCCAATGAAAAAGCCGCCTAACAGTACGAAGGCGAAAGGAGTGCTGCAATCGTTGCCACCCACTGTACTGTGTTGCTGTCGGCCAGCTTCACCCCTTCCCCTTAATGTAAATGAGGATCTGCTGACCGCGCCCTGTGCCACGTCAGAAGCGCCCCATTTGAAGCCTATTCACTGCTGCTTGGTGCAGCCACTCCCATCAGGCTGATGTCACTCTCCTCGCTTGTGCCTCGAGGGCGAGGAATTATCCTCGCCCAGTTCAGCACATGCGTAGAGGAGGGGACTCTCGGCAGCGGGTCTGTCCGACCTCACAAAAAACAACGATATTAAAATGTTTCTTAGGGTAGAAGTGGAGCACCAAGCAGTGAGCATGCCATTTAAATGGTGTTAATTTTCTCCCTTTTATCTCCGCTCCGAAGCTGGGAGGGCAACGCCCCCTTCACCCGTTAATACCAGCCGCCACTGGCTAGGTGTCAAATAATATTTATGTTTGGCTCATTGTAGGAAACTAGGATCTGCTTTCATGGTTACCCCTACTTTTTGCTTGGTGCCAGTGTGTGTTTGCTGGGAAACTGCTAATCAGGAGACTAGCAACGGTGCTTTCTCCCCTAAATTGACATGGTAAGTAATTTTGTACCTCCACAATTTGCTAAGGTGTACCCTTATAAGTACCTAGTAAATGGTACTGAAGTACTCGGGCATAGGTACTCCAGGGGTCTCCCATGGGCTGCACCATGTACTGTGCCACCCATGGAAATCCACTTAAACTGTGACTACAGGCCTACCATTGCAGCCTGTGTGAATTAGTGCTTGCACCTCTCACTACAGATATGTTTCCTTATATCTGAGGTCACTGCACTTTAAACCTATAAGTCACCCCGATTGCAGGCTCTTCAGTCCTGAGGGCAGAGTTCTTGGTTATGAGTGTGAGGGTGCCCCTGCATGAGTAGGACACTCCTACAAACCCCGGAGCCGTTACTCCAGGCTTCGTAAGTGCAGTCAGCCATTTTAAGACATATAGTTGACATCAGTCATTACTAGATGTCTAGCTAGTTCTGCTGCCGATCGTAAACACGATTCTGACCTCCTGCTGCTGAGCCAGGCTCAAGCAGGGGATGGTAGAAAATAGGTTTCCTGTCACAGGAAGGTGTGACCACTTCCTAGAAATGACTTACTGTATTGGGCTGGAGTGGGGGCGCTTGCCAGTCCCACCAGTCTGCTTTGAAGGGCACATTTGGTGCCCTCCTTGCATACTCCAGTTTTAGCCAGTTCAGGAACCTTTGGTTCCCTCTCTGGCGCGAAACTGGACAAAAGACAGGGGAGTATCCTCCCCCCTGTCCAGCCCCTCCTCTGGGAGGGACCCCCGAGTTGTTCCAACCCTTTCATTAGGGTACTTAAGGGCTTACCTGTAAGTGGGTCCTTAGATTCGTCGTGGGACATGACTACACCCTGAAACTGTCGCTCTTTAATCATCTGGACACTTGGACTTCGACTGGAACATAGACTGCACCAAGGATGACTCCTGCTGCTCCTGGTCTCGCTGTTCTTCAAGACTTCTTTGTCGTCTGTGTCTGTGCTTCATCCAGGTTCTTCAACAAACCTGTGGGCAATCAAGGACACCCCGAAGAAATCTCCCTTGGAGTGAAGAAGTCATGCCCCTGCATCTGCAGGCACTGCAACAAAGCTGACCGGTTTGCTGCTCCTGTCGTCCTGTGGACTTCCCAAAGCTCAGCAACACAGGTGGTGGTTCTGCAACTCCCTCAATGCCTGACCTGGCCTCTCTGCAATTTTGAGGCCAGTATCCCTCATCGGAACCGCTGGGACCAAACCCCTGTGCACCTCGTTGAC
The DNA here is from genome assembly GCA_963921515.1 of Calotriton arnoldi. Lineage (NCBI taxonomy): Eukaryota > Metazoa > Chordata > Amphibia > Caudata > Salamandridae > Calotriton > Calotriton arnoldi. The sequence goes on along the minus strand of CAWUFW010000486.1, from coordinate 1,707,355 downwards.
TTGCCGTTGCCAAGGCTTGTTGGCTGGGCACTCCAGAGATTTTCAGACTACAATAGGCTCTAGCCTCCAGCACCTCTTTCCTCCAAGATCAGCCTCCTCACTGTATCCTCTGCACCGTGGTCCTCCATCTTTGAGCTGCTCAAAGTCCTCTTGCGACTCGTGCCTTCGGCCTGTGGGTCCTCCTGAGAGTCTTGTCCTGCTTCAGTGGGCTCCCTTGCTTGGGCCTACTCTGACTCTCCTGCTGTTGGTGAGTCCCTTGGACTGTGCTCATCCCAGCCTCGCTCCGTTTATGTCTTCCAACTCCAGTTGCGGCTACCGAGGCTTGTTGGTGCTCCCGTCGGACACCGACCACCCACCTAGTCACCAGCATTCGACATGGGAAAGCTTGCGCATGGTTCCTGGTCTTCCTCAGCGTCACCTGGTCCTCACAGAGCAGCAACAAGGTCACCATCAACTCGTTAGAATCTCCCGACATTGGTGGTCACTGTGTCTCCAAGCCTCCTGGTCATCTCCGAGTGGCATAGACTCTGTCCCCTCTGCTTGCAGGTTCTTCACTTCCAGAATCCACCCTTGGATTCCACCGGACTCCTTCGACATCTTCTCAAGAGGCATCATCTTCTAAGTCCCCCATTGCTGTCTACGGCAGGTTACAATGTCACTTCACCCCTATGCACCCGGCTTCCCTGATGAGGTAACCTGATTTCTGGGGCATCCACGGGTGGGGTGGCTCTCCAACCTTCTGTCTTCCAAAGGGTTTCTTCGGGGTCCTCCGGGAAGGGTCCTTCTTCTTGAAAACTGCAAACGGCGACTTCTCCATTGGCTTCCATTGGGCACGCAACTGTGTTTCCACTCTGCACACAGCCTCTGTGGGGTTCCTGGGTACTTTGAGGCTCGGGTGCGAAGCACCACCTTATCTGGGAATTTCATGAGATCGGGAGGCTTGGATGATAAAGCCTGCAGCTCACTCACCCTTCTGGCAGATGAAAAAGTCACTAGAAACGCTGTTTTGATAGTAAGCAACTGGAGGGGACAATTATGTAGTGGCTCAAAGGGAGTGCACATAAGAAACATGGGAACTTGGTTGAGATCCCACTGGGGCATAATGAATGGTGGCAACCTTGGGTGCTCCTTGTGTCCCCGTCTCCTCTGGGTCTTCTGGTCCGAGTCCCTTTGCAGTTCACATTCCACTTTCTTAGTATATGGTTCGGTCTCCCCCTGGAGACCACAGTATTTTGTGCTACTTACCTGATTGCTTTCGAAGTATTCTTGTGTATTATGTTGATATCTCCAGGTAGGAGATATACCAATGTGATAGCGATATTGTGTTGTAATAAATAGTCTTATTTTTGCTAAACACTGTGTGGTTTCTTTTCATCTAACTTACACTACAGATTAAACTGGTTAAACAAGCTTATTTACACTCCTTCAAAATAAGCCTGAAAGCTGCTCTCCACACCTACCACTTTGAGAGCTTTCAAAGGTTATCAGACCCTAAAATCAGCATAAGGGTTGTCTGGATTAGTGCAAGGTGCATCACTTGAATAAGTGTGCACCATATACTAAGCCAGCCTCCTACACATCTTATATGATGTTTGTACGTTGTGAGAGCTGCAATATATTGTGATTTAGCTATGGGGTCATACTTAAGTCTCCACTCTGTCTCTGCCATGGGCTTCTAGTTTCATGGAAGTGAGCTCTGAAGTAGACTGTGGGTTAGCATCATGATCTGATAGACGTTTAGCTACAGATTCCTTACCTTTGAATTTCCCAGGCGTCAGACTGGATCCGGAAACGTTTGCGCGAGCGGTACCCCTGTGCGCCATCGGGTGGCTCCGTGTGGCATCGTTGGCGCCGGATGTGATGTCGCGGTCACCTATATAGGCTCCACTCCAGCGCGCAGACATCAGTTCTTTTCTTTCCACGCCAGTTAGCACTGATCCGGAGAAAAGCTGCACTTTTGTCTCTTGTCTCGTTTTGACAGAATTGTTTTGACGTTTTGTCGAGAAATGTTTCTTTGTGTGTCGAGGGATGACCTCTAGAAGGGTAGGTTCTCTTCCAGGGGATACTCATCAATAGTCATAAGCACTGAATAATCCCCGCCCACGTGCGGGATCCCGGAGCATATAGAAATATATGTATATATACACATATATATGTGTATGCTCGGGCCCACAAGTGTATAGCACTTCCGAAACATACACATACATATGTATATACATATAAACATGCAGCCTAAAACTGTTCTAATAGGGCAAACCGCCAAAATTACATAGGTTTCTCTTGTATGAAAATAATCCCCTAAATACATTTTGTAATAGAGAACATACACTGTAATAGTATCATACAAGAATCCTTTATTTTCAGAAAAGGAAAACCGGTAATAAGAGGCAGTTGGCCCATAGGCTGCATAGATAAATAACTATCATAGTACAGTAAGAAAACTGGCACCTTGCCTTTAAGGCTTCCAAGAATCTGGACACCGTGCCTTTAAGACCTCCAGGAGCCCCTCTGCTCCCATCATGCACCACAGGTGACAGTTAGGTCAGTTCTTTTTTACGGCTCCTTCTGTGAGGATCCTGGAGCTTGAGCTCAACAGTTTTTGATTATCTTTAGTCAGAAATTGGTTTTTTCTCTTATTTTTGGACATTTTTAACTGCTGGTTGTTTTTTCTTAAACCTTTCTGACAATTTACCATATTTTTTTCTGTCAGAATGCCAGCTTTATTCAATAAATGTCCTTCTTGTGGTAAAAAGATTGCAAAATCGGACCCACACTCTGTGTGCATCGTGTGTTTACCATCTTCACACAAACCTGATACTTGCAATTATTGTCTTCGGGACAGGGAGAAGATTAGGCTCCATGCCCTACTGGAGAGAGGAAAAAGTCATCACAAAAGTGGCCTTGGGGCTCCCAAGGGCCCTCCTCTCATCAGGAACACCGAAAGAGGCGAAGATCTACCTCTCCAGAGTCCAGAAAGAAGCAGATTCCTGACTGTTCCCCGTCGGCGTCGAGATCGCCGTCGAAGAAGCAGGCAAGACAGACGACGACCCTCTCGGTCGCACAAAAGTAAGTCGACGTCGAGACATACTTCGGGCTCGAAGTATTCTGGTCCCGAGAGACCTGATAAGCACCCGCCGACGTCGAAACATCCGTTGACGGCGAGAAACACTCCGCCACCTTCTCGGAGGTCGGCATCGAGAGGTTCGCCAGTGAAGAATCTGCCGAGAGCTTTTTTTTAATTTATACGTTTTTTATTGATCAAAGAAAAACAACATACAAAAAAGGGAAAACATACAGGCTGGCAAAGGCACTCGTCGTCTTTACAGTTACATTCACGTCAAATGTGCATAATACAACATCGTGTACAGATTCATTTACCACACATTACACACTGGTACACAGTGCGCCATTAGGGTGAGTTTGTAGATATGTCGTTAAGGGCACCCAATAGTCTCTGGGTTTAGATCCTGTAGGAAGTTCTTCCTCATAGGTCTGTAGTGTGTCCCTACAATAGATCATGTCCTGCAGCCATTGTTCGTATGTGGGACAGTTCTTGCCATTCCAGTACATAGATACACGTCTCTTCGCCAACAATAGAGCTATTACACAGAATTTACGTTGGATTGATCTTAAATTTGGTACAAGACTCAGTAAACATGCTCGGATTGTACAGTCTATTCTGATTTCCAATATAGCGCTCAAAAGTCCAGTTATCTTTTCCCAGTATTCTCTGATCTGTGGACAATGCCACGCTAAGTGAATGAAATCAGCATCATCGGCTTTACATCTTTTACAGCATGCATCAGAGCGCAGCCCACATTTCTTTAGTTTAATCGGTGTATGATATGTTTGATGTAGATATTTGTAATGTATAATTCGCAAATTACTGTTCGGGGTAAGTATGTCTGTTCGTGCACAGCAAGTGGCCCATTCTTTGTCTACCAATGGGGTCTCCAGAACAGCTGACCATCTCTCCTGCGCTTTTTGTGTAGTACCCGCTATATCAGACTGTAATAACACATATAGTTTGGTCACCAAATTTCTATTGTGCGGAGTAGTTATAATCATTTGTAGTGCTTGGAGTTTCTCCGGCTCCGCAGGAAAGGTCGGATAAAAATCCTTAATTGCTCTACTCAATCTATGATAGGCAAATTATAAGAGGAGAGTTTGATTACTAATGTAACATAGTTCATCTAGTTCTATGAAGACCCCGTCGTTGTACAAGTCTCCCATCACGTCTATCCCAACCTGTTGTAACAGTGTCATACTCACTTTTTCCTGAGTGACTGATAGGGCTGGATAGTGCGGCAGGGGTAATGCTGGAGCATAGAGAGGCAGTTTATGCGCTAATTTCCCCATGACTCTGCAGAGAGCTTACCGACTGTCGACGTCGAGATCTCCGTCGCAGTCGAGGCGCTCATCGCCAAAAAAGGCGACGTCGAAGAAGCGCCAGAGTCGTTCGACGGTGAAATCGCCTGTTCGCCGGCGTGGGCGTTCAATATCGAGGACAACGCCGAGATCTCCGCGGAGAAGAGGGTCTGCCAGTATCTCGCCACCAAGGAGATCAACGTCGAAGACGGCACAGTCGGTGTCGCCGTCGAGACATCGGTCGACGTCGAGAAACAGAAATCCTGTAGTCTCGGAGGAGGCTACAGAGGGGGCTCGGTCGACGTCGAGGTCAAGACGTTCGACGTCGAAAAGACCTTCATCATCCCCGGGTCTTAACATCGTCCAGATTTCACCGGAGGGTTCTCCGGTTCCGGCTAAGAAACATCCTTTCAATCTTTCGCCAAGCTGGCTGGAAGGTACCGGTTCTGCTCAGGGAAGCCCTGATTCAGATTACTCTTGCACCTACTCTCCGTTGAAAACTTCCAGGGGTCCGCCTCCATCGACATCATCGCGGGTCTCTCCGAAAAGAACCCCGAGAAGGTCAAGGTCCCCATCCTCCCGCCACATGAGGTCACGGGAGCGGTCTCGCTCACATCATGATTCCTCTCCCAAGAGGAGGAGACGAAGATCACCAACGTGGTCTACATCCACCAGATCTTCGATCAAGGATTATTCACCAACTCTGTCTGCAAAGCCACCATCCAGAGTGTCCCCGATAGACGACATTGGAACTTTCACTGACGTTCACTGCAGAGGGGCCAAAAAACTCAACATCAGTATGTCGGCCCCGACGGCCTCCACATCTGTCATCTTTGAGACATTACACCATCGCTCGTCAACCAGGTCTCTACTGCCTCTGGTCCCAGGTTTTTTAGAGCCTGCCATGCAGACTTTCTTAACTCCTTCCACAGTGGGCGCAGTGCCATCTCGTATTGCCAAGAAATATAAGGCCCCGGCTCAGGACCCACTGTTCTTACGGTCCGATCCTCCACCAGACTCGGTCATTGTGGCGGCAGCCAGGAAGGCACACTCTGCGACTTCTTCCTCGTCAGTCCCTCCCGAGAAAGACAGCAGGAATATGGACTCACTGGGCAAGAGGATGTGCAATACCTCTGCATCTGTTATGAAGATGGCCAGTGCCTCAGCTCTTCTAGGGAGGTACGACAGGTCTCTTTGGGACTCTCTTGCCAGATTCAAGGACAAACTCCTGAAAGAAGACCAGCAGGATTTTCAGGAAATTCTGCAAGAAGGGGGCTTGGTGGCTAACCAGGTGATAAGCGCAGCTGCAGACTCATCGGATCTGGCCGCACATGGCTATTCGCACGGCATCTGTTCCAGACGCTCGGCCTGGCTGCGTCTCACAGGCTTGAAACCAGATGCTCAACGGAGGATTGTCAACCTTCCGTTCAATGGGTCTTCACTGTTTGGGTCTCACGCAGATGATGAGATGGCCAAAATGAAAGCTGAATTGGAAACTGTGAAGGCCGTTGGCCTAGAGAAACGGAAAGAATTCCGCAAACAATTCCGTCCCTATGACAGGCGCTCCTTCAATCAGAGGGTTCAAACCCCTCAGTGGTCATCCCAGAACCAGCAGCAGCAGAGGTCGCAATTCCATCAAAGACGACCAGGTAGAAGTAGAGGAAACAACAGGCAGCAGGCTTCAACTGCTAAGCAACCAGCCAAGCAATGAGCAGAGGCTTCCTCTGTGCCCGTTAGCCACTCCGGTAGGAGGAAGTATCACTTTTCATCTGGTAGAGTGGAGATCAATAACAAAAGACAAATGGGTGGTGAATATTGTGCAAAATGGATACTTGCTGAGGTTCAAAGCCCCACCTCCATCAGTTCCTCCTCAAAGAAAATCCAGCAAACATCATCTACTGTTACAAAAAGAGGTGAACAGTCTTCTGCAAAAAAACGCCATAGAGTATGTTCCAAAGCAACAACAAGGGCAAGGCATTTACTCTTGTTACTTCCTGGTCGAAAAAAGAGGACCGACCAGAGAATACATACCAATTCTCGATCTGCGACTCTTGAACAAATTCATCCGCAAGGAAAAAGTTTGGATGTTGGCTCTGCACCAGATCTTCCCTCATCTACATTGGGGGGACTGGATATGTGCTATAGACTTGCAGGACGCCTACTTCCATATCCCGGTGTCCAAAATGCATCGAAAGTTTCTCCGCTTTCAGGTAACCCATCAACATTTCCAATTCCGAGTTCTACCGTTCGGGCTCAAATCAGCCCCCCGAACGTTCTCGAAGTGCATGGCGGTGGTGGCAGCTTTCCTACGCAAGCCCAAAATCTTCATTTACCCCTATCTGGACGATTGGCTCCTGAAGAGTGCTACACCTTCTCTACTTCAGAATCACCTCAACTACTGTCTCCAACTGCTGAACACACTGGGACTTCAGGTCAACTTCAAGAAGTCAGTCTTCAATCCGACCCAGAAAATCCGTTACCTGGGCTCTTCACTGGATACCGCAAAAGCAAGCGTGTGTCCTTCGGAGGAGAGGTTGTCGTCAATCAGAAACAAATGTCGCGATCTCCTCAGCGCCCGTCATCCCACAGTCAGACAGGTTTTGTCGCTGTTGGGCTCCATGGCCTCTTGCGTGTTCATCGTCCCCAGTGCCAGATTGAACATGCGTCCTCTATAGCAGTCTCTGGAGGACCAGTGGATGCAAGTCTCAGGTCGCTGGTAAGACCGTGGGACTCTACCTCAATTGGCCAAAGACTCCATCAGATGGTGGATGAAGCGGTCACACCTACTAAAGGGAGTCCCATTCCATCAAGACATTCCCACTCAGACTATAGTCACGGATGCTTCCCTGCAAGGTTGGGGAGCGCACATGGGGCCTCTTCAAGTACAAGGTCTCTGGTCAGAGACAGAGCAAGGGTATCACATCAACTTTCTGGAGCTAAGAGCTGTCCACCAGGCTCTCAAGTCTCTGTACCCTTCTCTCCAGTCCAGCTCCCTCTTAGTTCAGATAGACAACACCACCACGATGTATTATCTGAACAAGCAGGGGGGCACCAGACCGAGGACTCTATCTCTGGAGTCACAGACCATCTGGAGGTGGCTTCTCGCCAGGAACCTCAGCATTGTGGCCATTCATCTTCTGGGGGTCATGAACGTTCAAGCAGACTCACTAAGCAGAGACTTCGTAGAAGCGCACGACTGGGTGCTAAACAGCGCGGTCGCGCAAGACATCTTCCAACAATGGGGAGTGCCAGACATCAACCTCTTCACAGACGCGGCCAACATCAAATGCCCCGTCTTCTCGTCCAGGTTTCCCCAACCAGGGTCACAAGGGAATGCCCTTTTGATAAACTGGTATCAGACATTACTGTACGCCTTTCCTCCGCTTCCGCTGATCCCTGCAGTGATCAACAAATGTTACAGGACTAACACCAGAATGATCCTGATAGCTCCGGAGTGTCCGCGGCAGTGGTGGTACCCGGACCTTCTGCAATTATCCGAGGTGCCACACCGAAGGTTGCCTTGCTGTCCAGACCTGTTGTCCAAGAACGAAGGGAGAGTGTTTCATCCCAATCTCTCATCCCTCAGATTGACAGCATGGCTCCTGAGGTCCTGCAATACGGACACTTAGACTTACCAGCGGACTGTATGACCATCCTCAAGGAAGCCAAGAGACCTTCCACCAGGGTGTCCTATGCTTTCAAATGGAAGCGATTCTACTTGTGGTGCATGAACAATGCTCATGATCCAGTGAGGGGTCAAGAGCAGGTGATCTTGCCATGCCTACTACATTTGGCCAAATCTGGCCTGCAGTTTTCCTCGATTAAAGTTCACCTAGCAGCAATCACTGCATACAGAAAGTCCCCTACACAGGTTTCTTTTTTCCAGATGCCAGTGGTTAAAGATTTCCTTGAAGGGATAAAGAAGGTTTACCACCCAGTGAGATCTCCTTCTCCACCTTGTGAGCTCAACATAGTCCTTACAAAATTAATGGCGGCTCCTTTTGAGCCGATTCACAGGGCTTCTCTGCAGCACTTGTCATGGAAAGTTGCCTTTTTAGTCGCCATCACTTCTGCCCGCAGGGTTAGTGAAATACAGGCCTTGTGCTGTAAAGAGCCCTATACTGTTTTCCATGCAAACAGGGTAGTTTTAAGAACCCATCCGAGTTTTCTACCTAAGGTTGTCTCGGATTTTCACATCAATCAGACTATCACTCTGCCCACATTTTTTCCCAATCCCACGACTACTCCTGAGAGGTCCCTCCATTCCCTAGACCTCAAGAGGGTACTGAAATTTTATCTAGACAAAACGAAGTCATTGAGAAAAACGGACCGGTTGTTTGTTAACTATGGTTCCATAAATACCGGTTTGGCAGCCTCTTAAAGATCCATCTCTAGGTGGCTAGTCTCTTGCATATCTTTGGCTTACCAACTAGCCAACAAGTCTCTTCAGGGGAAACCTAAAGCACATTCTACCAGGGGAAAAGCCTCTACCACGGCTCTCCTTAGAAATGTTCCTATAGTAGAAATTTGTAAAGCAGCTACATGGCGTTCTGTTCATACTTTCTCTCGCCATTACTGTTTGGACTCTGATGCACAGGCGGATGCCCGTTGGGCAAGCCTCGTTGAGAAATTTGTTTGGTTGATTCCATTTTAAGATGCATTGTTTTATATTTTGTGTACTGGTTTGCTCGTCCGCGAAGTAGTGGGTATGGGCTTGCTACTCTATTAGGGCTTATGACTATTGATGAGTATCCCCTGGAAGAGAAGGATAAGTTACTTACCTGTAATCCTAGTTCTCTTCCAGGGGTATACTCATCAAAGTCATAAGCAACCCTCCCGCCTCCCCGGACGAGCAATTATGGTACAATACTGTGTGTTGTGCATCTTATACTCAGGGTGATACAACTTAGTACACCATAAAAAAAGAACTGACCTAACTGTCACCTGTGGTGCATGATGGGAGCAGAGGGGCTCCTGGAGGTCTTAAAGGCACAGTGTCCAGAATCTTGGAAGCCTTAAAGGCAAGTAGCCAGTTTTCTTACTGTACTATGATAGTTATTTATCTATGCAGCCTATGGGCCAACTGCCTGCTATTACCTGTTTTCCTTTTCTGAAAATAAAGGATTCTTGTATGATACTATTACAGTGTATGTTCTCTATTACAAAATGTATTTAGGGGATTATTTTCATACAAGAGAAACCTATGTAATTTTGGCGGTTTGCCCTATTGGAACAGTTTTGGGCTGCATTTTATATGTATATACATATGTATGTGTATGTTTCGGAAGTGTTATACACTTGTGGGCCCGAGCATACACATATATATGTGTATATATACATATATTTCTATATGCTCCGGGATCCCGCACGTGGGCGGGGATTATTCAGTGCTTATGACTTTGATGAGTATACCCCTGGAAGAGAACTAGGATTACAGGTAAGTAACTTATCCTTTTAAACCATATGGCACCTGTCACCGCACCATGTTGGTTACTGACCCTTGTGTGTTTATGGTGTCTCGGGCATGACCACGATTCAACGTTATGCTCGGACTGCCAGGCCATGGCGCCGAAGGCCTTGAAGGAGCGGTCCATAAAGCTCTATAAAGCTCCTTGCAGCCCGGCAGTCAACGCCATTGAATACGACTCCTCGGAAGTCCCAGTCCCAATCGAGTAAGAGAATGTCGCGGAACCCCTCCAAGAGCCCCAAGTCCACATCCACTGATGTAACTTCCTGCACACCGTAACAAAACGTTTGTCATGTGGAAAACACCCCTCATTGGATAAAGATCATCAAATTCTACTGGATTGCTCATAAAAATGTCAGCTACAATACGGTAGACATCTTCATCACAGAAAATTGGCAGGATAGGCTGGTCTTCAAGCTGAGCATGCACATTTTAGAAATGTTTTAGAGCTGCGTATACCGTTGCCTAGTTTGTGACTGGAGATGGTATTACTGGTGAAAACTCAACCTTCTTAAGTGGGACTGTATTCTGAGAGATCAGAGCATGAATTCCAGCCCACAGAGGAACTGGCTTTTTTTCATCCTTCAGTCCGCACCGAATAAGCGATATAATAAATTCAGTTTAACCAGCTTAGCGGACTGCAGCATCAGGAAGAAGAAGATCCATGTCCTCAGCCACTTTGAAACTTTCTCGTAGACTGGGACGTGTTGATGGCTTGTAGCGATTTTGCACATGTTGGAAAGGCAGTTGGGTTAAAATTTGCAGCTTTGTTTGTTTATGGCTACAGCTGACACAGCATGCTTTCCAGCAGCTACTTCATTGGTACAGTCTTGAAAAAGCACCATGGCAGTATCATGTGTGATGGATGTTCCAGACAAAGAAGAGCTGTCTTCAAAATCAAAATTATCAAGAGCAGCAATTGTAAATACTTTCCTGGTAAAGTGACTTGGAAGTGGTGTGCTGTCAGATTCACAAGATTTTACAGCATGAGCTGCTAACAAGTTCCTGCTCCATATTATGTCAATTTACCTTGATGATACACCAATCCTATTATTTGAAGTGATTAACTCTCTACTTTTGAACTTGTCATAGATTGCGTGGCCAGTCATCAGGTGTAGCAAAGTTTTCCTTTTGCCGTTTTGTAATTCATAAAACATGATTTGGAAAAGAGAGTGCATTTGCACAGCATAAGCCTGTCGGTTCATGGGATTGTCTTCCACTACTTCGCTTATATCTTCAAAGCCATCATCAATATTGTCGGCTTCTGTTCCGAACTCAAGAACTTTAGTTTGTAACAGTTTTGCTTTGCTGATATTAAACAATAATGTAAAAAATGTTAAGACAACATCAGGCATTCTTGTTGACTCCCACGATTTGCGGAGCTCTGGGTCATCACAAAATGTGTCATTAAATCCAAAATCAAAATCTTTCAGGATGTTTCTTAAAATGATTCCTGCTGATTTTACTGCATCCTGTGATCTTGTTTTAGCAGCAAGAACTTCAGTAGTCAAATCAGCTTAGAACACCATAAGTGGCTCATTCTTTTTGTTAGACTGACAAAAACGAATTCTGTCTAGTACATTCTCACCAGAAAAATCTTAATTTCATTATTATTAATCAATACAGTATCATCAGTGTGGACCATTATTTCTCTGATATCACTGAGTGTGACCCTGTAGCCAGCACTCAAGAGCGGCTTTAAAACTTATTTTGCTTTTTCAAAGAGTGCAAACTTAACTGAAGGCTGGCGGTTACGTTGCTGCTGGGAGCTCATTATACATTCATATTTTCAAATGTATGCACGCTTGCGGGTGGGCATACAAATCTGCTGCAAGTATATTCACCTCGATGTTTAGATCAGCTACTTTGCTGAAAACTTCATCTTAGAAGAAACTAGCTGCAGATTAAAACATGTTTGCCCTTTGAGACTCATATACTCTGTACTTTCATCAATGCCTTTGGCCCTTGTTCTGGCTAAACCACAGATAACACATTGAAGATCCTCCGCTTTCTGATCAGTTGTTGGAGGTGGATGAGGGGTAGCCATCGATCTTCTAAGTGAATGGGCATTGGGTTTGGTTGTCATGGGATCCGGACGCAGGCGTATCGCCCTCGCCAAGCTGCAGCTGCCCCTCGATCAGGGGGGACTATCTGCCCCATCCTTTGAGGCATACTTTCTAGCCGCCCAGCTGCAATGGGTGTCACGCTGGATAGCGGGCCGGGCACAGGGGGAACTGATCACAACAGCTGGGCAAATCCAGACCCCAATCATCAACCGACTGCTACTGCCAGGGGCGACGCCACCCCGGACCAGGCCACTCCAGGTGGCGACGGCACATGCCTGTCTGACGCGCATCCACAGGATGAACCGCACGACGCCCATGTACTCCCCTCTCCTGCCACTGGTGGGGTTCCCCAAGGGTCGGGCGCACTACACGGAGCGGATACTTCACACATGGACTGAACACTCACTAACGGACGTGGGCACACTCTACTTCAACGGACAACTGCGGACCTTCGAGACACTCATGGAGGAATTCGACCTCCCTAGAGGACAATTCCTTTTACATAGGCAGCTACTGGAAGACTGCCATAAAATATGGCACATAATAGACACAGAACCTCCCACGCACCCGGTAATCCATGTGTTACTGCAGATGGGCCCAGGGCGCCATCTAGTCACTTGGATATATAAAGCCATACGGACCCTTAAGCAGCCCACCCTTGCACCCCTCCGGGAGAAATGGGAAACGGAATTCCGCAGACCACTTCACGATAAGGAATGGGCTCATGCCTTGGAATTTCCCAAAAAAGTGTCCCGTAACTATTGATTTAAAAACATACAGCTGCACATTTTGCACCGGGCATACCTTACCCCCGAAAAGCTACAGAAGTACTTCCCAGATAGCTCCTTCACCTGTCCCAGATGCCCAGAGCCCAATTCCTCGTTCCAGCACATGCTTTTGGACTGTCCAACGCTCCGAATCTATTGGGACACAGTTCATACCACCCTCAGGACAGTCACAGGAATCCCAGACCTACACACATGGGAGGCAGTGCTCTTGGAATCTGCAAACGCCGCAAAAACATGAAGGTGGAAACGCGCTTTGCGTCCTTGGTGCTCCTACTGGCTAAGCGGTGCATAACTATGCATTGGAAAGCACCGGGGGTCCCCCTCTGACGGCATGGGTGGGAGCAGTCAAGAAGTGGGGCACAGCAGAGGAGGAAGTGCTCCGAACAGAGGAGGTTAAGTGAACCCGTAAGCATCCAATATCTATGCCATGGGCCATGATACTCCATTCCTTTGTACAGGAAACACTGACGACGCCGGGACCTCAGACTACCAGTTCTCCAATGGCACACACGACCCCTGCGGCAACTCAGGGTGACTCTTGGAGGAGCCAGGTGCCCGACGGGTCGCAACTGACAGCCACAAGCGGGCCATAGCTACATTACCACACGCGCGACCCCCCAAACTCTCCCCCCCCCCCCCCTTCACCTGCGCATGCCTAACTAGCCACCATGCCATACTGCAACACTCAGGCGGCTACCACCAAATGGAGCAATATATGACACAGTGTATCCCAGTTCTACCTCCCGGGTTCGTTCAAGTTCCTATCATTACTGGCACAACAAAAAAACCTACGTTATAGGGCTAATAGCGAGAGTGCGCCTCACATCCCAACACACAACACAGACCGCCTTGCATGAATGTCGATACTGCCTCACCACTCGCTCCTTAGAAACATCACCAACTTTGGGACTGTACGGGAGGCTATAGACCACGACGTTAATTAGCCTTATGTCAAGGTGTAAAATGTGTGTGATATATCTTCTTATATCAATGTCACCGATACTGATGTGATGTACCTAATTAGAAAAAATGCCAATAAAAATGATTTTCTTAAAAAAAAAATTGGGTTTGGTTGTCATCGCTTTCTCAGAAAACTCGGATTCTTGTGATTCACTGGTTTCTGCTATTTTTAGATGAATTTTTTCCAGGCTTTTTTCTGTTGTATATGACTTGTAGCACTTGTTGTTACAATGATAAAATATTTGATCCTCTTCACCCATCAGTTTCAATCTTTTGTGAACTTTATCTTTCTGTATTTCTGCAGCATCTTGAACTCTCTTCTGTCCAGCCGCAGTGGATGTTAACTTTTCTTTCAGATTAGTTTGGCATATGGCACATTATTCTTTGTTGAAGGAGTCCTCAGATTTTGTAGTTGGCAACACTATGTCAGGAGGTAAAGATCCTCTGCTACCACCTGCTTCGCTCATGTTTACAAATTTGAATCAACGGAAAACCTGAATCAAAAGCAATATTAAAATAAATTACCAATATGATGGCTGAAACACACCATTATAGAGCCGCCATTTTGGAAAATGGCGGAAGGGTTGCTCTGAGGGGTTATTTTCTGTCTCTATAAGACTACTTGACCCCCAACACCTATGTTTTGATACCAAAATCAAGTATATAGGTCTCATGTTTCCTGAAATATTACATCATCACTGCTGCACATCTGCCATTTTTAAAAATGTCGTCCAGAAAAATTCGGCCTGGATTAGTAATGTCTACCCAAGCTAAATTACTTCTCCTATGATACAAATCAAAAATGAAAATCTCTGGACAACAATTTTTTTACGGAGGTATATCAATGGGCCAGGATTAATCAGTGGTCAGTGTTGTTCGTGGCTCCATGCTCCTACCGTGGAAAGTCACGAAAAGAAACTGACAGCATGCTGGGTTTGCACCTGTAAAGGTACCGCACATTTCATTTCCGGCGTGGACACTGCCTTCGACGTGACCTACCGGCGAACAGGGGTAAAATGTCACTAGAAAAATGTCCGGATCCAGTCTGACAACTGGGGATAATTCTAAGGTAAGGAATCTGCAGTTAGAGTCTCTACCAGATAAGGCATTACCAAAGGTAAGTAACTTGTTCTTTTATGGCAACCCCTTTGCAAAAGCTAGATTGCATGGATAAATGTTGGTGGATTCCAGGTTTTGTTGTTGCTTCTGCCCTTTAGCATAGTAATCAAGCTTGTGGCATATCTTCGTCACTAGAACTGGCATATTGATGGGCTTATGTGTGTGAAGGATGTGAACACATCGTTTGCAGATGGCATGCAGCTTTTTGCAGCTAGCCCAATGCAGTCTCTTTCACAGTTTAAATTCACTTGAAAAATATGGTTACCTTTCGGCATTTAATGTGAAGCTGGAATTTTCTATTTCCTTTGTGATGAATTTGCGAAACCATATGATACAGCAGATGCGGGCATTTGGAGATTGGACCATGAGAGCAATTAAAATGTTAGGGGTTCTGGATTCCAAAAGAACTCCATGGATTTTTCCTTTCCTGCATAGCATCAGACAGGTGTAGCTCTGCCTTCTTGTGACTTTTGTGGATGAACTCTATTTAGATAATTGCACTTCCTCAACTTTTGTTCCTTTCTACAATGCTACTTTTAGATGTCCCAGTGTTGTGTTTTGTAAATGTATTCTCTAACTTGTTAATTGTTCAATTTTCAAACCATTTTACAAAACATAAAGCAAGGATGTTAGTGCAACCATATGGTATCCATAGCATGACGGTGCATAATGCAAAGACAAGTCACTGTTGCTGGATGAGATGGAGTTGAGCAAGGGTCTATAAACCCCAATGTAGGACACTGCTTTCGAAACCCTCTGAGAGTCATGTCCCTGCCCACCCACAAATTTTCCCATAGGGAGACCCACACTTAGTAGAGGGCAGATACAGCAAACATCACCTTACCAAACCAAAACCTGCTGAGACCATCTAAAAAGGATTAAGACTCCTAGACCCGGTTAAAATCAAACTTCCGTTGCTGTACTCCAAGCTGAGCCTGGTGGAAATTAAATATGTTGCTCCTCCCAGAAAACCCTCTTCTGCTTGAATGTTTACCTAGAAAATATTTCCCCTCTCCTCCATGGACATCAGAATCAATATTCCTGTTCCATCCCTATTGCCATAATTTCTCTATTTTCTTGTGGAGAGCCTGTAGACCCTCCTCATCAGGGAGTTTGCAGACCCCTGTCTCTATGTAGCTGGCAAAGAATGGACTTTTCGTCCTACAGCTTGTCTAAGACGACTGCAAAGGGAATCCCCAGAACTCTGTTTAACACCTCTCCATCAAATATTTCTAACTTGGCATCCAAGTTCATGATGTACTCAATCACACATTATTTGAACTCCTCAAATGTCCCCAGGGAAGAATTAGATTCTGTATTGCATTGTTTTAAAATCCAGTGACTCACCTTTGTTTGACTCATCTTTTATTAATGCCCACCACTTACTCAGACAAGCACTCCAGCTCTACATCAACGACATTGCAACATTGACAATTTTCTCTCTGAGGTATGCAAGGAGTCCACTAAGAAACATGAAGAGTTCGCATCATCTGTTGTATTGATAACATGAGCTCCTTTGTGACCTTTATGAGATAAAAAGATACATAGTTTAAAGAATTGGTTTCTCACTTTCCGGCCTCATAAGATCTCACTCCAGTCCCATTTAGCTGTTCTGTTTACCACCTTTTTCAGCACAGATCTGTTAAGGACAAGACCTTGACAATGACACCTGGTGGCTACCAGCGGGCATGCACAATACTTCTCTCCTGACGCTCCCCACAGCTGAGCTCTACCTCCTTGCATAGTGGCATCAGCTTTTGCAGTGGCAGTGCCCTGCGGGCACCTGAAGTACGTCACAGCTCTCAACAGATCACCAGGCATCACCCAAACTGGTGAGACCGTTAAATCCAGGTGGACCCCAGGAACACCACCACTGGTCATAGCTTCTCCAACCACATGACCTTGGGCAGGGAAAGTACACTGTATTTTTCCCAGGTCTGCAGTCTCAGTTTCAAAATTTCTTCAGCTTTTAATGTGTTCTTCCAAATGCAACTCAGTTCCCAAAAATACTCTACTTGTTCCTGCTGGTTCTATGAGCCATCGAAAGCAGCACCTCAAAGAGCTCAATGTCAAGCGACAACATCCTGAACATCAGTTTGCTCCTCCCCAATAGACTATTTTAAAAATCTGTCTGGATGAGCTGGCATCTGAAGTTTTCACGCAATGTGCAGCATATTTCAGTGCAAACAGATGAGTTCCTCACAGAAGAATGTACTACAAATCTTTTTAGTTTAGTGGATCTCATGTAAGATGTCTCCAGCACACAGAGGGTAAGAGTAAAAGATTAATTTTTCCGCATTATCAATCAGTCTGACAGAATTTATAAAAATGCGTCAAATCGCCCATGAGGGTCTCAGAAGCTGGAGTACCTAGCTGCTTCGCGGTGCTCTGTTCCGTCGAACAACCAGGTCTTGAATCCTTTCCTGAAATTCTGGAGCAATGAAGTGATCCTAAGGTGCAGGGGAAGCTTTGGCTGCCAAGTGAGAGAATGAGCGACCTCCGCTGTTGGCTCAACAGATCCGCGAGGAAGAGGGAGGCGGATCGAAGGTGTCTGGCCGGTTGCTGGAAGGGCATTGGTTTGTCCATGTATGCTGGTCCTTCGTTGTGCAGGGCGCTGTATGCGTTGGTCAACATCTTGAACTGGCATCTCTTCTGGATCGGGAGCCAGTGTAGCTTCTTGAGATGCGGAGTGTTGTGAGTATGTCTTGGGAGGTCGAGTATGAGTCTTGCCGCTGAGTTTTGTACTGTCTGTAGTCTCTTGAGGAGATGTGCAGGGATTCCTACATAAAGGGTGTTACCATAGTCCAGCCTGCTGGTGACAAAAGGCCTGAGTGACGGTCCTTCTGGTGTTGATTGGGAGCCACCTGAAAATCTTACGGAGCATATATAAGGTGTGTAAAGCAGGTGGATCAGACTGCATTTACCTGTCGCTGCAAAGGTAACTTGCTGTCCATGATGATGCCAAGGTTGCGGGCGTGGTCTGTTGGATGGGGGAAGGGCCGAGTTCAACAGGCCACCAGGAGTCGTTCCATGGTGAGGTGTTATTCCCAGAGATGAGTACTTTCCCCTTGTCCAAGTTGAGCTTGAGACAATTGCCCTTCATCCAGTCGGTGACATTCATCATACATCTGTGGAAGTTGGCAGTGGTGGTGGAGGGGGTCTTCTGACAGCGAGCGAATGAGCTGGGTGTCGGCGTAGGAGATGATGTTGAGTCTGTGCAATTTGACAGTTTTGTCCAGGGGTGTAGGTGTTGAAGAGGGTGGGGCTGAGGGACGATCCTCGTGGGACACCGCAGATGAACTTTTTTGAGTTCAGAGTTGAACGGTGGGAGACAAATTCTCTGGGTTCTTCTGGTGAGGTATGAGGCGATCCATTTGAGTCCGTCTCCCTGGATTCCGATTTGATGGAATCTGTTGATCAAGATGTGGTGGGAGACGGTGTCGAAGGCGGCTGACAGGTTCAGGAGGATGAGGGCTGCTGTTTCGCTGTGGTCCAGGAGGGCCCTGATGTCTTTGGTGGCTGCGATCAAGGCTGTCTCGGTGCTGTGGTTGGATCAGAATCTGGATTCAGAGGGGTCCAGGAGGTTGTAGTGTTCCAGGTGTTCAGTGAGTTGCTGGTTGATTGCCTTTTCGGGAACCTTCACCGGAAAGGGGAGTAGGAAGATGGGCCGGTGGTTCTTTGGTTCTGCTGGGTCATCGGATGGTTTCTTCAGGTGGGGCCTCACTTCAGTGTGTTTCCAGTCTTAAGGGAATAAGGCTGTGGTGATGGAGGTGTTCAGGACTTTCTTGAGCTTGTCACCAATTATCTTGCTCTCAAGGTTGAAGATGAGGTAGGGACATGGGTCTGTGGGTGTTCCTGACTGTACAGGGTTTATGATAGAGATTGTGGCTTGAGTTGTGAGAGGGTCCCAGCGGGTGATCAGGTGTTCGAGGTTTGTGTTCATGGGTGTGAATCGGCTGATGCTTTCGGTGTTGATGGGGTTGGGGTTTGAAGTTTTTGTAGGTGGCTGAGATCTTGATGTGGAAGAAGTCCGCCAGGGTGTCACACAGTTCTTGGGAGTTGTTTCCGATGACTGCGGGTTGGAGAATTTCTTCTCACTGGTGAAAGGCTCCTTGCTGCAGTGTGTGCAGTCTTCTATGTGGTCTTCTAGGACGTTCTTTGTATCTTTCAGAAATGGTAGTACTTGTTGAGTGCTGTCTTGAAGGTGGTGTAGTCTTCTGTCTTTTTGCTAGTATGCCACTTCCTTTCTAGTTGCCAGCAGTTGCGTTTGGTGGATTTCAGCTCCAGGGTGAACCAGCTGCCTCGTCTGGCAGGTACCTAGGGTTTGGCTGACTTGGCGGGGCGATAGTGTCAGCACATTCCGTGATCGACTGGGAGAAGTTCTTCGCAGTCTGTTCTGGGTCAAATGTTGTGTCTGGGAGGTGGTAGTGTAGAGCGTTGTTCTACTGGTCTTCTGATATCTTTTTCCAGTGTCTGTGCGTGGAGCTGGGGGGCGTGGTGGCAGTGCTGGTAGATCCTGAGATGGTGAAATGGACGCTGTAGTGGTCGGTCCAGGTGAGCTGCAAGGCATAGTTGTACTCGACTCTGCCGCTGGTCATAAAAATGGGGTCGAGCATATGTCCTGCTATGTGGGTGGGGTCGGTGACAAGTTGTTTCAGGCCGATGTTGCTCAAGCTTTCCAGGAGGTCGGTTGTGTTGGTGTCGCAGGGGTCAGTGAGATGGAAGTTAATATCCCCTAGGAAGATGTAGTGCTCTGAGTCGATGGCGATCAGGGCGATGAGGTGGCGGGTGGCATTGTAGAAGCTGGGGCGTGGTCCCGGTGGTCTTTATGCGATGGTGCCTATGATGGTGTTTTTTCCGTTTGTTAGAAATTGGAAATTTAGATGCTCCATTATCAGGGTCCAGTCGTCTGGGGAGGTTGTGCAGCGATTGGTGTCCTTGTGGATGATGGAAATTCCACCTCTGTGTTTGTTGATTTGGTCCCGGTGTGTTATGTTGTAGCCTTTGGGTGTGGAAATGGCGATGTCTGGCCCGGAAGTGGGGTTAAGCCAGGACTCTGTGAGGAAGATGACATCCGGGTTGAGGGATGAGATTGTATCCCAGATCTCTGTGGCATGTCTGCCGAGCGATCGTGCGTTGAGTAGAATGCACTGGAGTTGTCATGGCGGTCTCAGTTGGCGTGGTGGACACAGTCGAGTTTGGCATTGTTTGTGGCTTCTGTGTTGCAGTTGAAGTGGCAGTTGTGGCAGGAGAACGGTCCTCTAGTGGTGCGTGGGGATGTGTAGCAGCAGTTGTTGTCTCTGTCCCCGGGATCCAGGATTCGGAGGTCTGTGGCGGTGTAGCTGCACAGGGTGGAAGAACCAGAATTCCTGATGCTGGGCGTGGTCCAGGCACGGACGGGGGCAGACGGGCTTGCCTTGGTCGCTCCAGGGGCGTGGCTGCACTGCGGCCTCCATTAAGTAGGTCCTGGGAGGCAGGAGCAGTGGGAAAGCGGGAGAGCAGGAAAAGCAGGCTTCGGGCACCACTGAGCACAATTACAGACACAACAATAAATGGACAGCAAAACTAACAAGAGCTCAAAAGAAATAGACACGGATTGAAGACAAAGCAAAAGGCAAAAACAATGAAAACGGCAAAACAAACTGCAAAAATAAACTGAAGCATAAGCGACAACAGGCACGGGCAAAAACAACGAGAGCACAAGAGACAACAGGCATTGGCCACGATAGGCAGTAGGCAAGGAACAAAGCAAGAAGCAAGGCAAGGCACAGAATAACTTAAGGGAGCAGAGGCTGGCAGGACCGCAACCGAACACAGCGCTTAGCAGCTAGGGGGAGCTGGAGGGAAGGGACTTACTCTGGCCTACCAGGAAGCAACTGCTGAGGAATGCGTGGGTTCACCTGTCCTTTAGGTACATACAGAGTATGACGTGAAGGTCAACACACTGAGCTGCTGTTTGTGGCCAAGTACTGTCGCTTTTTTATGGGGAGTTTTTTGTGTTATATCAACAAATTCTGAAGAGATTTGAATGGCGGCAGGATGCAGTAAATACATCACCTCAAGACCTGTGGGCTGAAACAAATGAAGAGTGAATATTGGGCTTGCTGTTTGTTCATACAAGCCACCTTAACCATGGTGAGCTGGAGAGAGAAACTTAAAATCAAATTTAAACCCCTCTGTGCTATATAACTATATGCTATCTAATTAGGAAAATGGTCCAATGAGGAGTAGGTTGACATGAGAGGAAGACCTGGGAAGGTAAATCGCAGAAAATCACAGAAAAATGAAGGAGTAACATCTGTGAAAGTGTTGTCATTCATTCTGTCTTCACAATTTGCCGCCATAGAATTTAGGCTTTTGCCTTGGTGACATTTTTATGGATTTGAGGCACCCTACAAAGCTCTGCTGTATAGAATGTGATTTAGAGAATTTCTATGAGCTTCTTTGGTTAGCCTATCCGAAAATTGAGTTTTACTTGTCAGAAGTGCTGGTGTAGGCTAAGGGCATCCCAGGTATACTGGCACATCTCTTTAGTGTATCCATAAGGGGATTATCATGGTATGCAGTGATACTGAGAAAGAGGAAGATGGCAAATGTCTCTCAAAAGCATGGGCTCTCTTGAACAAAGAGATGTTGACTGCTTTGGTTCAGGATCAGAAAACCAAGTTGCTTAGCGAATGGTACCACTTTATGCTGAAATGTTCCAAGATCGAATAAAATATACCATATATTTGAGATTTATGACCGTGGAAGTATGGGGAGTTTGATAAGGTTGTGGACTCTCCCGAGGGATCTTAATAGCAGACAGGGTTGCCACCCTCCTGTATTCAACAAAAGCCATTTTGATACTTTCATCAGCCATTTGATGGATGCCTTTTAAACATATGGTTTGGGAGATAGTTCTTTTATCCTTGTTGTCTTCTGCTTTTCTTGTATGTTGTCTTGTGTTTGACTGAGAAAATAAGGGATAGTAAATTTATTATTATGCACGATTAATTAAAACCTTTGCATACATTAAACATATAAAAATGTAGAAGTTCCTTAATCATAATACAATAAGTAAAACAATGTTAAAAATCCGCATTTGTACTGTGAACATCACAGTATAAAAATCCTCTTAAAAAGGTGCACTCATGGTTATTACAGTCTTCAAAATTCTAGCATGCTTGAGTGACAGAGAGTTCAGGTGCTAGTAAATTGTCAAATTAGACTGCCGACCTGTCTTTGTACCCTCCACGGTGCATAAAATAAGGGACTGGTGGCCATGTGTTTAAACATTTTTCACGTTTTTGTCATTGTACCCCCCTTGTGAGTGCAGAAACATGTTGACATTGACGCAAGTTGAAGTGAAGTCTGGTGCCTACAAAACAGTGGCAACAATATGCAAACCCATCTCGGGCATGGTGGGTTGGTCCTGCACTGATTGCTCAACAAGTGCCCCCACTACCTTACTCACTTTTTCATTGGAAGAGGGTACACAAAATGTGTGTGTGGGAAATCCTAAGGTTACTGGTCTTAATTACTGGTATGTATAGTGCTATGTTTTATAGAAAACCAACAATGATTTCCCAATAGGATTTCCTAAAAGAAAAATTCTTCTACTTTAATTCCGATGCAATTGAATTGATTTTATGAGTAAATAACCTGGAGCTTGCTACCTAAAGGAAGTGCATTGCCTAACTAAAATGCAGGAAGTTGAAAATTATGTAGTTTGACCTTATAGTTGTAGAGTCTGTGCACTAGGACTCTGTTTCAGTGGTTCCCCTCCTCCGATATGGCAGGACAAGGCTGGGTGTGGCCACCATGGAGGAAAAGGAAATGATATGGGGAGGTCAGGGAACAGAGTATAGTGTGTGAAGATACATGCCGAATAAAGATGGTGGTTTCACATGCTCTCATGTCCCGAGTCGTCTATGTGCACTAGCGACTGCAGAGACATGACAACTTCTGGCAAGGCGCAACTGCGCTTGAATCAGCACCCTCGCCCTCAACATGGGACTCCTCCTGCTACCTTCGCTCCTGCCACCTTCAATCCTGCCACATGCAGTGCTAGTGGTTGCTGCATCGGCCCTTTGAAGCGGCTGGGTGGCAGCACATGTGCAGCAGGAGCTCACACTTAAGGGGTTCTCTGTCTGTTGCTCCGCTATTTCTGATCTCGCTTATTTCACATTGCTAATTTTGCACAGACCTGTGATTTTGCACATTAGATTTTAAAAAACCTTTTAACCTTTTAAATGTTGCTCACTTTGCTTTGAATATTGTGTACTGTTTGTTGAATCTGATTGCTGTCGTTGACTCCCTTCCTGCTCCCCCGTGCTGCCACCGAGAGCAGCCATCTTTAGGCAGTGCGCTCTCTAGCTCTGTGGCTGCCGGGGCTATTTAAATGCTCGCTGCGCGGACGTGCCGCTGGCGCCCCGAAGGCACGCCTAAGGCAAGCCCGTCTGCGCCCGTCAGCGTCCCAGAAGCGGCCTGCGCCAGCCATGCTGCCCGCCAGGTTCCTGGACCAGAGGGCAGATTGTGCTATACCAGGGATGTTCTACGGTCCCTGGATCCCCACACTTGCCCCCATCAAGGTAACTGGGATGTTCTTGTTGGCACTAACAATGTCTGCCCGACTTGCGGCTTTAAGCTGGGTTTGGGTCTAGCTACCTCCGCCCAAGCCAGCTCTTCTTCTTGCCGGCCCATGAAGGTCCCCCATTGTGGCAGCCATGATTAATGTTCGTACACTTAGGAAACACCACTCTGATGTTTTCGATCTCCTCGATGACAGATCTCTTGATCTTCTGTTCATTACTGAGACGTGGCTCGATACTACGTCCGATCCCATTGTTACCCTTGCCACGCCCGAGGGCTATAAGATCTCTAGAGCTGACCGCCCAGAGGGGAGGGGGGCGGTGTGGCCATCATCTATAAGAATAAGTGGGACCTTCGCAGGGGGGACGTTACCTCATGGGGAGGCTGTGAGGCCCTTGATTTTAGTATCCGCTTTTCAGCCCACTTCACTCTGGGAGGCTCCTGCTTTACAGGCCCCCTGGCCCGGTGGGTCCTTTTCTTCAGGCCTGCGGTGACGCTGTAATTCCCAGGGCTGTGAGATTCTCCCACTTCATTGTCCTAGGTGATCTTAATATCCATCTCGATCAGGCTGATATTAAGGACTCGTGCAATTTCCTGGATATCTTACATTTGGCCCAACTTGATCAGTGGGTTAGCCGTCCCACACATCAGGCTGGTCATACACTGGACCCAATCTGCACCAACTTTCCCATCTTGTTAAGAGATCCGTACCCGGTTTCATGGTCCGACCACTTCTTAACATATTTCTCGTGGGAAGTGTCTAACGCTGAGCCTTTAAAGCGAACATACTGCAAACCAGCTTTTGGTAAAATTGCCCCTCTTGCGCTCAACCAGGCCCTGGAAGCTTCTAGGCCTATCCTTTCGGGTGATCTTGAGGACCGACTTGTCGGATTTACCAGCTGGGTCTCTAATGCAGTAGACACGCTAGTCCCATACCGCTCACCTAGGCTGTCTAGGGAATCTCCCTCTAAACCTTGGTTCAGTCCTGACCTAAAAGCACTCAAACATAAATGCAAGATTCTTGAGCATGCATGGCGGCGTAGCGAATATTGCCCTGCAGCTAAGCGGAAGCTCAGACTTAAGCAAAAAATGTATTATGAGGCCATAACTCTGGCCAAAAGGCAATTTTATTCAACCTGTATTGACTCTGCCAAAAACAATGTTAAAGAAATTTTCGCAATTGTTCAGAGCTTTACGTCCCCGTCGGCGTAAGCTACCGTGTCTCCATCCTCAGTCACCTTGTGCGATACTCTTTCGAACTTTTTTATGGATAAGATTCGCACTATTCAGGCGGCTTTTTCTTCCTGTGACAACGGTACTGGGGCAATTTCTGTGTTTCCACCTGCTGTCCCTGACCATTCCTTGCATGCGTTTAGGCCTGTGGACCTGCCGGATTCCCTTAAAATTCTTAAGGTTTAAAGTCTGGCTCGCCCTCGGACCCGTGCCCTGCTAGACTGCTGGCTGCAGCAGCAGAGACTATTAACGCAGAAGTGAACGGCATTATCAACATGTCCCTTCAGGAAGCCGGTGTTCCTGAGGCCTGGAAGCAGGCCAAGATCCTGCCTCTTTTAAAAAAGCCGTCGCTAGATCCCCTCAGTCCAGGGAACTACCGTCCCATTTCCCTCTTACCTGGTCTGGCCAAGGTGTGTGAGAAGGTGGTGAATAAACAACTCACTGAGTTTGTTGAGAGGGAGGGCTTTCTGCATCCGGCCCAGTCAGGGTTTCGGGCTTCTCATAGTACCGAATCGGCCCTGGTTGAAGTGTCGGAGGCCATCCGGGAGTGTTTGGACGCCGGCGGGAGGGCAGCATTAATTTTGCTTGACCTCTCGGCGGCGTTCGACACGGTCCTGCATTCACTACTCCTTGCGCGACTCACCGGAATTTGGTGTGTCGGGCACTGCCTGGGGCTGGCTCAGGTCCTTCTTGGAAGGACGGGTCCAGCAGATCTGGCTTCCACCGTCCTCTTCCTCTCCCCAGTCAGTGACAACGGGAGTCCCCCAGGTGTCCTCCCTTAGTCCCCTTCTCTTTAACATTTATGTCACACCTCTAGTATACCTGGCCGAGGGCCTGGGGGCCAAGGTGATGGCTTACGCCGATGACACCCAGCTGCTCCTCACCTGGGGAAAAAAGGCGGACTCAGTCTCCTCTGTACAACATTGTCTCTTTTCCATTTTTAAATGGCTGGCAGTTGCGCAACTCAAGTGTAATGAAGAGAAGTCTGAGATTCTCCTCTTTGGAAAATTTCCTCCTAACTTCCGGGAATCTCTCTGGCCACCTTAGTTCCCCCTGCCCACTTCTACAGGGAAGCCCGCCAAGAATCTGGCGGTGTGGTTTGATGAGAGCCTTTCCTTCTCGACTCATATCAAGAAGCTGGCCGGCAACTGCTTTGGTCTTCTCAAAACCCTAAGGAAGTTCTTTCCTTTCCTACCCCAGGCGGCGAGGGAAACGGTTACCAGTGCACTCATTTTGTCTCTGCTGGACTATGCCAATGTTCTCTATTGTGGCATCCCGGGCTATCTGTTGAAAAAGCTCCAGGTAGTCCAAAATGCAGCAGCCAGACTCCTGCTGGGCATTTCCGCCAGGAATAGTGTACGACATCACTTGCGTTCACTACACTGGCTTCCTGTGGCCGAAAGAGTCAAATTTAAATTGTTGGTTATGGCCCATCGTGCTCTGCATGGCCTTGGCCTTTCTTACTTGCAAAAACGTTTCTCCTTTTATGCTCCCCCCAGACATCTGCGATCTATGTCCCTACGCCTTGCCCAGGTCCATCGCTTCAAATACCAGAGGCTAGGAGGCATCTCTTTCGCTCAGAAGGCTGCTGTTGCTTGGAATGCCCTTCCCCTTGCCTTACGAAATATTCAGGACCCATTGGTTTTCAAGAAAAACCTGAAAACACATCTTTTTGTTTAAAGACCACACTTCCACCCCTCATGGCTCCGCGCCGGGACACTCGTGAGTATCCGTGCGCGCTACAAATAAAAGTAACACTGCCCCTGGGTCTGATCGTGCTCAGCAGCCGCGTGCACCTCAGAATGCGTGCTGGATTTCTTCACAACGCACGCTGCTGGTGCATTTACAACCGCCTGCCTGATTTTCGATAGTCTGCTCACGAGGACTTTTGAAACCACATGCTGCTGAAGCCTGTTTTCAACCTCCTGCATGCTCTCACATGGCTTGCTTACTGGCATGAGGTATTCTGCCTGCATAAAGGAACACCTGGCTTATCTCCGGTCAGTCTTCCTTGCACATGATTTGCTCACTAGCACGTGGAAATCTTATCTGCATTAATGGTGCCCAGACTGCCTCCTGTGTGTTCTCTCTGCATTCATTTGATATTTAATAATTTATATAGCGCCCGAATCACCCCGTCAGGGGTATCTCCGCGCTAGGACTGCTAACTTCAGCCAAGCAAACGCACATCAGAACAGATAAGTCTTTAGCAGCTTCCTGAATTGTAAGTAGTCTGGACATTGACGTAAGTAGAGGGGAGGTTTGTTCCAAAAAAGGGGGGCAAGATGAGAAAAAGCTTTGCCACCCATGCGAGCTTTTTTGAACTGAGGGGTGCAGAGAAGTGATTTAGATCCTGACCGTAGGGACCTAGAAGGTAATGACCGTACAAATTTGTCAGATAGATAATTAGGACCCAGGTCATAGAGAGCTTTGAAAACAGTGCAGCAGATTTTGAATTTAATCCGCTTCCGCACTGGGAGCCATTGTAGTTGTTGCAGAAGGGGTAAAGATGCCGTTCTGGGAGGGGCATTTGCTACTAGGCGGGCCGCAGTATTCTGGACTACCTGCAATTTGCTTAAAGAAGCTTTGTTGGCTGAAACCAGCAAGGCATTGCAGTAGTCCAGGCAGCTTAACACTAGTGCCTGGATCAACATTTTCCGTGTAGAGGGGGGTAAAAAAGGGAAAACTCTCCTTAGTAGGCTGAATGTGTGAAAACATGCCCCCGCAGTAGTGGTGGCATGCTCTTCTAGCGTGAGTTTCTGGTCTATGCGGACTCCCAAGTTTTTGACCACTGTTTTAGGAGTAGGGGCTGAGCCCAATTCCTCTGGCCACCAGCTAGGAGTCCAGCTCACCGCCGCATCTCCAAACAACATAATCTCCGATTTCTCTGCGTTAAGTTGAAGGAAGTTGTCCCTCATCCAATCAGCAATGGCCTTAAACCCTCCGAGAAGATGACTTGGATGTTGGGATTAGATTTATCAAAAGAGAGTAGAAGCTGAGTGTCGTCAGCATAAGAAATAGGACTAAATCCTAATTTCCTCATTAATCCCGCCAAGGGAGTAACATAAATGTTAAATAGAGTAGGGCTCAAACAGGAGCCCTGCGGTACTCGCTTGGTTACTCTTGTGGTCTTGGAGCGAAAAGGACCCAGGTTAGTCGTCTGAGTTCTATCAGTCAGAAAGTTTGCCAACCATTTCAGTGCATTCCCTTGGACCCCGATGTCCTGAAGTCTCCCAAGCAGGATCCGGTGAGAAATGGTGTCAAACGCCGCCGATAGGTCAAGCAGCACTAGAAGTGCTGCCTGACCATTCATAAGGACACCTGCTTACCTAAAGGGGCTGGCCATTCATACTCCTAACACTACTGCTGCGGGTAACTGGCTGATCGCCACGCATTTATTCTCGCTCCATGAATGGTATCTGCCTTAGCATCACAACAGTGACTCCCCGTCTTGAGGTCCTGTTGACCCTATTGTGTGTAAGCTCCAGTGCAACAGGTGCTCCCGGGATCTCACAAAGTCATCATATTCCTGCCTCTTCCTCTCACGAAAGCCGCCTCACCTGCCCCACAATGACACAGAATGGAGGAGTCAAATACAACGTGGCCACCTTTCTGAAGCCTCCTCTTCCATTCAACACTGCAAATAAACAAAATATTGGCACCAGATAAGCTGTGTGGATT
This sequence comes from Calotriton arnoldi, assembly GCA_963921515.1. Classification (NCBI taxonomy): domain Eukaryota; kingdom Metazoa; phylum Chordata; class Amphibia; order Caudata; family Salamandridae; genus Calotriton; species Calotriton arnoldi. Next base: position 1,679,099 of record CAWUFW010000486.1, on the reverse strand, counting down.
GACACATTCAATTACTTCTTCGACACCCTGGACGAAGTCAATGATGCCAGCATAATCAAGTATCTCATAAACCTGGCGGGAGAAGTGGTCAAAGATACCATCAAGAAACTAGCAGGTGAAAATGCCACCTTTTATCTCAAAATTAAAGTGCTGGCGAAAAAATTTGATTACAAGCGCTACATCTTCCATTGAGCACGTCAACAAGAGGGTGAGACAGTGGATGAGTTTGTAGAAAGACTTGAAATCCTCATCAAGCATTAAAAATTTAACAAATTCAACGACAAAGAAGCCATACGCCTTCATATTGTAGATTGGTGTCTATCTGACTCATTCCTACGACGCGTGCTTCGTGACACTCTCAAGTAAGACAAAATGTTACTAGCCGCTCGGGCAGAAGAGAGAGCAGAGTGACAAGCAGCTACCATGGAGGCAATATTCTCACATCGAGAAACAGTACTTGCCATGAGAAGCCATCACAAGAACAGCTATGATAAACGCAATCCAATGCACAACAAACCGACAAAACTATGCTACAGGTGTGGATTTTCGTTTCCACATGAGGGTCAATGCATGGCCCTTGGACAAACCTGCAAAGGATGTGGCCAGGAGAACCACTTCAAAGCTGTGTGTCAAGGTACTCAGAGGAAAGGCCAACCTGACATGAGAAAAGACATGTACACTAGAGACGTTTGGAGACAATCCAACAATAGTGTGAAGGGAAAGCAGAAACATCACATACAACAGATTAAATCTAACGTTAGGCCGAGATCCTCTTCATGTTCCAACAGTGGATCCTCTGCCTCTGTGTCGAGTAGAAGAGATTGATATTTACTAATGACGACGACGGACGCAACCCCAGTGTGCAGTTTGATTCAGCAGACCAACTCCGAACATTCATCATCAATCATCAGCACGAAAGTGCAAGACAAGTGAAACGAAAGGAAACCAAGCCCAAGTGCCCTGTCATTGAACTCAAAACAGACGGTTGCTCCATACTGTTCATCATTGACAGTAGAGCGTCCATCAACAAATATGCCTGAGGACAAATTCAAAGAACCGGTACCAACACCGATTCTTATCCCATCAGACTTTAAGGTATACACGTGGGCTGCCTCTCAGCCCCTGCCAAGCCAAGGATCCTTCACGACGATGGTGAAACACAAAGAAAAATAAGCTCAAGCTCCCTAAAAGGAAGAACGCCCAGTGCATGCCTTCTCAGTTTTACAACGGCAGCTGACACAGGGCTGATCTCTGTCAGCTATCTTCTGAGCACAGACCCTGGCATAGCACGTCAATTCCCATTGTTGTTTCATGGATTGGGAAAATTAAAAGTTGCCAAAGTACAACTACACATAAATGAAGATATTCACCCAGTAGCCCAAAGGCATCGTCAAATTGCATTTCATCTACAAAACGCGTAGAAAAAGAAATAACACTCCTAAAACTTGACATTATAGAGCACTCGACTGGACCCACCCCATGGGTTTTACCCATCGTTGTAGTGCTCAAAAGAGACAACGAGACAGAGGTATGCATCTGTGTTGACATGCGTCAACCAATTCGCAGTTCGAAGAGTTATCCAGCCTGTATCAAATGCCTTTAATTACTGTGAAGACATCCTGATTTTCGGCAGCACAAGCAAAGAGCATGATAAGGCACTCTTAAAAGTATGTCAACTCCTTAATGATGCTGATCTCACTTTGAACATCCATACATGTGAATTTCATAAGACACAACTCAAGTTCTTCTGAAACATATTCTCAGAAAATGGCATGATGCCTGACCCGGAGAATGTAAAAGCCATCTCAGAAACCAAGCCCCCTCAAGACGTGAGCCTGCACTAGATACATTCGTGACTGTGCCACTCCCAGTGCTCCAATGCACGAATTGACAAAGAAGGACATCAAGTTTCAGTGGTCATGGGACTGTGAAAGAATTTTCAGAGATATCAAAGAGGCCGTTGAAAAAGCGATAGTCATGGCCTTTTTGACCCTAAAGTCCAAACTGAAGTCACAGTTGATGCAAGCCCAGTGGGGCTGGGATCATCTGCCGGATGCAGAGACACATTGTTACGTATTCCAGCTGCAGTTTGTCTGACAGTGAACAAGCATATTCTCAACTGGAGAAGAAGAGTTTGGAAGTTGTCTGGGCCTGTACACATTTCCATGTTTTTCTTTATGGCAAACATTATACAATCATCACTGATCACCAGGCTCTACTGACCATTTTTGGGAACCCCAAGGCCAAGATGCCACCAAGAATCAAACACTGGGGGCTGCAGCTTCAAGAGTACAACTACACAATCACTCACAAGCCAGGAAAGGCACTGAATCCTGCAGACTACTTCTCGCAGACAACTCTGCACGTTACTGCCTCCAGGTCCTTGGCAGCAGAGGAATATCTCACTTTCATATTACAATCCAGCACCCCCTCAGCGCTGTGCATAGATCAAGTTGCATCTGCCACCATGTCTGATGACACCATGGCTGTGGTCAAACAACTGATTACCCCTCAAACCTAAAAAGTAAAGAACAAAAAAGGAGGTGCATCAGAAGAGCATCAAAAGTTTCACAATGTCCAAGAAGAATTGGCTGTCACTCGAGAAGGAATTATTCTCCGAGGATCGAGAATTGTCTTGCCAGAAAGCCTGAGAGACATTGCCATTAAACTTGCTGACGAAGTCCGTTGTGGTGTATTTGCCAACAAAAGAGCCTTGAGAGACCGAGTGTGGTTTCTAAGCTTGATAAGAGAGTTTAGGAGGTGCAAAAAAAAAAGTGCCATTTATGTCAATGTCTCTCATCAAAAACCACACATCATCCCATAACAATGTCAGATCTCCCTGCTCAAGTCTAGGAGAGGGTTGCTATTGACTTCTTTGTACTGCTAGCCGATGGACAATACCTAATGGTACTCCTTAACGAATACTCTAGTTTTTCATTAGTCAAAATCATCTCGTCCACATGCCACGAAAAGGTAATATCTATATTATATGACATTTTCGCAACGTGGGGCATTCCTCAAACAATAAAGTACGACAGTAGCCCTCTGTTCACAAGCAAAGAATTTCAATAGTTCCTGATCCAGATGGGTGCAGAACACCAATGAATCACAACGCTATGGCTTCAAGCCAATGGTGTTGCTGAAAGATTTATGGGCACTCTCAAGAGAACTGTTCAGAGAGCATCCGCAGAAGGAATCGACTTGCGTCAATCACTGTGCCAGGTCCTGGGAGCCTATCTCTAAACCCCTCACTTCAGGACTGGTGAGAGTCCAGCCATCTACGTGTTTGGTCGAGCAATCTGAGCCAAACTTCCTCAAAGGGGCGGTTCGCTCTATCGGGCGTAAGAGCGCTGCCCCTGTCTTTATTTTGCTGTCCTTTTCTGCCGTAAATTACATTTTGTAAAACGTACTTGTAAAAAAAAACGCACACACTTGAATTAGCACTTGTGGCCACAGTTCTCATAACACATACACCCACACGCACACACAACTTAACATACTTCTTACACACAGGCAGAACACACCATTTGTCACAGACAGTCACTGGTGAATGGCACGCATGCTCACTTTGCGCAGCCTTTCTCAGTGGACTGCCAAAAAGCGAGTGAGCATACGATTGCTCCGAACTACTGATGCACACTGAACGGAGAAGATGAAGATGTACGCAGACAAGCGGCGACAAACTTGAGAGAGCACCATTGGAAGAGGAGGCTGGGTGCTCGTTTGACAAAGACAAAGAAGAAAAACTAACACTCTCTTTGATAAAGATCCCCTATGAGTAGTAGAGGGAAAAGGACACATGGTCATGGCATCCCAAACTGGAAAACCCATCGCCAGAGATGTGTCCCATTTTAAACAAATACTCAGTTTTTCGGAGCCATCCGACTCAGACAGGCAAGGCTCATCCCATCCATCTGTGCCTCCTGAAACTGGGCTTCCTACAGAGAGACAGTATGAAGACACATCTCTTCCAGTAGTCAACACCCGATCTCAAAGGTAAGTGTGTCCGCCTCGAAGACTATTTGAAGGAATGTAATTATTCCTGTTGGAGTTGTAGGTTCATTGTTAATTTGGGGGGAGTTGTAGTGTCTGGGCATCAGGACCCTGTGGGGGTGGTTCCCCTCCTCCAATATGGCAGGACCAACCTGGGTGTGGCCATCGGGGAGCAAAAGGAAATGACGTGGAGAGGTCAGGAGGCAGAGGATAGTGCGTAAAGATACGTGCCGAATAAAGTTGGTGGTTTCACATGCTCTCTTGTCCTGATTCATCTATGTGCGCTAGCGACTTCAGAGACGCAACATTAGTGACACCTGTTTGCCTATAGCAGATTTTCCTTTACATGAAATAGACCATTGTCCATTTCACAATCCTGTCTGCCTTTAAACATTTTCCATTACTTCATTTCTTGTAGGTTTTAATTACTGTTGGTGTTCCTGGCATATGTAAATCATCTTCAACATCAGTACTCCAAACATTTGGCATTTGTTAATTCAAGAGGCATTTAATTACCTGTGTAACTGTCACTTATTTCTTTGTAGGAGCCAATATTTTGCGAGACTCTGATGGAAATGTTAAGTTGGGTGACTTTGGAGCCAGCAAGCGACTGCAGACGATTTGCATGTCGGGAACTGGGATACGTTCTGTCACTGGGACACCATATTGGATGAGCCCAGAGGTGATCAGCGGAGAGGGCTATGGAAGGAAGGCAGATGTTTGGTGAGAAAGTAAATCTACAGTGCACTATATGCATCTGTTTCAGTGCAGCTGGTCAGCCCGGCTGGCAATATAGCAAGATTCAAGAGTCCTTTCTAATATACATGTAATTTTCAAGCACAGCAACACTGTCTCACTGCTATGGTTTGAGAAAACAATGAGAAATTATCTCTGAAAATAATTATCTAACTTCCAAAATATATCCCTGTCTCACCACCACTGCCTGGCAGAATTGGTTGTAGGACTGCTTACTGTTCACATTACTGAAAGTACTCTCATGGTCAATTAAATTGTATTTAAACCGCACAATTTTGGAACACGTATGAATTTAAGACTGAAAATAGAAACTTATGCTAAACAGACAAATTTATGATTTCAATAGCTTAGTTATTGGCACATCTGCTAAATAGGGAAAATAGCAACATTTCTGAATTAGATTAATTAGGACGAAACAACATTCAAATTAGTCACTTTCCTGGTTCTCCTACCATCTTGTGGCGGTACTGGAAACTCTGTAGCTTTCAAGTTTAAATATAATTTTAGTGTTTTTTGGGTACACAGTAAACCTGTAAATAACCCCAGCTATTTCTCCTCCCTTCGTTCGCTCATTCACCCCTGTATTTTCATGCTGTGACTTCCAACCTTTTTCCCTTCTTTCACACCTTTGTCACTTGTTATGTCTCACAGTTGAATTCAGGCTTATCAATCATGGGTGCGTTTGTATCCCAAGGGTATTCTGCCCTCCAAATTTAAAGAGTTTCACCAACCCAGCAGAAAAGTTTGTACATGAACAAGAACCACGGTCACGGCAGTTCCTTTCAATGTACAGAAAGTTTGGTGTACATCCGCCATTGGATTTGACTGGACATACACCAAATTTTAAAACTTTTTTTGTTTTTCAAAAACAAAAAACTAGTCACGCCCAACACTGTTTTCTCTCAGGGTGTGGAGGTTAATATGGTTTGTTTCCTATCCCTTACCGCCAGGTATTTCCTGGCAGTCATCAACAGGGAAACAAAAGCATTGCACTCTTCACTCTTTATGAGGCGGATGGTGTAATGTCCTTCCTTTGACGGGACTTCCTCTGTCGAGGTGCTGGAGAAAGAATTCCATTAACAGAGTCACAGGGGACTCCATCGACGGAATACTTATGGTCTGCCCATTTCTAAATGAGAAGGGCAGACTGAGGGTTTGTTGGTCAGGGACACAAATACCCTGCCCACCAAAAAATAAATTGGGCCTTAGTGTCTTGCGGCAGTACAGTTCTTTAAATTTCCTTCTCAAATAGTCTTTTAATATACCCCACTGTTTTAGAAATTTCTTCTTTTTCCCTTTGGTTGTTTTCACATTTTTGTTCATGACTTGTACAATTTTGCCATCTACATTGTATGTGTTTGAGTTACCATGGTTCCTCAAAGAACCAAAATTGTCCATTTTGCAAATGGTGTCCTATGAGATATGATTTTGCATTTTCTGCCATACAATGGTTATATTTCTTCATTTGGGGCTCCCAGTTATTTTTTGCCCTTGCAATTTGATCTACGTCGGGCAAAACACTCAGAAAATTAACATTAGGATCTGCTAAGCACAGGAGCGGCATTTGGTTTAAGGTCACCACTGCACCACTAGTGGAACATTTTTTAGAAAAAACAATACACAGAAGATGACCTGCGATGGCAAGTGATCTCTGTCATCAGGGCACCTAGCATTGGAGATGTAACATTACTGCTGAATGAAGAAGAACTGAAATGGATTTTACACCTCAACAGAATGAACTCTGGCCTGAATAGAATGGAGGACTGGCCCATGTTATTATAACCTGAAAATAGAACAATCATTCCAATAGTCCAACTGGTTTACCCTTTACTGCTTCATCTTCTCTAGTGATTTGTTCTTCTTGCTTGGGTGACACACCTCCTTTCTTTTGGTCCAACTTTGCTGCCTGAAATTTCTATTATGTAACCAAGGTATCGGGTTATTAGTCTTCCCCAGTGTCCACTAATATCTGTTTTTTGCTACACTCCAATTGACAGGGCGGCCCTCTGTAGCAGACAGATGTGCCTTCATTCTATATAATTTCTTATAGTACAAGATGGCTGTCATTTTCACTGTTACAAGATGGCCACTCTGTCTTTAAAGTCCTATCTCTATTTTCACTAGGCGTCATCTTTGAGGTATCAGGTATATTAGTTGCTATCCCATGGCTATCTTTCCTAGTGTCCTGTGATACCCTGCCTTTCATAGTTTTGCTATACTCCATCATTTTTCAGTATAGCCCCTGACTCAGAGCCCTCTGCATCAAACTGGTGCTCCTTCATTATCTTTTTTACTCAAGGGAGGCTTGGGTCCTTGCGCAAACTAGATAGGACCACTTCTATTTTTATACAAACAAATTATCTTGTTGCCATGTTTGTCAATGGTTCAAAAACAAAACGGACCAATGTTTTTAATTCATTAGCCCGCGTGATTTATTTCACTTTTCTTTGGCTTATTCAGAAAAATGTTTTTTTACATTTAAAGCATTTCATCATGAAAGGCAACACATAGTTCTTAAACACACTTGAAAACAAAGTACAAACATACATTAAACACAGTTGTATTCACAGAAATGACATATACAAACTTACTGACATATTGCTTTATAAGACATATTTGACCAGTCCTAACTAACATATGAAACACTAGGCGGAAACATTCACTTTCAAAGTATGCGTTTTATCCTGCCATTGTGTGGCTCTGGAAGCGTAAGCTTAAAGTGTTGTAAAAATGGAGAGTAGTAGCAATACAAAGTTTCTCCCAAACACAATACGAATGCCTTTTCCCAAGAGCGGGGGTCAACGCGTTTCAAACCCCAAGTCTTTTTGGGGGTTCTCATCAGGACCTGGACCTGGTAATTTCAGCTGAAAATAAGTGAAAATGATTGTATTACAATCTAATAACTCAGAAATCTCTGTTCTACTTCTACATACTCATATGATTAACAGTGTACGTTATATTGCTTGGAAATGTAGAGGGGTGCACTGATCCTCAATGTACATTTTCATGACTACTCATTTTGGACGGAGACGGGGTGTGTTCATATATGATAACAATTCTGGTCCTTATCTGGAGAAATAAAGCGCCATTTTCAATGGTTGTGTCGAAATGCGAGATGTATTTTAAGGAAAGACAGAGAGGGTGGAAAACGGACTGGCCTTGTGACCGGGGGCACTGTGGTCATCAATTTAGTGTTGCCTCGTAGCCTTCGTGAATTAACACTGCCTGGTGGGTGAAAACGAGTTGATTAACATGCAAATAGCCACTCGCCTGTGCGTATAAAAGTGTGCAGGGTATCCAATATTTTAGCAAGAATGGATACAAAGTTGCCAAAAAACAGCTATTTATACTTTGCACCCTTATGCCCAGAGTTGTTTAACATCCAAATGTTCCAACCCATGTGCTTGTCAATTATACAGCGTGTGCTGGTATTCTTAACCAAAGCCGGTTTGAACATGCTTAATGTCAGATGTTTTTCCGAGGCAGCCTGAAGCTCGGGGGCCCTGTTTGTTGAACAGATTCACTTGCCTGAATTCCTTTCACTTTCCCCGTCGAACCATTACAAGATGGACACCTTTCTCGTTCTCACCAGATGGCTGCCCTGTCTTTAAAAGTCCTATCTCTAGTTCCCCTGAGAGTCTTAGTTGCCAGATGTCAGGAAATGCCTTTTTGTAGGGTCACCCACAGGTTTTTCGACTGATGCGGCTGGTGTTTCAACTCTGAGAGCGCACTAAGGCCTGCTAACCAGACCTCTGTGCCAGTGCCCTGACCCCCAAACGTGTATGTTACATTGGCTATACCCAATTAGCATAGGCTAATTTACCTGTAAGTCCCTAGTATACGGTACCCAGGGTACACAGGGCCTGAAAGTTAGAGAGCCACCCCAGGGATTGCAGCACTAGTTGTGCCATGCTGGGTGTGACCAAGGTAAAATGAGTCTTCCAGTCCGCCACTGCAGACTGGAAGAGCAGTTTCGAACTGCTATCCTGACTTTGGCATTTTAAGCCATGGCAAAGTCAAATGTCCGTCCCCCTGAAACATGTGTAAGTCACCCCATGGCAGGCCTACCGAGCCGTAAGGCTGGGTGGAGCATATTTCATGGGCAGAACATGCACTTTTCTTGTTCTGACAGTAAACTGTCGTTTTTACTGTGGAAAGACTTAGTTGCCCCGTTGGCGAGTGCAGGGTTACACTCTGACCTCTCAGCTGTGCTAATTACTGAAAGGTGCAACCAAACTTGATACTCCAAGGTATCAAGCAACTCGTTGCATTACGTCCAACTTAGTTCTCAAGTCGAAGTTAATGTAACAAGTTACAGTGTCCAACGTTTACAAAGTTGCCACTTTGTTGCCTTCAAACTCCTGTGTCCTTATCAGGTGCATGTGGAGCTTGAACCTGAGACAGATTTCTGCCATGCCAGGGAGACATGCTAACAGCTTGCAGGAAATGAGACAATAGGGGACTCCACTGGAGCGAGGTGTTACATCCATTCTGCATGAAGCCACACAGGTGTTGACCCAAAAGGCAAACTTCAAAGCTGAGGCCGCCTTTGAAGAGCAAGTGGGGAACACTTGGAAGAGGGACAGCCCCATTGTTGAGGCAGCTAGCTGGCACCCGGAAAGGAGACGAGAAACCTGTTGTTAAACCGTTTTTTAGGGGCGTATAGCCCCCTTGGTAGCCACTAGTCTGGGTTCGGCTAGGGAGCCCCTGACACGTTGAGAGGGGTCCTGCCATGTTAAAAGTGGGCAAAATGGTGCATCTTGGGATAGCCACATTCCACACTTCCCAGGAAGTGGTCATCAGGAGGGACGGAACCAGTTAGCCCATCAGCTACCAACCGCCTCAGGGTCTTTTCTGAGCATAAATAGGACAACCGAGGAACCCAGAACTCAGGCAGACTGGAGGAAATGAGTGAAGAAAGAGGGCTCTGCTGCACCGTGGCACTGGCAAAGAGAGGCTGCACCGTCGTGGACTGCATCTACTGATCCTGGTGGCTAACAAAAAAGAGGGACTGTGCCTTCTGTGTGTTTTTCCTGGAGAGGTCGCATCCAGAGCCCAGCCAAAGCACAGAGACTCTGAGGGTCAATTTGCTGCCCTCCTGTTCACAACACAGGGCCACAACAGCTGAGAAGCCTGCTGGGGCAAGTTGGTAGCCCAGACTCTTCAAGCTGCCTGTAGGAAACCCACCTCTCTATATTGTGCACCACAATGGGGTAGACTGTGCAGAGAGGTCGGGGGACCCTTACTGGTTTACAGAGGCAAAAGTAGATAACACTAACACTCTATATCTGAAAGAGACACGTTAGTGACAGATTCCTTACCTTAGAATATCCCCAGGCGTCAGGCTGGATCCAGAAAGGTTTGCGTAGCAGTACCCTTGCGCGTCGGTAGGAGGCGTCGTGCGGCTCCACGTCCGTATCGCCGGGATGACGTCGCGGCCAGTACTTAGACGCCGCCCCTGCGCGCTGACGTCAGCTCTTTCTTTTTGCGCGCCAGTAAGCGCAAATCCGGAGAGAGCAGTGCCCCAGTCATTTTTTGACTGAATTTTTTGTGACTTTTTGTCACTGTTTTCTCGAGTCGTTCGACTCCTACGGTGTCGGTAGGGATGCCCGGCTTCAAGCCATGCGACGCCTGTGGTCGAATGATGTCGATCACGGACCCGCATCAGGATTGTCTCTACTGCCTCGGGCGCGACCACGACTCCAAGTCGTGCCCTGACTGTCGGGCCTTGCATCCGAAGGCTTTGCGAGAGCGGTCTCGAAAGCTCCTCCAGGTCCGGCAATCGGCTCCGCGCCAATCCAAGCACCGGTCGAGAGAGAGGTCGAGGGGCCGGTCGCGGAGTCCTCATCGTTCTTCGGGGTCAAAGTCTTCGCACTCCTCCGGTAAGTCGAAGCACAAGAAGTCGAAAAAGCGTCATCGCTCGACGACTTCCCCTAGCCGGTCGCGCGAGTCGGCTGAGGGTCCCATCGGCACCGTCCCTGCGGCTCCGGGAGTGCCTGTGGAGCCGCCGCCGCAGTACCCGCCCTACCCGGGTTCGGCGGCGACTCCGGCCGAAATACAGGAGTTCCTGTCGGCCATGGCCCGCCTCTTCGGGCCTCAAGGTCCCCCCGGTGTGCCTCCGCGCCCCGCGGGCCCTAGTGGGGTTCCTACGGCGCCGCCGGCGACTCCGGTCCCGGCGCCGCCAGTGACACCAGCCACGGCTCCGGCTCCGGTGCTGCCACAACCCCGATCGACGCCCGTTGACCTAACGACACCTCCACCGGTGTCGATTTCACCAGTGCCGTTCACGACGCCACCCGGGGCTCCGGGCGACGTCGTCCCCAGGTTCTCTTCGGATCCGGACTCGGCGCCGGACCGACGTCGATCGACGCCGGCCCCGGCGCCGCTGAGACCTTGGGTCCCGCATGTCCCTCCTCCTTACATTGACCCTGATTTGGAGGACAAAGAGAACTGGGAGGGGTCTGAGGACCCTCTCACTGCCCAATGTGAGTATGATCAGGACTGGGCTGAGGAACTTGGGGAGGCCAGTGGTCTGGACACCTCTCCAGACATTGGCATGCTGTCTCCTCCTTCCGTGGCAACGGAGGAGGGAGCAAACTTTGCTACGGTGCTGCGTAGGGCAGCTGAGGTCCTGCACCTCCAGTTGCCTACAGTGGCTGTCAGGACTAACCTCCTGACGGAAGTGCTTCAGCCGGCGGCTACCTCTGCGGAGCCACTGCTGCCGTTCAACGAGGCACTTTCGGACGTTCTTTTGGGCACCTGGTCCAAGCCCACCACAGGGGCTCCTGTGGATAGGAACGTAGCCCGGCGCCATCGCCCTGCTCCGGGCGACCCCCTGTTCCTTTCCCAACACCCCACCCCTGAGAGCTTGGTTGTCCAAGCCTCCGCCTCTCAAAGCGCCTTCCCTACCGCTCCCCCGGATAGGGAATCCAAAAAACTGGACCAATTTGGGAAGAAGGTTTTTTCTTCCACCAGTGCTGGCTTGCGGTCCGTCAACACCGCTTGCCTTTTGGGCCGATATACCCACTCCTTGTGGGATTCGGTGGCGCAGGTCCTGCCCCAGTGTCCTGAGGAGGCCCAGGCACTGCTTTCCCGCGCCATTGCGGAAGGAAGAGATGCAGCAAAGTATACTATCCGATGTGGCCTAGATACCGCCGACTCGCTAGGCAGATCGCTTGCGACGACAGTGGCGCTGCGCCGTCACGCCTGGCTGAGGACCACTGGTTTCTCGGGCGATGTCCAGAACACACTTATGGACATGCCCTTTGATGGTGTCGGCCTTTTCGGCAACAAGGCAGACCATGCGCTGGAGCGCTTTAAGGACTCGCGGGCGACAGCCAAGTCCCTGGGCCTTTCTGCTGTGCGCCCTCCGCAACAGTCTGCTTTTCGCCCCTTTCGTGGCCAAGGAAGGGGCGCCCAGTCACGTCCGCTGCCCAGCCACCGGCCCGCGCAGCAAGCGTCTTCGCGTGGACGTGGCTCCCGCCGAGGTGGGTCGGGCAACCAGCGTGCGGGTCAGGCCACCACCTCCGCCCCGTCCGCGGCCTCCAAGCCCTCCTAGTCCATTTTTTCAGGTCCACAGCACGCCAGTAGGGGGCAGGGTACGCCATCACCTTCACCACTGGCGTGCCATCACATCGGACAGGTGGGTCTTGGACATTGTCCGAAGGGGCTACTCCCTCCCCTTCGAGACTACCCCCCCAGCCATGCCACCTCAATGCCACCGCATGTCGGGGGATCATTTGGTGCTTCTTCAAAAGGAAGTTGCGGCCCTCTTGGCCAAGGGGGCCATCGAGCGCGTTCCGACCCCAGAAGTAGGACGTGGTTGTTACTCTCACTACTTTCTGGTGCCCAAAATGGACAAGGAGGACATGCGTCCTATCTTGGACCTCCGGAACGTCAATCGCTTCCTCCGGAAGGAGAAGTTCAAAATGCTCACCCTAGCTCAGGTTTTGACTGCCCTCGACCCTGGAGACTGGATGGTAGCGTTGGACTTGCAGGACGCATATTTTCACATCCCCGTCCTGCCGGCCCACCGGCGTTACCTGCGGTTCACGGTAGGCCTTGAGCATTTTCAGTTCACAGTGCTCCCCTTTGGCCTTACCAGCGCCCCTCGGGTGTTCACGAAAGTGATGGCGGTGGTCACAGCTCATCTGCGCCGGGCAGGGGTTCCAGTCTTCCCCTACCTCGACGATTAGTTGCTGAAGGCGGGCTCGTCCCACGCAGTCGTCTCCCACCTCCGGACTACGGCCGAACTCCTGCACTCGCTGGGGTTCTCCATCAACGTGCCGAAGTCGCACCTGATTCCTTCTCCACAGCTCCTTTTCATCGGAGCAGTTCTGGACACAACGCAGTTTCGGGCCTATCCTCCCGAACGGCGAGTCCGGGATATTCAGGCTATGATTCCGATCTTTCAGCCTCTATCCTGGGTTTCGGTACGGATGACCCTGAGGCTGCTGGGCCTCATGGCCTCCTGCATCCTGTTGGTCGATCATGCCAGATGGCATATGCGGGCTCTGCAGTGGGACCTGAAGTTCCAGTGGGCGCAGCATCAGGGGAACTTGTCCGATTACGTCCAGATCTCGGAGGGGACTGCACGGCAATTGCAGTGGTGGCTCTCGAACCGGCAATGGGTCATGGGCAGATCCCTCTCCCTTCCCCAGCCAGAGCACACAGTTGTGACGGACGCGTCCTTTCTGGGATGGGGCGGTCACATGGGAGAGGCGGAGATCAGAGGCCTCTGGTCTCCGGCGGAGTCCCGACTCCATATCAACCTTCTGGAGCTCCGGGCGATCCGACTTGCACTCAAGGCATTCCTTCCCTCTGTCAAAGGGAAGGTAGTGCAGGTGTTCACAGACAACACCACCGCCATGTGGTACTGCAACAAACAAGGCGGGGTGGGGTCGTGGACCCTCTGTCAGGAGGCTCTGCGCCTCTGGACATGGCTGGAACATCAGGGCATCTTCCTGATGGTTCAACACCTGGCAGGTTCCCTGAACGCCAGGGCGGACGAACTCAGCCGCAGGTCCATGATGGATCACGAATGGCGTCTTCACTCGGAGGTGGCGCAAGGACTCTTTCTACAGTGGGGAGAGCCTTGGTTAGATCTATTCGCCACCGAAGAGAACGCGCAATGTCATCAGTTCTGCGCGTTGGAATTTCCAAGGCGGCACTCGCTCGGCGACGCTTTTCGTCGCGAGTGGAGTTGCGGTCTGTTGTACGCCTTTCCGCCTATACCACTTCTACCCAGAGTGTTGAAGAAGATTCGGCGCGACCGGGCCCAAGTCATTCTTGTGGCTCCGGACTGGGCTTGAAGAGTTTGGTATCCCCAGCTACTCAGTATGAGCGTCGATCCCCCGATCCGTCTGCCTCTTCGGGAGGATCTTCTGTCGCAGCAGCAGGGGACGGTCCTCCACCCGAACCTGTCCAGTCTCCACCTCCTTGTGTGGAGATTGAGCGGCGGCAGTTGATTCCTTTCGACTTGCCTCCCGAAGTTTGTGATGTGATTCTGGCAGCCAGGCGTCCCTCCACTGCAGGTGGAACAAGTTTGTGGCATGGTGCACGCAAAGGCTGTGAATCCCCTTTCTGCCCCTCTTTCTGAGGTTCTTCTGTTCCTTCTTTCTCTGGCCCAACAGGGTTCTGCCCTGGGTACCATCAAGGGCTATCTTTGTGCAATCTCGGCCTTCCTCAGGCTTCCTGATCAGCCCTCCCTTTTCAAGTCCCCTGTTGTTAACAGGTTTCTTAAAGGCATTACACACCTCTTCCCTCCTGTTCCGTTTGTGATGCCTCAGTGGGACTTGAACTTGGTTCTTACCTTTTTAATGTGCGCTCCCTTTGAGCCTCTACATAACTGTCCTCTTTGTCTTCTCACTCTGAAGACAGCCTTTCTGGTGGCCATCACCTCCACTCGGCAGGTGAGTGAGCTCCAGGCTCTTTAGTGCAAACCCCCCTTTCTGTCTGTCCATCCAGGCAAGGTTGTTCTTAGGACGCGTCCGTCCTTCTTGCCAAAGGTGGTTACTGCCTTCCACATTGGGCAGACCATCACTTTGCCCACCTTCTTTCCGCCTCTGCATCCTTCCAGAGAGGAAGAGAGGCTCCACCGTCTGGACCCAAAACGTGCGCTTTCCTTTTACCTCAACCGCACACAACAGTTCCGTGTGGATGACCAGCTCTTTGTTGGCTACGTGGGCGCCAAAAAAGGTTGGGCGGTACACAAGAGGACCATCTCCCGCTGGGTAATCTGTTGTATCAAAACCTGCTATTCTTTGGCTAAGAAGGAGCCCCCTGTTGGGCTACGTGCCCATTCCACCAGGGCAACAGCTGCTACCACGGCTTTAGGCCGCGGTGTTCACCTGCAGGATATATGTCAGGCAGCCACGTGGGCCTCGCTGCACACGTTTACCAAGCATTACTGCCTTGACAGCCAAGTCCGGAGGGACGGCTTCTTTGGCCGCTCTGTCCTCCGGGACTTCCTTGTCTGAATCTGTTCGCAGACCCACCACCGGGGTTGGTATTGCTGGGGTATCTATTCTAAGGTAAGGAATCTGTCACTAACGTGTCTCTTTCAGATGCACAAGTTACTAACTTGTGTAACGATATATCTGTAAGAGACAGTAGTTAGTGACAGATTCCTTACCGCCCCACCCATCCTCCCCGTTCTGCGAACTGATTTCTAGGGTTAAGGACATTTCTTTCAGGGCCCTAGTATTTTTTCAGACACCTATGTCAGCTTCTTGCATGGCTCTGCGTTCCTGGCGCGGAAAGTCGTGTACAGAACTGACGTGAGCGCGCAGGGGCGGCGTCTAAGTACTGGCCGCGACGTCATCCCGGTGATCCCGACGACGGACGCGGAGCCGCACGACGCCGCCTACCGACGCGCAAGGGTACTGCTACGCAAAACTTTCCGGATCCAGCCTGACGCCTGGGGATATTCTAAGGTAAGGAATCTGTCACTAACTACTGTCTCTTACAGATATATCGTTACACAAGTTAGTAACTTGTGCTTTTGTGGTAGTGTGGGCGAGCAGTTAGGCTTATCAGAGGGTAGTGTTAAGCATTTGTTGTACTCACAGAGGCAATAAATGACACACACGACCAAATTAGAAAAATAGTACTCTTTTTATATAAATATTTAGACCAAGAACTTCGGGTATAAGGTAAATACTTTTCACAATACGATAAATCACAGTAAAATGCAGTATTCACAGTTGTGCGCAATTATTCACAATACAATCCCTATGGAAGGAAAAATGCAATTGGAAAAAGCAATTCAGGACAGTTATTGTGTGGTTACCCTTTTGGAAATCAGAAGGTTCAGGGCCAAGGTCAAAAGTGCCAAGGCCAAGTTCTCTGGAGCTTCCTGGGTTTCTTGGGAGACAAAAGACAAAGGGACTTTGTAGCTGGCTCGCTACGAAGGATGGGGGCAACCTGTAAGAGCAAAGGGGGACTCGCAGGCAAGTCTGAGGGCTCTCAAGGGAGAGTAGAGGTTGCAAGGGTTCTGGAGTCGCAGGAGCACAAGTGGATTGGAGATGCCCCGGCTGGACGAGCCGGGTACAGTGAAAATGTGCAGCTGGGCAACGGCGAGCAAAGAAGCACCTCGTGGTCAGGAGTTAGCACCTTCGAGCGACAATTCTGGAGCTGCTGGGCCACTGCTGAGGTAGGGCGCCGAAGTCCTGAAGTTCCTCATTGGGTGCTGGCTCATGTAAAGCTGGAGTCCGCCTAGGCTGGGTTTAGTAGGTTTTTGCAGCAGGGGGTCCAGTACCACGAGTATTCATGCCTTCCAGCTCTGGTGAGTCCTAGGGCCCCAAGACTTGGTGCAGAGGCCGAGCTGACCCTCCAGGTCAGGCGTACCTTCGGATGGCACTCAGAGATGTTGGTCGGGCTGGGGAGATGAATGACACTGGACCGGACTTTGCTGTTTTTGGTGCCTGTGGCTCCAGTGAGATAGTACCTCTATCTCGAGCGAGTTCTTTGGCGGTTTTCGAAGTGCTGATGACCTGGGGTTTGTGGAGGCCACACAGCAACAAGACAAGCTGGAGGATGACGATTGTCGAGTTCTATGTCAGCAGGCAGGAATTTGCACCCAAAGTCCACCACGAGGTCTGCAGTTCTTGGTCCAACAGTTTTTCTTCGTTCGTCTTCTTTTTGTGTACGTAGAATCTAAGTTCCGGGTCTAGGGATGCCACCTAAATACTAAATTTAGGGGCGTTTACAAGGGAGTGACAGGTAGTGACTAATGGGCACTTACGTGGGGTGTCTGAACCCTCTATTATGCCCACCTCCTGTGGGAGGGGGACATAGCCCTAGCCCTGATTGGAGAAGTCCCACCATCTTCAAGATGGTGGGCACTGAAAAATGTGCTTCATCTCGCCTCCAGCACCTGAGGGGTGGAGTCCTCAAAGGGGGTCACACCTCCTATTTTTCCTGCCTATCATCCCACCAAACAGGAGTGAGGACGGGGTCTGCTCCTTCTATCAGGAGAGGCTGGGGGTCACGTTTCAAAGGCGGCAAGGCCTTTGAAGCTTCTTGCCACAGATGCAGTGCTTAATTTGTGCCGGTGCTAAGCACCGGCACTTAATTTTCAGGGCCGGGTCTACACGCGATATCGGCTGTTCACTAAATTCACACGGGCCTCCCCGGTGAAGAGCTGATATTGCACGCGATTGTATGTAAAATAGTACAAATTGGATGCCGCAGCAGCAGCCCGCTTTATGAGGCACACTGTCACACTCAGAAACTGCCAGAGCCCCTGCCTCTTCGTAAATTACAGGTCACTCCAATCAAGCGCTGTGGCCTGCACGCACACTGCTCCTGCAGGCTTGTGATTGCAGCTGAGTTACGGGCTTCTATCAGGCTGACTGTGCTGCACTGCTGCTACAATGTATCCTATTCTGATGCCCGCGGCGCCGCTGAGGCCGGATGTAATGCAAAGTCTGCCCGCGGCGCCGCGGGGGGAGGGGACGTCACCTCCGGTCCTGTTGCCAGAGCAGGAAGTTTGCAAAGAAGGCAGCTGGCTATTAGATGCGGTTGGGTACGGGGAGAGAAGGAGGAAAGATAGGAAGAACTGGGGGCATATTCACGAAGAGCCGTCCAGACAAAGCCAAAAAAAACACATATAATGTTGGGGCTGGAGGCGGCAACTGGCAGAGCAGAGGAACACATGCTGACTCCATAAATCTGGGACAGGATGCCTGGAGGCGCCCCCCTCCACGAGTCTTACCAGGGCCATTAACTTAACTCTCAGCAGGACTACCAGAGAAAGGCTCAGAGAGCAGGGAATGAGTGCAGGTGCCATGGCTGGGCTTTGAATCAAGGCGTGAGTGCAGCTTTCACAGCCAGGCTCCAGTGAGGGGTCGGAGGCGGCTCAGAGAGAGGCAGTCACTGACTGCGCTGCTGCAGCTGGAATCAGGGAGTGAGAGCAGCTCCCGCAAAAGGGCAGAGAGAGTGAGTGCAGGTCCCACGGCTACTGGTTCGAGGGACTCGGGCGCGCTCAGAGAGAGGCAGTCACTGACTGCGCTGCTGCAGCTGGAATCAGGGAGTGAGAGCAGCTCCCGCAAAAGGGCAGAGAGAGTGAGTGCAGGTCCCACGGCTACTGGTTCGAGGGACTCGGGCGCGCCGCGCTGGCCTCGCAGCAATGTCTGCTGCTAGCGCTGGCCTGCCCGCGCTGTGTCTGTAACTATGGCCGCCGCCCTCGGCAAATTGAATTATGGCTGTGCCGAGCCTGGGAAAGTGGTAATCATGGAGGGCTCTGGCAGGCGATAGGTTGTGGGGCTCTGGTAGGTGGTGTGGAGGCAGAAGGTAAAAGGCAGCAGCCATCGCCAGTTCTAGCCGTAGTCGGCCGAAACTACAGGCAGCTTACAACTACAATGTACAGGTAAGACTGCAAAGACGCGTTGCAGCTGTTTTCTATAAAGACTGATGCAGCTGCTATTTGTGCCGTGTCTGTGATAGTTATGCAGCTTGACACCAAGTTGATCTCGGCTCATTATGGTTTGTTGTGCACCGTGCCAAATCCGTTACCCGGTCTCCCTTGACATGCATGAGTCGTGTGGGTTAAGACTCGGAGGTGGATAAAGTGGTTCTGTAGCGTAGTCTGTAGGAGCTCCGTTTTAAACCTCACTCCAGTTTTAGTTTATGTTTATCAGTTCTATAAAGTGGGTGAACACAGCGAATGCCAAACATGGAGACTAATGTTATCTATTTAGCTGATGGCACGAGACAGGCGCAAGAGTGACTCTAATTTCACTTACACTTCGAGGCCTCACACATTTCATGCCTCGCCAAACTTCGATCAATTCCAGAAACACACTGAAGCGTTGCCCACTAGGAATGCTTTCAGCCAGGAGCCCTCTTTGCCCGGCTGACCTGTGAGGCCCAGATTTCTTTACCGCTTCAGAAGAACTGTAAATCTCGTTTATATGTCAGGAGAAGTGTCTCATTAATGACCTTAAAAATTGAGCACGAGGCCCTTGACCTATTGAACCCTCTTGTATTCTGCTCCCATGCTCAGCTGGTGATGGGAACCTGAAAGTGTGAGGATGAGGCCTTGTTGCAGGTCTCTGTGCCTTTACAACATGGCTGACAAGGCATGCTCTATGAAAGCCAGTTAGGGCTTAATGTGTGAAAAAAGAAATGCAGGGGCCCAAAGTTTGTCTTTCGAGACCATTGGGAGAACTTCTAAATGCCAGTGTTGCAAGCTACGAAGGATGTCTGGTCTTGATTCCACCTCATCATGGATCTTTCTTCACTCTGCACTACTTTCTCTCTTGTGTGTTCTTTTTCAAGCCGGCTTTCTCCCTGTGTCTCTGTTTCCCTACCCTTCTCTTCCGCCATTCAATCTTTTCCACCTTTCTCTCTCCTGCTCTGAGTCAAAGTTAGTCTGATGTTGAACAATAAGTCCAGGTCTTCAAAAACGAGGGCTTGTTACCACCACCTGCAACAACTGGCACAAATTAAGCAGGGTAGTAAGGGCAGCACCCAGCGCTTAATTTCAGCTGGTGTTTTCCGGTGCTCGGTACCGGCACTTAATTCTCAACACCTGTATTCCGGTACCTATGAAAGTCTGGCACCTGGTGGCGCTGTCTGTCTAATTTTGAGTTAAGCACAGCAACAGATGTTTAATAATTTAATATACATTATATATGAATAATATCTACGGCTCACACCATTTTTATAGCTTTGAGTGACTTGAAATAGTCTGAATTGTCACACTTCTAGGTGAGTGATGTGTAGTAGTTGTGTTGGTACTGCTATTAGCAGTGCTGCCAGGGAGGAAAATGCGTGGTGCAAGCTGCAATGGCCTCCCAAAACGGTCCTGGCACTTATGTTTTTACAAATTAAGCACTGGTTTACTGTGGCTGGAAGTCAACAACACACCCCGGTTGGATGCCTATATGTGACATTTCCATGGTTTATGGCCTGGATCATGGATGTTTATGTGTGACATTTCCACGTTTTTTGGCCTAGTCCTGGCCTGGATGCTTATGTGTGACATTGCCACGGATTATGGCATGCTTTCTGGCCTGGGTGCTTATGTGTGACATTTCCATGCTTTCTGGTCTGAGGGCTTAAGTGTGACATTTCCACGGTTTATGGCTTGGATGCTTGCTTATGTGTGACATTTCCATGGTTTATGGCATGGGTGCTTATGTGTAACATTTCCATGCGTTCTGGCCTGAGGACATGTGTGACATTTTCACGGTTTATGGCTTGGGTGCCAGTTGAGGGTGTGGGTGGAGCCAATAGAGGAAGTGGGTGGAGCCGGGGAAAATGGGTGTGGCCTCCGACAAACATTTGAGCACCTGCACTTCATATTTTACAAATTAAGCACTGCACAGATGGCTCTTCCTAGCCTGGGGAAGGTATGAACACCTCCGCCCAGGACAGGCTTTGTTCTCAACCTCTGAGTGCACTGGTCCTCACCTATTGAGGTCAGAACTCTGTCTGATGGTGACAGGCTGGCTTAGACCAGTCGGTGACCACTCTAAAGGTTGGTAGGTTTCAGGGGACCCCTCTAAGGGGTCCTCTGTGTGCAATTATTAATAAATATGACACTAGAATTAGTGCAGGTTTATTAAGACGAGATGTTTGGTACCAAACATCCCATAATACAGTGAAGCCATCATGAAGCTGGGGAACTCATATTGACGAGTGTCCAGCTCATGTACTCTCTATGGCTTAGACCAGTCGGTGACCACTCTAAAGGTTGGTAGGTTTCAGGGGACCCCTCCAAGAGGTCCCCTGTGTGCAATTATTAATAAATCTGACACTCGAATCAGTGCAGGTTTATTAAAACGAGATGTTTGGTACCAAACATCCCATAATACAGTGAAGCCATCATGAAGCTGGGGAACTCATATTGACGAGTGTCCAGCTCATGTACTCTCTATGGCTTCCCTGTTCACTTACAGTGTATCCAAGAATCGACATCACTTTTGCAGGGGCATATCTGCTCAGGCAGATAGGCCCTCACAGGTGATATAGTCCACCCTGCTATAGGGCTCTAAGGCCTGCGAGATGGATGTCTTACCTTTATCCAATGCAGTGTCTGTGGGCATTATCAACAACAGTGTGCCTCCCAGACCATAGATTAAAGTCTTATCTAAGGATAGGAATCTACCCCAGTATTCCTATTTGGGTTCACGTGATGAACTCGTTGACTTATGGTGACTTCTGAACACGTAAGTTATGCCCCATACTTTTACCTTTGAACAGCTTCTACAACACAAAATTCTCTGGCCTGGAGTTTGCCAAATGGATTTTTATCATCAATCATTTTCAGTATGTATACAAATATTCACATATGCCAGAGATATTTACAACATACACCATGACAACACAAAACAAATGATCTATGGCATCGCTTGAGGCAATGTATGACGCTGCAATTTACATGTATAGTACATTTACACAAATAGACACATATGTACAACATATATTTACAGGTATTTCACATCCCACATTTTCTTGAGGATAAGTTCTATTTGCAATTTCACATCGTGTTTTCCCTGGTGTCCTATTTCTTAATGTTCTGGGGACCTAATTCCCTTAGGTCCTCCCCTCTAATTCACATAATGACACTATTCTAAGGTCCTCGGAGGTCAGAGTTTATTATTATTGAACTGGTTTAACTTCCTGTGTTACGTTATTCCTTGTAGTGCCCCCTGTGCACTAACGCTAGCAGGAAATGGTAGCTCTTGGCCTCAGTGTTGCATACGCCGACGCGTTTCGACCTTCATGGTGGACCTGGATTGTAGTATGGAAGGCCTTCTTCAGGGCAAATGTTCTTGTGGGCCATGTATCCTTGTGTAACCGTTGTTTTGATCCTTAAGGTGTGGTCTGTTCTTTCCACGGAATGCTGTCTTCCATGCCAGGTGGTGTAAGCAGTGCGTCTTTCCTTAGGTGCTACTGTGACTTTTTTGTGGAGCTGCCGGATGCTTTGTCTATTTGTGCCTGCTCTGACCGATCATGCTCCTTCAGGCGAAGCGGGAACCACCCATCGGTTTTTTCATGGTTTTTTCATGGTTGTCCACAGGACAGGCTTTGTTCTCGACCTCTGAGTGCACTGGTCCTCACCCACTGAGGTAAGAACTCTGTCTTTTGGTGACAGGCTGGCTTAGACCAGTCGGTGACCACTCTAAGGGTTGGTAGGTTTCAGGGGACCCCTCTAAGGGGTTCTCTGTGTGCAATTATTAATACATCTGACACTGGAATCAGTGCAGGTTTATTAAGACGAGATGTTTGGTACCAAACATCCCATAATACAGTGAAGCCATCATGAAGCTGGGGAACTCATAATGACGAGTGTCCAGCTCATGTACTCTCTATGGCTTCCTTGTTCAGTTACAGTATCCAAGAATCGCCATCGCTATTGCAGGGGCATATCTGCTCAGGCAGATAGGCCCCCACAGGAGATATAGTGCACCCTGCTTTAGGGCTCTAAGGCCTGCCAGAGGGATGTCTTACCTATATCCAATGCAGTGTCTGTGGGCATGGCACACAGGGATATGTGCCATGTTGACTCTTCGGTTTTGTCTGCACCAAGGCACGCAGTCTGCAATGGCAGTGTGCATGGCCTTGGTGAGGGTACCCTAGGGTGGCACAATCCGTGCTGCTACCCTTGGGGTCCCTGTTCAGTGTCAATGCCCTTGGTACCAGGGGTACCATTTACTAGGGACTTACACGGGGTGCTGAAGTTGTGCCAATCGGGAAACAAAAGGTACAGTTTAGGAAAATAGCATCTGGCACAGGGGTTGGCAGGGACCCTGTGCCCTTCTAGTTTCGAAATTACATAATTTTCCAGGCAAAACGTGGGGGCTAACCGTGTCCAAAAGAGGCACTTTCTTACACCGCCGCCAACCACTATCGTGTATTACCAGAGACCAGCATTCAAAATTGCACCCGTGTTCGCTGAGTCTGGGAGAGTTTTCGGAGTGCAGCTGAGTCACCCAAAAGCCGAGTTACCGCGTAGGGAAGGATTTGGCTGTGATCGCGATACTGGGAGAGTGGTAGCTCAGTGGTGTCTGGACTTCTTCCAGCACCAAGAGAACTTCAAGAGACGTCAACCCTGTGACCAGGGTTGTCTCACCCCCTTCATAGACTGAGAAGTAGTCACAGGAAGACCCCCGTTGACAGCAGTGGATACACAGCATCTTCAGCATCCTTCATCCCTTGCATCAGGGCCACATCCGTAGGAAACTATTGCAATGGATGAAAGTGCCTGGAACTGATCTAGGATGCCTTCTACCCTTGAGGTAACTGTTTCTAAGGACCTTGCTGGTCCCCCTGACTGGTTTCCTACTTGATTTGGTTGCTAAAGTGACTCTAAGTGACTGCATTACAACTAGCCCAAATATGTTGTGAAAAACTTTCTAAGTGTCAAGTTTGTTGACTTTGCCAGTGATTGTTTGCGGTTGAGTAAAATGTTTTGATTTAGTATACCTTGTAAATCCTACATCTCTGGAACCCACTGGTGGGTCTTATTCATTGTGATATCTAAAAATACATAAAATGCAGTCTATTTTTAAAATCTAGTGTTGGATTTCTTTAGTGTCTTGTCGATTTCTTATATTGTTGTGGTGCTGTTTTAATGCTTTACACAGGTTTCTTTGTGTTAGGCTTGCTGCACAGAGCCACAGCTAACCAGGGTCGAGCTGAAGGTTTGGCAAAGAAATCCTACTGATCCTAATTGGGTTGGTAAATTAATTTGACCATGAGGTTGCACAATGACATCATGTAATACACCCCATTTCCTACACCAGGTTACCTGCACTTCACAATCGTATAGAATTGGTGATTGATCAATCCTCGTTGCAGGATCCCATATCTCGGGGCCCCACCAGGCTGCTGGATTGTTTGCTGCCTCTGATCATCAACGATATTTAGGGCAGGACACAGTACTATTCAAGGTTAGTTCTGTTGTCTGGGGATTATTCTTTTGCGATTCCACCTCCCCGATACAGCCATTCCCCCTTTCTTTATAGTTCATTTTGTTCTCGTAGATTCCGGTGTTCCACTCTACATTCCAATCTGACCAGAATGGTTTCCTCTTACTCATATCATGGTAAGCCTACTTTGAAATACTGCAACTCATTTGTTTCCACGACTCCGTCTCTTGAATCCTCTCTTAATGTCCCTTCTCACTCTCCTTCATTCTTACAGATGCACCTGCATCTCCCTTACTGAGATTACTGTACATACGTCAATAGGATGGGAGTAAGAAGTGTACAGTACCTATTATGTTATATCAGCCTTGACTATTTTAACTTGCATGTATTTGTCTTTTTGCTTATGTATGTTTTTTTATAGTTTACTCTTCGGTTTCTCAGGCAGACTTCGATTCAAGTCCTGATGATGATCCTTTTATGTGTATGGATCGAAATGCTGTCGACTAACTGAGCAGACCTAATAATTATATTGAATATACAGACTGCTTACAGATAGTGGAAATTGTGATACACTTATTGTTTATTTGCATCACTTTCACCTGAGCACCGAATACGCTATTTGCACCCCATTGTTACTTATGCAATTAAAAATTGTTTCTTTAATTTCCTTTATTAAAGCATTGTTTTTGGAATGCATTTTATATCCATGAGCTGTTGTTTAACTATTATATATTAGCAACCACTGTTTCTTAAAAACAATGCCAGTATAATTGAATGTTGATGACAGCAAGGGAAAATGCAGCTTCTGAAATCTATAGGGTTAAAACTGTATGGGGAATGTCGCAGGCGTCTGTGACTGACCTGCACATAGTTTGACTGTTGTGCCGGGGGTTGGACCACGACTCTAGGCCACCCAAGCCATTTGGGATCGTGAAGTAAAGCTGTTTGTTGCCAAACACCACAAGTCTCCATGCAGTGATCAGTCGAAGACCAAGGTGAGGTCCAGGTCCCGCTCCTGAAGCCAGTCCTGCGACAGATGGTTGTTGTGGTCCAAATCCTCGGCCAAATCAAAGAAAAAAACACTATTAGTCCATACAGGTCTCTGCCCCGTCCTGACATTCTCGAACTCCTGAGAAGGCGCAAGGACGTCATTGTGCATCAAGATCTTGCTCCCAAAGTCATTCCTCTTCGGATTCAATTCCAACCTTTGTCCTCCGTCAACTTGAATTTCCAGTAGCAGATGAAGGAATTCCTTGAAACATTTTGACACATTACCTGCTCCATCTGGCACGCCTGCACGCCCCCAGGAGCAGCGAGGCCTCCCAACTGGGCTTCTGTCTGCAGTTCCACCCTCTGTGTTAATTCTGGCTTCCCGACCAACCAATTCCCTCTGCGTTGCCACAACTCATGCTGCAACATGGCCTACCGACCTCGGCACCAATGTCTCCAGATAATGATGGCCAAACTGGAGTACTTTCTGACACCAAGACAGTGCTGCCCAACCTCGAACTTATTTAACTGTGCCACAGCCTTTACCCTGGCCCTCCTGAAAAGATGAAGTTCTACATAAAAGTTACATGTGCTTGGTCTATATGGGCACCAAGCATGCGCGCTGACATTAGTTCCTTTCTTCCCGTGCCAACGGATGTGAATCCATAGCTACCCCTCATCTCATATAGACGCTTCTACAATCAAAGTTCTGATAAAAATAAATTAAAAACTGTGTGCCGGGAAATATGTCAACTCCCAAATCTACAGCGTTTAAACCTTGTGTGAAATGTCGAAAACAAATGTCTGTTGCCGACCCTTATGTGGTTTGCATGTGGTGCCTGGTGTCTGACCGTGATTCCAAGGCCTGCAGTGACTGTGCCTTGGTGCACCCCAAAGTCATTTGAGACTGGGAAGGAAGCTCTTCCTGTCGAAGCACTCGAAGACCCTGCACTGGGATCGGTCGAGTTCTAAAGGTAAGTCTAGCTACAGAAGTCTCTCCCATGACAGTTTGTCTTCATGATCTACATCCTCAGGCAAAGCCAAGAAGACGAGCAAGTCTAAGCAGGATTCAGCCCTGTCCCACCAATCTCGATCTCCTGAGAAGGCTTGAGGGCGTTGATATTCCAGGTCACACTTCTGAAGGCGCTCTACTTCGGAATCGATTCTGACTTTTGGTCTGCTGAAATCAGAATTTCTTGGTCTCTCTGTGACCCAGCAGCAAATTCTGGACTTACTTGAAGCTGTGCTGTAGCTCTTTGTCAAGTTACTGTCTCTCTCTGGCACGCCTGCAAGCCCCAAGGAGCCGAGAGGCCTCCCCACTGGGCATCAGTGATGGGTCTGCCTTTGGTGCCTTATGGGCCCTTGGGATCCGCTAAGGGCTCCGTACCAACTTCGGTATCGGTTCCTTCACCAGTGTCATTACCCACGCCGGAACGCGATCCACCAACAACAATGATGGCACCATTGACTACAGACGAACTGCGTATTAGTTTAGTTTAGTTTAGTTTAAGCATTTATAGAGCGCATGGTTACACCACCGGTGTTTCCCCGCGCTAAGACGCTCGATAGGAGAGAGAGGGCGTGTGAGACAGCGGACTACAGAGGTAGAGGTACTAGGACCCCTAAAACCCATCGGGCTTCACATATAGCCATGTTTTTAGTTGCCTCCGAAATCTTTTTCGCATGGCTCTACTCGGAGTTCAATAGGCAACCTGTTCCACATTTTTGCTGCCTTATATCTAAAAGAGCGTTCGCCCATTCTCGCTCTAAATATTCTAGGCACCGTAACCAATGCCAACTCTGACGATCTTAGATTGCGGCCAGGGATGTACTTGGTTATTAATGGATGTAGATACTTCGGGCCTTTGCTTAGTAAGATACGGTGGCAGTAGCACATAGCCTTGAAGGACACTCTTTTCTCCACTGGTAGCCAATGCAAGGCTTCCAGTGCTTTCTTAGTGTTAGACCTTCTAGGGAGGCTAAGTACCAACCGTGCGGCCGCATTTTGGACCCTCTGTAGTTTTGCTAAACCTTGTTTAGTAGCTCCAAGGTACAGTACATTCCCATAGTCTAGTTGGGAGGTAATGACTGCATGTACTATAGTCTTCCTGGAGCTAGCTGGTAGGAGGTTTAGGATTTTACGCAGAACCCTCATAGCACCATAGCATTTGCCAGCCACTTTACATATTTGGGAGTCAAAAGTAAGTCCGGAATCCATCCAGACTCCGAGATTCTTGACTACGGGCTTAGGGGTAGGGAATTGGCCCAGGGATTCAGGCCACCAGGCGGATGACCATATGGACGGGGTTTTACCAACCACCAGCACTTCAGTTTTGCTCCCATTTAATTTGAGGCAATGATTTGACATCCAATCCGCGACCTCATCTAGGCACTCTGCAAAACGGATGGGAGCCTGATTATTCTCCTGTGTTAACATCACAATTACCTGTGTATCATCAGCATAGGAGACGATCGATACATTATATTTCTCCACTAGTTCTGCAAGCGGCCCCACATATAGGTTAAACAGAGTGGGGCTCAGAATGGAGCCCTGTGGCACCCCCTGTGCCAAAGGAAAACTTTCCGATACAGAGGACTGCTGCCTGACTTGGAAACTTCGTGCTGAGAGAAAAGATTTCATCCAACCGAGCGCACTATGCCTAATGCCACATTTCTCTAGCCTCTGCAGAAGTATTTTATGGGAGACAGTATCAAACGCCGCACTTAGGTCAAGCAGAATTAGTGCGGCTGTTTGACCTTCATCTGCATATTTCCTTAGAGTCTCAGTGGCGATGAGAAGGGCCGACTCAG
Source organism: Calotriton arnoldi (assembly GCA_963921515.1). NCBI lineage: Eukaryota > Metazoa > Chordata > Amphibia > Caudata > Salamandridae > Calotriton > Calotriton arnoldi. Next base: position 1,651,167 of record CAWUFW010000486.1, on the reverse strand, counting down.
TGGAGTGGGCCATTCTAAAACCTGACTGAGAGGGATGCAGTATATTATTCCTCTCTACATGTTCTACTAGTTGGATGTTAGTTACTTTCTCTGCGATCTTAGCCACGAAAGGTAGTAGAGAGATAGGCCGAAGATTATCTAGACTAGTTGACTTCACAGATGGATTTTTTTTAGTGGCTTAACGATGGCCTGTTTCCATTTATTAGGAACTATTCCGGTTAGAAAGGAACACGAAATGAGCTCCTGAATGCGGGGCATGATTGCCTTGGCTCCTTCCATAACTATATTTGGCGTGGCGTCCGATGCCTGCCGACCTCGACCGAGGCCATGTGCTCTCTTATCTGATAGAGATTTCTAGCCACAGATTTCTTACCTTAGAATTAATCCCAGGCGTCGGGCTGGATCTGGAAATTTTTTGTGAGCAGTACCCCTGCATGCTGGTAGGTGGCGTCGTTTGGCTCAGCGTGGCATTGTTGGGCATCTCCCGTGCCAGAAATGATGTTTGCGGTGCCTATGTAGGCGCCACCCAGGCACTCTGGTGTCAGTTCTTTTCTTTCCGCACCAGCCAGCGCAGATCCGGGAAGAGCTACCCCTTACTCACTTTTGACTAGGTTTTTTTCGACGTTTTGACGAAGTCTTTTTTCAGGTTTACCTCCTGGTGTGGCAGAAATGTAATCGTAGAAGGGTGGCTTCAAGACCTGCGGCGCCTGCCACCGACAGAGATGTCGGTGATGGACCCTCACCTTGTATGCCTCTGGTGCCTTGAGCGGTACCACGACCCCAAGGCCTGCCCCGACTGCCACACCATGCACCCGAAGACCTTGAGGGAGCGATCCCTCAAGCTTATGGTGGCTCAACGTTCTACGCCGCGACAATCTAGGTCCCAGTGGAGAGGAAGGTCTCGGAAGTGATCGCGGAGCCCAAGATCGTCATCGCACTCCAAGTCTTCGAGCCATTTGGGTAAAACGAAGTTCCAGAAGAAAAATAAATAAGTTGAATTGTGCTATGAATTCACCTCGGCTGACGAGACGAGGGAGCGTTGCCACTAGAGGCCTGGCTCCGCGGTTGAGCCAGGGCCTGGGTCAGCTCTGCACCTCCCTGACTTTCCGGGAGCCGGAGCGACTCCCGCCCAATTGAAAGAACTTGATGAGGCCATGCACCTCCTATTTGGGAAGTCCGCTTCCTCTTGCGCGTCTTTGGGCCTGTGGGTTCCGGTGGGGCCCCTACTGGATCAGCTCCGGCACTAGTCAGGCCCCAAGGATCCACAGATGGATCCGGATTGGCCCTGATCGTGCCACTTCGACTTTACCCAAGGCCGACGCTCCCGGTGCTGTTAGCGCCCACCGGCAGCCCCATCCTCATCCCCGACTCCAACATGGAGCTGGAAGGGCGTCGTCTGACGCTGGGTCCGTCGCCGACTGGGGTCATGCCTTTCAGGCCAGAGCCTGAGCCCCATTCTTATGGGCTAGGACTTGGGGAGGAATGGAAGGAGTCACTGGACCCTGAGGAATATCAGCCTTATGAAAAACAAATGGAATGGTGTGGGGATCCTGGGTTAAGCCAGTGGATTGGATACTTCTCCAGATATTGGCATGCTTTCTCCCCTACCTTGGCTACGGAGGAGGGAGCTTTCTTCAGAATAGTGGGGCGGAGGGCAGCTGAGGTCCTGGACCTTAGCTTGCCCTCAGTAGTAGTCAAGACTAATGTCTTGACGAAAGTGCTTCAACCGGGGGTGCCCCCATCAGAACCGCTTGTCCCTGTCAATGAGGCACTTACTGATGTCCTGCTTGGGACTAGGTCCAAGCCCAACACAGGGTGTAGGAAAGTAGGATCTGCTTTCATGGTTACCCCCTTTCTTTTTGCTGTTGTTGTTCTGTTTTATGACTAGCTTGACTGGGATCCTGCTAATCAGGACCCCAGTCACTGTGCTTTCTCCCTTAATTTGATAGTGGTAAGTACTTTGGTACCTTCCCAATTGGCTACTGGTGTACGCCTGTAAGTCCCTAGTATATCGTACTAAGGTAGCCAGGGCATAGGTACACCAGGGGCCTCCCATGGGCTGCAGAATATATTATGCCACCCATGGGAGACTACTCAAACTGTGACTGAAGGCCAGCCATCGCAGCCTGTGTGAGTTGGTGCTAGCACCACTTACGACAGATATACATTTTCTTATATCTGAGGTCACTGCACTTAAAACCTATAAGTCACCCCTAAGGCAGGCCTTTCAATCCTGAAGGCAGGGTGCTAGGTTATAAGTGTGAGGGTGCCTTGCATGAGCAGGGCACCCCCTACAAATCTCGGAGTCGATTCTCCAGGCTTTGTAAGTGCGGTCAGCCATTTTCATACATATAGTAGCCATGTGTCATTACGCGATGACTAACTATATATTGGCTGTGCCAAACCTGGGCATGTTTGGTATCAAACATGTTGGAATCATACCCCAACACCGTTACCGGTGTTGGGGGTATGATTCCATGCACTGGGGGCTCCTCCGGGCAGCCCCCAGTACTCCCGGTATCATCCTTCCAGGGTCTGCCAGCAAGCTAGTGCTGCTGCCAACCCCAGACACAATTCTGCCCTCCTGCTGCTGACCTGAGCTCGGGCAGGGGAAGGTAGAACAATAGGTTTCCTCCCAGACAGGACTTAGTGTATTGGGCTGAGGTGGGGTCGCTTGCCAGTGCCACAAGACTGTATGAAGGGCACATTTGGTGCCCTTCTTGCATACTCCAGTTTGAGCCAGTTCAGTGAGCCCATGGCTCCCGCTCTGGCACGAAACTGGACAAAGGACATAGGTGTATCCTCCCCTCTGTCCATCCCCTTCTCTGGGAGGGACCCTTGAATCATTCCAACCCTTTCCCTAGGGTACAAAAGGGCTTACCTGTGGGTGGCTCTTTAGATTCGTCGTGGGACAAGATTCAAACCTGAAACCACTTTATCTTTGATCGTCTGGGTACCTTGAGCTTCTCTGGACTTTGCCTGGAACCGAGACTGCACCAAGGAAGATTCCTGCTGCTCCTGGTCTCGCTGTTCTGCAAGTCTTCTTTGTCGTCTGTGCCTGTGCTTCATCCAGGTTCCTCTCCAGGCCTGTGGGCATCAAAGACATCTGAAGGAATCTCCCTTGGAGTAAAGGAGTCACTCCCCTGCAGCTGCAAGGCACCGCAACGAAGCTGACCGGTCTGCTGCTCCTGATGTCCCACGGACCCTGAAAGGCTCAGCAACACAGGTGGCTTTTCTGCAACTCCCTCGAGGCCTGACCTGTCCTCTCAGCAAGTTTGAGGCGAGTGTCCCTCATCGGAACCGCTGGAACAGAACACCTGTGCACCGTGTCAACTTGCCGTTGCCAAGGCTTGTTGGCTCTGCACTCCAAAGATCTTCGGGCTACAAGAAGCTCCAGCCTTCAGCATCTCTTCCTGCCAAGATCTTTGTCCTCATCGCATCCTCTGCACCGTGGGCCTGCATCTTTGGTGAGCTGTTCGAGGTCCTCTTGCGACTCCTGTGCTTTCAGCCTGCGGGTCCTCTTGAGGGTCTTTTTCGGCTTCAGTGGGCTCCCCTGCTTGCTCGGGCCTGCTCTGCCTCTCCTGCAATTGGTGAGTCCTTTGGACCTTGCTGGTCCCAACGTTGCTCCTTTTTAGTTTACCACGTCTGTTGCTGCTGCCAAGGCTTGTTGGTGCTCCCGCTGGACACTGACCCCTTGGTTCTCGATTTCTGGCGTGGGACAGCTCGTGAACGGCTTCTGGTCTTCCACAGCGTAGCCTGGTTCTCACAGCTGCTGCGACATAGTCACCATCATCACTCCTAGTCACCATCATCACTCCTGCATCTTCTGTCATCAGTGGTCATTGCTCTTCTGTGCCTCCAGGTCACCTCCGAGTGGCATAGACTCTGTCCCCTCTGCTTGCAGGTTCTTCACTTCAAGAATCAATCCTTGGATTCCACTGGACTCTTTCACCTTCTTCGCCAGCAGCATCTTTCCTGAAGTCCTCCATTGTGGTCCAAGGCGGTTTCTGACGTCACTTTGCACCTATGCACCCAGCTTCCCTGTTGTAGGTATCCTGATTGCTGGGGTATCCACGGGTGGGGTGACTCTCCAACCTTCTGTCTTCCACTGGGTTTCTTCAGGGTCCTTCTTGAAAACTGCAACCGCAACTTTCCCATTGACTTGCATTGAGTGCGCGGCTGTATTTCTGCTCTGCACACAGCCTCCGTGGGGTTCCTGGGTACTTACCTGGGGTGGTTCCTTGTGTCCCCAGCTCTTCTGAGTCTCCTGGTCCAAGTCCCGAGTTTGGTCGCACTTCGCATTCCACTTCTTTACTATATGGTTTGGTCTCCCCTTGGAGACCACTGTGTATTTGTGCTTACAATTGAAGTGTTGGGCGTATTGTGTTGATATCTCTGGGTAGGAGATATACCAATGTGTTAGTGAATGTGTAGAATAAATATATTTATTTTTAGAACTACACTGTTTTTTTTCTCGTTTAACCTACACTATATGATTAGTTTTGGTAAAACAAGCTGCTTAACACTCCTTCTGGACTAAGCCTGAATGCTTCTCTCCACATCTACCACTTAGAGAGCTTTCTATGGTTGTCTAAGACCACTAAAATCACCATAAGGGTTGTCTGGATTAGTGCAGTGTGCTTCACTTAAATAAGTGTGCACCATATACTAAGCCAGCCTCCTACTCAGGGGCTCATGTGAACAGGACAATTGCCCGCCACCACCGCCTGCTCCAGGGGTCCCAAATTTCCTCACCCAACACCCTATCTCAGAGATTCCCTTCTTCTCCCCCGAACAGGGAATCCAAGAGACTGGAAAATCTTGGGAAGAAGGTGTTTTCTTCTGCCACCCTGGCACTGTGGTCTGTGAACACTGCATGCCTTTTGGGCTGCTATGCCCATGCCCTGTGGGATACACTTGCGCAGGTGCTGCCAGCGGTCCCGGAGGATGCCCAGACCGTGCTCGACCAGGTTGTTGCCGATGGATGGGATGCAGCTAAGTTCACTGTCTGCTGTGGACTAGGCACCACCAACTCAATAGGCAGAGCGGTTTCGTCGATAGTGGCCCTGCGATGCCACTCCTGGTTGAGAACGACTGGTTTTTCTGTGGGTGTCCAGTCCTCACTCATGGACATCCAATACAAAGGGGGACCCCTGAGAACAAATGATAGGCAGGTGATGCAGGGGGAAAAAAACGTAAAGCTACTACTAAAGAAAGCCACCTGCCTATATCATAGGATATATATAAGCCCACGAAAAGGTCAGAGCAATATAAGGAGACAAAGGGGCTGACAAACGGACATAAATAGAATGATTACAAGGATACACTGATTACAAAATTTATATTCTTTTTATTGTAATCATTTTAGATAATTCATTAATTAATATCAGACTTCATATAAAACATACATAGGTACCAAATACATAAAACATTAATATATATGGGTCCCACACACAATAATCAAAACAATCAGTCCAACCAAAACTCATTCAAAATTCCAAAGTAGCATACACATTCATTCATCACTCACAATCCAGGACATTCTAACAGTCATACACATAGGTAGGAAACAATCAGAGCTGATGAACAGCCAAGTGGTGTAGAACTAGTAGGCTCTTGTGTATCCTCCCAGTGGTGGATGGAGGCAGGGTCCAAATGCACGAGGAAATTAAGCGCCAACGCGCGTTTCGGTGTCAGGCCCAGGAGGGGCTACACCTTCATCAGGGCGGTAAATATATAAACAGTGTAGGACACACAGACAGACCTTCAATTTAATAGTGTCCACATGGACCTCTTAACAGGACATACAGAATAAATCGGCTCAACAAGCAGATATCTAGGCGACAGTGTAAAAGACAAGCTCAACAAGATTCCTGGAGATTTCGGATTCAGCAAGGAGCAAGGAAAAGGGGGAAAATTCTCCATGTTATTGATTAGGGAGTGAGCATATGGACTCATCCAGTCGAGCTCAAAGATATCATGATATGATACGGTCCGCGTCAACAATGGGGGTTCCTCCGGCGGCCGACGGGGCGGAAGGCTCCCAGCCACGAGCCGATTTATTCTGTATGTCCTGTTAAGAGGTCCAAGTGGACACTATTAAATTGAAGGGATGGGGTCCCCGGGGCCTTAAATGGCCTGAAGGGGGCCACGCAGCCCCCCTCCAAATATTTAAAATTTTAAAAAAAGAGGGCATTTCCCGGGGGATGGTGTCCCCGGGGCCAATATAGGCCCAGGGAAGGGGCGCCACGCGGCCCCCTTCCCGTTTTATTTTAATAAAAAAAAAAAAAAATAATAATCCTCAGGCCCCGGGGGATGGGGTCCCCGGGGCCAAAAGTGGCCGAGGGAAGGGGGGCCACGCAGCCCCCCTCCCATACAAAAAAAAAAAAAAAAAAGACCGGCATTGTGCCGGAGGCCCCGCCCCCTCCCTGCAGCAGTCTGCAAACGCGCCCCCTGGCGCGTTTTAAGAAGGGAAGTAATTCCCCTTGAATACTGGGGGTCCCATGGGGGGCCAACTAGCCCACCAGGAACCTCCAGTATGCGCCAGGGAGCTGCGTTGCAGAGAGGTGTACAGAGGCCACGCCCCTTTTTACACCTCTCTGCAACGCAGCTCTGTGACGCTTTTGGAGGTACATGGTGGGCTAGTTGGACTCCAGGGACCCTCAGTATTCAAGGGGACTTAATCCCCCAACTTAAAACGCGCCACGGGGCGCGTTTGCACAGTGGTGAAGGGAGGGGGCGGGGCTTCAGGTAACATGTGTGCAAACAGGCCCCGTGGCGCGTTTTAAGATGGGGAATTAAATCCTCTTCAATCCTGAGGGTCCCTGGGGGCCAACTAGCCCACCAGGTACGTCCAGAAAGCGCCACAGAGCTGCATTGCAAAAGGGGCGTGGCCTCTGAACACCTCTCTGCAACGCAGCTCCCTGGCGCATACTGGAGGTACAGGGTGGGCTAGTTGGACCCCAGGGACCCTCATGATTCAAGGGAACTTAATCCCCCAACTTAAAACGCGCCACGGGGTGCGTTTGCACAGTGGTGAAGGGAGGGGGCGGGGCATGTTATTGTTAGAAATTAGCATTTAAAAAACCTTTGAAATTCACTTAAAAAACCATAGGTTTCAGGCACGTTATAGTTAGAAATTAGCATTTAAAAAATCTTTGAAATTCACTGAAAAAACCATAGGTTTCAGACACGTTATTAGTTAGAAATTAGCATTTAAAAAACCTTTGAAATTCACTGAAAAAACCATAGGTTTTAGGGACAGTTATAGTTAGTTGGACATTGCACTCGTACAAAACCCGTGAAATTCCCCCGTTATAGTTAGTTCAGGTAACTATAACTCGCGCCCCCGCAATGCACTGCTGATGACGTCACATATTACATCACTCATGACCTGGTCAGTGACATCACTGATGACATCACTGATGACATCTCAAATGACATCACTCATGACATCATCCATGTGATAATTTGATGCATCTTCTCACACCCTAATATAACTTTTGATACACCCACTGTAAATTACAGACTGCCATTGTCAAAACCATAGACACTCCAACACCAATTACTATATACACACTCACTGATTCTTAGGTCCACACACACACAATCTACTCACTCACCCGTACAGTCACTCATACTTATAGTCACTCAGTACAGGACTATTATATGCACTCATACACCTATATAAACACTCACACACCGCCACTCATCCATAGAGGTACTCACACACCTAGTCAGTCATGCAAAAATTAAGCACACACCCATTTACTCACCTATACAGTTATACACACACCAACTCACTTACTCATACAAATACTAGCACATTCTTCAGTGATGTCATCAGTGCTGTCACTGACCATGTCATGAGTGATGTAATATGTGACGTCATCAGCAGTGCATTGCGGGCGCGAGTTATAGTTACCTGAACTAACTATAACGGGGGAATTTCACGGGTTTTGTACGAGTGCAATGTCCAACTAACTATAACTGTCCCTAAAACCTATGGTTTTTTCAGTGAATTTTAAAGGTTTTTTAAATGCTAATTTCTAACTATAACGTGTCTGAAACCTATGGTTTTTTCAGTGAACAGCGAACAGGCTGGCAGGGTTGGCGCCAAGTCAGTCGCTTCTTCCACAGTTCTTGCTTGAATCTCGGATCTTCGGTCCTTCTTCTTTTAGGTTGGCAGGATCTGATTTCCTGGTGCCAGGGGCTCTCCCTAAATACTAGATTTAGGGGAGTGTAGGGTAGTAGCCAATGGGCTACTTAACCCCGAGGTCACTATGCCCCTTATATGACCACTTCCTGTGGAAAGTGGGCATAAGCTTGTCCCAGCATTAATAAGTTTGCCATCACAAAGATGGCAGACTTCTGATTTTCTTATTCTCTTCAGGTAGCCTAACTTAGGGTTGGAACTAGCCTGAAGTTGAACACGCCTTGAAAACTACTAATTTTCTTGCCTGTCTATGTGCCAAATGGGCCCTGGACGGGGGGAGGGGATGTCGGCGTCCTTTCCTGTCAGGGAAGTCAGATTTGCATACCAAAGGCAGTGGGTTCTTTGAAGCTCTCTGCCCGAGCAGACTTTGTTCCTGACCTTCTGAGAGTAAAGGCCCTCTCCCCTGGGTTTCAGAACTCGTCTGTGCTGGCATGCTGGCTAGGACCAGTCAGTCAGCACACTACTAGTTGGTAGGTTTTGGGGTGGGGGGGTACTTCTAAGGTGCCTTCTGGGTGCAGGTTTTAATGAATCCATCACTGGATATCCCTGGCATATCAACGTCTGGCAGATTCTCTGAACGCCAGAGCGGACAAACTCAGCCAAAGATGCCTAATGGATCATGAATGGCATCTAAATCTGGAGGTGGTGCAAGGTCTCTTTCAGCAGTGGAGAGAGCCTTAGTTAGATCTGTTCACCACCGACGTGAACTTACAATGTCAGCAGTTCTGAACGCTGGAGTCTCCAAGGCGGCTCTCGCTCGGGACACTTTAGTCTAGAGTGGAGCTCAGGCCTCATGTTCGCCTTTCCACCCATACCTCTCCTGCCCAGAGTGCTCAAGAAGATCAGGAACGACCGGGCCCAAGTCATTCTTGCGGTTTAGGATTGGGCATAGAGACTCTGGTATCCCGAGCTGTTGAGCATGGCCATCAGTCATCCGATTAGGCTGCCTCTTCGGTAGGATCTTCTGTCGCAGCTGTGGGGAAGGGTTCTCCACCCAAACCTGTCAATGCTCTGCCTTCTTGCGTGGAGATTGAGAGGTGACAGTTGACAGCTTTTGACCTTCTGCCTGAAGTCTGTAACGTTATCTTGGCACCCAGGCGTCCCTCCACCGAGACGGTTTATACCTGTCGCTGGGCAAAATTTGTTACATGGTGTACAGAAAGAAACATTGATCCCCTTTTTGCCCCCCTTTCACAGGTTCTCCTGTTCTTTCTTTCCCTTGTCCACCAGGGCTGTGCTCTGGGCACTGTGAAGGGATACCTTTCTGCAATCTCTGCTTTTCTTTGGTTGCCTGACCAACCTTCCCTTTTCCAATATCCTATTGTAGATAGGTTTTTGAAAGGTTTGCAACATACGTTTCTTCCAACTCCTTTCGTTATGCCCCAGTGGGACCTCAATCTCGTCCTCACTTTCCTTCTGAGCGCTCCCTTTGAGCCTCTGCACAATTGTCCACTCTGGCTCCTTTCCATCAAGATGGACTTTCTTGTGCCAATAACATGACTTTCAGTCCTTCTCATCCAAGCCTTCTTATCTTAGCATTTACCAAGACAAACTGGAGCTTCTTACAAGAGCTTCCTTTCTTTTGAAAGTGGTCACTCCATTTCACTTAGGCCAACCCATCACTCTGCCTACTTTTTACGCTCTGCCTTATCCCTCCAAGGAAGAGGAGCAACTTCACTGTCTGGACCCAAAAAGAGCGTTGACGTTCTACTTTGACCGCACAAAAGAGTTCCAGGTGGACGACCAACTCTTCGTGGGGTATGTCGGAGCGAAGAGAGGACGGGCAGTGCAGAAGAGGACCATCTTGCGATGGATCATTATCTGCATCAAACTTTACTATGCATTGGCTAAGAAGCAACCCCCTGAGGGTATGCGTGCTCATTCCACCAGAGCTAAAGCTGCAACCATTGCGCTCGCAGAGTTCTGTCTTGGACATCTGCCAGGCAGCAGTGTGGGCTTCCCTGCACACGTTTACCAAACACTACTGTCTGGACAATCAGGTCTGTAGGGATGGGCACTTTGCCGTTCGGTCCTGCAGGACTTCCTAGTGTGAAATTGGTCCTCAGACCCTCCTTTGGGGAGGTAATGCTTGGGTATCTATTCTAAGGTAAGGAATCTGTGGCTAAAAGTCTATATCAGATGAACAAGTTACTTACTTTCGGTAACGCCTTATCTGGTAGAGACTCAACGCCTTATCTGGTAGAGACTCAATCTAGCTGCAGATACCTTCCGACCCACCCATTTCGCCGCTCTGCGAATGAATTTCTAGGGACAAGGCTTTCCCTTTTTCAGGGCCCTAGTTTTCCACACCTGTGGTCAGTATATTGTTGCTTTGCGCTTCTGGTGTGGAAAGTCACAAAAAGTAACTGATGTCAGCGCATCTGGGTGGCGCCTATATAGGCACCGCAAAAGTCATTTCCAGTGCGGATGAAGCCAAAGACGCCACACGGAGCCGATAGACGCCAGCTACAGTCACGCAGGGGTACTACTACGAAATATTTCTGGATCCAGTTTGACGCCAGAGGATAATTCTAAGGTAAGGAATCTGTGGCTAGATAGTCTGTACCAGATAAGGCGTTACTGAAGGTAAGTAACTTGTTCATTTGAGCTACAACCTCTTTACCACCTTTTTGATTCTGACACAGTGCCTCTGCAAGTTCAGCATCCGCTGAAGACTGAATACCACTGACTTCCTCGGCAGGGCTATTGGCACAAGTTTGGCCATTGGCAGGCACACCTGAATGTGATCTACTGGCTTTTTGGGAGACGTTCAGGCCAGTCTTGTAGACATGCTATTTGACAGCCCCCGTCTTTTTGAAGATAAAACAGATTTGGCACTAGAACACTTCAAGGATAGTAGGACCATAGCACACTCCCTAGGCCTTTTTTCTCCACCGTGCCAGCCGCACCAGCACTTTCGCCCCTTTTAAGCTATGGTAAGGGTTTCCAATACCTCCAACAGCCCAAGAACAGTCAACCCAGCCCTTTCATGGCTGTGGTACACACAGGGGAGGGTACCAGGGCCAGCATGCCGGCTATCTTCTGCCCCAGCTACCTTCTCCCCACAAGGCTCTATAGCTTGCCTTAACAGCACACCGCTATCCTATCAGAGGCAGGATCTAGCACTTTCTGCCAGAGTGGCAGGCGATATCTTCGGGCAAGTGGGACCACCTTTCGCTGTTGCATCATGCAATGCAGGCTCTTTTAGCCAAATGATCCATAGAGAGTGTCCTAGGGCCAGAAGTTGGTTGTAATTAACGCTACTTTCTGGTTCAGAAAAAAGCATCCTGCTGGTCAAGCATGCCAGATGGCAAATTCGAGTTCTGCATTGCGATCTGAAGTCTCAGTGGGCACAGCACCAGGGGGATCTTTCTGATGTGGTCCAGACTTCAGAGGAGACTGCAAAGGATCTGCAGTGGTGGCTGTGGGACTGCAATTGGGTCAGCAGCAGACTCCTTTCTTTACCCCATCCAGAGCTGACACTGCTTACAGACTTATCACTTCTCGGTTGTAGAGGGGTGGGGATCAGAGGCGCCTGGTCACCTGCCGAGCCCTGCTCCATATGATCCCTTTGAAGCTGAGAGCCATCCGCTTAGCTTTGAAAGGCTTCCTTTCCTCCATCAAAAGAAAGATAGTGCAGGTGTTCATGGACAACACCACCTCCCCCCCCATGCCAGGAGGCTTGCATACCAGGAGGCTTTGCGTCTCTGGACGTGGCCAGATTTCCAAGGACTTTCTGGTGACACTTCACCTGAAGGGTTCCTTGGGCAGACGAACTAAGCTGTTGACGCCTTTTGGATAACAAAGGGTAGTTACATATGGAGGTGGTGCAGTGTCTTTTCCGCAAATGGGGTAAACCTTGGCTAGATATTTTTGCCACCGCTGACAACGCTCTGTGTAGGCACTTTTGCACATTGGCGTTTCCAGGGATTCTCTTGTATGGAAACACATTCTGTGTAGAATAGAACTCGGGACTCCAGTGTGTCTTTCTGCCAATGCCTCCTTCTCAGGAAGATCAGGACCGACTGGACCCAAGTCTTCCTAGTGGCCTCGGATTGGGCACGGAGAGTATGGTATTCCGAACATTTGGGCATGAGCATTTGTCCTCACCTGTAAAGCTTACCTGTCTGCTCATTTGGCCTTCTTACAGTTGCTGGACCAGCTATAATTCAATCAGTCAATCAATCAGGGAACTTGTAAGCGCGCTACTCACCCGTGAGGGTCTCAAGGCGCTGGGGGAGGGGAAGCAGCTCCGTTCAGTCGAAGAGCCATGTTTTGAGTGTCTTCTTGATGATGTTCAGGGAGGAGGCGCGTCTGATGTCGATAGGGAGCTCGTTCCAGGTCTTGGCCACGATGTAGGAGGATGATCTTCCACCTGTTCTGGCTCTGCGGATACGCGGGGTTTCGGCGAGGTCGGCGGATCGGGGGTTTCTCTTGGGTGCGTGGAAGGAGATTCTCTCGTTGAGGTATTTGGGTCCGGTGTTGTGGAGGCACTTGTAGGCGTGGGTGAGTATCTTGAAAGTAACTCTCTTTTCAACGGGGAGCCAGTGGAGGTTACGCAGGTGTTAGGTGATGTGTTCGTGTCGAGGGATGCCGAGGACGAGTCTGGCTGCTGTGTTTTTTATGGTCTAGAGTTTGTGGAGCAGAGACTTGTTGATCCTGGCGTAGAGGGCGTTTCCGTAGTCCAACCTGCTGGTTATGAATGTGTGGGTGACGGTCTTCCTTGATTCGGGGGGGATCCATTTGAAGGTCTTTCGGAGGATGCAGAGGGTGTTGAAGCAGCTGGAGGCGACGGCGTTTACCTGTCGGGTCATGGAGAGGGAGGAGTTGAGTAAGATGCCGAGGTTTCGGGCGTGGTCCGTGGGGGTGGGAGGGCTGCCGAGGGCGGTGGGCTACCAGGTGTTGTTCCATGCAGAGGGGGACGGTCCCAGGACGAGGACCTCTGTCTTCTCCGAGTTGAGCTTCAGGCAGCTGCTGCTCATCCAGGATGCGACGTCCTTCATTCCTTCCTGGAAGTTGAGTCTGGTGGTGACGGGGTCCTTGGTGAGGGAGAGGATGAGCTGGGTGTCGTCAGCGTAGGATACTATGCTGAGTCCGTGCTGTCTGACGATGGCGGCGAGGGGGCCATGTAGATGTTGAAGAGCATGGGGCTGAGCGACGATCCTTGGGGTACTCCGCAGTTGATTACCGTGGGTTCGGAGAGGAAGGATGGCAGTCTGATTCTTTGGGTTCTGCCGGTGAGGAAGGAGCGGATCCGGTTGAGTGCGGTTCCCTATATGCCGGCGTCGCGGAGTCTGGCAGTGAGTGTGGGTTGGTAGACGGTGTCGAATGCTGCGGAGAGGTCGAGTAGGATCAGGGCCGTGTGTGTCCCTGGTCAAGGAGGGTGCGGATGTGGTCTGTGGCAGCGAGTAGAGCGGTCTCGGTGCTGTGGTTGGTGCGGAATCCGGATTGGGAGGGGTAAAGGATGGAGTTTTCTTCGATGAACTTTGTTAGCTGGGCGTTGATGATCTTCTCTGTGACTTTGGCCACGAAGGGGAGGAGGGAGATGGGTCGGTAGTTCTTGAGGTCCGTGGGGTCTGCAGAGGGCTTCTTGAGCAGGGGTCTGACTTCTGCTCGTTTCCAGTCGTTGGGAAAGATGCCGGTCTTGAAGGTGGTGTTGTTGGTGTGTCGTAGTTCTGGAGCGATGGCGGCGGCTTTGTGGTAGATGTTCAGCGGGCAGGGGTCCGTGGGGGCCCCTGAGTGGGTGCTTTTCATGGTCGAAGTGATGTCTTCGGTGGTGGCTGGGGTCCAGGAGGAGATGGTAGGCTGGCTGGCGTTGCTGGAGAGGGAGGTGGTTTCGGAGTCAGGTGTCTGGTCGTTGAAGTGGTCGTAGAGGCCCTTGATTTTCAGATGGAAGTAGGATCCGAGCTTGTCTCAGAGGTCCTGGGAGGGGGTGATGTCCGTGGTTTCGCTGGGGGGCTTGGTGAATTCCTGGATGACACTGAAGAGTTCCTTGGAGTTGCTAGAGTTGGCGAGGACCTTGTTTTGGATGAAGGTCCTTTTGGTGGATCTGATGCATTGGTGGTATTCCGTCATGGCGTTCTTGTAGGTGGTGTGGTCTTCATGCGTTTTGCTGATTACTCCAGTTCTTCTCGAGACGTCTGCAGGTGCGTCTGGAATCTTGGAGGTCGGTGGTGAACCAGGTGGCCTTCCTGGGGCGCTGTCTGTCGGGTTTACGTAGGGTTGCGAGCTTGTCTGCGCAGTTGGAGATCCATCTGTGGAGTTCTTTGGCTGCAAGGTTGGCGTCGGTCGAGGTGGTGGGGCGTCGCGGTTGAGGGTGGAGTTGAGCTGCTCCTCAGTGATTTTGCTCCAGTTCCGTCGTAGAGGGTGCGGTGCAGGTTTGGGGGCTGTGGGTTTGTTGAAGTGTACGCAGTGGTGGTCCGTCCAGGGGGGGTTGCATGGTGTGGCTGAAGTGGATGCTGTTACCTCCTGCGAAGATGGGGTTGAGGGTGTGTCCTGCCTTGTGGGTGGGCGTGGCGATGAGCTGTTTCAGGCCAATGTTGACGAGGTTGTCCAGGAGGGTGGTGGAGTTGGGGTCGCTGGGGTTGTCGAGGTGGAAGTTCTGGTCTCCGATGAGTATGTAGTCCATGGAGGTGATGGCGTGGGGCGCGATGAGGTCGGCGATGGTCGTGGTAAACGAGGCGCGAGGTCTGGGGGGCCTGTGGGCTAGGGTGCTGCGAAATGTGGTTCTAGGGGTGGTCTGGAAGTGAAGGTGTTCGGTGGTGGAGAGGGAGTCATTTGTGGTGGAGATGGAGAGTCTGAGGGAGCCCTTGTGTGCGATGGCAAGTCCTCCTCCTGGGCGGTTGGGGCGGTCTTTTCTTTGGATCTTGTATCCGTTGGGGATGGCGGTGGCGATGTCAGGGGCGGAGGAGGCGTTGGTCCAGGTTTCTGTAAAGAAGGCGACGTCTGGTGAGAGGGTGTCGAGGAAGTCCCAGATCTCAACGGCGTGTCTGTGTAGGGAGCGCACGTTGAGGAGGTTGCACCTCATGGTTTTGGAGTTGTTGGCGTTCGGTGCGGGGGTGGTGGCCGTAGGGGTGCTGATGGTATTGTATTGTATTGTATTAAGCACTTGTAAAGCGCACTGTCGCCCAAAGGGTATCCTGGCGCTGTCAAACATGTGCTCAAATCAGCCGTAGATGGATATATGGCCGTGAGCAGATTGATCGAGGCAGGCTGATTATGGGATGGTTCAATCCCTGGGAAAGAGCCAGGTTTTGACTCCTTTCCTAAACTGCATCAAATCTTCTGACTGTCTGATATTAATAGGGAGTTTGTTCCAAAGCCTTGCTGCCGCAATGCTGAAAGCTCTCCCACCTGATTTAACCTTTCTGACTTTGGGCACCTTAACCAAATTGGCCGAGGATGAGCGTAAACTCCGGGTGGGGACATACCATGCAAATTTGTACTGCATGGGTTTGGGTCCAGTACCGTGCAGAGCCTTGAACACCAGGCAGAGGGATTTAAACTTAATCCTTTCTGACACTGGAAGCCAATGTAGCTCTGCCAGCGTTCGCGAGGAGGATGAGTATCTTGGTCTTGATAAGGCCAGCTTGGCCGCCATTGTCTGGACCCTCTGCAGTCTCTCAAATAAGTACTTTGGAGACTCTAACAGCAGTGCATTACAGTAGTCTAGTCTACTCAAGATAGCGCTTCTGACTACCAGTGCTCTGGCCTGTGAGGGTAGCATCTGTAGGATCTTTCGGAGCACCCTGATGAGGGCAAAGCAGCATCCAGCAGTTTTGTTGATCTGGGTTTCCAAGCTCAGTTTGTCATCGAACACCACTCCCAAATTACGCACCGTCTCTGAAGGTCTTAAAGGAATATCAGTCGGTATAGGCCAGAAATCATTTGGTAGTAGGCAAGGAACTTTACCTGCTGCGCAGCACAGGATCTCTGTCTTGTCTGCGTTAAACTGAAGAGAATTTTCTCTCAGCCAGTTTGATGCATCTTTCATGCAGGTGTGGAAATCTTCCAGGGCAGTAAATTGGTCTCCTCCAATGACAGGATAAGCTGCGTGTCATCTGCGTAATTAATAAGGCTAACGTTGTGAGCTTTAATGTCAGCCAACAATGGTCTCAAATAGACATTAAATAATATCGGGCTGATAGCAGACCCCTGAGGAACACCATGTGGATTGTTAGTGAACTCAGATTGAAACGGTAAAAGAGCCACTGCCTGTCGTCTATTGGAGAGGTACGATTGGAACCATTTCCATGCTGTGCCTACTATCCCTATGCCCTTAAGCCTGGCTAGAAGTATCTCATGGTTAACCGTGTCAAAAGCTGCAGACAGGTCAAGCAGAATCAGTATTGCTGATTGCCCCCTGTCCGTCCGCATTCGAAGATCGTCCAACACGGTTACCAGAGCCGTCTCCGTTCCATGCCCTTGGCGGAAGCCGAATTGCACATCTTCCAGTATATTGTTAGTTTCCAGAAACTGGGAGAGTGCCTTACTGACCACCCACTCTATGATCTTTATTGGGTAGGGCAACAGGGAGATAGGTCTGTAATTCTTAGGGCATGCTGGGTCCAGTGTTGCTTTCTTCAGCAAAGGTGTCACCACCGCTTGTTTCCAGCGGTCCGGCACTGACCCACTGGACAGTGATTGATTACAGATTTGTCTAGTAATCGGAAATAGCTCCAAGCTCAGCTCTTTCCAGATTCTTTGTGGTAATGGGTCCAACGGCGAGCCTGAGGAAATACCTAGTGCTACTCTGTTGAACTCCTCCATGGATGGCGGCTCAAAGTGATCTAGGCAATGGGATTTATCCCCCATACTTTCTCTTTCCTTTCCCTGAGGTGCTTTTATTGCCTCTACCTCAGCATTTCCCTCGGTGCATGACCTACTTGCCCCGAAACCATCAAGAATATTGGTGATCTTTTCCTCGAAAAGATCGCAAGGTTATTACAGAGATCCCGTGAAGGTTGTATTTTATTTTTTGTACACTCTGGATTGGCGATATCCCCCACTATTTTAAAGATACTCTGGCACTATTTGAGGACCTTAAGATCAGATCTGCAAAGTACTCTGCTTTTATTCTGCCAATTTCTCTCTTATAGTGAACTATTGCCTCTTTCCAGACGGTTTTGTCCTCCTCTAGGTATCCCTTTCTCCATTTTCTCTCTGCTGACTTACAACTCATCTTTAAGGATCTGAGTATTTCGTTGTACCAAGGTGCGGATGGTGTTAAAGGTCTGGCGGCAGTGATGGCAGGAGAACTGTCCGTGGGTGGTGCTTGGCGTGGACAGCTGGCAGTTGTTGTTCCTCCCGGGGTTGAGTGCGAGGAGGGTAGCTGAGTCGTAGCAGTGGATGGTTGGAGATCCAGGGCGGAGGGAAAGCTCAGCTGGGAGGCGGAGCGTGAGGGGCAGGGGGAGGGGCCGCGGGGAGCAGCGGTGGGAAATGAGTAACACGCAGAACCAGTGACAACAATAACAATTGACAGGATTAAACAAAAACAAATACCTACACACCTACAATACAACAGGAAAAAACGGGCACAACGAGGCAGGTGGCAGCAGAGGCAGGTTTGAACCCTACCAGTTCCCCGTCAGCGGCAGAAACGGAGGCGCTACTGGGGGAGAGAGCAGGTCCCTGACCCGAGGTCATAATTATTCAAATCACCTTTTGTGATGCTTTTCCTCAAAGTGTTACAACTTATGTTCCCTCCTTCTCCATTGGAACTTAAATTTGATCCTCACGTTCTTCATGTGTACACCTTTTGAACCCTTCGACAGTTCTCTCAGGCAAACTGGTTTTGCGAACTTGAGTCTTCTTCCTTCCGAATGTACTGACTTCCTTTAGTATTGCTCAGAACATCACCCATTTGGAGTTCTTTGCTCCTCCTCACCACTAAGGAGGAGAGACTACACCAGTTTGATCGGTAAAGGACAGTTCGCTTCTACATCGTTCGTACCAGAGAACACCAGGTGGATGACTAGCTCTTTATCTGGTTCTCTGAAGCAAAGAAAGGCAAAGCTGTGCAGAAGAGGACATCTCACACTGGATCTAACTCTGCATCAAAATCTGCTTTACATTGGCCAAAAGCAGCCTCCTGAGGGCTTGTGATCTCATACTACCAGGGCCAAGTCTACTTCCACTGCAATGGTGTGTGGGGTGTTGGGCTGGCATGTGGGCGCCACTTCATATATTCATGAGTCACTATTGCTTAGACAACCAGGTCTGCCAGGAAGGGCACTTTGCCCACTCAGTTCTTCTGGACTTTTTAGTACGAGTTAGTTCACGGACCCACCACCTAGGAGGTATTGCTTGGGTATCTATTTAAAAGGTGAGGAATCTGTGGTTAGAAGTCTCTATCAGAGTAACAAGTTACTTAATTTCAGTATAGCTCTTTCTAGTAGAGACTAACTGAAGATTCCTCATCGACCCTCACACCTTCCCATTCCGTGAACTGGCCGCTTCATAAAGAAGATACCAATTTAGGAATCTAAACACTGGTCTCAACCAATCTGATTCACTCCACGTCTGCGTGGTACTGAAGTACCTTGAAAGAAACTGATGTCAGTGTTCATGGGTGGCGCCTATATAGGCCCCCACATGTCACATCCTGCATGGAACGATGTAGACAGTGAGCCACCAGTGCCACTTGCTGGCACGCAGGGGTCCTGCTGAAGATTTTCCAGATCTAGTTTGATGCCTGGGGGAATATTCAAAAGGTGAGGAATCTGTGGTTAGAGTCTCTACCAGAAAGAGCATTCCCTGAAAGTAAGTAACCTGTTCATCAGGAGAATAATTGGTATGAGGACCTCCAGGATGCCAGTGGTCCATACACTGGATTGGTTTTGCCTCCAGGCCCTGCCATAGAGAAAAGTGCCTCTGTCACCATGGTTGTGCAGAGGGCAGCAGAGGTTCTTGATCTTCAGCTTGCTACCCAGGACGTAAAGACCAATGTCTTGACACGTGCTTCAGCCTGGCCAAACAAGTTATAAACCCCTTCTGCCTTTAAAGGAGGCTTTAACAGACACACTTTTGGAGACCTGTGCTAAGTAGACCATGTTCAAGTTCCATGTCAATCGGCAGGTTGTCAGATGCCATCGCCATGCTCCGGGCAGCCCAGACTTGCTTAACTAGCACCCTACTTCCAAGAGCTTGGTAGTACTGACTTCGCCAGCAAGATTTTCCCAATTCCATTTCCAGCTACTCCTCCTTACAGGGAATCGAAGAGGATAGAGACCTGTGGAAAAAGGGTATTCTCATCTGTCAACTTGGCCCTTCGCTCTGTGAATGCCAACTGCCTTCGAGGTCACTACTCTCATGCCCTGTGAGACTCTAGCCCAAGTATTGCCTATGTGCTATCCTCTCTCAAGTTATGCAGGACGGCTGTGATAAAGTCAAGTTTACTATGCACTGTGGGCTGGACACCACTGACTCGCTTGGTAGAGCCATTGGCACCAGTGTGGCCCTTCGCAGACATGCCTGGATACAGTCCACTGGCTTTTCAGAAGATGTTCAGGTCATTCTCATTGCCATACCATTCAACTATTCCTGTCTTTTTGGGAACAAAGCAGATTTGGCCCGGGAGCGCTTTAAAGACAGCAGGGCCATCGTGCATTTCATGGGCCTTTCTGCGCCTCCCAGTTACTTGTATCAACAATTTCATCCTCTCCTTGTTATGGTAGAGGCTTTCAGTATCGCCAACAGGTCTAGCCAGTGCAACCCCAGGCAGTCGTCACCCATCTCCGGCAAACCTTTTAAGATCATTAGAGTTCACTATCAACATGTCACACATGACTCCTTCGCAAGCGCTACTTTTCATCAGAGCCATTCTGGACAGGGAGTAGTTTCACGCCAATTCCCCAAAACAGAGAGTCCAGGACTCTGGGCTATGATCTTCATGTTTCAAACTCTGTCCTGTATCTCAGGATGAATCTGAGGCTGCTGGAACTGATGACCTCCTGCATCCTGCTAATCAAGAAATCCAGATAGCATATGAGGGCTCTGCAGTGGGTACAGCACTGGGGAGATCTTTCTGATCTGGTCCATGTTTCAGAGGAGACTGCGAAAGAATTGCAGTGTTGACTGCGAGACAGTGATTGAATCAGTGGCAGACACCTCTCTTTAACCTAGTAAGAGTTCACAGTGGTGACTGATGCATCCCTTCTGGATTGGGGAGGCCACTAATGATAGGTGGAGATCAGAGGCATCTAGCATCTGGCCTCCGGCGATGGCTTGGCTCCATATCAACCTTCTGGGCCTACAAGTCCTCCACTTGGCGTTGAAAGCCATTCCTACCATCCATCAAAGGGAAGCTGGTGCAGATGCTGATGGACAACACCACCTCCAGGTGGTACTGCATGGCGGGGTGAAGTTGTGGACGTGGCTAGACTGCCAAAGAATTTTTCCGGTGACTCACTACCTTGTGGGTTCCTTGAACGCCAGGGCGAATGAACTGAGTCATCAACGGCTTGCGTATCACGAATGGTAGATACGTTTGGAGGTGGTGCATGGTATTTTCCACTAGTGGGGGGAAACCTGGCTAAATTCTTTTCCCCACCACCGGGAACACAATGTCAGCTTTTTTGCATTTTGGAGTGTTCCACGCATCTCTCGCACAGAGAAGCACTCTGCAGTAAGAGGAACTCGGGACTCCTGTATGCTTCTCCTCTGATACCACTCCTGCCCTGGGTTTGTAAGAAGATCAGGGCTGAGCGGGCCCAAGTTACCCTAGTGGCCCTTTATTGGGCACAAAGAGTATTGTATCAAGGAATCCTGGGCATAAGCACCTGTGCTCCATTCATCTGTCTTTCATTCAGACTGCCCCTGTGGGATGATCTTCTGTCGTAACAGCAGGGCAGGGTTCTGCACCTGAACCTGTGCAACCTATACCTCCATGCTTGGAGATAGAGCAGCGATAGCTGAGCCTTTTCAACCTTTCTCCAGAAGTTGTTGATGCCAGGTGTCCCTCAACCAAATCTGTAATCACCTGCCATTGGGATGAGTTTGTGGCTTGGTGCGCTGCTAAACAGATCAATCCACTCCATGCTAAACTGTCTAAAGTTTTGTTGTTTGTGTTGCCCTTAGCATAGCAAGGCCTTGTGAAGGAATTGTTAAAGGGTACTTGTCAGCTCTTATGTCAACTCTTTTTACAGTTGCCAGACCAGCCCTAGTTGTTCAGATCACAAGTTGTGATGCATTTCCTCAGGGGTTACCATATATGTTCCACATTCTCCTTTTCTTATGCCCTAATGGGATTTAAATTTAGTTTTCACATTCGTCATGTGTACTCCCTTTAAAAGTTTACACAGCTGTTCTCTCATACTCCTTACCCTCAAGACAGTCTTTCTTGTTGCCATAACATCAACGCAAGTGAGCAAGTTACAGGCTCTGTCTGTCAGCCTGCCTTACACCACTTTCTGCCCACACAAGCTAGTTCTGTGGACTCAAGCCTCCTTCCTTCTGAAGGCTGACACTCCCTTTCATATTGGTCACTCTTCTGGCGTTCTTTGCTCTGCCTCACCCTTCTGAGGAGGTGGAGAGACATCAACTCCTGGATCAAGGAAGGGCTCTCAGCTTCTGTATTGATTGTACCAGGGAACACTGGGTGAATGATCAGCTCTTTATTGGATTCACTGGAGCAAAGAAAGGCAAGGCTGTGCAGAAAAGGACCATCTCTGGCTGGATTGTACTCTGCATTAAGATCTGCTATGCATTGCCATAAAAGCAGCTCATTCTACGTGGGCCGTGGCTCATGAGGGTGAGTGGTGAGTTGTGAGAAGGCAAGGTTGAAAGAAGAACAGGGTGTTATTTTAGATGGCGACAGGAGTTGGAGAGAATGTGTGAATAAAGCATGAGAATGATTGAATTGAGGATAATGGAGGGTGTGAGTGGGGACAATGTGGATAGTTTGTCAATAGAGTGTGCTGTTTGGTAAACGGAGTTGATAGTGTAGTGTGATAAGCTGAAGAGGTGACGAGTTATAGTAAGCCAAAGGAAAGAGGGGGGGATGGAATTAGGTTTCACTAGGCTTTTGGGGAGATCACGTGGGATTGCAAAATAAAATGTTTTTTTCTTTGATATTGATGTTTAAATGGATAAATATGATAACGCAGATGATTATGATAGGTACTGGGGTTTAAGAAACAATAGTTGGCCAGTACTGATTTTTATACACATACTGATGGATAGTATTGATTTCTATATGTATAATAGTGAATAATGGTGTAATGGTGAATGTTTTTATTGTCATTTGTAGTGACCCCTGAAGAAGGGCTTGCTAAGCCCGAAATGCATTGAGTTTTTAAATAAACACTGCTTTTGGACGAAACATGCGTCTGTTCGTGTTCTTTACAAGAGGTCCGGATGGGCACATCTCGAGCATGAGAAACTTTGGAAAATAGCATGACATTCCAACGTGTGGAGTAACTGGGACTAAACTAAAAAAGTTGAATACAATGTGGAGTACATGGAAGAAATGGAGTTAAATGGATTACAATGTATGGAGAAACGCGGTATTTTTACCTAAAAGCTGTGCGACTGGGCGTGGGGCAGAAATGTTGCCCCATATAGTATGGTTCACCACTGCTTTGGCACACTGGTACCTATTCTGGATTTTTGCCAGTTGGCTACTTTGACATTCACGAAGCACTACTGTCTGGTCAGGTCCATTGAGATGGGCATTTTTCCTGTTAGGTTTGAGCCAGTTCACAGACCCACCTCCTGGGAGGTACTGCTTGGTTTCTATTCAAAAGGCGAGGAAGCTGTGGTTAAAAGCCTCTATCAGAAGAACAATTTACTTACCTTCTAACACTCTTTCTGGTAGAGACTAATCACAGATTCCTTTCCGATCTTCCCTACTCTGCAAACTGAACTCTTTTCCACCTAAAAAGGTCCCACATTAGATTTCTGAACATTGGTCTCAACCAATGTGATTTTGTCATGCATCTATGGGTGCAAACAAGTCAGAAGGCAACTGATGTCAGCGTGCCTGGGTGGCTCCCATATTGGCACGTAACTTCCATGTGGAGCGAAGTTGCAGGCAGCAACTGCTGGTACACAGTTGTACTGCTGAAGATTGTCTGATCCAGTCTGACACCTAGAGAACAAATTCAAAAGGTAAAGAATCTGTGGTTAGATAGTCTTTTCCAGAGAGAGCATCGCTTGAATGTAAGTAATTAGTTCATTAAGGAGCAAAGACCTATATAATCTAGAGATACCTTTGCAACGTAGTGTTCCATTATCAGCTTGGGTTCGAAAGGATTAAAATCTGGGGCTGCCCTAAATCGTCCTTGTTTGCAGCAAGTCTACGGCATAATGCAGGAATCTGTAAAACTGAGACTTGTGCAACTTGAAGTCTCTCGCCAGCTGTTCAAAGGACTTGATAATGTCAAGTTCCTACACAAATATCCCAAGAGCGAAGGTCCAATAAGGTCTCAAGGCCAGAATACAGGTAGCTGGGCTACTTGAGCCAGCCTTGTCCCAGACTAAAAGGGGGTCTGGTTTGTGATTTTATCTAAACATCTGATGTGTTTTATGGCCTCTCAACAGCACAGGATTGAGAGTCTTAAAATTTGTGGGCGCAAGTGCGGGGATTCACTATGCAGAAAAAGCGGAGTCACTTTTTTCTCAAGGTTGTAATATGGTAATTTTCATAGATGTAGTGAGGCCCAGTCATGACAATATCTTATTTTTCTGATGGGTACTTAGTTAGTTCCTTTCTTCCTGTTCCTTCCAACGTGGATCAGGAGCCCTAACTTTGTTGATTTTCTGATGACTTCAAACGATTTCCGCAGAGTGCAAGGGAATGATCAAAATCCTTTTATTTATTTTTTATTTTTTATTGTGGCTTTCATAAAGTCTCATACAATACACATCTGTTACTTAGAAGGAAATGATGACAATTATCAAGCCCAGAAACACATATATCACAACCAACATCCCTGTGGCCGTATCTTGCAAAGGAAAGGGGCAGATTCCATATGGTTACAACTGTCATACAGCATATACTTTAACTCAGTCCATTAATTACGTACATACAGTATCCGGGGTAGGTGGTGAAACATCCATGCGTAGATAGATCAATAACGGCTCCCATATATCATTCGGATGGGAGGTCACAGGTAACTCCTCCGCATATAGAACCAAGTTCTCTCTGCAATATATGAAGTCCCTTAACCACAGTTCAATCGTGAGACTTCGTCTGCTGTTCCATGTCATCGCCACTCGCCGTTTGGCAATAAGCAGTGCTACACGTGCCAACTTGCCCCTCGCCCCTCTCATAAAGGGGAGTAGACCCAATAAGCACACATGTGGCGTGCAGGGCACAACCACCCCAAGGATTTTGGACAACTTAGCAACTACCGCATCCCAGTATGCCCTTACTCGCCCACATGCCCATGCTAGATGCCAGAAGTCTGCACTCAAAGCACTACATCGCGTACATGTGTCTGTGTCACGTAACCCAAACTTAAAAAGTCTGTGAGGTGTGTGATAAACCTGATGCAGGAATTTAAAATGTATAATACACAAATTCCCATTTGATGTGAGGGCTCCAGTCAGGCTACCAGTCAGGCTACAACAGTGCACCCAATCATCCTGTGAGATCGGGGGGTCCAGATATTCATTCCATTTGTCCAGACTTTTATCAACAGGGAGGGCCCTGTCCTCTCTAACAGCACGATATAATTTAGTGACAAGTTTGTGTCGAGTGGAACTAGTGAGTAAGACACGTAATGCAAGGGATTCTGGAGGCTCTGCGGGGAACGTTGGATAATAGGCACATGCTGCTTTCCTAAGTCTGTGTATCGAGAATGTGAATAATAGGGTCTGATGCTGAATATAATCTGTGTCAGCAGGTGTCAAGAAAGAGCCGTTGGGATATAGATCCTGCATTTTATCAATGCCTGCCTGAGCCAGTATACTCATAGCCCCTTTCTCATGTGTCACCGACAGGTTCTCGTGATAGGCAATAGGCAGTAGCGGAGAGTACAGTGGTAGTTTACCGGCCAGTCTGCCTAGTGCCTGCCAGGCTGCGATCGTCGTGTTAATAGTGTTAAACGTAGTTCGGGTGGCGAGCCTGCTCTTGTGTGTTATAATGGAGCTTAATGGGATGGGGTGTGCGTCCCAGTGCTCCACCGCCACATGTGGGATGAAATTGTGATCGCTGAACCAAAAATGCGCGTATTGTGCATGCGCGCACAGATAATAGACATAGAGATCGGGCACCCCAAATCCCCCAGGCTTATAATCAAGGGTTAGTGTGCGCCAGCTTACTCGGGCTTGCTTTCCACCCCAGATCAGACAGAGCAGTAACGATCGTAGCGTTTTAAAAAATGGCGGGGAGAGAGGGATCGGTATGTTATTGAAAAGATGGAGGAATTTAGGCAGTACCACCATTTTTATTAAGGCAATACGATCGGCGAGTGAAAGCGGCAATCGAACCCATCTGTCGATCTGTTGCTCCAACATTGTGACAGTAGTGCCATAATTCTCACGAACGACTCTTTCGGGATCGCGATGAACCCAGATCCCCAGGTATTTAACTGCGTCCATTGCCCACTCTAGTGGAAATTCCAGCTCATGCGGGTGTGTGGTTTCGGTCAGCGGTAATATCACTGATTTAGACCAATTGATGTATAACCCGGAAAACCTGGCAAACCTTATATACTCCCGCAGCACTGATGACAGATGTACATGGGGCTCTCGAATAAAAAGCAACATATCATCCGCATACAGTGAAATGATGAGTGGACGGGGGTGCAAATTAAGAGCCGCATGTTTGTGACGTTGCCTTATGAGACATGCCAACGGTTCCAATGTTAAGGCAAACAGGAGGGGCGAAAGAGGACACCCCTGCCTGGTGCCTCTAGTGATGAGAAAGGGTTCCAATGTGTGCCCACCCACCCGGACTCGCGCCGTAGGCCGTGCATACAGGAGTCGTACCCAGTTGACAAAAATGGGGGAAAACCCATCCGCTGGAGAATGAAGACTAGGTAGTCCCATTCGAGTGAATCAAATGCTTTGGCAGCATCAAGCATGACGGCTGCCGCTGGAAGATCAGGAGAAAGAGTGTGAAAGAGGGCAAATAGCGTGCGAAGATTGTGGGAGGTGGAGCGCGTGGGTATAAACCCCGACTGGTCTGGTAGCACCAGATTTTGCATGAGTGGTTGAAGGCGGGTAGCGATTATCTTCGCCAATATCTTTACATCTATATTGATGAGCGACAGGGGGCGGTATGAATCGCAAAGGTCGGGCGATTTTATCTTTTTTTAATAGGTTAATGATGAGAGCTTCACGAAGGGAAGGGGGGGAGCACGCCTGAGTCGTGGGCCTCTGCGTACATTTCTATCAGGAAGGGGGTGAGCTCCTCAGCATAGGCCTTGTAAAATTCGGGTGGGAATCCATCCGGGCCTGGTGCTTTTTTGTTAGGGAGAGAGGCTATCGCCATACCAATATCTTCCACTGTAATAGGCTGACTGAGATATTCTCTCTGACCATCTGACAGCCAAGCAATGGCTACTTGTGACAAATAGTCATCCAGCTCCTCAGCAGCTGTATCACACCGTGAAGTGTATAGGTTCATGTATGTTTGTCTGAACTGTTCTAGTATATCCGTGACGCTGAAGTGGTCCTGCCCGGCCCCATCTGTGATCTTAGTAATGACGTTGTGATGTGTTCGGTGTTTAATCTTTATGGCCAAGTGATGCCCCGGTCTCCCACCCTCTCCATACGACCGTGCCACCTCACGTTTCAATATGTATCGGAGCTCTGAATCTGCTAGTTTAGCATGTGCAAGAAGAGCTTCTTTAATGGATGCTAAGGTTGCATCGCAGGGTGCCAGCTCATAGTCACGTTCAAGACTGGACAGTGTGGATTCCACTCTTGTGATTTGTCCCCTCAAGTCCTTCAGAATACCAGCGGTTGTATTGATACAGTCGCCTCGAATGGTAGCTTTAAACCCCTCCCACAGAACCCCGGCGCTATCAACAGAACCCCTGTTCTGAGCAAAATATCGGACAATGGCTTCGCGGATAGATTCCAAGTAAAGGGGATCCAGCAGTGCCTCAGTGCGAAGGCGCCATGTGAAGGCCCGGGGAACCTGTTGAGGGATGCTAATAGTAAGGCGAACGGGGCAGTGATCTGAGAGTGTGCGCGGCAAATGTTCCACCCCCATCACCCACCCCGCCACCTCCTCACCCACCAGCCAGTAATCAAGTCGAGACCAACTGCCATGAGCTGTGGAGATGTGTGTGCCCTCCCGTGTCTCCTTATGTCTGTGGCGCCATATATCAAGCAATCCAAATTCCGCCATCCCACTGCCAATCACACGGGCTACACCCGGGGAGTGCCCCTCTTTACCACTAGACTTGTCCCTGCTGGGGTCCAAATGAGTGTTAAGATCGCCCCCCCAGAGGATTGCAGCATCTGGCCAGTCGCGCAGTACCGCGAGGAGGCTCTCGAAAAGGCCAGGGTCATCTATATTAGGACCGTATGAATTCACAATGGTGATCAGCTTGCCTGCCAACGTCCCGTGTACCATGGCATACCGTCCTGCAGAGTCAACATGAGTGTGATGTGCTGTAAATGGAAGGCCTTTCTTTACTAATGTGAGCACTCCCCGACTATAGGAGGAATAGGAGGAGGCCAGACGGTAACCAGCCCAGCGAGCCCCAACCAACATGTCTGTATGTTTCGTGAGATGAGTTTCTTGTAGGAGGGCAACATCAATTCTATGGCGTTCTAAATGAGCTATCACTTGTCGAATTCTTTTGGGCGAATTGAGCCCCCGCACGTTCCATGTAAGGCAAGAAATTGTCAAACCGGTACTGTGCATGCCAAGAGTAACACATGTGAAAGAAGGAATCTGCCTATGTCCAATATGGGAACAAGGATGTGTAGGCAACATCCAGCTGGATAGCAACAATATGTGGCCACATAAACAAACCCCAGAACACTACCCACCTCCCCCTCACCCCCCACCCACTTTAGCAACCCCAACACGCCAAAGCCATCCCATGACCCCAGAAACAGATCCCAAGTGCAGTACTGGGGAAAGAAACTTATGTGTGGAACACCCATATAGGGGGACGCCAGAGCACAAACTCCCTCCCGGTGAAGTGAGGAGGTGGCCGAACCATCTTACAGTGCCCTTCCCAGGCCCCGCAACCACATATCAGAGGAACACACAAGGGGAATCCCCCAAACAATAAGCAAAATAATACATTGTAGAACAGCAGGAAATCAAAGAGTCAGAAAGCCGGTGAGCAGTGATAATACTCATGCCTCATCCCAGTCCCTCTTTCAACCTAGACGGAGTCCACCCCGGCCACTTGCTGATTCGCCATGTGCAGTATCTTCATCATTATCTGCGTGTCTGGGGGAGCGGTTCCGGCGGGAGACAGATTTGGCGAAGTCCAATGCTGATTTTGGGCATGTGAAAAATTTGTACTTCCCATTGTCCTCCACACGCAGTCTCGCCGGGTAGAGCATAGCATATGGTATTTGCGCGGCCAGTAGCAGTTTCTTAGCGGGCTGATATTCCCTGCGCGCCTCCTGCACCGCCATGGTGAAGTCTGGATAAAAAGCAAGTGTGTTTCCTTCATAAACAATGGTACCCTTCTCCCTCGCGAGACGGAGCACTGTATCCCGGTCTCTATAGTTTAAAAGCCGGGCGATTATGGGGCGCCCGGAGGCGGTCGTGCAGCCAAGGAGCGATGCGCCCGCTCTACAATGAGAACCTGGGACAGGTGTTCCGCTCCAAAGATGTCCCGCAGGAGTTTCTCCACAAAGGTCTCCAGGCGGCCTGTGTTCGTGGATTCTGGCAGGCCCGTAATGCGCACGTTGTTACGTCGCGATCTGGCTTCTAAATCTTCGTTACGGGCCTGAGTGACAGCCAGAACCTTCTCCATGGAGGCCGCCTTTGTCGTAACCTGCTGTACGCCATCCTCGGTGTCTGAAATGCGTGTCTCCGCCTCCCCCAACCGCTGAGCAGGTTTGTCTAGTTTTGACGACATATGGTCCATACGAAGATTGAGATGATCAGTTTTTCCATCGATAACTTGCAAACTGGCCTGCACAGCAAGAAGAGTCTTATCAATATTGTTAAGATGGTCATTTGGCGGGTCAGCCTCAGAGTCCGATGCTGCATGCGGAGTGGCTCTGCCAGTTTTTCGTGGCTCGAAAGTGAGTCGGCGTTGGCTGCGCTCACTTTTCCCCATGTTTTCTGCATTGACCAGGGTGATTCTGCGTACAGGGGTAGCAACACTTCACAGGCCCCACAGATCTGAAAACAACCCGCCTCACAGCAGAGCAGGGGGTAGGTCAGCGATGATGAGCACCTCTGTGGCAGCCAGACCAGCCCGTCTCTCCCCGAGTGCATACACAGCCCAAGTTGCAATATTAGCAATGCAGTAAAGAGTACAGTCCCTGCAGCCGACCTTAATATGGGTGACTCAGAAGGTCCAGAAGCCGCAGTCTGACACACGCAATTATGCAGGGCAAGGATATCGCCGCTCCCGGCGAGGGGCGTATCGACAGCTCCAAAAGACTGTGGCAGCAATTCACTAGCGAGGCTTTCGCTATTTATAGTCCAGGGCGAGGATGCAGAGTAGGCCCCAATGCAGCGCCAGTGCGCATTCAATTGTGGAGGGCGCCGCAAGATACCCCTTGTTCCCTGAGATGGCAGGAGCGGGCCGATGTCTCCGTTGGCTCCCCCCCACAGCGGGAACCACAGGTTGGCGTCCTGGCCTCACCTCGGCCCAAGCCACCGGGTGCAGGAATAACGGCCCACAATCAAGAGCAGGAGGGCGGGGGGGAGCTCACCGGCACCGAGGAGCGTGATCGCAGCGTGAGGGCAAGGGCCTCAGCCCTAATCAGGTTCGCTGAACGTTCTTCCACACGGGGCCCTCCGGGTACGAGGGGGCCCGCCGCAGCAGGAGTACAGCCGCTCAGGCGGGCTGCCGGGAATCGGTGAGTGCGGCTGCACCCAGTTTCACAGCCCGACCACCAGCGACCAGCGAGATAGGCCCGTACCGGCCCGGCAGCCGGCCACAGCACCAAAGGACGCCGCCCAGCCTTCTACGCGAGACCGGTGTCCGCAGGCCCACAGACAGCAACCCGGAGGCGGCACAGCCCCCCAATCACCCTGCCGAGCAATTAGAGAGCTGCCCCTAGGTCCCCCGGGTGCGCCGCATCGCCTACCAAACACCCGGCCCAACGAGCCAGGCACACACCCCCGGGCACCCGCCGCCCGTCCCAGCCCCGGCCTACCTCACCCGTCCGATCCTTGCGCGTCTGGGGTCGCCACGCTGTCAGAGGCCGATCCGGAGCCCCACAGCCCGCACTTCCGCTGCAGCGGCGTTCTGGTCCACAGCGCCCAGCCAGGTCAGTCAGCAGGTCACTCAGGTACTGCGTCTGGCAGTTTCAGCGAGGTGCGGGCGGGATGGCAAGGATAAATGTCGGATTTATATCTCGGCCGGCAGAGCAGCTCTAAAGAGCGGCCATTTTGCTTTTCCGCCCTCTAGCGCCCCCCCAAAAGTCCTTTTGTTAGTCCAAGTCCAATCATAAAAAGAGATTGATAGAGACTTCTAGCTGCAGATTCCTCACTTTTTTAATATTCACCAGGCATCAGACTGGATCTGAAAACTTTTCAGCAGTAACTCAGCGCGCTGTCAGATGGCGCCATGCGGCTCCGCACTGATACTGTTCTGCTCCGGGAATAACATGCAGAGCCCATATAGTCTCCACCCATGCACGCTGAAGTCAGTTCCTTTCTTCTTCGCTTCCAGACATGGATCTCCTCCGGAAGTACATGATGAATGATGATCAAAATCATAGAGAAGATAGGAAATGCTTGGCAAGAGGCCAAGACTGAGGGTACCAAAACTCCTCTCTCTTACCCTTGGTTTGTCATAAAGAAGGGGTTGCCATATAGGATAGCAAGAGTTGGAGAAGTATGGTAATTATGAAGTATGGTAATTTATTTATTATGCTTGATTAATTAAAACCATTGCATACATTGAAAACATTTAAAATAGAAGTGTCTTGCTCATATACAATAAAAAGGCACTATTAAAAGACCCACGTTTTAACACCAGCTCAAGTTATGAAAACCTTCTGCACCATGCTCTTGTGAGTCTATAAGGATTGTTCCAGGTAGTGGCTATTCTGATATAAGTTGATTCATAGTCAACGTGGACAAGTTTTTCAATCTCTTTGCAGTTATATCAAAATTTTGTAAGCCGGCAGTTTAGCTGCACTCTCTCTGGATTGAAGC
Organism: Calotriton arnoldi; assembly: GCA_963921515.1. Classification (NCBI taxonomy): domain Eukaryota; kingdom Metazoa; phylum Chordata; class Amphibia; order Caudata; family Salamandridae; genus Calotriton; species Calotriton arnoldi. The sequence goes on along the minus strand of CAWUFW010000486.1, from coordinate 1,619,686 downwards.
ACAACAATGCCGCCTGTCTGCAGGTCCTAACTCCAAACTGTCTGAACATTGGTTTTAGCAAGGTTATCCTTATATCCCTTAGGTTGTTACAGGTGCAAATGATGTGAATGAGGTCCTCCACGCCAAGGCCGCACAAATGACAGAGCTGGTCGCCTCCTCTTCTCTCCCAAGGAGGTAGAAACTGGTTGATAGGTCCGACTCCCAGGCGGAGTTTTAGGAATTTTTCCTTGGTGGTGGTTTTTATTCCCGTTTTCAAGTAAGGTTGAGGTTTAAGGGCTTTGTACTTGTTTAGTACTACCCAGCCGTGAGCTCGTTTAGTTAATGCTTTTTTGTCCTCTAAGGCAGATATTAGACGAGTTGCCTTTGTTACAGCTTTTTTGAATGCGGAATGATTCATTGAGATGTTCCAAAGGTCTGTCAGACCTAAAAGTTTGATAGATTCCTGCAAGATACTCTCTGGCTGGCGATTTTCCAGGGCGGAACAGCTCCGTCCAAAGATGATTATTCAAGGATCCTTCCTCAACACCTTTAATTTTATGCCAGCATTTTACGTATGCTCCCCTTCTTTCAATTGACTGTTTTGGAGCCCAAACTCCAACCGTATTTGGGCCGGGGAAACATATTTGGGAAGTTGGAAGATCGCTCGATATGAATTAGTTGTTATGTTGTCTAGGATTGTTGCATCTTTTCCTTTCATCGATTCGCTCCCGTATGTTATTGTGGGCTGCAGTTTAGCTCGCATGACCCTTAGCAGAGGGTCAAGCGTTAGGTCCGGCAACAACTTCTTCAAGGGTTTTATGGCTAAGTAAGTCATTACCCCCTTTCTCCGCAGAGATTCTATCTGCGGTTTAAAGGAAGTTGTTTTGGTCTAAAATTAATCCCAGGTATTTGTAGCTTGCTGCTTGGTCTAAGCGGTGACCGTCCAGGAACCAGTTAGGGTTTTTCTTCTTATGGTAGTTTATTGCCATAATTTTTGGTTTGTTGTAATTTATTTTTAAGGCATTCCGTTGTGAAAAGCTGTAGGTCACATTCAGGAGGTGCTGGAGTCCGATAGGGGTCCGGCTTATCAAAACTAAATCATCGGCATATAACAAATTTGACAATGACATATTTCCTAGTTTCGGGGCATGGGCTATACATCTGTCCAGTTCCCCCGGAAGATCCGCTAGGAAAAGGTTAAAAAGCAACGGGGCTAGGACGCACCCTAGTTTCAGCCTTTTTGAGGTGGATATTTTTTTCGATATGTGTCTCCCAGCGCCAAGCTTTATCCTGATCCAGGTGTTAGTATACAGGTTCCTGAGTTGGTCTAAGAGAGGGGAGGGTATCCCCCAGCCATTCAGTTTTTGCCAGAGTTTTGTTCGGTCTACGTGGTCGAAGGCGGCTGTAAAGTCTATAAAACAGAGGAATAGGGGATATTTTCCCTGTTTCGCTGCGTCTATAAGCAAGGTTAGAGCCATGATGGTTGTTGTTGTACCTTGTCCTTGCCGGAACCCTGTTTGCGTTGGCGGGATTATATGATTCTCAGAAGCCCAAGTGGCTAGCTCATTTAAGATGAGCCCCGCATAATATTTAGCCTTGGTGTCTATGAGGGCTATCAAGCGGTAGTTTTTCGGCGCGGACCTCTCGCCTTGTTTGTAAATTGGGCTTATGATTGAGCCTCTCCATGACTCTGGAATTGTGGCCGTTCTAAGTGCATGTTTAAAAACTGGTTCTAATGCATCGCTCCAAAATTCCAGATCGTGTTTGTACAGCATTGGCGGAATTCCGTTGGGGCCAGGAGCTCCTGCCAGTCTACCTCTTGCTATTTGTTTCCTGATCTGTGGTGCTACGGGGCTGGTGAGCTCCTCTGTTGTTCTTGGTGAGCAGCTTTGGTGTAATCTCGATTCCGTCTCCCGTTGCTGTTGAATTGGGACTAGGTAGCCACTTGCCTCTGGAGGTGGAGGGTTTGGATATGTCGTTTCCTTTGCGAGCTTCCTGGTGCTTTCATTTCCCAAGTTAGCGGGGAAAGCTGCTTTTTGCTCTGCATCGTTAAAGTGGTTAAAAAGAAAATCAACCCAGGTCGCTTCGGTAATATTGGAGTTTATGCCAGGATGGTTAGGCCGCTGTAGTCTATTAACAGATTGCCAAAACTTGGCACTATTTTTCTGGTTTGCATCGTAAAGAAGTTTAGCCCATAATTCATTGTTCGTAGTTCTTTTGCTGTCCCATCTCCTTCGCTTTAAAAGAGCCTTCGATTCGCGAAGGGAGTGCTGCAAACTCTGGTTTTTTGGTGATTTGCGGAGTTGCCTTAGTGTATGATTTATAGTTTGTTTCAATTTTTTATAAACTGGGTTCCTTGCCATCGTTATTGGGATGACTGCTCTGTTTCAGACCTGTCTTTGTTGTAAATTCATCGCCGAGTGACGTGACAAATTTATCCCAACTTTCCAGGGGCAGAGTTAAGTTGTCCTGTGCTTGATTAAATAAATCTTTTGCTGTAGTTGATACTTCTTCTATGTTTGTTGAATTACACCTTAATCGTTTGAGGTTTATTGTTTCAGCAGAGACGATGGTTTTGTCGACCTCCAGTGATAAAATTGAATTTGCTTTAAGTTTCAATTCTTGTGGCATATGGTCACTAAATTCATTATTGCCTATCTTAAAACAGGCTATTTTATTAAACAGAGTTAAAGTTGTAAAAGTAAAAGTCTAAGTGAGAGGATGTTTTGGCTGAATGATATGTGGGTGCTGGTGGATCATCCCCCTTAAAACAACCATTTACTGCTCTCAGGTTTAGGTGCTCTAGTTTCAGGATAAGGTACTTTGAGCTTCTCGCTGGTTTGGCTTTTTTTGAGGGACCTTGTGCCGGAATCCCCCATGCACCTGTAAGATCTTGTGTAGTGTCGTCATCCTGGTCACGCCCTAGGAGGTGCATATTAAAATCACCAGCCAAGATGATGTGGTCTGTGTCCTCTTCTTCCATTACTCTTTTTAGTTCCGTAATCAGCTCCTTAGCTGCTTTTAATTTATGTTTGGGGTGTACGTAGATATTTATTATTATTACCTTCTGAACAGTCTGCTTAAGGTTCAGCTTTACTAATGAAGCCTGGATGCAACTTGGTGGAGCAATGTGGATCTTTAGAGGAAAAGTTTCACCAATTTGTGTTATTGACGATAGGAACAGTAGACCCCCTGAACGGCGGCCGAAGTCAGATCCCTTAGTAGCCGGGATAGAACTAGAGGTGTAGCCTTGTAGCTCAAAGGGTTTATCTTCCCAGGTCTCATGAAGCAGGATCATGTCAAAGGATTTTAGATAGTTTAAGACCTCTTTATCGCTTGATTTGGAGGCTAAGCCATTGATATTCCAAATACATATGTTGATTTTATTGTGAGCCGGTTGGGGATTTGGTGAATTGGGCATCCGATGTCAATTTGGTTGTGCTGATGTTATTGTACGCTGTATGCACTGCCAGTTACTGGTTAGTGGAGAATGCGTCAAGAGGGATTGGCCTTGCGTTGGAGAGCAGCCCCTTGCTCCCTTTAGCACTGAGTTGGACTTTCTATTTTGACTGTTAGTTCCTGCGCTTATAAAAGGTGCTGGATATGGTGGTTTTGGCACTGGTTTCAAAGTGATCCCCCAGCTTTGGAATTGTTTTTTTTTCTTGTATGATTCTGCTTGCGGTCTCTGGTGTTTTCCATCTAGTTTTGGACACTTCCGAGCTTGGCAGACTGTTATTTGGCAGGAATTCTATAGAAAGTAGATCAGAGGTGTTGATATTGGCTAGGTTTAGGATGGATTGCAGAAGCTATAGCACATTCCCTCTGTTTAAAATATCTACTCGACCTCGTGATTTGTAGTGAGGGGAAAAAATGATGGTGTCTGTCTCCTCTTCCTTGAAAGATTCCTGGTTCAAAGGCTGAAAGTGATCACTATTAATAGCGATGTATGTGAAAGGCCTGGAGTTGTTAGAGTTATTTGATCTACAGTCGGTACTATTTTGAGGGGTTGACAGTTGGTTATTTGGTGTCCAAGTTTTATCTTGAACATTAATGCTTTGCTCAAGAGTTATCCTTAGTGGTTGTTGGGGTAAGTTGTGAGTGTCCTGCGTGCCGCTGCCCTGCTTCAATTTTATGGATTGGACATCTTCATTGGGTACACTACAGACTTGAGATGACATGGCTGACGCGTATTTCAGGTGTGCATTCGCCTGGTTATTGCTCTGAAACAAGGAGCTTTTTGTTTGTTCGCTAACGGGTGGTCTCTTCGTTGATTCATGGGATCGACCCTCGCTTTTTTTGGTTTTTGGTGAGAGGTGGGGATCCCCTGACAGCGTCTGTGGGGTTTTTGTTTTTTTGAGTGGGTCCTTTGTGCCTTCTTCCATTGATGGAACTGGGGAGCTTAAGGTATTTGTAATGCTGGTGTCCATTGCAGGTAGTCTTTGCTGAAGCTGGTTGGCCGGGTGTTGGACCTGAAAGGTTATTTTCCTATTCCTTCCTTTCCTTTTTTGCTTGCGACGGGTGTTCGCTGGTGTTGTATTTTTATCGGATAATTCCCCCTTGTCGGGTGCTGCCACTTTGGTGTTTTGCAAGGGCCCTCTCCCACCTGGGAGGTGATCACAGTTTGTTATTATCGTCTCCATGGGTTGGGGTTCTGATATTATTTCCCCTTCTAAGGATGGATCACTGCTCGCTGCGGTCTGGGTTTCAATTTTTGGTTTCATGACAGATAATAAGTCACCCAGTAATGATGGTAGCGTAAGTAATTTGTCCACTATTGGAGCACAAGTACATTCTTGTTGCAATAACTTATCATTAAGGGCCGCTTCTTGCCCTCTCTTTATTAGCCCGTTCAGATCGGCTAGCTTCCTGTCAAACCCTGAAGTGAAGTCTGCTAGGGTTTGAAGCACTGTGAGCTGAAGATCCAATTTGTGGGATTGATATTGTAACGCAGCGGTTGAATATTGCATCGTACTTAATATTGTTGCCCAGATCGAGTCTTTAATCTTGTGGCTTTTGTCACAACTCTCTGAACACGCACTGTTTGTTGAAATTTTAGGGTCATGACTATACGAGGCAATTAATTCCTCCCACTCTTGAGATGCTGAAAAAGACATATCGCCATTAGAGTTGTGGTGATCTTCTTTGGGGATCACCTGACTAAGCCCTGACGATGTGCTTTCTGGGGATTTGCCGGGGGCCATCAAGGCCGTTGAATCTTCCTGTGATGTAGTTGGCAAATGTTGAGGGGAAGAGTTTGTAGATTGCAATTTTTGATCCTTTGGTTTTTGTTCTGCCCGGTGAACTGTTTTATTGAGGGTAACTTGGTGGAGCCTGGGGTCAAGTGCAGTGGTCGAGCCCAGTTGTTGTAGTGAATTTTGAGTATCTATAGCAGGATGAGGCTCCACTGCCTGAGAGAATAACTGATTAAGCTTAGGGTCTGATCCAGCTTTTAGCCCCCCTTGCTGGTTTGATTTTGGGGTGACTGACTCTAATTTTCTCTCAGCGACTGCCTTGGGGAATTGAAAAGATTGTTGGTGGTTGTATGCGGTGCGCGGGATGGCCAGTGGGCCATCCTGTAGTTCTTGTATTTGTTAGTTGTCAGTGACCCTTAATTGGACTCAATTGGCAGCCTCCCTAATGGAGAGCTGCACTCACGCCTTCTCCCACAACCGCACACTCACCTGTCGCTCTCTGTGTTACTGTGTTTGCTGATGTTACTGGATGGGAAAAAACAGCACTCCTGGCTATATCTGCGCCTCTGCTCCTTAGGGTCCTATGGTCCAGTGGTCCAGAGGTCCAGAGGTTCAGTCCGGTGGCCCAACAGAGAGACCGCAGACTGTTCTCAGAGTCGAGAAGCCGTGGGCTGGAGAACTCTTGAAGCTCTTGAAACTCAGCCTCAGCACGGCCCCACAGCTGCGCATGGCCGCGCTATGCCTGCCTGCTTGCCCCCACCCCCAGCTACAGCACAGATTGCCTGCTTGCTGCTAGCTGGTGAGGGACCACTGGAGAGGGTCGGTCCCAGCAGGGCTACCCGGGCTTTGCAGGCTTTTGTGGATTTGCGGGGAGCAGGAAGGACGAGATCGGGAGCAGGGGGCCACGACTCTGCACGGCTCGGCAGCTTTTCTCAACCGCAGCGGCGTTCTCAGCGGAGTTTCTCAGCCCTCTCTGCTCTGCTCCTCGCACTTGGACTCGGCTAGTCGGAAAACGTGGCACGGGAATCAGGTGCTGATCTGAATGGATCTGAAGAGATGGAGAAGAACCCCAGTTCTTAGTGCCATTTGACTTTAGAGAATAAGTTCTATTTTTTGCCCATTCCCACTTAATGGCCGGACATAGTTTGGTAAAATCCAGTCAAGCCATACATAATAAGGCATTTTGTTTGGCCCACCATTTATGCCCAAATAAATAAATATTGTCAGGAATGTATCATTTGCCAAAAAATGCATCCTTACCTACCTCCTGGGGTTCACCTGCAGCCTTTTCCTGTCAAAGGGAAACCTTTTGATAGAGTGGGAATGGATTTAATAGGTCCTTTCCCTAAATCTGCAAGAGGGCATCAACATGTCCTAGTTATAGTAGATTATTTCACTAGGCATACAGAATCCATTCCATTAAGGTCCACTACCACCAAGAATACAGACCAACATCTTATTGAGGTATTTTCGCGCATGGGTTTCCCTAAGGAAATACTTACTGATCAAGGGGCTCCTTTTGTATCAGCTCTGATGAAACAGTGTGTCACCAACTGGACTGAAAACATTTAACCACATCTGTATATCATCCACAGACAGATGGCCTAGTGGAGAGATATAACGGAAACTTAAAGTTGTCCCTTAGGAAAATGTTATCTGGGGATGGCAAAGACCTACCCCTGGCTTTGTTCGTCCTCCGTACACAGGTACAGAAGGACTTGTGGGTATCTTCTTTTGAGCTCCTCTTTGGAAACCCAGAACTGTTTTGGAAATCACAAAAGAGGCTTGGGAGAAGGATGATGGTGAAGAAGCAGGTGACCTCCTGGAATATACTTCCCAACTAAAATCTCGAATAGGCAAACTGAGGGAACTTTCCAATAATAACCTAGAAAATGCTCAAATAAGAAAAAAAAAATTTTATGACCGAGGGAAAAAATGGCGGGAATACTAAGTAGGGGACTTTGTCCTAGTGCTGTTACCCTCATCGCCATCCAAGATGAAGAAAGAGTGGCAGGGTCCCTACAAAATCATAGAGAGGATAGGAAAGTGTCCTATAAACTGCAGATATCGCCAAAACGCATATCATATTAACTTATTAAAAAAATGGCTGGGGCCGCCACCAGAAACTGTACAGGTTACTCTGCCATCAAGCACCCTAGAGTCTACACTTGATGATATTTATCTTAACAATTATCTTCCTACTGAAAAAAGAGCAATTGAGACAAACCCTAACGACCTTTTCAGACATATTTTCAGGCCTCCCAGGTAGAACGACCTTAGCCTTTCATCATATTCAAACACTGGATGGGGTAGTGATAAGTCAGCGTCTCTATCGCATCCCTGAGGCCTGTAGAACAGCCCTACAAAAGGAAATTAAGCAGATGTTAGATATGGGAGTTATCGTCCTTTTCACCAGTGACTTGTGTTCCCCAATTGTCCTTGTACCAAAGCCGGATAGGAGTATAAGATTTTTTATTGATTTTAGAGCCATAAACAAAATTTCCAAGTTGGATAACTGTCCCCTTCCTCGAGTGGATGAGCTCATAGAGAAGCTTGAGGAAGCCCAATTCATTACTACAATAGGCTTAACTAAAGGATATTGGCAGGTCCCCATAAGCTTAAAGACTGATTGAAAACCGCCTTTTTTATACCACTTTACAATACTTCCTACTATACGGAGCTCCAGCAACCTTTCAGAGACTCATGAATACCGTTTTGTACAACTATCAGTCATATTCATCCACCTATTTGGATGATATCGTCATCTATAGCAAGACCTGGGAGGATCATATAAACCATATAAAAGCCATACTTTCTGAGTTAAAAAAAGCTCACTTACACATCAATGCCAAGAAATCCAAATTTGCATGTGGTAAAGTAAAATATTTGGGGTATATGTTGCGAAAAGGGTTAATAGTACCTCAGACAGTAAAAGTCAAAGCTATAGTAGAAACTCCTTTTTCATGAAATATGAAAGGGGTTCCAGCCTTTCTAAACTTATTAGGATATTACCAGTGTTTCATTCCCCAATATTAACATTTACCCGCCCCTCTCACGAATCTCTTTAAAAAATAAAAACCTCCTCTGTCTCTTTTAAAAACCCATCCCCCGAAGCTCTTGAGCCCTTTCGTCGTCTTTAAATGGCTCTTACTACACATCCGGTACTCCAATCCCCTCATTTTCGGAAACCTTTCATTTTACAAACCAACGCTTCCGATATCGGTATCGGTGCGGTTTTGTCACAAGAAGATGAAGGAGGTCAGGGGAAACCAATAGTTTATATCTGTATAAAGCTCTTTCAGAGAGAAAGGAGATACTATGTTATTGAGAAAGAATGTCTAGCTATTAAGTGGGCTATTGAGAAACTGCACTATTTCCTAGAAGGGAAAACTTTCCTTCTTCATACTGATCATGTCCCTCTTGTCTGGCTTAGTAGAAATTGTGGTAACAACCCCAGGGTCCTACGTTGGTTCCTATAAATCTGAGGGGGGGAATGTGTCAGGAGTATGAAGAGTCCACGGGGTTCATGTACTGGTCCTCCTCCTTCGGAAGTACAAATAACCTCACTGTGTGTCTGGGGAGGAGAGATGGATCAGGCTCCTTTAAAGATCCCTTCTCCTTTGGGCAGGGGGCATGGCCAAGAGAGGGACTTCAACAGGAACTGGAAGAAAAGGGAGGATGCAAACCCGAGATCGGCGTCTTAGATCTTTGAGAACTGGAGAGCAGGTCCGGTGAGGGGAACAGAGAAGACCCGGAAAATACATACAGAGCCACAGCAGCTGATAGCCCTGAGAGCAAGATCAAGGAAGATGTCACAGTATCCAGGAAACCGCCGTAGTTGAATGCGGACGACCAAAGCCCCTCTGAGCAGGGAGACGCAGGTTGGACTCCGATGTCAGCCACACTCCAAGAGGAGTGTGGCTTTCGCAGGTGCGTAACTGCTTGCGGGTCTGGGGAGGGTTAATAAGAAAAGAGAGGAAAACCACCTCATGATCTTGAACACCTTATTTGGGGTAAAGGGTACTTCCGGTCACTGCTTCAATTAACCAGGGATTTTTTTCCACAAAGAGGTCTTGGAGAGACCACTTTTTTTCCATCACAATAACTGGGTTTAACAGCTGGCGCATCACTGTGGTGTATGGTGTTGAGTCATACCAGTAGAAAACTGATTACTTACCTGTCCTTATTTCTATTTCTATTGAGGAAAACCAGCGATGGGTGCAAGTTACTGGGTCACATGAAAGAACATCATGCCTGAAGTACCACAAGAGAAACACTCATCTTGGCCACATTATTCCTTAAAGTTATATAAATAAATTCAAAGAAAAGAAATCGCCCTCAAATCTTGTCTCTAGAGTGTTTTCAGAGCGAAAATTCTAGAAAACCCCCCACAATGTCATCCCCAAAAACAACAGGATTTAAGCCCTGTAGGGACTGTCACAAACAAATGGCTGTGACGGAACCCCACCAGGAATGCCTGTGGTGTCTGGGGTCGAGCCATGACTGCACGTCGATAATGGCATCCGGGACTGTGAGGCAAAGCTTTACATTTGCAAGCATAATAAGACTCATCGCTGGGACCACTCCAAGTCATGTCCGCATCCAAAGTTCATTCTCTGAGTTGATGGTGCCATTTTAGAGGCCGGTCTTCATCGTGGTCAAAATCAGTAGGTAAGTCAATAAAGAAACACAAGAAATTGAAGTGGGATTCCACTTCCTCGTGCCACTCGCATTCACCGGAGCAGTCAAGAGTGCAGCGCCCCACCTCTCGATCTTGCTTCTGAAGTCGACCAACTTCAGAGCCGGTCCCATATCTGGTTCCAGGACAACTCGGGTTTCCGGGGGCCAACAGCCACGCCAATTTCAGATCGAAGAGTTCCGGGCAGCTATGCTCTGTTATGTTATGTTATGTAAAGTAAACTTGTATAGCGCGCAGCTGCCCCAGCGAAGGGGCGTCCCGGCGCTGATAGCAGTGTAGGTAGAGAGTGGGGGCTAGACTGTAGGAAACAGGTGAGGTTTGATGGCCTTACGGAAGGATAACAGGCAATCTAAGCGGCGAGTCTGCACAGGGAGAGAGTTCCACAATTTAGCGGCCAGACAGCGAAAGGACCTTCCCCCCGCTCTAATGCGTTTCACCCGGGGGACAGTGGCCAGAAATTGCTCAGCGGAGCGTAGCTGGCGTACGGGAACATATGGAACCAGCAAATTAGATAGAATCTCAGGGGATGAGAGTTTTAGTATTTTGAAGGCCTGACAAAGTGCCTTGAATTCGATCCTCTTGGGGATGGGTAGCCAGTGAAGGCGACGCAAAGCACCCGGCGAAGAACAGGTTCTTGGGAGCCTAAGCAGAACTCGAGCGGCTGCATTCTGGACTCGTTGAAGGCGATTCACTTCCGCCTTGTTGGCACCTAACAACAAAGAGTTAGCATAGTCCAGTCTTGACAAAATAGTTGCCTGTACTATCAGCTGACGTGTGGCTGGGTCAAAGAAACCCAATAAAGGCCTCAGACCCCGTAAGAGTCCAAAGCAGGTGCCAGCGATCTTTTTGGTGTGCTCCTGAAATCCAAGAGTGGAGTCGAGCCAGATCCCTAGATTCTTTACCACCAACTTAGGGGTGGGGCGCAGCCAAGGACGCCGGCCACCACTGCGTACTCCAGAGCCCCTTGTCGTTCCCCACCAACAACACTTCTGACTTGTTGGCGTTAAGCTGAAGGCGGTTCGTGGTCATCCAGCGTGCGACCGCCTCTAGCCCGTTCCGGAACTGCGTGGCGCCCCGAGACTGGTCTTCGGAGAGGGCCACCACCAGCTGCGTGTCATCAGCATAGGAAACCATGGTCAGGCCATGGTCCCGCGCCACTCCCGCCAGGGTTTGGACGTAGAGGTTAAATAGAACAGGGCTTAGCGCCGAGCCCTGGGGGACCCCCTGCTTGATGGAATGGGCGTGAGAGAGGAAGGGGGGGCGGAGACCTGAAAAGCTCTGTCAGACAGAAAGGACCGGAACCACTCCAGTGCCAAACCGACTACCCCTGCTTCCTCTAGGCGACACAGGAGGATCTGATGGGAAACCGTGTCAAACGCGGCGCTGAGATCGAGCAGTATCCGAGCCGCAGTTTGACCCTCATCCAAAATGGTCCGCAGATGTTCACTCACTGCTAAAAGCGCCGTCTCTGTACTATGACCGGGGCGGAAACCATTCTGGGAGCGGTCTAAGGTACCGCTGTTGTTCAAGAAGCCCGAGAGGACTTTATTAGTATGGGCCTCTTGGCTCTTGGGATTCTTACCAACTCCCTCTGGTGCGCCTTAGGCAGAGACATTTTAAGGCATGTGCAAAGTGGGCTTCGGCCCTGGGCCCCAGCCTTTCAGGGAGCCTCCTGAAAGAGCCAGCTCTGTTCTACAGAGAGTCTTGCCCTTATGACCGTCAATAATTCTTAAACAGATTATTTGAAATACCATTTTCCTTTAATTTATTTTTAATGTGGGTAATGTGCGAGAGTCTGTTACAGACATTTTGCAGAGAGATGTGTTTGTTTGATGCAACATCAATTAAAAAAACAGGACCTCACACATCAGAAATGGGAGGGTGTCACGGAGATTATTTGCAGTAATATTAGTGAGCTGCTGCTGTGTTACACTATTGAAAACACATGTCGCTATCCATGTATATTAGATGTACACACATTTAGAATTTAGACAAGGGTGCCTGTGCACTGTCAGTGACTTGGCCAAAGAGCGCTTGAAAGAGCTGAATTGGATCATAAATTCAAAGCTGTCCTGAATAGGGCCCCAAAATATGTTTGGCCCAGGGCACCAAAAATCCTTAAAATGTCTCTGGACTTCGTGCCCAAGTAGTTGAGATGCCTCCCATCCCAGAGGGATTGTCCTTGGCACCAGCTGGACCCTCTGAGCCGGTCTTTCCTCCTGCTCCAGACCCGACCCCGCTTCTGGCACTATAACCTACGTCAGCTCCAGGCAGTTCGATGACGACTCCATAGGCGGAGGAGGTCCCGATAATTCTCTCTTAACTCCAGTCTGACCTTGACCGAATTTGCGTCCAATTCACCCGAGGCGCCACTTCCCCCACTTGATCTACCACCTCCACAAGTTAGAACACACACTCTGCATTCCCTTTTTGGTATAGACACAGACGACGACTAAGACTCAGGTGATACGTTTTCTCAACCCTACCAGGATGATAATTGGTACGAGAACTTACAAGAGGCTAGTGGTCACAATACCTCCCCAGCCACAGAGGAATCTGCTTCCAACCCCATTGTGATGCATAGGGTGGCTGAGGATACTTGACCCCCAGCTCTCCACCTTGAAGGTTAAAGCCAATGTCTTGACAGAAGTCCTCCAACCTCTTCTGAGCCCCTAATTCTATTTAACGTTGCACTGACGGATACCTTTTTGGGGGCTTGGGCTAAACCTGCTTCCTGCTCCAGGCTACTAAGCTTTTCTCTAGAAGCACTCCTCACCCGATAGCCTAGTGGTGCAAGCCTCCACGAGCTGATCTAATCCCAACATATTTCCTACCACTCCCTCGGCAGTGAATCTAAGCGGGTGGAAAGGTTTGGCAAGCGTCTATTTTCTTCCACCAGTCTGGCCCTCTGATCTGTTAGCACCAGCACCTTGCTGGGATGCCTCTCCCACACCATTTGGGATTCAGTGGCAAGAGTCCTCCCCTGTGTGCCCGAAGACCTTCAACCTATTCTCGCTCAGGCGACTCAAGATGGTCGTGATGCACCCAAGTTCACGATTCATTGTGGCTTGGACACCACCAATTTCATTGAGCTGGGCCAAAGGCTCCAGTGTTGTCATTCGCCGCCATGCGTGGCTGCGATCGACTGGGTACTCAGGCGATGTCCAGTCTACCACTCCCTCTGCAGCCCCACCTGTCAAATCTCTTTAGCATGACTTTACAGGAGTACAGCCACCTGGTGAGAGGCAGAATTAACTTTTTCTACCCGGGTTGGCAGGCAGTAACTTCAAACAGATTGACAGGCTGTAACTTCGGACAGATGGGTTCTACAGGTCATTTGCGGGGGTACGCCTTACCCATCCTTTCTTCCCAGCCGCTTCTTCCATTGCTCCCCCCCCAATAACTGACGAGGGCTCTCTCCATTTTGAGACACAAATTGCAAGCTCTTTTGGGGGAAATGGCTATTGAGAGGGTGCCCTTGCCAGAAGTAGGGCGTGGTCGTTATTCACACTACTTTCTGGTGCCCAAGAAAGATCGTGGCTTGCAGCCTATTTTAGACATGTGCCCTCTCAACTTCTTCCTCCAGAAGGAGAAATTCTGAATGCTCTCCCTAGTCCAGGTCTGGTTTGCCCTCGACCCTGGAGACTGGATGGTGGTGTTGGACAAAAGGGCGCCAATTTCCAGATGGAGAGGAGTTGGCCTAACGGCTAGGGCGGTCGACCTCGAATCTGGGGAACTGGGTTCGAGTCTCGGCAATGACGCTGAACATCCTGTGATTCTGGGCAAATCACTTAATCTCCCCGTGCCTAACAAAAATGAATGTCTCCTCATGTAACGCAACTGGTGCTATGTAAAGCGCTCTGATACTCAATACCTTCGGGTCAAGTTCGCGCTATATAAAACTCCGTAAAAAAAATTTAGAAAAAGAAAATTCGTCCTGCAGTCCTACTGATGCTACACGCGGATTATGGTGGGGCAGGAGCATTTTCAGTTTGCAGTTCTCCCCTTTGGTCTCACCAGTGCTCTTTGGGTGTTCACGAAAGTAATAGCGGTGGTGGCAGCACATCTTTGGAGGTCAAGGGTGCCAGACTTCCATACCTCGATGACTGTCTGTCGAAGGCAGGCTTGTCAGCCACCTCCAGCCTACGGCAAACCTCCTGTCATCCCTGATCAACGTGCTGACTCCTTCTCAGATGCTCTATTTCATCAGAGCCATTATGGACACAGTACATTTCGTACCTTTCCCCCGGGAAAGAGACTCTAGGACATTTAGGCTTTGACCCTGATCTTTCAGCTTTGGTCCTGGATTTCAGTGTGGTTGACTCTGGGGCTACTGGGGCTGATGGCCTCCTGCTTTCTGCTGGTCGAGCATGCCAGGTGGCATATGCTGGCTCTCTAGTGGGATCTGACGTTCCAGTAGGCCCAATATTAAGGGGGCCTCTCCAACCACATTCAGAGACTGCAAACAACCTGTAGTGGTGTTTGCTGGACCGCAGATGGGTCAGCGACAGACCCCTCTACCCCACCCAGAGCTCACAGTGGTGACGGTGCATCGCTTTTGGGTTGGGGGGTGTCATCTGGGAGTTTGGAGTTCAGAGGCCTCTGAAGATTCCCAGCTCCATATCAGTCTCCTGAGCTGAAAGCGTCTACTGGAGGGTGAACGTCTGTTCCGCAAGGCCTTAAAACCTGACTTTTCTGCGACTGATCTTCCTCGTTAGTTCTGTCTCGCTCCCTTAAGTGTCTGTGGCAGCGCTGGGAGGCCTTCGGGTAGCCATGCGCCCTATAAGACCTCACGAATAGAATAGGGCCATCTGCTTGACATTGAAAAGCTTCCTTCCGTCCATCAAAGGGATGCTACTACAGATTCTCATGGCCACACCACCACCACGTGGTACTGCAACAAATAGGGTGGGGTGGGGTTTCCCACCAGGAAAATTCGTTGTTGGTCTTCCAACCATTTCCAGAGTCACCACGTGACCTCCGTTTTATCCCCGTTGAGCTTGAGTAGGTTGTTATACAACCAAGAGGAGATCAGACTCAAGCCCAGACTGAGGTCTGAAGGCCCATGACTCTGAGCAGATGACAAAGTAAAGATGAACTGTGTGTCATTGGTGTAGGAAAAAAGAGACAACCCACTGCTCTCTACCACATCAGCTAAAGGGCGGGTATAGATGTAAAATAACATCGGGCTCAACACAGAGCCCTGCAGAACTCCAGAAGAAAGTGCTTCTGTCTTGGACCTTGCAGTGGAAGAGAAAACCTGAAAAGACCGATCTGTAAGAAAAGATTGGAACCACTCCAAGGCTACCCAATCAAGACCGAGTGCCATTGGTCTTTTCATTAAAATGGAATGAGACACAGTGTCAAAGGCAGCGCTAAGATCTAATAAGATGAGCGCAGTTGTTTCTCCCTCATCCAAGTGCTGCCTAGAAGCTCAGTTACCCCCAGGAGGGTGGATTCTGCCGAATGTCCAGCCCTAAAGTCAGACTGAGAAGGGTGAAGAAAGTTCTGAGCTTCCACAAAAGAAGTTAACTGGCCCTTAACAAGTTTCTCCAAGATCTTGGAGAATATAGGCAACAGAGAAATAGGGCGGAAGTTAGACAGATTAGCTGGGTCCAAATTAGCTTTTTTTAGAAGAGGAAAGACCATCGCGTGTTCCCACTTCTGGGGGACAACCCATTCATAAAGGGATGCATTAAGAAGATCCATAATCATTCATAATAGCCTGTGAACCAGCTGGCTGAGCATATGAGGAGGTAGAGGATCCAGCGGGGAACCAGACTTGATGGACTGAAGAATGAAATTAAAAGATGTGGTGTCCAAAGGGAACCAAGTATTAAGTTTAGGTGATTGACTGAGGGTGAGCTGAGAGCCTTGGCAAGCAACAAGAGAGATATTCTGAGTGTCAGACATTACATCAGTATTGTTCAGTTGTGCTCCCTGTAGGTGGTCACTAGTCAACTGAGAGTGAACATTTCCAACTTTTTGAATAAAAAAAGAGAGCGACAATGAGTATGAGAAAGAGGAAGGCAAATTGCAGGGGTCAGATAATTCCTTCACCACCTTAAACAGTGTTATAGCACAATTTTGAGCGCTTAAACTTTTATTAGAGTTAAAATTGGCTCGAGCAGATTTACAGAGCCCGTGATATTTTTTTAATGCTGCTCTGTAGTTGGTTTTGGTTTCCTGTGTGTAGGACTTTCTCCAAAGCCTTTCCAGGACCTTACATTGTTTCTTCTCAATTTTTAACATTTCATTAAACCAGGGAGCTGGAGGCGAAGACCGGCCTGAACTTTTTACAGTGACCGGTAAGCTTTTTTCCATGGCTTCCATGAGCCAGTGATGAATCTGATAATGATCCAAGATCGACAGTTGTTTAATGTCCCGTTTGGTACAATGAAGTAGATTATTAAAAGCTGGAATGTTCAACTTGGACCAAGTCCTTGTTTTAGCCATACAGGCGGGATGAGAGGATACACAAGAAGATGCAATTCTCACTGTAAAAGGCACAGAAAAATGGCCAGACCATAGTAGGGAACAAGGGGGAGCAGTGACCAAGTCCGGCAGATTGGAAAAAACCAGGTCCAAAAGATGTCCTGCAACATGCGTGGGAGTAAAGTTACACAAATTCAGATTGCAGACCCCCAGATCCTCTATAAAAGTTGAACTCTAAGTGCATTTGGGATCGTCCAGGTGGAGATTAATATCACCCAGTATCGTAAAATTGGCATATTTTTAAAATGTGTTGGGCTACTAAATACGAAAAAGCGGTGCACCAATTTCCCGCATGGCCAGTGGGTCGGTACACCAAAGCACCAGAAAGCGTAAATTTAGGTGTCAACGAAAGTGCGAAAAGTAGTGCTTCACAGGCAGGAGCAGGGAAATATTCAAATTTACATTGAAAAACATGTTTAAATACAATGGCAACTCCTCCACCTGGCCTATGTTGTCTATCTCTCCTGAGTATAGAATAATTACGGTGGAGAGCATCATTCTTTCTCTTCTACCATACATATCTCTCTCTTATTTTTCTTACTTCTTCTGTACATCTGTGTTTGCTTTGCTTTTAAAAGATTTGTCTTCTAATCAACCTGGCCTGTCGCCCAGTCTTGTCCATTGTAGTTATGTTTAGTTAGTCTAGCAATGCGGTAGTTGACCCTATCGACTTCTATTACTCTTATTTGGCTTCTGTTTGTAATCACTTCTCAATATTGATTTTGAATGATATTCATTTATGTATGCATTGTGCATTTTCTAGTTCTTTCCTCAGCTGCACCAAAGAGCTTCCCACATTTTCTTGAGGTGGACATTCTTTGTTCTAAATTTGTCCTGCAGAACAACATTCAGGGCCTCCTATTGGCCATTTGATGGCAGCGCTAGAGTCACCAAGACTCGAAGCGGGATCCCCAGCTCCTGAATCAGCAGCTGTGGCCACTGCGCCACATCCTCTCCATGAGCAGATATGCCCCTGTGGTTTCTAGTTCCATTGCTAGATGTTACAAGTGATCAGGGAGCCATTTTAAGAATATGTACTGGGAACTGGGCATTACGAGTTACTCAGCTATATAATGGCTTCCCTGAAAATAATGGTGTTTGGTATCAAATACCTCTTCTTGAAGAATCCATACTGATGCCAGTATCGGACTTGTCGTGGCTTGCATCCAGCCTGCCATCACATACAAGTTTCAGACCCCCTACATGTGAGAGCCCACTCTCTCTGAGGTCAGATAACAGTGCCTGCTCCGGAAGAAGCAGTACACACCACATCCAGCAGGATGGCTAGTGATTTTGCATGTTCAGGCCAGAGGCCTCAAAGCCTCCACCGCCTTTGATATTCGACCCCAGCTTCCCCCAGACTTGAGAGATGCCATTATCTGCCATAAGGCCCATTTGGCAGCAGTGCAGGTGGGCGAAAATTAGCTAGTCAGAAGGCGTGTTCACTCTCAGGCTAGTCACACCCCCAAGGTGGGCTACCTGTAGTGGATAACGAAAGAAGGGTTCCACCATCTTGTTTTTAGTGAAACTAGGAACTCTGGGTCAGGTTTATGCCCACTTACCACAGGGGTAGGTAGTCCATTGGCTACTACCTAGCAAATGCCCCTAAATTCAGTATTTAGGTGCCCCCCCCTGGCACCAGGATCTCATATTCGTCTACTGGGAACAGAAAAAGGACCAAGAAGAGCCAAAAATGCAAGAACTGTGGACCAGCTACAGAATTGGCACCAAACCCTGCCTGCCGCTGTTACGACAATTGAAAGGACCCGACTCTTCCAGCAGCTGTGCCCCCTCCCAAAGCCATGGACGGCTGCCAGCACTTCGCCAACTAGTCAGCATCGCCCTTGAAGTGGAGGAGCCACTTCCCTGCAGGTACCGACCGCATCTGCCCAGAACACCGTTCTGCTGACCACTGGGTCCACCGAGGAAGCAGCACCCCAGGAAAAAGACTTTTTGGCTCCCAGAGGTCATCCCCAGCGAGTTTTAAGCCGCTAGACCCTCCAGGGGCCCCCCAGAACCAATACTCTGGGTATCGGAGCCCTTGCAGCAGCCAAGGCTTGTTAAGTGTCCAGTTCGAACACCGACCCTGCCAAGATCGACCTACCGACGAGGGACATCAGCATCACCGAGGCCAGCATCGGTAGTGGCCCTGCTGTCCTGTTTGCCCCCATCACCAGGTCAACCCCAAGAAGTGAGAGCCTCCAACGCAAGCGAACTGCCGGACAAAACACCTCTGCACGCGAGCCCCACAGCTCGAGTACGAGCCAAACGACAGTCCCCCTTGCTCCAGAGACCCTCAAAATCAGAGCCCCTCTTTGGGTCCTGCCAGACTTGTCCCCAAGTCCTCACTTGCAGCCTTTATCTTGTTACAGGTTTCTCCGTTGACTTTACTGTGTAGCGCTTGAGGCTACCATAGCGACCAGCACCTCTGCACCCGGACACAGCAGGACAGATAAAACCAAGCTGCTGGTGCTCAAATTAGACAGCTTTTGCTATTCTACTGATTTTCTGTAAAAATTATAACTCTGAAAGTACTTACCTGATTCTGATGATCTTGGTGTCTAAATTAATAGAAAAATTTTATTTTTCTAAATTGGTCTCAAATTGAGTGTGTGTCGCATTTATTGATCTCAAACTGAGTGTCTCATTTAGTGACTCTTTGTGTACAACAAATACTCCGCAGTCCCCGCTGATAAGCCTAAAGCTGCTCCATCACACTACTACAAAATAGAGCACTTTGGGATTGTTAAAGCAAGCCCCGGTACACCATTAAGGGTCGCCTGGACTTTTTGCACAGTGTACATCATTTTGGTACACTATGTAGAAAGCCAGCTTCTTATAAAGGTGTTTTCAATCAAGCCTCCAGGGGTGTGTCTCCTAGATGAGAGCTATGTCTGATTTTAGTATTGATAATTCATGTAGCATCCGTCTACGTTTGATAGAACTATTGAGACCTCTAACATTATATGTTTTCATTGTGAGTTTCATGTGGTGTGAGAATATTTGCAACTGTCAGTGTTGTGGAGCAAATATTTTGTCTTGATGGCCATCTCTTTCTCACGTGAATATTGGGTGATTGAAAAATGTTCTGTCTCGCTTCCCCACTCTTGCCTTAATGTTGAATTTAAGAATTTAAACTCCGTATCTTCCCTCTACTTCCTAAAAAGAAATGTATAGGAACATAGGTTTCTGATGGATACTTCTACCTGCAGATTCCATACCTGTTGAATAACCCCAGACATCAGAGTGTATCTGGAAACTTCAAAGCTCTAAAATGCCGAAAGGGGTGCTGGCTTTCTATCGACGCCAGAAGTGACGTTAGATGACATCACCAAAGTCATATATACTACTCTATCTCAAAGGTGCAAGCAACAATGTTGGTTCCATTTTTTCCATCCCTTTGACGCGGCTCTTTAGCTCTTTCTCTGAGCGTTTCTGCACAGAAATTATTTTGTTGCAGTGCCAGAATGTCACCCCGAAGCTTTAAGGTTTCAAGCCTTGTAGGGATTGTGAGGGACCGATGTCCATTACCGACCCCCACTCTGTCTGTCTCTAATGCTTGGGATCGGACCATGACTCCAGGTCCTGTGAGTCATGCCTTAGCATGTACCCAAGGCAATTAAAGAACGGGAGGCTAAACTGTTCATGACTTGGCCCCACAATGATAGGGGAGGTCGACTTTGTTCCAGCATCCGTTCAAAGACACCTTCTTTACAATTGTCCAATAAGCTGAAGAAGCACAGAAAGCATAAAAAGCACAGCAAAGGCAAGTCTCCCCGAACGCCCTTGTACTCCCACATGATCATCATCCTCGGAGCGGAGTTGGTAGCCTTTCTGGCGACGGGTACTGACCGGGCAGCATGTCTTAATTCTATGTTCGACATTTTTGCCCGGGCGACTGCCTAGTAGGTACGCCTTCGGGCCCGATGTGGCCAGCAATATGGCATGCCAGTGTTTATGCCTCTGGCCCCAGGCCCCAACGCCAAGACCATTCTGCACTGTGCCTCAGGCACCTACTGCTGATCTGGGTGTATTTTTTTACACAGGCACAAAGCAAAGGTACACTGCTCCACTGGTGCCACTGTTATCGTGGTGGCTCTACCTGAGAGACTACCAATGCCACCTTCTCCACCATCGGCCTCTGTGTCTCCTTGCAACCGAGCACCCACCTCAGCTTAAGTCCAGGAAAGATGCCCAGAGACTGTTAAAGAAATAGGAGTACCATCAGGAGCAAATGGCCTACGGCCAAAGGATTCATGAGCTCTTCGATCATGACGCTCTTAATCTTTATGGATTAGAAGACAATATAGAGTAACTGGCTCAATTGGCGGTATATCCTCTATCAGTGGTTTGGATACATCTCCCGAGCTGAAGATGAATTCCCTTTGGGCCATTCAGCCCTGGAAGTCGTACCTTTCCACTCAGTAGTAAAGAAGATCACAGAAGTGCTGGATTTGCCACTACCCACAGTGGATGTCATAACTAGCATTCTCACAGAGATCCTCCTACCATCAACACTGACTTTAGAGCCTCTTCTCCCTTTTAATGATACACTGCTGGAGCCTGTCCTAGCGGTGTAGTAGAAGCCTGCCTCACTACTAGCAGTGAATAGGCTAGTAGCCAGGCGCTATCCGCCAGTCCCAGGGGACACCCCGTTCCTGTCCACTCATCTGTCTCCTGAGAGCCTCATCATTCAGGCTTCTTGTTCTTCAAGGCAAGCATTGGGGACTTCCCCCGTCAACTCCTAATATAGAATCGATGTAATTGGCGGCTTGGGGAAAGAAAGTCTTCTCAGCTGGCAGTGTTTCTCTGAAATCCTTGAAAGCTACCTGCCTCCTAGTGAGATGCACCCATACCCTGTGGGACATGGCCCAATTAGTTACTCAACGTGTTCCAAATGACATAAAGGCGCACTTCTTCAGTGATGGACAGAATGCCTCATGCCACATTATTAAGTTTGGTTTTGACACAGATTCAGTGGTGCATGCCATGGGAGCTTCAGTAGCAGTCCACCATGATGCCTGACCTTCGCACATCGGGTTTTTCCTTCGATATACAGGTCAATCCACTGCACCTGTCTTTTGCTGGCACCCATTTATTCAGCGACAAAGCTAATGCAACCTTTGAACACTTGAAGGCCAGCAAGGCTACAGACAGGTCCTTGGGCCTCCAGCACCCTCAAAGAGACTACGGACAGTTTTGTGGTTGCTATTTCCAATAGGATCAGAAGGTGGGTGGTTTCACTACAGGAGTTTAACTTTGTTGTGGATTATGTACCTGGTATAATGATCACAGTTGCACATTGTTGCTCAAGGCTGTGTGCAGCAAGCAATGAGAAAGATGTCAATGGCGAGGTTGAATTTGGTGATGAAATTGTAATGGTATGTGCCATATCTGAAGGAGTTGTTCAGGAAGATGAATGGAGAACAGAACAACTGAAGGACAAACAATTACAGGAAGTACTTAGTAGGTTAAAAGAAGGTCGATCTGATGGGGTTAGGGTGTGTGAGGAGTTAAAAGGATTTTCACAAGTAAAAAAGGAATTCTCTATGAGGAATGGTTTCATAATGAGAGGTGAAAGGGTAATAACACCAGAAAAGGTGAGGATGAAACTCATTGAGAATGCTCATCTGAGTCATCGTGGCAAATCAAAAACAAAAGAGAGGGTATGGATGTGCTATTGGCGACCAGGTATGGACTTGCTGATTGAAAGGGTGGCACGTGAATGTGTGGAATACAATAGGAGCGATAAGATTCTGAAATGCAGAACTCGGCCTATGGTCATTAGGGAGGCAGACCTGGTCCATGGGTGGAGGTGGCTTTGGACATAGTGGGTCCAATCAGGATTTCAAGTAGCGAAAAATGTATCATCACCTGTATGGACATGTTTTTTCATGGCCTGAGCTTAAAGTGTTCAACACAGTGGAAACTCGCAATGTAATTCAGTTCTTAGAAGAAATATTTGAAAAAGAAGGTATCCCTGCGTCACTATGAACTGATAATGGTGTTCAGCTAACGTCCAAAGCGATGGAAGAATTTCTGAGCGGTAGGGGAATCAAACATAATCTTTATATCATCCGGCTTCTAATGGTATGATTGAGCGTTTCAATAAGGTTTTAAAGGAGTGTATTCAGCTTGCAGTGGCGAATGGCATGAATTGGGTTGATGAGCTCAGGAACAAAGTTGCTATGTATCGGTTGACCCCTCATTCATCGACTGGGGTCACTCCTTTCCTACTGTTCAAGAAAAGAGTTCCCGATGACCTGGTTGATCCAGCATGGATTAAAAAAGTAAGGAAGCCTAGTCCTAGTGTGATGTCTGAGGGCGATAAATTGTGTGACAATTGTGGGTGGATAAAAGGGAAGAAGTGATGAGAAAGACTAAGGAGAATTTCGACAGAAGGATGGCCGTAAAGTAAACTAAGGTCAAAATCGGTGATTGGGGGAAGCCAAGCATGGCAGACGTGCCCTAGCAGAGCTCCGTCTGCCTGAGCCCAAATCCGCCGATATCCGGCATAGATCCTGACCCCAGTCGTCCTAAGGACTGCACCGAGGCCAGCGAAGAAGTCGCCGCACGCCACGGGACCGGTCTGTACCGCCATATCGCCTGTGCGGAGGCGGCCGACGCGGAGGAGGCACATCGAGGAGAGGTGGGCCGTGAGCGTCGGATCCCGCCGTGGCAGTCTGAGCCCACGACCTCGCGGTCGGGTAGCCTTTCTGCGGCCGAGTCTCCGACAGTGGAGTGCCAGCCGTGACCGGGCTCTACTGGACCGCCTTGGGGCTCGAACGACGAGAGATCGCCGACGTAGGGAGCCTGCGCCAGGGTAAGGATCCGGCGTTACACGTGGGGGCTACTTGTCAGCAGGAGTTCTCTTCCCTTCGCTCCCTCCCTTGAAGACGTCGCGAAGAGGGCCCCGGGAGTTGGCACCAGAGCGGCGGGGGGGCTGAGCCACAGTTGCCGGAGACCGCACATTTGGCCTGCGCCTATGTGACCTCCGCGACAGGCCAGTTGGTACTCGGCCCCATATTGGTGCATCCCCCCGGAGCGGCGCCTTCCCTCCATCCCGCGCCTACCCGCTACAGTACAGGGGCTCGCTGGGCCCATAAGAGGTGAGGGGGAGAGGGCCACACGAGTCTAAGGAGTCCTAACTGACTGAACATTATTGGCACTGGTTTTCACACCGGGAAGGCCCCAGTTCTGTGTACTGGCGAGGTGGAGCCCCTGGCCACAGACTGTGTGTGTACCATACGGGGCGGCTACCAGGTCGGGGGTCCGGCGAGTCTGGTCCCGTTAGGGGGCCCACTTGGCTGACCTCCCCAGGCAGCAGAAGCAGCCGGGCTAGGCCTGGTGCGGCTTGCGGTCAGGGAGGTCAGAACCCATGAGGCCTGGCCTGGGACCCTGCCCCAACAAAGATTGGGGCGGCTCTCACAACGCACTAGGCTCCAGCTCTGAGGACTACCACTCTGGGAATCCGAGTTGGCAACGCTGCAGAAGAGAGCGTGGGACTACCCTTCACTGCGCATTGTCCTTCTTTCCCTGCTTACACCTCCTTTTCATAATGGGCAAGGATAAGTCAGGAGCGGCCGCCTCTAAGCAGAGTACTTTGGACCAATACACTACTAGGAGGAGAGGGAGCCGGAGGTCCGTCCCCAGACAATGCCACCCTGTTGGCAGCGATTACTCAATCACGGGCCGCGCTTGAGGCGCAGATAGGCGCCGTTGGATCCGAGGTCTCCTTCCTGCGTCTGGACCTCCGCAAGGCGGTGGACAGAATTACGGAGGCCGAAACCCCGGTCTCCAAGGTGGAAGACACAGTGACGACCCTTCAGAAGAAAGTGAACAAACTCAGTCGTGACTCAAGAATTGGCTTCGCGGGTTGAAGACGCCGAAGGTAGGGCCAGGCGCAACAACATACGCACATCAATGGACGATTTTCTTACAGGATGACTCAAATCCCTGTTGCCAACCGAAGCTATGTCCACTTGCTTTGTGGTCGAAAGAGCTCACCGGGCCCTGACTAAGAAACCCCCGCCGGGAGAACGATCGAGACCTGTGATTGCCAAACTCCTTAATTACGCAGATCGTGACGCCATACTACGATTCACCAGGACACATAAGGACCAAATGCTCTTTAATTCCCATCAGATTATGGTGTTCCATGACTATACCAGACTAGTGCAGCAGCAGCGCCAATCCTTTGTTGCTGCGAAGCGCAGACTTCGAGAGCTGAACTTATCCTATATGCTGCTGTACCCTGCCAGAATGAAAGTAATCTTTAACTCCAAATCATTCTTTTTTTACTCTCCCGAGGCGGTGTTCTCCTGGACGGACGAAAAGGCGCATCTCAAATCACACTCGCCGCCACCACTGGATTCGGACTCCTCGCAGGGCTCGCACAGAAGTTGACAGAACAGAGGCACGTTGAGACGGCGACACAGATCTTGATCCAACTGGAGGGCCCACACTCAAGACGAGGCACCCGAGTGATCCTGGTCCTGACAGACACAAAGACATGCAGTACGGCCAAATGCACATCTATGTGGGGTTGGAAACGCAATAACTGGGGTCACACACACTGGCTCTAGGCTATGAACGGACAGTCCACGCCCCTGGATATTTGGTGTTATGTTTTATAATGTTGGGATGGATGGGCTCTTTTGGTGGAGCTTCTTGGGTCTTCACGTTTGGGGCCCTGGTAATGTCTCCGCCGCGACAGGTAGTCCTTGTTTTTGGAAGTATTGGGGAGGGGGGTGGTGGGTAGGGGTTCGTTGGTTTTATTTTGTCAGTAAAGTTCTAGACACCGAACACACATATATGTTCCACGCAGACACGATAGTAATTGCGGACTTCGACTATGGAGTGGTTAGATGACACCGCAAACACATAACTCTCCATTGGGAGAACTGAATATTATATCTTGGAATGTCCGGGGCCTGTTAAACAAAATCAAGCGAGGAGCGGTGCTCCGCTTAGCGAAACGGTATGACGCAGATATACTTCTGTTGCAAGAGACTCACCTTCTAGTCAATAAAACTCCATGCCTTAGTAGGTTTGGATTTGCCACGGTGTACCATTCAGGGTTCACACGCGGCGCTCGGGGCACGGCGGTCCTAGTACATCGCTGCGTGCCGTTCCTCATTTCCAAACACTGGACAGATCCTGGTGGACGATACACAGTGGTCTCTGGCACAGTTGCGGGAGAACAGATAACCATTGGAAGCATATATGCCTATATGCCCCCCCCCGGGACAAACGTTCATAGTAAAATTACACAGCTTTGGGGTGATCTCCCCAACGGTTTGACAATCCTGGGTGGCGACTGGAATGACGTTATGACTCACCAAGATAGGTGGCGTGCAGTGAGATCTGACAACCCCCCCCTTCCAAATCGAACATTCTGGCTCATACATTGGGGTGGTCGGACACCTGGCGGGCCTTCCATCCTTCGACTCCTGGGTTTTCCTATACCTCGGCCGTGCATAACACGCTCTCGCGGCTGGACTACATATTTCTCCCCCACAGTTTCATACACAGAGTGTCACATACATCCATCTTATCCCGGGGTCTCTCAGATCACTCACCTGTTCAGATTAAGCTACGCATGAAAGTTCAACGAGCCCCATGCAGGTGGCATTTGTCCCCCTGGCTCCTTCGGGACTTTCAATATCTGGAGACTCTGCGGCACGCCATCGCAGACTATCTTCGGTTCAATCTAGACTCATCCCCATCGCGTATAATTCTGTGGGAGGCCCTCAAGCCGCCGATCAGGGGAGTGGATATAAGTTTCCGTACCGGCGAGAAATGCAAGCACTTGACCCAGTTACTAGAACTAGAAGATCGTCAAAGCCAGTTAGAGGCGCAAGTATTAGAAGGGTCGGACCCAAGTTCTCGGCGTAATCTCCTACTTACCCAGCAACAAATCCATCCACTCCTTACAGATGAGGCTAAAGAAGCGTGGCTGGCAACACAACACAGGATTTACCAATGGGGCGATAAGTCCAGCAAAATGCTTCATCGGCTATGCCAGGCCAAGACAGCCCCTGTTCAGGTACCCCTTCGACAGGACACGGATGGTACGCTTTGTACCTCCCCGAAGACGGTAGTCCAGGCATTTGCATCCTTTTATACCACACTCTATCAACTGCGAGAGCTCATATCGGAGACCCTTATAGATGAGTTTCTGTCGGATATTCCTCCCTGTAAGCTCTCCGATCAAGTTAGAGACACATTGGATAGCCCCATAACTGTAGATGAACTAAGGGCAGCCCTGACTAGCATTCACCCTGGCATTCACCCTGGCAAAGCCCCCGGTCCGAATGGATTTCCCAGCGATTTCATGCGACCGCACATGATATTAGGCCCACATCTGCTTGAGGCACTGCATGAGGCCCTTGAGCAGCATATCCTACCAACAGACTGGCGCCATGCCGAAATTGTGGTGTTTCTCAAGCCTGGCCGACCTCCCGAAGACCCGGCTTCGTATCGTTCTATCTCGTTGCTTAATTTTGAGCCTAAGCTTCTGGGGAAGGTCCTAGCGGACCGCCTTCGATCATGCATCCAAGATCTCATTCACCCCGATCAGGCTGGCTTCATGCCACAGCGCTCCACTAGACATAATATTAGGTGAGTCCACAATGCAATTGCAGGAGCCCACAGACTCGGTCGTCCAGCAGCGGTTCTGCTGGCCGACATAGATAAGGCATTCGACTCCTTGAGTTGGACTTACCTCTTCAAACTCCTTCGCGCCATAAATCTTGGACCACGGTTCATAGCGTATACCCAGCTGTTATATACTGATCTCTCAGCATCTGTCCGAATGGCAGGATATCGGTCGGCCCCCTTTCCTATTCGCCGAGGCACAAGACAGGGCTGCCCCCTGTCTCCACTTCTGTTTGCCCTAGCCATAGAACCTTTGGGGGTGTGGGTGCGTCAGGACCCGCTGATCCGGGGGTTTGAGTGGACGCAGGAATATTCAGACAGAATCGCTCATTACGCCGATGATGTTCTCTTCTTTATGACAGACCCGTGGTTCTCGGGGCCTCGTGTCCTTCAGATACTTCGGTTCTTCGGAGAAACCTGTGGGTTGAGCACCAACCCATCCAAATCCACACTTTTTCCTATATGCGGGGATCAGAGGCGCCAGGTCTGGGCATCACAACTATTCATCGCTACGGAAGGCTTTAAATATTTAGGGGTCTTTATATCGCTGTGCCCTACGATATCATAGACACAAAACATCGCCCCGCTACTCCCTGCTGTCTGCAATGAGACAACGGTTTGGTTCCAGCTGCCCCTATCGTTCTATGGACGATCTGCCATCTTTAAGATGGTATCCTTACCACGTCTGTTATATCGACTACAGAATTTCCCATATAATATTCCTCCTTCGTGGTTTACACAACTTAACACGATTCTGAATAGGTTCCTATGGCAGGGAGGAGCGATCCAGGTTGTACTCCGTACATGCACGCAATCCACATACTGCGGCGGTATTGCAGCGGCTGACGTCCACGCATATTATTCCGCCTCTCACCTTCTCGTGATTAATGAATGGTGGTACGGGTCTCAGTCAGATCCAGCATACGCAGTTGAACAGGTTCCTATGCCAGGGAGGAGCGATCCGGGTTGTACTCCGTACATGCACGCAATCCACATACTGCGGCGGTATTGCAGCGGCCGACGTCCACGCATATTATTCCGCCTCTCACCTTCTGGTGATTAATGAATGGTGGTACGGGTCTCAGTCAGATCCAGCATACGCAGTTGAACAGATGGCTATGGCTGGCACCCCCTTGCTACATCTCCTGTACAGCCGCGCGTCCCTTGACACATTACCTCCAGCTTGCAAGACAGTTCTACAAACCTGGAGACGCACAGTTAAATCCATGGGTTGGTGGGGAAGACTGACATGTTCCACTCCCCTCTGGCAGAGCACATACCTACGGTCCGTATCCGCTCTGGTCGGATTTTGTAA
This sequence comes from Calotriton arnoldi, assembly GCA_963921515.1. Taxonomy (NCBI): domain Eukaryota; kingdom Metazoa; phylum Chordata; class Amphibia; order Caudata; family Salamandridae; genus Calotriton; species Calotriton arnoldi. Next base: position 1,591,347 of record CAWUFW010000486.1, on the reverse strand, counting down.
GTGGGACCTCATTGGAATCTCTACGCTCGGGGACGTGATGCAAGGCACCACACTTAAGTCCTTTCAACGGCTGCAAACCGACTACAACTTACATAAATCTCAGTTTCATCGCTACTTGCAATTACGGCACGCCCTAGACCCCTATCTTCGTCATTTGCAGGCTCTGCCGGAATTCCACCCACTAGAGGGCCGCTTGCTGATGGGGGACATTGGGGCTCACAAAATTAAACAAATCTATCAGACGCTTAATACTCACACACAGACCACCATCCATAAAACCAGAGCGGCATGGGAGGCCGATCTGCCGGCCTTGACGGAAGATGATTGGACAGAAGCCCTGGCTAGTCCTCAGTATGCAGCGGTGTCTTCACGATACCGTCTCATTCAGTTCAAGTACCTCCACCGGGTATATTACACCCGATGTCGGTTGTGGAAAATGGGTGTTATTCCGTCTCCTCAATGCCTCCGCTGCAACAATGATGAGGGCTCCTTCCTCCATACTGTGTGGAGCTGTACAGGGATTCAACCATTCTGGACTCGGGTGACGTCTTGCCTAGGCCAGGTTCTGGCCTGGACCATCCCGCTCTACCCCAGATTGCTGCTCCTACATAGCACTGATGATATTGGGGGGAATCGCTACAAGCAGCACCTTCTGTTCTTGGGCCTCTCCCTAGCCAAGAGGGATATTGCACAGAATTGGAAAGCTGCGTCCTCGCCCAGTATTGCGGGATGGAAGAAGGCAATGGACAGGTGTATGGTGGCAGAAATTGTGGTTTTTCAGGCAAGGGGCTGCCCACAGAAAAATGTGGGCCCGTGGGCAACATACAGAGGCATTGACTTGCCCCCATTACCACACCCAGACTCCCATGATCCTATTGAACAATTGGTGGTCAGAAATCCACTTGTATAGTCTGATGACATTGACTCTTTACAGTCAGGTTTTTGTTACTAATGCGCAATTACGATTTCCTGGGTGTGTTCGGTGTAGTTTGTTATATTTTTGGTCTGATGTTCCGCAGGCCATGTGGTTTTTGCATATTATAACTAGGTACTATATGTCATATTCAATATATGTACTGTATCTGCAGGGCTCTGCCCACTCTGTACCTTTCAAAATAAATAACATTTGTTGTAAAAAAAAAATCGGTGATTGGGTCAAAATATAAAATCGAAGAAGCGGGGGCTGTAGGAGGCTGGCTCAGTATATAGTGTCTATCTATGGTGAGGCACTGTGCACTGAGTCCAGGCAACCCTTAGTGATAGTGTTTAGGTCCATGAAAACAAAAGCTCTCAAGGGGTAGCTGTAGAAAGCAGCTAAGGTTTATCCAGGAGGGTTGTAAAGCAGTTGCATGTACCACTATAGTCGGTCAGTAAGCTTTTCACATAGGAAAGAACCACACAAGGGGAGTAGAAAAATACTTTATATTTATTACTACACACTAGACACTAACTTGGTATACCTCCTACCCAGAGGTATCAATTACAAACAAGGAATACTTAGAAAAGAGTTAAGTAGAATAGAAAAACACATAGGGCCCCACCGGGGAGGGGGTCAAAACCATATACTAAAATAGTGGAATGCAGATTGGTTATCAAAACTGGACTAGTACCCAAGGTTGGAGGACCCCAGGGGAAACAAGGAACCACCCAAGGTGAGTAGCCAGGGGCCCCAAGGCACCCGGGTGCAGAGTGGTTACATCGGGTCAGATGTCCATAGGACAACACAGGGTAAGTCGTGGTTGGAAAATTAGAGTTCTAGGACCCTTTCCAAAGAACCCCGAAGGAATCGCGTGGATCAAGGAAGGTTGGAGAGTCACCCCACCCATGGCTACCCAGAAGATACGGATACCTGCACAAGGTAGCCCGTGTGCATAGGGGTGAATTGGTGTCAGAAACCTCCAGAGATGCCAATGGAAGCATCAGCAGCTACAGCTGGATAACATCTACAAGACCTTCCCCCAGATAGTTAGGCCCCTGATCCTGAGGACTTAGCCTCCCCCGCCCACACATTGGCCACCTTTCCACCAATTACTGAAGAAGTACTTAGTATACTCTGTAGGAAGGTCAAATCTGGTTCTCCAACTGATCCTATGAAGCCGGAACACCTAATGAGACTTCTACCGGTACTACTTACACCTTTGGGCCAGGTTATCAACCTGTCCTTGGCCATGGCCACAGTTCCCAGGACATGGAAGCAAGCCGCGGTAATGCCGCTTCTAAAGAAGCCCACTCTAGATCCGACAAAACCTGAGAATTTTCGTCCTATCTCCTTGCTGCCTTGGACCGCTAAAATATCCGAAGCCTATGTTAATACCATTGTGTCAGGCTATCTGGAGGAAAATAACATACTGGACCCCTCTCAGTGTGGCTTTCGCCCGGGTCTTAGCACAGAGTCCGCCTTGCTAGTTGTGACCGAACACCTGAGAGCGGCACTGGATGAGGGACGTACTTCGGCACTGATCCTATTGGATCTCAGTGCTGCATTTATTATTATTATTATTATTATGAGCTTATAAAGCGCACTTTTACCCAAGGGTGTCCTGGCGCTGCACACTGAGTCCCTGGAGCACGAGGGGCCTAATCCCTAAATAACCAAGTCTTCAGCCCCTTTCTAAAAGAAAGGAGCTCCTCGGCATTCCTGATATGCACCGGCAAGCTGTTCCAGGCCTTCGCTGCACAGTATGAAAAGCTATGTCCTCCCCAACTAGCCTTTTTTATTCGGGGTACCACAACTAGTCTGCCCTCAGACGAGCGCAGCGCTCTCCCTGGCACATACCAAGTGAAGCACCGACTCAAGAACTCTGGGCCACTGCCCCTCAATGCTTTGAAAACGAGGCACAGCGCCTTAAATTGAGCTCGTCTTGATACCGGCAGCCAGTGCAGTAGCCGGAGTCCCTCTCGAACGGAGGCAAACCTTGGGATGCCTGTCAGCAGTCTCGCCGCCGCGTTTTGGACCAGCTGTAATCTGTGCAGATGTTTTTTTTCAAATTCAGATACAGACTATTGCAGTAGTCCAAGCGTGACAGAATAAGGGCTGAGACTGCTAACCTGTAAACCGTCGGCCGGAAGAAAAATTTAATTTTCCTCCATATCCTAAGGATATGGAAGCATGTCGAAACCACTTTACTAACCTGATCCCCAAAATCAAGTTTCTGGTCCATGATCACGCCCAAATTCCTTGCCGTGCACGTGGGGACTGGGGGCATCCCCAGCGCATCAGGCCACATATCCGGCGTCCAGATGTTAGGATTGTTCCCAAATATCATGACCTCGGTCTTCCCAGCATTCAATTTAAGGCAATTCGAGGCCATCCAGCCCGCAATATCTTTCAGGCAATCATGGCACCTCGCGGCCATATCCACTTGGGACCCTCGCTGTATGGATAACACAATTCGTGTGTCATCTGCATAGGAAGTGAGTTGCAGGCCAAAGGATCTTATCAGAGCCGCCAGTGGGCTGACATAAATGTTAAAAAGCGTGGGGCTCAGAGATGATCCCTGTGGTACCCCACACGGAAGGGCAAAAGGCTTAGATTTATCAAGCCCCAGAGCAACTGTCTGGACTCTGTCGGCTAAAAAGGACTTCAGGAGGCTCCAGGCAGCGCCTTCTACCCCCGACAACCTGTCCATCAGAACCCCATGATGGACCGTGTCGAAGGCCGCCGACAGGTCCAACAGGATCAAAATAGCCACCTCACCCTGGTCCACCGCCACTCTCACCTCCTCAGTGGCCTTAACCAAGTCCAATTCTGTGCTGTGTCCTGCACGAAACCCGAACTGCATCGGGTCAAGTGCCTTAGTTCTTTGAAAAAAAGAGCTTAGTTGCCTATTTATGGCCATTTGATACGGTCTCCCACTAGATTCTGATCCGGAGACTGAAGGAGGCTGGTATCGTGGGCCCCGCCCTGGCGTGGCTCACCTCCTTCCTCTCGGACAGGTCCTTTCAGGTGTCGGCCCCCCCTTTTTCATCTAGGGTGCACTCCATCAAACAGGGCGTTCCGCAGGGCTCTGCGCTTAGTCCAACGCTTTTTAATCTGTATGTTCAGCCCTTAGCCGCAATAGCCAAGAAGAGCGGGCTGACTATTGTGTCATATGCTGATGACACTCAATTAGTAGTCGCCCTCTCCAACGACTGTCTAAATGATGCTGCTAAGGTTCGAAGTGGGCTGGCGGACGTTGCAGGGTGGCTCACTGCCAATTGCCTCCAGCTCAACGCCAGCAAGACTGATTTCCTGCTGTTGGGGAAAAATCCTGAGCTATGGAGTGGACATTGGTGGCCTACCACCCTGGGACCAGCTCCCACTCCCAAACAGGTGGTGAAAAATCTTGGCGTCTGGGTCGACTCAGCGCTTAGTTTTCTGGATCAAACTAAGAGGGTGGCGGCGACTTGTTTTGGTATTCTGCGCAGCCTTAGGCCCATGCTGGGCTTTTTTGACCCCTCTATCCGGCAGACGATCGTGCAGGCATCTGTGCTGTCGAGACTGGATTATGCCAGCGTGCTCTATCTGGGGGTCAACAGGGCCGAGTTCGCTAGACTGCAGAGGGTCCAAAATGTCACCGCCAGAACTCTTTTTGCCATGCCCAGACGCTGCTCAACCTCCAGCGCCATTCGTCGGTTGCACTGGCTGCCAGTGGAGAGGCGGGTGGAGTTCAAGTCTCTGCTTTGTGTTTAAGATCTTGAAATATCCTAACTCCGGGATATTATCGGGCTTACTCTCCGCCTATATTCCCACGCGTCAGCTACGTTCTGCAGGCCAGCTGCTGGCATCGATTCCTCGAGTGAAGAGGGCCCGCGCAGGTGGGCGCTCTTTCCGCGTATTGGCAGCTAAGCTGTGGAATGGCCTTCCGTTGCACATCCGGAGTATGGACAACCATTTGGCTTTTCGAAAAGCACTAAAAACCCACCTGTTCCCTCATTAGGCTTTCTGCGTTGTCTTCTGTCATTTTGACACCCTTTGACCCTTCTTTTTCTTTGCCAGGCCGGACTCATGCTGCTAGCTGCTATCATTGCTCTTAGCGCCGGGACGCCCCTTTGCTGGGGCAGCTGCGCGCTTTACAAGACATCTTAACATAACATAACATAACCGCTTCTCCTGGACCAGGCCAGTGGAACCAGGACAAAGAATCCAGACGAGAAGAACCTGAAAGCAAAGGGATTGGTCTAAACCACCCGGAGGTGACCAGGAGGCACAGGAGCACAATACCAGCCCTGTTGAAGGTTCTTGCTGTAGCACGGTGAAGAAATAACAGCAGCTGTGGAGACCAAGTGACATTGCAGAAGCCCAGGAGCCTTTCACGAGCTGTCCCATTCCAGTCGACGAGTGCAGGAAGGTCAGTGGCCAGCAGGACCACCAACAAGCGTTGGAAAATACAAACAGCGGTTAGCGGGAGAAGAAGCTTGGTTGCAGGGTCTGTGGGGCTAACCCAGCAAGAAAAGTCAGGGCCGGCCCTCAGCAGGACTCGATGGAGTCCCCTCGAGGACCCTCTGGCAGCAGGCACAGGAGGTCGCAAGGAAGCCCCAGCAGCACACAGGAGACGAAGGCCCACGATGCAGAGGATGCAGGCACGACAACGTGCTTGTAGCTGTGCAGTGCTGGAGGCAGGGACTACTTGGACCTTGAAGATCTTCGGTGGAAGGAGCCAACACCCTGTGGTAACGCCAGACAGACGGAGTGCACAAGGAGGTGGTCTAGGTTGGCTGGAGAGGAATTACAGTCTCCTAACTTGCGGGGAAGACTGGTCAAGCCTCTAGACAACCAACAAACCACCACCTGTGTTGCAGAGCCGGGCAATGAAAACAGAATCAGCAAACCGGATGTCGAGGTGCCTTCAGATGCAGGGAAGTGACTCCTTCACTTCAAGGGAGATTCATTGAGGCTAGAATGCAGTCTGAGACCTTTGTGACTCAGAGGATGCACGGCCACAGACTTGCAGATCGTTGGAGAAGCACAGGGACGAAGATGCAGCAGGATTCTTCCTACCGGGAGCAATCTTGCCGTGGGTCCTGGCTTAAAGAACAGCAGAGTTCCAGTGTCCACCAGCAGAAGAGTCTGAACAATCTTCAGCGACAGGCAGCCGGTTCCAGAAGTTGTTGTCGCAACGAATCTAGGGACCCACCCTCAGGGGAGCCCTCAAGTAACCCCAGAAAGGACAAGGACCTCTTCTCTGGTGACTCACCTCTCAGAGGGGTTCAAGAATGCTACTTAGATGTCTTAGCCAGGCAGATGCTCCCAGGGGCCAAGATTCAACATGGCAGAATCAAGTGGCCACCTGGAGGAGCGCTGGGCACCTCCTAGGGAGGAGCCGGACAGGGGGGTGGACACTCCCTTGTCCTTTGTGTAGTTTTGCTCCATAGCGGGAGCCAGCGGCTCTTGAACTGGGCAAAACTGGTTTATGCATGGAGTGCACCAAATGAGCCCTTCAGTGCAGTTTGGTGGTGCTCGGAAGCACTCCCACCCTACCTAATTCTAAAGGAGAGGTGGTGACACCTCTCCTTCGCAGGAAATTCTTTGTTCAGCGTCCCCTGCCTGAATGAAGCTAATCAGCAGGGGGGCAGAACACTGTCTAGGGTCGGCAGCAGCACAGGCTGGCAGTCAGACCCTGTAAGGCTACACAGGTAGGTATTGGGGGATCCTCTAAGGAGCCCCCCAGTACACGGTATCATGCAACTAACACTGGAATCGGTGTAGTTGTGTGATTCCAACATGTTTGATACCAAACATAACCAGGTTTGTGGCAGCCATTATGTAGTTAAACATCTCAACTTGCCAGTGTCCACTACATACCTTATAATGGCTGTCCCACACTTACAAAGCCCAGAAAATGGAGTCCAGGGTTTGTAGGGGCACCTCTGCTCGTGCAGAGGTACCCACACACTTTGAACCGTGCACCCTGCCCTTTGACTGAAGGGCCTACCTTAGTGGTGACTTATAGGTTTTAGGTGCAGTGACCAGAATATAAGAGAAACCTTATATCTGAAGGGAAGGGTGCATTCACCCTGTCATGCAGACTGCAATGGCAGCTCTGCAGACAGTTTGCATGGGCACCTATGGGTGGCACAATACATGTTGCAGCCCATAGGAGACCCCTAGTGTACCATTGCCCTGGGCACCTCAGCACCATATACTAGGGACATATAATGGTACCCAGTATGCCAATTGTGGGGTGTACAAAGTACTTACCAGTAAATTTAGAGGAGAGAGCTCTTTCACTGGGGTCCTGGTTAGCAGGATTCCATTGAACTACAGTCAAAACACACTGACACCAGGCAAAAAGTAGGGGTATCTATGCCAGAAAGATCCTACTTTCCTACATGGGCTTGTTGAGAACGTTTTCACAACCTATGAGGGTGATAAAATATTTTAGAAATGCAATAAACCTGATGATCACCGAATTTGGAATTTGGGCATGGATGCTGTGTGAAGTGGTGCGAACCCTGGAGTCGAGTTTACTGCCTGCCTGTCTATTACAGGAGATGCTACCTCCTCAACTTCGCTTGGGGGTGTTTCTTACGATCAGGTTCAGAAAAAAAGGGCTGTATCTTATCCCTTGGGTTACAGCTCTGCTGGTGCCTTGCGAACTAGTGCAAGGAAAAGTTTACACAGACTTGCACTGTAAGAGGCCTTCACACCTTAAAGATTTTGGGTAGTCTTGGACTGTAATGCTCAAGCTTCTAAAGCATTTAGTTACAGCATGTTATTTGTTTGCTCAGATACCTGGTTTATTTGTTCTTTATGAAAACGGGGGGAGGTGTGTGTTATGTTGTACCTAGTTCTGCTAAGGGCCCTGCGAGGTTCTAGAAGGACTAGGCATAGAAAGCTCTGAAGAGAATGTTGTGATTCAAACTGGGCGAGAGTTGAGCAGAGACGCTGGTGATAGATCAGGTTGTATTTGCCTATCCTAATAAAGAAGAAGATTGAACTACTATTGTGTCCATTGTACCTTTTCACATAGCCCCTTCACAGTTGTCAGTTACGGGTATTGATGATAAAGCAGTATTTTTGGTGGCTATCATTCAGCGAGATGAATCAGTGATTAGCAGGCCCTGAGCGCCTGTCTGTTGTTTACATCCTTTTTCCCAAACAAGCTGCTATTGCGAACCAGGGCTGCTTTCCTTCCTAAAGTGGTGACTCCCTTTCATTTGGAACAGGCCTCCTACCCCACCCTCCCCCCCACCCCACTTCCCCATCCTATGGAGGAAGAATGGCCTGGATACTAGACGAGCGGTCAGTGTGTATGATCAATTTTTTGTTGGGTACTTTGACAGTAAGATAGGAATAGTGTTTCAGAAGCGGGCGTTATTCGGCTGGATCATTCTTTGTATCGAGACGTGTTATGCTTTTGCCAACACGAAGCCGTCTGAGAGAATCAGAGCTCGCTCCACCAGAGCCAAGTCATCATCTTCTGGTTCCTATTGCCGAGATTTTCAAGGCAGCGCCTTGGGTGTTCTTGCACACCTTTGCCAAGCGTTATGCTTGGATTCAGAGGAGTGCAGAGATGGACACTTTGCTAGATCTGTGCTGCAAGATTTACTTGTCTAATTATCCATTAACCCTCCTTCAGGGAAGGTACTGCTTGGGAAAATAATCAACAGGCGAGGTTTCTGCAGGTAGAAGTATCCATCAAAAGAAAAGGTTACTTACCTTTGGTAACAATCTTTCTGGTGGATCCTCTATCTCCCAGCAGATTGATCTTACCCGCCTCCCCAATTGATGGAGGTAGTACAGGGAATGGTATAATAAGGTCCCAATTAGAGTTCACACTGCAATTCTTCTAACTAATGTCTATCCATTCTCCTCGAAGGCTTGGAAAAAATGGATGGAAACCAATGTTGTTGCACTGAAGTGGCCACTATATAGCTTCAGTGACATCATCCAACATTACTTCTGGTGTTGTTGCGAAGCCAGCATCTCCTACCGGCGTCTTAGAGCTTTGATGTTTACGAATCCAGTCTGAAGCCAGGGGTTATTCAGCATGTGAGTAATCTGCAGGTAGATGGAGTATCCACCAAAAGATTGTTACTGAAGACAAGTAACATTTTCGTCCTGACTCTTACATGATGCCTTTACCCTGATGCCTCTGTCACAGAAGCCCCACTTCCTTTTTGCCTCTGACTAATACCATATCAGAATGGGAGCATACCAAGGTACTAATGATGACTGACTTGCTTCACTCTCATACTGCAGATGCTCTATACCAGTGATACTCAAAGTACGGCCCGGGGGCCGCATACGGCCCTCCTGGGCTTTAAGTGCGGCCCCTGGGGCAACAGCAGCACCGGGCTGCTGTTTACTTGACTTTAACTCCTACGTTAAAAATATGTAAAATAAACGTTCAAGCATTTATTTACAAGGTAGTTAAAGATTAAAAAAAAGGGAAGCAACGAGGATGTCCTTCAGCGCATAACTTTAGGAATGCTGTCATGTTTAAAGACATTTTGCATAAAAGGACAGATGCATTCTCTTCAAATTCAAAAAGTGTATTTCTTTAACATGCAGAGCCGCTTTACATTATACATCAGAATATATCAGTGTATTGAGAAGTATTTTAAAAAGAAAGATAGTTTACAAATATGTATTTAGAAACATTAATGCTTCCACCCATCCTGATAACAATTCTAATAGTGAACTAAGAGGCAAGTCAGTTGTTATGTGGACCCTTCTGGTGGCATGGGTTGCTAATATACATGGTCAACATTATAGTTTATTAAATAAAACACAGGAGAAGGATTCGTACAGTGCACATGTTTAAGTTATGTATTTCAAGGTCCTCTTATATGTGATAATGAAGTAAAAAGAGGGAAAGTGAAATAAAACAATTGCTAAGCCTGGGCGGAGCAGGCGTAGTGCCTCTACGCGGAGTTCCGCGGAGTTCCACGGAGTTGGAAAAAAACTCTGTGGAACTCCGCTCCCTCCCCTCTCCCTAATTAATTATAATAAAACAAAAAGGCACTTACCTGCTGTGGCTGCCTCCTCCTCGCCATGGCCGCTCTTCTTCCTCGTCGTCCTTGTCTATTGGAAACCCCTACGTTGTACGTCTTGCGCATGCACACGTGCAAGATGTACAACGTAGGGGTTTCCAATAGAAACGGACAGGGAGGACAAGGAAGGAGAGCGGCCATGCCGAGGAGGAGGCAGCCACAGCAGGTAAGTGCCTTTTTTTATTAATTATAATTAATTAGCGAGGGTGGAGGGGCCGGCTAACTCCGCTCTGCCACGGAGTAGGAGTTTTGCCTAAACTCCGCGTTCGCAGCGGAGCGCGGAGTAGGAAAAACTCTGTAAACTCCGCTCGCAGAGCGGAGTTACCCGCCCGGGTTAACGATTGCCCAGGATCACACAATTTGGTCAAGTGGGAAAGCCAGGACTGTTTCTGGGTTTTCTGGTTTCACATTTTGCAATTGAGCCACTAGATGTACATACTTTGCTTCCCCTACACCCACCTTTACCCCTCCTCCGCGACAGCCACCCTGCTGGCATCAATGTGGCCTTCGGTTACACCACAGACCAAACTTTTTGGCCCCTGGTAAAATGTTTGCAACTACCCATACTCTATACCTTGACCTGCAAAATGTCAGTGCCCTTATCACCTCTCCTAAACCAGAGCTTTATTTGACACATAGGCCTCCAATGGATGAAAGGGCCTCATTTGCAGTGGTGCTTCAGAGGACAGCTTAAGCGCTAGAATTGTAGGGACCCTCCATTGAGACTACGACTAATGTTTTAACAGAGATTCTCCAACCTGAGCCAGCAACATCGGGAGCACTTGCCCATTAAGTGACACCTTCACGGAGACCTTGATGGCTACGTGGTCGAAACAATTTTCTTGTCCGCCCATTAGTCAGCAAGTAGCCTGGCTACACAGTCTTGTGCCCAGTGATCCAGATTTCCTTACAAAGCACCCTACTCCATAAAGTCTCACTGGCCAGCCTTTGACCAGTAAGGTGAGTTAATTCTAACTCATTTCTGATCAATCCCCCAGATAGAGAATCCAAATCGATTGATGCTTTTGGCATCAAATGTTTTCTTCTGCCAGCTTGTCACTTTGGTCCATAAACGTAGGCTGTCTTTTTGATGAAAAAATAACTTACCTTCAGTAGTGCTTTTTCTAGTGGATACAGTAGGTATCCTGCAAATTCCTCACCTTTTAAATATCCCCATGCGCTAACTTGGTTCGGAAAGTTTTTAATAGCTCTCTCATGCCAGTATGGGGCGCTGGCACCATCAAGGCTACAAACGCAGCACCACTTGACGTCAGCAGAGCCATAAATTGCCCCAGTTGACATAATAACGTCAGTTCCCTTTTTTCAATGCCTTCGACAAATTACAGAGCTCATTAACCCTCCACAGGAGATCCGTTGTTTTTCATGTTTTGGTTGATTAAAATCATTTTAAATGCAGTTTTCTTTTATCATGTCAAGTCGGGATTCAAGCCATATTGAGACTGCAAGGCTCAGATGTCCATCACCGACCCTCACAAAATCTGTCTCTGGTGCTTAGATCCGACCATGACGTTGACTCCTCACAGAACTGCCAGAAGATGAACCCCAAAGCTTTGAAGGAACGGGAAGCAAAAATGTTCATTGTAAGAGCACGGGATGAGAAAAAAGGTTGATGAAAATCCCGCCCAAGATCGAGAACACTCACTCTTCCAAGTTTTCTAAGAAAAAGCATAAGAAGAAGCGCCTCCATGAATCTTGTTGTCATTCGTCAAAAGACAAGTCTCCGAGGTCGGTAACCACTCAACCGCACTCAAACAAAGATCACGAAGAGGTCACCCCGGTGCAAGCTCTAATGATTCCAACTCGACCATTGTCTTCAGCGACAACGGTTTCGGTGACTGCGACTCCACCTCCGGCACGGATTCCACCAGCTCCGGTAATCCTTGAAGCATCTCTTCCTCAACCCCAGGATGATAATACGTATCCTTTTTCCCCAACTCCAGCTATGGATCCAAGACAATTTTTGAACGCCTTGTTCGATATATTTAATAGAGCTGTGATGCCATTTGGTGTGCCTGCAGGCCTCACTGGTCCTCTAGCCTACTCCCCAGGAGCCATTCCTGCAATTTACCAGCAGAGACCCTTCTTGTCATTCATGCCGCTGGCCAGATTAACTGGCCGACTTTGGCACCGACTGACCCGATGCCTCAACTGATCCTTCCATCTTCCTCAGAGAGGGAGCTTTCACCAGTGTCACAACTACTGCCATCAGCGCCAGAGTCGACCCCACTGGCACCGTAACCAACTCCACTGACACCGCTTTGGGCACCACCGGCACCAGACTCCACAACCTGTGGATCTATTACCACTTCTGCCTCACTGTTCCAAGAGGGCGGCTCAAAGACTGATAGAAGAGTGTTTCTTCTTTGGAAAGGATGACCTTCAAGAAGATGCTTGAGATGGTGGTGACCAGCTATCATTGGACAAAGGCTTGATGGAAGCAAGTGGCCTGGATACATGCCTATGTGAGAACTACTGTCCCCTACAGGTCTTCCACCTCCAGAGGTGACTCCATAACACTCAGTGGTGCATACAGCAGCAGAAATGTTAGACTTGCCTCATACTGAGTTGAAGTCTAACATATTGACTGAGGGTCTACGCTCTTCCGCTGGATCCTCTGCTACCTTTTAATAAGGCCTTAGCAGAGCCCATCCTCGTTATTTGGGACAAACCTACAATTAATATCGATGTCTCCAGAACGATCGCAAGACGTTACAAGTCTGCACCTGGAGACCCAGTCTTTCTATCAGCACTTCCTTCTCCAGAAAGTTTGGTAGTGTAGGCCCCTTGCTGCTCTAAATTCACCCCGTGTTTCTTTTCCATCCACCCCTTGATTGAGCAATCTGCAAAAAATGAACTTTTCATCTGGTAGTATGTCTCTAAAAGCAGTGAATGTCACCTGCATCCTCGGTAGATTCATCCATGCTCTACTGGACAAAATTGCCATCTGACACACAAGCTCACTTCACTGAGCTGCTTAATGATGGTCAACCAGGGGCTCGACAAGTCATTCAGTCAGGGCTTGATATTGTTGACTCGGTGGCAAAAGCAAAGGGAATACCTGATAGAGCTTCTAGTTGAAGATTCCTTACCTTAGAATATTCCCCAGGCGTCAGACTGGATCTAGAAATGTTTTAGCAATCCCGCAGCACGCAGGCAAGTTGGTTTCAGTAGGCTCTGCATGGCGTAATTGTCGTCCACACCAGAAATTACAAGATTGGTGCCTATATGGGTGCCACCCAAGCTCAATGACCTCAGTTTCTTGTTATCTGATAGAGACTTCTAGCCTGAGATTCCTTACGCAGAACATTCTCCAGGGCCAGTAAGTAGCTCTGGTCTGCGCCACTTGGCGTTGTCCGCGTCGCAAATGACGTGCACAGTGCTTATATAGGCGCCACCCCAGCATTCTTCTTTTTCGCCCCCTCAGCATGGATCCAGATGAGCTCCCCTCAGTCACTTTTGACTGGATTCTTTCGACACTTTGTCGATGACTAGTGTGCCTTTTTCCATTTTTTTCGAGAATGTCCCCAAAGAACCTTGTGGAGCCTGTAATCGACAGATGTCTGTGATGGACCCCCAGTTGGAGTGTCTGTACTGCCTGGAGAGGGACAACAACTCCGCGTCATGTGCGGAGTGCAGGCCCCTGAACCCCAAAATTATCCGTGAGTGAGCCATGAAGCTCTTGGCTGCTCGTCGTGCGACCTGCGCCGTGTGGGTCACGTTCGCAGGGAAGGTCTCAGGAGCGCTCCTGGTATTGCTCCCATCGATCCTCGTTGCACTCCCAGACTTCTTCAGGTAAGTCACTTAAGAAGAAGCACTCTTCAACTTCTCCATGTCGCTCCCATTCTTCAAACCATGCCACAAATCCGGGCCCAGCTCTGGGGCGGTTCCTGTGCATCTGGTGTTGGAAACTGGGTCTGCTCGGTGCTTCCCTGAGTTTCCTGTTCCAAAGCGATCCCCACTCAACTCTGAGAATCACCTTTGGGCGGACGAACCCCTCTGAAGTAACCTTGGGCCCCACAGGTTTGGGATGGTCTTCAACTGGGGCTCAGCTTGAATGGGTGGAAACGGGGAGGGTCTGCCCAGTGACGTTGAACCCATCGTGATTTCTGACTTTGATGCAGAGCCGGTCCGGCATTGCACAACGTTGGTTCCAGTAACACCCAGGCCCACAGACCCTGAGTTGGACATGGAGCCCTATTTCCCTGAAGAGCCTGTCTAGGAACACAAATGGAGGGTACCTGAGGATCCTTACACCTACACTGACCCCATAGCATCCATGGCCGATGACAACTGATTCGAGGACCTGCGTGATGCCAGTGGTCTGGACACCACACCGGACTCCTCTCCCCTCCCACAGTGGCTACTGCGGATGGGGCTTCTTTTGCGATGATGGTCCGGAGGGCGCTTGAGGTCCTAGACGTAACGCTACCCACGGTTGAGGTCAAGACCAATGTCTTGACAGAGGTGCTTCAGCCCTTATTACCCTTTAACAAAGACCTCACTGATGTACTGCTTGGGGCCTGGGCCAAGCCCTGCACAAGCACTCCTGTGCACACTGGAACATTGCTCGCTACCATCGCCCCACTCCCGAGACCCCGGCTTTCCTCTCCCAGCACCCTACCCCAAGAGCCTAGTGGTGCAGGCCTCAACCTCCCGGAACAATCCCGGCGCGTTGCCTACAACACAACCATATAGAGAATGAAAGAGGCTAGATACCTTTGGTAAGAGGGTTTTCACTTCCGCCAGCCTGGCACTGCAGTCTGTGAACACCGTGTGCTTATTGGGCCATTATTCCCATACTGTGTGGGATATGGTTGAGCAAGTGCTACATATGGTTCCGGATGAGGCCTGACCATACTATCCCAAGCTATTGTTGATGGACGAGATGCAGCGAAGTTAACATTCAGATGCAGGTTGGCAGAGCTATTGATTCAACTCACTGGGCAGAGCTTTTGCTTCTTCGGTGTCGATGCAACACCATACCTGGTTGAGGATAGCGTGCTTTTTGGGGGATGTCCAGGCATCCCGTATGGACATGCCTTTCGATGGGACCCGCCTCTTTGGGATCAAGGCGGATCCGGCCTTGGAGAGATTCAAAGACAGTAGGGCCACTGCTAGGCCGTTGGTGCTCTATGTGTCCCCACGGCAGCTGCATCCCACTTTCCGTGGCTACTGTAGGAGCTATCAGCCATGTCCATTTCCCCTTAGACACCAGGGTCAGCAGGCACAGTCCTTTCATGGCTGCAGCTCCCACAAGCCTCTTGGGGCCCAAAGCCAAAGGTCTGCCCAGTCCGCTCCCCCAGCCGCCACACTGTCAAAGCCTCTTTAATATGCCCTTCTTCCAGCATGGGCATCTGGTTGGCTGCAGAATCCAACACCATCTGTCTAATTGGTGGGAGATCTCTACTGACAAATGGGTGCTCCAGATTGTCCAATGAGGTTATGCCCTCCTCTTCTAACAGACCCCAACACAAGTTCCTCCGTCCCCCATTCGGCTGATGGATGGAGGACCACCTTGCGTCTAGCGACGGGAAGTACTGGCCCTTCTGGCCAAAAATACCATTGAGCGGGTGCCAGCGTAAGAAGTAGGTCATGGCTGCTATTCCCACTACTTTCTGGTGCCTAAGATGAATGGAGGCCTCCGTCCTATCCTAGACCTGCTCCCTCGCAATTACTTCTTGAAAAAGGAAAAATTCATGCTGCTCACCCTGGCTCAGGTCTTATCTGCCCTCGACCTTGGAGACTGGATGGTAGCGTTGGACTTGCAAGACGCCTATTTCCTCATTCCCATCCTGCCTACCCACAGGTGTGACCTGCGGTTCACGGTGAGCCACAAGCATTATCATTTCGCAGAGCTCCCTTTTGGCCTTACCAGTACCCCTTGGGTGTTCACCAAGGTGATGTGGTGGATGAGGCACATCAGCAGAGGGCACGAGTGAACAATTGGCTGTTGAAGGCGGGTTTGCTCCAGGCAGTGGTTTTCCACCTCCAGACTACGACGGACCTCCTATACTCACTGGGTTTCACTATCAATGTGCGGAAGTCACACCTGACTCCCTCTCAGATGCTCCCTTTCATCAGAGCTGTTCTAGATACTGTACAGTTTCATGCCTATCCTCCGGAACAGCAAGACCAGAATATTTAAGCTATGTACCTATGTTTCAGGCTCTCTCCTGGATTCCGGGAGGTTGATTCTGAGGCTGCTGGGTCTCATGACCTCCTGCAGTCTGTTGGTAATATATGCCCGTTGTATGCAGCGGCACTTGAGGACCCACTAGGCACAGCATCAGGGAAATCTCTCTGACCTGGTCCAGATATCAGAGGGAACTGCAAAAGACCTGCAGTGATGGCTCACGGTCCGGGATTGGGTCAACAACATGCCTCTCTCTCTCTCTCTTCCCCACCAGAGCTCACAGTTGTGACAGATTTATCACTCCTGGGTTAGGGCAGCCACCTGGGAGAGGTGGAGATCAGAGGACTTTGGTTTCCGGCGTAGTCTCAACTCCATATCAGTTGAGAGCAATCTGACTGGCATTGAAATCGTTTCTTCCTTCCATCAAGAGAAGGCTCATTCAGGTGTTCACGTATATCTGATAGAGACTTCTAGCCACAGATTCCTTACCTTTAAATTTTCCAGGTGTCAGATTGGATCAGAAAGATTTTTCGGGCAGTACTCCTGCGTGCCTGTAGGTGGCATCGATCAGCTCCGCGTCAGTCGCCGGCGTCGTCTACGCTGGAGTGACGTTGCAGTAAATACCTATATAGGCTCCACCCAGGCGCGCTGTCAGTTCTTTTCTTTCCACGCCAGCCAGCGCAGATCCGGAGAAGAGCTACCCCTCTGTCTTTTTTTTACAGGAATTTTGCAACTTTTTGTTGACTGTTTTTTGAGGTTTCTTCCTGGTGTGTCGAGGATGTCCTCGCATAGGACAGGTTTTAAGCCATGATGAGCTTGTCACCGGATGATGTCAGTGACGGACCCACCAAGTCGTGCTCTGATTGCCGGGCCATGGCGCCGAGAGCTTTGAGACAGCAGTCCTTGAAGCTGCTAACGCCCGGCACGCGATTCCTCGGAAGTCAAGGTCCCAGTCATGAGGAAAGTCCTAGGATCATTCATGGAGTCCGAATTCCACGAGGAAGTCATGGCTGTCTTGGCCAAGGGAGCCCTAGAGATGGTTCTGGGGCCAGAAGTAGGCTGTGGTTCTTACTTTCTGCTCCCCAAAAAGGACAAGGGCCTCCATCCTATCCTAGACCTACAAGCCCTCAACCTTTTCCTCAAAAGGAGAAATTTAAGATGCTCACACTAGCTCAGGTCTTGTCTGCCCTGTATCCAGAAGACTGGACAGCTTTGGACATGCAGGACGCTTATTTCCATATCCCTGTCCTGCTTGCCCACCGCGTTTCCTGCGGCTCACCGTAGGCCACAAGCACTTTCAATTCACCGTGCTCCCTTTTGGCCTTACCAGTGCCCCTCGGGTGTTCACAAAAGTGATGGCAGTGCTTGCAGCTCATCTGCGGAGATTATTGGTGTCAGTCTTCCTCTATCTCGACGACTACGTGTTTAAGGCGGGTTCGCCCCAGACTGTCGTCTCCCACCCCAAGGCTACAATGGACCTCCTGTAATTGCTGGGGTTCACTATCAGTGTGCCAAAGTCACACCTGACTCTCTCTCAGACACTCCCTTTTGTCAGAGCTCTTCTGAACACAGTGCAGTTTCCGGTTTATCTTTCCGAGCGGCAAGTCCAGGATATTCAGGGAATGATACCGATTTTTCAGCCTCTATCCTGGATTTCGGTGAGACTGACTCTGAGGCTGCTGGGCTTCATGGCCTCCTGCATCCTGCTGGTCACTCAGGCCAAATGGCATTTGCTGGCTCTGCAGAGGGACCTTGAAGTTCCAGTGGGTGCAGTCTCAAGGGAATCTCTCCAACCTGGTCCAGATCTCGGAGGGTACTGTGAAGGATTTGCAGTGATGGCTAACAAACCGTGATTAGGTCAAAGGCAGACCCTTCTCCCTTCCCCAACCAGATTTCACAGTAGTGACAAATGTGTCACTCCTGGGATTGGGCAGCCATTTGGGAGAGGTGGAGATCAGAGGACTCCGGTCTCCAGCGAAATCCGTGCTCCACATCAAACTGTTGGAGCTCCGAGTGATCCAATTGGCATTGAAGGCCTTTCTACCCTCCGTCAAGGGAAGGCTGGTACAAGTGTTCACAGACAACACCACCTCCATGTAGTACTGAAACAAACAGGACAGGGTGGGATCGTGGACCCTTTGTCAAGAGGCCCTGCATCTCTGGACGTGACTGGAATAGCAGGGCATTTCCCTGGTGGTTCAACACCTGTCAGGTTCCCTGAACGCCAGGGTGGACAAACTCAACCGTCGATACTGAGCGGATCACAAATGCCATCTCCAACCGGAGGTGGTGAAAGGTCTCATTCAGCAGTGGGGAGAGCCTTGGTTAGATCTGTTCACCTCCGCCGAGAACGTGCAATGTCAGCAGTTTTACATGCTGGAGTTTCCAACGCGGTACTTATTCGGAGGCACTTTTCATTTCATTTGAAGTAGAGCTCAGGCCTCCTCGCCCACACCACTCCTGCCCAGAGTTCTCAAGAAGATCAGGAATGATCGGGCCCTAGTCATCCTTGTGGCTCCAGTCCGGCTGCCCCTGCAGGAGGATCTTCTGTCGCAGCTGCAGGGGAGGGTCCTTCACCCGAACCTGTCAACTCCCTGCCTTCTTGCATGGAGATTGAGCGGTGGCAGTTGATAGGTTTTGACCTTCCTCCTGAAGTCTGCAATGCTATTCTGGCAGCCAGGCGTCCCTCCACCAAGATGGCATACGCCTGCCGTTGGAAGCGATTTGTATCATATTGTACAGAAAAGTCCACTAATCCTCTTTCTATCTCCCTTTCTGATATTTTGCTTTTTATTCTTACACTTGCCTATCAGGGCTCTGCTTGGAGTACTCTGAAGGGTTATCTTTCTGCTCTGTCTCCCTTCTTGCTGATTCCTGACAGACCCTCCTTATTTAAGTCCCATATTGTAAATAGATTTCTGAAGAGCCTAGTACATATGTTCACCTCTTCTCCTTTTATTATGCCTCAGTGGGACCTTAATTTGGTCCTCACATTCTTGATGTGTGCTCCTTTTGAGCCTCTTCACAATTGTCGCCTCCAGCTGATCACGATTAAAACAGCCTTTCTCGTGGCAATTACATCTGCCTGGAGGGTGAGTGAGCTGCAGGCTTTGCCATCCAAGCCTCCATTTTTCTCGGTTTACCCTCGGTTCTGTTCACCCTGACAAACTCTTGCCAAAAGTGGTCACTCTATTTCATGTGAGCCAATCTGTCACCTTGCCCACCCTCAATGCTCCTCCACATCCTTCCAAAGAAGAGGAGCAACATCACCGTCTGGACCCAAAAAGAGCGTTGTCGTTCTACTTTGACTGCACACGAGTTCCGGGTGGATGACCAATTCTTCGTGGGGTATATTCGTGCAAAGATGGGTCTGCCGGTGCAGAAGTGCACCATCTCTCGATGGGTCGTACTCTGCATCAAGATCTGCTACGCTTTGGCAAAGAACATCTAACAAAAAAGAGATGATGTGGAGGAATAGATACCGCACAAAATTCAGTAGGAAAAACACAAATTTGGCACTTTGGCAAAGAAGCAGCCTCATGAAGGCTTACAAGCTCCTTCCACCAGAGCTGTGTTAGCTTGCAGAGTTCCGGTTCTGGATATCTGTCAGGCAGCAACGTGGACATCCCTGCACACGTTTACTAAACATTATTGCCTGGACAGTCCGGTCCACATGGATGGGCACTTCTCCCGTTCGGTGCTGTAGGACTTCCTAGTGTAAATTTTTCCGCAGACCCTCTCCCGGGGATGGTATTGCTTGGGTATCTATTCAAAGGTAAGGAAGTTGCTGCTAGAAGTCTCTATCAGATGAACAAGTTACTTACCTTCGGTAACCGCTTATATATGAGAGACCATATCTAGCCACATATTACTTACTGAATCACCCATCCTCAACGCTCTGTGGAAACATTTCAGGGCTGATCCCTTGCAGGGCCCTAGTTTGGACACACCAGTGTCAGTGCACTTCATGGCTCTGCGTTTCTGGCCTACAAAGTTGTGAAAAGGTAACTGACCTCAGTGCACCTGGATGGCGCCTATATAGAAACCGCAACATCACTCCGGCGCAGACGTCTGATGCGAAGCCAATCGACGCCACCTACCGGCGTGCAGGGGTACTGCTAAAAAAATCTTCTGGATCTAGTCTGACGCCTGGGAAATTCAGAGGTAAGGAATCCGCTGCTAGATATAGTCTCTACAGACAAGGCGTTACCGAAGGTAAGTATCTTATTCAACACCTTCACCATGTAGTATTCCAACAAGCAGGACTGGGTGGGGTTGTGGACCCTATGTCAAGAGGCTCTGCATCTCTGGACATGGCTGGAACATCAGGACATATTCCTTGTTGTTCAACGTCTGGCGGTTTCTCTGAACGTTAGAGCAGATAAACTCAACCGTCGATACCTAGGGAATCATGAATGACATCTTCATTCAGAGGCGTCTTCCTCCGGAGGTGGTGCACGTTCTCTTCCGAGAGCCTTGGTTAGATCTATTCGCCAATGCCGAGAATACACAATGTCATCCTTTCTGTTCATTGGAGTTTCAACGGCGGCTGTCACTCAGAGACACATTTCGTCTCAAGTGGAGCTGAGGTCTCCTAAACGACTTTTCATCGATACCACTCCTGTCCACAGTTCTCAAGAAGATCAAAAACGACCGGTCCCAAGTCATCCTAGTGGCACCACGAACTCCTGAGCACAAGCATCGTCCTTTACTCAGGCTGCCCTTTCTGGAAGATCTCTCTCTCAGCAACAGGACAGGGTACTGCACCCAAACCTGTCCACTCTCCACCTTAATGCATGGAGATTGAGTGCCAACAATTGAGGCTGTTTGATCTCCCTCCTGAAGTGTGTGATGTCATTCTGGCAGCCAGGCATTCCTCCACTAAAACTATTTACGCCTGCCCGTGGGGCAATTTGTGGCTTAGTGTACATCTAAATCAGTTGATCCTCTGTCTGCACTTTTGTTTGAAGTTCTCTTATTTGTTCCATACCTGATCTGGCAAGGCTTTGCTTTGGGCACAGTTAAAGGATATCTATCTGCCATTCCTGCCTTTCTGCGGTTGCCGGACCAACCTTCGCTGTTCAAGTCACCTGTTGTGACTAGAGTCCTTAAAGGTGTTCAGCATATGTTTCCTCCTATGCCCTTCATTATGCTCCAATGAGACTTTAATCTAGTTATCACTTTTCCCATGTGTTCAACTTTTGAGCCGATGCACAACCGCCGCCCTCTTCGGCTCCTCACTTCCTTCCTTGTGGCGATAGCATTTGTCAGGAGGGTTAGCGAACTACAAGCACTTTCAGTGAACCCTCCCTTTGCTTCATTCTTCCCCGAAAAGTTGGTTCTTAGAACCAGAGCATCCTTTTTTCGAACGGCATCTTTCCACATTGGGCAGAACATCACCCTGCCTACCTTCTCCCCTCTTCATCCTACTAAGGAAGAGGAGAGACTCCCACTGCCTGGATCAAAAAAGAGTGTGATCAGTCTATATTGTTCGTACCAAAGATTTCAGAGTCGGCAATCAACTCTTTGTTGGATTTGCAGGAGCGAAGAAAGGGAAGGCAGTTCAGAAACAAACCATCTCTCGATAGATCATCCTCTGCTACGCAATGGCCAAGAAACAGCCCCCTGAGGGCCTAAGAGCTCATTTGACCAGAGGTAAAACTTCAACTACTGCGTTGGCTAGCGGGGTCCCAGTAATGGACATCTGTCCCGCGGCTACGTGGGCATCACCTCCCATATTCGCCAAACGCTACTGCCTCGACAGTAAGGTCTGGCGAGATGGGCATTTTCCTGTGTGGTCCTCCAGGACTTGTTAGTTTAAGAGTCTGTAGACCCACCTCTGGGGAGAGATTGCTTTGGTATCTATTCCAAGGTAAGGAATCTGCAGCTAGAAGAGTCTATCAGATGAACAAGTTACTTACCTTTGGTAACGCCTTATCTGGTGGAGACTCTAGCCGTAGATTCCTTACCAATCCTCCCAACCTTCCCAGTCTGTGCACTGCCTTACCACATGAAATAAACCCTTCAGGACCTCACTTTGGCACACTAATCATTCCTCCTCAGCTTGGCTCCGTGCTTCTGGTGCGGAAAAACAGTCAAGAACTGAGGTCAGCGTGCTGGGGTGGCGCCCATTTAAGCACTGCGCAAGTCACTCATGGTGCGGATGACCCCACGCGGACCTGAACAACGCCACCTTCCGGCACACAAGGGGATTGTTAAAAAATTTCTGCATCCATGCCTGGGGAATATTCTATGGTAAGGAATCTGCAGCTAGATAGTCTCTACCTGATAAGATGTTAGAGAAGGTAAATAACTTAAGTGTCAGTCCGCCGTCATGCATGGTTGAGAAACTGTTTTTTTCCAGGACATACAGAACACCTTCATGGACTTGCTGTTTGATGGGTCCCAATTGTTTGGAGCCAAAGTGGATTTGGCTTTAGAACGGTTAAAAGATAATAAAGCCATAGCTCGTTCAGTCAGAGCTGACAGTTCTGATGGATGCTTCTTTGCTGGGATGGAGGAGGGGTCATCTATAGGAGGTGGAGATCAGAGGCCATTGGTCTGCAGCAGAGAGCTAGCTCCACATCAGCCTCCTGGAGCTTCAAGCCATTTGTTTAGCCCTCAAGGCTTTCCTGCCATCCATCTAGAAGAGGCCAGTGCAGGTTCTCATTCACAACAAAACCACCATAGGATACTGTGCCAGTCAGGAAGTAGTGAGGTCCTGGGCCCTGTGCTGAGACGCTTTTTATCTCTGGAGGTGGCTGGAGCAACAGAACATCTTTGAGTTGGCGACCAGCAGGTGGACAAATTGTGCAAACATTGCATCCTGAGGTGGCGCAGAGCATATTCGATCAGTGAGGAGAGCCCTGCCTAGACCTATTCATCACACTCAGTATCACCAATTTTGCATGTTAGAAGTTCCACAGCAACGCTCGTTATGAGATTCATTCTGACTGAGATGGAACAAGGGACTCCTGTGTCTTCCCACCACAAACTCCCTTGCCCTGAGTTTTGTAGATCATGAATGACTGGGCCCAAGTTATCCTAGTTACCCCAGACTGGGCCCAGAGAGCATGGCACCCAGAAATCCATTTATGCTGGAAAACGTTTGTTACCTAGTCTGGTGCGTGGAAGCACCGACCCTTTACAGGCTAAACCTTTGAACTTTTTCTTGTTGTTTTCTCTTTCTAGCCCAGCAAGGTTTTGCAGTAAGCAGTGTAAAATAATATTTGTCGCCCCGTCAGCCTTTCTGCAATTTCTGGAACAGCCCTCCTTGTTTAAGTCACCAGTTGTGACGCAGTTTATTAAAGGTTTGACTCACATTTTTCTTCCCAACCTGCTTGTGATGCCCCTGTAGTCTTGACATAACGTGGTCTTGTTGACATTTATTATATATACACTCTTCGAGCCTATGCATAGTTGATCCCTGTTCTCTTGACCCGGATGACTGGCTTCCTCATTGCTGTTACGTCAGTTCGCCATGTGAGTAAACTGTAGGCACTTTCAGTGCAACCACCCTACAGGATATTCTTTCCAAGCGAATTAGGGCAGAGGACTAGGGCGGCTGCCTTTCCCAGGGTTGTGACTCCCTCCTACCTTGGTCAGTTGAACACTCTACCAGTGTTCTTTCTTCCCCCTCCCACCTGAAAGAGGAGGACGGGCTCCATTGGTATGACCCCAGAAGGGCTATCGATCGTTAAATGAATGGACTATAGAATGGCCTATTGAATGGACTATCAGCCCTTTGTGAAGTTTTCTGGTGCGAATAAGGGAACTGGCTGTGCAGAAAATTACGCTTTCGAGGAGGATAGTCCTGTGCATCAAGATCTGCTATGCAGTAACCAAGAAACAGTACTCTGACGATCTAAAAAATATTCTGCCAAGGCCACTACAATGGTGTTAGCATAAAGAATGTCTGCCCTTGACATCTGCCAGACGTGACATGAGCATAAGGGTATATGTTCACAAAGCACCACTGCGTGACAGCCAGGTCTAGTGGGAAGCACACTTCCGTGCTCGGTTCTGCAGAACCTTTTGATTTGAGTCCACTCCACTGACCCTCCACCTTTGGAAGGTACTGCTTTTGTATCTAATCTTAAGGTGAGGAATCTGGACTTCAGAAGTGTCCATCAGAACAACAAGTTACTTACCTTCGGTAGCTCTCTTTCTGGTGAATACTCACACTGAATATTCCTCACTTCCCTCCTGTCTCCCTGTTATGTGGCCTCTTTTTAACGGATTGTTTGGTGCGAATCGTATCATCGCGACCCAGACGTGCCTTATTCCAGGGAGGTACGACAAGCCCGACCGTGGGTTTATTGTAGCCGGATTGTCTGGTGCGAATCGTATCATAGCGCACCAGACAGTGTGCTTTATTCCAGGGAGGTACGACGAACCCGAACATGGGTTGATTGTGACCGGATTGTATGGTGTGACTCATATCATCGCGCACCAGATGTTGTGTCTCATTTACAGGGAGGTATGGCAAATCTGACTCTGGGTTGATTGGGACTGGATTGTCAGGTGCGACTTGGATCATTGCGCCCCAGACGTTGTGCCTCATTTCCAGGGAGGTACGGAGAACCCAACTTGTGGTTCATTGTGACCGGATTGTCTGGTACAACTCGGATCAACGTGCACCAGACTTTGTGTATCACTTACCGTGGAGAGCAGGGAAAGCTGGACCCCCGCTCACTGCGTGTTCCGTCTTGCCCTCAGTGAGGCGAATCAACTGCCATCTCCTCACCTGGCCTGATTACTTAGTGTTGCCAGGTAGTATCGCCTGCATCGGGCCTGGGTGATGAGAGTAAGTGACTGGGCTGAGGAACACTTTGAGAGCTATCAGAAGCGGGTCGAGAGACTGCGTGACCCCCCTTTGTAGAACTGGGCTGGTACCAGAAGGCAAATTGAGGGACCTCTTGATTGAACTGGGACAGCCTCTAGCCCTTTTTATGTTCCATATAAAGTGGGTGAACTTCCTGAGTGGTTGGTGAACTTCCCGAGTGGTTGCCAAACCCCCATTTGTCGACTGTTGCCTGGTTACCCTGATAGTTGTTACTCCAGCCTTCTCCCGTGGGCCCCTCATTAAGTGTGACTCCAGCCTTAAACCGGAAGAGTACAGGGTGTTTTTTTTTTTTTTACTCTAATCTGTGGGCAGAGTAATGGGGGTTAACTGAGGGGTGTGGAAGGGATTGTGCCACGGGGTCCCCATTCATATTATCAACTGACCTGCCGGATATCATTTGCACCACATTACAGTGCTGACTTGCCAATATCCTTTGCACAGCATTACAGTGCTGTGGGAGAGTGAGCTGCATGAGAACAGCCTGCCAATAGTTGCACCGTGCAGTGGTGTTGTTTTACTGGTTTGTTTCATTACCTAACAAATACTCCGCATAGACATTGGTTTTTGCCATGCAGCCTTGGACCACGGTGCTACTGAAAAGTGTTTTAAATTCCTGTGTTTACACATTGCTGATATTGTTGTGACCTGGGGTGCACCCTAGTAGTGTGTGGATTTGAATTGTGTTTTTTGCCAGTGTGGGCTTAGTTCTGACAGTGAATCGCACCGCATAAGGCTGCTGGGGTAAAATAGGATTTTTCCAAGCATGCAGATTACTTATGTAGTTTTAACACTGTTGGGCCTAGTACTGCTAGTAATATTTCCAATTGTGATTTATGCCCAGAAATACACGATGTTCATGTTGTGTTAATTAATGTGTGTGTTGAATACAATCTTTATTTACATACATCACATGTGAAGTCTCTTTTGTGACTCTCGTATTTATTGTGTGAGAGTGCTGTGCCAATACTTTACACATTGCCTCTTTGATAAGCCTGACTCCTTAGTGCCAAGCTACCCAAGGGTGAGTGCAGGTTATACAGTGAGTGTAATCACCTAACCCTGGCAGGAGTGGTAGGTTGTGCCTGGCTTGGACACCGCCTCAGCCATCCAGGAAGCACAAGTTCCAACACCAATGCATTGTTTAAATGAGCAAATTTAAAGATCATAGTCATGTCAAAGGCCGTGGATAGATCTAAGAGAATTAACAGACCCGAGTCACCTAGTTCGTAATACGTGGTGCATCATTGATGACCTTTAGGATGGAAGTTTCAGTGCTGTAGCAAGTTATAAAGCTTGATTGAAAATTGTCAGAGAGATTGTCATTAATGTCGGCATTCTCTTTAGCTTCACTTGGCATATTCAGTCATAATGCTTCACCTATAACTAGGTCGTAGCTTCTATATGAATACATATATTTTCTGTAGAGTTTTTCTTGCGCTGTTCTTGTTTGCTCAAAATGTGGGCTTATTCTATTATGTAATTGTGTGTATTCCACTGGACAATGATGACCATATTCTGTAGTATTATGAATAACTTATTGTGCGTCTTAAAGATTGGTGAATTTTTTAGAATATTTTATCTTTCTATTAGCAAAAAATGGCCAGAGGACATGTATCTGTATCCCGACTGCGAATTGTCACTGAAACACCGTTCTGTACCTTTCACTTATCAAATCAACTCTAGGCTAAAATAAACCTCCCTGCACAGCAGAACAAATGTATTTGCCAAATGGTTACCTGTCCTGACCATTGAGTTTTGTGGCCAGTTTATTATACCCACCTACCTTTATGAAATTTATGGATACATTTGATTATGTAATTATTTTATGCCTGTGACAACATAAAAGAATTTAGTGGTCGTAAATCTGTAGAAAGTGTGAGCTTTTTTTCTTTTGAACGTGCAGTCTTTCTAATGAAACAAAGGCATGCTTATCTTGTTATTAATTCATTATTTGTTATGGAGTAACTTTAATCATACTTTTTAAATACTTCTCAGGAGCCTGGGTTGCACTGTTGTTGAGATGCTGACTGAGAAACCACCCTGGGCAGAATATGAAGCCATGGCTGCCATTTTCAAAATCGCCACACAGCCGACCATTCCCCAGCTTCCTCTGAACACATCAGACTACTGTAGAGACTTCATAAAGCAGATTTTTGTAGAAGCTAAACAGAGACCATCGGCCGAAGAGCTCCTCAGGCATAGCTTTGCACAGCCTGTATACTAAAATAGTACTGGCTCTCAATGCCTTGTATTGCAGACAATGTCCACTGTGCTTTATTTCGTTAGGACATGATTACTCATGTTTGAAGAAAACACCTCCGCTGCACACCCGGGAATCAGAAATGTGGAGTTGCTTATCCTGGTGAAGTGTGACGTAGAAAAGCATTGTCAGGCATGGTATATGCCAGCTTTGAGTGGCGCATCTCGTGCCATTGGGGCACTCAACTTCAATTGAACGTTCACAGTGACTAACCTGTTGGTATTAAAAATAAGTGCCTATGGGTACCATGTTGAAGTCTGAGTCCAAGATACATGTCATTCTGAAAAGCACAACAATTGTTTTTCTTTCGAACTTTGTGATGTTGAGCCCTTTCAAGACTTTGACAACCCAGAAGAAAGCTCCTGGTACGTCCAGCAGCAGCACACTAGCACTTCTCAGGGGCTATCCAGCACAACCAGCTGCACTAAAACGGTTGGCCTTGGATTGTACTGTTAGCGAAAATTAAAGCCATACATTGTTCATTTATTTCTGCTTTTTGAAAAAGAAAAATAACTTAAACCATACTTTTTCCATGCCTTGCTTTTACTCAGAAATGGTTTAATAAAAGTATTCAGCATCTGAAGACAAATCTAAAATGCTTAGAGAATAAGTATCAGAAATATGTGAAGTGTGTTTTTTAAACAAAAAATCATTAATGTTTATTTTATCTAGAGGAATAGTTTTGATGGATGGGTTGAAGCAGGCTTTAAACCTACCAAGTTATTCCTCTCTATATACAGTTTTTAGTCGTCTATGGCAGTCGTAACTTCGCAAAAATGCTCTGTAGGTGTCGTTTGCCAGTTGGATCGTGCCCTACAGGCTGTATCATGACTATGTACTAGGTTCTTCTTTTACAGGGTCTGACACTCCAGCTATTACGCAGCCTCAGTGACTTTCCAAAGGCATGTATCCATTAAAGCCATTTGAAAGGCGACCACTTGAGCTACTTTCCTTGTTTTCTTTAAGCATCATTTTTGGATATGATGCTAAATTCAGCCACCCAGTGTTGAGAAATATATTGCATTCATTTGTTCTTACATTTGGTTTGTGAGTCCGTTACTGTCGTAATCTGTAAGTAGGAAAATGGTGGAAACTTGAAACCGTGATGAACAGGTATCACTTCCACGTTTACTTCTTCTCGTCCTCAGCACACCTGCATGCCCATTATCTGTGTCCATGAAGCTTGGACTAGCGCATTCGAAAGCGTTTAAATATTTTAAGCATTCAAACTCTTGTCATGTTCAGGAACTCTTCTTCAGCTCTGCTGTGAATCATTTTAGCGAGACCTTTTTAGTTTCTTCAAATGCTCTTTTGGTATTTCGCACTCTGGAAAACCTTAAAGAAAATTAGCGTATTGAGATTAAACATTCTGACACACCAGAGGCAGATGGGTGCTATGGTTCTAATTTTTTTGCCTTTTTTTGTCAAAACTGTTTTTATTGATTTTGCATTTGAAAACAGCATGAAGTACAGTGGAGAAAATCATTACCCATTGTAGTGTTCTAATCTTGTACAGAATGTTGGCGGGCGGCTGGGTCTTGGAATGCGGTTTATCTGAAAGAGACACGTTAGTGACAGATTCCTTACCTTAGAATATCCCCAGGCGTCAGGCTGGATCCGGAAAGTTTTTGCGTAGCAGTACCCTTGCGCGTCGGTGGCGGCGTCGTGCGGCTCCGCGTCCGGCGTCGGGACCGCCGGGATGACGTCGCGGGCAGTACTTAGATGCCGCCCCTGCGCGCTGGCGTCAGTTCTTCTTTTCCGCGCCAGTAAGCGCAGATCCGGGAAGAGCAGTGCCCTAGTCATTTTTTGACTACATTTTTTGGTGATTTTTCACTGTTTTCTAAACGAGTCTCTCGACTCCCAAGGTGTCGGTAGGGATGCCCGGCTTCAAGCCCTGCGACGCCTGTGGTCGCATGATGTCGATCACAGACCCGCACTTAGAGTGTCTCTACTGCCTCGGCCGCGACCACGACATGCAGTCGTGCCCCGACTGCCGGGCCTTGCACCCGAAGGCTTTGCGAGAGCGGTCTCGAAAGCTCCTCGAGAGTCCGGCAGTCGGCTCCGCGCCACACCAAGCCCCAGTCACGTGAGAGGTCGAGGGCCGGTCGCGGAGTCCTCATCGGTCGTCGGGGTCCAAGTCTTCGCACTCCTCCGGTAAGTCGAAGCATAAAAAGTCTAAGAAGCGTCATCGCTCGAAGGCTTCGCCTCGCCGGTCTCACAACTCGGCTGAGGCTCCTATCGGCACCGTCCCCGCGGCTCCGGGAGTGCCTGTGGAGCCGCCCCCGCATTACCCGTCCTTCCCGGGTTTGGGGGCGACTCCGGCCGAGATACAGGAATTCCTGTCGGCCATGGCCCGCCTCTTCGGGCCTCAAGGTCCCCCCGGTGCGCCTTCGGGCCCCGCGGGCCCTGATGGGGTTTCCCCGGCGCTG
Organism: Calotriton arnoldi; assembly: GCA_963921515.1. Taxonomy (NCBI): domain Eukaryota; kingdom Metazoa; phylum Chordata; class Amphibia; order Caudata; family Salamandridae; genus Calotriton; species Calotriton arnoldi. The sequence continues at coordinate 1,561,681 of CAWUFW010000486.1, read as the reverse complement.
CCGGCGACTCCGGTCCCGGCGCCGCCTGTAACACCAGCCTCGGCCCCGGCTTCGGCCCCGGCCTCGATCCCGGCGCTGCCGCAACCCCCATCGACGCCGGTTTACCTATCTACACCTCCGCCGGCGCCGATGTCTCCGGTGCCGTTCCCGACGCCGCCCGGGGCTCCGGGCGGCGTCCCCCGGTTCTCTCCGGATCCGGACACGGCGCCGGACCGGCATCGCTCGACGCAGGCTCCGACGCCGCTGGGACCTTGGGTCCCACATGTCCCTCCTCCTTATTTTGAACCTGAATTGGTGGTCTAAGCCTCTGCTTCCCAAAGCGCCTTCCCTACCGCTCCCCCGGGTAGGGAATCCAAACGCCTGGATCAATTTGGGAAGAAGGTCTTTTCTTCCGGCAGAGCTGGCTTGCGGTCAGACAACACCACTTGCCTCTTGGGCCGATATTCCCACTCCTTGTGGGACTCGGTGGCGCAAGTTCTGCCCCAGTGTCCTGAGGAGGTCCAGACACTGCTTTCCCGCACCATTGCGGAGGGAAGAGATGCGGCAAAGTACACCATCAGATGTGGCCTTGATACCGCCGACTCGCTAGGCAGATCGCTTGCGACGACAGTGGCGCTGCGCCGTCACGCCTGGCTGAGGACCACTGGTTTCTCGGGTGATGTCCAAAACTCTCTTATGGACATGCCCTTTGATGGAGTCGGTCTTTTTGGAACAAAGGCACTGGAGCGCTTTAAGGACTCGCGGGCTACAGCCAAGTCCCTGGGCCTTTCTGCTGTGCGGCCTCAGCAACAGTCTGCTTTTCGCCCCTTTCGTGGCCACGGAAGGGGCGCCCAGTCACGTCCGCTGCCCAGCCACCGGCCCGCGCAGCAAGCGTCTTCGCGTGGCCGAGGACGTGGCTCCCGCCGTGGCGGGTCAGGCAACCAGCGTGCGGGTCAGGCCACCAACCCCGCCCTGTCCGCGGCCTCCAAGCCCTCCTAGTCCTTCCTTTCAGGTGCACAGCACGCCAGTAGAGGGCAGGGTCCGCCATCACCTTCACCACTGGCGTGCCATCACCTCGGACAGGTGGGTCTTGGACATTGTCCGAAGGGGCTACTCCCTCCCCCTTCGTGACCATCCCCCAGCCATGCCACCTCAATTCCACCGCATGTCAGGGGATCACTTGGTGCTTCTTCAAAAGGAAGTTGCGGCCCTCTTGGCCAAGAGGGCCATCGAGCGTGTTCCGACCCCAGAAGTAGGATGTGGTTGCTACTCCCACTACTTTCTGGTGCCCAAAAGGACAAGGAGGACATGCGTCCTATCTTGGACCTCCGGAACGTCAATTGCTTCCTCCGGAAGGAGAAGTTCAAGATGCTCACTCTAGCTCAGGTCTTGACTGCTCTCGACCCTGGAGACTGGATGGTAGCGTTGGACTTGCAGGACGCATATTTCCACATCCCCGTCCTGCCGGCCCACCGGTGTTACCTGCGGTTCACGGTAGGCCTCGAGCATTTTCAGTTTACCGTGCTCCCTTTTGGCCTTACCAGCGCCCCTCGGGTGTTCACGAAAGTGATGGCGGTGGTCGCAGCCCATCTGCGCCGGGCAGGGGTTCCAGTCTTCCCCAACCTCGACGACTTGCTGCTGAAGGCGGGCTCGTCCCAGGCAGTCGTCTCCCACCTCCAGACAACGGCTGAACTCCTGCACTCGCTGGGGTTCTCCATCAACGTGCCGAAGTCGCACCTGATTCCTTCTCCACAGCTTCTTTTCATCGGAGCAGTTCTGGACGCGACGCAGTTTCGGGTTTATCCTCCCGAACGGCGAGTCCGGGATATTCAGGCTATGATTCCGATCTTTCGGCCTTTATCCTGGGTTTCGGTACGGATGACCCTGAGGCTGCTGGGCCTCATGGCCTCCTGCATCCTGCTGGTCGATCATGCCAGATGGCATATGCGGGCTCTGCAATGGGACCTGAAGTTCCAGTGGGCGCAGCACCAGGGCAACCTGTCCGATCACGTCCAGATCTCGGAGGGGACTGCAAAACAGTTGCAGTGGTGGCTCTCGAACCGGCAATGGGTCATGGGCAGATCCCTCTCCCTTCCCCAGCCAGAGCACACAGTTGTGACGGACGCGTCCCTTCTGGGATGGGGCGGTCACATGGGAGAGGCGGAGATCAGAGGCCTCTGGTCTCCGGCGGAGTCCCGGCTCCATATCAACCTTCTGGAGCTCCTGGCGATCCGACTTGCACTCAAGGCATTCCTTCCCTCTGTCAAAGGGAAGGTAGTGCAGGTGTTCACAGACAACACTACCGCCATGTGGTATTGCAACAAACAGGGCGGGGTGGGGACGTGGACCCTATGTCAGGAGGCTCTGCGCCTCTGGACATGGCTGGAACATCAGGGCATATTCCTGATGGTTCAACACCTGGCAGGTTCCCTGAACGCCAGGGCGGACGAACTCAGCCGCAGGTGCATGATGGATCACGAATGGCGTCTTCACTCGGAGGTGGCACAAGGTCTCTTTCAGCAGTGGGGAGAGCCTTGGTTAGATCTGTTCACCACCGAAGAGAACGCGCAATGTCAGCAGTTCTGCGCGTTGGAATTTCCAAGGCGGCACTCGCTCGGCGACGCTTTTCGTCGCGAGTGGAGTTGCGGTCTGTTGTACGCCTTTCCGCCTATACCACTTCTACCCAGAGTGTTGAAGAAGATTCGGCGCGACCGGGCCCAAGTCATTCTTGTGGCTCCGGACTGGGCTCGAAGAGTTTGGTATCCCGAGCTACTCAGTATGAGCGTCGATCCCCGATCCGTCTGCCTCTTCGGGAGGATCTTCTGTCGCAGCAGCAGGGGACGGTCCTCCACCCGAACCTGTCCAGTCTACACCTGCTTGCGTGGAGATTGAGCGGCGGCAGTTGATTCCTTTCGACTTGCCTCCCGAAGTTTGTGATGTGATTCTGGCAGCCAGGCGTCCCTCCACTAAGGTGGTATACGCCTGCAGGTGGAACAAGTTTGTGGCATGGTGCACAGCAAAGGCTGTGAATCCCCTTTCTGCCCCTCTTTCTGAGGTTCTTCTGTTCCTTCTATCTCTGGCCCAACAGGGTTCTGCCCTGGGTACCATCAAGGGCTATCTTTGTGCGATATCAGCCTTCCTGATCAGCCCTCCCTTTTCAAGTCCCCTGTGGTTAACAGGTTTCTTAAAGGCATTACACACCTCTTTCCTCCTGTTCCGTTTGTAATGCCTCAGTGGGACTTGAACTTGGTTCTTACCTTCTTAATGTGCGCTCCCTTTGAGCCTCTACATAATTGTCCTCTTCGTCTTCTTACTCTGAAGACAGCATTCCTGGTGGCCATCACCTCTGCTCGGCGGGTGAGTGAGCTCCAGGCTCTTTCTTGCAAACCTCCCTTTCTGTCTGTTCATCCAGACAAGGTTGTTCTTAGGACGCGTCCGTCCTTCTTGCCAAAGGTGGTTACTACCTTCCATATTGGGCAGACCATCACTTTGCCCACCTTCTTTCCGCCTCCGCATCCTTCCAGAGAGGAAGAGAGGCTCCACCGTCGGGACCCAAAACGTGCGCTTTCTTTTTACATCAACCGCACACACCAGTTCCGGGTGGATGACCAGCTCTTTGTTGGCTACGTGGGCGCCAAAAAATGTCGGACGGTACACAAAAGGACCATCTCCCGCTGGGTCACTATGTGCATCAAAGCCTGTTATTCTTTGGCTAAGAAGGAGCCTCCTGTTGGGCTGCGTGCCCATTCCACCAGGGCAACGGCGGCTACCACGGCTTTAGGCCGCGGGGTTCCGTTACAGGATATATGTCAGGCAGCTACGTGGGCCTCGCTGCACACGTTTACCAAACATTACTGCCTTGACAGCCAAGTCCGGAGGGACGGCTTCTTTGGCCGTTCTGTTCTCCGGGACTTCCTTGTCTGATCTTTGTTCGCAGACCCACCACCGGGGTTGGTATTGCTGGGGTATCTATTCTAAGGTAAGGAATCTGTCACTAACGTGTCTCTTTCAGATGCACAAGTTACTAACTTGTGTAACAATATATCTGTAAGAGACAGTAGTTAGTGACAGATTCCTTACCGCCCCACCCATCCTCCCCGTTCTGCGAACTGATTTCTAGGGTTAAGGACATCCCTTTCAGGGCCCTAGTATTTTTCAGACACCTATCTCAGCTTCTTGCATGGCTCTGCGTTCCTGGCGCGGAAAGTCGTGCACAGAACTGACGTCAGCGCGCAGGGGCGGCGTCTAAGTACTGCCCGCGACGTCATCCCGGCGGTCCCGACGCAGACAACGGACGCGGAGCCGCACGACGCCGCCTACCGACGCGCAAGGGTACTGCTACGCAAAAACTTTCCGGATCCAGCCTGACGCCTGGGGATATTCTAAGGTAAGGAATCTGTCACTAACTACTGTCTCTTACAGATATATCGTTACACAAGTTAGTAACTTGTGCGTTGAGGCTTCGGTAGAGAAACGGGTGGTGAGAGAGAGAAAGCCAGCAGCGTGTGGATGTTAAGCTGCCTTCCTTTCGCACCATTAAACTCTACTTGGAAGACCCGCGTTGTGTAGTCTCCTTTACTACACAAACTGGTGACGAGTGGGAAGAAGCAAGGAAGGCAGTACCCACATTTGACCTGGCGTGAGGCCGGCTTTCTCAGCTACGGTAACGGTCATCGCGGTGCTGTGGCAACTTCAGCGATTCTCCAGTGATTGCTCTGTAGCCCGTGAGTGTTCCCATGGGGAAATTTCATTCTTCGTATAAGGCGCTGAGGAGGTCGGTGCAGCAACCGCTGAGATGGTGAAGAGAGAAGTTGTGTGCGCTTAGCGTGTCGTCATCACTCTGCATCACATGATTGGGCGGCCATTTTGGATTGTGGTAGATTTTTGGCCCCGATCGGGAACGGTGTTGAGTGGCCTGCATCTACAGTGACAGGCACATTTGTTTAACAGTCTTTAAAAAGCTGCTTCTCATAACTTTTTGCTTTAGGAATTGGGAAGTTGGTTGCACCAGCGATAAAGTCACAATTGAAAAGAGGAAAGAAAACGCCTGCATTTACAGTGACAGGCACACCTGAAATTACACAATTACTGTGTTGTTAGTATTTTATTGAAACGCCTGTACTCACAGTGATGGGCACACCTGCAATTATTCAACCACAGCTATTGGTATTTGACTAACGTCTTGGATGATTAGCACACTGTGTTGTTAGTAATTTATTGAAATGCCTGTACTCACGATGACAGGCACACTTGAAATTATTCAACCACAACTATTGGTATTTAACTAACGTTTTGGATGATTAGCACACCTGTGATATTGTTATTTCTTTTGTTGATTCTCTCCTACTCTATATTAAAAAAGGCCAATATTGCAGCTCCGCCACGTTTTTTACAGGCTGTTGGAGAACCAAAGATGGAGTGGGAATTATGGTATCCTAAGTTTTTGGCTTAGGTGGACATGTTAGAGGATGAGGTTTAAAAAGGAAACTATCGTTATTAAAGCATTGTTTAGGAGGAGTAGGTTTAAAAGAATTCAATAATCTTCCTCCTCTGGCGAGTGTGGGGGATATGAATGTTTTTGACAAAGCCATAAAAAAAGGCATCCGGTTTGGAAGGGAGATTAATACTGTGATGGAAAGATTCAAGTTTTATTCACCTGCACTAAAGGAAGAGGAATCATTTGAAGATTACGTATCCGTGTTATGGACGTTCGCAGGATCTTGCGCTTTTGAAACAACCTATGAACAAGTCTTGAGGGACCAAATAATGATGAAGACAAAGAGTAAAAGAACTAAGAAAGATTATTGCTTGGTACAGAATCCTCCTTAAGTGCAGTTGTTAATATCACAAAAGGAATTGAACAGTCCGAGAAGTTTGTAAAAGAAATTAGAGGCCATAGTGTCAGAATCCAAGAAACTAGTGCTGAAGTTTCCATGGTGAAAAGTCAGATGATTCCCAAGAAAAACTTGATGACTCCTGTCAAGAAAGATGCTGAACCTAAAAACATTGGTTCTAAATATTATGGTAAAAGAAGTGGTATCACCTGTTAGAAGTGTGGAAGTTCGTACCATGTAGGGAACTTTAAGGGTTGCCCTGCATTGGATAAAGTATGTGTGAAGTGCAAAAAAAAGGGGACATTTTGTCAAGGTGTGCAGATCTTCTCAAAGAGTTAATTGCATTACTTATGATGAGGAGGTTGAAGCTGCTGAGTTCAATTCCATTTTATGTGTGAGAGATACTAAATGTAAGAGTTTTCCTAGATGTATGTTAACTATGGATGGTAAATCGATCGTTATGATGGTAAATTCATGTGCCTGGTACAGTATTATCGGTAAGTCTCTGTTGAAGGACTTGTGGGGTGAGAAGAAACTGTTTACACCCGACATTCAGCCCAGGGGTTACTCAGGCCACAAAATTGATTTGCAAGAGTATTTTTGGGCGGATTTGGAATTTGAAGGGAGAAGAACAAGGGGGAAGGTGTTTGTGGCAACGAAGGGTGAACCTATTCTGGGGTGGCCTCATCAACAAGAGGGATCCCAATGTATGTCCACCAGTGTATGTAATTACAGCTAATGATGAATATGTCAAAGGAATGAGGACATCGTTCCCAGGCCTTTTTCAAGGAAGGTTAGGAAAATATGCTGATTTTAAACACAAAATCATAATGAGGAGGCAGTACCGGTGAGGCAAAAAGTAAGGAATGTGCCGTTAGCCTACCAAGACAAACTTAAGGTGATGCTGAGTGATCTGGTTGAGATAAACATTATTGAACCCATAGAGTCTTCTTCTTGGGTATCTCCCATTGTGTTGTCTCTTAAGGGGACTGAGGACCTCCATTTGTGTTTGGATTTACGCAGTTTGAATAACAAAATTTGGATTGACAAACACCCTCTTCCAAACATACACGAGCTAATATCCATGTTGGCGGATGCTTTAGTTTTTTCCACGGTGGATTTAGCAAGCGCTTACTACCAGGTGGAATTGCATGAAGATTCTAAACATTTGACGGCATTTGTTACACCGGAGGGTATGTTCTAATATTTAAGTATGCCTTTTGGGTTGGCCAGTGCAGCCTCCGTGTTCCAACGTTTGATGAAAAATGTGTTAGAAGGCGTTAGGGGGGGCCATTGCCTTCCAAGATGATATTTTGACTTTTAGGAAAACTCATGATGAAGATGATAAGAATTTAGTGGATGTGTTGAAAAGACTGCAAGACAAAGGTCTTACGTTAAAATTCACCAAATGCAAATTCAGGCAGGACAAGGTGGAGTATTTGGGCTATGAAATTTCAAAGGAGGGCATTAGACCTAAACATACCTAAGTGGAGAGCATTTTGAATGCTCCTGCACCTGTCTCGAAGGATCAGCTATTGTCCTTTTTGGGGTTAACAGAATATTATGGGACATTTGTACAGGCCTATTCTACTAAAGTGCATCCTTTGCGGCAATTGCTTAAGAAAAATCTAAGTATATGTGGTGCGATAACCAACATAACACTTTTGAACTTTTGAAAAAGAAGATTGTTGGAGCACCATTTCTAAAATCATATGTGATTGGAAGAGAATGTATAGTATCAGTGAACGCTAGTAGTATTGGACATGGGGCAGTACTCGTGCAGAAGGACGGATTGGGTGAATGGGTGGTATCTTATGCCTCCAGGATGTCGCGTGGTGCGGAGTGCAATTATGCCACTATAGAGAAAGAAGTGTTCGCTTGTACATGGGCAGTACAACATTTTCATCAGTTCTTGTGGGGGACGAAGTTTGTTCTGAGAACTGAACATAAGCCATTGATCAGTATGCTGGCAGCTGGTGGCGGGAGAATATTAACAGCTCAGTTAGCAAGGTTGGCTGCTAAATTGCAAAAATAACAGTGTGTGGTGGAATATGTTCCTGGGCATGCCAATGTACATGCCGATTGTATGTCACGGTTACCAGTTGAGGATGGAGTCAACGCGAAGGTGGTGAATGTGGAATGTGATGTGGCACACACCCAGGATGATGTTAATAACTGGTGTGTAAGTGAGAATGCAACTAAAACTATATCTGAAGAAAGGTGGAAGGAAGCCATGCACGTTGACTGCATTTTAAAAGAAGTTGTAACCTGTTTGAGTAAGGGTTGGCCAGAGGAGAGAAAATTGAGTGGTGAAGTGGCATATGTTTTTTAAAGTCAAGGAGGAATTGATGTTTTCTGATGGTATAGTCATGAGAGGTGATAAAGTTGTTCGTCCACGGAAGTTAAGAGAATCCATTTTTAAGTTGGCTCATGAAGGTCATGTGGCTTGGCATAGATGGTATGATTGATAATTGGGTAAGGGAGTGCAGACCCTGTGCGAAAAGTGACAAGTCGGCCAAGCCATTAGCTGTTGATGTCAGTCCTATTGAATACGCCCAAGGTCCTTGGCAAAGATTAGGTGTGATATATTGGGGCCATTTGGAACGTTACCTGTTAAGAATGTGTATGCTATAGTAGCGGTGGACTATTTTACCAAATGGCCAGAGGTGAAAATTGTAGAGAAGGTTACATCCATACAGGTAATTAAATTATTGGATGACATTTTTTGTTTTGAAGGGTTACCAGAAGAACTTATATCTGACAATGGGTCACAATTTGTAAGCATGAAAATTGACAGTTTTTTAAGGAGTTGTGGTATCTACACAAAAGGGTGCCTAATTATCATACCCAGGGCAATGGTCAAGTAGAACACTTTAACAAATTAGTTAAAGAGTAGATTCAGTTGGCCATAACGAGCGGTTTACAGTGGAGGAAAGCTTTGAGGGCTACTTTATTAACGTACCGTACTTCACCTAATTCTGTTACTGGATTGCCTCCATTTGAGATGTTACGAGGAAGGAAGCCAGGATGTAAACCTATGCCATGGTGGTTGAAGGTGAGAAATGTGTACGATACGGACATTGATTTTGCTAAAGTCAAGGAGCGCGTGGAGTGTTATCAAAGGAAAATGAGGGGCAGTGGCTCCAAGTCTTCCACTGTGGGGTTCAAGTTGAAGATTGGGAATATGGTACGGGTGAGACAGGGGTGTGTGTTCAATAAGAGAATGTCTAAATGGTCAAATCCTGTGAAGCTGATCGAAATTTTCAGTAAAGCAGTGAGAGTTGAAGGGCGCAAAATATGGAATTTCAGATGAATTTCTCTGTGCAAAGGGGGTTTCAGTAGAAGCAAATGGATCATCTGATATGGAGGATGGTGACATATGCGTTGGTGCATATGGTGGTTTTGATGATGTGGATGTGGACAGAGTAGTACCAGGAGGGAGACTTAGCGGGGGAGAGTCTGACGACGTGGGTGAAGTGATTGCAGATCCCAACGGAGTGAGTAATGGTTTACGGGTACCACGTAGTGGTGATCATGAAGGAGTAGGGAGTGAGATGTCTAGGTCAAATGGTACAGTTTCGAGCACTAGTGTGGTGAATGATGGGAAGCGAAGTGACGACTGTAAGATCAAGGATGGGCAAGATGTAGAGGTACGGAATAGTGCACGAGTAAAGACCATTCCCATGAAACTGAAAGATTTTGTTCAGTATTAGGGTAATCTTCGTTTGCTGATGAATTGATAGTGTATTCGTAAATAGTTTTGTATTAGAATTATTTTTGTTCTGTTTTTTAAGGGGAAGGTGTGTAGTGTTCCAATCTTGAACAGAATGTTGGCGGGTGTCTGGGTCTTGGAATGCGGGTTGGCGAGGCTTCGGTAGAGAGGCGGTTGGTCAGAGAGAAAAAGCCAGCATCGGGTGGATGTTAAGCTGCCTTCCTTTTGCACCATTATACTCTACTTGGAAGACCCCGTGTTGTGTAGTCTCCTTTACTACACCCATCTCAGCACCAAGCTCTAGACCTTCAAAATACAGATTCAGAGTCTTGCGGGAGCTAAATATAGTTATGCAATTGTGAATAATACAAAATTGCAATCTCCACCTTATCGTCATCTCTCAAAGCATATATCCCCAGATCTAAAAGCAAAAATACCCCCCCCCCCATCTCAAGTGAGGAAGTGTTTAACAATAAGCGACAAAGGGAGCAAAAAGCTAAGGGCCAGATGTACGACGTGATTTTGCATGCGCAAACGGGTTTGCGACCTGTGTGCGCATGCAAAATCACTGTTGGCCATGTACAAAGCCTATTTAGCGAGCCGCAAATTATTTGCAACTAGCTAAATAGGTTTTGCGACTCGCTATTAGGAGGGGGCGTTCCCTTCCTAATAGCGACCGCAGAGCCATGTATGAATGTTTTGCGACCGCAATTGCGGTCGCAAAACACTCGCAAATTACCACCATCTTCAAGAGGGTGGTAATGGAGTCGCAAATGGGAAGGGGTCCCCAGGGGACCCCTTCCCCTTTGTGCCTGGCTCCAAAAATATTTTTTAAGGGCAGGCTGTGACCCTGGGACCACTGCCTGCCCTTAAAACATGAAACAAAAACGTTTCATTTTCTTTTTTTTAAATGCATCCCGTTTTCCTTTAAGGAAAACGGGCTGCATTTATAAAAAAAAAAACTGCTTTATTTAAAAGCAGTCCCAGACATGGTGGTCTGCTGAGCCCAGCAGGCCACCATCCCTGGGAGGGCCTATCATTCCCAATGGGCTCGCAAATTGCGAGAGGCTCATGAATATTCATGAGCCTCGCAATTTGCGACCCCATTGGGAATCGCAAATAGTGTTAAACACACTGTTGTACATGCAAAATGGCGCCTCGCAAATTGCGACTCGCAATTTGCGAGGCGCTATTTTGCACGTCGTACATCTGGCCCTAAGTTGTAAAGTTAAAAACTAAGAAACAGAGCAGTGAGTGGGTGTCTAGAGGCTGCACAGGCGTATTTGGTGTAAGTCACATGTGGAGGAACTATGGCGGACTCACTGCAGAGGTTCGATGCTTTCCTAGGGAGGTAGGGAGGCAATCTAGTCATATCAAAACTGGAATAAATGGAGGGCCCTTGTTCTTGTGGGGCATATCGTTAGTGGGATACCTATTGAAAGATATGCCACCAGTGGGCACCATGTGAACTGAAAGGCTTTAAAGCCATCTCTAAAAATATCTGCCAGTCTTTCCATAGTAAGGGCCTGCCATAGTTGCACATGACACTGAGTTGGTGCCGGGGCTTCCTTTTTCTTCCAGGCAGCGGCTATTGCCGGCTTTGCCGCTCCTAGGCATAACTACATAATCGCTTTGTCCCCTTGAGTTTGATACTTCAGGCTATCGTTTCGTAGGCCTAGTAAGGCAAAGCTCAGGGTTTCTGGGATCAGGTATCCCAGGATGTTTATAATTTGCGCAAGAATTTCAGTCCAAAATGGACGGATGGTCGGACAGTCCATGTGACGAAAGTCTCCCAGCAGTCCACATCCTCTCCAGCAAAGATCTGACGTATGTGGGCATATATTTTTTTAACTTGGTGGGGTATAAGTACCAATCATACATAATCTTATAATTTGCCTCTCTCATGCCCACTGAATGGTTGCATTTTAAAATGTCCCCCCGTAGGTATGTCCATTTTCTCTCCGGTATATCCATTTGAAGTACTTGTTCCCACATTGTTTTGTGTAGTGGTTGTGGATTGTATAGTTTATCTAGTAATGGAGAGTATAGGAAGGATACGTTCCCTCTAGTGCTCCCAGCTTGCTTAACAAATCTTTTATGGGAGTAAGATCTCTAGTGGCCGCAGCTCTATATTCGAGTTGTAATGCCCAATGTCTCAATTGAGTGTAGCGATAATGTTCAGAGTCTGATAAATGGAAATCTCCTTTACTATTCTCAAACATTAAAATATCCCAATTGTGGAAGAGATCTGCTAGTTTTAAGCAGCCACCCTCCTTCCACACGTCAAAGGGGCCCGGTTCTAAAGCAGGAGAGAAGGTTGGGTTATAGTTAAGGCTTCCAGTTTTCCATTTTTACTGATTTTTACAGATAAACACAGACAGAAAACAATATGTTTTCTGTCTGTATTCATTTTTAAAAGCAGAAAAATGTGGAAAATTGTGCTTCATGTGGGTGACTCTCCATGCTGTGTCCGTGATGTACAGGACAACAGCTGAGCAGATAGACCGTATGGGAAGTTAAAAAAACAGGTTGAAATTTCCCTAAATACAGGCATACATTAACTCATATTTATATTATAACGTAGTTATTTACCTGTGGGTGTAGTGTTGAACTATATTTGGCTGTTTAATTTGCTATACGCGACAGGCACAAAAGTATGATTGCATATTTATCAGTAAATAAATGTGGAAATATACCAATTCACGACTCCATTTATTCTCAAAAAGCAAAATAAGTATGGATAAATACCAATAAGGCGGCCAAAAAATAAATATGGATAAATACAGACGGAAATGTTAAAAAATAAATACCATAAAACCGGGAGCCTCAGCTGGACAGTGAGGTAGCCAATACTTACACTGCAAAGCTCAACAGACATTCATTATAAGTTCTAAGTTGCAACACGAAGAGGTACCATGTGGAAAATGGTACAAATGCATACATCAAATCCAATCACGTGATCTGGTGAACAACAGGCTTGCACACGTGATGTAGCAGGATCTACGTTTTAGCATCATAGTGACTTACCTCGAGAGAGAGGCAGAGTAATGCTCCTCAGGCGAGATGGAGGATCCCGGTCAAATTGAGGGACACTTTAATTGGAAAGAGAAAGAAGCATCCATGGTCATTGATTAAAAACAAGGTGTCAGATGTCCATTAACGTCGTGACCTAGACTCTAACGTTCTCGTTGTTGAGGATAATGTGCAAAGTACACGTCTTGCCACTGGGTGGAATGAGTAATGTATGCAGTATAATATCACTATATTGAAAAATGCCCCCAATCCTGCGTGTGTACCGATCTTACAGGTGTATTTAAAATGCTGATACATCATGCACTATTGTCTTTAGATTGGTTCGCAATGTAGCCAAAACAAAACCGCATTGAATCCTATAATACCCTTCCCTGGGGTACTATAGCCGTAAGGTTACTAAGGCCATGTGATGACACTATGAAATGTGGCACGGTAATCCGTAACGTTAGACAAGTGTGCAGTATAATATCACTAAAGTGAAAAATGCCCCCAATGCTGTGTGTGTTTCGATCCTTAAAGGAAAATTTCCAGTGCAGATACATCATGCACTATTCTCCTCTAATCGATTCGCAAAGTGACCAAAACAACATTGAATCTTATAATACCCTGCCCTGGGGTACTATAGCCGTGAGGTTACTAAGGCCATGTGATAACACTGTGACATGTGACACGGTAATCAGTAACGGGAGACAAGGGGCAAGAAAAACCCCGAAACGAGCCGTGTTCAAACCGGAGGTGGCACGCAATTGTATACAAGTAGGTGACTAGCCCCACTCTCAGAAAACGTACTTATTAGGCGATCTGGACACTGCCGTCTGACCTACCCGCCTCCACACGGCCTGGGATGCTGAGGCAGCGAGGCAGCGTCCCTCTAATAGTGATGCAGGTCACGTGATTGCGTCACTTGCAAACAGTACCTGATGTGATTTGGCTGGACGGCCAACGCGGTGGCCATATTGGAAGAGGGAACTTAGTCGCGTTTGTAATCTCTAAGTGTAGTTCTGTGGTCAGTATTGGGGCAAAACAAGTAAAGTTCGGCAAAGAATACACACCAATAGGCATATCCTCTACCATTGGCCATGAACAGTAAGCGAGCTGTCTCATACTGGGATCCTTAATAGGTAATTAGATGCCTATGTAAATATTGGCTCACTCGGCGGCCATCTTAGGAGTGATAAAAGTGTTGGTATTAACGGGGATGACTACAAGGAGTGATGTATGTCACCTTACGTAAATGACACTGTCAAGTGGATGGAAATAATTAAACGTCATGTGGTGAAGGGCTGGTCAGGAAACCCAGTGTCCTCTTTATCATAATTCCCTACTGTTAAATGAGGAAAGCCCCTAGGAAAGAGTGTTCAGTCAGTTAAGGGCACAGTGGGTGTTGTGTTCTGCTTGCGTTCAACCCTGAATGTAAGAACAGGGTTATGCACAGACAGGATTATGCACAGTGATAAAATGGTTAAGTATTCAGTTTGTGCCATGGGATTTCATCGTTCAAGCCTGTACTGTGGGTGGAAAGGCGGAAGATCCAGCTCTGCTCCATTTCAAAGAGGTTTTTTTTGTGCCAAGATGCATTGGTTTCAAGCACCGTCCAGCCCAAGTCCTCAGCAGTGTGGTGATGATCGATGAAATATCTACTCATTTTGGTGGTGTTTCTTTGACAACGGATGTTGCTCCGGTGTTCAATAATACGGGTCTTGACTGCTCGAGTGGTCATGCCGATGTACCTCAATGGGCACGGACATTCAGTCAGGTAAACGCAATTTTTGGTATTGCAATTAGTATGTGTACATTGGGTCCAGACCTGGTTATTGTTGAGGATTACTTCTTTCGAGTGTTTAGGCAGGTGACACACTCCACATTGGCCACAGGGATAGTGTCCTTTAACCGGAGTCAAATTCCAGAGTGTTCTTTGTGCTGGTTGTTGCTTGATTGATGGGCGGGTGTGGACCAACATATCCCACAGGTTGCTTGTGCGTTTAAAGGCAAAACGAGGCATCAGGATGTTCAGGTTACCATATTGAATGATACACCAGTGTTTCCTTATCGCCTTCTGTATCCTGTTGGAGTTGGGTGTGTATGTCGTTACGCAGGTGACAATATCTTCCTCCTCTTTGTGCCTTAGTTCCAGCAGTGCCTCTCTGTTATTTTGAGCCCTCTTACAGGATTTCTTTATCACGGATGTAGGTTAATTCCGTGCTTCCAGGTTCTTACTCAGTAAAGTAGCTTTGTTGTGGAAGTTGGAAATGGAGGTGCAATTTCTGCGCAAACGTAAGAACTGGCTGAAAGGAAGGTCATCCCGAAGTGCCTTGGGATGATGACTGTCGTAGTGCAGTAAGTTGTTGCAATATGTGGGCTTCCTGAAGGTATTGGACGACAGCTGGCCATTCCTCAGTGTAATGGTGAGGTCCAAGAAATGGATCTCTGTAGAAAAAACTGTGCGTGTGAACCTTAAAAACGGATTCAGTGTATTAATCCATTCATAGGAGTTGCAGGTTTCTTCATCTCCCTTCCAGAGGAGGATGATGATGTCGTCTACGTGGCGACGCCAGGTCAAGATGTTAGCAGAGTATGTGTTGTTGTTATGGATATAGGTGCATTCAAATTCAGCCACGTACAGACATGCCAAGCTAGGGACAAAGGCACTCCCCATCGAGGTCCCCTGGATTTGGTGGTACATGGTGTTCTGAAGCAAGAAGAAGTTCTTTCGCATTGCTATAGTGGCACAATCCATGATGAAGCTTATCGGAGTCTGTGAGGTCCAATTCTCAGCTGACAGACACGACTCCACAACAGTCAGGGATGGGGGATGTCTTGGGGGATGTTGGTATACAACACCTCCATATGTAGCCAGTGCTTATCCGAAGCTCAAAGAGACCATCCGGCAATCTCTCTTAATTGAGCCGCTCTATAATAAAAGTGGAAGTCGGGTAGGACTAGCCCACCAGATCCCCTCAGCAGTCAGAGAAGTGTATATGGCAGATGAGGTCTGCGGTTTTGCCAAATAAAGTGAGTAATGAGTGAGCGTAGGATTGGAAGGAAATCTCTTTCCAGAGTTATGGGAAGACTCTGAAAAGATAGAGAACCTTAGGTAAAATAGACATCTTAACCGCATTGATGCGGCCTAGTCATGATGTATAGAGAGGGGCCCGTAGTCTGAGGTCTGTTTTCAGTTGATTAAGAAGCGGAGGAAAGTGGGCCTTATAGAGGCTAGACAATTTGGGAGTGATTCTAATGCCTAGGTATGTTATATCCTTTTTCATCCACTGAAATTGTGTTGATGTCACCAGGGACTCCATATTGCTGTTGGGTAAGGTCAAATTGAGGATTTAGTTAGGTTGACCCGAACGCCTGCTATGGTTTCAAATTTACTCAGTTCTTCTTGTAAAGCTGTTAAAGAGGAAGCGGGAGAGGTTAGCGTTAGGACATCATGGGCCATATGTATCAAAATTGCTTTTTGCGATTCTCAAAATGCGATTTTTAGCGTATCGCATTTTGAGAATCGCAAAACCCGATGTAAATAAAAGATCACAAAATTTTAGCGATTCCCAGAAATTCGCAGAATATAAAGCGAATACCTATTTTGCGAATCCTTAATTGCGAATTTCGCAAATAAGGAATCGCAAAATAGAGAATCGGCAATTCAGGTGCAGCCTGATGGCATCACAACCAGGAAGTGTGACTGCCCATGCTGCACCTGATTGCCAGAAGCTGAGTGAGAGGCTGGGAGGAGAGTGAGAGAATTGTGCACTGCAAGTGAGAGAAGGAGAAATGGATCCCCAAGAGAAGCAGCAGGAGGAGAGTGTAAGAAAAAGGAAGCAAACATTTAGTGAGAGGGAGCAGGAGGTGCTCATCCAGGAAATGGTAGTCAGCCATGAGCTACTGTTTGAAAAGAAATCCCTACGTGTGCCAGAGGCACGTAAAAGGAGAATTTGGCGTGAAATCCAAGAGTAGGTGAATGCCATCGGCGTGACCCACCGCACTGTTGAAGACCTACGCAAAAGGTGGTTCGACATGCGCCAAAGATCAAAGGAAAAGGTTGCGACAAGGCTGGCGGAGGAAAGAAGACCGGTGGGGGGACATCCACAGCAATTGAGTCCACGCCCCTTGAGGAGTTGGTGGAGGGCATCCTGAGAGTGTCAGTGGCGTGGCTGACCTGGACAGCTCCGACACCCCGAACACCAGACAAGGTAAGATGCATGCCCTAACTCCCCTGATACATCACCACCTCACTCACACACTCAGGAAACCCCGAGACACCAAACATGAATGCAAATCCTGTACATGTTAACAAGCACACCCAGCAATGCATTTTGGGAGATGTAGTGCACATGCACCAAACAGTGGAGCTGTGACACACAGCAAGGTAGAATAAGGATGAGTAAATCATGAAAGGCTCAAAACAGACAGACAGTACACATGTAATTCAAAAACTGAGAACTATATTGCATTAGCAATGCGAGGCAGGAGACAAAATTAATGTGTGCATTTACATTCACAGCACCACCAGAAACACAGGAATTAATTGCAGAGGGTGAGGATGCATCCACCAATGAAGACCAGGCAGGGCAGGAGCAGCAGGATGAAGGCAGAGCAGCAATCCCTGGTCCATGCAGACGGCGCCTCATAGTGCCACCTCTCCCACTGCTGGAAGCAGGACCGCATGACACAAGCGGCGAAGCCCAGCCAGTCCAGAGCCAGCGTGCAGGACAGCACACAGCACAGTCCCCTGTCCATCCTAGTGAAGGGAGTGGGTCCAGACGCAGGGCACGTCCGTCCACCAGCGCTGCTGCTGTAGGTGAAGACGCAGTGTTTTCCGGGCTTGAAGGCACCATGGTCCGAGTCCAGCGCCTGCAAGCGAAAGCCTTAAGATCAATCCAGCGCCAGTTTGCCACACACAATCACAACATGACTGAGATGAGGGATGGCTTCATGGCCATGACAGGTGCTCTAGAAGGACTGTGTACAGAGATGAGGAGAGACCGGGCAGACAGGCGCAGCGAGAGACAACTTCTCCACAGCCGGCTGGACATGTACACAAAAGCTGTGAACCGCCTGTCAACTGCCACGTCCCTGCTGGCACGTCGGTGTGTTAGCATGCAGCATGAAATGGCTCACTGCTGCCAGGATGTTGCTATGGGCCTGGTGCAGGTCACACATGCCGTGGACCAGCTGCGGGCAGCTGCCACAGGACCCCTGAGCTCATTGGAGAGTGAGGATCAGTCCAGCAGGAGCAGCATCACTCCACCAATTCCCCAGGACAGACGGCGGAGTGCGCGGCAGGGGAGAACAGCCGAGGACTCATGGGAGGACAGTGGGCACCCTGAGCGAGGGGCAACAGGCCGTCCCGCAGGAGATGAGGTGTGATCAGTGGCACGTGGCAATGTGTGAGGCAATTCATGAAAAAAGGTGGCCCGCGCCTTGCAGGTCATCAAGCGAGTTGCACAGCCGCATGAACTTTAGTATTCCAATAATACGCTTTAACCAAGATTACTTCAAATTTTGTCCATTTTATTCCATGTTTTATCCAAGTTTCATTATCACGCCAAAGCAGCGAAATTCCTTTAAACTCATGCATTTAATTGCTTCATGATTGCCCATCCAGGCCTAAACGTGAGCATTTTCCGAATCTCAAGTTCTCCAAATTATGCAATGACAACATCACACCCAATGCATTTCGGTAACAACCTTCGTCAGGGGTATCTATGATGTAAAAATATACATGTATCAATCACTTATTTAATTTATTAGCGCTAGACATGATTCAAAATTACTGATAAATAAACAACCCACTTTTAATAAAAAAAGAAAAAACCACCCAAGTGACGAATAATCTATAATCCCCCCATAAAACCTGTACCTATACTAATTATACCCCAATATCATAACCCAATTGAATCCATCATATAAACTTGTATCATCAAACAAATCTTTTGTGCACCTTAAACTGTGAACCTACATTATACTAAACCTCCCAGACATTGTAACCTACCCAATCTCGTAACTTTACTGCCTCCACATATCTCCTCCTCTTTCAATTTCAAACAACATTTTTACTAGCCCCAATGCGATCGTTGTTTAACCTTATCAAACTTGCGTTCGTGCCCGATGTGAACCTGCCGCATAACAACCTCCATCTCTGTGTCAAACATCCGTTTCTCCAACCAGCTTAAACCCGCTCTATTTAAAGCTACGTGACCCACCCACCTGTGAATCTCTAGTGCAATCCATCACGTGTCTTCATAGCCCCTCCCCGCTGAAACCCAGTGCCCGATTCCATCTAAACATTTAAAGCATAAAAACAATTAATTACAAAAACAAAACCACAACATAAACACTCCCCCCTTTCATATAAAAGTATATGCATATTGTATAACTTCTAACTCATATGTTGATGTCCCGATAGTTATTTGATACAGTAACTCGTTCGTAATCCAACAATCCTCAATGCCGATGACTTGGTGAACAGTCTTTGGCGTGACCTTCATGTAGTCTGTTTGTGTTCAATTTTATCTTCGGGGTGCTGAACAGGTTGGAACGGTTCAGTAAAATTCAACAAGCATAATCCTGGCGCACACCCATGTTTAATGCTTACGGTTCCTTGTTACTTTTGATCAGGTTTAGCGTGCAGCACTCGTGTGTGCTCCGTTCCATTTGCACACCATATATAAATTCATGAAAAAAGGTGGCCCGCGCCTTGCAGGTCATCAAGCGAGTTGCACAGCCGCATGAACTTTAGTATTCCAATAATATGCTTTAACCAAGATTACTTCAAATTTTGTCCATTTTATTCCATGTTTTATCCAAGTTTCATTATCACGCCAAAGCAGCGAAATTCCTTTAAACTTATGCTGACGTAGGTTGTTACCGAAATGCATTGGGTGTGATGTTGTCATTGCATAATTTGGAGAACTCGAGATTCGGAAAATGCTCATGTTTAGGCCTGGATGGGCAATCATGAAGCAATTAAATGCATCAGTTAACATGGAATAACATGGAATAAAATGGACAAAATTTGAAGTAATCTTGGTTAAAGAGTATTACTGTTTTCTTCAATCGACTCCAAGGTGTCGTAGGGATGCCCGGCTTTAAACGTTGCGACGCCTCTGCTCGGATGATGTCTATCACAGACCCGCATCTGGAGTGTCTCTTCTGCCTCGGGCGAGACCACGACACGAAGTCGTGTTCCGACTGCCGGTCCCTAAACCCGAAAGCTTTGCGAGAGCGGTCTCGAAAGCTCCTCGAGGCCCGGCAGTCGGCTCCGCGCCACACCAAGCCCCGGTCGCGTGAGAGGTCGAGGGGTCGGTCGCGGAGTCCTCGCCGGTCGTCGGGATCCAAGTCTTCGTCGTCCGGTAAGTCTAAGCACAAGAAGTCCAAAAGCATCATCGCTCTAGGACTTCGCCTCGCCGGATCTCGCGACTCGGCTGAGGCCCCTCCCGGCACCGTCCCCGCGGCCCCGGACATGCCTGTGGAGTCGCCCCCGCAATACCCGTCCTTCCCGGGTTCGGGGGCGGATCCGGCCCAAGTACAGGAATTCCTGTCGGCCATGGCCCGCCTCTTCGGGCCTCAAGGTCCCTCCGGTGCGCCTTCGGGCCCCGCGGGCCCTGATGGGGTTGCCCCGGCGTCGCCGACGACTCCGGTCCCGGCGTCGCTCGTGCCTCCAGCCTCGGTTCCGGCTTCGGCCCCGGCCTCGATCCCGGCTTCGATCCCGGCTCCGGTGGTACCGCAACCCCCATCGACGCCGGTCGACCTGACCACGCCTCCGCCGGCGCCGATGTCTCCGGTGCCGTTCCTGACGCCGCCCGGGGCTCCGGGCGGCGTCGTCGCCATGTACTCTCCGGCTCCGGACATGGAGCCGGACCGACGTCGCTCGACGCCGGTTCCGGCGCCGATGAGACCTTGGGTCCCAAATGTCCCTCCTCCTCCTTATTTTGAACCGGAGGAGGATCAGGAGGACTGGGAGGGGTCTGAGGACCCTCTGGCACAACAGTGTCAGTATGATGAGGACTGGGCAGAGGAACTAGGGGATGCCAGTGGTCTAGATACTTCCCCTGACACTGGCATGCTGTCTCCTCCCGTGGCTACGGAGGAGGGAGCCAATTTTGCAACGGTGTTGCGTAGGGCAGCTGGAGCCTTACATCTCCGACTCCCTACGGTGGCGGTCAAGACTAATCTCTTGACAGAAGTGCTTCAGCCGGCAGCCTCCTCCTTGGAGACTGTGCTGCCGTTCAACGATGCACTAACTGACGTTCTTTTGGGCGCCTGGTCCAAGCCCAACACAGGGGCTCCTGTGGATAGGAACATGTCCCGACGCCATTGCCCAGCTCCGGGCGACCCCTTGTTTCTCTCTGTCCACCCCACTCCTGGGAGCTTGGTTGTCCAAGCCTCGGCTTCCCAAACCGCCTTCCCTACCGCCCAAACGCCTGGATCAATTTGGGAAGAAGGGTTTTTCTTCCTCCAGTGCTGGCTTGCGGTCCATCAACACCGCTTGTCTTTTGGGCCGATATACCCACTCCTTGTGGGATTCGGTGGCGACTGTTTTGCCCCAGTGTTCTGAGGAGGTCCAGACACTGCTTACCCGCGCCATTGCGGAAGGAAGGGATGCAGCCAAATACACCATACGTTGTGGCCTTGATACCGCCGACTCGCTGGGCAGATCTATTGCAACGACGGTGGCGCTGCGTCGCCACGCCTGGCTGAGAACCACTGGTTTTTCGGGTGATGTCCAGAATACACTCATGGACATGCCCTTTGATGGAGTCGGTCTTTTTGGTTCCAAAGCAGACCATGCGTTGGAGCGTTTTAAGGACTCACGGGCTACTGCCAAGTCCCTGGGCCTTTCTGCTACACGCCCTCCGCTACCTTCTGCTTTTCGCCCCTATCGTGGCCACGGAAGGGGCGCCCAGTCACGTCAGCAGCCCAGCCACCGGCCCGTGCAGCAGGCGTCTTCGCGTGGCCGAGGACGTGGATACCGCCGTGGCAGTTCGGGCTACCAGCGTGCGGGTCAGGCCACCACCTCCAACCCGTCCGCGGCCTCCAAGCCCTCCTAGTCCCTCCTTTCAGGTGCACAGCACGCCAGTAGGGGGCAGGGTCCGCCATCACCTTCACCACTGGCGTCCCATCACCTCGGACAGGTGGGTCTTGGACATTGTCCGAAGGGCTACTCCCTCCCCTTCGAGACCACCCCCAGCCATGCCACCTCAATTCCACCGCATGTCAGGGGATCACTTGGTACTTCTGCAGAAGGAAGTCACGGCCCTCTTGGCCAAGAGGGCCATCGAGCATGTCCCGACCCCAGAAGTAGGACGTGGTTGCTACTCCCACTACTTCCTGGTGCCCAAAAGGACAAGGAGGACATGCGTCCTATCTTGGACCTCCGGAACGTCAATCGCTTCCTCCCGGAAGGAGAAGTTCAAGATGCTCACCCTAGCTCAGGTCTTGACTGCCCTCGACCCTGGAGACTGGTTGGTAGCGTTGGACTTGCAGGACGCCTATTTCCACATCCCCGTCCTGCCGGCCCACCGGCGTTACCTTCGGTTCACGGTAGGCCTCGAGCATTTTCAGTTCACCGTGCTCCCCTTTGGCCTTACCAGTGCCCCTCGGGTGTTCACGAAAGTGATGGCGGTGGTCGCAGCTCATCTGCGCCGGGCAGGGGTTTCAGTCTTCCCCTACCTCGACGACTGGCTGCTGAAGGCGAGCTCGTCCCCAGGCAGTCGTCTCCCACCTCCAGACTACGGCCGAACTCCTGCACTCGCTGGGGTTCTCCATCAATGTGCCGAAGTCGCATCTGATTCCTTCTCCACAGCTCCTTTTCATCGGAGCAGTTCTGGACACGACGCAGTTTCGGGCCTATCCTCCCGAACGGCGAGTCCGGGATATTCAGGCTATGATTCCGATCTTTCAGCCTTTATCCTGGGTTTCGGTCGCGGATGACCCTGAGGCTGCTGGGCCTCATGGCCTCCTGCATCCTGCTGGTCAATCATGCCAGATGGCATATGCGGGCTCTCCAGTGGGCGCAGCACCAGGGCAACCTGTCCGATCACGTCCAGATCTCGGAGGGGACTGCAAGACAGTTGCAGTGGTGGCTCTCGAACCGGCAATGGGTCATGGGCAGATCCCTCTCCCTTCCCCAGCCAGAGCACACAGTTGTGACGGACGCGTCCCTTCTGGGATGGGGCGGTCACATGGGAGAGGCGGAGATCAGAGGCCTCTGGTCTCCGGCGGAGTCCCGGCTCCATATCAACCTTCTGGAGCTCCGGGCGATCCGATTTGCACTCAAGGCATTCCTTCCCTCTGTCAAAGGGAAGGTAGTGCAGGTGTTCACAGACAACACCACCGCCATGTGGTACTGCAACAAACAGGGCGGGGTGGGGTCGTGGACCCTCTGTCAGGAGGCTCTGCGCCTCTGGACATGGCTGGAACATCAGGGCATGTTCCTGATGGTTCAACACCTGGCAGGTTCCCTGAACGCCAGGGCGGACGAACTCAGCCGCAGGTGCATGATGGATCACGAATGGCGTCTTCACTCGGAAGTGGCGCAAGGACTCTTTCTACAATGGGGAGAGCCTTGGTTAGATCTATTCGCCACCGAAGAGAACGCGCAATGTCATCAGTTCTGCGCGTTGGAATTTCCAAGGCGGCACTCGCTCGGCGACGCTTTTCGTCGCAAGTGGAGTTGCGGTCTGTTGTACGCCTTTCCGCCTATACCACTTCTACCCAGAGTGTTGAAGAAGATTCGGCACGACCGGGCCCAAGTCATCCTTGTGGCTCTGGACTGGGCTCGAAGAGTTTGGTATCCCGAGCTACTCAGTATGAGCGTAGATCCCCGATCCGTCTGCCTCTTCGGGAGGATCTTCTGTCGCAGCAGCAGGGGACGGTCCTCCACCCGAACCTGTCCAGTCTACTCCTGCTTGCGTGGAGATTGAGCGGCGGCAGTTGATTCCTTTCGACTTGCCTCCCGAAGTTTGTGATGTGATTCTGGCAGCCAGGCGTCCCTCCACTAAGGTGGTATACGCCTGCAGGTGGAACAAATTTGAGGCATGGTGCACAGCAAAGGCTGTGAATCCCCTTTCTGCCCCTCTTTCTGAGGTCCTTCTGTTCCTTCTTTCTCTGGCCCAACAGGGTTCTGCCCTGGGTACCATCAAGGGTTATCTTTGTGCTATCTCGGCCTTCCTCAGGCTCCCTGATCAGCCCTCCCTTTTCAAGTCCCCTGTTGTTAACAGGTTCTTAAAAGGCATTACACACCTCTTCCCTCCTGTTCCGTTTGTAATGCCTCAGTGGGACTTGAACTTGGTTCTTACCTTTTTAATGTGCGCTCCCTTTGAGCCTCTACATAACTGTCCTCTTCATCTTCTCACTCTGAAGACAGCCTTTCTGGTGGCCATCACCTCCGCTCGGCGGGTGAGTGAGCTCCAGGCTCTATCTTGCAAACCTCCCTTTCTGTCTGTTCATCCAGACAAGGTTGTTCTTCGGACGCGTCCGTCCTTCTTGCCAAAGGTGGTTACTGCCTTCCACATTGGGCAGACCATCACTTTGCCTACCTTCTTTCCGCTTCCGCATCCTTCCAGAGAGGAAGAGAGGCTCCACCGTCTGGACCCAAAGCGAACGTGCGCTCTCCTTCTATATCGACCGCACAAAACACTTCCGGGTGGATGACCAGCTCTTTGTTGGCTACGTGGGCGCCAAAAAGGTCGGGCGGTGCACAAGCGAACCATCTCCCGCTGGGTTACCTTGTGCATCAAGACCTGCTATTCTTTGGCTAAGAAGGAGCCTCCTGTTGGGCTGCGTGCCCATTCCACCAGGGCAACGGCTGCTACCACGGCCTTGGGCCGCGGTGTTCCGCTGCCGGTTATCTGTCAGGCAGCTACGTGGGCCTCGCTGCACACGTTTACAAAACATTACTGCCTTGACAGTCAGGTCCGGAGGGACGGCTTCTTTGGCCGTTCTGTCCTCCAGGACTTCCTTGTCTGATCTTTGTTCGCAGACCCACCACCGGGGTTGGTATTGCTGGGGTATCTATTCTAAGGTAAGGAATCTGTCACTAACGTGTCTCTTTCAGATGCACAAGTTACTAACTTGTGTAACGATATATCTGTAAGAGACAGTAGTTAGTGACAGATTCCTTACCGCCCCACCCATCCTCCCGTTCTGCGAACTGATTTCCAGGGTTAAGGACATCCCTTTCAGGGCCCTAGTATTTTTCAGACACCTATGTCAGCTTCTTGCATGGCTCTGCGTTCCTGGCGCGGAAAGTCGTGTACAGAACTGACGTCAGCGCGCAGGGGCGGCGTCTAAGTACTGCCCGCGACGTCATCCCAGCGATGCCGACGACGGACGCGGAGCCGCACGACGCCGCCTACCGACGCGCAAGGGTACTGCTACGCAAAAACTTTCCGGATCCAGCCTGACGCCTGGGGATATTCTAAGGTAAGGAATCTGTCACTAACTACTGTCTCTTACAGATATATCGTTACACAAGTTAGTAACTTGTGCGTCTCGTTCATAGATGGAGTCAGGGACTCTTGTTCAGCAAATTGCTGAAACTAAAGAGTCAAGTGTGGGGCCAGATCTGCTCTAAATCATTTATAGAAGTGAGCTGTGAGGCCGTCTGGCCCAGGTGCTTTATGAAGTTTTAGGGAGGTAATAGCTTTGCGTATCTCTTCCTCGTAGATGGGTTCTCCCAATACCTCATTCTGGGCCTCTGTGATCTGAGGAATCTGCACCCTGTTCAAATATTCAGTTTGACCATGAGAGTCTATGCGTTCCCCCTGTGTATAGTTTATCATAAAAATACTTAAAAACACGTGCTTTCTCAGGTTCGGAAAGTCACCATCTGTCCTAACTGCATGCGTATATCGCCAATGTACTCTTTTTCTCGCTTGGTCCTTAATTGGTGTACTAGGTGAGTGCCTACTTTATCACCTTGAGAGTAAGATTCCTGTCTCAGACGAAGAACAGCAAACTCTGCCCTATTGTTATAAATTGCATTAAGCTTGCCTCTCACCGCAGTAAGTTTCTGTGTCTTAATGTTCCTGTTCAAGTTGGTGTAATTCCGTTTCAAGTGTCACATGTTCTGAGGTTCTCTGTTTGTTAAGGGTGGAGTTCAGTGCTATACATTTTCCCCTAATGTATGCTTTAAACGCATCCCAGTTATTGGCCGGAGATGTATCTTGGGGGTTTTTAATCTCAAAGTATTCCCTGATTGCTTTTCTGAGGTCATCACATAGCAGGCGATCTTGTGTCAGGGAAGAGGGAAAGACCCATCGTCAGTATCGCGGCGGTGGGGTATCCTATTCGAATGTCATTGAAACCAGTGATCTGAAAGGGATATGGGGAGGATAGTGGCAGTTTGTATGTCCTGTCTCAAGGCTTGTCTTAAAAAAATCTAATCTAATCTGGAGTATGTTCGATGTGTGTAGGAGAAAAAAGTATAGTCATGTATCGTGGGGTGGGCTGTCCTCCATGCATCCAGGAGGCCTAGGGTCTGGAAAGCCGGTTTAAGAGGTTTTGGTTGATGCCCTATGGGAGTGAGTACTGTTGTTGCTAGAGTGACATGTCAGATTGAAATCCCCCATCATGATTATCAGTGAAGCTGCTCAATAGTGCCAGAAAAGAGTGAAGAAAAGAGGCCTGATTGGAATTTGGTACATAGACCGAAGCGAAGGTACATACCCTACCTCTGACACTACCCTTAACCCTAATGATCCTACCATCCCTGTCTGGTTTAAATTGTATCGAGGAGTGGAAAAATAGGGCCACCTCATTGTGGTTAGTAGAGGCCGAGGACATAAAAGTAGTGGGATAGGATAGGTGCTTCAGTCAATGATCCTCATCTCTCTTAAGATGAGTCTCCTGAAGGGCGTTACATCATAACGGTGGTCCCTCAAATACTTCCAAACTTTTTGGCGTTTGGCTGGCGAGTTAAGACCCTTAACATTCCAAGTTAGTGTAGTGATCACTATAGTCATTGTGAGTGTTTAATCTACCCTTTGATTGTCCCCTGTAAGATTCCATCAGTCAATCTCCATATGGCAATATTACTCAACCCCCCGACCCTCTCCCACGGACTGCCCCACATGTCCATCCCCACCTCTCTCGATTTCTGCAGCGTTTCATTGTAGTCCACACACTCCCAAAAAAAACCTAAAAAACAAACATCTTGAACTAGTAAGTAGTACAACATTTAAACCCCAAAACGTTGGGTCTTGGGGAGAAAAAAGAAACGTGCCGGGCGAATCGGTCCAATACCGCTACCCATCTTTCTCAATAATTGGCAGAAATAAGGCATTATTAGGAAAGTACCTTGATGAGATCAGGGAGTCAATAATAGCATTACTAAGTGAACCCCCGATGCTATTTAAATACTGGAGTCAGTGTGTAGGTATTAGTTTGTTGCCCTGTTCAAGCTAGCCCTCGCTGGTTGGAAGTTCTTAACTGACCAGCTGGGATCATGTATATTTTCTTGTGGTGAGCCATTTAGCCTGCCGTGGACGGCGTTGCTCAAGCCATTGTCCTTTATTGTGCGGACTATGGGTCAACCCCCCTGATGAGCCTGGTAGTTCCTCTGTGGAAGGTAAATGGGACTGCGGCATATCTAGTAGCGTCATAGCTTCTGCTAAGTCGGTGACATGTTGGGGTTTGTTGTGGAGCTCGAATGCCAGCCCAAAAGGAAATGTCCAGCGATATTTGATGTGTTCATTCCTTAGTTTGTCAATGATCAGGCAAAATTGTTGGCGTCTGAGCAGCGTCGCTGAGGCATGTCCTGGAAGAGAGTACAAGAGGCACCTTGAAAAGTGACTGAGTCTGCTTTTTGGGCCGCCAAGTGAATGGCTTCTTTCGTCTTGAATGTGTGCAACTTCTCCAGAATATCTCTAGGGCGGGCCCACTCTGTGAATTCTGTCAATCTTCACTTTTGGCGATGAGTTGCCTAGTAGCTCCTTGAAAAGGGCCGTCACAAATGCCTCCAAGTCTGTGCCCTCAACCCCTTCCTCCAGGCCTCATATCCGTACATTATCTAGGCGTGATCTGTTTTCCAAGTCTTCACATTTAAGGATCGCTGCTTGGAGCTGTTGACAAAGTGTGATTGTCGATTCCTCCACTTGACTGGTGTATTGTTCCATATCCGTTGTCTATATTTCAAGGTCTAGGACCTGAGTGCCCACTGAGTCCACATCTTGTTGGCGAGTTACGAGTTTACCATGTAGATTTGTACGCGGGGACTCCAGGGATGCCGTCAAATCTGTTTTAAGCTCCTCTCACAGTTCCTTCTTGAAGTCTTGGAGGGAGGCCAGAAGCTGTTCCTTCACGAGTGACCTGTTGAGTGGTCCTGGAGCATTTGTTGTGTGTTCCGTAAGTTCCGCTGGAGAAAAATAGCTGGACACCCGGTTAGGTTGTTGCTTCTTCGGAGGCATATGGACTGGGAGGTCAGTTATGCATGGGGGTTTGCAGAATCCTCCGTCGGCTTCTCCCTCTCGGGCCCCTGGAGTATGTATTTGTGTTGCCTCTGCAGTCTGGATGAGCGTGGTCAAGGTGTGTCCCCTTTTCTAGAGTAAGGGGTTGTGAAGCATCCCCCCCCCCAGGTGTCAGGGGTTCATAATTGGAGGCTAAAGTTCTGGGTCCCTTTTTGGAGGCCACGTATGTACCTGTCTCTTACCTGGGTAATGACTCAGAATCCGCGTAGGTGATTAGGTCTGTGGGATGCATCCAAGTTAGTTGCGAGTTGAGCCCTACCTCTTATTTGATCTGTCCAGTAAGGGCTATTGGTGAGGGGTCGGTGGAGCACCTGTCGAACGGGAGTCAGGCTGTCATATCTAAATTCACCCTGCTGAGGCCTAACCTTGTGGTTGTGGTAGCTGTTGGGTCTCCTCCCTGGTGTCCTCCATGACCGAGTCAGGCACCATACGGTTTACAGTTTCACAGAGGGAGAAGGAAGTGGTAGTATGCTTTATGTCAAGTGGATTGGGACTCCTGGTTATGATCCTCAACTTTGCCCCCACAGAAGAGAAAGAAAAACACCCTCTCGGGCCCCTGACCCTACCGTCGGGCACCCCGCTGCACCATGTCAAGGTCAGGCAGTCTGCACTACTGGGCGTCCGGGCTGCTTCTTTGTGTTTAGCACTCGTCCCCCATCCCTGGTGGGGGGGCCAATGCCACTCCCTCGCAGCTACCGCATACCGCAGGTGGGGGGAGTGCGGCCCTTCTGCAGCTGCCGAATGGCGGCTCTGGCAGCCAGCCCCAGGGGTGTCACTCACTGGGGCTCCGGTTACTCTCCAGCGGGTCTCTCAGCGGTTCTGCTTTACTCCACTGGACCTTCTCAGCTGCGGGGACAGTTTCCTGTAAACAGTAGGTGGATCGGAGGTCCCGTCATTCGTCTACCTGTGCGGGCTCCTGGTGATCAGCCTCAGGCGCCATCTTGTCTCTTGGTATCCCTGAATCCTCTTCGAATCGCCACGCCATTGGGCCGTCTGCCGTACTCTGCCCGTTTTCTTCCCCGTGACTGTTTAAGTTGGGCTAGGGCATTACACCTTCGGTAGCATTAATTTGGATAAAGACGGTAGCGGAGCCGTATCGGATTATGTCTGCTCGTCCATCTTGGCTGGCCACGCCACCCTGGTTTTTTTTGTTTTGTTTTTGTTTTTTCCATCATGTTGTTATCTGATGTTTGGCTTGCTGATAATGTTTACAGTCAGCAATAAGCTGCTGTGTCCAAATTTCCTAATTACTTTACAATCTATTTTTAATATTTTTTAGCTTATAAATAAAATAGAGTCCAGGTTATGCCTTGTATCCGTCTCTAATAAAAACAGCAACGTCGCAGATGTACTCTACGACCCAAGTAACAAAGTCTCCAAGTAGAGCTTTGCATCTTTCCAAAAGACTGTAACACAGGCAGGTTAGAAAAAGACAATCAATTACATTCAGACTATATTAAAGAGGTGAAATTATTATTACCATTCTTTCTTGTTGTCACTACATTTAATTTACTGGGGGCAAACTACTTCCCAGCTGTATAGGATAAAATTTCTCTTAAGCGTATGCCTAGTCATGCGGGCCATCCTTGAAATTCTAGCATTTTACCCCAAAACAATTCTTGTCTCATAAAATCAGTACATGGTTTTTCTTTACTGAGGAAACTATCCTCATCATACAATAAATGCATTATTTAAGTACATAATTTTCTAGCCATCAGGTCACCATTCTATCATCTCTAAATGTTTTTAAATGCAGTAGTTCGCTCAGGTGTTTATCCAAGAGGCAGGGGTTTTACTTAATCACTTTACTAATAGTCCATCTGGAAATCTGAGGTACCAAATAGGGAGCTCTCCTCTAGTATAATCTCAGTTATGAAAAGTTGCTTAAGATGTTCCCATCTATCATTGTCTATTAACAGACCACTCCAGTTGTCTGTTAGTATGTTGCATCTGGGACATCAAATAGCGTAACTCATAGCCAAGTAGTTCCTGACCGTCTTGCTCCTAAGGGAACCTAACAGTGGCTTATTGTTACTTTGCTGTGTTGACCAGCCTATGCCATCCTGATTATTAGTGTGTCTCATTCTTGAAAAATCTGTCTGGGTAGTAGGCACAAACATCCCTGCATTATATACAGGTAGCGAAGTAGAATTACTAAGGCCATGTAGCTACTTGTTCATACAAGCAGTGTGACCCAAAATGAGATCGCTCTGTCAGGATTTTCAATTACTTTGCCCAGATTTAAAGATATTATATATTTAACTCTATGTGCAACCCGAATATCTAAAGTTGTTGAATTGTCAATCCAGTCCCCAATTTAGTAGTATCTCAATCCCTCTCCCCAGCAGTGGAGCTAATGGCGAATACTCTAGACTTATGACATATAGTATGCAGGTGGACCATTTTTTTCTAGTTATCTAGTAAAATTACATTGTTTGGAGGGGTGGGGGGTAGGTCAGTGTCCCTTATTGGATTTCCCCATTCCACCGTAGTTTGTTGTAAGGTGTACACTAAATAACAAAGCAAAATTTTGTGGAAACAAGGGGCGCCAGTATTTTGTGCCACACACTGAGCTTTAACTGTCTTAAATTCGATTGCCTTTCATAACTCATGGCTATGGAAGCATATCAAGAAATTTTATTTTACCATTGAATCTGTATTGTGTGTAAAATATGTGTATATCACTTCTCCTATGTGGGCCCCACAGCCCTCATCCCGAAGGGACCAGGCATTTTACCATCATCTCATTTCCAATTGCCTCTGACCTAATCCGAGGCAGAGCTCCACTTGGGAATGATCCAAAAGACTCTGGGCTAGAATACGCACTTCCATAACCTTATAAGTTTCCGTCTTAAGTAGCAAAAAATAGTCGAGGCATGAAAACGACCAATGATCTTCTGAGTAAACTGTGAAACCCTGCTCCCTTGAATAAAACTTGCGCCATACGTCAGACAGGCCCAGAGCCAACAGGAATCTCACCACTAATTAGGAGCGTTCTGGTGACACCAGATCTACCCCTCCTATCTTGTGATTTCACACCACTCCAGTCCAATCGCCTCCTAAAACCAGGGCTCCCACCAATAGGCCGCTGAGCGGTTGTGTAAGAATTTATAGAAGCGTAGCGGTTAATGGTGGGGGGCATTAACCAATGTCAGAGGTTCTCTATTGATCTATTGGTCCTTTCCTGTGTATTTTTAAAGGGCATATGATGTCTAATAAGTATTGCCGTTACTCTTCAACCCCTCACAAAACCTGAATGAAAAACCCAGGCAAAACCCATTATAGCCAAGAAGGGGATCTTGATCCAATTAGATGGGTCTCCTTTGACAAAAGTGTTTCAGCTTGGAGCCTTCGTGCCATTCTGAGTACCGCCCACTCTTGACCTTTTCCACTTTGTCATTCACATTTCATGTTATAGTGCGCACTTGGTCTACACCAATCTCAGGTGGACTATTAGCCATTGGGCAAGAGTCAGAGCATTGGCATGAAAGTGGGCTTGTTCACATTGGTTGGGAGGGTAAGATATAGTACCTGAAAATCATAAATAAAACAACAGAACACCCTCACCCGACCCTACACTTTGTGATCTTGAAGTATCTGTCGCTGGGTAGAACAAGAGGCGGTGTCAATTAGGCACCAAACTACCCCTCTTGAATGATTCATTTCCCAACTATACTCCAACAGAGAAAAAGTATATGTATAAAGATGTTATGCTACTTTAACAATGACTGCATAGGAGAGCCATCTATAAAGAAAAAGTGTATGAGGTGGGATTCCTGCACCTCAACATTAGGTGTTCCTCAGTTCTTCCATCCTCCAACGGTGTACTAAGCCCTCAGGCCTCGTACCTGCATATCTATTGTGTTGTGTTACTATCTACTCTAAGAGGAGCTCCTGTTCATAAGGAGTGTAAATTTAATGGTATAATTCCCCCTAAATAATGCCCCCTACACACAGCTCCTACCATGTTCTCGTCTTCCATCCCGCTCTGATGGCTCCCATCTTGGGTTAACAGGGTAGGTAGCTCTCCATGCCATGCTGAGCGGGAGCAATTTCAATTTCGAAGGCATGTATGGGGTCATTTAGGTGACCTCAGAGTCCATTGATAAGGGAAGATCACTGCCAAACGACAGTGGAGTGTTTGGTCTAAGTACTCTCCTCTCATCCATCCTCTGGGGTTTCAAAGTAAAAAGTGTGAAACTGAAAGATGACCTTGAGCTTGGCCGGGTAGAGAAACATATATTGGATGTTAAGACTGTGCAGATTCTGTTTGGCTTTTACAAATGGTTACTGTTGCTGTTACGTTTGCCTTGTATAGTCTGGGAAAACCATTATCATATGTGATTCATATAGTAGGGATTCCTTTGTATGTGCAACATCTCCTTTCTGGTCCCAGGCTCTACTTATTTGTCTTTGCCCACTTTATATGGAATATGGGGGAGGGAAGAGGGGCTTCATCCACTCAATCCACTTTTCACCTCTTTGATGTGTGCGACAAACCAACGGGAGGCTGACCACCATCATACATAGTTCAACCCCTTTCTGCAAGGGCAATCAGGGCCCTCCACACACAGTTGTCCTCTTCCTCCCTCGGAGGTATCTCAAGTAGATCTCAGCCAGTGACCCAGGCAGTCGCATCCACCACTGTGTCACTAATTCAGGTGAAGGAACTGGGGGCGGCGTTCCCACATGGCCCCAACTCTCGGCTCACCCCAGGGATTCCAGGCTGCATGATTACCGGCAGGCTGCTCCCGACTCCTACCTCACCCCTCACATGGTGCTTCCTGCAGCGCCATCCACCTCCAACAGCTCACCTCTTCTTCGGATCCCCTTTGCTAGGGATCGGAGATCAACCATGGTACAATCCTTTAGCATATACCCCATCCACTTCGTGTCTCAGGCCGCTCCATGTCACGACCAGTGCAACCTGTATCATATTCACTGTATGTAGCGCGTCTCAAAATCAACATTTATAGTCTTCCTTGGTTGCGACCCCTCCCCCCACCATTCTTCCAGAAAATAGAGACCTACTTCCCAAATGCCCCTCTTAGCCCCCACACTCGGCATACTCCTAGTTTTTTAATTTAGATGTTTACCTTTGAACTGTATTCAAGGCAAATTTCGAAGGAGTTGCCTTGGGTCAGGTGACTGGACGACCATTTTCAAACCTTGGCCATAAAAGCCACGCTCCACAGCCACATCCTTGCTTGGCTTTGTGAAATCTGGCTGGGAGGAAGTCTCTTTCTTACTTGAACTTATATGTTCCTTGAACCTGAATCCAAGTAAGAACTTAACGCTGTGATTCAACTCTATTTCTAAGATGGTGGCTGCCCTTTTTAGAGACATCCACCCTGTAAAAAGAAAGGACAAAACAAAAGGCAAGGTTAGTGAGTTAGTGACTCGGTGTTTATTTCTGAGAACTGTGAAATAGATTAAGCACAAGAAGTGAGAAGCTGGCTTAGTATATGCTGTGCACTAATCCAGACAACCCTTATGGTGATTTTATTGGTCTTAGACAACCTTAGAAAGCTATCTAACTGGTAGCTGTGGAGAGCAGGCTTAGTCCAGAAGGAGTGTAAAGCAGCTTATTTTACCAGAACTTAATCTTATAGGTATAGATTAACCCCTTCGATGCTCATGACGGAGCGGTTCCGTCATGAGCATCGGTTGGGTTGTGCTCATGACGGAACCGCTCCGTCATGAGCACAGCCCATGGGGGAAGCGCTGGCGCTCCCCCCCTGGTTTACCGATCTTGCCCCCACAGAGGGGGATGGCAGCGGAAGAGTTTCCGCTGCCACCCCCGACCCCCCCCCACGCAATCCCATGACGTCAGCGCGCACAGCGCGCGCCGACGTCATCAGGAAGCGCTGGACGCGCTGGAAACCATTTGTTTCCAGCACGTCCAGGAGGAGCAGGCAAGTTTGTGTGCTCCGGTGGGGCGGGAGGGGGGATTTTTCAATGTATTGAGGCATCGGGGGAGAGGAAAGAGTATTTCCTCTCCCCTGATGTCTCAATACAGGGCATTCCTGCAGCACGATCGCGTACAGCGTCGCGATCGTGCTGCAGGAATGCCCCCACTAGGCACCAGGGGTGTTTTTTTCAGTAAAAGGAAGCGACCCCTTGGGCAAGGGTCGCTTCCTACAGGGGGCAAATACATTAAAGACTTTTCTGCCCCCCCTGGGGCCAGATCGCCTTGGTTTTTTGGCGTTTCTAGCCCCAGGGGGGGGGCAAAAAAGCCCACTAGAGCCAGGGATCTTTTTTTTAAAAAAATGGAAGCGACCCCTTGGGGAAGGGTCGCTTCCAGGGGCCTCATTTTTTTAAAATGTGTATTCTGCCCCCCCTGGGGGCAGATCGGTCCGTGTATTTGGCCTTTCTGCCCCCGGGGGGGGGGGCAGAATACCCCACTAGACACCAGGGACTTATTTGAAATTAAAATGGAAGTGACCCCTTGGGCAAGGGTCGCTTCCAGGGGCAGATTTTTTTTATACATTTGGTTAATGTTTTTTCTGCCCCTCCTGGGGACAGATCTGCCCCTTTTTTTTGGCCTTTTTGCCCTAGGCGGGTGGGGAGAGGCAGAAAACCCTACTAGGCACCAGGGATTTATTTCTTTTGCAAGGGGGGCGCATTTCTGTTTTCTGCCCCACCCTCAGACAAGCTCACCCGATCCCTTGGGCAAGTTCACCCCCCATTTTTGCACAGCCCTATTTGAAGGCCCATCTGGCAGATTGACCAATTGGGTAGTGACATAGTGTGTTATAATGTTAATTCTTTTATTTCTTGTGAATTGCAATTGTAATGCTTTATTTCTCCCTTTTTGTTCTAGTTGAAAGCTTTTGCTCTTTAGACTGTTACAGGTTGCGGTTTCGTTACTTTTGGTTCTGCTGTTTGTGTAGTTGCTTGTGTTTGGTAAGAGACCTTTTTTGTACAATGTAAATGTTTTTCATTTCTCTGCATGAATGTGTTTTTTGCAAATGGTGTAATAATTGCAGTATGTTTGGCTTCTGTTTTTGAGTGTCAAAAACTTTTTGCATTTGTGCTCGATGTGTATTTTGTTGTTTTGTGAGTAATTGGTTTTGTTTTTTTCTTTCTAGTGGGATATCGTTTTTGCTGTCTCTCTGCAGAGTAGGTGCTGGTGAGTGTAGCGGTCTCTTGCAAGTGAATCGTATAGTTTTTGAGTATATAGATCTTTGTGATAAAGGCACACATTTTTTTTACTTCCTTATTTTGCAGAGTGTTGGTTGTTGTTGACTTGTTTGTGCAGTCTCCTTTCTTAGTAAGGATAATGGCTAGCCGCAGGATTACTGCTCAGCAGGTTGTTGGTATGCTTTTGGAGTCTTCGTCTGACCATGGTTCAGAGACTGACTCTGCATCTGAGGCAGAGGAGGCAGGGGAAGATTCAGGCAGTAAGTTTTCTCTCCACATGGCATCATCGGATGATGAAGCTACTCTTAGTGCGGATGAAGTGCCTGTGTTGGAGGAGGACATTGATGTGCCGATAGTGCGCCAAGAGGCATCTGGGCTGCAGCCTGGGGCTGCAAGGCTTCCCGTTGGTAAGGTGCGGCAAGAGGCATCTGTGTTGCAGCCTGGGGCTGCAAGGCTTCCAGTTGGAAGTGATGACCTCTGGGTTGCCCCAGGCATGGTGCAGCCGGCATTGCCAGACTTTACTGGTGTTCCAGGGTGTAGAGTGAATACAGAAAACTTTTTGACGATACATTTTTTTCAGTTGTTTATGGACGATGTGTTTTTGGCAGAGATTGTTGAGCGACTAATTTGTATGCCGAACAGTTTTTGAGGGACAACAGTGCCAGCCTTAAGCCCCATTCTAGAGCTACCCGGTGGACTCCCACAAATCTGGAAGAGATGAAGAAGTTCTTGGGTTTAACTTTTTTGATGGGCTTGCTAAGGAAGCCATCAATGTCTTCATATTGGTCTACTAGTCCCTTGATGGCAACGGCTATATTTCCGGCAGTCATGAGTCGTGATAGGTATTTGCTTCTGCTTCGGATGCTGCATTTTGTCGATAATGGTTTAGCGTTGCCACGTGATCACCCTGAGTGTGACCGTCTTTTTTAAGATTCGGCCTGTCCTTGATCACTTTGTAGATCGATTTTCTGAGATCTATGCTCCAGGGAAAGAAATAGCAGTGGATGAGTCTTTGGTCTTGTTCAAGGGCTGCTTGGTTTTTAGGCAATACATTCCTAGTAAGAGGGCACGCTATGGAATTAAGCTATATATGCTGTGTGACAGTAGGACTGGATATGTCTCTAATTTCAGGGTGTACACTGGTAAGGAATCCAGGATTAACCCCCCTGGTTGTCCGTCCACTTTTGGATTGACTGAGAAAATTGTGTGGGAACTTGGTAGAGGACTATTTAACAAAGGTCACCATTTATATGTAGATAACTTCTACACTGGTGTGCGGTTGTTCAGGGAATTGGCCAAAGTGGACACTGTTGCTTGTGGCACAATCCGCTCGAACCGTAAAGGTTTCCCAAAAGAACTTGTTTGTCAAAAGCTTGTGCGGGGACAGTGCAGTGCATTGCGTTGTGAGGAACTTCTAGCTGTGAAGTTTTCAGACAGGAGAGATGTCTACATGCTGACTACCATCCATGATGAAAGCACTTCACCTGTGACTGTTTGGGGTCAGGTTGCTGAAGCGCGCAAACCTGTGTGCATTTTAGACTATAATGGGCACATGGGTGGTGTTGACAGAGTAGATCAGAGGTTGGAACCTTACGCTGCTCTTCGTAAGGCTTACATTTGGTATAAGAAGTTGGCTGTCCATCTTTTCCACTTGGCAACCTTTAATGCTTTTGTTGTTTTCAAGGATTCTTGTCCTGAGTCAAAGATGACTTTTGCGAAGTTTCAGGAGTCTGTAATAGGCAGCCTTGTTTTAGTGGAACAGGCAAGTGTTCCTAGAGTTGGAGTGGTGGAGGATGTGGCTAGATTGAAAGATCGCCACTTTCCTGATCACATTCCTCCCACACCCTCAAAAGACTTTCCCAGTAGGAGATGTAGAGTCTGTTGGCGAAGAGGTACGCGGAAGGAGACTCGTATGTACTGCCCTGAGTGTCCTTCTAACCCTGGGCTCTGCGTGCCTGCTTGTTTTAGAATGTACCACACGCAAAATAATTTTTGGGAGCATCCATGAGTGGTAAAGTGAACTGCCTGGTCTCTATTGTTTAATATTTTTTGTTCAGTTTAAAGGTTGGCATTTGTGTAGTGTATTTAGTTTCAGATTTTGTGTTAGTAGATTTGTATCTATTTGCAATTTGTTTGTGTTTTCTTATTTGTATAAAAAAATCCTAAATGTGATGGCGGTGTGCGTGGAGTGGTGCTTGGCTGGCGGTGTGCGTGGACTGGCGCTTGGCTGGTGGTGTGTTTGGACTGGCGCTTGGCTGGCGGTGAGTTTGGACTAGCGCTTGGCTGGTGGTGTGCGTGGACTGGCGCTTGGCTGGCGGTATGCGTGGACTGGCGCTTGGCTGGCGGTGTGTTTGGACTGGCGCTTGGCTGGCGGTGTGTTTGGACTGGCGCTTGGCTGGTGGTGTGCATGGATTGGTGCTTGGCTGTCGGTGTGTTTGGACTGGCGCTTGGCTGATGTGTTTGGACTGGCGCTTGGCTGGTGGTGTGCATGGACTGGCGCTTGGCTGTCGGTGTGTGTGGACTGGCGCTTGGCTGGCGGTGTGCGTGGACTGGCGCTCGGCTGGCGGTGTACGTGGACTGGCGCTTGGCTGGCGGTGTGTGAGTAGTGACTAGCTGCTGGTCACTACACACACGGCTAGCCAACGCCACTCCACGCAATCCGTGAGCTGGTGTGGTTGCTGTGTCAGGAATGTGGGCGTGTGAAAGTGATGGGCCCTTGAATGGCGCTGTCTGCTGGTGTGAGTGTTGTAATGTGCTGGGCCCGCGGCTGGCGGTGTGAATGGTTTTGTATGTGTCACACGTATGAAAGGTGTATGAATGGCCTGTAAAGAGGTTGGTGCCTTGTCGTGGCTTTACAGCTCACGAGCTGTGAGTCAATGGTTCAGTTTCTCGTCCTTTCAATTATTAACAGTGCATTTCTTTTTTGTGAAATCTCTGGTTAATACAACTATATATACTGAACCATCACTCACCCTCGCGCCAAATCCAACCAGTATGTATGTGTGCTTGAGGAATAGCTGGTTGTGTAGAAAAAAAATTATTTTCTGTTTTTGTCAAGCAGGGTGTACCTTGCCCCTTTTTGTGAATGTTGTAATGTGTTGGTTTTGTGCCTGGTGGTGTGAATGGTCTTGTGTGTTTCATGTATGAAAGGTGTGTGAATGGCCTGTAAAGCGGTTGGTGCCTTGACGTGGCTTTACAGCTCACGAGCTGCGAGTCGTTGGTTCAGTTATTTGTCCTTTCAATTATTGACAGTGCATTTCATTTTTGTGAAATCTCTTGTTAATAAAATTTTATATACTGAACCATCACTCGCCCTCGTGCCAAATCCAACCAGTATGTGTGTGTGCTTGAGGGATAGATGGCTGTGCAGTAATCTTTGTCTTTTTTGTCTCTCTGCCAAGGTGTACATTTCATCTAAGAATAACCTACCAACTGTAGATTTTGTCGTAAACTAAACACCCATGGGAGTACATGGTGATGTCTCTCTTGTGGATCCCAACAAGTTATCTTACCCACAATGTCCTGCAAACCTCAAAATGTGACTGTGACATATTCCTTGCATTATTGTGCTCAAATTTTCACGCTGCAGAAAGTAACACCAAATTTCCAACCCCCAGCATTTCTCCAAGTATCCCAATAGAAATGGTACCTCACTTGTATGGGTGGGCCAAGTACCCGCGGCAGGGAAGGGCCCAAAGCCTATTGATGCGACATCAAAATTACCTATCACAAACCAACCTGGTTTTGCAAGGGGGTCCCATGAGTTTTGGCCCTGGGCTCGGCGGCCATCTAGGGAAACCTACCAAACCCACACATTTCTGGAAACTAGACACCCGGGGGAGTCCAGCGAGGTATGGCTTGCGTGGGTCCCCAACATTCTCCTACCCAGAATCCCCTGCAAACCTCACATTTTGCTGAAAAAAATCACTTTTTTCTCAAATTTCTGTGTGGGAAAGTTGTGGAATCTGCGTGGATCCACAAATTTCCTCCCACCCAGCGTTCCCCCAGGTCTCCCGATAAAAATGGTACCTCACTTGCGTGGGTGGGTCAAGGACCCGCGACAGGCAAGGGCCCAAAATCTATTGAGGCGACATCAAAATTACCTATCACAAACCAACCTGGTTTTGCAAGGGGGGTCCCATGAGTTTTTGGCCCTGGGCTCGGCGGCCATCTAGGGAAACCTACCAAACCCACACATTTCTGGAAACTAGACACCCGGGGGAGTCCAGCGAGGTTTGGCTTGCGTGGGTCCCCCAACATTCTCCTACCCAAAATCCCCTGCAAACCTCAACTTTTGCTGAAAAAATCACTTTTTTCTCAAATTTCTGTGTGGGAAAGTTGTGGAATCTGCGTGGATCCACAAATTTCCTCCCACCCAGCATTCCCCCAGGTCTCCCGATAAAAATGGTACCTCACTTGCGTGGGTGGGTCAAGGACCCGCGTCAGGCAAGGGCCCAAAATCTATTGAGGCGACATCAAAATTACCTATCACAAACCAACCTGGTTTTGCAAGGGGGGTCCCATGAGTTTTTGGCCCTGGGCTCGGCGGCCATCTAGGGAAACCTACCAAACCCACACATTTCTGGAAACTAGACACCCGGGGGAGTCCAGCGAGGTATGGCTTGCGTGGGTCCCCCAACATTCTCCTACCCAGAATCCCCTGCAAACCTCAAATTTTGCTGAAAAATCACTTTTTTCTCAAATTTCTGTGTGGGAAAGTTCTGGAATCTGCGTGGATCCACAAATTTCCTCCCACCCAGCGTTCCCCCAGGTCTCCCGATAAAAATGGTACCTCACTTGCATGGGTGGGTCAAGGACCCGCGACAGGCAAGGGCCCAAAATCTATTGAGGCAACATCAAAATTACCTATCACAAACCAACCTGGTTTTGCAAGGGGGTCCCATGAGTTTTGGCCTGGGCTCGGCGGCCATCTAGGAAACCTACCAAACCCACACATTTCTGGAAACTAGACACCCGGGGAGTCCAGCGAGGTATGGCTTGCGTGGGTCCCCCAACATTCTACCCAGAATCCCCTGCAAACCTCAAATTTCGCTGGAAAAATCACTTTTTTCTCAAATTTCTGTGTGAGAAAGTTGTGGAATCTGCGTGGATCCACAAAATTCCTCCCACCCAGCGTTCCCCCAGCTCTCCCGATAAAAATGGTACCTCACTTGTGTGGGTAGGCATAGTGGCTGCAACAGGAAATGGCCCAAATCGTACTGTGGAGACTTCAAAATTACCTATAATAAAACTACCTGGTTTTGGGGGGGGGGGGCGCACCTGAGATTTTGGTCCCGGGATTGGCGGCCATCTTGGGAAAGTACCAAACCCAAACATTTCTGAAAGCTAGACACCCGGGGGAGTCCAATGAGGTATGGCTTGCGTGGATCCCCCAACGTTTTCCTACCCAGAATGCCATGCAAACCTCAAATTTAGCTGAAAAAACCACATTTTCCACATATTTGTGTGTGGAATCACCGTTCCGGCACAAATGTCCTACCCCACAGCGTTCTCCTTAGTATCCCGAGTAAAATGATACCTCACTTGTGTGGCTGTCCAATGCAGAATTGGCTAAAAACGTATTTTTTTTCAAATGTAGCGCTTAGAATTCTCGGTGCTATACCCTTATTCCCTATGTTT
Source organism: Calotriton arnoldi (assembly GCA_963921515.1). NCBI lineage: Eukaryota > Metazoa > Chordata > Amphibia > Caudata > Salamandridae > Calotriton > Calotriton arnoldi. The sequence continues at coordinate 1,520,867 of CAWUFW010000486.1, read as the reverse complement.
TGGACTCTTCCCAGTCACAGGCCCTTGCCCCACCCACACAAGTGAGGTATCATTTTACTCTGGAGACTCAGGGGAACGCTGTGGGGTAGGACATTTGTGCCAGCACGGTGATTCCACACAAAAATATGAGGTTTTTTCAGCTAAATTTGAGGTTTGCATGGCATTCTGGGTAGGAAAACGTTGGGGGATCCACGCAAGCCATACCTCATTGGACTCCCCGGGTGTCTAGCTTTCAGAAATGTTTGGGTTTGGTACTTTCCCAAGATGGCCGTCAATCCCGGGCCAAAATCTCAGGTGCCCCCCAAAACCAGGTAGTTTTCTTATAGGTAATTTTGAAGTCTCCACAGTACGATTTGGGCCATTTCCTGTTGCAGCCACTATGCCTACCCACACAAGTGAGGTACCATTTGTATCGGGAGACCTGGGGAACGCTGGGTGGGAGGAAATTTGTGGATCCACGCAGATTCCAGAACTTTCCCACACAGAAATTTGAGAAAAACGTGATTTTTCAGCGAAATTTGAGGTTTGCAGGGATTCTGGGTAGGAGAATGTTGGGGACCCACGCAAGCCATACCTCGCTGGACTCCCCAGGTGTCTAGTTTCCAGAAATGTGTGGGTTTGGTAGGTTTCCTAGATGGCCGCCGAGCCCCGGGCCAAAACTCATGGGACCCCCTTGCAAAACCAGGTTGGTTTGTGATAGGTAATTTTGATGTTGCCTCAATAGGTTTAGGGCCCTTGCCTGTCGCGGGTCCTTGACCCACCCACGCAAGTGAGGTACCATTTTTATCGGGAGACCTGGGAGAACGCTGGGTGGGAGGAAATTTGTGGATCCACGCAGATTCCAGAACTTTCCACACAGAAATTTGAGAAAAAGTGATTTTTCAGCGAAATTTGAGGTTTGCAGGGGATTCTGGATAGGAGAATGTTGGGGGACCCACGCAAGCCATACCTCGCTGGACTCCCCGGGTGTCTAGTTTCCAGAAATGTGTGGGTTTGGTAGGTTTCCCTAGATGGCCGCCGAGCCCCGGGCCAAAACTCATGGGACCCCCTTGCAAAACCAGGTTGGTTTGTGATAGGTAATTTTGATGTTGCCTCAATAGGTTTAGGGCCCTTGCCTGTCGCGGGTCCTTGACCCACCCACGCAAGTGAGGTACCATTTTTCTCGGAAGAGTTTGGGGAACGCGGGGTGGGTGGAAATTTGTGGATCCACGCAGATTCCAGAACTTTCCACCACAGAAATGTGAGGAAAATGTGTTTTTTTGGACAATTTTTTAGGTTTGCAAAGGATTCTGGGTAACAGAACCTGGTGAGAGCCAGACAAGTCACCCCATCCTGGATTCCCCTGGGTGTGTAGTTTTTAAAAATGTATAGGTTTGCTAGGTTTCCCTAGGTGCCGGCAGAGCTAGGGTTCAAAAACTACAGCTAGGCACTTTGCCAAAAAAGGGTCATTTTTCACTGTGAAATTGTGGTGTCGCCACGTTGCGTTTCGCGCCGTTTCCTGTCGTGGGCACTAGGCCTACCCACACAAGTGAGGTACCATTTTTCGCGGAAGACTTTGGGGAACACAGGGTGGGTGGAAATTTGTGGATCCGCGCAGATTCCATAACTTTCCATCACGGAAATGTGAGGAAAATGTGTTTTAAAAACATTTCTTTTAGGTTTGCAAGGGATTCTAGGTAACAGAACCTGGTGGGAGCCAGTCAAGTCACCCCATCCTGGATTCCCCTGGGTGTCTAGTTTTCAAAAATGTATAGGTTTGCTAGGTTTCCCTAGGTGCCGGCAGAGCTAGGGTTCAAAAACTACAGCTAGGCACTTTGCCAAAAAGGGGTCATTTTTCACTGTGAAATTGTGGTGTCGCCACGTTGCGTTTCGCGCCGTTTCCTGTCGCGGGCACTAGGCCTACCCACACAAGTGAGGTACCATTTTTCTCGAAAGACTTTGGGGGCCACGGGGTGGATGGGAATTTGTGGATCCGTGCAGATTCCAGAACTTTCCACCACAGAGATGTGAGGAAAATGTGTTTTTTTGGACAATTATTTAGGTTTGCAAGGGAATCTGGGTAACAGAACCTGGTGGGAGCCAGTCAAGTCACCCCATCCTGGATTCCCCTGGGTGTCTAGTTTTCAAAAATGTATAGGTTTGCCTAGGTGCCGGCAGAGCTAGGGTTCAAAAACTACAGCTAGGCACTTTGCCAAAAAAGGGTCATTTTTCACTGTGAAATTGTGGTGTCCAAGTTGCGTTTTGCGCCGTTTCATGTCGCGGGCACTAGGCCTACCCACGCAAGTGAGGTACCATTTTTCTCGGAAGACTTTGGGGAACACGGGGTGGGTGGAAATTTGTGGATCCACGCAGATTCCAGAACTTTCCACCACAGAAATGTGAGGAAAATGTGTTTTGTTTTACCATTTTTTAGGTTTGCAAAGGATTCTGGGTAACGGAACCTGGTGAGAGCCAGTCAAATCACCCCATCCTGGATTCCCCTGGGTGTCTAGTTTTCAAAAATGTATAGGTTTGCTAGGTTTCCCTATGTGCCGGCAGAGCTAGGGTTCAAAAACAACAGCTAGGCACTTTGCAAAAAAAGGGACATTTTTCATTGTGAAAATGTGGTGTGTTCACGTTGCGTTTTGAGCCGTTTCCTGTCGTGGGCACTATGCCTACCCACACAAGTGAGGTACCATTTATATCGGGAGACTTAGGGTAATTCAGATTTGTAAAGCAACTGTTATTACCTATTGACTTTCAATGCATTTCTGCCTTCCAAATGAAAGACAATGTGTAAAAAGAAGTCATTTTGAAAAATGACCGATAATTCTCATGCTAGTATGAGTATTCCCAATTTCGGAAATGTGCAAAAATCTACTGTTTCTAAACTCTATATTTTGTTCCCATTTCAGAAATACATAGGTGTCTTTCATACCGATTTTTCCATGTATACATTTTCCCAGAATAATTGCTATATACCCGGTACATAATAAAAAACCATTGCAAGTCGCTGCTCAGTTTTTGGCTCTGGGTTCGTCAGGTTCTTGGTGAACCTACAAGTCCTGTATATCCCCACAACCAGTAAGGTCCCGCGGATGTAACGGTATATTGCTTTCAAAGAGCTGTCATAATTAGAAGAAGTTACATGTGAAAACGTTGACACAAAAGGCTGTTTTTTTCAACTAATTTTCAATTTTTCCTATATTTAATTGTTAGTTTCTATAAAGAAACCTTGAAGGATCTACACAAATGACCCCTTGCTGAATTCAGAATATTGTCTACTTTACTAAAATGTATAGCTTTCCAGGATCCATTATTGCTTTCATACCCATTTCTACCATTAACTGGAAGGAGGTTGAAAGCACAAAAAATAGCAAAAATAGGCTATGTCCCAGAAAAATGCCAAAACTGTGTAAAAGATTTTGGTTTTCTGACAAAAGTCTGTCATTCCCTAAAAGCTGGGAAAATGGTGATTTTAGCACCACAAACCCTTTTTGATACCATTTGCAGGGAAAAACCCAGACGCTTTTATTTGCAGCACTTTTTTCCCATTTTTCTAAATAAAAAAAAGAAAATGTAGCTGTATTTTGGCTAATTTCTGGGTTCCCTCCAGGGGAATCCACAAACCCTGGGTACCTTTAGAATCCCTATGATGTTGGAAGAAAAGGACGCAAATTTGGCATGGATACCTTATGTGGTCAAAATGTTACAGGGGCCTAAGCGCGAACTACCCCAAATAGCCAAAAAAGGGCTTAGCACAGGGGGGGAAAAGGCCTAGCAGCGAAAGGGTTACGTGAAAAAGAACCACACAGTATATTTATAAAAATATGTATTTATTATAAGATACTCACTAACACATTCAAATATCTCCTAACCGGAGATATACTCAATGCACATAATACTTTGCAAGAAAACAGGTAAGTAGCACATAATGCACAGTGGTCGCCAGGGGAAGACCGAAACAGATACTAAAATAGTGGTATGCGAACCACGACTCAAGTCAAGACTATTCCCAGAAGACGTAGAAGTGCCGGGGATCCAGGGAACCACCCGCAGTAAGTAACCAGGAACTCCACGGAGGCCGTGTGCAGAGTGAGAACACGACCGCGGGCTCAATACAAGTCAATGGGGAAGTTGGGGTTGCAATTTTAAAGAAAAAGGACCCTTCCCAGTGGACCCTGAAGAAACCCCGTAGAAGACAGAAGGTTGGAGAGCCACCCCACCCATGGATACCCTAGGAACCAGGATACCTACACCAGGGAAGCCGGGTGCATAGGTGTGAAGTGGCGTTGTAAACCGCCGTCGAACTCAATGAAGGACTTCAGGAAGATGCCGCTGTTGGGGAAGGTGAAAGTGTCCGGTGAAACCCAAAGGTGGATTCAAGATGTGAAGAACCTGCGAGCAGAGGGGACAGAGTCTATGCCACTCAGGAGTGACCAGGAAGCACGGAAGACGAATGCCCACTGATGTCGAGTGTTGCAGGAGAGCTGGCGGTGACCTTGGAACTGCAGCTGTGCGGACCACGCGACACTGTGGAAGACCAGGAGCCGTGCATGAGCTGTCCCACGTCGGATGTTGAGAGTTGAGGGGTTGGTGTCTGTCGAGAGCACCAACAAGCCTTTGCAACTGCAACCAATGTGAAAAGTGAAGACGGTACAGTGTCGGGACCAGCAAGGTCCAGGTGACTCACCACAAGCAGGGGAGTCAGGGCAGGCCCTGAGCAATCAAGGGAGCCTGCGGAATTCAAAGATAACCCTCAAGTGGACCCACAGGCCGGAGGCACTGGAGTCGTGAGAGGACATCGAGCAGCTCACCAAAGATGCAAGGCCACGATGCAAGAGTTGTGGTGAGGACGAAGATCTTGGCCACTGGAGATGCTTGAGGTTGGGGCTACTTGGGGCCTGAAGATCTTGGAGGAAGGAAGCCAACAAGCCATTGCAACAGCAAGTCGACGTGGTGCACAGGGGTTCAGTTCCTGCGGCTCGGATGAGTGATACTGGCCTCAAACTTGGTGAGAGGACAGGGCAGTCCTCGAGGGATGTGAACAGACCACCACCTGTGTTGCTGAGCCTTTCAGAGTCCGTGGGAGCTCAGGATCAGCAGATCGGTAAGCTTCGTTGCCGTGCCTGCAGATGCAGGGAAGTGACTCCTTCACTTCAAGGGAGATTCCTTCAGGTGTCTTGGAAGCCCACAGGCCTTGGAAGGTTCCTGTATGGAGCACAGGCACAGATGTTGCAGCTGACGAGCAGGGCGACGAGACCAGGAGCAGCAGGAGTCTACCCAGTTGCAGTCTTGAAGCCCAGAGTTCAGTCCAGAGTGCCCAGACGGTCAAAGAAGTGGTGTCTTGAAATGAATCTTGTCCCATGACAAATCTAGGGACCCACCCACAGGTAAGCCCTTAAGTACCCTAAGTAAAGGGTGGGGACGATTCAGGGGTCCCTCCCAGGGGAGGGGCTGGACAGTGAGGAGGATACTCCCATGTCCTTTGTCCAGTTTTGCGCCAGAGCTGGAGTCAACGGCTCCCTGAGCTAGTTTGAACTGGACTATGCAAGGAAGGCACCAAGTGTGCCCTTCAAGCAGACTGAGTGGCGCTGGCAAGCGCCCCCACCCAGCCCCAATACACTAAACCCTGTCTGGGAGGTGGTCACACCTCCCTGTGACAGGATACCTATTGTTATGCCTTCCCCTGCTTGAGCCTGGCTCAGCAGCAGGAGGGCAGAATTGTTTCTGTGGTTGTCAGCAGCCATGTTGTTCTGTCCGGGTCTAGAAGACTGGTACCGGAAGCACTGACGTCCTCCTGGAGGAGCTTTATAGTGCATAGAATCATACCTCCCACACCGTTTACAGTGTGGGGGTATGATTCCAACATGTTTGATACCAAACATGACAGGGTTCGTTACAGCCAGTTTACAGATGGTCATCGCGTAATGACGCATGGCCACTCTATGTATCGAAATGGCTGATGCACTTACAACCCAGAAGAATGGACTCCGAAGGTTGTAGGGGGGTCCTGCTCATGCAGGGGCACCCTCACACTGAGAACCGAGCACTTTGCCTTCAGGATTGAAAGGCCTGCTTTAGGGGTGACTTATAGATTTTAAGTGCAGTGTCCTTAGATATAGGGAAACCTATATCTGTCGTCAGTGGTGCTAGCACCAGCTTACACAGGCTGCAATGGTAGGCCTGTAGTTACAGTTTGAGTGGTCTCCTATGGGTGGCATAATATATGCTTCAGCCCATGGGGGACCCCAGTACCATATACTAGGGACTTATAAGGGTACACCAGTATCAAATCTGGGATGCACCTAAGTACTTACCATAACCTATTTAGGAGTGAAGCACAGAGACTGGGGTCCTGATTAGTAGGATCACAGTCAGACTAGTCAGAAACAGCATAGCACCAGGCAAAAAGTGGAGGTAACCATAAAAGCAGATCCTACTTTCCTACAAAAGGTTCATATGACAATTCCAGAACCGTGTTCTTAGATTTATTTGAACTAGGAAACCCAAAAACAAAGATCTCTGATCGGGAGCTTTTTTTATTTTTTATTTGTTGAGCGCCCCAACTCCTCATGTGCATCCAACACCAATAATAAGAGCTCTAAGGGCTTTAGCGTCTCAGATAAAGGTTAGTTAAGACGCATTGTTGGCCCAAACTAGAAAATTCAAAGAAAAAAAAAACTTTCTCTAGACAATTGGAAATAAACCTGGGGAGGAATTGCACGTTTGCCAATGAGACAGTTTAAGCATTAGCTTGTCAAACCTTAGTTGTAAGTAGAATATCCCTGATTCGAGAATTTATGATAATGATAACAATTTTTGTTAGGTAAAAATCTCTGTTAACATTGGTTTTAATTTTTGCACAAGTGCATTTGAAGCAGGTTACTCTAGAAGCATTCACCACGAGATTCAACTGGACAAGACCAAATTCAAGCCCTGCAACCCTGTCAAAGAAAACAGAACACCTGCTCCTCTCTGCTCCCACACTCCTTCCCCTGACTGGGTGTGCATTCTCAGTATTTATTTCAGGTAGTGAGTGTACCTGTTCGGGGTATTGCCAGGATCCACCTTGCTTCCGCAGTTCCACACTGATCTGGAAATACAGGTTGGAGAGCCTGTGCATGCCTCTACCCTTTCTTTTCTTCTAGGCTGCGGAGGAGCACGAGTCCACCACTGAGTGTCCCTTTTCTGTCCTCTGTGAAGACCGCTCAATTTACATTCCAGGACGGTTGCGACCCCCTACCTCAGCCTCCAATGCAATACAACACATAATCGCAAGGCCTATAGGTCGCACTCGGCTACCGTCCTGATCCCCACCGCCACCCTTTCAGCGACACTATCTTCAGCTGATGACATGCTCCTCTTTTGTTTCTGCATTATGTCGGGTCAGGGGAAGCCAGTAGAAACCAGGATCTTGCAGGATGTGTTCGGGGTTGTAGTCAGGAACCGAGTTAGCTTTCACCATCTTTGACGTCTAGGGCACGTCTTAATCTTTATATCCACCCACTTGCTGACATTATATGATCCCATGGTTTCTCAATGGTGTCATATGAAGATTACACACAGATCATTGTTTCCCTCTCCCAATTCTGAGGCAGTATAACACCAATTCAATTCATTTCTAACTGAAGTTGCAGATTGGATGGCGGCAGTTGCCTAAAACTTAATGGCGATAAGACAGAGGTGCTAGTAGTTGGCAATAATCTGTCCTTATATGGCGATCTCAGCTGTCCCAAGTCCCTGTGAGATCTCCAATCTTCCAAGTTGGAAGTAAAAAATCTGGGCATCATCATTGACAGCAAACTTACAATGGAAACGCAGGGTAGAAAGCTGTCATCAACGTGCTTTGGTCTTCTGAGAACCCTCAGGAAGCTGCCGAGGTGGTTACCAAACCCTGTACGAAGAGTGGTTGTTTAGGGCTTAATAGTATCACGGTTGGACTATGGAAACTCCCTATATTTAGGTTGTCTGAAATCCGTGATTAAGAAACTCCAAGTGATCCAAAATGCTGCTGCCTGGATTCTCTTGGGAATCCCAAAGCATCAGGCAGCTTCGCATGCATTAGCCTCGCTACATTGGCTGCCGATACAAAACAGGATTCAGTTTAAAGCTTTGTGCCTGGCTCACCGTGCTCTGTATAGGAAGGGTATGAAAATGTTATATCATTTAATTCACCCCTACTGTACCACAAGAAATCTAAGATCCAGGAACCTAAATTTGCTGGTCGTCCCAAGGGCGAATAAGGCCAAGAGTGGGGGCACTCGTTTGCATACTCGGTTCACAGTTATAGAATTCCCTTCCTCTAGTGCTCAGGCAAAATCACAATTTACTCAGTTTCAGGAGACAGCTTAAAACATACTTGTTTGTGTAATCATGATTTCCTAGGAGTCTGGCAGATATTTTAGAGCTGGAAAGCCTGTTGGGTAGCCATGTGCTTAAAAAATGCATTTGAATATGATTGTGGTACTGCAAAAAGCAGGGTGGAGTGGGGTCCTTAGTCCTGAGCCAGGAGGCCCTGAGCCTCTAGAACTGGCTAAGTTGGCTCAAGAGGTGCTGCAGGGCGTCTTCCAACAATGGGGAAAGCCCTGGCTCGATTTCTTTGCCGCTGCCAAAAATGCAGATTGTCAACACTTTTGCACATTTGAGTTTCCAAGAAGCCTCTCTCTCTGAGACGCATTCCGCCTAGAGTGGAGCACTGGACTCCTTCATGCCTGTTGCTTCTACTCCTGCCCCAAGTTCTGAAGATCAGGAACGACTGGGTCATCCTAGGGGCTCCAGTTTGGGCCAGAAGAGTGTGATATCCGGAATTGCTGGTCATGAGAATGCTGCTTCGGTTTCAGCGCTCCGTCCATCATCTCCTTGTGTTTGCTTTGTTCGCCCTAAGTTGGCAGGGTATGCCCAGACGTGGGTCCCTTGCTCACTTTGCCACTGGATTCAAGCTAGCCTGGCTGATGAGGGCTGTTAGCCCGAAACCAGTCCCAGGATGCTTGTTTCCGGTCCAGGGAAGACATGGCTTGGCAGTTCGGGCTGGACTGTTCCCATGAGGCACAGGGTCAAGACTGATTTGCATATAGCTGTGTCTGAACTGGGGTGGCAAAGTGAGCTAAAGAACGATGATGGATTTAACCCAGATCTGTGACTGGGGGTGAGTGTCTGAAAAGTTTCAGCGCTCCGTCCATTATCTTCTTGTGTTTGCTTTGTTCGCCCTAAGTTGGCAGGGTATGCCCAGACGTGGGTCCCTTGCTCACTTTGCCACTGGATTCAAGCTAGCCTGGCTGATGAGGGCTGTTAGCCCGAAACCGGTCCCAGGATGCTTGTTTCCGGTCCAGGGAAGACATGGCTTGGCAGTTCGGGCTGGACTGTTCCCATGAGGCACAGGGTCAAGACTGATTTGCATATAGCTGTGTCTGAACTGGGGTGGCAAAGTGAGCTAAAGAACGATGATGGATTAAACCCAGATCTGTGACTGGTGGTGAGTGTCTGAAAAGTTTCAGCGCTCCGTCCATCATCTCCTTGTGTTTGCTTTGTTCGCCCTAAGTTGGCAGGGTATGCCCAGACGTGGGTCCCTTGCTCACTTTGCCACTGGATTCAAGCTAGCCTGGCTGATGAGGGCTGTTAGCCCGAAACCGGTCCCAGGATGCTTGTTTCCGGTCCAGGGAAGACATGGCTTGGCAGTTCCGGCTGGACTGTTCCCATGAGGCACAGGGTCAAGACTGATTTGCATATAGCTGTGTCTGAACTGGGGTGGCAAAGTGAGCTAAAGAACGATGATGGATTAAATCCAGATCTGTGACTGGGGGTGAGTGTCTGAAACGTTTCAGCGCTCCGTCCATCATCTCCTTGTGTTTGCTTTGATCGTCTGTCGCAGCAGCAGAGCTTGGTCCTACACCCGGGCCTGCGCAATATACACCTCCACACGTACAGATTGAGCAGCAATAGCTGACTGCCTTTGATCCACCTCCTAAAGTAATTGATGTAATTCTAGCTGCCAGATGTCCATCTACCAAATCTGTTTACGCTGGATGCTGGGACAAGTTTGTAGCCTGATGCTATTCCCGTCACACAGACCCATTACCAGCAAAGTTATCAGATGTTCTGCTCTTTGTGCTGTCTTTAGCACCGCAAGAACGTGCTGTGGAACAGTTAAATGTTGCTTGTAAGCCCTTTCAGCTCTTATGTGTTTCCCAGACTAGCCATCCTTAGTTAAATGACGTGTTGTGATGTGTTTCCTTAAAGGTCTCATCCATATCTTCCCGCCCAACCCCTTTGTAATGCCACCATTGGACCTTAATATGGTCTTCAGTTTCCTGATGTGAGGCGATGCACAGCTGTCCTTTGCGTCTACTGACTCTCAAAATGGTCTTCCTCATAGTGATAACCTCAGCTCATTGCAAGAGTGACCTACAAGCTCTGTCCATTCACCCTCCATACACCACTTTCTTTTCAAACAAGCTGGTATTGCAGACTAAGATGGCATTTTTGCCGAAAGTTATGACGCCCTTTCATGTCAAACAATTCTTTCCTTCTACCTTTCTTTGTACCTCCTCACTTCTCAGAAGAGGAGAGACTCCATTGCTTGGGCCACAAAAGAGCAATCAGCTTTTACATAGATCATACCAAAGCCCATTTAGTGGACGATCAGTTCGTCATGGGGTTCTCTGGGGCGAAGAAGGATAAGGTACTACTGAAAAGGTACATATCGCGCCGAATAGTCCTCTGTATAAAACTCTGCTATGTATTGGCCAAGAAGCAGCTCCGAAGGGTCTGCGGGAACATTCGACTAGATCCAAGGCTGCTACTACTGTGTTGGCAATCAGCGTGCTTGTTCTGCACAGCTGCTAGGCCACGACAAGAGCGTCACTCTATAGGTTCATAAAGCACTATTGTCTTTAGTTAACCAAGGGTGTTCCCCCTCCCCTTAGGTTGTTTGATTGAGTCTTATTCCATTTCCTGCCAGCTGGCAGGTATACGAATTGCTGAGGACACAATCGCGGGATATTAAGTAGGTCTGTTGTTATAGAATCAATGACAGTTTTGCTGTATGTTACAAGAGACAGATTTTGTTCTAACTGATTTTGTTCTAACTTGCTTTGTGACTATAGACAGAGGATGTCAGAACCCTATACAGTTAGTTACACCGAGGACCAAATTACAAAACTCTTAGATAATCCTTCTCTTTTAAGTACAGGCTTAATTGGCAACTCAAACACCAAGTCAGACAAGACAGAAAGATTAAAAAGATTGAAAAAGAAACAAATCAGAACTCATTTACATGCCCAAGTACTATTGGAACATCTGAAAAATAATACAATTCCCTAAGGATTACAAGTTAAGAATGTCCCAGTCTTCTTTGTAGATGACAAAAGCTGCTTGACACAATTCAGTGGCGTGGACACAAAGGGCTTCCATGATTGGCTGGCACTGTCCTTAGAAACGGCTATTAAAAGGAGTGACAAGGAACTCAAAGAAATAGAAGCACTAGAGAAAGAGTTACTTGAAGACCAAAGCATTACTGATGCCCAAAAACTTTTGGAAGAGATAGAAAAACAAATTGCAGAATTCAAAACTTTTACTGTTAACCAAAAAACCACACAGACATCACGAGATATAAAAAAAAATCACAAAATAGAAATCAACTATCCTTACTTAAAAGACGATTTTTTTTACCACAAGACCATTCAATAATCTGAATTACAAATTACATTTTTCCAGATACGCCAGATGAAAGAAAAATGTAATTACTTTTTCAGATACATCCAGCTGAGAGTCAAGTTCAGGCAGCCACAGAGACAACCAATCATCCACACATCAGAACCAGGGGCTTTTTTTAGACAGAGGGAGAGACAACAGAGCCAGATTCAGGGGCAGGGGTATTGTCCAATATCCAGGCGAAATACAAACACGCAGGAAGTTTCACCGGTGGTAAGACTTACAGAAATACCTATATACAATTTATCCACTCAAAATCTGTCCAATTGTGAACTTTCCATCTTGAGTAAAAGTCAGTCCTTTGTTCCATCCGCAACACAGGACATTGTACAAACTAAAGTCGAGCTATTACAGTTTCTTAGAAAAATAAGACCACAGATTTATTTTGCTAATACAGAAAACACAACAGTGGAAAGCTTGTCAGGGCTGAAAAATTGTTCCGCCTTTTGTCCTCCAAGCAACAAAATGCCACCTTAAATAATCACCTTTGAGGACACTATCCTCAAAAATATAGACCAACTGCACCAAAAACGTCCTTTTGTACAAAACAATTTAAACAAGCAATCCAATCACTATCCACAAACCCTAAGATCATTGTTAAGCCTGCAGACAAAGGTGGGGGGATAGTTATACTAGATGTGGAAGAATATGACAAAGAAGTATTGCAACAACTGAACAATTTAGAACACTAACGCCCCTTGACACAGGACCCTTCATCGGATTTTCAACATCAGATTGATGCCTTAACAGGAGAAGCGCATACTAACAATTGGATTTGCAACAAAGAATTTGAGTTTCTTAACAACAAACAACCAAGGACATCAGTCATCTATAAGCTTCCCAAAATCCATAAAACCAACAACAGCCACGAGGGAGACGCATCATCTCAGGATGCGGGTCTTTACTTGATCCACTTGCACAATATGTGGACTTCTTTATAAAACCTATATTGAAACAGACCAAATCCTATATCCGAGATTCGATGGATTTTATTTCCAAATATGAAGGAAAGACATTTAATAGCAACACCGATATACATTGGACATTGAGTCCTTGTATACTAGTATACCACAAGATGGGGCCCTAATTGTCATGGAGCATGCTCTAGACAATTATGACCCACACAGAACTGTCCCCACTGAATATTTTGTACAACTTGCAGGTCTATGCCCTAGAAATAGCTAATATCTACATGGCATACTTCGAAGAAAAATGGATTTATGAGTCCAGCCATATATTTTTCAAAAATATCAAATCCTGGCACATATACATCGATGATATTTTTTGCGTGCGGCAAGAGGATACAAACTGCCTTAACAAGTTTCTGGATTGGCTTAATCATCGAACCCCCGATTTACAATTTACAATGACATACAGTAATGAAAAACTCAATTTTCTTGACCTATTGGTTTCAATAAATGAAGGAATCATTTACACAAGTCTTTACACCCAGCCCACAGATCGCAACACATTGCTTCATTACACCAGAAGCCATCCCAAGTCTCTCAAAGATAATTTACTTTACGGTCAATTTTTGCAGATCCGCAGGAAGTGTAGCCACAAAGAAGATTAGTTTGAAAATGGTACTGCCCTGTGTAAAAAGCTCATTGAACGAGGGTACCCTAAGAAACTTGTCAAACATTCTTTGAAGAGAAGTTCACACCGAGAGAGTCCCTCCTGGCTCTGAAGGTCAAAGATACTAAGATCTCTTTAGTCAGAGTACATGGAACACTGCATACACCACACCTGTTCTCAAATTGTAACACCAAAAATGTGGTGTTATGCATTTGGTGCCCATGTGACAAATGTTACATAGGCCAAACAACGCAATCTGTTAAAAACCACATTCTGCAACACAGATCGAGGATCCAGTGCATAATACCAGGGGCCCCTTCAACAGTTCAACACTTTTTAGAATAACCACACTCTGAAGACGATCTGAGATGGTCAGTGCTTTTTGTAGCCTCCTTGTATAAACGAGGAGGCAAGATGGAAACACTCCTGCTTCAGAGGCCAGACTAATCACAAAATACTAAAACTTATTAATGTGGCCTCAATGAACAGGAAGAGCTGTGGTCACTTATCCGATAAGCACAGAATTACAAGTTTACATATAGTGTAACACACACCACGGTATCCTTCAGTAGAGAACACATTATTATTTGTTGTCCATATATGCATAACATTCATACATTCATGTAGATTTCAATATCACACACCACTCAAAAACATTATTGATATATATCCATTAAACCTGACCACAAACATAATGTCATTTTGGTAAACAGACCTTGTAAAGGATTCACTTGAAAATATTTAGATGCTCTACTTACTTATTCTCTACCTCAGATATTGGTGTTAAAAAGTTACAATGATTTTATCTGCTGAAAAGAGTTTCTATCATGTATAATCACAGCAACTGCTTTGTAAATATTTTAATATAATTGGTCTTCTGTTCTTTTCAATCTGTCTCATTCTGTAATCTAGAGAAGTGCACTTTTTGCTTTCCAGCACTGTTCGCTGCTCTGTATTAACACCTCTCAAGGGTACATATTAACCATCTGGACTTTTTTTCCGGCCTCGCCGCTTTCTGTGTAATTAACTTTCTTAATTGTTTGAACAGGCCTCGTAATCGGTTTACACACTATACATTGTCCACGGATGTTTTACACCGCGGGACACTGGGAGTATAGGGGAGCATGGCTCCAGTGCTTAATTTGAGCCGGTGCTTAGTACCCGGACTAAATTGGTTTCCGGGGCTCGGCACCGGCACCTAATTGTCAACACCATACTTAGAACAGTCTACCACATGGTGGCGCTGCTCATCTAATTTAGAGATGAGCAGAACAACGGTTGTTTAGGAATACAATATACATTAAAAAATTGCTAAAACCTACCTCCCCAGCCATTCCTTTAGCTTTGGGGACCTGGAATAATCTGAACTGTCGCATTTACATGCGAGAGAGATGATTAGAAGTTGTTTTGGCAGCAATGACAAGGGCGATTGGTGGTGTAAGCTGCAGTGGCCTCCTGGTCAGAGCCCTGGCACTTCATATTTTACAAATTAAGCACTGCATAGCTACACCTTTCACCTCCACCAACAGGACGAGTATAATAGGCCGCACATATTCACGTGAGGCGGTCTAGTTGTTGCCTGTTTGACATGTGAATGGCCACTTCCGCTTTTATCAACTACGTAGCACGCGACCTCTAATGCCGTAGCTGCAGCGTCTTCCACATTATTAGATACAGCGACTGAGGACGTGACTCCTGTTTCCAGACTCAAGACTGTTTCATGCAGTTCGTTACACCATCGACCAGTAAGTAATCTGCACTTTCATCGCACTATTTCCCATGCACAACTTGCCCGCAAGTTCTACCCTGCCTTACCTTAACCTGACATTTTTGCACCTAGAAGAGAGTTGTCATCCCGGATACCCTCCATTTCTTGAAGCAAGATACATTCCACGTGCTGTATGTGGAGAAAAATACAAATTTTTGCAGCACCCATATAACCTTATATTTTGAGCTGGAATACAGAATTCACAGCCAGGAACATTCAGAGTAAGTTTTCCTCGTAACTCTCTAGCCCTCCGCAGTATATTTTCTAGAGTCCTCCGACTGAGCACTCACTTTCTCTCTGGGTTTATTCATCCCTCATCCAGATCTTATGTGTAAACCGTGTAGGTAAGAAGACCCGTTTTTTTGAAATCTCAGGGTGCCTTTTTTTGCATTCCCACACTATACAATAATTATTTTTTATATATTTCGCTGTTTGCATGCTCTGTTACTCTTGTGGGGCTTGTTTCGTGAAATCCACGTAGATATTACTTGAAAACTGCGCTCATACTGTGTCTTGTGCACACTTTGGTGTCTGACTTGATTTTTATCACAATACTCGGTTGATTCAAATTCTTTGGGCACTTATGCATGACTCACAACATTGCGAAGTGTACAATTAAGCGACACACAGAACGGTGTGGCTTGGAAAGAGCTATCTAATAGGATGCACACTTGCAGACCTACTTTTTGACCTTTGCACCTCTTCTCTTTTAACTTCATATTACTCATTTCATAATGTGTACCAATCACTATTGTAAATCTACATATTGTATTATTTCAAAAGTGTGGGTGATTCCGGTCCCACTTCGTCCTGAGGAGGCCACAATTTGGAGGCCGAAACGCGTCGACCCTTACCATCTAGGACCAGCACCATTCAGTATACAGGGAAAAAAAGATATAAACCCATTTTTGTTAGACCACAAAATTCATGTTGCAGCCAATTAATTTTTGAAATGCACTAGATAGTCTAATAAGAATTTGATGCTGGTACCTGTAGACGGTCTGTCCATTGGTGCCCTTCAAAGGGCTGGTTATCTGTCATTTGCGGACACCTATTTCACCTAGTACATCACATGTTTTGTTATCAGTTTGTGTATATTTGAAAATTGATTGTGAGTTACAACACTATGGATTGTGAATTATTATTTATGATTCTATAGTTATGATTCTATGTAATTAATAAACTCTGAAGAATAGTGTCAGTCTAAATTTTGTACATCCCTTGATTTGGCTCAGCTATTCCTTTTATAATTGAGTCAAAATTATATTTCTCCTTTTTAAAAATAACCACTGCAGGCGAGTTACCCCGCCAGAAGCCCAAAAAAAAAGTGGGCTTATTCTTTCACTGCATATATTTGTCCCGCTAGAGGTATTTTTTCTTTTTCACATGTATTGGCCAAAAAGCTGCTCCGAAGGGTCTGTGGGCACATTTGACCAGAGCCAAGGCTGCTACTACTTTGTTGGCAATCAGAGTGCTTGTTCTGCACAACTGCTAGGCCGCGACAAGAGCGTCACTCCATAGGTTCATAAAGCACTATTGTCTTGATAACCTGATCCAGAAATATGGGCACTTTGCCCATTTTGTCCTGCAGGATTTCCTGAATCTGCGCCCTGTCATATCTGATCGGTTAGTAAGCTCCTCTTCCAACGGTACAGAAAGAGTCAAGAAAGAAACTGTTGTCAGTGCTCAGGGGTGGCATGTATATGTGGCTCTGGCATCACTTTCCAGGCTGGGTGGGATGGGGCGAAGTCGGCACATAGAAGCAATGGTGAGAAAAATTTCTGTATCCAGCCTGTTGCATGTGGGTATTCACAAGATGATGAATCTGCCGTTAGACAGAGTATCCACCAGATAGAGTGTTACCAAAGGTAAGTAACTTGTTCTGCTCATCCTACACTTTAATGTGTGAAGTTCAAACATAATACCTGTCATTTACTTCTACTAGATTTGGAATCAAAACGGTTTTACCCCATAGACCTCGAGGTTTTTGCATAATGGAGATAGGTGTTTAGAGATGACAAGAGTTTGTAGTTCTTTGCACTGTACGTACATGCATTTTTGGAAATGGCCAATATAGTAGGGCCCTTGCTAGAACACGTGTTCAAGTGTGAATACGATTATACAGTTTTTAAGTCCATGATGGCTGGCTTTTTCCTTTGCAGACGTACTTGGTTGTGTTCAGCCATTTTTTCAATTGGTGTATAGGCCATGCTTCTAGAAATGCCATTATGAAGGCAAACACTGTCCTTTGGAAATGCAAACTGTTCGCCAAAGAACTTCAAGTACTGCACAGCTACATTTGCTTAGCCTCTCTAACTCAGTAGCACCAGCCATATGAAAGTTCATTGACTATGTGCATTGTTTGTACAGCAGACTCCACCAGCCACCGCAGCCAAAGTAGAACTATTTCCCTAGGTAGAAGAGAACAGAAACAACAGAGGTAATTCCTATCCTCCACAATGACCACAAAAAATGCTTCAGAGGCCTAAACTCTAGGTCTAGCAACACACCATTGGGAAAACAATAGTTGGGATTTCATTATGTATAGAGGGATGGAGGTTGATTATGTCATGAGTGGGCTCTTTCAAATTATAAAATTCGAATTCTTCCTTCTGTTCTAAAAGCTGCTACCTGTCCCTTCTGCCCCCATATCACACTAAGACGTCTTATATTTTATCAAAAAGTAGCTTTACTGGTAGCTTCTTCCTCTGAAAGGGAATAAGAATTTTATTCCAAGTATTTATAGGTTGTCAACAGGGGAGATGGTCTATAACATAATTTAGACCTCTGATTCCACAGCAAGTGCAGCAAGACAAAGAGGCATTTAAGTTGGATAATTTGAAATTGTTTTTTCAAAACTGAATGAGGGCTTTAAATTTGCACGACATGTATTTTTGGATTCACCCCCCTCATGGCACTTCCCCCCCAAGTGTCTTTACCTGGGTGTTGACAGTTGCTTCTGCTCACCCTTAATGGGCAAAATGATCATGCGTTCCCTTTAAGGATTTTTTGGTTAATCAAGTAGGATTGCTAGAAAGACAAAAATTTTGCTTCTGGTTCCGTCTAAATGCATTCAGTTAATTTGATCTATTTTGAGCACAGCTGTGAGAAAGGCTCTCGCCTTCTGGAGGGGGAAGTTTAAATTTAGGAAAGATTACCTATGTAATAACCAGATGCATATCTCAGGGTGCCAGAACCCCCTTTAGAGGGCCACAGGCAAGCAGGAGCTGCTGGGCCCAACCGTGAGGCCTTTTACTCGGATGTCCCAGGACCCAACCTGCTATGGATCCTGAGCAAGTAGGCCAAGTACCCATTCAGCCCTTGACTCTCAGTGGTAGCTCGGGTTGAGCAGTCCAAAGGCTTCTTGGGTGGGGGTGGGGGGTAGACACAGGGGAGGTGAACCCAGGCTCACAACTCAAAATACGTTCAGCAGCAGCAATAAATGATTGTCCAGTCAAATACTTGCTTTACAAACACAAAGTCAAATATGGCATTCACAAACAATACTCTACACACAGTGGACCGCCAGGGATCAAAAAAATCCAGGTAGGTACTGATCCCTTTGAATTACTAGATGACACAGAAGGTACATCTGGCTAAATATGGGAAAAAGGGGGAGGGGGAGAAGGATAAGGTGTAATGTCAGAACAGGTTAGAGGGAGAAATCCTTTCACGTTTCTTTAAACACACATCCAGAGTGACTAATTACAATTAAGGTCCTGACGAATGCCACTGGATCCCCTTAGGGGACCGATCTAGGGCAGAAACATGTTGACCATTGTTAGGGATATATTTGGTTTAATCCCTTGTCTCTCTTTAAACTTTGTCCCTGAGACCACCCAATAAAGCTTTAGTGGATCCACAGAGACAATTTTAGTCACCACATTACTATACTTTTTGCACTCTGCCCCTCACTCACCTCTTTTCACCGCTCATCTTGAGAAAACACCTCAGCTCCTCCCCTTGGGGATTTGTAGCCCACACCTCGGTGTGAGGAGGGAACCCATATGATGAAGCATGTCACCTAATGGTGAGTGAGGGTTCTCGTCCTGAAAGGATTTCTCCCTCTAACCTGTTCTGACATTACATTCACAAACAATACACACAGTCCCCTGAGATCAGGGTTCTAGGTGCGTTCCTGAGTCCCACTCCCCTCTTGCTAGTGGTAGCGGTTATTCCTCATTAACTATTAGCAACATTCAAGTTAAGTCCTACTAGTAGTCTGAGTCTCAGGAGTCCCACTCAGACTCTGTATTAAAGTCAAAAGTGTTCCAGCGCTGAGGCGCCATATGGCAGGCACGTTCTCTGGGGCCTTCTGGTCTGTAAGCCAGCAGGTTCTGAACAACTGGAGTCTCCGTGCACGCCCCCTTCGTGGGCTCTGAAGCTGCAGTAGCTGTCTCCGGTAAGTTCTTCCCATGCGAACCGAGAGGAGCGGCGGAAAGGTCTTCTTGAGTTCCTCACTCCCGGTCCTGCAGAGGCTGTGGCCAGGGGTCCTAAGTAATTCACCGATGCTGATAAGTTTCCTGGGATTCTCCCCACAAGTGGGGGATGGGGCGAGCAATGCTCCTGGTCCTCAGTCTGGGTTTGGGCCACTCGAGTCACCACTGCGGCCTCTTCCTCATGACAGTTGTCTCGACCAGATCACGCTCTTTACCTTGTCCCAGTGTCGGTCCCCCCCAGCATACGCGACCACCATCCTGATGTGGTACACAGACTGCAGCCTGATCAGCACAGCAGCAATCTTCACGGCGGGCCCACCTGTAAGGGGTCACCGGCTTCACCCCGCACACGGGCTGCGGCCCAATTGGCATGGCAGCAATCTTCACGTGGCCCCACCTGGTATGCAGGGTCACTGACTTCAAATCTCCACATGGGCAGTGACCCGATCGGTTCAGCAATGTTCACATGCTGCCCTCCGTTGGCATATGGGGGTTGCCGGCTTTACCCTGCACACGAGTAAAGACCTCATCGAGCAGCAGCAGTCTCCTCACAACTTGCTTCACAATTCAAGGATCCCCCACGTGACCTCACTCCCTCCAACGCTCTCCTCTGCCTCCCAGGCCTCACGTTTCATGCTCCAGGAGCAGGTGGTCTTGGGATCCCTGGGTGATGTCCTCTCACCCAGCTGGAGACTGGCAGGCCTGGGCTCCCAAGTTCTGGTCAATAGCAGAAGTCTGGCAGAGCTTCTCCTCTTCGTACAGCCCAACTGGCTGCTTTACAGTTGACAATTTTGGGGGACTTGAGCTCCCCATCCTGTAGTCCATTTCCAGACACCAAATATGATTTTGGGCCTGAGTCTTTGAAGTTTATGTTGACGGTCTGCTTTCTTTTAAAGTGCTCTCTCCTCTCCTCTGCCCTTCCTCCAGAAAGCAGTTGGTCACAGTATGAGCAAGTCCACAAGACAGGCCCTTGATGTGACTAGAGGTTCACACCTGATTGTCAGCCACAGTGATATGTGTATCAAAAGGTTACCTTAGGGCTGCAACCCTACTCCTTATGATTTTATCAGCCCCATCTACTTACTGAGATAGCCCTTCCCAGTGACCTCTCTCTCTGAATCAAAGAGCACCATTTAAAGTGTATTGAAGAGCCTGGCTCTCCATTCCACCTGTGTGTCCCACACAGCTCACAGGAATGCAGCAATGTACTAATCTGCCTAGGGGGGAATTCCTCTACCGCCTCATGTTCCTACAGTTAGCCCTGGGTCTTGGGTCTCCCAAAATAGAACCTAGAATCTTCCATGTACTGTACCATTAGCAGGCACACGTACCCCCAGCACATGCATATAACATACACGTACAGCTCAGCACTACATTTTCCATGTATTGTACCTATTTAAAGACACACATACACCCAGCACATGCATATTAACTTACATGCACTGCAAAGCACTGCACCACACCTGTATTGCACCATTCAAAGGTGCACATAACCCAGCACATGTACAACACACAGACACTGCTTACACACCAACCTGTGACACAAGTAAAAAGGCCTGTTCATTGCTACTGACCACTACATAGTATGCTGTCACCACCGTCCGGGCAGGGGGTGGGGGTGAGAGTGAGCTGGCATTGACGTCTTCCGCTTAAGCATGGAGAGACCACATTATAAGAGACCAAAGAGGGATAAGAAGAATGGATTGCCCCAAGGAACAGCAGCCTTCCCCTCTTATTACTTTATAAACAGTGTTCATTTTTGCACGCATATTTTTTCTATCCCCCTTTCTATAGAATGGCTGAGTCGAAAGCTGTCTCGGTTTTTAGGTCTCGCGCCTAGCGTTGCAGTGCGCAGATCTGCTCGCGCAGCGCGAGACCTCTAGAAAGGGCTTCTGAAAACGACCCACACGCTCGTACGTGTGGTTTTGTTTTCAGAAGCCCTCATTGGCTGTAGCGTGCGTTTTTTTTTTTAAAACGACACGCGATTGGGCAAAGGCGGGCACATTCCCGACGGTGGCCAGAACGCGCAGCAGCGCGCGTTCGTCTCGCTTTTGCTGCCGCGCTCTCTAGCCCCCGCTCCTCTGTGGTGCGCGCGCACCACTTGTTTTCCAAGCTATTTCTGCTGTAATGTTATGCAGCAAGGGGGGATTGCTTTCCCCTCCAGCCGCTGTCTAGGTCAAGACAACGTTCTGCAGACAGTAAACCATGAATGAACGAAAACAAACGTGCTCTCCCTTACAATGAGTTTCTGAACACAATTGTTCTTCCTTGTGTGAAGATGTTTTGTTAAAAAGTAATATCTACCGGCATTGTCCGGGAAAATTTAATGAAGGGTCGATTTTGTTTCCATTTTACTGAGCTACATTCAGAGAGGCAGCGATGCCCACAGGGCACCGAGGTGTGACGCCATCCGAGCCATGCCCAGAGTACCGTGTGACTCACACCTGCAAACAGACGGGAAGCAGGGACAGCAAGCTGCAGCCTGATCCTGCAAGAGGCACGCGTTGTGTTCAGGAAGGCCGACGAGCTGGCACCACACCAAGGGGGAAGTGGGGGCAGTGGGGCGCTCTGTTCACCCAGGACAGCGTCTGCCAAGCTGAGGGGCACAAATGGGCCTCTGGGTCATCACCTGCCCCCTGCTGACGGAACAGCTCCCCTGGGAAACGGGCGCACTCTCTGCTCCTGGCACCGGTAAAACAAATCTACCATGAGACGAGTTTTCCAGAGCCCGCCGGCCATGGCAGCAACAGGCCCACGCTTGGCACCAGCAGCCCGCCTATAAACAAGAAGACAGACTTTACTGTGCGCGCTGAGCAGTTACCTTTAAGAGGGCAGGCTGTGCCACGCCCGCGACCCCCTCCCCCCCCAACCCTCCTCCGCCCCCAAGCAATGTCCGTACATGACCACATTGGCCTTCCAAAGCGCACAGAACTGCAAGACATGAACATTGTAAACATGAAAAATAAAAGCAGTGTTTCCACGTCTTCCCACCTTTCCCGGCAGGAGGAAGTCCAGGGGCTCGCGGGCATCTCGATGATCTCGTAGTCCTCCAACAGAAACACGTACTCATCCTCCAGCACTCTGTCCAGGAGCCCAATGGCCTCCTCTTCGTCCTCCATGCCTGGGTTTAATAATGTGGGCTGGGGGCAGACCCTTTAATCCTATACAGCGAGGTTTTCAGGGGTGCAGCATCGCATCCTGTGAGAAGTAGAAGGTGCCACTCCGTGCAGCGCACGCAAAGTATTGGCACACACACCCAAAAAATCACTTCAAAGCGCCCGCTTTCTTGCACCTCTGATGCGGGCGCTCAAAATGTTATAAGTGGCCACCGCCTGCTAGAGTCCAGCCGTCAGGCACCGTAGCCAGCCCCAACACAGTGCAGGAGCACACCTGAAGAGGCACTGAAGCTGTATGACTGGAAGCTGCTCTCTGCCAATCCTGTCTTCCTCAGAAAGACCCGTGCCAGCCAGGAGCCAAGGGTGCCAGTCTCAGGAGCAGCCCAGTGCTATCCTCAGGAGCCGCCCGGTTCCAGCCTCAGGAGCAGGACAATCTCAGGTGCCAGCCTCTGGAGCCGCCCAGTGCCAGCCTCAAAAGAAATCCAGTCTCGTGTGCCAGTCTCAGCAGAAGGCTAGTCTCAGTTACCAGCTTCGAGAGCAAACAGGTGGCATTACCAGAAGCAAGTGGGTGTCTCAAAGGTCAGCCTCAAGAGCAGGCATCTGGCATTCCCAGAAGCTGCCAGTGCAAAGTGCCAGCCTCAGAAGTGTCACAGTGTATGGCGCGGGCCAGTCTCAAATGCCAGCCTAAGAAGCAGGCCGGTGCCAGTTTCAGTTGCCGATCTCGGGAATAGTTCGGCACCCATGTGCCAATCTCAGGAGCGCCAATACACCATCCTCTGTGCGTGAACGCCAACAATCACCCACGGGTCTCTCCAGCGGCAGCTCGGTGCCAGCTCCAGTGCCAATCCCTACAGATGGCAGCCTCTGAGACTGGAGGGCGCTCGGCCACTCATTCTCTTTCCGAGCAACGTGGATCCCCCGTTGCCGTCGGCGAAGTAAACCAGCCAGAGAGCGGCGTGCTCTTTGTTTTCAGTCTCTCCAGGCCACGTAAAAAGGTGGGGAAATGAAAAATGCCCCCAAATCCTGCTGCTGGTCCAAGCTGCGCTGCTGGCCTCTACAACTGAAACGCCCAGCGATCGACGACTGTCGACATTTCATGTGCGGTCTTTGCGCTCCTGACAGAAACGGGCGAGCTGAGGAAGCAGAGAAAACACATCGCTAGCACCACTTCCTGATTGCAGCTTCAGCGGAATAAACAAGCATTTGCAATGCAATAGGTCTCGCATTATTAAAGTTTGAGCTATTGGTGTTGCATTATTTAGCAATGCCAATAGCTCAAACTCTAATAATGCGAGACCTATTGCATTGTAAATGCTTGTTTGGAAGTGCTATTGTTGTGGTTCTGCAGTCGGGGATCCCAGGCATCAGTTGTGTGCTGCAGCGGTGGGGTCTGCAGTGTTTTAGCTAAAACGGGACGGCAGTGATTTAACCCGAAGATATGTGTCTTTATTGGGTGCAGCCAGGGCCGCTAATTTTGTGATAAAACTTTTAAAGGAATAGTTACCCATTCGCGTGACAGAGTGGCGCGATTCACAAATATTAGCACGGAAGGGAGTAGTCAGAAAAAATAAAATAACCTTCACTCTTATCATAAAACTGTTGGTTTTGGTGGTGAACGGCTGCTCTGCTCCTAAGAAATTTTGAAGGGCCAAACAGTGAATTGTACAGCGGAATTTTGTAAAACATTTTGTAAAACCAAAATATTTTCCAGGTCGTTCTGAAAGGTAAGAATCCAAAAAAAGTACTACTAATGTGCTGAGGTTGACCAAACCCAAGGGTCCCAGAGGGTTTTCTTCCTTCTACCCGTTTCTTTTTTCCTTTCTTCTCTGTTTTTCTTTTTCTCCCTTATATACATTTTGCTTCCGTTCTGTCTCTGTCCCCTCTCTCTATTTCTCTCTTGCCCACTCCTCTGCTTTATCATTTTTCTTTCCCTGAATCCTTCACTGTTGCACAATTGCCTGCCCTTGACCCAAAAGCCCTGCCATAGCCTTCAGCTGATATTATTCATCAGCTCCCTCATAACCAGATCGTCGCAGAGTGAGGTGGAGGGGCCCGCGGCGATTGGCCAACCATATCAGCGCAAACAACATGAATGGCTGTAAGATTAGTGGCTGGGTGACGAGTGATATATGCCACTGGCTATGTATGGACTAAACTTCATGTACCGTGTAGAAGAGGATATGTTGACACGGAGAGCCAAGCACATGGCTAGTTTATGTCCCGCCCCTTCGGTCCCCTCTCCTCCTCACCTTGAACTCGCGGCTGTGCTGCGGGGTGTATTCCAGGGTCCAGAGGCTGCGCAGGAGGCTGGCCAGCTGCTCGGTGACCTCCGGCCCACGCCCCGGTGCTGCCCCGGTACTGGTCCAGAGACTCGGAGCCATCGAGCCCATCCAGTCCCTCCAAGCGCACTTCAGAGCTCTCAAGCCCCCTCGGCCCCCGGAACTGTTCCAGCGCCAGGTACTCCGCGAAAAGGTCGGTGTTGCTCAGGCACTGCAGCACGGCATTCATGAAGCATGTGTTTAGGAGCGGGGGCGAGCGAGCGCGGCAGCCTGCTGAGCTGACCACACGCTCGTGCGTCATGGCATTTTGCTTGCGATTACCCGCAGGGCCGCCATCTGTTTGCAATTATCGCGCCCGCGTCTGGGCACGTTAATTGGAAACAGATGCCGGCCCTGCGGGTAACCGCACAGAAAAGGCCATGACGCACGAGCGTCTGGTCAGCTTTCTGAAGCCCCTTACTAAACGTCTCGCAAGCAGCGCATGCGCTGCTCTAGGCTCGACCTAAAAAAGGAGTAAATCCTGTGCGGAATGCATGCACAGTGAAAAACAGAGTGAGATCCAAGTTTCATGGGGATGTTGCATGGAGACGTGCTATGTGATCCCGGTACACTCGTGTCCATGATTGAAGCAAAGGTGATAATGTGTCTCAAGTGCACACAAAACATGCCACAACAATCTTGTGATCTTCAGTTAAACTAACACTTGGTACTCCGAACTGACTATTTAAGCCACATAAAACTTTAGTCCCCCCAGTGCTCTACCCGATAAGCATGCAATTTAATGCGTCGCGTACAACGTCATGAGAGCAATATCAGAGTCTATTCTACTTTGAACTTACGGAATATACCAATTTGAAATCGTGCTGCTGCAGCACATCTGAGATAGAATTCTGTCCGCTGTAGCGAGTACAGGAAGAAACAACAGCGCTAAGTTCACTAGAATGCCCAAAGCCATCATTCGTTACATGGCCAATCTTTAGAACTTTGCAAGCCTTGCCTCCAAGCACGTATGGTGTTCACTGAGAGGCGAATCCAAATAGACACTGGACGCGTTGGAAAAAATCACTTTGAACCAAAGGTTGAGTCTTTAAGTACACTATTAAATAAACGGAAATTACCAGTCTGTACAAAAGTCACAGCAATGAAGCGAAGACCCTGCAGCTATGTCAGTGCCACTTACTTTGAGTAATGAATTCTATGCTTTTGTGGATCAGAATGCACCAGCTAGTACTATGGTCACGTGTAAAATAAACGCTGAGATTGACCACGTTTATGTTCGATGATGCAGTCTTACAACAGCGTACTCGCTTAGCCCACGTACGCTGGTCCATCGGGGAAACAACAGGGCTTCATATTGGAAAAGAGGGTTGGTCCGAGAAACAGTCAGCGAAACCATGTGGGTTCCACAGTGCTGAGTGCTGAGTGTAAAACCCTATCTGAAAGAGACACGTTAGTGACAGATTCCTTACCTTAGAATATCCCCAGGCGTCAGGCTGGATCCGGAAAGTTTTTGCGTAGCAGTACCCTTGCGCGTCGGTAGGCGGCGTCGTGCGGCTCCGCGTCCGTCGTCGGCGTCGTGATCGCCGGGATGACGTCGCGGGCAGTACTTAGACGCCGCCCCTGCGCGCTGACGTCAGTTCTTCTTTTCCGCGCCAGCAAGCGCAGATCCGGGAAGAGCAGTGCCCTGGTCATTTTTTGACCATACTTTTTGGTGAATTTTTTCACTGTTTTTTCATCTATCAAGGTGTCGTAGGGATGCCCGGTTTCAAACGTTGCGGCGCCTGTGCGCGGATGATGTCCGTCACCGACCCGCATTGGGAGTGTCTCTTCTGCCTCGGCCGAGGCCACGACACGGAGTCTTGTACCGACTGCCAGGCCCTCAACCCGAAAGCTTTGCGAGAGCGGTCTCGAAAGCTCCTCGAGGCCCGGCATTCGGCTCCGCGGAAGCCCCGGTCGCGTGAGAGGTCCAGGGGTCGATCGCGGAGTCCACACCGGTCGTCGGCGTCGAAGTCTTCTTCGTCCGGTAAGTCGAAACACAAAAAGTCCAAAAGCATCATCGCTCTAGGACTTCGCCTCGCCGGTCTCGCGGCTCGGCTGAGGCCCCTCCCGGCACCGTCCCCGCGGCCCCGGACATGCCTGTGGAGTCGCCCCCGCCATACCCGCCCTTCCCGGGTTCGGGGCGGATCCGACCAAAGTGCAGGAATTCCTGTCGGCCATGGCCCGCCTCTTCGGGCCTCCAGGCCCCTCCGGTGCGCCTTAGGGCCCCGCGGGCCCTGATGGGGTTGCTCCGGCGTCGCCGACGGCTTCGGCCCCGGCGTCGCCCGTGCCTCCTGCCTCGATCCCGGCTCCGGCCCCGGCCTCGATCCCGGCTCCACAACCCCCATCGACGCCGGTCGACCTAACGACGCCGGCGCCGATGTCTCCGGTGCCGTTCTCGACGCCGCCCTGGGCTCCGGGCGGCGTCGTCCCCAGTTCCTTCCGGCTCCGGACATGGATCCGGACCGACGTCGCTCGACGCCGGTTCCGGCGCCGATGGGACCTTGGATCCCAACTGTCCCTCCTCCTCCTTATTTTGAACCAGAGGAGGACCAGGTGGACTGGGAGGGGTCTGATGACCCTCTGACACTACGGTGTCAGTACGATGAGGACTGGACAGAGAGTCTAGGGGAGGCCAGTGGTCTGGATACTTCCCCTGACACTGGCATGCTGTCTCCTCCCGTGGCTACGGAGGAGGGAGCCAATTTTGGTACGGTGTTGCGTAGGGCAGCTGGGGCCTTACGTCTCCAACTCCCTACTTTGACGGTCAAGCCTAACATCTTGACAGAGGTGCTTCAGCCGGCAGCCTCCTCTGCGGAGACTGTGCTGCCGTTTAACGACGCCCTCACTGACGTTCTTTTGGGCGCCTGGTCCAAGCCCAACACAGGGGCTCCTGTGGATCGGAACGTGTCACGACGCCATCGCCCAGCTCCGGGCGACCCCTGTTTCTCTCTGTCCACCCCACTCCTGAGAGCTTGGTTGTCCAAGCCTCCGCTTCCCAAACCGCCTTCCCTACCGCTCCTCCGGATAGGGAATCCAAACGCCTGGATCAGTTTGGGAAGAAGGGTTTTCTTCCTCCAGTGCTGGCTTGCGGTCCGTTAACACCGCTTGTCTTTTGGGCCGATATACCCACTCCCTGTGGGATTCGGTGGCGGATGTTTTGCCCCAGTGTCCTGAGGAGGTCCAGACACTGCTTTCCCGCGCCATTGCGGAAGGAAGGGATGCGGCTAAATACACAATACGTTGTGGCATTGACACCGCCGACTCGCTGGGCAGGTCTATTGCAACGACGGTGGCGCTCAGACGCCACGCCTGGCTGAGAACCACTGGTTTTTCAGGGGATGTCCAGAATACTCTCATGGACATGCCCTTTGATGGAGTCGGTCTTTTTGGGTCCAAAGCAGACCATGCGTTGGAGCGCTTTAAGGACTCACGGGCTACTGCCAAGTCCCTGGGCCTTTCTGCTACACGCCCTCCGCTGACTTCTGCTTTTCGCCCCTATAGGGGCGCCCCTTCACGTCAGCAGCCCAGCCACCGGCCCGCGCAGCAGGCGTCTTCGCGTGGCCGAGGACGTGGATTCCGCCGTGGCGGATCGGGCAACCAGCGTGCGGGTCAGGCCACCACCTCCAACCCGTCCGCGGCCTCCAAGCCCTCCTAGTCCCTCCTTTCAGGTGCACAGCACGCCAGTAGGGGCAGGGTCCGCCATCACCTTCCCCACTGGCGTACCATCACCTCGGACAGGTGGGTCTTGGACATTGTCCGAAGGGGCTACTCCCTCCCCTTCGAGACCACCCCCCAGCCATGCCACCTCAATTCCACTGCATGTCAGGGGATCACTTGGTGCTTCTACAGAAGGAAGTCGCGGCCCTCTTGACCAAGAGGGCCATCGAGCGTGTTCCGACCCCAGAAGTAGGGCGTGGTTGCTACTCCCACTACTTTCTGGTGCCCAAAAGGACAAGGAGGACATGCGTCCTATCTTGGACCTCCGGAACGTCAATCGCTTCCTCCGGAAGGAGAAGTTCAAGATGCTCACCCTAGCTCAGGTCTTGACTGCCCTCGACCCTGGAGACTGGTTGGTAGCGTTGGACTTGCAGGACGCATATTTCCACATCCCCGTCCTGCCGGCCCACCGGCGTTACCTTCGGTTCACGGTAGGCCCCGAGCATTTTCAGTTCACCGTGCTCCCCTTTGGCCTTACCAGTGCCCCTCGGGTGTTCACGAAAGTGATGGCGGTGGTCGCAGCTCATCTGCGCCGGGCAGGGGTTTCAGTCTTCCCCTACCTCGACGACTGGCTGCTTAAGGCGGGCTCGTCCCAGGCAGTCGTCTCCCACCTCCAGACTACGGCCGAACTCCTGCACTCGCTGGGGTTCTCCATCAATGTGCCGAAGTCGCATCTAATTCCTTCTCCACAGCTCCTTTTCATCGGAGCGGTTCTGGACACGACGCAGTTTCGGGCCTATCCTCCCGAACGGCGAGTCCGGGATATTCAGGCTATGATTCCGATCTTTCAGCCTTTATCCTGGGTTTCGGTACGGATGACCCTGAGGCTGCTGGGCCTCATGGCCTCCTGCATCCTGCTGGTCAATCATGCCAGATGGCATATGCGGGCTCTGCAGTGGGACCTGAAGTTCCAGTGGGCGCAGCACCAGGGCAACCTGTCCGATCACGTCCAGATCTCGGAGGGGACTGCAAGACAGTTGCAGTGGTGGCTCTCGAACCGGCAATGGGTCATGGGCAGATCCCTCTCCCTTCCCCAGCCAGAGCACACAGTTGTGACGGACGCGTCCCTTCTGGGATGGGGCGGTCACATGGGAGAGGCGGAGATCAGAGGCCTCTGGTCTCCGGCGGAGTCCCGGCTCCATATCAACCTTCTGGAGCTCCGGGCGATCCGACTTGCACTCAAGGCATTCCTTCCCTCTGTCAAAGGGAAGGTAGTGCAGGTGTTCACAGACAACACCACCGCCATGTGGTACTGCAACAAACAGGGCGGGGTGGGGTCTTGGACCCTTTGTCAGGAGGCTCTGCGCCTCTGGACATGGCTGGAACATCAGGGCATGTTCCTGATGGTTCAACACCTGGCAGGTTCCCTGAACGCCAGGGCGGACGAACTCAGCCGCAGGTGCATCATGGATCACGAATGGCGTCTTCACTCGGAAGTGGCGCAAGGACTCTTTCTACAATGGGGAGAGCCTTGGTTAGATCTATTCGCCACCGAAGAGAATGCGCAATGTCATCAGTTCTGCGCGTTGGAATTTCCAAGGCGGCACTCGCTCGGAGACGCTTTTCGTCACGAGTGGAGTTGCGGTCTGTTGTACGCCTTTCCGCCTATACCACTTCTACCCAGAGTGTTGAAGAAGATTCGGCACGACCGGGCCCAAGTCATTCTTGTGGCTCCGGACTGGGCTCGAAGAGTTTGGTATCCCGAGCTACTCAATATGAGCGTAGATCCCCCGATCCGTCTGCCTCTTCGGGAGGATCTTCTGTCGCAGCAGCAGGGGACGGTCCTCCACCCGAACCTGTCCAGTCTACACCTGCTTGCGTGGAGATTGAGCGGCGGCAGTTGATTCCTTTCGACTTGCCTCCCGAGTTTGTGATGTGATTCTGGCAGCCAGGCGTCCCTCCACTAAGGTGGTATACGCCTGCAGGTGGAACAAATTTGTGGCATGGTGCACAGCAAAGGCTGTGAATCCCCTCTCTGCCCCTCTTTCTGAGGTCCTTCTGTTCCTTCTTTCTCTGGCCCAACAGGGTTCTGCCCTGGGTACCATCAAGGGTTATCTTTGTGCTATCTCGGCCTTCCTCAGGCTTCCTGATCAGCCCTCCCTTTTCAAGTCACCTGTTGTTAACAGGTTCTTAAAAGGCATTACTCACCTCTTCCCTCCTGTTCCGTTTGTGATGCCTCATTGGGACTTGAACTTGGTTCTTACCTTTTTAATGTGTGCTCCCTTTGAGCCTCTACATAACTGTCCTCTTCGTCTTCTTACTTTGAAGACAGCCTTTCTGGTGGCCATCACCTCCGCTCGGCGGGTGAGTGAGCTCCAGGCTCTATCTTGCAAACCTCCCTTTCTGTCTGTTCATCCGGACAAGGTTGTTCTTCGGACGCGCCCGTCCTTCTTGCCAAAGGTGGTTACTGCTTTCCATATTGGGCAGACCATCACTTTGCCCACCTTCTTTCTGCCTCCGCATCCTTCCAGAGAGGAAGAGAGGCTCCACCGTCTGGACCCAAAACGTGCGCTCTCCTTCTATATTGACCGCACAAAACACTTCCGGGTGGATGACCAGCTCTTTGTTGGCTACGTGGGCGCCAAAAGGTCGGGCGGTGCACAAGAGGACCATCTCCCGCTGGGTTACCTTGTGCATCAAGACCTGCTATTCTTTGGCTAAGAAGGAGCCTCCTGTTGGGCTGCGGGCCCATTCCACCAGGGCAACGGCTGCTACCACGGCTTTGGGCCGCGGTGTTCCGCTGCCGGTTATTTGTCAGGCAGCTACGTGGGCCTCGCTGCACACGTTTACAAAGCATTACTGCCTTGACAGTCAGGTCCGGAGGGACGGCTTCTTTGGCCGTTCTGTCCTCCAGGACTTCCTTGTCTGATCTTTGTTCGCAGACCCACCACCGGGGTTGGTATTGCTGGGGTATCTATTCTAAGGTAAGGAATCTGTCACTAACGTGTCTCTTTCAGATGCACAAGTTACTAACTTGTGTAACGATATATCTGTAAGAGACAGTAGTTAGTGACAGATTCCTACCGCCCACCCATCCTCCCCGTTCTGCGAACTGATTTCTAGGGTTAAGGACATCCCTTTCAGGGCCCTAGTATTTTTCAGACACCTATGTCAGCTTCTTGCATGGCTCTGCGTTCCTGGCGCGGAAAGTCGTCTACAGAACTGACGTCAGCGCGCAGGGGCGGCGTCTAAGTACTGCCCGCGACGTCATCCCGGCGATCACGACGCCGACGACGGACGCGGAGCCGCACGACGCCGCCTACCGACGCGCAAGGGTACTGCTACGCAAAAACTTTCCGGATCCAGCCTGACGCCTGGGGATATTCTAAGGTAAGGAATCTGTCACTAACTACTGTCTCTTACAGATATATCGTTACACAAGTTAGTAACTTGTGCTTGTGGTTTAGTGAATAACTCCACCACATATAATCACATCCACTAACTTTAAAGACAATATGGAACAGAATCATAAATCAAGTGAGAATAAGGTTAGTTGTACAAAGTAAACCAGGTGGCTCGTGATTTAGTAGTATGCTGTAAACATGGGGAGACAAAAACAAAATAATCCACAGTAGGAATAGTGTGCAGCAATTGAAACTGACCACAAAAAATGGATGAAGATAATTCCATGCTCTCTCGTGTCCGTGTATAGGGTACAGTCATATTGCTATATGATGCTGAATGGAAGTGCAACAAGTCTGTCAAAAAACTGTCATGGTATCATTCAACAAAGGTTTGTAATCACACAAATTAATATGCACTCGGTAATGATAATAGTTGGCAAGTACACATTCTGAAGCCAAAGTTCCACAGGATCCATTAGAATAGGCTATCACTGATAGTATGCATATTCAAATATAAAGGTCAATGCAAATCAATAAAAATACAATGATTCAATGGCAACAGTCAAAATATTGCACTGAGTAGTGCTAAAGGAAACACCCCATATCTAATTTATCGTTCAGGCCCTAGGGATTCATTGTGTTTAGTCTGCTGATCCAATAGATCTTCCTTTGGAATAGGATCTTTGAGTTGTCCCTTCCTGGGTGAATAATGAGAACTTCTATAACTTGACACCTTAGTTGGGCAATGGAATGTCTGTGTTCGACCCAGTGTGCCGCTAGGTGTGAATTAGTGTTGTGAGTACGAATTCTGCTTTTATGCTCTGTGAGTCGGGTTTTAATCTTCCTTTCAGTCTTCCCCACGTATAGCGAACTGCAAGGGCATTTAATGGCATATATTACATTGCTGGTATTACAGTCAGCTGAATGGTTCAAAGGAATTTTTTCGCCCGTTCTGGGATGGATCAAAGTATTGCCAGTAATCATATTGTTGTAATGGATGCAGTTTAGGTATTTCTTAGTGCCCGTATTCACATGTTTTTTCAATGTTTTCTTGAAAGATAAGATTTCTTTGATGTTACTCGATCTGGTGTATGCAAATAGTGGCTTATGTTGAAACAAACTGTGAAAATCCGGCTCCTGTTGTAGTAGCTCCCATTGTCTGTGGATTATTTTTTTAATCTCCCTTGATTTGGTGGAAACTTTCGACACAAATACTGTCCTGTTTTCCTTAGCACTAGTTTTCTTTTGTAGTAGTTTCTTGCGATCCATGGAGAGTACTCGATGCTCATGTTTTTCCAGAAGTTTGATGGGATAGCCTCTCTTGCGATAGTTTTCTTTTTGGATATTAAATGCTGTTGTGCAAGTCACCATGTCAGATGATATACGTTTAATACTCAAAAATTGGGAATAATGTAGATTGTTGATCAGGTTAGGAGGATGGAAGCTTTGGAATAACAGTATTATTTCTATCTGTTGGCGTTCGATACACACTTGCTTGTAATCCTGTAT
Source organism: Calotriton arnoldi (assembly GCA_963921515.1). Taxonomy (NCBI): domain Eukaryota; kingdom Metazoa; phylum Chordata; class Amphibia; order Caudata; family Salamandridae; genus Calotriton; species Calotriton arnoldi. Next base: position 1,487,390 of record CAWUFW010000486.1, on the reverse strand, counting down.
CCTAAAGCTCAATCTGTACATCCAAGAATGACACACAGGTTCTGCTAATGGTGTGGGTGAGCTGAATCCTGGGGTTTATGGTGTTCAATACATCGATGTTGTTTTCAAGGCTAGATATACTGTTCTTCCACACTAGAAAAATGGCATCATTGTACCGGCAAAAGAGGAGTAGGTTGTCTGTCCATGGTGTATTGGTAAGTATGTGGTCATGCTCAAACTTGGCCATGTAGATGTTTGCATATGCTGGTGCTCCCACAAAGCCCATAGAAGTACAGCTCAATTGAAGGAAATAGCGGTTATCCCATTCAAAATAGCTGTGATGCAAACATAAATGAAGGAGTTCCAGCAGGAACACCTTCTCTGCTCCTATGTTTGGTTGGCGTAATAGTGCCCATTCTATAGCCTCCAATCCCTCAGTGTGCAATTGAAGTGTACAAAGACACAACATCGATGACACACAGATGCCATTCATCATCTCCTCTAGGAGGAAGTTCATCAAGGCATCTCAAGAAGTCGGTGGTATCGTGAAATGTACGTACACCAGGATTGTACTATGGGTTGTAGAAAACCATCCAAGTATTGTCCAAGTGGTTCAAAGATCGAACCACAACCTGAAACAATGGGCTGAAATGGAGGATCAAACAAGCTCTTGTGAATCTTCGAAAGCATATATAATCTGGGTCCTGGGGGGGGTACCTGGTTATCAAGAAATGTTTTGTATTATCATCTATCCAGTCCAAGTCAGCTGCTTTTTCCAGGACCTTTGTGAGGAGGACTGATATCTTGGTTGTGGGATTCTTCTCCAATTGTAGATAGATGTATTCATCTCCAACATGTTCGTTCATTTTGGTATTGTAAAATGTTGTGTCCATTATCCCCAGGGCACCACCTTTGTCTGCTTTCTGGAACACTATGTCAGGGTTGCGTGCCAACGACAGTAACGTGCAGTATCACTAGCATCTGATACAAACTTCTAGCTGCAGATTCCTTGCCTTAGAATATTCCCCTTGTGTCAGACTGGATCCGGAAAATCTTGAGCAGTATGTCTGTTCGCCGTTAGGTGGAGTCGAATGGCTCTGGGTCATAGGCACCGGATTTGACGTGCACAGTGCCTATATAGGTGCCACCATAGCGCACTGACATCAGTTCCTTTCTTTCTGCGCCACCAGCTTGGATCTGGAAGAGCTACCCTAGTATTGTTTTGACCAATTCTTTTAGATGTTTTGTCGACTTGTTTCTGAGCATTTTTGCTCCCAGTGTGCTAGGGATGTCTCCTAAAAACCCTGTGGAGTTTAAAACCTGTGGCGCCTGCCACAGACAAATGTCTGTGATGTACCCCCACCTGGTTTGTTTGTTGTGCCTGGAGCCAGACCACGACTCCAGGGCTTGTCCCGACTGCTGCACCATTAATCTGAAAGCGATTTGGGAGCGGGCGATGACACTCCTGGCGGCTTGACAATTGAGTGACACCACACCACTGAAGGTCCTGGGCCCGTCCTTGGAGTCGTCCCGTTGATTGCGGTCGAAGTTGATGTTGGGTAAGCCCCACAAACACAAGAAGGCCAAGAAGTTGAAACGTTATTCGACTTCACCGCACCAGTCCAAGTTAATGGACGAGGTGTGGGAATGACGCCACAAGTTTAGGCCCAGCTCCCGCACTCCACCCGTGGAGCCTGAGTCTAGGTCTTCCTTACAGGAAGAGGGTGGAGCAAAGGGGAGAAAAGCCTGCGATGAGAAAGTGGATTGGAGAGAAGGACGCAGGGAGAGAGGCAAAACTGAGAGGAGCTGGGAGCCAGGAGAACATTTGGGACCCGCTGGAGCCGAAAGGATACTGGACCCCGGCAATCCTGGAGCAGTGAGAAAATCGGAGAAGGCTGTGGACTCAAACACTGATTACCCAAGTGCTGGAGAGGATGAGAGAAACGAGGAGCAGGAGGACACCTAAACGGAAGAGTGGTGGATGCCCCCAACAGGAGCGGACATGCCCACCATAGCTCAAGAGAAGTGTGGCTGACCATGTGTGTACCCATAAACCGGGGCAGTGGAGAGAAATTGAATCTGGTGAAAAGACGGGGGTGGAGGGTCGGACCTGTGCACTTGGGTGATTGTGAAGGGAAAACACCACATACAAATGTAAAGATAATCACCCCACGCACATGAGAAAAACCCTACGAGAAAGGAAGGACATAGCACTGTCTGACTAACACCTGGCAATAATGAGAACATGATGGTTCCATTTGATTACAATCCCTCCGGAGTTCTAGTGACAGGATATACTCTTGAGAAAAAGGGCAAAGACGTATCGTAAAGCAAGACTGGGGTGAATATATAAAACATTTACCAAACACTTACTGTGCATTCTTCTTTCATCAAGTGGAGTTTGTGGCACTTTCCCTTAGAGCGAAGAAGATAAGACAGAGGATGTTACAAAAGAACCCATTCAACCCTATCCTAACCCAAATTAACGTGGGGATAGAAACCAAGACTGAAACATTTTGCGTTGGGACCTAGACATATATATATATATTTGTTTTCCCTTAATAAAGTAATTATCTGTAAATCGTCCTCAGACAAGCCTCCTAAACCTGATTTCCGACTACCCCTCCACAGTGCTTCAACCAGAGGTGTCGCACACAGAACTCCTCGTGCCCTTCAACAAAGCACTCCCTGATGTCCTGCTTGGGCCTGGACCAAGCCCTGCATGACTCTCCTCTTCATAGGGCGATAGTACGTTGCCATCGCCCCACTTTTGGGGACCCAGCTTTCATCTCCCAGATCCTGGTGGTGAAGGCCTCAATTACCAAGTCCTGGTGCATTCCCCTTCTCTCCACTGGCTAGAGAATCCAAGAGGCTGCATACCTTGGGGAAGAGGATTTTTTTCTTCCTTCGGCCTTGCACTACTATTGGTGAAAACCTCATGCTTTTTGGCCCGATACAGCCACACAGTGTGGGACTTGGTTGCAAGTGCTGCCCATGGTCTCAGAGGAGGCCGGAGCCATCCGGACCCAAGCTATTGCAGACCCCAGAGATGCAGCAAAGTTCACAATAAGCTGTGGACTATACATGACAGACTCACTGTTTAGAGTAATTGCTTTAATGGTGGCGCTTCGCCACCACTCCTGGCTGAGATTGACTGGCTTCTTGGGGGATGCCCAGGCATCCCTTATGGACATGCCCTTCGACAGCACTCGCCTGTTCGATGACTAAGACGATTCGGTGCTTGAGTGCTTTAAGGAGAGTTGGGCCACTGCTCTTTTGCTGGGACCCACCGTTGCCCCACACCAGCTGCACTCTTCTTTTTGCTCCTTACATGGCTACAGTAGGGGCTACCAGCTGCGTCCTTTTACACCTAGCCACCATAGCCAGCAGACTCTCCTGTCCTTATGTGGCCACGAACAGAGTTCCCACAAGCCTCATGGGACTCAAGGCCAGAGATCTGCCCAGTCCGCCACTCCCCTGGCAGCCTCCAAATCTCTTTAGTGTGCCCTCGCAACATCACAGGCAATCTTTTGGCGGCCGAATCAGGCACCACCTGCCCCTCTGGAAAGCCATAACTTCAGACAAGTAGGTACTTCAAATTGTTCAGCGGGGTTACTCTCTGCCATTCACAGAAACCCTGCTTCCCCTGCCACCATCCTAAGATTGGCTGACGGAGGACCATCTCTCTCTGCTGCATCAGGAAGTGTAGGCTCTTTTGGCCAAAGGATCCATTGTGAGAGTGCCAACAACATAAATAGGTTGTGGTTGTTATTCATGCTACTTCCTGGCGCCAAGCAAGATGGAGGTTTCCATCCTATACTAGATCTGCACTCCCTCAACTTCTTCATGAACAAGAGAAATTCATGATGCTCAGGTTGGCTCAGGTCCTGTCTGACCTGGATACTGGAGATTGGGTGGTAGCATTAGACATGCAGGATGCATATTTCCATATCTTCGTCCTGCTGGTCCACAGACTTTACCTGTGGTTCACGGTGGGCTATGAGCATTTTCAGTTCGCTGTGCTCCCTTTTGGCCTTACCAGCGCCCCTCGGGTGTTCACAAATGTGATTGTGGTGGTTGCAACACATCTGCAGATGTTAGGGGTTCCAGTCTTCCCCCTATCTGGATGACTGGTTGTTGAAAGCAAGCTCACCCCTGGCAGTCGTCGCCCATCTCCAGGCTACAGTGTATCTCTTGCGTTCATTGAGATTTACTATGCACTTGCTGAAGTCACACCTGACTACCTCTCAGATGCTCCCTTTTATCTCAGCCATTCTGGACACAGTGCAATTCAGTGCCTAACTTCCAGAGCAGCAAGTCCTGGATATTTAGGCTATGATTCCGATGTTTCAGCCTCTATTCTGGATTTCGGTGAGAGTGACTGAGACTGCTGGGCCTCATGGCCTCCTGTATCCTGCATCCTGCTGGTAAAGCATACCCACTTGCATATGCGGGCTCTGCAGTAGGACCTGAAGTCACATAGGGCGCAGCATCAGAGCAATCTTACCGACTTGGTCCTGATATTGGAGGGCACTGCAAAAGAGCTGTAGTGGTGGCTGATGAATCACGATTGGGTCAGTGGCAGACCCCTCTCCCTTCCTCAGCCAGGACTCGCAGTGGTGACAGATGCATCACTCCTGAGTTGGGGCGGGCAACTAGGATAGGTGGAGATCGAGGACTCTAGTTCAGCTCCACATCAACTTGTTGGAGTTGTGAGCGATTCTCTTGGCATTGGAAGCCTTTTTCCCATCCATCAAGGGGAGGCTAATTCAGGTGTTCACGGAGAACACTACTGCCATGTTGTACTGCAACAAACAGAGTGGAGTAGGGCCCTGGACCCTGTGTCAGGAGGCTTTGTGCTCCTGGACATGGCTAAACTGTTAGGACATTTTCCTGGTTGTACAACACCTGGCAGGATCCCTGAACGTTAGGGAAGACAAACTAAACCGTCGATACCTTGCAGATCACGAATGGCGTCTCCATCCGGAAGTGGTGCAGGTTCTCTTCCGCGACTGGGGAGAACCTTGGTTAGCTCTATTTACTACTGCCAAAAACGTGTAATTCAGGACTTTTGTACATTGGAGTTTCAAAGGAAGCACTTGCTCTGAAAGGCATTTCATCTTGAGTGGGAGTCCGGATTCCCTGTGAGGTCATTGTGACAGCCAGACTTTCATCAACAAAAACTGTATATACCTGCCGTTGGGACAACTTTGTTGCTTGATGCACTGAAAAACATGTTGATCCTCTTTCTGCACCCGTGTCTGAATTGTTGCTGATTGTTTTGTCCTTATCCCAGCAAGGACTTGCCATGAGCACAGTCAAGGGGTATCTTTCAGATATCTCTATTTCTTGATGTTGCGAGTTCAACCCTCCTTGTTTAAATCACCTGTTGTGAAAGGTCTTCAGCATATGTTTCCTCCCAAACCTTTTGTTATGCCCCAAAGGAACTTCAATTTTGTTTTAACCTACTTGCTGTGTTCCCCATCTGAACGCATGCATAGCTGCCCACTAAGACTTTTGACGATCAAGACAGTTTTCTTGGTGGCCATCACATCAGCCAGGAGGCTCAGCGAGTTACAGGCTCTTTCTGTTCACTCTGTGTACATCAGCTTCTTCTCAGACAAACTGGCTCCCCTCATCCGTGCCTCTTTCCTGCCAAAGGTGGTGATACTGTTCCACGTTGGCCAAAGCATCAAGCTGAGGACTTCTTTGCTCCACCTCACCCCTCCCCAGAGGAGGAGAGACTCTAGTGCTTGGACCCAGAAAGAGCACAGTCATTCTATATTGATAGCACCAAAGAAGACTGGGTGGACGATTAGCTCTTTAATGGGTTCACTAGAGCCAAAGCTGCAACCACTGTGTTAGCTCGTGGAGTTCCTGTCCTGGACAAATATCAGGCTGCTAAGTGGGCATCCTTGCACACGTTTACCAAACACTACTACCTTGACAGGCAGGTCCGCCGTGATAGGCACTCATTTGCGTAAACTGTGTCTCCGACTCAGATCTACAAGGTTTGTTTTCACACCCATGGGTGACATGAGTGAACTTAATCCAATGCACCAGTGCTGAATGTGAAAGGCAGCTTCTCTCTCAGGGGATCTTTATTGATAGTCATAAGCACTGAATAGTCTTGCCCACGTGTTCAGATCTCGGAGCACTTCTTTATAATATGTTTTCTTAAGTGTAGATTTTCGCCATTCTCAAGTAAAGCCTGGAGAAACACTTAAGACATGTTTTTTGCAGCCTATAAGCAAGGCTGTATTGGCCAACTGCTTCAGAATGCAGTTAAAAAGGGGTAATAAATACATATGAAATATAGGCAATATAACTGAAATTGTGATGCTTGCCTCATTAAATCTCTTTCACAAACCCTTTTTTAAAAAGAGAAAGATGAAGGAAGAGTGGACAATGTAGCCTAATCAGGATGCCTGTCTGTAAATGTGACCCAGAGCCCTCCAGTATTCCATCATGCCCAGCAGGTGGTAGTTGCCTCAGTTTCTTTTTTACCGAGACAGTGGAATATTAGGAAGGAAACTTGTACAGTACAGTCTCTGCTTCTTCTACCAGGGAGGGGGGGTAAGTTGCATAAGGCTTCAATGGAGATTCCCCTGAGAGAGAACTGGGATTACAGGTAAGAAGTCATTCCTTCTCTCTCAGGGGATCTCCATTGAGAGTCATAAGCACTGAACAGATTATCACGCCCATCCCCACAAACTGTGGTGGAAAAGAAAGAGAGACGATCAACAGACCAGATTAAGCAAATACATTCAAATTTCTCAGGAAGGCCTGTCGTACTTTTGCATCTGTTCTTGCATCTGAATCTAAACAATAGTGTGAACAGATCTCCACATTGCTACTTTACAGATTTCAGCGACTGGTATATTCCTCTTTAAAGCAGCTGTAGCTGTTTTTCCTCTAGTGGAATGAGCTTGAGGTCCACCGGACAGAACTTTGTTAGCTTTCTGGTATCATAACAGAATCAGAATGCTAGACACTATCTATCGGGATATGGACTGTTTAGACATAGCTAAACCTCTATGTACCAGGCCATAGTTAACAAGCAATTGATCCAACTTGCGGACATCTTTTCTCTTGTCCAGATCAAATTTTCGCCTGACATCTAGAGAATGGAGAGTCCTTTCAGCTGGTGTAGAAGGGTGCTGAAAGAAAGTAGGCAGGGAAATGGTCTGATTAATGTGGGAATCTGAAATCGCTTTCGGCAAGAATTTTGGGTGAGTCCTCATAACCACCCTACTTTGTGAGAACATAACACCTGAATCTCACTAACCCTTCAAGCTGACGTGATAGCCACAAGAAAAGCAGCTTTCCAAGAAAGGTATTGTAACAAGGATTTATGAATGGGTTCAAAAGGGGGCTGCATAAGATGTGATTCCCTGGGAAGGGATGGACACCGTATTGGAGGGAAAACCTTTTTCAAACCCTCTAAAAGTCCTTAATGACTGGAATTTTGAAAAAGAGGTTTGTGAAGGACAATTTCTGTAGCCAGTAATTGCCGCCAAATGAACTTTGATAGAAGAGAACTGTAAGCCTGATTTAGCTAGGTAAAGCAAATATGGAAGAATCACAGTACCGCAGAACCCCACACTCTCAAGATCACTAGAAACGGAATATGTATTTCAGCATATTTATTTTAAAATAGTTATTTTAAAATGCTGGGATCTAGTGCACATGATTTTGGTAATGTCACAGAAGATAATAAAAAGCAGCAAAGCTTTTAATAACAGTGAAAACAGGGAAGTATTGTAACATCACAATTTATTGGCCCTACACCCTCACTGTGCTATCGCTAAGTGCCATGCTAGTTCTAGCAGATGAATAAATAATAAACCTGCGTTTCAGAGGTGGTGCGCATACATGGAGAAAATACTTTGTTGTCTGCTTGTCAGCTATTTCAGGCACAAGGCTAAGAGCTATGAGATTGTGTCTATGAGAGAACACAATCCTGGCATCAGTTCGTGAAGGCAGATTGGAATGCTTTTCAAAGCTTCAAGGAGTCTTGCTGGAGGCTCTTTCGGTCGGGATGGAATCTGGTGCCGTGCTCATCTGAATCTGCGACCTAGGTAAAGTTTTTCTCCTAACTAAGTGGTCCAGTGACAATCCTTATATTGAATCTTATCAGAGATTGGAATTTCTGCCATAAGTTGAGGAATGGGCAGAGCTGAGTTGCCATATAACACGTTGTTTTATGGTTAATAAATATTCAAAGAATTTGTAATCCTGGATTAATGCTATAGCAACTCAGCTCTGTCCTTTATCTCTTTCTGGATTACGTTTAAATGGGTTAGGGGTTTCCCATTTTTTAAGGACATCTGAACACTCTGAATTTACCCATTGTTCAAAGATGGGCACCTTCTGGGACATTCACTGCTCTTCCTGACACATAAGTTCAAGATTGCCTGACATAGATTATGTGCGTCCCAGACATTTCCGAATGGACATATATGGTGAGAGTATGTCAATTCAGACGACACTATCTTTATTATATGTCAATATGTGTTTTTAATCAACCTTGACATGGTGAAAAATAGACATTTAACCCAGATAGATGTCGCCTTGTTGGTTGTATCTGTGTCATTGATCGAAGGGCATGACACTTTTACAGCTCTTCGAAAAATAAGGTCAGGCGACATCTGTATCTGAGCAGGCATGATGTTATGTTATTAAAACTTATATTGCGCGCGTATACCCGTAGGTGTCTTGGCGCTTTCAAGCTCAAACATACTGCGCTGAGGTATAGCTAAAATCTGAAAAGCCACGTCCTAAGTTGTTTTCTGAAGGCGAGGAGGGTAGGTATAGTCCTGAGCTATAGTGGAAGGGAATTCCACAGCCTGGTGGTATTGTACCTGAAACTCCTGCCACCCCAGCTCGCCTTTCTAATTCTAACAGTGGTCACCAAGCTGGCATTGGCTGATCGAAGAGATCTATTTGGAGAGTACCAACTGAAAATATTCCAAAGAAATTTGGGACCTTGTCTATGCAGAGCCTTGTGAGCAATGCAGAGTGCCTTAAATTTAACTCGCTGGCACACTGGGAGCCAATGAAGATCCTGGATACCTGTCGTTATTGACTGATATTTAGGAACGTCCAGGATTAATCTGGCGGCAGCGTTCTGTACCTCCTGCAACTTCCTAAGTAATCTGGCTTGAAGGTTCATATATAGGCTGTTACAATAGTCCAGTTTGGACAAGACTAACGAGGACACAACAGTTTTTCTGGCGTTTCTCGGAATGAAGGGAAGAATTTTTCTTAAGGTTTTGATGGTCAGAAAAGAGGAGGACACAACCTTAGATACCTGGGTCTCAAAGTTGAGTTTCTCATCCATAGTAAAGCCAGGGTTCTTGGCTTTAGCCACTGTAATAGGAGGAGAATCCAGGTTATCTGGCCACCAGGCTGGAGACCAAGGTGGAAAGAGATTACCAAACAGTACCACCTCTGTTTTGCTTGAATTCAATTTCAGGCAGTGTTTACTCATCCAGCTACTCAAAGCAATCATGTAGTTTTAGAGAGTGATTAACATCCTTATCCACCGCTGAAATCACCAGCTGGGTGTCGTCCGCGTAGGATGTGGGATTCAGGTTGAAACCTCTAATCAGCGGGGCGAGTTCAGAGACATATATGTTAAATAGCGCTGGGCTCAACGAGGAGCCCTGAGGGACCCCACAAGGCAGAATAAATGGCGAGGATTTAAACTTGCCTAAATGTACCGTTTGAGATCTCCCTGATAAAAAAGATGTTAGAAGAGAGAGGGCCTTTCCTCCTATCCCTATAGTGTTCAAACGTTGGACCAAAAGACCATGGTCCACCGTATCGAACGCTGCGGAGAGGTCCAGCAAAATAAGAGCTGCTGACCCTCCGCTATCTAATGTCATGCGTATTTCTTCCGTAGTTTTTATCAAGGCAGTCTCAGTGTTATGATTTGCTCTGAATCCAAACTGACTATGGTCTAAAAGTTGATTTTCTAAAATAAAATTAGAGAGTTCAACATTTATTATTTTCTCTATGATTTTTGCTGGGAGTGGGAGTCTCGCTATGGGACGATAATTAGCAGGATCATTAGTGTTCAAATTTGGCTTTTTAATGAGAGGAAGTATACAGGCCTGTTTCCAGATGCTAGGAAATGATCCTTGTGTAAGCATCTGATTAAATATTAGTGACAAGTAGGGGGTAATGTACTGATTTACGAGTTGTAAAATCCTAGAGGGGCAAGGATCTTCTGGGGATCCAGATTTAGCAGCAGAGAGAAGCGTAGCTATTTGGTTTATGGAATTTGGAGTAAATTCTAGAAACGACATCTCATTTGTTGTTTCCTGATCTTTATGATTGTTATTGACCTTAGTTTTATCAAAAAGATCGAAAATTTGATCAACTTTACTTTTGAATGTCTGGGCGAGCGCATTGCAAAAATTTTTGTTGTGATTTGAAGAATTGTTTTGTGTAACTATAGTGAGTTTCTTTATAATCTGAAACAATTCTTTGCTAGAGTTGCCGGCGTTTTCAATTTGTTGCGTATAGTACTGACTTTTTTCATTAATGAGCTTTTTCTTATAGTCTGCAAACATAGCTTTAGAACGATATTTTTCAGGTTTGTCATAATTTTTGCGCCAGTTCCTTTCTTGCCTCCTACAGGCTTGCTTTTCCAATCTTAGGGCCTCAGAAAACCAGGGAGCCAATGGTGTCTTTCTGTATTTATTTACCATAGTGATGGGCGCTAGTTTTGCAAAATTAGATTCAAGCCATGTGGTGTAGTTTATGGCTGAGGAATCGGCTTCCATTTCAAGGTCAGGTTGACCTTGAGTCAGTTGGATTGCCAATAATGCGGGATCGATTTTATGCCAGGGTCTACTAAGTACCATAGTATCCGGTGTGGTCGCAGTTTTAGATGGAGGTAGCTTATAGCTGAATGAATTATGGCTGAATAATCATGGCAATGATTCTGCATAAATCGGGTAAGAAGGCAAGTGCTATTGTTTGAGAGAGGGAAGATTTCGATCGCCTATAGTCAAGATGGAGTCGAGGCCTACATAGGTAAACCAGCTGGACAGGCTAACTAAATTGGAAACTACAGCTAAAATTAAAATTGTCCTGTATGTGTTTCAGAATCTAAAACTAAAAGAAAGAAGCTTAAAAGCAAGTTATTAAAATAATAGAATTACAGAGGGAAACAGTCAAAATTTGTGACATTGCTGGAATAATTTCAAAGCTAAACAGTTACTAAATTATCACTGAATGTGTTTTTGATTGATCTTGCTTATCAGATATATTCATTATACCTTTACAGAATAAAAGCACATGCCAGAAACGTGCATTTGATGAGGTAGCAATTCATCACTTGTTACATGTTCAATAGCATGTCTTCAAACTACAATGAAAAAGGGGTCTCTGCGCTGGAAGACATGCTCCTTACAACAGCCCCTCCATGGAGGAGGGACTCCACCACTTGGACTCAAATAGAGCATTGTCATTCTACATTGATCGCACTAAAGAAGACAGGGTGGATTATCAGCTCTTTGTTGGGATCACATGAGCAAAGAAGGGGAAAGGAGTGCAGAAACGGACCATCTGTAGATAGATTGTACTCAACATAAAGATTTGCTACGCATTTCGCCAAAAAGCCCCTGAGGGCTTGCGGGCTCTTTCCACAAGAGCCAAAGCTGTGACTACTGTGTTAGCTTGTGGAGTTTCTGTCCTGGACAGTTCTCAGGCTGCTATGTTGGCATCCTTGCATACGTTTACCAAACACTACTGCCTTGAGAGCCATGTTGGTCGTGATAGGCAGTTTGTCTGTTTGGTCCACCAGGACTGTTTTGGTCTGAGACAGTTCGCAGACCCACCTCCAGGGAGGTATTACTTTGGTAGCTATCCTAAGATAAGGAATCTGTGGCTAGAAGTCTCAGATGAACAAATTACTCGCAATCGGAAACACCTCATCTGGTTGAGACTCTGTCTAGCCGCAGATTCCTTACCAATCCTCCCTATTCTGCGAACCGGTTACTCTACCTAAAAAGGTACCTGTAGGCCCTTGGTCCTTGGCATCTGCACACTGGTCAGTCAGCCTACTGACGTGGCTCTGTGCTTCTGGCACAGAACTAGTCCCGTAAAGAACTGATGTCAGTGTGCTAGGGTGCGCCTATATAGACACTGTGCTCGTTATAGCCATTTGATGCCACCTACCGGTACGCAGAGGTACCGTTCAAGATTTTCCAGATCCAGTCTGACGCCTGGGGAATATTCTAAGGTAAGGAATCTGTGGCTAAATAGAGTCTCTACCAGATAAAGTGTTACCAAAGGTAAGTAACTTGTTCTTTTGACTCTGCCTGAATCTTCCATCAAATTTTCCACTGAGGAAGGACCTAACTTCTTAAAATGTGAAAAACTCAGTTTTCATATTTGGAGGTTGAATAGAAGACCTTAGATGCCCTTTTTCTACAGAAATATGTAAACAGAGTGGTTTTAGCAGCAATGCTATACTGGCCTGTGGACTTTCAGTGTGCAGAATTGTGCTGAATGTGAAAGAGAAGCTCACCCCCTGTTGAAAGAGGAGTGTTTGTATTGTGCCTCAAGTGAAAAGAATACCTGAAAGTAATATTTTTTAAGGTCAAGATGATCATTCTCTACACTTAGCGAGAACATATTCAGACCATTCCCCAGTGAAACTGACACTCTCGGTCCCAGGGTATGATTCTTCATATAGCAAATGGCGACTAAGCCCGGAGATTCTATTAGACCCAACCTTCAAAGAGGAAATAGGACAGGAGATACAGGATTTTTTCGAACGTAATATTGACACTGTCCACAAAATCACCACTGTATGGGAAGCATTTAAAGTTACCATGCGAGTACTCTGTATAGCGAAGGGTGGGGGAATACTAAGGGATATCCGCACACAACTTAATAAATTGGAGAAGGACATAAAAGAGGTAGAGCGAAAAATAAGTGAACTGCATAGTGGGGGACATATGAAGGCCACTTTGCGAGACAAACTCACAGAATACAAAGACATGGCTGACCGAGAGTGTAAGTTTAGAAGTAAATATCATAGAGCCGGGGCCTATGGGGAGGGGGACCGCCCGGGGAAGGTTATTTCTGACCGCATAAGACAACCGAGGTTTTCCAACTTTGTCACAGAATTACACGACTCGGAAGGAAACCTACACAGGGAAGCCAACGACTTATTAAATATATTTACAACATACTACGCCAACCTCTACACCTCACAAAGGACACAGCCTCTAGATCTTTTGCACTACCTTGAAGACACAGCATTAGCATGGCTGGGGAACTCCCAAAGGGACTTTCTTGCGGCTGAGCTTGAAATGGATGAAATCACGACAGCAATCATGCAGATGAGCTCAGGGAAGTCCCCCGGATCGGATGGACTTCCGGTAGAATTTTATAAGGCGTACATTACACAATTAGCCCCCATGCTCAAGAAGGTGTTTGAGGAGGCATATGAAGCCGGGATGCTCCCAATGACAATGAGGGAGGCGATGATTACATCTCTGCTCAAGCCAGGCAAGCCGGCTGAACACTGTGAGTCATACCGGCCACTCTCGTTAATAAATTGCAATACCAAAATTCTCGCTAAGGTATTGTCAAACAGGCTAAATTTACTTATGGACAGACTGGTTCTGCCTGACCAGGTTGGGTTTATCCCAGGCAGAGCAACATCGCACAACCTTCGAACCTTTTTCTTGATTTTACAGGATATAGACCCAGGCATTGCTGCGGCGGCTGTATTTCTCGATGCCACCAAAGCATTTGATTCTGTGGAGTAGGATTTTCTCAGTGGAATACTGCAGCGCATGGGAATGCCCCTGTTTTTTTTTTTTTTAAATGGATAGAGCTTTTATATCGTAAACCTCTTGCCACTGTCCTCAATGGTACCCGTTCACCCCCATTCACAATCACAAGGGGCACGAGGCAAGGATGCCCACTATCCCCCATATTATTTGCATTAGCAATCAAACCCTTAGCGGCTAAACTTTGACAACACCCCAAAGACTGTGCATTAGCATACCCACCCAGACACGTCCTAATATCTTTATACGCAGATGACATCACTCTTTATGTGAAAGACCCTCAGGAGAACCTGAACCCCTTGCTATGAGAACTCACTAAGTTTGGTGAATACTCGGGCATACACATAAACTGGAAAAAATCAAGTATATTCCCTCTCACAGACAAAGTCACGCCCTATACTCTCGACTACCCCCTAGAATGGAATGAGACGGAGGTCAAATAACTAGGGAATAAAGTGACAAGAGATAAGAGTGCTCTGATGCGCATTAACTACAGTAGCGTCATAGACACTATAGAAGACTCTGTATCCCGCTGGATTACAATGCCGCTCTCTATGGCAGGACGGATACCGTTAATAAAAATGGTCATACTCCCCAAAATGCTTTGCTTATTCACTAATATCCCATACAATCCTGGCAGGGTTTTTTTTAAGGCCCTGCGAACACAAATGATCCGACTGACATGGGGTGGCAAACAACCCCGACTAAAATGGGAGGTACTCATTCTCACATATTCACAGGGAGGGTTTGAGGTGCCAGATCTCGAATTGTATTACTACTGTGCGCAAGCACATTATGCGATGTATTGGTTCCACCCACCGCCCTTTATGCCGCACTTAGCAGTAGAGATGGGATATATGGACCCAATTCACCCGTCAGGTTTAATTTCCGCTAAACTTCCAAAACGAGAAATAGTCCCGTCGACTGTGGCATGTACCACAGTATTTCATGGAGGAAAATAGTGACTCGACTATAAACAAACATTTCTATACTCCCCACGACTACCACTCATGTATCACCCCGACTTTCAGGTCACCTATGAGAAGCAGTGTAGACAAACCCTTGAAAGGGTTCGGAGGACCACCTGGGGGACCTGTATGAAAATGGGAAGTTCTTGACAAAGGAACAATTCTTCCGAAGTCAAACTCCTACAACAATGGAGCTATTCATGTATGTGAGACTTAGACAAAGTGTCTGTGCCCTCACACCGGAGTTCCCTCAGGAGACCCAGACTTTAATGCCATTGCATGACATACTTCATACAGAACCACCCCGCCATGTGACGTCACGCATTTACCATAATGTACAAACCACTACCAAAACGCCTCAAATATTGTCCCAACAGGCCTGGGAAGCGGATTTAGGCACACCAATACCAGACAAGCAGTGGGATTTTTGTTGTAAACAAACAGGATATATCTCAGCGAACAGTAGGTTAAAATTGATACATTATAAATTCCTACACCGATTATACTACACGCCCGCTAGGCTATTTGGGCTCCATTTGAGAGACGATGACAGGTGCGCGCGCTGTAGAAGAGAAGGGGCAGGATTTCTTCACTTGGCTTGGGAATGTCCACCCGTCAATGAATATTGGCAACAGGTGTTCGGGGCCCTGGAACAAATGGCAGGTTCTCCCCTCCAGGCTTCCCCGATCACGGCCATACTGGGATACCTAGACGGGGCTGACACTCCACATAAGAAGCTAATAGCACTAGGCCTACTGGTTGCGAAACGCAAAGTCGCCTGCAGATGGGGCAGGGGCAGAGCCCCTAAATTTAAAGAATGTCTCTCAGACATGACAACATGGCAGGAACAGGCCATTATATATGCAGAACTGCTTCCACCCTCGTCGAAACCCAAGGACACCTGGGACCCCCTTAAAACCTACCTCCTCTCCATTCCAGACACCACACCAGATGCTTCAGAGAGGCAGGTGATAGAGAGCCAGCAGGGGATACAACACGGTACAGTGAGACCACTATGCTACGGGACCAACATAGAAGTGGTGCACCGCTGGAATTTAGCAAGCGTAAACGGAGGGGATGTAGGGTGCTGTTGGACCATCCCCACAGATAGACCCACAAAGATAGTACGCATTTATACTAATCGGCACATGAGTTGACCTTTATATAAGACAATCAGGAAATGTTCAATAAGCAAGGTTGTCGCCAATGCTTTATACTTTCTTTTCTCACATGTGCTCTTTTCCTGTATGATGAAAATGTAACGTAACTATGCTAACATGCTCTGAAAGTAAGATGTAATGCACAGACTGTCAAGTAACTTCTATGTATATTATCTCATCATATGATACACCAGGTATGATTTACGATGTACTGACTGTACGAAAATATTGATGAATAAAGTATAAAAAATAAAAAAGATGATCATTCTTGTTTAATATAATCTATTTGTAAGCATCTTCTACAGAGCATTTTATGTATGCAGTTAGTATTACTCACTCTAATCAGGCATTCATTTTATTCAGAGTGGATGGATGAAAGACTGAAATGGTCATAGAAGAGCTTTGCCTCTGACCTGCAGGTCACACACAAGTCTGGTTAGTGCTTAACCCCAAGAACCTGTATTAAGAAATGTAAATCTGCGGTAAAGCAATTAAAAGAACATAAAAGAAAACTGTTATATTGGATGGGTGCAATACAAAATTGTCACTATGCAAGTAATTTAATCATAGACTGGGGAAAACCTATTCCTCTTTAACCCAAGAATGGCTTACTGTTCAGTGGTCTCCAACCTATGCCCAGTAGGGCAGAATACAGACAGAGTTTCAGTATATCCACATAAGAAATGTACACAGAATGAATATCAATTAAAATAATATACATTGTGACTATTGTGAAATTCTTGCATAGATTTGGCTATCCTGGACCTACTTTGGCCAGCCCTGATGCAGCTTTTCATTACAGGCTCTAAATTAATTTATTGTAACATCGTTGCATAGCAAATTAGTCTCCCAGACAGTGCATTTTTTTTTAACACCCATGCCCTATAACTGGGCGTTTGTGATGAGTGAGAATCTGCTAATAAGTAGGGTAGGAAAATAAAAAGAAGTGCAAATTTGAGTTAAAGAAATGTGCTCTATACATCTAGTAAAGCTCGGGTTACCTGAACTGCCTCTAAATGTAGTCTATAAAATAAAGTCAGGCTTCCCTGTGAAACAATAAATGATTGTGTTATTTGTGCCTTCAGAACTGCATATAAAACCTTGCCATATAAAATGAATTATTGTCCATCTTTTTAAAAAAACTTTTTGGGGGGATTAAACCCCACCAAACTATTCCAAGGACAATAAAGGAAGAGACTCAATTGATGTACTCGCACTTTGCAATGTTTGGGCAATAATTTCTGTCCCACAGGTTTTAAAGTTAATCCTCCACCAATGCAAATGGTCAGTTTCTCAGCTATGGTGCGTCTGTAGACTACCCCAAGCCTCTACAAATGGGAGTGCACGCAGCAGCATCAAATGTGGTTGTAGTACAGTCTGAAGTGCAAGTAGTACAGAGAGGATCTTAATGTTGGATGAGCACAGCAGGAGTCGCGGAGTCATTCTTGCACTGCTTAATTTATGCAGTTGGCTGCAGTTGTTGGGCACCTCACTCATTATTGGGGATGAGGCAGAAAAGGAAGAGAAAGAGAACATAACAGTGACGAAGAGAGAAAACAGGGATGAAAAATACCCAGCAATAGCGGTGAAGAGAGAGGAAATGCAGCAACTCCACTATTGGGTAGCATCTGTAGTAGGCTCCTGCTGAAATATTTGGGCTCTTAAACTTGATATTGATTTGTGTTTTCTTACAAATTATGTTCTGCATTGGGGGTTTCATCTGGGATGGTGACCAATGTTTGCTTGTTTCCATTATGGCTGCGGCAACCTTGCTACAGCACTTTATTGTTACTGGGTTTTTTTAGGGCCCCCTAATAAGGACATCGTTTTTAATTTACTAATTGTGGCAAGTTATCTGAAGGCGTTGCAGAATTATGTTATTGCCATTAGTTGGCGTTGTGTTGCACTTTTGCATTCATCTTTCCTGCTCTTATAACTCCAGAAAGAAGCAACAAGCTTGCTCTCAATTCAAACTCCTTATACAAAGCTTTATCCTGACAAAGTAGTTCTGAGATAATGCAACCATTAATTCTAAAAATTGTTTGAGTTTTTTCTTGCACAGAAAATTATATGACCTGCATCCTGCTGGCCCAATATCCTCCCAAAGAAGAGCATTTCCAGTGCTCCATCCTAAATTGCAATTCGTTTCTAAAGAACACCGAATTAATGATAATCTTCTTGTTGCTTACTTTGGTGCACAGCTATCATGTAGCAGATAATTTGTAGATGGTTTAAGCCGTCCTTTATAGTGTGTTATGAACTGACTTATTAGACCCTTTCAAACAGAATTGGATCCTCTCCACAAAAGGTTGTGGGGCTACTTCTTTGCTCAAGCTGGCTGTTGAAGTCTGTCAGATTGCACTTTGGGTGTCGCTCTATACACTCAAGTGGCTCTTTTTTGGACTCACTAAGCCATTTCTTGTGGT
This sequence comes from Calotriton arnoldi, assembly GCA_963921515.1. NCBI lineage: Eukaryota > Metazoa > Chordata > Amphibia > Caudata > Salamandridae > Calotriton > Calotriton arnoldi. The sequence goes on along the minus strand of CAWUFW010000486.1, from coordinate 1,469,037 downwards.
AATGTATGGTCTGTCTGTACCCATTATTGTAGTATGGCCACATATAGGTGACTTGAAAAATGTCCCTAATCTAGTCTGCTGCCTTGAGGTACTTCATGATGAGGAATCCTCTAAATGTTAAATGTATCCATGTCAAAAGGTATTACTTGGGTAAAGACCATGTTTAATTTTATTAATTGTATGAAGATAGCCCCTCGTGCCATAACATATCTATTAACTTGTCTTTGTGTCTTGTTCATTTCCAGAGTGACCTCTGTTTTTGCAAACACATCTTGATTATGTATGCATTGTAAAGATTTGGTATGGTGCCAGAGAGAAAGCCAGGGCAGTGTTCAACCTAGCATAAAGTGTTCAATGGCCTGATTTAGGACTAGGAAATACCGGACTACAGCCGATTCAAGTCAGATCATTTTCACATGAATTTGGCTTTTATTGCTGCTGCTGTAAAATAACAAATCCTTACTGATTTATTGTCAAGTAGGTATCATGCCACTCAAGATGCAGGAGCTGGTCTAACTCATCTCATTCAATTATGTAACAGTGTTCCAGAAACCACAAGTCGTTTTGCCAAAGCTTCCAAATCATATAGCATGTTAAATATTTACTCATTACTCATCTTTCTCAGATTCCTTTTCATACAGTATTCCTGAAGCGCATATATATATATATATGTCATGTGATCAAGGCCGTTTTCCCCCCGAAACGCGTCATGGCGGACAAGGTGGCAATAAAGTAAAGAAATTGCACATACTGCTGGGTCCACGCTCGTTTTTTCCTGATGAAGTGCAATCGAGTTTTCCTTATATATATATATATATATATATATCTCCATAAGATTACCGCATTTGATAATAACCATCCAGCACTCCAGGAGGTGTTAGTCACTCGGTTTTTTATTTTTTCGTAACGATCACATCTACGCGTTTCGGCAGCCTCGCGCTGCCTTGTTCACAATGCCAAAGCGCCATTTCTTTCACATTAAAATACCCATTTCAACTAAAGACATTAACGAAGGACTACATTTTCATTAGGCAGCACACCGTTCTCTTTTACTTTCAGAGTGGCTGCCATCTTTGAATATGTCAATTTAAACACATTATGGACAGAAGAGCATGTTCACTTAATGCACATACTTCGTTTCACATATAAAAACAAGTATTTCATTGATATTTTACAACGGGGCACTACTTTTATATTTGATCATCAAGTCTGGATTTATATAATTCGCAGAAAAATCAATTACTCGCGTTCTTATTCCAGTATCTGATTGATCAATTTCTAATCACGTAGTTGCCCATTTTTTAATCTAATGTCCATTCTATATATTTAGTTTCATACAGTCAATCCTTCAATTAAAGTGCAAGTGCAACATTTTGACAATTTCTGAAAGAAAGTTCTAGTGCTTATAGCGTGCAGTACAGTTTTATCAAAAAGTGCTAGTGCTTTAGTATACATGAATCAGTTCCTTTTCACCTGACCCCTGTATACTCTTCTACAGTACTAGACTCTTAAAGTGCAAGTGCTTTACAGTATATTATTTTTATCAAAATCAAAAATACACCTCATATACTTCACAATACACTTAAAAAATATCAAACAATTTCCCATAATAAGTGGTCTTTCTTTCTTCATTTTCTCTCAAAAAGTGCTAGTGCTTTAGTAAACATGAATCAGTTCCTTTTCGCCTGTCCCTTGTTTACTCTTCTACAGTACTAGACTATTAAAGTGCAAGTGCTTTCCAGTATATTATTTTTATAAAAATCAAAAATACACCCCATATACTTCACAATACACTTAAAAAATACCAAACAATCCCTTAAAAGAGGTCTCTCTTTTTTCTTTTTTTCTCTCAAATCTAAAGTGCAAGTGCATATCGATATATTCCTTTTACACCAACAATAATACAACATATACTTCACAATACACTCCTAGAAAAAACCATTTCAGTTTAAAAGATGACCACTTGAGTCCTTACCAACCTGACCTCCGATCTAAACAAATAATGTACTGTAAAATATAAAAGCTACGTCAAAATAGTTTTCATCAGTTAATGGTGCCAATGTCCTTCGTATTTCGTCTTTACAAAAATAAATTTAAAACCAAATGGTTCCACAATGTGCAGGCTCATCCTCATTCTCTTGATTTCATCATCCATTTAATATAGACAGGTATACAAGTCCTCATCTACATTCAGCCCATGAGGTTCCTTGCTATTGAACTCTAATATGAAATATGTTTCTAGCTTTCTGAGTTCTTTCTCCCTATCCCCTCCTCTTCTTTTTCTGGGGATTTCCGCTATGCAGCTGTACTGCAAGCTTAAGGGATTACTTTGATGATGGGTTTCGAAATGTCTAGCAATCGGATAAATCCTATCCTGATTGATGATTGCTCTACGGTATTGCAAAATTCTTTTATACACAGGCAGAGTGGTACTTTCTATATAGATTTTTAGGCAGGGACATTGCAACAAATAGACCACAAAACTTGATCTACAAGTTAAAAGCCCTTAATGGTATTATTAAAAAATGTCCTAAAATGCGTGCGGTTCATTCCATGATGGCACACCTTACACTTAAACACTTTCTAAAACCCATTTTCTGTTGAAGCCATGTGGGGGCTCCCCCTCCTTTCCTGATATTCACTCTTCACAATCAAATCTTTTAATGATTTAGACTTCCTGTACGTTATGTCTGGGTGTTTATTCACTTTAGGGCCCAATATTGGATCATCCCTTACCAGATGCCAATGTTTATTTAAAATGGACCTAATCTCTTTATGTTTAATGTTAAAAGTTGTTATAAATCTGTGGTTTTCCAGTCCCTGTTGCTGCTTTTTACTTTTCCTCTGTTGGGTTCTGGATGGTTCGAATAACACCTTTTGTCTCTCTAAATTTCTGGCTTTAGTGGCTGCTCCATGTATAACACCTGGTGAATAGCCTCTCTGGATGAACCTGCTAGTCATTTCCTGTTCTATTCTACAGTATTCTTCCGGGTCAATACAAGCTCTCCGTGCCCTGTAAAACTCCCCAAAAGGTATACTCCAAATCAAAGGTGCAGGGTGGGAGCTACACGCATGGAGAATAGTATTGCCAGCTGTCGGTTTTCTGAAAATGGTGGTCTCTAGTTTGTCTCCCACTGGTCTTATCCTAATATCTAAAAAGTCTATGGAGGTTCTACTATACTGTCCCACAAACTTAAGATTAAGAGTTTTTTGGTTAAGGTCCCTGATGAATAGTTCTATGTCCGTTTCCGTGCCCTGCCACAGCACAAAAACGTAATCTATGAACCTAACCCACAATAGGATCTGTTCCGACCACTGTTCCAGGGGAGGTCCTCCGAGCACCTGCTCCTCCCACCAGCCAAGATGTAAATTAGCATAACTGGGGGCGAAGCAGGTGCCCATCGCCGTCCCTTGCTCTTGCTGGAACAATTCCTCACCAAATAAAAATATATTTTTTGTCAAGCACCACTTCATTAATTCCAAAATCATTTGATTGTGTTTTAAAAATCTCATGGGTTTTCTATTCAGAAAATATTCCGTAGCTTTTAAACCATCAGTGTGTCTTATACTGGTGTATAAAGTGGCTATATCAAGAGTCACCAGTCGTCTCATTCCAACGTATATCATATATACATTTAAGAAAATCCGTCGAATCTTTAATAAATGATGTTAGTGTTCTTACGATGGGATTTAAAAAATAATCAATATATTTCGATGTGTTTTCAAACAAGCTGCCACATGAAGAAATTATCGGTCTACCAGGTGGAGTCGTGGTGCTTTTATGCACCTTCGGGAGCATATAGAAGACCGGTATCACTGGTTTTTCCTGTTTGATGAACTTGTACTCATCCCAGCTTAACAGTTCTTGTTGCCTCCACACTTCCAGTCTCACAAAGAATTGTTCCTTTACCCCTTCATATTCCTTCATATTGATCCTGCGATAGCAGTCATGATCATTCAGTTGGCTAAGTGCTTCTTTTTTTATATAGTTCACGACCCCAAAGCACAACATTTCCTCCCTTATCTGAAGGTTTCACAAGTAAACCATCTTCTTTTTGTATTCTAGCCACAGTTTTTTGTATTAAAGCTTTTTTTGGGTTGGTTTTCCTCTTTTGTTGAGTTGCTTTATAATACAATTGTTTGAGATCTTTCGTTACATTTTCGCTGAAAATGTCCAGATTATCTCGTGCCAACTGTGGTGTGAATCTGGAAGGCGGTTGAAATGGGGTATGATCGTCTCTTTCTAAAGTAAAGGTTAGGGGTTCTACCGATTCATTGCTTTCAGGTGGATCGCTTGTACTGCCCATTTCCTCATTGGCATCATTGAATAGTGTTAATAAATCTCCCAAGACAGGTACATCATTCACATTTAGAGTGTTAGGTTCATCCAGAGGACCTGGCTGTACTCCCGGAACAGAGGGGTTTTGAAGGATACGGCTTGTATGCATTTTAGATAATTTAAGTTTTCGAACAAATCGATATAGGTCCATTCTACTATTAGGATAATTAAAATCATTTTCGTCGCAGTAGGAGAGTCCCAGTTCTAACACCGATTGTTCTTCAGATAAAACCATAGTACTTAAATTTATAATTGTTTTGTTGTCAGTTATTTTTTCATTGGTTTCTTCGCATTGGAGCGCATGGATCTTTTTGTTTGCCATACTTGTGCTCCTCCTATATCCTTCTCCTCCTCTTCTCTGTTTCCTCTTCCTCGGCTTCTTCCTCTCCTGCGACCTCTCGTGGTACGATGATCTGTTTGTTGCTCCAGTTGCATAAAACGGAACTCATCTGTAACAGCGAGCCTTACATCTCTTATTCCTCTTCCTCTTTGTTCTTCTTGCTCTTGTTCTGATCCCGTATCTTGAGCTTACTTCGCTCTGTGAAGCTGCTTGTTGTTCAATAATACCACTCTGGATCTTTTGTCTTCTCACAGAATCAAATTTGTTAGCGAACGTATAAATACGCCCTGATTCGTAATCCAGACGATCGCGAAGGAATTTAGTAGCCTTTCTGTCTTTTATACGTTTTTCATATTTATCCAGCCTGGTTTTCATTTCACTTCTTAATTTACTCACTTTGGCTTGATCTTCACTCCTTTCCAAGATGTTATTTAATTCCTTTATCTTGGTTACCACTTCCTGTCTTTCTTGTTCCGCATATTTTACTAAAATGCGGATCATATTTGTTGAGCTCGTAGCACTATTTTCCGCCCATTCACACAACATTTCAGATTGAGGATTTTCATATGTAGGGGGGATCATTATTCGCAGCCCACGTGGGACTCGTCCTACTTGTAGATACTGGCGCAAAGATGCCACTTCCCACCATCGTGAGATCTCCCTCTTTTTAAGTTTTTCATACTCTTGCAATTGTTTTCCCAGTTCATTAATGCCTGTAGGGGCTGAGACACCTCTGTCCCTCAGCACCGGTAGAGCAGTTTCTTCAAAGAGTTTTAAGGCTTCCTGTTGCCTGGCCGCACACTCCTCGTCACTCATATTAAAATCCGGTGTCTTCCCTCTTGCTGAAATAGTAACTCTTTTAATCTCGAATAATGTATTCCGAGATGTCGTCACTCTCCAGCCCGACTCCCGTTGCTTCCCTCACTTGCCCAGCTTACTGGAGTTTGCCGCGAGTATTCTACCACGTCTCCGAGATCCTCCGATCACCGGCTCCGGGTTCCTTCTCGAGGTCTGCGCACTCTCCGCTTCTGGCGGTATTCCGGTACGGCGTAACGGGGGGCACGCCTGTCTCCTTCGTAAAGATTCCGTTTGGCGATTACACTGGCGTGCTTCCAAAGCGTCGGTGGTGCTGGTCACGAAACGTCCGCCACGTTTCTTCATATCTCCATAAGATTACCGCATTTGATAACCATCCAGCACTCCAGGAGGTGTTAGTCACTCAGTTTTTTATTTTTTCGTAACGATCACATCTACGCGTTTCGACAGCCTCACGCTGCCTTGTTCACGATGCCAAAGCGCCATTTCTTTCACATTAAAATAGCCATTTCAACTAAAGACATTAACAAAGGACTACATTTTCATTAGGCACCACACTGTTCTCTTTCACTTTCAGAGTGGCTGCCATCTTTGAGTATGTCAATTTAAACACATTATGGACAGAAGAGCATGTTCACTTAATGCATATACTTCGTTTCACATATAAAAACAAGTATTTAATTGATATTTTACAACAGGGCACTACTTTTATACTTGATCATCAAGTCTGGATTTATATAATTCGCAGAAAAATCAATTACTTGCGTTCTTATTCCAGTATCTGATTGATCAATTTCCAATCACGTAGTTGCCCATTTTTTAATCTAATGTCCATTCTATATATTTAGTTTCAGACAGTCAATCCTTGAATTAAAGTGCAAGTGTAACATTTTGACAATTCCTGAAAGAAAGTGCTAGTGCTTATAGCATGCAGTACAGTTTTATCAAAAAGTGCTAGTGCTTTAGTATACATGAATCAGTTCCTTTTCACCTGACCCCTGTATACTCTTCTACAGTACTAGACTCTTAAAGTGCAAGTGCTTTACAGTATATTATTTTTATAAAAATCAAAAATACACCTCATATACTTCACAATACACTTAAAAAATATCAAACAATTTCCCATTATAAGTGGTCTCTCTTTCTTCATTTTCTCTCAAAAGGTGCTAGTGCTTTAGTAAACATGAATCATTTCCTTTTCGCCTGTCCCTTGTATACTCTTCTACAGTACTAGACTATTAAAGTGCAAGCGCTTTCCAGTATATTATTTTTATAAAAATCAAAAATACACCTCATATACTTCACAATACACTTAAAAAATACCAAACAATTTCCCTTAAGAGTTCTCTTTTTTCTTTTTTTCTCTCAAATCTAAAGTGCAAGTGCATATCGATATATTCCTTTTACACCAACAATAATACAACATATACTTCACAATACACTACTAGAAAAAACCATTTCAGTTTAAAAGATGACCACTTGAGTCCTTACCAACCTGACCTCTGATCTAAACAAATCTACTGTAAAATATAAAAGCTACGTCAAAATAGTTTTCATCAGTTAATGGTGCCAATGTCCTTCGTATTTCGTCTTTACAAAAATAAATTTAAAAACAAATGGTTCCACAATGTGCAGGCTCATCCTCATTCTCTTGATTTCATCATCCATTTAAAATAGACAAGTATACAAGTCCTCATCTACATTCAGCCCATGAGGTTCCTTGCTATTGAACTCTAATATGAAATATGTTTCTAGCTTTCCGAGTTCTTTCTCCCTATCCCCTCCTCTTCTTTTTCTGGGGATTTCCGCTATGCAGCTGTACTGCAAGTTTAAGGGATTATTTTGATGATGGGTTTCGAAATGTCTAGCAATCGGATAAGTCCTATCCTGATTGATGATTGCTCTACGGTGTTGCAAAATTCTTTTATACACAGGCAGAGTGATACTTCCTATATAGATTTTTAGGCAGGGACATTGCAACAAATAGACCACAAAACTTGATCTACAAGTTAAAAAGCCCTTAATGGTAATGGTTTTATTAAAAAATGTCCTAAAATGCGTGCGGTTCATTCCATGATGGCACGCCTTACACTTAAAACACTTTCTAAAACCCATATTCTGTTGAAGCCATGTGGGGCTCCCCCTCCTTTCCTGATATTCACTCTTCACAATCAAATCTTTTAATGATTTAGACTTCCTGTACGTTATGTCCGGGTGTTTATTCACTTTAGGGCCCAATATTGGATCATCCCTTACCAGATGCCAATGTTTATTTAAAATGGACCTAATCTCTTTATGTTTAATGTTAAAAGTTGTTATAAATCTGTGGTTTTCCAGTCCCTGTTGCTGCTTTTTACTTTTCCTCTGTTGGGTTCTGGATGGTTTGAATAACACCTTCTGTCTCTCTAAATTTCTGGCTTTAGTGGCTGCTCCATTTATAACACCTGGTGAATAGCCTCTCTGGATGAACCTGCTAGTCATTTCCTGTTCTATTCTACAATATTCATCCGGGTCACTACAAGCTACCCTGTGCCCTGTAAAACTCCCCAAAAGGTATACTCCAAATCAAAGGTGCAGGGTGGGAGCTACACGCATGGAGAATAGTATTGCCAGCTGTCGGTTTTCTGAAAATGGTGGTCTCTAGTTTGTCTCCCACTGGTCTTATCCTAATATCTAAAAAGTCTATGGAGGTTCTACTATACTGTCCCACAATCTTTCTGGTGGATACTCTACCTGCAGGTTCCTCACTGACCCACCCACCTCCCCGTTTGACTTATACTCACCAATTAATAAGATTCCCTGATACATTTGTTTGGTACTGCGATAGGTTTTCACTGATTTCCTTCTGCCCTCTCTCCTCAAAGGCTTAGAAAAAAGGAGGGTAACTGACGTTGGTACACCAGGGTGGGAGCTAAATGGACTCGGTGGCGTCATCTGATGTCACTTCTGGAACCAACCGAGTCCCGCGTCCGCTGTTGGTGAATTCAAAGCTTTGAAGTTTCCGGATCCAGTCTGACACCTGGGGTTGTTGTACAGGTGAGGAGTCTGCAGGTAGATAGAGTACCGACCAGAAAGACCATTTCTCTAAGGAGAATACTGTTTTCTATATATTCTCTTATAACCGTGAGGTCCAAAAAATCCAGAGGTTTTAAACAAATGAAAAACAATCTTTTCCTTTGAGGAAGTCCAATGTATGTTAAATTCCAGTTAAGATGCATGAAGGTAGGGTATTGAGTGATACCCTATAGTATGTCTTCACCCTAGCAGTAAATGGAGCTATGTAACAGTTGAATATAATTTGGAAAAGAAATCGGTAAGGTGTTTAATTAAGCAGAGTGACTAATTTCACAATTGTGATCCTTGATAGACTTTATATGAGTGTGAGTGTGATTAAAATCATGGTGGCACTCTTAAGAAAATTATTTCTGATGGATACTTCTACCTGCGGATGTCTTACCTATTAAATATCTCAGGCGCTAGACTGCATCTGGAAACTTCTGTCATAGCTGTTGTGTGCTAGTAGGGGAGCGCTAGCTCCAGCTCGAAGCCAGAAGTGGAGTCACCACAACATCACTGGGGCAATATAGCGCCCACCTCAGCACTCTGATGTCATTTCAGGTTTTTCTGCACCTTTTAGCATAGGCCCATGGTTTCTCTTCTCAGCTTGAGGTAATTCTTTGCTCTCCAAATTCTTGTACTTCTCATACGAACAGTGCCATTAGGGATATGTCCCCACCAAAGAAATCAGGGTTTTGTCGCAAATATCACGGTCATATGCAGATCATAGACCTCCATGATAATTGTCTGTGGTGCCTTGGTTCGAGGCATAAATCAAGTTCTCTTCCAGGGGATCTTCATCAATAGTCATAAGCACTGAATAGTCCAGCCCACGTGCCGGAATCCCGGAGCACTTTTAAAATTATACATATATGTATATCTAACTTTGTACAATAGTACATTACATATATGTTTTGCGGCCTAAAGGAAGGCTAAAGATGGGCAGATTTCATTTAATGTTCATTTTAAAAAAGAAGCCGTTTATATAAAAATTAGTCACTGATATAAAGGTGACCATGCAAAATCTTTCAGAGACCTTTTTTGAAGGGAAAAGTAGAGGGAATGTGTGACATTGTTAGCCAATAGGGTGCAATGCAAAGCATAGGAGAGACAACCTGGCACCGTGCCTTTAAGAACCTCACAATACACCCTGCGTCCCATCATGCCTCACAGGTGACAATTAGGTCAGCTCTTTTTTTTTACGGCTCCTGGAAACAGGATCCTGAGGCACTGATCTCTGCCTTTTTTGGCCAAAATCCATTTGAAATCTTTCCAAAACCTTATATTTAGTTTTACTCAGCGTCTTTTGGAAACTAGAGCAAATTGAAACCTCTGAGGAGAAGAGGAGATAGTAGAAAAAGACAAAACGCTGCAGCTCTCCCAGGAGGCTATCATGGTTGAAGGGTAAGTCGCCACCTCGATCTTCCCTTCCATCTACAGAGTCAGAATTAGAGGCATCACTCCAAATGCTAATGCTTCTCATATTCCAAGTGCCAAGCTAGCTTGAGTTCCTGGTGTTGGGAGCCAACCTGACTTCTTTCCTTCAGGATATGATGTACATGTGCAGGCAGTTGTCCTCCTCTCTAGAGCACCTCCGGGCCCCATAGGGACTCTTTGGGGCTCCTCTGAGGGTATTCAGGCTTTTCCCTCAGCGCAAAGCATCCCTCTGGCTCCATTCAAAACCATTTCCAGCACCATAGGATGTCTTAGCCAGTTCTTCTCACCCCATTGCCAATCCATGAATTGACTGCTCCCCGACCTCCACCTCCTCCTTATCCAGTCTCTCAGAAAGTTCCATCAGGCCCAGTTAAAACTATGCTGTCCAGGAGGGAAGCTCGAGGTTTGATGGAGGGGGTAAAGATATAGGGAGGAACATGCTGATGCTTGGCAAAGATATTGGGACACCATGCATGAAATGCTCAGCACAGATTCGGGTCCCTGCTAATATTCTGATGGAGAAACAGAGACAGCTGATCCGCTAGCCCTTCCAGTAGGCTAGATACATCTCTGTCTATGATGTAGGCATAGCCCTGCCTTTGGGTTATGCCCCAGCAGAGATGGCATAATTTCATACAGTGCTCAAGAAGACAGCAGAGAAGCTTGAATTGCCCCTCCTCCCCATGGAACTCAGACCAGTTATCCTCATAGAGGTGCTTCAGACTTCTACCATATGCCCAGAGTCACTGTTCCCACTTAATGAGGCTCTTCTAGATTCCGTGAAGGCGGCCTGGGCAAAATCAACCACAGCCCCAGCAGTCAGTTGCACTTTAGGAAGACTGTAGAAGCCAGCACCAGGGGACCCACCTTTTCCTTTCGGTTCACCCTTCCCCAGCGAGTCTGGTTTTCAGGCTTCTTGAATCACTACATTTAACCCTGGCTCTTTTCCCATCTATCTGCCAGATAGGGAGTCTAAAATGTTGGAAGGATTGTGGAAGCAAGTCATTTCTAGTGGTAGCCTAGTAGCCTTGGTAGCCTAGTGTCTCAATGCCACCCATCTGCTTATATGCATGTCCTGTTAGACATGGCTGCAGTGGTGGTGCTTAACCGATCTTAACACAAGTAATTTGTACCGTCATGCCTGGCTTCCTTCTACAGGATTTTCTATTGATGTCCATGACACGCTAATGGACATTCTGTTTGATGAACAGTGTCTCTTCAGAGGCAAGGCGAATGCGTCACTGGAATGCTTTATAGTGGGAAGTGCGACAGCCAAGTCACTAGGACTACAGTTCTTGGCGAAGGATGCTAGTCGATTTTGAAAATGTAAAGGGGATCAGTACCAATAGCTCCAGCCCAGCCAGACTATCCAACAACAGTAAAACTTCTTCTTGTGGCAATACATGGACAGGGGCAAGGACAGCTAAAACAAGTCTTCCTCCTCCTCTTCACCACTATAAGGGAAGTTGCTTCAGTGGGAAGACAGGTCTCTTCATTGCTGTACGTCTGGAGGGCTATATCATCCAGCAGTGAGTCCCCCAGTGTCCCTCCTCAGCAGTCCCATTAGTCAGAGGACCATCTAAGATACTGCAGCAGGAGGTGGCAGCCCTGATGCAGAAAGAAGCGGTGGAGTTAGTGCCAGAGCAGGAAATTGGGCATAGGTGCTACTCCTGCTACTTCCTTGTCTACAAGGACAGCAGTCTTTGTCCTGGTTTAGACCTTGGGGTCCTGAACTTTTACCTGCGCGAGGAGAAGTTCAGGATGCTGTGTCTGACTCGGGTTCTTTTGGCACTGGAGCCGAAGACTGGATGGCATCCTTCTGAAATGCAGGATGTGTACTTACACCTACCCATCCTGCAGTCACACAGGCAGTACCTGCATTTCATGGTAGAGTCCACTCATTACAAATTTACGGTTCTTCCAGCCAGGAAGAGACTTCTAACCGCAGATTCCGTACCTTAGAATACTCCCTAGGTGTCAGACTGGATCCAGAAAATCTTGACCAGTACCTTTGTGCACCGGAAGATGGCGCCGATGGCTCCAGGTCAATGCTGTTCGCGACAAATTTGACATGCGCAGTACCTGTATAGGTGCCACCCCAGCATGCTGACTGCATTTTCTTTCTTTTCAGCGTCATCTGTCGCAGATCCGAGGAGAGCTATCTCGGTCACATTTTGACTAGCTTTTCTCAACTTTTATCGAGCCCCTAGCAGTGTGCTAGTGACATGTCCCCTCCAAAACCTATGGGGTTTAAGCCTTGCGGGAATACCACAGGCCGATGTCTGTGACTGATCCTCACTTGGTCTGTCTTTGGTGTTTGGGGTCGGGCCATGATGCCAAATCCTGTTTGAACTGTCAGCCGATGCACCTGAAGGTGTTTCGGAGAGGTCACTGAATTCCTTGCAGCGCGGCAACGTAAGAATTCGTATTGTTCCCACTCTGTGAGTCCGACTCAGTCCTGCGGACAATCTTAGGCCCACTCCCAGGGCCTTTTCCGCTACTGCACCTCTTCTAAGTCGAAGTCATCATCGGGTAGGTCCAAAAAGAAGAAGAAGTCGAAGCATCGCTCAACCTCCCTGTGCCCTTTAATATCACTGGAGGGAGCGAGAGCCAATCCTGCCCATTTGGTCCCACTCCAGCACTACAACCATGGAGCAGGCACTGACCCCCTCTCCGCGTCTCTCGGAGTTTCCCGTAGTCAGAGCTACTCCTGCACAGCTTCAGGCCCTTTATGCAGCTATAGCCAGCATCTTTAAAGAACCGACTCCCTCTGGTGCGCATTCTGGCCTCAGTGAGCCAAGAGGTGTCACACCTTGACTGCCGGGCTTGGGTAGCTCTCAGGATCAGCAGCTGTTGACGCAGAAATAAAGGAAGTGACATCTTCGCTTTGGGGTGGCACCTATATAGGCATCGCGCACACATATCTGGCGTCGATGCGGAGCCGTCTGTGCCACCTACTGGTGCACAGATGTACCGCTCAAGATTTTCCAGGTGCAGTCTGACGCCTGGGGAGCACTCTTAGGTAAGGATTCTGCAGTTAGATAGAGTCTCTACCAGAAAAGGCATTACAGAAGATAAGTAACTTGTTCTTTGGGTAGACACTGGCACCCTGAGTCTTCACAAAGTTCATGGCGGTGGTTGTGGCTCATTTAAGGAGGTCGGGAATCCCAGTATTCCTGTACCTCAAAGAGTGGCTGTTCAAACCCAACTCGCTGCAGATGGTATTGCATTACCTGCAAGTAACAGCATCCCTACTGTTCGACTTAGGATTCTCCATCAACATGTCCAAGTCTCACCTCAGCACCTCCAGTTCATAGGGGCAGTACTGGGTACAGCAACGCACCAAGTCTTCCCTTCCCACATAGGATCCAGGATGTGATTCTGGTGTTTCGGGTTGGGGCTCAGACTCCAGTCTTGACAGTCTTGCACCTGCTGTGTCTGTTGACTTATTGCATCCTCCTGGTGACACACGCTGGATATCTCTGCAGGCAGTGGTTTCCACACTAGGGAGATATGGCGGATTTTATTGTGATCTCCAGGGACATTGCAGTGGACTTCAGCTGGTGGTCGACAGAGGAGAATCTGTTTCAAAGGATGTCCCTCTGTCCCCCTTCATCAGTGGCCACGGTGATGATGGATGGGTTTACTCTCTGGTGAGGTGCACATCTGGGGAGCTGGAGGTCCGAGATCTTTTTTTATCCAGAGGAGTAGATTCTGCAAATCAACCTGCTTCAATTTATGGCGTTACGTCTGGTGCTCAAGGACTTCCTCTCTTTCCTTTGTGGTCTGTCTGTCCATATTGTGATGCACAATATGACTGATGTGATGTGTCAGCAAGCAGTGAGGATTGGAGCTTTACCTTCTCTATTAATAAGTGCTGAGGCTGTGGACATTAGCGCACCAGAATAAAATGTGGCTAGTTGCCAACCATTTGACTGCCTCTCTGAACGCCAGAGTGAACAGCTTCAGTTGGTGTCATCTTGCAGACATCTAGAGGCGTCCCTATCCAGTGGTGATTCAAGACATATTTTCCTGGTGGGGCTCACCTCAGGTGGGTCTGCTTGCTGCTCATGGCAATGCCCATTACAGTATCTGTTACAGGGAGCCTTTGGGCACATATTTCAGTCATCCAGGATTTCCTCATCTGACCTTTTGTTTAGACCCTCCACTGGGTGTAGGTACTCCTTTGGAATCTGTTTCAGAGGTGAGGAATCTGCAGGTAGCAGTATCCATCATAAAACAAAGTAACTTACCTTCAGTAACAATCTTTCTGGTGGATACTCTGTTTACTTGCAGTTTCCTCACTGTGCTCGCTTCTCTCCAAATTCTGTAGGAAGGCACAGACTTTTAATAAAGTTTGAAATTAGATTGTTGCACTGCACTGCTATAATTGCTAATATTTCATTGTATCCTCCTCGAAAATCGCAGGTAAAAACAGGCAAGAACTAACTTCAGAGCACCGAGATGAGTTCTTTAGGACTCCAGTGAAATCACTGCGATGACACTTCCGAAGTCCAGTTGGAGCTAGTGGGCTCTACTGGCACGAGACTGCTATTTCAGAAGTTTCTGGATCTAGTCTAGTGCCTCTGACATTCAAGAGATGAGAAATCTGCTGGTAGACAGAATATTCACTAAAAAGTAACTTTTTCATAGATCCTTGTTTTTTCAGCAAACTCAACTCGGGTGGCTCTTCCGTTAAGGTGGAGGAGCGTCGCACCACTAATTAAAATACCCCCTGATGAAGAATAAAATGGTAATAAACATTATCATTTTATATTTCATTAACTCTGCATACTCGCGTCCCAAGTTGAGTGTCAGGACGGGGCGGGGTCTGCTGAGTGGCAGCAGCAGCAGGGCGGAGTGGTGGACTTCCTGTGCACTAGTTTAAAGTGCGCATGTCTCTTTGGCCATCCGCAGACATGCGCATTTTAAACCTCTCTAACCCAGATGTTTTGAATTGCTAGGTTAGAGAAGGCACAGGCCTCCAGGGCACTTGAGAGTGGAGAGTGGCAGCTCCATCCAATCCTGGTGCTTCTCTCATGCTGGTTAACAGCATGAGAGCAGCGCCAGGATTGGGTAGGGGAGCTGTCCAGGCCCGAGGAGAGAAGAACACCAGGACCGGAGAGGACGTGCAGCAAGGTAAGTGACTTTTATTTCCTTTTTTGTATATATTTTATGTGTGTGCATGTATGCCCTAAATCGCCGACATGCATTACATTACCGTTTAAAAGTTAAACATTGGGGGGCGTGGCCAAGATGGCGGCGAGGTAGGACGCTCGATTCTCGGCTCCTGCTCGTCGTCCGCCCGTAGCAGCACAGCACGGCCCCCCAGGGGCCCCAGCAGCGTGAGCCGACCCAGTAACACCACCTGCACCCTCCGGACTTGGTTTGAGCCCGGAGCCTGCCTTACAGCGGTGACCGTGGGTGCGAGATCGGCGGCGCGGGGAGACGGACCCTGCCGCCCTACGCCAGGGCGGCCCCGACAACGCGGTAGTCCAGGTCCGGACCGCCGAGGCAGGCCTCTCTTCTCCCGGTGCCCCTTCTTCGCCCACCGGACTGCAAACTTGCTAGTAGCGGGGTGACGGACGGCCGGTCCGCTTGCCGAGAGAAGCCGCAGTCGACGCTACCGGAGGGAGCCGCCCGCTGCCCCTGCCGGGTTCGGAGGGCTCCCCCTGCACCGGTGATACCCTCAGGCGCCCGCCGCAGCAGTAGGAGAGGCCCGCGGGGCCTATGCACACGGCCACAAGCAGCGTGAGAGGAGGGACCCAGGCCTAACTGAAGCACTGGGCCGCTGTGATCCCCGGTCTGGGGTAGATCCGGGCCTGCGGAGGACGAGAGGTGCCCGGTTAGAGCCGACGCAACACCGCAGGCTCCGGGATCGGCCCGACGCCATCTTGGCCCTGTCATCTCCGGATCGGGATCTCTGGGGGCCCCCTCCAGTACATGGACACGATTGTCTGCCCTTTGTGGGGGCCGCTGGCCCTGCCGATTGTGAAGCGCTAGAGGCGAAGCCACGCACTGCCCTGCAGGAACCGCCGAGGTCGCTGGGCCGCGTTGCCTGCACTAGCGGTAAGGAGAGGGCTTCGAGATATGCGGGGGCAGAGGCGGTGTTGAAGTGGCCCTCAGACACCGCTACGGTGCCTGCGGAGTGCACAGTGCCTGGCCTGAACAGCGCAGTGGAGGGGCGGCAGGAGGCTGGGCCCTGTGTCGATGGAGGGGGCCTTTCCACCAGCATCATTGCTCACTTTGATCACGTCATTGTTCACACCTGGCGCCTGCCCTGTTTGGGACCCTGCACGCTTCGCTGAGCCCGCGACCTTCCTAGCCTGACCGCCAGTGGGACCTGGACCGCTGGAGACGCCACCGGGGTCAGGGGACACGGATACACCGGCAACCACCGCCACATTAACCCCCACCCTGGGGATACAGCACAAGCACAGCCACGTGAGAGTGCAGTCGGCGCGGTCGCTGCCTGGTAGGGGACACCGCCATTAGAGTTGCATTAAAGAGCTGCTATCACCTCGGAGAAGACAGCGAGGAACTCCCGCTTGCCCGGAGGGGACAGCCACCCCGCAAGAGGCTCCTTCTGGGCCCCGTGCCCAGACCAGCGACCGCCGGCTCGGGATTGACAGAATGTCCAAGACCAGAAACAACAAAGTGAAACCCCTCAAGGACATTTTTGGCCGCTCGCAATGCATACCCAATATGGCGTCCGCGACCCCCGAGGCGGAGGCTGCGAGGTGCCCTGCAGCTACTGGAGATGAGCCAATCACGAAAGCCTTCCTTGAATCACTGTTCCTCACTCTTAGAGAGGACATTCAATCAGTGAAGGCTGAATTTGCCACAGAACTTCGGGAGGTACGCCGGGACGTGGATAGCGTTGGGGAACGGGTTGCCTCTCTCGAGGAGAAAAGCGACGCCCCAGTATCGGACCTGACCACACTCCAGCAGGAGGTTATCCGACTTCAAGACCAAAACGTCGACATGCAGACCCAGATGGAGGACTTGGAAAACCGATCCCGAAGGCACAACATCAGGATCCGTGGGGTCAAGCCTTCAGAAGACACCCACGACCTCTTCGCTTTCACCCAGGGTCTCTTCCGCCACATCTTGGGGGACTCGCAGGAGTCTGATGTGGTTTTGGACAGGGCGCATAGAGTGGGGCCACCCCGGGCCAACAGCGCTCCGCCGGCGGACATCTTGGTATGTGTTCAGGACTTTAAGACTAAGGAGGCTATACTAGCTAAAGCACGATCACTCCATCCCATATCATTCCAGGGTCACTTTCCGGTGCTCTACCTGGACCTTGCCCTGATCACATTACAGAGGCGCCGCCATTTCCGTCCGGTGACTGAACACCTCCGTCAACAGGGGATCTCATATTCTTGGGGGCACCCCTTCCGCCTCATCTTTCGTCATAACGGGAAGCTCCACCAGCTTCGTTCTTTCATAGAAGCATGTCGCTTGCTGGGCCTGGCGGAGCCGCGCGGGGAAGACGATGATCGCAGCACCGCCTCAGGGCCCGAGGTCTCCCCGTCGGGGTGGCAGCGGCAGGACAGGAGGCGGCGTTCCAGGCGGCCGCCCAAAGCTGAGATAGCCAGGGGTCAGCAGGCGGCCCTCACTGCGGCCACTGAGGCCCTTGCCGGAGAAGACCTAACTGCCAAATGACCTCCTTTGAACCACCGGACCTTTTACTTGCATCTCTGCTGGCTGCGGGGGGCGGCGGGTGGTACGATCCCTCTACTTGGCCACACGATGACCCCCATCTGGTTGACTGACCAGACGTCCTGGGACGACGGACTATTTGGATTACTTATTCTTGTTCGAACTGTTCCCCGTTGGGGACAAGTTATGGGGACTTTTTCCCTGGGGGTTTTGGTTTTTCCCCCTTTTTTATTCATTTTTCCTTTTTGCATTTTTTTGGGTGGGTCCCTCCTGTCCACAGTTCCCTTCCTCCTACTGGTATGGCTTGATGAACAACTCTTCACAGTTCTCGCTCACTGGTACCGCTCAATGGGCCTGCTCCCGGGGTACCCCGCCATAGCCCACACATCCTCCGCACGCTAGATGTCGCGTAGGTTGCTTAAGGTTCTGACCCTTAATGTCCGGGGACTCAACAACCCCATCAAGCGTAGGGCTGTCCTCAACTATTTGGAGCACTCCACCGCCGATATTTGTCTCCTACAGGAGACACACCTGCTGTGCAAAGACCATCACAGGATGAAATCCCGAGCCTTCCCAACACAGTTCTTTTCCTCCAACTCCACTAAGTCGGCAGGGGTGGCTATACTTGTTTCCCGTTCTTTCCAGGGCAACGTGCTACAGAAGGATGCCGAGATCAGGGGCCGCCTACTCACATACCAGTTCCTAGTAGCTGGGGTATCCCTTATAATAGGTTCGGTGTACGCCCCTAATGAAGGCCAGGACAAATTCCTCCACGACGTACTCACTGAGGCCACAGCCAACTCAGAAAGGCGCCTGCTCCTGGGGGGTGACTTGAACCTTGTCTTCGACAATATCACCGACCGCTCCTGTCAACGCACCAGCCAAGTAGGGGCTCTCTCTCGGTCGGGGTTAGCCCGCATCCAGGAACTTGGGCTGGTCGACCTATGCTGTCATTTTCACCCTCACAGTCGAGCGTATACCTATTACTCAGGAGCCCACAAGACCTATGCTAGACTTGACTATTTCCTATGCTCCACTCCATTACAAGCGCTAGCCACTGACACCGACATTCTCACTGCGTCCCTGTCGGACCACTCTCCAGTCACGGCCTCCTTCTCACTACCACACACACAGCTACCTCAGCGACACTGGTGCCTGCGAGACTCCCTATTACACCAGGCCTCCATAATCGACCAGATTAAATCCTTCATCTCGAACTACCTAGCCCTTAATACTAATTCAGATACCTCACTCGCGACACAATGGACCGCTCTCAAAGCTGTCTTACGGGGAGAATTCATAGCTATCTCCACAGCTATCAACAAAGAGCGCAGTCAAAAAAGAGCTGAGCTTACTCAGAGAGTCGCTGAATTAGAGCAGATGCACCAACGTACTGGGGCAGCCAGGGCCTGGCGCCAACTTTGCACGGAACGAAAGCAACTCGCGGCGCTGGACCAGGACAGGGCTGAATATGCGGCCCTTCGCCTGCGACACTCCTACTACACCGGAGGGGATAGGTTTGGCCGGCTTCTGGCCCATAAACTGCGGGAAGCGAGACAGCGACAGGGGGTGCAAACCATCCGCCCTGCTGGGGGGGACCTCACATCGGACGATGTAGCCACCGCAGATCCTTTAGAGACTTCTATGCTAAGCTTTATTCGGGTGATTCCCTGGACATGCTTCGCACCTTTGAATATCTGGAGGCGGCGCAAGTTCCCACTCTTGACCATGCACAGGCCGCCTACCTAGACAGAGACATCGGGACGGAAGAAATCATTGCGGCAGTCTCTCGCCTCCGACTCGGCAAATCACCTGGCCCGGATGGGTACTCCGCAGCCTTCTATAAAACCTTCTGTAATCAGGTGGCCCCTTTATTGCGGGATCTCTTTAACGCGTTCGCACACACAGGCGCCATCCCGGAGGAAATGCTAGAAGCCTCGATTGTCGTTATCCCGAAGCCCGGAAAGGATGCGACTCTCTGCAGCGCGTACAGGCCGATCTTCCTCTTAAACATAGATATCAAACTATACACAGGCATCCTCGTGACGCGTCTGGACACCTACATGCCCCAACTGGTGGAACCGGATCAAGCGGGCTTTATATCCCAGAGGCAAACGAGCGACAACACGAAGAGAGTATTGCACCTCATAGAAAAAGCATCTCGCACACAGGGGGAATACATGTTACTAGCAATCGACGCGGAGAAGGCCTTTGACAGGGTCCACTGGCCCTATTTAGAACAAGTACTACAGAGATTTGGTCTCGGAGACAAGATGTGCACCCGCATTCTGAATTGCTATCGTTCACCTCAGGCCACAGTTCGAGTTAATGGGCAGACATCCTCCCGCTTCCCCATAGGCAGGGGTACACGACAGGGTTGCCCCCTCTCCCCCCTCCTTTTTGCACTGTACATGGAGCCAATAGCGCAAAGAGTCAGACGCCACCCCTTATCGCTGGGATCAAATTCGGCGGAGACACACATAAGATAAGCCTCTACGCGGACGACATTCTGCTCTCTCTCACTGACCCTATTCAGACACTGCAAGCACTATTTATTGAACTGCACAGCTTTGCGCAGGCCTCTGGGTTTAAAATTAATATGGACAAATCCACTGCCCTTAATATCTCGCTATCGGCAAATACGCTGGCTTGCACACAGGAAGAGCATCGTATCCAGTGGTCCACCACCACGGTCCCTTACCTAGCGGTGCAGCTAGGCTCCACCATTCCAGCCACTGTCACTGCTAACTATGACAGGCTCCGCACCCACATTCGAAGGGAACTGGGCAAATGGAAACACTATCCCCTCTCCTGGCTCGGTAGAATAGCTGCTATCAAAATGACAATTCTTCCCCAGATCCTTTATCTATTTCAGACCCTCCCCCTACGCCCTCCCGTTGGTTGGATCCTTCAGACCCAGTCAGACCTGGCACAATTCATATGGCAGGGCCGCAAACCACGGTTCAAGCACGCGATCGCAGTCCTGCCCCCAGAACGGGGAGGGGTTGGAATACCCGATCTACAGCTTTATTTTTATGCTGTACAGCTTCGCTACCTGGTGGAATGGAACCGCCTAGAATCCGGGAAACACTGGTTGTTCCAGGACCAGGCAGTCGCAGCCATGCCCCTGCAGGGTGTCCCCTTCTTTCGGAAGAAGCATAGACCGCCTAATCTCTATGCTTCGTACATCACGAGCACGATTATGGAGGCATGGGACCGCACCGCTATCACACACGAGCCGACATCATTCCCCTCCCCCCTGACACCACTGTTTAATAACCCTGATTTTCACCCGGGAGTAGACCCTAAAGCGTTCACGAACTGGCGCTCCACCCCATGCAGATCTCTGGGTCATCTGTTCGATCTAGAGGGCATCATTCCATTCCCACAGCTTAGAGCGAACTATGGTGTTCCGGAGACGGAACGCCTGCCATATCTACAACTCAGACACTGGGCACTCCAACCACAGGTCAAACCTGGCGCTCAACGCCTGTTAACCCCATATGAGAAGTGGCTGATCACCCGAACTTCCGATAAAAAAACGTATCTCTGACCTCTATCAACACTTACTGGTAACCACTACCCTTACATATAATGCTGGACGGGCACGTTGGGAGCGGGAGCTTGGTAGGACTTTATCTCACAAGGAATGGGACGGCATATACTACAGGGCCCGACACTCGGCCTATCACGCAGGTCTTACGGAAACGCTGACCAAGGTTGCCACCTATTGGTATTACACACCAGAGCGCCTGCATCAATTTGACTCCCACCTTAGCGCATTGTGCTGGAGGGGCTGTGGGGAGGTGGGAACCCTGGAACACCTTTTATGGAGCTGTGCCCACATCCAACCATACTGCACACCAATCCTCGATGACATAGATTCTCATCTCGATACTCAACTCCCGCGCTTCCCAGCATACATCCTCCTTGGACTGCCCAACCCGTTAACTTATCCCTTGAAATCCCAGAGGGGCCGACTAATCGCCATTGCCCTAGGGGCAGCCACCCAGAACATATTAGCACATTGGCGCTCACCCCAGACTCCCCCCCCCCATTCAGGTTGGCTACAGAGGCTTTGGACGATAATGGGGATGGAGAAACTATCCCTCACACTGGCGGGCAGGGGGGATGAATTTCCGGAGTTGTGGCGCCCCTTCCTGACCTTGCTTACAACCGAATTCCGGGAATTGGCATGCCCTTGCTATCTTCGGCTTCTCCGTTTAGCGGATACACAGATCCCACCAAAGCGCAATCCCAAAACGCTACGATAAACTGCCTTACACCCAGCACCCTTCCCTGGGGCTTTTTCGTTTTGTGGACAGGAGGTGGGGGGGGGGGGAGGGACGGGGGTGGGGGAGACAATTGTTATTCTGTTTCCTTTATTCCTACTGAAGGCTTTCTTTTTTAGATCCGCTCCCAGCATATTACTTGGTAATACTCTCATTATTGACATACGTTGTCTGTATTGCACTGTCTTTAAGGAGCAGGGGGTCCTGTTCTTCTTTCTATGTTCGAAAATCAATAAAAGATTTAAACCATAAAAGTTAAACATTTTAACTTTAAAACGATAATGTAATGCATGTCGGCATCAATTTAGTTAATAAAGGTTTGTGCAGACTCACCACCAGTTTGTCCGCCTCCCCCACTTTCCATAGCTGGCAGCTGCCACGGACTCAACTTGTGATCTTCAAAACATTGCTATGCCATAAAGCTTTTTAAAACGGTCATAGATATTCAGCTAAATAAAGGTAGAGGGATTTAATCTCGCTAGTTCTGTAGAATGTTTTGTTTATAGATTTTATTTTCTGTAATGTGGTGCTCTTACCTTTTTATATTTAAAACATTTATCTGATGTTTTTATATATAGTGACTATAGACCATAATTAAAGGCATCATCAGTGTTTATGACAGCCTAAAGTGAATTTCTCTGTCTTTACACCCTTTTATCTAGGCATGCTTTCCTAATGGGGTGTTTTATGCTACCGCAACACATGCTGGGCAACAGGGAGTCTGTTTACAGCGTTTGTTGAGTTATGTTTGTCTCTGTATTTGGTCTTACAATAGCAATAACCTTATAGACTCTAGAAGGTTTTCAATCAATACGGGTTCCAAACAGTTTTTTTCTAGACAAAAGCACCCAAAGAAAATACCCTGAGTTAAAATTTTATTAACTGCTTTAATTGCTGATATTTCATTGTGTCCTCCTCGCAAGTCGCGGGTAAAAACAGGCAAGAACTAACTTCAGAGCACCGAGATGAGTGCTTTAGGACTCCAGTGAAATCACTGCGATGACACTTCCGGAGTTCAGTTGGAGCTAGCGGCCGGGCTCTACTGGCACGAGACCGCTATTTTAGAAGTTGTCTATTGCCTCTGACATTCAAGAGATGAGAAATCTGCTGGTAGACAGAATATTCACTAAAAAGTAACTTTTTCATGAGATCCTTTTTTTCCAGCAAACTCAACTCGGGTGGCTCTTCCGTTAAGGCGGAGGAGCGTCGCACCACTAATTAAAATGCCCCCAGATGTAAAATAAAATGGTAATAAACATTATCATTTTATATTTCATTAACTCTGCAAACCTGCATCCCAAGTCGAGTGTCAGGACGGGTCGGGCTGTTACATATTCTAGGATGTTTCGAACTGTGCTCGAATGAGAGACATTGTATTATTATGATACAAAAACTTAAATCACAGTTTGTTTCAAAGAGGAACAGCATGCACATTAGTTGAAAATATTTGATTTGTGAACACTGGTAATTTGAAATTCTGGTTCTAGTGCCTGATGTAGTACGTTTTAACAGTCACAAACCCTCTGTTTCACTAAATCAGAGAATTTGCAGCCCCTAAACACATTTTTCTAATGTACTAAACCCATTTAACTGTTCAGAAAAGATTTTCCAGATCACCACATGGGTTTAGAAATTGTTACCGAATCACAATTTGGCATGGGCGTGTTTTGGGCATCCTTCTAAATTCAAGTAACCTTCGTATCAGTGGTTTGCTGCTGTAATTCCAATCACAAACCATTGACCAGTTACTGGTCTCAAGTTGGGTGGTAACTGATTCCCCTTTGGACCCCTCCACTTTGGGAATCATGGTGGCAACTCTCAATTAAGTTTTTCAAAATGATTTTTTTTTTTTTTTTTAAAGCATACCCGTTTAAAAAAAAAAAAAAACTCTGGCTGCATAAAAAAGTTTGCCATTTTGAAATATTTCCACAGAGATTGTGGTCTGGTGACTCTTGCAGGCTAGCATCCCTGTGAATGGGGCGGCTCCTCCGCTAAGGCGTCAGCTCACTGCTCTTTGAGCAGGAAAGATAAAATTATAATAAGATAGTTATTATCATTTTATTTTTCTCAGGTTCGGTGCTGGGTTAGGGCGGGGCGGAGCTGGAAGCACAGGGGGAGGAGTGGTTTGCACACTACAAGTGCCCATGAATGCTTGGCCGGCCGTCTTGGCCTGGCCAAACAGTCATACGCACTTTGCATGTTCCCCACCAGGCTGTATTACACAACCTGTTGGGGAACATGCCCAGGCCCCCAGTCCCCACCTAAGCGCCGATCCACAGCGCTGAGACCAATCACAATGCTGCATTGCAGTGTTATGATTGGCTATGGCGAGCCTGGGTGCTTCCTGGTTCTGGGACTCGAGAAGTGGAGTAGAGACGCGGGCAGCGGAACAGGTAAGTGGTATTTATTTTATTTTGTCCCCCGCCACCCCTCCGCCCTCATTCCCTTCCAGACGCTACTGCCTGTGAATATAACCAGTTGGAAGGCCATTGCGACCTGCCTTGTTAATTAATATTCATTAGGCAGTTCATTGTGCACCTTCCTCCTACTTCTTATTTTGCAAGCCAAATTTATTCGTATGTAGGACGGTTCGCAAAATAAATTACTGGTCACAGAAATCTGTTGCACAATTTGTAACTGCTTATCTGAAAGAAACAGTTAGTTATAAATTCCTTACCTTAGAATTACCCCCAGGCGTCAGACTGGATCCGGAAAGTTTTTCGTCAGCAGTACCTCTGCGCGTCGAAAGGTGGCGTCAGTCGGCTCCGCGTCCGTCGTTGGCGTTGTGGTCACGGGGATGACGTCACGGTAGCTACTTAAACGCCACCCTCGTGCGCTGACGTCAGTTCTTTCTTTTTCCGCGCCAGCCAGCGCAGATCCGGAGAGAGCGTTACCTCCAGTCATTTTTTGACTGAACTTTTTGAGCGACTTTTGTCGACGTCTTTTTGAGTCCTAACCGACTCCTGGTGCACGTAGGGATGCCCGGCTTCAAGGCCTGCGGTTCCTGTTCCCGAATGATGTCGGTGACGGATCTGCACCGCGTGTGCCTCTTTTGCCTGGAGCGTGACCACGACCCCAAGTCGTGCTCCGACTGCCGGACCACAGCTCCGAAGTCTTTGCGGGAGCGGTCCCGAAACCTTCTGGCGCGCCGGCACTCGGCTCCGCGCCGTTCGAGGGCACGGTCGCGAGGGAGGTCGAGGAGCCATCACCACTCGTCATCCAAGTCTTCGCACTCGGGGTCAGGTAAGTCGAAGCACAAGAAGAAGTCGAAGAAGCATCATCGCTCTTCGACTTCTCCCCGTCGGTCGGCTGACGCGACAAAGTATGCGGGCGGTGCCACTACCGGTACCTGGAGCGACCCCTGCCCAGCATAGTCAGTTTTACGAAGCCATGCATGCCTTCTTTGGGCAGCCGGACTCCGCCGGCACGCCTTCGGGCCCCGCGGACTCAGTTGCGGGCCCTAGGCCTTCCCTGCCGGCGGCTCCGGATCGGCGCCGGTCGACCTTGTGACACCTCCACCGACTCCACCGGCACTGCGTCCGCTGCCGGCTGGCCCCCCAGCCGGTGTCGACCCCGGCTTCCAACCTGACGTGGACACGGAGCCAGACCGGCGTCAGCCGACGCCGGGTCCGGCGCCGATGGGTACTTTTGCCCCTGTGTTCCACCCTGGCCATTTTCAGCCAACCTAGCAGCCAGGGGAGGGTGAGGAAGACTGGGAGGGGTCTGGAGACCCTTTGTCAGACCAGTTGGAGTACGATCCTGGCTGGAGAGAGGACCTGGGGGATGCCAGTGGTTTGGATACCTCCCCAGACATTGGCATGTTGTCTCCTCCTACCGTGGCTACGGAGGAGGGAGCATCATACGCATTGGTGTTGCGTAGGGCGACCGAGGCTCTCAACCTCGAGCTTCCTACGGTGGCAGTCAGGAGTAACCTCCTGACAGAGGTGCTTCAACCGGCAGTGAGCTCTTCGGAGCCCCTGCTGCCGTTCAATGAAGCCCTGACCAACATCCCTTTGGGCACTTGGGCAGTGAAAACAGCAAAAAGGCGCGTAGTGACAAACGGTGAAAATATGTACAAGGTGAAGGTAATCCGGCGTCTGTGGGAAGGTGCACAACGGAGTGTGCAAAGCTCAGCGTGGGTTAGTCTGTGCGGTGGCCGAGTGGGGAGCCGTAATGGAGGTCGGTGTATTGTGCCAGGTGCCGTGGAGGAAGGCGTCGTAGGCAACGGGGGCCGGCGGATGAATATCCTCGTTGAGTCCGGGTATCGGAGTATCGGGCGAAGGAATCAATCCTGGAGGAAGGTGCGGCGCTTCAGTCAACCGTGGGCCGCCACAATTGTGTCCGGTTTCAAAAACCCTCCAAGTGAGGACTTGGAACCGCAACATTCTCAGCACTTTCAAAACAGCAGCCCCGTCCTGAAGATGATCCTGAGTCAATAGGATCGAAACGTCGTCGACCCCTCAGCGCAATTGAAGGCGCCCTTACTCCGTGTGGTTCTTTTTAACTCACGCCATCCATTCCTACGCAACTATTGTGAATCATTTCGTGCTGAACCACACAATCACTTGTACATATTTTCACCGTTTGTCACTACGCGCCTTTTCTCTGTTTTCACTTTGTCACTTGCATCGCCACCTATATGTGTCGCAAGCACATTTGTGCACCAAGTCCAATTTGGGCTGTCTATACGATTCATGCTTACAGTGCTGATACAAGTGTTCCGTCTCCAAAAACTTCTTTCTAATTATATGATGCCATGTGCACATTTGAAAAACCTTACGTGAGTCTCCCTCTTTCCTTCCTCGTAATGGAACAAATTTGTGGCATGGTGTGCAGCAAAGACTGTGGATCCCCTTTCTGCCCCCCTCTCTGAGGTTCTCTTGTTCCTCCTTTCTTTAGCCCAGCAGGGCTCTGCTCTGGGCACTATCAAGGGCTAACTCTCGGCCATCTCTGCCTTTCTAAGGCTTCCTGATCAGCCTTCTCTCTTCAAGTCCCCGGTTGTAAATCATTTCTTAAAAGGCATTACTCATCTCTTTCCTCCTATCCCCTTCGTAATGCCTCAGTGGGACTTGAATCTGGTCTTGACCTATTTAATGAGCGCTCCCTTTGAGTAGCTTCACAACTGTCCTCTCAGACTCTTAACTCTTAAGACTGCATTCCTGGTAGCCATCACATCTGCCAGAAGAGTGAGTGAGCTCCAGGCTCTTTCATCCAAACCTCCTTTTCTGGCTGTACATCCGGACAAGGTTGTCCTAAGAACTCGTCTATCCTTCCTTCCTAAGGTGGTCACCTCCTTTCATATTGGGTAAACCATCACTTTGCCCACCTTCTTTCCGCCTCCGCATCCTTCGAAAGAGGAAGAGAGGCTCCACCGTCTGGACCCAAAACGTGCGCTCTCCTTCTATCTGGATCGCACCAGACAGTTCCGGGTGGATGACCAGCTCTTTGTTGGCTACGTGGGCGCCAAGAAAGGTCGGGCCGTACACAAGCTGACCATTTCTAGATGGGTCGTTTTGTGTATTAAAGTCTGCTATTCTCTAGCTAAAAAGGAGCCTCCTGTGGGGCTACGTGCCCATTCCACCAGGGCGACGGCAGCCACTACTGCTTTGGGACGAGGAGTCCCTCTAAATGACATTTGCCAGGCAGCGACGTGGGCATCTTTGCACACGTTCACTAAAAACTATTGCCTGGACAGCCAAGTCTAGAGAGACTGCTTCTTTGGCCGTTCTGGTCTCCAGGACTTTCTGGTGTAAACTTGGTTCGCAGACCCACCACCAGGGTTGGTATTGCTGGGGTATCTATTCTAAGGTAAGGAATCTATAACTAACTGTTTCTTTCAGATGAACAAGTTACTTACCTTCGGTAACGATATATCTGTAAGAAATATAGATTAGTTATAAATTCCTTACCACCCCACCCATCCTCCCCGTTCTGCGAACTGATTTCTAGGGTTAAGGACATCCTTTCAGGGCCCTAGTTTTGTGCACCAGTGGTCAGTGTCTTGCATGGCTCTGTGTTACTGGCGCGGAAAGTCGTGTACAGAACTGACGTCAGCGCGCGAGAGCGGCGTCTAAGTAGCTACCGCGACGTCATCCCAGCGACAACGACGCCAACGTCGGGCGCGGAGCCAACCAACGCCACCTTTCGACGCGCATAGGTACTGCTGACGAAAAACTTTCCGGATCCAGTCTGACGCCTGGGGGTAATTCTAAGGTAAGGAATCTATAACTAACCTATGTTTCTTACAGATATATCGTTACCGAAGGTAAGTAACTTGTTCTTTACGACCAGTCTTGGACTAAAGAAATGTGCATTATCAGATCCCAAAAATAATTGCATGGTAGCAACTTTGTGCTACAGGTTGTTGTATAAACATGTTTCACACAAATTAAGAAAACCTAGGTCTTTGCTTGGTAATTTACCTTGTATTACAGTGTGGGAAATGTAGACAATGCCCTTCCTTTATTTGAAAGGTCTAAGCAACAGAATGAAAGAGTTTTGCAATACAGAAACAAAAAAAATGCAATATATTTTACATGACGAGTATGTACATTCCATGATACAGCCTTTTGTTAAGCAGTTTGGCAAAAGACACAGGTGCACTTAAATGTTTAACGTTTGCTTCCAGGAACCTAGTGCTTTTATCACAGTATATATCTTTGTGTTACTCACTGTATTGACTGTTTTACAAATGTCTTTTTCACCGAATACATGGTGTTAGGGCGTGCATGCCTGTTGAGGAAAGAAATATCCTGTATATGTTCAGCTTCAATTATATGTTGTCAAAATGTATAAATGCACATAGAAATGTTATTAATTACAAAGAGCCAACACGGCTCCCACTGCAGAGGGGTTATAATCTCGTTATTAGCCACCTTTAATAAACTGAGTGCTACTGAAGATGCTCATGAACCCACAAAGAGCCAGGAAGAATTGCAGGCCAGAATTCAGCTGTGCACACATTAACAGGAATTCATTCAGGCAGAAGGATATGTAGTGCTGTTGCAGCTTATTTTGATTTTGAGTAACGATACCTCACTGTACATTTCTGTTTTGTAATATTTTCAGTTTGTGTTAGTAATCATTCTGATTGAAGCCTTGCTAGACTATGGGATGATGGACCTGATGTAGTCATTGTCTCACGTTAAAAAGCCAAATTATGTGTGTTGAAGTTACCTACCACAGGAAACCAATGTGGGATCACACTGCTTCACCCCCCAGCAGGTTCGCCCCTAAGCATTATGGTCAATGCAGTTCGCCAAGCGTGTGTACTTGCAAAAGTCTTTCGAGTATTTCACCAGGTTGGTGCAGATTAGTGCTGGCCATCTCTATACACGTGTTTCTGGATTCTTATCCGTCGTCAGTAGAGATTAGGCGCTCAAGTATTTGGGGTTGCAGAGCAGGCTGCCAAAGTGTTCTCGGGTCACAGTACCTCTCAAGGCGCGCAGGTGCCTCTCCACGAGCTCGTCAGCTCAAGCGGCTCGAGGGAGCCTTTTAAACAGGAAACCAATGTGGGATCACACTGCTTCACCCCCAGCAGGTTCGCCCCTAAGCATTATGGTCAATGCAGTTCGCCAAGCGTGTGTACTTGCAAAAGTCTTTCGAGTATTTCACCAGGTTGGTGCAGATTAGTGCTGGCCATCTCTATACACTTGTTTCTGGATTCTTATCCGTCGTCAGTAGAGATTAGGCGTTCAAGTATTTGGGATTGCTGAGCAGGCTGCCAAAGTGTTCTCGGGTCACAGTACCTCTCAAGGCGCGCAGGTGCCTCTCCACGAGCTCGTCAGCTCAAGCGGCTCGAGGGAGCCTTTTAAACAGGAAACCAATGTGGGATCACACTGCTTCACCCCCCAGCAGGTTCGCCCCTAAGCATTATGGTCAATGCAGTTCGCCAAGCGTGTGTACTTGCAAAAGTCTTTCGAGTATTTCACCAGGTTGGTGCAGATTAGTGCTGGCCATCTCTATACACGTGTTTCTGGATTCTTATCCGTCGTCAGTAGAGATTAGGCGTTCAAGTATTTGGGGTTGCTGAGCAGGCTGCCAAAGTGTTCTCTGGTCACAGTACCTCTCAAGGCGCGCAGGTGCCTCTCCACGAGCTCGTCAGCTCAAGCGGCTCGAGGGAGCCTTTTAAACAGGAAACCAATGTGGGATCACACTGCTTCACCCCCCAGCAGGTTCGCCCCTAAGCATTATGGTCAATGCAGTTCGCCAAGCGTGTGTACTTGCAAAAGTCTTTCGAGTATTTCACCAGGTTGGTGCAGATTAGTGCTGGCCATCTCTATACACGTGTTTCTGGATTCTTATCCGTCGTCAGTAGAGATTAGGCGTTCAATTATTTGGGGTTGCTGAGCAGGCTGCCAAAGTGTTCTCGGGTCACAGTACCTCTCAAGGCGCGCAGGTGCCTCTCCACGAGCTCGTCAGCTCAAGCGGCTCGAGGGAGCCTTTTAAACAGGAAACCAATGTGGGATCACACTGCTTCACCCCCAGCAGGTTCGCCCCTAAGCATTATGGTCAATGCAGTTCGCCAAGCGTGTGTACTTGCAAAAGTCTTTCGAGTATTTCACCAGGTTGGTGCAGATTAGTGCTGGCCATCTCTATACACATGTTTCTGGATTCTTATCCGTCGTCAGTAGAGATTAGGCGTTCAAGTATTTGGGGTTGCTGAGCAGGCTGCCAAAGTGTTCTCGGGTCACAGTACCTCTCAAGGCGCGCAGGTGCCTCTCCACGAGCTCGTCAGCTCAAGCGGCTCGAGGAGAACTGACGTCAGCGCGCGAGAGCGGCTTCTAAGTAGCTACCGCGACGTCATCCCAGCGACAACGACGCCAACGTCGGGCGCGGAGCCAACCAACGCCACCTTTCGACGCGCATAGGTACTGCTGACGAAAAACTTTCCGGATCCAGTCTGACGCCTGGGGGTAATTCTAAGGTAAGGAATCTATAACTAACTTATGTTTCTTACAGATAAATCGTTACCGAAGGTAAGTAACTTGTTCTTTACGACCAGTCTTGGACTAAAGAAATGTGCATTATCAGATCCCAAAAATAATTGCATGGTAGCAACTTTGTGCTACAGGTTGTTGTATAAACATGTTTCACACAAATTAAGAAAACCTAGGTCTTTGCTTGGTAATTTACCTTGTATTACAGTGTGGGAAATGTAGACAATGCCCTTCCTTTATTTGAAAGGTCTAAGCAACAGAATGAAAGAGTTTTGCAATACAGAAACAAAAAAAATGCAATATATTTTACATGACGAGTATGTACATTCCATGATACAGCCTTTTGTTAAGCAGTTTGGCAAAAGACACAGGTGCACTTAAATGTTTAATGTTTGCTTCCAGGAACCTAGTGCTTTTATCACAGTATATATCTTTGTGTTACTCGCTGTATTGACTGTTTTACAAATGTCTTTTTCACCGAATACATGGTGTTAGGGCGTGCATGCCTGTTGAGGAAAGAAATATCCTGTATATGTTCAGCTTCAATTATATGTTGTCAAAATGTATAAATGCACATAGAAATGTTATTAATTACAAAGAGCCAACACGGCTCCCACTGCAGAGGGGTTATAATCTCGTTATTAGCCACCTTTAATAAACTGAGCGCTACTGAAGATGCTCATGAACCCACAAAGAGCCAGGAAGAATTGCAGGCCAGAATTCAGCTGTGCACACATTAACAGGAATTCATTCAGGCAGAAGGATATGTAGTGCTGTTGCAGCATATTTTGATTTTGAGTAACGATACCTCACTGTACATTTCTGTTTTGTAATATTTTCAGTTTGTGTTAGTAATCATTCTGATTGAAGCCTTGCTAGACTATGGGATGATGGACCTGATGTATTCATTGTCTCACGTTAAAAAGCCAAATTATGTGTGTTGAAGTTACCTACCACAGTCCATCCTGGCGAATGATGTTTAGGAGGAGCAAACAAGATCTTTTGAGAGCATGCTGTATTATTAAGTGTTGTTTTTTGCCAGACGTAAGTTGCTTTTGTGATAATGAATTATGTGCAAATTAAGTAGGAAAATCAATTAATAACAAACATTCAAGAAGCATGTTATTTTATTGTTTATAAAACAAATATGCTGTAGAAAATGAACATGGTATGCTGTGGAAAATTGACATTAAGATCTTGCCATAGTTTAATTGCTTATGAACAGTTCAAATAAAACTTGGTTAAAGAATTCCATGTATGCATCTGAAGGCGATAGCCTGGAATGTGCAGATTAATTGACCTAATATTTTATATGATTAATGTTAATGACTGAAGCCTTGCAGTGCAGAGCCGGTCTATGAATACTTTTATTTACAATACAATTATCATTTATATCACAAATTGCCTTATATAAAAAAGTTGATGCATTTGACAGCTTGCATTAGTAAATATGCCTATTCTGCATTGCAGTTAGCACAGTTCATTCAAGGTTTGGTGCCCTGTGGTTTCTCTATTCTTTGGGATTTTCAGGCGTCAAACATGTTTTGTTTTGCATAATATATCTGATTGATATTTCTACCTCCAGATTCCTCACCTGTAGAATAACCCCCGATGCCAGACTGGACCCTGGAAATGTAAAAGCTCTTACATCGCTGGTAGGGGGTACTAGTTTAGGTTTGACGCTGGAAGTGGCGTCACCCAAGCCATATAGCGATCACCTCGTCGTAGCGATGTCAGTTCCCTGTGGATCCGGAGCTTGCTCTTCAGAGAAAACTTTTTGTGCAGTACGATGTCTCCTCCTAAGTGTTAGTGCTTTAAACCCTGTAGCGACTGTGAAGAACAGTCGTCTGTCACTGACCCACACTCGATCTGGCTTTGGTGCCTTGGATTGAACTATGATCCCCAGTCCTGTGAATCTCTTCAGAGCATGCATCCAAAGGACATCAAAGAGTAGGTGGCAAAGCTATTCATTGCCTGGACAAGAAGCACAGTTGACGTACTAGTCCTTGCTCAAGATCACCTTCAACGTATTCCTCCTGTGGTAAGAAACACTGCAAACTTAAGTCTCCTCAGCGATCTCCAACTCTTGCAGGATCTGCATCCTCGGAGCCGAAGCTGATTGCTTTGGAGCTGACTGACCCCACCCGAGCGGCTCTGCTCCAGTGGTGCCACTTGACCCATCACCAGAACCATCTCCTCAACCCAACTCTGCGTTACCAGCTTCAGCCTTCCCCGAGTTACCAACTCAAGGCTCTGATCTAGCGGCACTTCTAAATGGCATGTTTTCCTTCGGACTCCATGGTGCCATATTGCCTGCCAGTGTTCATGCCATTGGCCTTGACACCACTCAGCCCTTTTCCACTGGGACCAGCTTCTGCTCATCCTTCCTTTGACCCGCTGCTTCGATATGCCATGCCGCATCTACCTGCATCACGGTCGGCTCAACCTTCACCAATGCTGCCACCACCTCCACCCCCAGCACCAGACACCGAAGTCATGCCACAACAATGGTCAAGAAGAGGGGTGTAGAGATTACAAGAGGTGGAAGATTACAGACAAAGGATTCATGACATTTTCAGATCCGACTCTGATCATTTCAACTTGTATGCCTTAGGAGATGATGACGGCGGTCAGGGCCAGATCTTTCTAGGCATATGGGCTGGACATTTCCCAGGAGATGGAAATCGACTTTCCAGCAGGATCTCCCACGCCTGAAGTGATGTCTTTTCAGTTAGTGGTTAGGAAGCCAGCAGCTGTGCTAGAATTGCAGTTTCCGACAGTGGAGGTCAAGTCTAATGTGCTTACTGAAGTGCTCCTTTTTGGCAGTTCCTAATGCAGAACCTTAACTGCCTTTCAATTGAGCCCTCCTAGATCCAGTCTTGGCAGCGTGGTAGAAGCCCAACTCCACTCCAGCGGTTCATAAATATGTGACTTTTCGCTACCGTCCTGTTCCTGTAGATCCACCATTTCTCTCATCTCACCCTTTGCCTGAAAGCTTTGTCATACAATCCTCATACTCATCAGTACATTTGGCTGGACCTTCCCGACTATCCCTCGTATAGAGAGTTAAAGCGCATAGAAGCCTACTGGAATAAAACGTTCTCTGCGGGGAGCATGGCCTTGAGTTCCTGAAAATAAACTGCCTTCTAGTACGCTACACCCATACCCTATATGATTTGTCTCAGATAGTGTTCCTCATGTACCAGGAGAGATAAGAGCGCTCTTTCAAAAGATGGTCCAGCATGGCCAGAATGCATCGCACAACATAATAAAATCAGGATTTGATACCTCTGACTCCGTAACCCAAGCCGTGGGTACCACAGGCATGCTTGGCTCCGGACATCAAACTTTATCTCTGATGTCAAAGCTAACATAATATGCCTTCCAGTTGATGGGATACCCTGTTCAGGGATAAGGCACACTCGGAACTGGAGTGGTTTTAGGGCAGTAAAGCAACAGCCCGCTCCTTGAGACTTCAGTTGCCAGCTCCTACAAGGGATTACCTCCAATTTTTCTGGTTTCATGACTTTTTGAGAGGATTTGCCTTTAGCCAGCGACAACTTTACCACCCACAATGCGAGAAACAGCAGAACCCACTAGTCAAGCAGCATATGGGAAGAGCCGAAGAAAAGGGCTGAGGATCCACCCACCAACCTTCCTCCTCCTCCTCTCCTGCACCACCAGGCAAGCAGACCTAGTTTGCTCCCCCAAAGCCATTCAGAGCCTGTGGGAGGGTGAGTGTCCTTCTTTCTAGGGGCTTGGAAGGTCATTACTTTGGACCAGTGGGCTTATTCACCTTCTTCGAAAATGCTCAATGCCCTCTGCTCTCCAGTATCTGTTGAGGGGAGCCTTGGGTGACGTGTTTCAGTTGAAGGGGAACTTTCAGCTGCATTAAATGTCTCTCCCCATACCCTTGTTCTGATGAACATACACCAAGATCAGGCCTAAGTTGTTCGCATTGCGCCAAATTGGCTGAGAAGGGTGTGGTATGTAGACCTTCAGGTGCTTATCCATGTGTCCCCTGCTCAAGCTGCCATTTAGACTGGATCTTCTCTCCCAGTTGGAGGGAATAGTTCTGCACCCAGACCTCCACCTTCATGCCTGAAGATTGAATGGGGGCATCAAAACTCCTTTCAGTTGCCACTGGAGGTGGAATTCGTCATATTGTCAGCATGTCACTCTTTAACAAATCCGTTTCATCTAAAAGATTAAGTAACTTTGTTGCTTGGTGCATGGACAAAAACATGAACCCCTTACAGGATAAGTTGTCTCAGGCTTACAGTTCACACTTTTCCCTTGCCCAGCAGGGGTGCAGAGTAGACACTCCCAAGGGGTATTTACCTGCATCGTCGGCCAGACCATCCTTCCTTGTTGCTTGGGCCAGTGGGTCCTACAGATCAGACAAAAGGGGCTACACTCATTTCTTCCTACAGGCTCCATCCCCCTTCACCCTTGGTCCCCCTGCTGATCACCTTCATATCAGGCAACAAGAAGTGGCAGCCCTCCTATGAAAAGGAGCTGTGAAGTTAGTGACAGAACAGGAAGAAGGCTAAGGATGTTACTCTTGATACTTCCTTGTTCCCAAAAAAAGACAGCTGTCTGTGTCTGATCCTAGATCTCAGAGACTTAAACCTCTACTTCAGCAAGGAAAAGTTCAAGATGCTGAACCTCTCTCAAGTGTTACTTGTGTTGGAAGCTGGAGACTGGATGGTGTCACTCAACCTGGAAGATGCATACTTCCATATTCCGATCCTACAGTCCTATCGCAAGTATGTGTGCTTTGTGGTGGGTTCTACGTACTACCAGTTGGCGTTGCTCCCGTTTGGCTTAACTTTAGTTTTATATTATTTATTTAAAGAGTTTTATATAGCGCTGGCAAGACCCGTGGGTATCAGAGTGCTTTACAGACATAATCAAAGCAGTGTTAAAGAGGCATAAGTTACGAAAATAAATAATGTGACGAAAAAGAGTTCATTTGTGAGCGAAGTGATTAGAGTCTGGAGGGTTCAGGTATCGATTGAGGAGAAAGTCTTTTAATTGTTTTTTGAAGCTCATACAGGAAGGGTTCATCCTGATATGGACTGGGTAGGAGTACCATATTTTGGGGGCATTGCCCGATAAGGTGCTCGCAAGGGATTTTTATTTGTGCCTTTTTGGTGGGATGAGAAGAAGAGTGTTGGTGCTTCTTAGATTTCTGGTTTGGCCAGCCTTTGAGAGTTTGGATGCAAGGTAGGATGGTTTCCCGGTGTGAAGGACTTTATTAGTGTGGCAGGCCGTTTTGGAGCAGCAGCGTCCTTCAATCGGGATCCACTTAAGATTTTTCATGGAGGGAGTGATGTGACCGTGTCTTGTTTCTCCGGTGATCATCCTTGCTGCTGCATTTAGTGTTGCTCTTAGTTGGGCTAGGTGCGATTTTGCGGTGCCGGTGGCATTCCCATAGTCCAGTCTAGACAGTACCATCGCTTGCATGGCGGTTTTTAGGTCGTTTTTGAGGGGGGGGGGCTTGATTTTGTGTAGGAGTTTTAGGTTGCAGAATGCACTCTTAGCTGTGTTGTTTATATGTTGTTTCATGCTCAGACTTTGGTCCAGGGTGATTCCCAGAGATTTGAGTGATTCAGATAGCGTCAATTTGCAGTTTAGAGCATCAGTGGTGTTTATCCACTCGATCCTGGTGGATTGACTATTTTTGGATTGGAGCAGGATTTCCATCTTATTTTGGTGTAGTTTCAGGTGGTTGTGTGACAGCCAGTTTTGGACTTTTATGAGAGTAGTGTTTATTCGTTGTAAGTCTTCCAGTGAATATACTTCCAGGTAAAGCTGGATATCATCTGCATATAGGTGGTACAGGATGTTTGCTTGTTTAATTATAGTGGTGAGGGGTTCCATGTATATGTTGAAGAGAGTAGGTAAGAGGACTGAGCCTTGGGGGACACCCCTGGTTATGGTGGACGATTCTGAGGTCGAGTAGTTCATTTTTATTTGTTGGGATCGGTTATGGAGCTATGCGCGGAACCATTTCAAGACCAGGCCGTTCGCTCCGATCCGCTTTTGGAGGGATTCTAGAAGCATCTTGTGGTCAACCATGTCAAAGGCCGCTGATAGGACTAGGAGGATGAGTAGGCAGCATTTGTGGTGGTCCGACCAATCAACCTGAACGATGTTATCAATTTTACCACTTCTTTGTGTGCTATGATGGCAGCTAGTGTTGTGCCTTTGGTATGGGGTAGGAGATCGTTTAAGGACTGGATACATGTGTCTTTCTCATCATTCCAGTGTAGATTGAAGTTGCCTAGGAATAAGTTGTTTTTGGAGAGAGAGCTGTGCGTTATCAGTTCCGATAGGTGTTCTCCAAACCCAACCGTATTACCTGGTGGTTGGTAAAAGAGGTGGCATGTCATTGTTTTATTATTTTTCATTGTTGAGCTCATGCTGATGTGTCCAAATGTTGGGTAGGTATAGGTATCTGTTTCTGCTATGAGGATGTTGTTCTTGTGGATAATGGCTATGCCACCCCCGGGGTGATTCTCCCTAACTTTTTTGAATATGGAGAGACCGGGAGGGACTAATAGGTCAAGGATCGGATAGGAGGAGTCATTTAGCCAAGTTTCTGTGATGAATGCAATGTCAGTGTCATGGTTCACGATGGCTTCAGCCAGGTCTGTTGAATGTTTAGTTGCTAATCTGCAGTTTATGAGCATGCAGTTGATGCTGCTGTTACTGTTGAGCTTCTGAGAGGGTGGGGCCAGGGGAATCTTGATGCAGTGCGTTGGTGGTCTGGCATTTTTTGGAGGGTTGAAGTCTCTCCCGATTCCAGTAATCACCTGTATCTTGGAGGTGGGGTTGTTTTGGGTTGAAGTTATGTTGTAGGTTTTGGTTAAGGTTGTTGCTTCCTTTAGAGACATCTCAGGAGTCAATCTTTTTGGCCTTTGCAGTCGGCTGTCAAGAGGAGTTGTGCTCAAGCTGAGAGGTTGGATTTTTGACAATCGAGGGGTTGTTTAGAGGTGTAGGAAGAGGGGGGGGGGTGTCCAGTTCAGGAAACGATTTGAGGATTATCAGGGTATTGTTAATGTCCTGCATAGCTTTAATGAGTGGATTTTCAATGTGAGTAGTCGTTCCCTTAGATCCATCATGGGTGCAGAGTTACGTGAGTAGAGTGAGGAGTGATTGGGGTGAGATTTATCTTGTGTATGGCATTCTGGATAGGAGGGGCTTAGGCCGGTGAGGGCTGAGGTTGAGCAGCTGCGAGTTTCCACCCTGGTTCGGCCATTGGCTGGGGTAAGGATTAAGGGAGGGTGTTTGTAAATTGGCCTTTGTCGAGTCACATGGAGTGGGTGACCGTTGAGGAATGTCGGGTGTAGGGGCCTCTGGGTTAGTGATCAGCAAGGTGTGGAAGGGAGGGGGGCGGGGAGTTGATAAGGGTTTGCGTTGTCGATGGGTTGCGGCTTAGGATTGATGATGTTGCAGAGAGCAGGTTTGTTCTCTGTGATCGGCTTAGCCAGGTGGTTTACAGCGTGAGGGCGAATGGGTGCGATGCATTGTGGAGGGGTGGAAGAGGTTGGTTCAGTTGTGGCGGTGGTGTGAGCAGAGGTAGTTATGGCGGAGGAGCTGGAGTTTGAATGGTTAGGAGGCCTTGTGTGTTTTCCATCTGGCATTGTAGCCTGATGTGGAGGTTGGGTCGGGGGGATGGTATTTGTGTTCAGGTGAGCGGCATTACATAGTGTCGGGAAAATGGAGTCCAAGGAACGTAGGTTGCTGTCATTATCTTGGATCATGATATTGCCGTTCCTGTAGACGGTGACAGTTATGGTGGCATTGCCCTTGAAGGAGGGCGAATTGGTGATCGTCAATTTTCATCCGTGTGGGATGTTTATGGGTTTTGTAACACTAAGGAGATTAGTTAGGGTTGAGCACCATTTTGCAGGTCGGGAAGTGTGGAAGAGGAGTTCAGTTTTCTTTTGACCTTTGGAGGCGTTGTAGTAGATGTCAGCTATGAGTATTTTGTGGTGTTGCATGATCAGTCAGAGTTTGAAGTGTTTGGTGGCGTTAGCTGAAAGGTTGGGGGTAAGTATTAGTTAAGAAGTTTGGTCTGTGGAGTTCCAGGTTGCTGGGAAGCGAAAGAGTGGGGGGAAACAGTGGAGGCGCACATATTTGTTTGTTGATATCAGTGTTTATAAAGGACTGTTCATTTATGCTGCAGCGTGTCGAAAAACTGAAATTGATAAGAATGGTAGTGTGTAGAATGATGAGAATGGTGGGGGCTGCACACAGAAGGACAGATCAGAAATCCGACGATTAGTTGTTCCTGATGATTTTACTGGAAGTCGCAATTGGGAGATAGGCCACTAGCTACACACAATGGGACAGATTTATAAGTCTGAGGATTAGTTGTTCTTAATGGTTTGTACTTTGGGAGTCGCAATTGGGAGATAAGCCACTAGGTGGAGCTCCAGGTCGGGATTAAGGCATAGTCCTCTTTTTGTAGCCTTAGGGCAGAGGTCTTCAAACTTTTGTCGGCTGAGCCCCCCCATCTAAACCTTTTTAAACGTCGAACCCCCCCAGCAACACCACCTGACAAACAAGCATTTGCAATGCAATAGGTCTCGCATTTGCAAAAGTTTGAGCGATTGGCATTGTAAATGACAATGCCTTTTATTTATGTGTTTTGAAACCTGCAAGCTGTGCGAAAATACACACTTTGTACTTATAGTTGTTGCTTACGAGAAGCAAGACTTGCGGTAACTGCGCCTCTTTTACTGCCAGTCTTGCTTCTCGTAAGCAAGGACTATCAGAACAAAGTGCGTGTTCACGCACCGCTTGCAGGTTTTTAAAAAGACATAAATTATATAATGAATGCAGGAAGAACATGGTCAGCGAGACGACTCTCGTAGTTAGTAGCTCACACTTTTGACATGTTATGTTATTTTAATTTACAGAGTGTAACATTTCCAGTGAAGGTATCTTGCCCCAACATGCAAGCTTAAGTGCAAAAAGTAAACTTTCTATGGGTACCATGTTATTAAAGTATAACTGAACCTAAGACGTTCATTCACACCATCACTCTCAATCTGTCTTGAGTGAGTCTCAAGGTTTTGCATCCAAGTGGGTAAAAGGCGAATCCCATTGATTAAGCTGAATGCTGTATTGTGCCACAAAAAGAAACAGAAAAAGACGTCACACTTGATAAGGTCTGAATTTTTAATACAAAAAGGCGCTCTCCATGAGTCGGTCACAGGGATGTCATGCCTGGGTATCAGTAAGTGACCCACTACTTTCTCTCACCCCCCAGCCCCCTCAGTCCCAAGGACAGTATAACAATTTAGAGGTGGTCAAATTAAGAGGATGTTGGCAGCTACAGGGTGCAGGTTTATAATGTCACCAAGAAAAAGTTTCAGGGTGGACTAACAAGCACAACTGATGCAATGTTTAGGACTTTAGGATTTTGATTTCTTGTGTGGACAGTACACAGCCTTGATGGGTATGCCCGCCATGCTTATTTGTTAAGTTGCACAGCATGGAGCTTTAATAATAACATATCTGAACAGTGCAGCAAAGTCAAAGATTACACCTGTGGCAATATTGGCCTTAAATACACCTGCTTTTGGATCCGACAAATTATCAACAGCAGGGCTGGTGTACAAAAAAAAAACAAGTAGGGGGCCAAAGTTTTTTTATGAGTTCGCTACTGGTGTTTTCAAATGCTGGGGATGCCAAATATTGGTTCTGCTAGTTTTGATTTCAACTCTTGCCTCTTTCTTCCACCACCCCACACTTTCTGTCTCTTTATCTCACTCTTGCAAATTCTTTTTCATCCGTGCTTTGTCTCTTTGTCAATGGTGTCCTACATTTCTCATGCTCCTTTCATTCTTATTCTGGGTCAAAATCTGAATGTGAAAAATAAGTCCTGGGTCCCAAATGTAAGGGCTGTTGCCCACCCACCTGGAACCACGGTAGAAATTAAACACAGTCAGTGCCCCCACACTCAGCCTTGTTGCTCCAAGTGGCACAACTAATCACTGTGAGAATGACATCAGATGATGAGAGTACATTTAAAATCATTGTCGACTGCTCGACCTAGAGTTAACATGCCCTCCTAATTTAATATAATAACAAAACACTTCATGTGGGCTTTAAAATGCTCGTTCAATGGTGTACTTTTTGGGTTATATCAAAACAGACTATTTGACATTGCATGCGTACAGAATTAGAACAGATGAGCTGTAAATATTGGACTTTTATAATACATAATATTGTTCTCTTCATACGTGGAGAAGCAGACGTGCATCTCAGGCTGTAAATGTGTTACACTAAACATTGCCCGGCCAGTCACAGATTGCACGCATATCACAGCTGTCTGAAGCCTCTTAGGGTCTGGGATCCCAAGGAAGCTTTCTATAAAATTACATGTAATAGCCACAGTGATGCTAGCAGGGAGGCAGAGCTGATAACGACCACGACTCGCATAGTAATTACATGAACAACCCATATTCACAGCGCTACATGTTTTTGAGCACGCTTTGCATTTACTCAGCAAAACATATCTCCCTTCAAAGTTGTCTTTTCAAAGAAAACGGCAAAAATAGCGATAAAAAACACCACATCGGTGCAACATGAATGGAACTCCCGATAACTTCAGCACGGGCGGCACATCAAGTCCTGTAGTGATATTACCTAGCTAGTCCTTGTTTTAATTTTTTTCTGGCGTTGTGAATTTGCATACGTTGCCTTTTTACAACAGCTATATATCTGACAGAATCAAAAAAAAAAACAGATGCGCCAAGGATATTTCTCCCTTTCAAAATGCAATGCATTCCTTTTTAACACGTTTGGATCCATATGAATGACAAGGCGAAAACAGAATATAAATCTATAACATAAACATTTAAAACACTTTCTGATCGCTCGCAGCACTCCGCCCCACTTCCTCCACTGTGAATGGCATTTCCTAGTCTCATCAGGATTAAAGTACATTAACTGAAAATACCCTTCACAGCTCAGAAATGGATTTTCCTTTTTCCGATGCTGCCCGCTGCATATCCGTCTCACCAGCAGTTAACCTGAAAAGGCACTTTAAAAAGAGGGAACAGCCGTGATGTGCTGAGGGGAGCGAAATGAACATGGAAGCAAGGAAATTGCAGAAAACCACTCCTGGACAGCTTTCCTAGTGAGCATCCTCCCGCCAGCCGGGGACACTTCCGGCAACGGCTTGAAACCCGTACAGCGTCCGTCCATAGCCACGCCGGGCTCTGACCA
Organism: Calotriton arnoldi; assembly: GCA_963921515.1. NCBI lineage: Eukaryota > Metazoa > Chordata > Amphibia > Caudata > Salamandridae > Calotriton > Calotriton arnoldi. The sequence continues at coordinate 1,426,902 of CAWUFW010000486.1, read as the reverse complement.
GCACTGGCACACAATGGAAGAAGGAGGGCCCGACGGGGGGAGGGAGGGAGCAAGCGAGGGGCGAACGGGAATCCGTGTCTTAAGGCACACATCAATAACTGGCAGTACCACCAGCCCTGGCTGCGCTCCATGAGCAAGGGGAAGGGCAGAGCGGCAAGCAAGGAGCGCGAGACTCGGGATGACAGAATACCACACCAAAAAAAGTGAAAGCGCGCCATGCGCGCATTGTGCTGAAACGCCGCGAGCAAAAGAGACGCCTGCGAAACTCGGGATGAGAGAATACCACACAAAAGAAAGTGAAAGCGTGCCATGCGCGCGTTGTGCTGAAACGCCGCAAGCAAAAGAGACGCCGTACGCGTGCACATCTCCTGTCCGGGCAGGCACGGCAAACGGGAGACAGGGAGGGAACAAACATGCCTCCCTTCCAATCAACAGCGCGCATTTTTGACGCGCACCAATGAAAAGCATGGGTGGAGCTTACACCCCGCTTCCGAAGCAAAACCGACGACAATAGATCTCGCAGGTGCCCAGCACATGCGCTGCGTCGCTAGGCGAGACCTAAAAAGTTCTGGAAGCTGGTACTCTGCATCGTTGATGGCCATTCCCTCCTGCAGAGCCCAGGTCGTGTAGGGCAAACAATATTAAATAAAGTAAGAGTGTTTAGTAAACTGAAGTTTTTGTAGTGCTTATGCTTATTATAAAGTTCAAATGAAAAGTCTCCAACAAAAAATTAGAACAAAATGTTATATTGGTGCTTTATTTTTCACATAAACATAAAATTTAGGATAGATTAGTAAAAACACTCCCAAAACACAGGTGAGGGTTGTGCCTGTTTTTCTCCTCAGAGACAGTCAATGTGTGGATGGATTCTTGCTTCTGCCATCCTTAGATTGTCCTCCACTTCCAGTCTTGAGCAGAACCTGGAAACGGGAGTGCTCACAAAAGTTTGTAATATATTTTTAGCAGTTTTATATAATTTTGTAATATATTTTTTGCAGTTTTATAGAGCGAACATGACCCAAAGGTATTGGAGCGCTTTACAGGAGCATCTTTTACATTACACAAGCACAACTTCATTTTTTGTAAGCTCAGGGAGATTAAGTGATTTGCCCAGAATCACAGGATGTTGAGCAGACACCAAGAATTGAACCTGGTTCCCCAGCTCCACAGTCATCAGCTCTGGCTGTTGCACCACATCCTTGCTCCTAGACAAGATATCAGAAAAAGGGGTTCCACAAAACCTGCTTTCTGACACAATTGAAAAATCCGTGATTATGTGGAGTATGGCCAGGTGTTGCCATGCCAGTAGGAGGCCAGCCACAGTTTTCCAAGAAGGCCTAGGGGACATTTACATCATACACATGTGATGTAAGTGATTCAAGAGGATATATACATCTTTATTCTCTAGCAGCATCAAGAGTCAATTTGTTAGCATAGTTGGCTTTTAAAAAGATCGCCTTCCAAAGCTTCAGAAATAGCTCCTCAAGAAAGCGTTTAAATTTGGTCTACGAAAGAAGTGAGGACAGATGGTAGGGATACTTCACAATATTTGGTATATTAGGCTTGTGGACTCCGCTCTAGGGATTGGAACAAGCACCAGCGACTTTAATCAAGGTCAAATTCATTTTTCGTTAAGTCACTGGTAAATTAAGTGATTTTGCCCAGGATCACATGATGTTGAGCCGATGCCAGGATTCGAACCCGGGTCACCAGAACCAAAGTCAGCACCTATGGCATTAATGCCAAATCAGCTCTTCCTTGAAGCCTCCAACATTCCCACTAGTAGTGGGACAAAGGGGAAAGGAGCGAGGCTTTTAAAAAATAAAAGAAAAAGCTCTTCACTCTTACCTGCCAGAGAATGGAATCTTCAGGAAGGATACAACCATTGTAAATTCCTTGCAGTGAAATACAGTAGCTGCGAGGGTACAAACCAGGATAACCTTGAGGGGGAAGGGTTCAAGAACGAGGCGAACAGCAGCAACCAGATGTTAAATTCAGCAACCACGAGGCAAAAGGCAACAGTGAAGAAGTGCTGTTTCATCAGCAAAGTTGAAGTATTTTGCAACTTTATGTATACAAAATTCGCGGTACTCCCTGGCATCTTTCCTGCTGTCCCGTTCATTGGAGGGACGTCGGTGCTGACGTCAAAGCAGTGCTCTGCTGCAGGCACTACATGCTGATTGGCGGTTCTGAATGACTACTCCAATCAGATAGCCTTAACTCGAGATGGGGGTATGAAAAACAGGCAGCAAACGTACTTCCGACATGGGAAGCAACCAGGGGCGCAACTAGACCCGAACTTCGGGGGGGTCTAAGACTCCCAGCCAGGGCTGGCCCTAACACTGGTCGCGCTTGGTGCAAGAGTCTTTTTGTGCGCCCTCTCTCCCATTTCCTCCTTCTCCATGAATTCCCTCACTACCACTCGCCAACAATGCACCTCATCTCTCTATAGCCCCTTTCTTACCAACATTTCACTTTTATATAGGGCTACCCGTAGTTTACTAACACTCAGTTCTGGGATCTGCATGGTACACGTTCTTTGT